>OX371193.1:10432500-11682500 GCA_947310845.1 Yponomeuta plumbellus
TGAAAAGTGGGTCCTTGCCCTCATTTACAACATAAAATAAGGTAGAAAAAGCTTAAAAACTCCCTAAAAATTTATTAAATTAACAATGGCTTACCCCGGAAGCAAAATCCACGAGTAAAATAACGAATTCTTTGAAATTATTTTTCTCACAGAGTTAGGTACACATCGCACTCATAATAAAGTTTTCATTCACTATTTTTCCCTGAGTCACACTTATACCACAGTAACTTCGGAACGTTCGATACGGCGTGATCTCAACACCACACTAAAGTATATTATTTCGCGTCGCTCGCTTCTCGCTGTTACCGAGCTCAAGACATTCTTAAGCTCTTATGATAAAGTTTACTAAGCCCCGTACATCACTGGTTTCTTTCGCACCGTCGAAAAATGTAACTTGTGTGAAGAGCAACGTAAAGCGGATAGTTTTTAACAGTAAAAGGATTTTGGACTCGGTGGTAATGGAAACGTCTTCGTAAGTCAGGTGTGATTTCTCACACGTGAACAAATTTAATTCTATAGCGGAATTATGATATGATATCCATTGAGGATAAACTGTGAAGGCATCCCTAAAGCAATTTTTGTGAGATCTCGTGGCATTTTTGGGAAACGCGCAGATTTGTTTTCTACTGCGAGAGCCTTTTTGGGAATACATGAAAAGACTTTTTATAAAAAACTTCCTCATAATACTCCTCAAATGCAGTTTAAGTGGTGAGTTTTTAGTGTTCATATTAATTCTTATTTCTTATGGTATGTTATTTTCCAGACTATCTAAACTACACTGAATCGAAACTGAATCGTGTCTTTATAAATAACACTGGAAGGTCACAATGCAACGCCTACTGCTGAGAATAAACCTCTTTTCTCTAAAACCAACCTGGTCTGTTGCTAACTGATAAATATATCTGAATATTCAGTCGATCATGTCAGACTGAGACTTTGTCAGTGAATATCGTTTTTCGATCCAATCTCCCGGGACAACACTTCCCCGACGGCAATGGTTGAGGGAAAATAAAAGGTTATTTCGTCCACTGTTCCGTGAAGTGAGACCACTTCCTACATTCGTATTGAGCTCGATTTAATGCAGTCTGTCTCAGTTACGTGAAATGAGACATTGGTCTAATTTGAAATCTAAAAACGACAAAATCAACACCTGCTCAATGACCACAACATCGATATTTACACTAAATAGACGACGAAATACGAAAGTTAAAAGAGGAATCCAAATATGTAGGTAGCTACCGACCAATAATTGGTCGATAATAATTGGACCAATAGCTGGAATGATTGAAATAATTTAGCAAAAGTTTTTGAAAATTTTATAACGGCGCATCTTATTAGAGAGATGCAGGCTTTGTCTGACAGGCAGTATACTTACCGCGCAGGCCGCTCTACGAGCATGCTGGCGCGCAAGATCACATTATGCAGCGTCCTAGAGGCGCGGGAGCAGAAGCAGGTAGCTTTGCTGTGTTGCAGCCCTTCAAAGAAGTTAGACGTTGCCGAACACTGTGCTTAGCTGTCCAGCTATATCATTCAAGTATCAATGGACCTACTCCGTCAGTGCTGACCGAATTTATGAACGCGAGACGTCAAACGCTGGACGGTCAGCTGGGGCGTGCACCGCCAGCGCAGTTATTACTCGAGCGACGCGCGGTGGGCTGAAAATCGGCTTCCATAGACTTAGGAATTTCAATTTTCAAGTGGCGGATTTTGTTCCGCATATCGCTACTATTTCTCGTAGTAATTATTAATGCGAAAATTACACCCGTGTGAATTCTGCACAAAAATGATGGAATTATAATTTTGTTATGAAACCAGTATGAAAAATCTAATTCTCTTTTAAACGTCATTGAAAAGCGTAATAACCTTATACAGGTGGTGGTCCCGTATAAACCCCGTATACCGCACGACGTCGGCGTTATATTATACAAATACCAAATGCTGCGAAAACAATCTACACAAGGAATATTATACGCATCATCCTGAACAATTCCAGTCAATAATTATATTAATTATTGTCAAATTTCGTCCGATTCCGTCAGAATTTGGTGCGTTTAACCAGCTCCTTGAAAACCATGTGTTCAGTATCGCTAATTAAACAACTTCCTTTAAAAAAGTGAAATATTCTAAAAACATTAGGGGAGACCGGGGATGGTTGACTATAGGGGTAGGTAGACTAACCGCCAAAAACTCGCCAACGGTTTGGGTATTGCGTCATCCCAGCGCAGCCGCCCATCACTCTCCGCCCCCCGCTCAGTCGTCGGTAGCGCCGCGTCGCCGGCACACACCGTTTTCGAGCAGTGACCCGTGATTTGTTTTCATATCATGTAAGTAATATTTTCGTGTTGCATATTTTTTTATTTGGTACCTACACATTTTATGTTAACCGTTTGCCTATTAGTCAGAGTGTTTTATGAGTCCATATTGATATTATTTCATGTGTTATTTCTTAATTAGGTGGCAGTGTGTAGGTTATCCATGCCATCGAAACTTAAAATGTCGTTTGGGGTTGGTAGACTAATTTCTTTCGGGGCTGGTTGAATAATTAGTCAACCAACCTCAATAACATTTTGAGTTTAAAATATCTTTAAAATTATTTATTTATTCGATTCTTAATAAATATATTCTTTTTATTGCTACAGCACGATGAGGACCTATAAACTGAACGAGCTGATACACCGAAGGATGTCGTAGAAAGAGCTTGTAATCGAGACATTTTTGACAATGGAAGTGTTAATGCAACTGCACAACAATATAACATTCCCTATAAGACATTACACCGTTATGTGCCGAAACTAAAGGAGAAATTGGAACATAATCCGAACTTGACAAAAGCCGAATTAACCTTGAACTCAGAATAGAAACAGAACAGAATAGAAAAAGGAAAAGAAACAAGCAAAGGTAAGGGTAAATGAAAATGGAAGGGCAAAGGAAAAGGAAAGGGTAAGGGAAAAGGAACGGGTAAAGGAAAAGGAACGGATAAAGTAAATGAGATGAATGTTGCTGATGACACCGTCGATGGAAATAACGATGCTGTGGATTCAGATGACGAGAGCACGATTTGTTTAGAATGCACTGAATCCTACGCCGATAGTGGCGAACAATGGATTCAGTGCATTACTTTTAAGTTATGGGCTCATGCCAAATGTGTAAGAGGTAATCTAATGTTTTTTGAATGCAAACACTGTATTTCTGATAATGATAACTTGTGTGTTTTTTTCATATTTTTAAGTATACAAAGATTGATATGTGATTTAAAATAAGACTGAAGAAGAGTTTAGTTTAATAAAACTTTAAATACAAAATACAAGTATTTAACAATTACTAGATATTATTTAAGTAGAGCAATGAAAAATGTGCATTTAATTTGTGGCGTAAGAATATTTTAAATTGTTACATAAATAAGAATTAATATGTTACATTCATAAGAAGTTATGGAAATATTTATGTGTGATTTAAAATGAAACTGAAGAAGATTTTAGGTTAAAAAGTTTAAATACTAAGAGTTGATAGTTTTGTTAAAGACTTGCAATATATGTCTGTACCTGATAATAATTGTTTTTGAATAAAGAGTTCAATTAAATTGAAAATAGTGTTTTATTACTTGACTCTTCTCATAATTTGTTGCTTATTGATACGTCTACTTACTACTTACCCCGGGCATGTAGTCAATCTACCCCGGTTCCGGGGTAGATTGACTAAGATTGATGTTCTATAAAATGCATTTAAATATGATGATGATATTTAATAATGAACTATGTTTTGTTGTTCTTTATTAGTTTAATAGTTCTTCTATCCATTAATGAGATTTTTTTGTCTGTATGGATGAAAACACAAAAAATATGTATGATTTAGTAAAAAATTTGTCAACTATCCCCGGTCTCCCCTACATAAAACCGAGAAAGTTTTTTTCCCGTTTTCTTATTTCAATCTAGGCACCGGACGCTATTAAATATTAAACCGAGATTGTTCATATTGCTTACTGGAAGTGGTTTAATTATTGGTATCAAGGAAACGGCTTTGTTTTACGTTGTGCAAGTAGAAAGGTTATATTTATTTATGAGATTCAAAATGCCACATATTCTAGTAACATCCGACTATGATCCATATTACAACCTCCATCAACGTCTCAAAAAGGATAAATAAATATTTAGTAATATTTCTAAGATTCATTTTCTGCGATACTACAATAATTGAGCCTACCTACTGATTGACTACCTTTTTTTTTTTTTTTTTTGACCCAGGAGAAACCACTTTACGGGTACCGCCGGCTCGGGGGAGCACGGCGGTTATGTCAGACTCCCCGCCCTGAAAAGGGCAGTATACCAACTAAAACTCCTGGGGTGTTCCATCCCACTCGCAAGGGACGGGGCCACGGGAACGCTTGCGCACACTACCGCAACCCCGTCAGCGGGCGCCCTCGCGGGCTCTTCTTCAGGGGGGAAGTGTTTTCTCCCCCCACTCCGCTAAAGGCACTCCGGAACACATGGAGCGCCTTCCAGCACGGGACCTCTGAATCGAGCGGTGAGTCCCCCGACCCACCGCCCGAAGGCCCCCGTTAAGGCGGCAGACGGTCGGCATACGCCCGCCGTCTGCGGCCGGTCCTCCGACGGCGAAGAGGGAGCGAAAGGGGATCATTCTCTCGCGCCCTCTCCGCCGCCTCTTTCTCCACCATGACGGCCTCGCTGAAGGCGAGGACCGCCGACCAAGCCTCTTCGCTGCCGACCATCGCATTGACGATGGCCGGCAGCGAGAGGTCCGCCCCAATAGCCGCGGCCAATTCGGCACGCGGCTCCGCCCACGCGAGGCATACGGTGCGCGTGTGCTGCGCCGTGTCCTCCGTCGCGTCGCAGTGGTGGCACGCCGTCGACGGCTCCCGACCCACAATCCGGCACAGGTACACACCGAAGCAGCCGTGCCCGGTGAGGACCTGCGCCAGGCGATAGGTCAGTGCGCCGTGCCTGCGTTCGGCCCACTCTCGAAGAACGGGTCGAACGGCGGCCACCACCTCGAGGCCGGCAGTAGGTTGCGCCAGCCTCTCCCACCAGTCCCGGAAGAGATCGTCGCGGGCTCCCTCTCTCCACCGCACGATCTCCTCCGGAAGCGGCATCCCGCCATTGGCGGGAACCTCCGCGCTGCGCCAGTAGACCGCCGCAAGTACCTCGGCTTCGAGGTCCCACGGCGGGCTACCGGCCAGCACCGTCGCCGCCTCGTACGAGACGGTGCGGTACGCTCGAGCCGCCCTGGTCGCCATGACTCGCTGCGGGCGCCGCAGCAGGGTCCGGTTTGCAGCGCCCAGTCCGTCCACCCATATTGGCGCTCCGTAGAGCGCCATAGAGCGCACCACACCTGCGTACAGGCGGCGACAGCTTCCCCCAGGCCCCCCAATATTGGGGAGCAGTCTCGCGAGCGCTCCGGCCGAGGCCACCAGTCTGGGGGCCAAGCGCCGGAAGTGCTCCGTGAACCTCCATCGGCCGTCGAGCACTATGCCCAAGTACCGCATGTGCGGCGCGACGGCAATGGAGGTTCCACCCACCACTATAGCCATTCCTGGAGGCGGCGCCTTTCGAGGCCCGTGGAAAACCAGGGCCTCGGACTTACTGAGGGCCACCTCCAGGCCCAGGCTCCGGATTCTCCGGACGACCTGGGCTACGCCCGCCGTTCCGAGGAGGGTCGCCTCCCTGTGGGTCGCGCCTCGGGCCGTCACGAGGGTGTCGTCGGCGTAGCATGTCACGCCGACCCCCCACAAGTTGGCCCCGCGCAGCACCCAGTCGTAACCGATGTTCCACAGGAGCGGCCCGAGGACCGACCCCTGTGGGACACCGCACGACATTTCTATGGTGGATCGTCCCGGGCCGGATACGCAATGGCCCGGTCGACGAAGTAGTCCGCCATCACCCTCCTCAGGTACCGGGGCACGCCGTGGTACCGCAGAGCCTCCTTCACGGTCTCCCAAGGCAGGGTGTTGAAGGCGTTCGCGATATCCAGCGAAACCGCCAACACCACCCCGCCCCGGGCGACCGCCTCCTCTGCGATGTCTCGGACCCGCGCGACTGCGTCGATTGTCGATCGCCCGCGACGGAAGCCGAACTGCGCGTCGTTCAAGTCGGGACCCACCGACGTCATATGCCCGACGAGACGTGCAGCGAGCACCCGCTCAAAGAGCTTGCCCATCTCGTCGAGCAGTACGATGGGCCGATAGCCCGACGGCGATTCGGCCGGGCGGCCGTCCTTCCGCAGAAGTACGAGCCTACCCGTTTTCCAGGGTCGCGGGAACCGACCCTCGACGAGACACGCGGAAAACAGAGACACCGCCAGGTCTCCTAGCTCCTTCATCGCTAGCACCACAATGCGCCCCGGCACACCATCCGGACACGGGGCGGTGTTCTTCAACCTAAGTTTCAGAATCGCCGCCCCGAGCTCTGCCTCCGAGACCGGCGGCACCTCCTCCGGCTCAGTCTCCTCCTCCTCGGACCAAGGCAGCGGCGCCATTTGTGGGGGGGGTGAAACTCCGCCCTTCGCGGGAATAGCGTCGTGACGACCCTCCCGACAAAGTCCGGCTCGAGACTACTTGTCAGCGGGGGCGCCCAGGGGCGGAGCTTTTGCCTCACCACCTTATAGGGGCGCCCCCACGGATCCGCGTTCAGAGTCTCGAGCCACTCTTCCCACGCCGCTGCCTTCGCCCGGGCGATGGCGGCCTGCAGCTCCTCGCAAACGGCCCAGTACGTGGCGTACAGCGTATCCTGCTCGGCCCGGTCCTGGGTTCTTCTCCTTCTGCACCGAGTGTATTGCCGGCGCGCCGCCACACACGCTCGGCGTAGGCTGGCGATCTCATCGCACCACCAATACACCCGGTGACTCGGCGAAGCCGCCGGCTTTGCCCTTGGCATAGCTGCATCGCAGATGCGGCTAAGAGCACCGACGAGCCGCTCCGCTCCACCGTCCACATCGGACCCGGTTTACTAATGTATTGCCAAAAATCGTTTCCCAAAGTATTACTTCCCAAACTATTTTCCGCAAATTATCACTTGGCAAAAAAACATTTCTCAAAACAACTTAAAGCAAATAAACAGTTAGCAAAAGTTATTATGGCAAGTTATTGTTTACGAAATAAATACTTGGTCAAAATTCATTTTACCAAAGAGGCAACAAGAGGCAAGGTAAGAACGCATCAAAGTCGAGTCTGTTTTCGATCTTACATAGAGAACCTAACGCTCCGACGCGCTCCGCTTCGCTACGCGCGTCGTCGCACCTATATTTCTGTTGTCACGTATTCTTTACATCGCCGACCCCCCGTTCCATTATTTGAAAATAACACTTGCCAAATAAAACGTTAGCATAATAAACGTTTGTCTTAATAAAACTTGACGCAGTAAAATTATGCGAAATGATAATTTGACCAAATGAATAAAATGCGAAATGAAAACTTGCTAAAGTTTCATTTGGGAAATGAGACTGATGCCATAAGTTTATTGGGAAGTAAAATTTGGCGAAAAATACTTTGGCTAAACGGCGGTATCCCATCGGACCCAGGATCGGGCCCAGCCACCCAAGCTTCCACCAGGGCCGCCTCCTTAGCAACCTCCCGGTCCAGCCGCCTCAGCTGCCAGCGCGGACCCCCAACAACGGGGGATGGGCGGTTCCCAGCCGGTGCGTCCGGCAGTGTGGAGACATCAAACCGTATATACCGATGGTCCGATAGTGTCTCCACATCCTCCCTAACGCACCAGCCCGTCACTCGGCGTGCGAGGGCGGGGCTCGCGAACGTGATGTCCACAATTGACCCGCCCTGTTGTCGCACGCAGGTGTCCACCGATCCTCTATTGAGGAGGACCAGCCCCATGGACACCGCCCAGTCTTCTAGCTCCTCCCCCCGCGCATCCGTAACTGGAGATCCCCACGCCGTTGACTTGGCGTTGAAATCCCCCGCCACTAGCACGGGGTTGGGGCATGCTCGTACCGCAAGAGCCCCGACTTCCACGAGCATTTGCTCGAAGTCGGCGAGGCTCCTGCTGGGCGGAAAGTACACCCCAATAACTGCAACACCGCCCGTGACGGCCAACACGCATCCCTTGCCCTTCGCAGTGACGTCGAAGGGACAGGAGCCCGCCGCCGGACGGGCGATGATGGCCACCGAGTCCTCCCGGTCCGACACCCAGTTATCCCGAGTGGGGACCAAGTAGGGCTCAGAGACCACGGCTACTTGGATCAACCACTCTGCCATGCTCTGAAGCAACAGGTCCTGAGCTCTGGCACAGTGGTTGATATTCGCCTGCAGATATGGAGCAGCCATCTAAAAAGCGGTGTCCATGGGGTCCTCTTGTTGCGGCGCTGGGCACTGAGAAGGCTGCGAGGGGACCCTGAGGCCATCGCTGCGCGTCTGTCCCTTCCTTTTTCTTCGCTTCTTGGGGAGCGAGGCTGGACATGCCTTGCTCCCTAAGCGGTGGTCCACGGTCGTACCGCCGGCCGCGGCGCACAATGCGCAGCGAGGCTCGGTCGCTGTGCATTGGGCCGCTTTGTGCCCCGGCTTTCCGCAGCGGAAGCACAAGCCGCTGCGGTCTGTGCCGGAGCACTTGGCCCCCACGTGCCCGTGCTCTAGGCACCGGTAGCACCTCATGGGTCGGGCCTCGAGCAGTTTCACCTGCACCGAGGTCCAGCCCACGAGCAGGCGACCTCCACCCACCACCTTTTTGGCAGCCGCTACGGGGCAGCTCAACCAAAGGGTGCCCATCCCGGACGTGCCCCGATTGATCTCCCCGGATCTAATTGAGTCCGGGGGGCATCCACCCGCCTTCAACTGATTGACTACCTAACCTAACCTAAGAGGTAAGAGAGTAAGTTCGTTTGTACATTTACATTTTCTAGATACAATCGACTAAAAGTCAATATTATTACGTCTTTCATATTATGCCTCTGTTAACAGAATCTGAACTCAGTAAAATACACGCATGTAAAGGTCAATGCACTGTTCACTTTACGAACAATTTTTTTAATCCTAGTCTTACGTTATACACAACATAAAACTATATTTACAACGCTTGCCTGTGCACATCTGTTACCGTATTTGGACACCTGTTACACGCTCTATGCACATTATAAATTGGACTGAATTTATTTTTTATTCTTAGCTCGTAGGACAGACAGACTCGTCAAATTTTATTTAGGAAAATATGAAACGTAATTCTTCAGTTACCAGTAAAATTAAATTCAGTCTGGATCAATTTTGTTTCGTAGACATACATTTTCAAGCGTGCCACTAGAGATTTATCGAAACGGCTGCGGGTTCTATGACATTGAAAAACCACGTAATTATGACGAACTCTGGAACAAGTTTCCGTTTTAGTTGTTGCGCAAAAGGAATTTGATCTTTAACCCTTTGTCTTAAGGATCAGAGGGAGCTACCATGATAGGTTACGGTGTCTCAAGCGACGCAACCTATCAGGTCCTTAACCTATCAAGGCTGCGGCACATGCCAACAATTGCTGAACTTTGATATGTGGAATGTGAGTATTATATTCTAATGAGTGATTTCAATTTATTCTCGTGCACATGCTTGTTTGGACTCGTCATGGTACGATATTGGCTAAAGGCAAAAACAAATGTTCTTTTACACAAATTATGTATAAAATCTACTAACAGTAGGCTTATTTTAAAAACAAGAAATTGTAATAATTTTTTATTTTATTTTGAGTCTTTACTTCTCTCCTATTGCATTTGGACGTTTTTTAAGGCTTCTCCGAGATACGCCACTTCTCTCTATTATAAGTACCTTAATGTTGAGCTTCATTTGTTCTATAATAAATACTTATGTGTAGGTAAGTACCTACGTACTTTCAATGACACATAGGTATAGAAAGGAACGTAGCGGAGAAAAGTCTCGGGTAGCGTAGACGACCCTTTTAGGTCCGCTGCCATTAGTGGCTCCTTCTGTTGTAATGGCCCTTGGGAAGCGCGACTAAACCAGCTATTTTGTTGAGCCAGCTGAGCCGAGAAAGCAGTTCTCGTAAAAATCGGAACGTTCAGTCATTAGGACAGCCACCAAACTAAAACATGGTTCGAGAGATGCACTAATCATCGTCCATAAAACAATGATTAAGCAGGATTTCCTGAGAATGTAAGAAAATCTCCCCGTGTCATAAATTTCATAGTTTACTATTCAATGTACCTACATTGTATTGCAAAACCGATCCAAATGCAGATAACAAGTCTCGGTTACGTAATGATCATCGAATTGTCATAATAAACTATGAATTGTAGTTTTATGAATCACGGCCCGGACAGTAAATAAACGCAGAGTAAATAAATTCTCGAAAGTATGTACCTACTTAACATAATTATATCGATGCATAAAAACAAGATAACACTGAGCTCAAAATACAACTGGTGCTATGTTTTTTTTAAGTTCTTGATGGAAGATAACTACTTTTCGCCATTATTTTACATTTAAATTCCTGAAACCAACCCGCTTAACAATATCGTGCCCATAAATTTACTTTTAATTAGTCGAGACGCTATGGATAGAAGAAATTTATTAAAAGAGAAACATATTTTCTATTTGTGCTGTTATATAAAAGCTAAATCAAAGCGTTACATCTATGATAGCATCATCGATTTCTAATGATTATCTACTCGAGTCCAGTAATAATAATTTAGTGACTTGCAAGAAAATCCCAGATTGATCAATAAACTTGTCTAAGAAAAAATATTACATTGGTTATCTTGATATTGAGTTATATACACTATATACTTACAAAGATATGAGAGCTTTGTTAAACAAAGTTGCTCACAGAGAGAACGATAACCCTTCATCAAAGATGAGCGTACTTTATCCTACTTTTGTTTAATTTCAAACGTCCCGGGCGTTCGGATAGACGAATCAATTTTGCTTAAATATTTTCAAGAAAAATTATATTGTGTTTTTTCTTGTTGCCTAATTATTATAGCGCCAGTACAGGCCACCGTAAAGAGCTGACTGCCAACCTCCAGTGATGGAGAGGCACTTTAAAAAGACGACAGAGCACAAGCATAGAAAGTATAGGTTTAATTACCACACGAAGAAAAACGCAACGTTATGACGAACAAAATATGGGATGAGGTTTCGCCACTCCTTGCATATTCAAGTTGGTCGAGTAGTCTTTAACCTGCGGCAGAGCCTCGTGTCGCAACCGGCATACATTCAACATGGCAGGATTCCGGTCTTACCGAATGTCATACCTGCCAGTTGGCTTATGGTAATGCCAATGCCAGCCACGCTACACCTGTGACGAGCCGATACGTGACATAATTTGCAGTTGCCGAAATAACATCTTCGTCCTTGTCTCAAGAGCTATATTTAGCATCTCCCATCATTGTAAGTTTTCATGGGTGTCTGATGATATTAGATTTATTAAAAACTTGGTTGAAATTTAAGACTAAAAATAGTTATTTTCAATCTTAGGTGCAAGTGGACTGAGTCATGTTTCTGATGACGTTTTGGCCCTGCATTTGTAGTAATCGCCAAAAATAAAAGCAAACAACCAACATCCGCTGAGCTCTTCTTAATCAAAACGCATTCAGCAGTAACTACTGAATAAGATTTGATTGATTGCACTGTGCTTAGTGCCTTAAGAGAATGGCTTTTTTGCTTTAGTTCACTAAACAATGCGTACTGGGTTTTGTTTTAATTATAAAAGACTATAAATATTCATAAATGTGGGGCGATAATTTGAGATAAGACGGTAAAAAGTTATTAACGCAACTAGTGGAGACTACCCTTGATATACCACCTCCATTTTTAGAGCAATTACTTGTTGCACTGTTTTAGGAAAATGGTACCTACAGAAAACGGCAATTTAACAGATTGGTACCAAACGATCTTGGACCAACCAACTACACTGGTACAGTGGTACAAAAGTCCAAATTCAAAATTCTTCTATACATCTTTACCGGGGTCTAATAATAACTCATTACTTACATAAAATATCTAAATTTTTAATAAAAGTCTTCTTTCTTCTTTCTAAATGAGCACGCCGTTGTACAATTTTTTATAGTGAAATAAAAATTGTGAAATGAATTCTTTTTTTATAAATTCATGCTTGATAGGTACCGCGAATGGGTAATTCCAAGACCCAATAATACCGCAATTACGCGAAAAATAGAATCGTTTCTTAGTAAAATAATTTGAATAAATGAATTTGTTTTGTTGTTTGAATTTGTTGAAAGTTACGTACATTTGTAAAGTTTTATTTGTAGTAAATGACAATAGCACTCAGTAAAGGTGAAGCAAAAATCGTAAGGAAACTTTAGTGTCTGAGGTGTTCAGTTGTTCATATAATTAATTCAGTTAATTAAACCTATACTCTCTCTCTGAGAGAACGCCTGTATACCCTTTAGTGTAAAAGTTAAAATCTAACCTGCATAATATACTTCCATGCACACTTTTTCCCAATTTAAAATTTATGCAGGTCCATAGAAAATGTATCATTCCGATCTAACAATACATCAATTTAGCCTCTGCACTTATTATATACGGCAACAATGCGGCCACCAAATGCCCCGGTCCCGGTAGAATTAGCGCATTATTTATATCCACGCTCACCCCCAGTCGCAGGTGATCGTACCCAATGAGCTTTGCTCTTGGAAACGATTCCGATTCACTGGTTTTGTCACAGTTTATATGTTAGTTATAAAATGTCTCTCTGTCTGTCCGCCCATCCGTCCGTCCGTTCGCCTGAGCCCTTTGCCGCTATAACAACAAATAGCAACAAAAAAAAACTGAATATTTCAGGCGAGCTCCCATAAGGCCCTTTACACACTGCGGCTTGTAGCATCGATGCAGTCGCGCGTTTAAAACGCGCGACACCATCGCGACACCAGCAGTAGTGCAAGTGTGTAAAGGTGGACCATTTGCGACTGCATCTATGCCGCATCGCGACAGAATCGCGACTGCATCGTTGCTAAAAGTCGCAGTGTGTAAAGCCCCTTAGACATACCTACTTGATTTTATTCCTTTTTTTTCTCGATATTAATAAAGCAACAGGGAGACGCTTAAAATATTCAAATGTTGTATAGATTGGTACGGAAACCTTGGTGCGCGAGTGAGACCCGGACTTGGTCGTTTTAAAAAAAAATCGGAATTGTTTATTCAGTATCGGCAGTACATATTATTTTTTTTTTCTTAATCATGACCGGATAATATAGAATTATCTAAAAATCATTAAATTGTTATCTTGCTTACGGGTTTGCCTGTTTTCGTGAGAACGATATCATCATCAAGTTTTGGTATTATTGCTTTCGAACTGACTGCGTATCTGTTACGAATTGTACCTACCGCATTTGAATTGAATTGGAGCCTAATGTACCATTGTTTTAGCTTATCAATCGGATTGTGAATTGCATAAATCGTACTTCTTGATGTTTACTGTTTCACGGCTTTTGTTACGATCTTCAAAGTATGAGAAAATATGATTTTGCTTGTGATTTATAAAATTTATTTCAAGTGGAACGTGATTAAATAATCGTGATGGCTGAAAAAAGGTCGAAATTAAGATATAAAGCCGATCTTTATACATTATACTTTATTTTAGAGTTCCTTGGTTGCGCAGAAACACTTTTGTGAAAACCGGGATTCACAGTTTCCAATATCTTGGCACCAAGATTGTCGATACTATAAAGATTTTGCAAGTTGACATCTGATCTCTTAGCGATAACGTTGCCGAAATATCAGGGAACTCAAACAAGATAAATGTAATAATGCTAATAATCCTGTTTATTTTACAATGAAACCTTTATTGAGATATCTTGAGTATTGTAAACCACGTTGTGAAACTTGGAATTGATGATATTGTTCAAGTGACTCAAGGTTCTCTGTCGATGGTATTCGATTTTATTATAAAATTCGAAAATCATGAGAAAAATACAAAAGCTTTTTTAATTTGCAAAGGCATCTTCAAGGCATGTATGCAGAACCATACCACCATAAAGGATACCGTCAAGATACTTAGTAAAAAAAAATGTGAACTATAGTTTGTGCGCATTTTTAAAGGCTATTTTTGTCTTAGGGCCGGTTTTTCAATAGTCAGATAAAACTTAACTGGAGAATAAAACTGATGTTGTCACTGTCTTGTCGTATGATTTAGACAGTGACAGCATTCAATTTATTCTCCAGTTAAGTTTTATCTGACTATTGAAAAATTGGCCCTTAGTTAACTTATATTTTAATTTTTTTTATTTGCGAAACAATACAGCAATTCAGTTTCAATTTGTATTTTAATTCCTACTTTTGTTGGTTCAATAAGCCCGTCAATAAGGTTGGGTTTTACATATTACGATAAGATATTCATATTGTAAAAACCAAAAAATAATTCCAGCAACAACAGTCATGAAAGAAGATTTACATGAAAATGCATGCTGTCTTTTGTGACAACCTAGACACACCACCACAGAAACAGACTAGAGACTACACTAGACTCATATTTCATATTACTTGGTTTTGTTATCTGTTGCGTTGCATATGTTATGTTATGTTTCTTTGTTCATGTAATAAATGTTTTTCTTATTCTTCTTCTTTATTTTATAAGAAAAATACAAGTAATAAATCGGTAGCCAAGCACCTTCGTTACACAAGCGATGAACTGTCACACACAACATCACAAGACAGGATTGTTAGCCCCCGTTATCTGCTACCTCTAAACTTTATGTTAGTTACAGACGACAGTACATCAACCCTTACACTTTAGTCGCAAAGTTGACCTTAATGTAACGGAGTAGAGTTCATAAATATGTAATAAGGTTGTTGAGCTACCGGGTTTTCATAATCTGACGCGACATTAATTACCAAAGTCCTGGGTAAACGTCCTGTTAGATATCATATCGGATGGAAAATATTTGGTGTTATGAGCTTGGAAATATTCAATTAATAAAGGAACGTCGTCTTTGGGTAAATATTTATGCCGGATAAGGATTATTAAATTGGTAAACGGGTTCAGTTACATTGATAACGGTAAATATCAATATTGCCATGAGATCCTTCTTATCGCCGTAAATACAACAATTTACTCTCGCGTTGGTAGTTGTAATGAGAAAACCTGCTCCACAAATCCGGTGGTGAGATCCGTAGTAGATATCTCGAGTAAAACCAATCGCTGAAGCGAAGACAGAATTTTAATTGATTTGAGAGCCTGATGCTTGCAACGTCGCGTCGGTAATTAAATCAGGTACCTAATGAAAGAGTCGGCGAGACCTAAGTACTGTGGCTCGCTGAGATACCACGATCAGCTCGAGACCCGTTTGGGGCAAAAAATAATAACAAACTATCATCTGGCCCAGAACTGGTTCCACGCCAGAGAGCGGCCTCACCCGCTCGATAGATAAAACATACAAAAGTTATCTTTTTATTGGTTGTAGACATGAGGCTCACAAAATTGATGAGATGAGATGGAGTTAGTTACAACAAGTACATATATCGTGACTTAGACGTAGAAGAATTTGAATAATTATGGATGTTTGTCATTGTCTAATCGATACTGAGAATAACATACCGAGCACCAGGAATTCGTAGAGCAATTTATTGGTGATCATCATTATTAATCATTATAAATATGTACTTACTTAAAGGTTTTGATCATTTCAATTATAAGATATAATAAAAATTTCAATTTCACCTGCGTAAGTTGCCACGTGGGAAAGTAATTAAATTCTTACGTTCTATTCTATAGTTTGGGTTACATCTAGGTTGATATAGATGAAAATACTATAAGAAAACGTCGTAGGT
The DNA here is from genome assembly GCA_947310845.1 of Yponomeuta plumbellus. Classification (NCBI taxonomy): domain Eukaryota; kingdom Metazoa; phylum Arthropoda; class Insecta; order Lepidoptera; family Yponomeutidae; genus Yponomeuta; species Yponomeuta plumbellus. The sequence goes on from OX371193.1 coordinate 10,448,249, forward strand.
ACAAATGTAGGCACTATAAAGTAGGTAGTTGTAGGTGGTCTTACCTGAACAAACAGCAATTAGCGAGTACCGGCAAACCGCTGCACTCTGTAAACAAAACCGTTTACGTCCACAAAATTGCACACAATAAAAGGTCCTCCTTGTCCACTCTAGTCTTCGTGAATCGACTTTCTATCGGAACAAATCTGATGTATTTTCCACAAGCTTCACTCCACTTGTCGTCACAAAGTATGACGATGAGAATAACTTTGTTGAACGACGATGCGGTGCACGGGGGCGAAAGTCGTGGTGAACGCTCGCGCGGTCGCTTCCGACTGGCCAACAAGCCGAGGGTAGCGCGTCGGAGCTTCTCCAGCCAAATACTGCAAGCAATTCTCAACCCTATATTTGAATACCTTCGAACTAAAACTCGTGGGTTTGGGTAAAAAGTACCTCAGCGAATCAATGGGCTTTGCCTTCGGTTATTTTTTTTGTATTTTTATAAAAGAGGATTTTTTGTTAAAGGAACTGGGCCACAATTTTGCTAGTTTTGCAGCCAATAGGGCCTTTGTTGCATTCATAATTCACCATTTGCTCGACCTCCTTTCGGGTCGTTAATCACTTAACTTTATTCGCGGGGAATCGCCGATAGTGTTGATGTTTTCTGTAACGTTGCGTGTGGGATGTATGATGTTCACGATGCATTGATCATAAACATAATGTTGCATTATTGCGCGTCGTGCGACTTCTTTGACGGAAGCAATGTGACGTGCGAAGCGCCATATGCGTGAATAACTTAGGGCTTCTTTTTTATGGTAAAAAAGAAAACGAGAGAAGACTCTCCACTCTTCAAGTGATACAAAGCATTCAGGCCTCCTGAAATGGTTGCGATGGATTATGATGTAAAATTACCTTTTTATGGTAATTATCTATATTAATAATTTCGTTCGGGTCTACGGTAGACTCGAACAATATGCACACCAAATGAAAGAGCGTAAAAAAATAGTTGATCTGAGTCGACAACATATAGGCGGAAAATTCGTATTATCGAGCAGCATCGATATAAAAATTATTAAATTCAACAATGGCGTTGCTAAGTAAACATGTCAATGTCATCATTGTTGTGTTAGTGTCACAAGTTTTCATTGTGAACTGTTATGACCGGTTTACATTATTTTAGTGTTTAGGAAAGTGCTTTAATACAATTAGAGAGGCAAGTGCATTAGTACATTACTAGACGTTCGAGTGAACGTTTATATTTCTTCCAGTAGAGTGTCACTTCGTCGACGTCGCGAAATATGCGCTATCCTACTCAAAATACGTTTTAATGGAACACATAAGTAAGTTTGATAATTCGAGTTATTGAAAATAAACACGCACCCGTCACGGGTCACTTGCGCACTCTCCTAAAGTTCTCACAAAATTTTTAGTTTATACACAGATAAGTAACGAGGATAGTAACGCGCTCAGGTGTTACTGGATAGAACAATAGAAACCAATTCTATTTTGATTCTAATTGAAAGGCAACTAGAACCGTACTATACCGTAAAACGTACTAAAGCAAGTGGCGCTTACACGTTTCTACAAAAGCACTCTCCTTAAGAAATAAAGAAAGAAAGAAAGAAAGAAAGAAAGAAAGAAAGAAAGAAAGAAAGAAAGCAAGAAAGAAAGAAAGAAAGAAAGAAAGAAAATGTATTTATTTGATACTCAAAACGAAACAAAAAACACACACAGAATGCGTACAATAATAAAAAAATAACACAGAAAGCATAAAAACCGTAAAAAAAAAAACTGTACAACATGAAAACAATAATTTACATTTACATATTTACATTTACATACAGGCACATACATTGCTTCTATTTTGATTCTAATTGAAAGGCAACTAGAACCGTACTATACCGTAAAACGTACTAAAGCAAGTGGCGCTTACACGTTTCTATAAAGGCACTCTCCTTAAGAAAGAAAGAAAGAAAGAAAGAAAGAAGGAAAGAAAGAAAGAAAGAAAGAAAGAAAGAAAGAAAGAAAGAAAGAAAGAAAGAAAGAAAGAAAGAAAGAAAGAAAGAAAGAAAGAAAGAAAGAAAGAAAGAAAGAAAGAAAGAAATTTATTTGATGCTCAAAACAAAAAAACACACACACAGAATGCGTACAATAATAAAAAAATAACACAGAAAGCATAAAAAGCGTAAAAAAATAAACTGGACAACATGAAAATAATTTACATTTACATACAGGCACATAAATTGCTTCTGGCCCCACACTAGGATACCCTGTGTCGTGGGAACCAGAAACAGCGACGTCACAAACATGTAAACATCCAAGACCTGGGATTTTTTTTTGTCCCCAGCCGGGATTCGAACCCGGGACCTCTCGCATGGTAGTCAGATGCGCTAACCACTACGCCACAGAGGTCGTTAAAGGTTGAGCCCCCAAAATGGGCCCGATTCAGCATAATGTTGCAACAGAGTGTAAAGTAAAGCACTCTCCTAAACACTAAGATAATCTAAGCCGGCCCATTGATCTAATTTGTTAACTTCATGGTGTGTGGAATACCGTGGCATCCAAAAAGGTTATTATAATCTGTGCCAACTGAGAAGGTGTAGTAAGTAATCTGTTGTGTTTTTCATAGGCGGGAGCTCAGAAGAAGGTCCTTCTTCTGACTGAGGGCGGGAGGGAAGACAATAATTTAACATTGAGTTTTGGAAGGGTCTGAAAAATAATCGAAAAAGGAAATCAAAGTCATAAATTGATCTTTATTGTTTTGCTTAGTTAGGTACCAATAAACTTATTGAAATGAAAAAGCCACTAGATAAGAAAAATACCAAAAATTAAAATGATGAAGAAAAACATGTGGTCAATACAAAACTAAAAGCTGTAAAGCCAAAGAGAGGGAGATGTTTTTAGTTGATTAGCCAAGTGGATTCTACGTCTCATACGTCATTAGATTCACTAGCTGTTAACTAAATTCAATGCTGTTAAGTTTATGAAGGAAGCTCATTTAGTAATTTGTGATGAGGTACCCATGACAAAGTTATGATAAGTATCCGATTTTCGCCTTGCATTCCTTCGTGAGTAGCCAGAACATGTCCAAAAGAGCAACATTGGCTATCCGTAATAGTGTGCTGGTTCCAATACTGATGTAAGCATGGTAGCGAGATTTGGGTATGGCGGAAGTCAGAAGAATCATGAAAGTAGGATTAGTGCAGTACAAATGAGATCCTTAAGAAATATGTGTGGTGTTACTTTGAATGACAGAATACGCAATAGTGTGATCAGAGACAGAGGATGTAGAGAAAGAGGATGTAGTGAGTGACTAGAACTGAAAAAAGGAATGTTGCGTTGGTTTGGAGATGTGGAGAGGATGAACGAAGAAAGACTGACAAAGCAAATATATCGGGCGAATGTGAGTGGAAGGGCTTGTAAGGGACGCCCCAGTTTGACATCCTTCGACCAAATAGGGGATGTATTAGCAAAGGGCAAGATGAAAAGTACCCGAAACCGATGTGGGTACATGCAACGACTAATGGATGTCGATGAAGCGAAAGTGATTTGTCAGGATAGTAGCACGTGACAGTCCGTGGTCTCTGCCTTCCCCTCTGGGATACAGGTGTGAGCTTATGTATCTGAATGTATTAAGATATTTATATCTACTGGTGGTTGATAAATACAGAGGCGTCACCATATAAAAAAACATAGTGGAATATTATTTTGCGTCTACATTTTACCCGAGCGAAGCCGGGTTTTCGTCTAGTTAACATCATAATGTTCATTCCTGACCACAAAGTATTGGAAAAATTATCTTGGGGTTGTGTGAGTCGGAAGGGTGGAATCAGAAATCAGAAAAAAAAATTACATTCTGTTTGTTGAATGTCAATGCACATACACTTATGGATAATGTTAGCCACCGTTAATCAATTCAATAATCATTTTAATAATGTCCTCTAATTTTCACCGAAACAAACGCTAGTAGCTAGATCTTTCTTTTAAATGAATTATAACATTAAGTTTTCCCACTGGATTGTAAACGTTCTCTGAGAAGATTGTTGTAGATACATAAAAATATAATTTTACTCTATAGCCTAAATATATGCTACATAATAATATGCTTCTTCATACATATACGTCATAATTTGACATTAATAACGTCTGATTTGTTAAAAACGCCCGTTTGGGCTGTTTTTGTACATTCCACGTGACAGCAGAAAATATTTTTACTTATATCATATTATAATTATATTATATTATATTATATTATATTATATTATATTATATTATATTATATTATATTATATTATATTATATTATATTATATTATATTATATTATATTATATTATATTATATTATATTATATTATATTATATTATATTATATTATATTATATTATATTATATTATATTATATTATATTATATTATATTATATTATATTATATTGTTAGGACAGAAGTGAAATTACAATAAAAAAAAAAATTATTTATTAACCTAAAAACTAGTCACATTATTTCATCAAAATAATTAACAAACAAAGGAACAAAAATCACAGAGGAACAAAATCATTAACAATCAAATAATAAATCAACACTAAAATAATAAAATACAGAGATACCAGGCTAAGTAGATTACACCGACCGACGGGCAGCGCTTCCGCACGCGACGAAGTCCAGACGAAAAAGAGACCTGCGCCGGTGCTCGCGGCAGTTTTATAGAATCAACCCCTCCCGCGTCGCTGCGTGGGGACGTAGTATCCAACACGGCCATCCTGATCATGCGTCGTCCTCGACCGCATCAGATAGATCGGGCAGGCCCTGCATGGGAGTCTCGGGGGCTTCGCTAGCTTGATGGGAATGACCAACGGTTGCCTCTTGGTGACCAGAGGCGGTAGTGTCCTCGATCGTATCATCTTCTGAGGAAATAGAAACTAATCATTAATGCGTCTAGAGCAATTACATCTGCCTATTCTGACACGTTCATTCAACTCGTCTTACAAGGCCTCCTTCATTCCTCAAACAGCCAAACTTAGTAACTTAGCTAGACTATTTATGCAGTACCAAGTCATCATCTTAGTACTTCATAAATTTTCATTCATCACACATCACAAAATGTTTACATCATGATTCATACATCGTCACTCAATCATCTCACAACACACATGGATCCATGTTCATTCGCTGTCATGTAGGGCTTTTATCGCCAATAGGATCGTCTCGCAGTCCGTCCTCTACATGACCCATCGTGTAGGGTGATTACCAAATCACCGAAAGGATCGTCTCGCAGTCCGTCCTCTACACGACAAAACACACGTATACAGGAACGACATCTGTAGTACGTCTACACGACAAAACACACGTATACAGGAACGACATCTGTTGTACGTCTACACGACAAAACACACGTATACAGGAACGACATCTGTTGTACGTCTACACGACAAAACACACGTATACAGGAACGACATCTGTTCTACGTGGGTGGCATGGCCACTCTTTGTGAGACTGGTCAGGTACCTCGCAGTTTACCTGTCGTAGACGTATCTCAGTCCGTCTACTATCTCACCGAAATCTGAACGACCCTCTGGCCGTGCAGATTACTCACAGTACGCAAGCATAATCACGCTCAAAGAATGCAGCGCAAGTCTCAGGACACCACTCACCTTTCCAGGGCACCATATACTGGGCAGCCGCTTGCGTAGTTTTGCCGTAGGATCCGGCCAACAGCCGAAGCTCATACCGCCCATTGGGCAGCGCGCGTGTGACCCCGTACGGCCCTCGCATTCCATGGTCCATCTTCCCCACAACCTGGGAAAACTTAATCACAAAAACCAAATCATTCACATTAAACACCTTTGCCGGATGACGGTTTCGATTCACATACTCGTCCTGTCGAGACTGGTTTTGCTTTAGTAGATCGACTGCGAGCACGGCGTAACTCCCTTTGTGCTTCACGATTCGCTTGTCCATCCTCCAGGGCTACGTCACGGACCAGTGACCTGATTACGGGGGTCGTAGCGTCAGTCCCCACCAGCAGATTTAGCGGTGATGCCTGGGTCGTCTTTTGTTTGGTCACGTTGAGGGTCAGTTGAAGTCTCCATAGCGTTTGGGACCAGGCCGCCCCTCTATGATTGGTCTCAATACGAAGTAAATTGAGAACGGTGCGAGCGTACCTCTCAACCTGCCCGTTCGATTGGTGCATCTCTGCTGTGATCAAATGTATCTCCGATCCCATATCTTTTACAAATTCTAGGAACCTAGCTGACTGATACATTCTACCTCTATCCGTTACAATCATCTTGGGTACACCAAAAAGCGAAATTGAATTTGTGACCACTCGTAAAAGTTCTTCTACATCTTGTCTATAAATGGGGGTAAAGGAGAGTGTACTTGGTGAACGCCTCCACGATCAAAAGAACAAACTTAAAACCGTTTGACTCAGGTAGAGGACCCAGTACGTCTGAATGAACCACTGAAAATGGTTGATCGGGTTTTTCCCATGAAGTTATGTTCTGCTGTTGAGCTCTAGGTACACGCTTTTTTGAGATGCAAATCAGGCAATGTTCGAGGTATTTTTTTAACAAATGGCCTTATGCCAGGGAACCAAAAGTGCCTTAGAATGAGGTCTAAAGTCTTGTCGTAACCAATATGACTATGCTCGTCATGAAATACGCGAAGCAGGCTAAGACGGTGGCCTCGAGGAATATAGCAAAGGAACCGCCTATCGGGGTGTACTTATAGTACAGGAGACCATTCTTCTCAACGTAGCTATTGGGGTCTAGGCTGCCTTCTATGAGTTTTTGAAGAAGCTCTCGCGTCTCTTCATCTGCAGCTTGTGCTATCTGAGCCCAATTGCGAGGTTGAGTAATATGGAGTACCTTACGAGGAGGGTTCCTACTCAGATAATCGGTATGTGACATCATCACCCCTTTTCGGTATTCTATGTCAAAGGTAAAATCTTGGAGGTAAATCCACCAGCGGGCCACTCTCGGTAGCAGATCCTTCTTAAGCTCGGTGGCTTTGAGAGCATTGTAGTCTGTAATTAATTTAAATTGAATCCCGATTAAATAGTGACGAAAATTCTGCAATGCTTTCACAACCGCCAGCGTCTCTAACTCATATGAGTGATATCTACTTTCTGCGCCTTGAGTGGTCCGACTGAAGTATGCTACGACTTTCTTATTACCGTCTAAGTGGGACTATAAAAGGACGGCGCCATAGCCGATGCTACTAGCGTCCGTGTGGACCTCTGACCTAGCGACCTCTGTGGGTAGTTTTGGGTAAAAAATAGATAGCACGGGCTTGTTAGTCAAAATTGAGATTATGTCCTGCCACACCTTTTCTTGTTCGGGACCCCATTTGATCGAAATGGTCGAAACGAACGTCTTTTTTGGTTAGTTGGGAAATACAGAACGTTTTTGTGGCATAAGCCTCAATGTACTTTCGGAAGTATCCGGCTAGTCCTAGGAACTGTCTGAGTTGTTTGATACTTTCCGGAGTAGACGAATCCACTAAAGCCTGAATCTTGTGAGGGCTCGGCCTAACCTGACCTTGGTTTATTATTCGGCGTACGAGACAAATTTGTCAGAAGTCGTATTCACTGTTTCATAAAGTATAGTTGCATAGTCCAACTTTCGGGGGCATAACGGTTTAAACTCACGCTTAAAACTACTCCAAGACCTATCAGAAGTTACCCATTCGTTTAACCACGTCTTTGCGTCACCTTTTAAACATCCCGCTACGCGTGATAAACACTCTCGATCATCCCAGCGATTAGTTAGTTGTGCGCGATCCACTTCGTCGCACCAGGAGTCCACGTCGTGGATTGATGGGTCAAAGTTCGACACAAAGTAATGTGAACGTGCTGGATTAACGCAGTGGATCGCGTCCACTATAGCCTGAGCTAGGAACGGCGCCGACTTTTCTGGTTGCGGAACGGGGGTAGACGTGAATTTGTTTTTCAATCATTTCTAAGCGTGACAAAATCGTATCAAGCGTTTGCGATTCAACTGGGATAGACTGTGTGGACTGGTTAGTGTGATAGGACGCAGCCGGGGTCGCGCCAGGTGACCGCGCCCGAGAGGGGGTCTGTTCACGGCGGCTACGTGATTTATTCCGCGATCTTCGTGAGCTATCTCGCGACCGATCGTGCCTACGACGCCGTCGGTGCGATCTACTACGTGATCTACTGCGTGAACTATGCGTGTTAGGCATGTTCAACCACCAAAACAAAGTCTAAGTACGCAAACAAAATTACACACATCATGGGTAATGACAAAGTTCCTCTATTTCCAAATTACACTAGTCAAGGGGCCCAAATGTGGGTGAAGGATTGGAATCCCACTTCTGATGTTAGGACAGAAGTGAAATTACAATTAAAAAAAAATATTTATTTATTAACCTAAAAACTAGTCACATTATTTCATCAAAATAATTAACAAACAAAGGAACAAAAATCACAGAGGAACAAAATCATTAACAATCAAATAATAAATCAACACTAAAATAATAAAATACAGAGATACCAGGCTAAGTAGATTACACCGACCGACGGGCAGCGCTTCCGCACGCGACGAAGTCCAGACGAAAAAGAGACCTGCGCCGGTGCTCGCGGCAGTTTTATAGAATCAACCCCTCCCGCGTCGCTGCGTGGGGACGTAGTATCCAACAATATTATATTATATTATATTATATTATATTATATTATATTATATTATATTATATTATATTATATTATATTATATTATATTATATTATATTATATTATATTATATTATATTATATTATATTATATTATATTATATTATATTATATTATATTATATTATATTATATTATATTATATTAAAGTTATTTTAAATGTTTTTTCTTCTATTAAAGTGTTTCAGTAATTGCTAATTACTAAGCTTATCTTTGTCACAGCAAAGCAATATCGCATTGCTGTATTACTGTTAATATTTTCAATTATTGCAAAAACTTCAAATAATTTACCAAACCACAAAGAGCTAGATTGAAATGTTGCAACCGACCACCACAGTATTGTCATTATGGTAAACGGTGGCGAGAGATGCTTGAATCTTTCGCAAAACCATTGCAGATACCGACTACCTTATGAAATATGTCTGTTTTTGAATTATGTGTTAGGTACTTAAAAAAAAAAGATAAGATAAGAATATTCTTTACTGTAAACTTAAATTTACTCTACCAGGCAAAACAAATATAAACATTGTAAACTTTTAGTCCGGATTTACTTACGGGTGTTGTTATATCGGAAGAGTCCGACCAGGTTTCGCCCAGATTCGCAGAGCTTAATCATGGTGAGCAGAGACGGAGCTCGCGTCGTCGGTTGCTCGTCTCACACTGTGTGAAACGAGCAAGTAAATCCGGACTAAAAGTTTACAATGTGTTGTGCGTACGAAAGTTTTAGTTCAAAAATATAAACATTTACAAAGATACAGTACAAGGCGGCCTTATTGCTAAAAGCAATCTCTTCCAGACAACCGACGATGGAGAGTCAGTGGAAATAATAAAAAAGTTTTTAGAAACACCCCATGGTTACAAAAAAAATTTTTTTTTCCATTATTTGTTTATTGGAATAAAGCGAATTAGAAAAGTTTTCAGATAAGTCGAAATAGTATTAGTTTTTTTTTATTTTGTACTTATTCGGTTCTTCTGCCAGAATACCTTCGATTTAAATCAAAATAAAAAAAAATATCAAAAGGGGTGTGACACAAAGATAAGAAATTAAACAGGTTATATTATATCACGCCCTGCATCCGTAGGCTTCAACGTTGACTAGTCGCTAGTCGTTAATATGCTCGCATCGCACACTTGTTTCGACGTTAGACGCGTTTGGTCGGATTTGCCATTTTTATACTTTACAGGAGAGCAAAAAGAAACTTGTAGAGTAAATCGGCTCTTCCGTAAATTTCTCTAATATTTTAATTGAATAAGAAACGAAGTATATGTTTCTCATGGCGGATGTTTAGAAAGAACTCGATGAAATCTGCTTGTTGCCGTTATTCAGATAGAGCAAAAAACTGCAAAAAATCACGTTTGTTGTATGGGAGCCCTCCCTAAATATTTATTTTATGCAGTTTTTAGTATTTGTTGTGATACCCGTAACAAAAATACGTCATCTGTGAAAATTTCAATTATCTAGCTATCATGGTTCATGAGGAGGCTGTAACCTAGTTCAGCAGCAGATGCTATGAAAGACAAATTGAGCCATATTTACATAGACATGCTCCAAGCAGGCCATATTTCGTAGAAAAAAAAAAATATGCCGATGAAGCAAAATAAATTCGTCAGGATTGTCGCTAATGGCTACGAGAATTCGTGGTCCTACTCTAAGGATTGAAAACTCAACGAGGCAATGTATATCGAATTGTTTCCATAAATTATGCATAGCAGTTTTATAGAACCCCTGCCCTGCCTTGCCTCTGCCCTATTCTTAATTCTGTAGATAGTAGCTCCTGTTTTATGCCTCAGAGGGTCGCTAAAGACTTAAATTATACTTATCGCGCCATCACGGTACTTTTCGAGTATCCTTTGGAATGACATCATCTTATTTTTTTTACTAAACAAGCCATCAATCAGCTTCCAGTCTTCAAGAAAAGTAAACGAGAGCCGAAGCGCATGTAGGCTCCTCATTAACCACTTACGTCTATAGACGCACAATAGCGCAAACAATAGTCTGGTGCTTCCCAAACTATCTACTAAGCGAGAAGGTTGTTACTGGAAAGTACAGAATGATTGCATTTTCGATAAATCCCAACTTGCAACAAATTTGGTTCCTTATGTCAGAGGGTCCTAACTCTACAGCTGGGGAGTTATCTCGGATTCTTCTGAAATTTTATTATAATATCCTGTTAAAAATATAAAGCTATTGGCAAATAATTAAAATAAATAACTATTATAATAAAGCATCTATGACCATATTTTCCGGACTTGGCCCGGAGGAGTATGGCATATCCTCGTAAGGCCCGACCTTGAAAATAACAATTGATTTTGTGATCACGTGAAGACATTGGGCCTCACGAGGCTATACTTTTCTCAAGGAAGAGACCCATGATGCCCCTTGGTGGGAACATAATGGGTTGAAGAAGAAAGACATATTTTACACCTCAAAAATATAATATTTTATATTATTATCTACCTGACGTGGCTAACGTTATTTTTGCCATATTAATTACCCTAACGATAGAAAAAGAATAACAAAAATCTGTGAAGCCGTTTTGAAAGAATTGTATTATAAAAAAAAAGTTTTTATTATTATAAAGAAAGCGTTTTATTATACATAAATAGGGGTAGAAGACACAATTCATACGTTTTCACACCTCGCACTGTCATAGTACATTTGACAGCATATTATCCTTTACAACCATGCACTCAACTAAGTTACTTTAAGGGCAACTTTGTAACTAAAACTTAAAGGGCTGTCTACTGTACATTCTGACCGTACATTTGTTCTGACTGTCGACTGGACTGTATACCTATATTAATCAATCTCTCCCTCTTTATTACATATTTTCTAAGTACGCTTTGAGAACCAGTGCATTAGTGCGCTGTTCACTTAAGGCAAAGGAACAAAAACGCGGATGCTTTGACTACTCGGCTAGTAGCCGCAAGGGAATGAGCCATTAGTCATTCGTCTGATACGATACTACGCTTTATTTGTATCTGAAGACGAGCTGCCGTATATCTTATAGGATGCTTCCGTTAAATCATCTAAGGTTAATTATTTTAATTTCATACTGGCCATATAATAGTCTCTTATATATAAAAATTAATTGTTGTTCGTTAGTCTCGCTAAAACTCGAGAACGGCTGGACCGATTTGACTAATTCTTGGTTTTTTATATTTGTCGAGGGGATGTTTAAATGGTGAGAAAATATGGAAAAATTACGAAAACTTTGGCGGAACGAAGTTTGCCGGGACAGCTAGTCAAGAATAAATATTAAAGAGGCGTATTTTAAATACAGGATTTTCAAATGTACGAGTATTTAAAGATCCGTAACAAAAGGGCAACAAAGTCAACGGTCAACAAAAAACAGAACCCTTATCAACTAAGGGTGCCGTTTTTTCTCTTGAGGTACGGTACCCTAAAAAAACTAGTCCCGATCCCAAATGGAATATTTTGTGCTGTAGTAACCAGGGTACGAAAACAAAATATGAACAATAAACTTATTTACCACCATTCATTGTAGCATGCTGAACCAAAAAAACAACTTTATTTACATGTTAATAAGAAACTGTTCAAAATATTCTTATAGCTTAAAAAATTACCAAATTTGTTTAAAAATTGTTATCGCGCAAGGAATTTAGGATTTACGTGGCATAAGCTTTAGCGTAGACTAACCAGTGCGACGTTACATAAAAATGTTAGAGATTTTGAAACAAGTACTACTTTTTCTTTTAAATCCGTACACAGACAGATAAAAAAAATTTTGTCCTTTTAAACTGTGGTTTGTCTGGAAGGAATGCTCTTGGTGATCCAGTGTGAAGGGTGTGTTGGTGAAGTTCGTCAGGCAATGAAGGGCCATGTAGAATCTGGGTGTTGATGGGATGCATTACAATTTGCAATGCATCACAAAGCCACCAAACTTGACAAAATATTTCATGCATGATGAATAAATGACTGTAGGAAATTTAAGTTCAAAGCGTATTTAAATAAACTTGTAACTAATTTCTATTATTTCATTACTATGTAGAATGTTGGCCTTAATTCGTTAATTAAATGTAGGCATCTAATATAGCTGATAATAACTGGCAAATACTTGAACTGTTCCGTTTCCAACGAGTATCAGTTCGACGGCACAATTTCTGAAGCGTGTGAAGATTTTCTCGTTTAATTTTTCTCGCTTTCTACAAATATAAATTTTGCTCTACGCTATTAGAATAACTCAAGTGAAACAAACGTTGTGGCTCTAATTAGTTTCTCGAGACGCTAGCCGTACCTATGTTTGAATAGAAAACTTGAGGAAACGTAATAATATGGTCTAATAGAGTGCGACTGCCGCTCAATGCAATTAGGTATTCTATACGATAGTTTACGACATAAACTTTAATCTAATATTAGACTCTTTGTACGTACGGTACAATGAAAACCACTAAGTGCGGGTGTAGGCATTAGAACACAGGATTTACAAGCGGCCGAAAATAATTCCGATCTCGCATTTACGGGCTCATGTCCCTACTGCGGCTACAGTGGCTCGGGCCCGCCCTATTTCGGTCACGAGCCTCGACACAGCACAATGCAAACTTAATGTTCGCTTTACGTGCTGACGTTATAGTCCTGCGGAGGGAATTCCGATCTCTTTTTATATCCTTCACGAGAGAAACAGCAGGTTGTTGCAAGGCCATCGCGTAAAATAAAAAAGATATGTAGTTATTTTTTAATTTTTGTTTCAGATAATAAAAGTCTCAGGAAACGAATAAATGACAGGTGCCTGTATAAGTACCTAATTAGAGATTCAACAAAACATATGACTCACTATTACAAGTAATAAACTAGCACGCATGGAACTAGCTAAACAAAATAAAATTCAGCATTTATCTTTATGATTAGCTAATGGAATGTTCAAGTGCGGACATCATATTTCATGAGAACGACCTTTACAGCAGATACAGTCTGATGCTCTGTCGTAACGCATTTGTATGAGTCAAACGTCCAATGACCCAAATGCAAGCAACCCGAGTCTATGTGGAGAAAGTGATGTATCGCCTGCAACGATATGGTGATGCAACGAGACGCAAGGAGTCCATCAGTGACGTAACCATTACAATGTGGGAATGCACTATGACCATGGGAAAGATGAAGCTAATGTGTTCAATTTGGTATGGTTAAAATTGTCTTTACTACATACAATTTTTCAACTCAATCGCTGAGAACCTGCGGGACAAAGAAATTAAAATAAATAAATAGCGTCCATATAACACAACTACTTGGCCTGGTCCCAAATAAGGAGATCCTGTGCTATGGTAACCAGGCAAATGGTAATGTCAGATATTATGTAACACCCAGAAAAAAAGGTATTTACAGTTAAACTCCGAACCAAAAGTGGAGTACACTAAACAGTAATACCTGTAGCCAAAGTTATAGAGACAAACAAAATACCGAAATGGAGCGAGAGAGGCATCACTTGTACATATAAATATCGTCCGTAAACACGACTTGAAATGTGTCGCCTTCTTATTGAAAGCACACCGAATCTCTATGGCTTCAAAGGGGAAGGTGTAACTTTAAACTACATACAACTCTTTTGTCTTTACACAGAGCTTAGACCAACCTATTACGGCACGTACTAACCTACATCTAGCTATCTTGCGCTAAAATTATTTTCGTGAATAGTGCGTTCACTTACCTACAGAGTACATATTTTATGGTTTTTCAAAGTAATTTTTGCCTACTTAAAGCTTATTTTCATTCCCAAGAACAAGAGATTCAATCAATGGACTCAAACAGTTGTTCAAGAATATCAGAGATCAAGTCTTTTGATAATGACTGCTCCAATCTGCGAGCGGAGACGCAATAAGTAGGTTTACGGTACGAGACCTCAAGCTTAAAACGAACATCGCAGAAGGTCAAAATTAAAAGCTCACAAAGTAAATCCAGTTAACATCTTCGGAGTTGTCCGTGGTGGCCCAGGACTGAAAACTTAGCACTGCTGTGTGCAGTGGGAGATGTTTTTGACGGAAGTAGAAAAAAAATAGGAAAAAAAGTACCTATGTGAAAAAGTAGCCTAAGTTTAGATGTAACTCGCTATTACAAACCTGCAGCCCATGACACCTTGCAACTTGCTGCTTAAAAATATTTATATGCTCGTATTCTACGACCTCTGTGGCGTAGTGGTTAGCGTTAGGTTATCTGCTTACCATGCGAGAGGTTCAAAGAGGAGAAAAAAAAACTCCAGGTCTTGGATGTTCACATGTTTGTGACGTCGCTGTTTCTGGTTCCCACGACACAGGGTATCCTAGTGTGGGGCCAAAAGCAATGTATGTGCCTGTAAAAAAAAATCTTATCTACTGGTATACGTGTCAGCTGTATACTGGTACACGAAAATAAGTTGATCTTGTAAGTGATCAAGTTTAATCTAATACAATGGTGAATCTAACCTTCGGTTCGGCATATTTTGGAGGCTCAAGGCCGGTATCAGGCCATCTCTCCCGCCTCCCTTCGATGCAAGTAACAGGAATTTGGCATCCGTTATGTGGCGGCTAATGTCTCGGATCGTCAGTGGACTGTGCTTAACTTAAGCTGATCCCTGTAACTTGATAGCAATGAAAATTTAAACCTTTATAGTCTTTAAATCAATGACGTTAAGAGCTAAAAAGAACTTCTTTAGGGAACTAGGTTTAATCGCATAGGCTCAAATATTGTGAGCCTATGCGATTAAACCGCTAAACTAATAAAATATAGTAAACAAAGAATGCTAGAGATATTATTTGTAAAATCAATTATGTGACGAAAGTCAATTTAAAGACGATTAGCTCTTTCAATTAGTGAGTAATTCTATCTTCGCAAGATCGCGTTGCAGGGGACGTCTCCGTCCGTGCATTCCTCGCTTGGCTGGCTACGTAGTAATGACATGATCCGTAGGTTATTAACGTGCAGCCGATGTGGAATTAAGGAAGTTGCTTGGAAGGAGATGACATGTGGTTAATGAAAGCCGTTCAGAATAGAGCCAGCCTAATCAAGATAATCATAGCATAGAGTTGCTTCTCTGTTAGTCAACTCTTGAAGGAGTTCGATCCCCGGCTGGGGAGAAAAAAAAACTACAGGTCTTGGATGTTTCCATGTTTGTGACGTCGCTGTTTCTGGTTCCCACGACACAGGGTATCCTAGTGTGGGGTCAGAAGCAATGTTTGGGCCTGTATGTAAATGTTTATGTTTATATGTTTATGTTGGTAAGTAGATGTATTCTGTTAACCGCATTAAGAGTTTCATGCAAAAATAGAAAAAAAAAACAATAAACTCTGGGGATTCCCCATACCTACTTGGAACTGAAACTCAAAAATTATATTATATCTATGGATAGGTCTTCAAAAATGATATTGAGGTTTCTAATAGTTTTCAATGCGCCCTATGTTGCTTAACCTTCGTGATCATTTTAAGATCACTAAGGCAGCCGGGGCTATGAGCGATTCCTACATACGAAATACTTATTATTTTTCGTAAATTGTAAGCATTATCCTAACTATATTTTTATATAGTTCCGTCATCCCTGCCTCCGAAAAATGAAAAATTTAAAAACAAAATTTAAAGTAGAAAAAAATGCTGTAATATAGGAAATAACCGTCAACTACCTAGATGTAAAGATTCAGTTTTTTTTTTCTTTCGGTAATAATCACCGGATTTGCAAAATAATAACAACATCATTAGAATAAAATATGCGTGAACAAACAAGTAGTCAAATCATTGGTTCCCGGGGGACGCCACGAACGGTTGCGCACGCGCTGCTCCGACACGCCATTCGGGGGGCAGACAAACGGCAACCTAAGTATAATTATTTGCAAAAATGTTTATTGAAGTGAAACACTTGAAGGGTACAGGAAAAGAAGGGTCTCATCGACATATTCGTGGAAATCAAACCAACAATTGCAGTTGATAGATTTTCAACGGGCCCTTAATATGACGTGTCGAAAACAAACTAAAAGGGGCTGGTTTCCTGTGATATGGGCATAACAAAAAAATCAATATAACACTAAAAGGGGCCTATGGCGACTTAAACCGGGATAAAAGGAGCTCATTTTATTCTATACTGGTTAAGAAGGGGTACATTGACCACTTACTATCTTAGAACGCGCCCATTGCACCATTAAAATCATCCATGAAACTCAAAATAATATAGTCTGAAACTTTTGAACAGCTTTTTCTCAAAATAACACAAATGTCGATGAGCCCCTTCTTTTCCTGTACCCTTCACTTGGGCTATTAGAAAATATGTTTCTTTCCCGCCGTGTCTATTTATTAATCTATAAATTTAAAACACCCCAATGCTCCATGGACATACTCGTAATCTCTTTGACTAATAAAATCTAATCCTACCCTCATTATGTAACTTCGTAACTAGGTGAATTTTGTATGTTATTCACTCACTCTATCCACTCACACAAGTAACAAAATACGCTTCTATATACGAGTACATACGCTGCTATGTAAGGTTTTGGACGTGAACAATAACAATAATAATTAAGTATGTAGGTATAGGTACGACGAGTACAAGGTCCTTTATTCTTGTCTTATAAATATGTACATAATTTTCATACAGACGATCGTCAGGCCATAATTTCATTTCTTATTAATAAAGAATTAAAAATCAAAGATTTGAGAAACACATTTTTGCTTGCATAGTTAATTTGTCTTGGTACTATTATTATAACATTCAACCAACTTTTTCGTTCGATTGTACTGGCCACGTTGCATGCCTCCCCCGTTTAAATGCCAGACCACCGGATACGGAGGAAGACGTTATGGTTACCCTTGAAACTCAACTCCCTAATGTGTGTTATGTAAATAGGTAGGTTATGCCCACAGCAGGTATTACGAAATTGGTGATAAATTAAAAACTTTTAAGGGTTGATTACGAGCAAATGTTTAGGGACGGGGAGGCCAATTTATTTAGACACCTGCTGCTAATTTCGGTTGACTAATACAATTAAACCCTTTGTGGAAAACTAGCCGTGTCGTATTTAATTTGTTAGTAGATCTCTTCTGCACAAAAAAGAGCATTTTCATAAGGTTCACTTCAGTATAAAAAAAATCAGTATAAAGAGAGGGCGATTTTATGTTTATTTTAAATGAAATCGAAGTACCCATGTAACGTCATAGTTTTTGGCATAGTCGCTATATTATCGACCGTTCAACCAGGATTTTATTTTTATGTTAGAATATCGCTGACAAAGCAGTACAGTCTGTTAACTTTTAGAATATACCTCGTGCTCTAGAGTAGGCTTCGGTTTTCGCCGAAAGCACACGAGTGTAATACTACTTCCTGCTCTGTATAAACCTTTTCTTCAGTATTTTGAAAAGTTATGTAAAATTATAAATAATAATACAAAATAGACCTTTCCTTATTGCAATATAATCGGTTTTTGATTGCTCAGCCGAGGTATATTCTAAAAGCAAAAGCTATCTAAAGCTATAAAAAGCTTCTAAAAAGAAAGCCCACTGTTGGGCATAGCTCTCTTTCTTTCACGTCATCAGATCGTGACTAGTGTCTTGCTTTGTTTCGCAGTTACTTGTTTGATCAGAAGTGAATATTATGAAGTAGACATGAGTCGCTCGTAGCCCTGGCTGTCTGAGTGATCATAAACGATCACGAAGGATAAACAACATAGGGCGCGGTCAGTGCATGGATGGGTGACCGTTCTATGACTAACGCTAGTGGCATTTTTCCGAGCGGTTCCGTGCTTCACAAAGCACGTTAAGCAGTTGGTGCCGGCTCCCGTCGATGGACGGCAGTTGTTAAGACAAGCCAGAGCCTTAGGACGGCTTGAAAAGTTTAGACAGTAAGATCAGCAACTAGTCTTACAAGCCTCCACTAGTCCGGACTTGGTCCCCGTGGTGGAGTATGGCCTATACCTTCCTCAGTGAAGAGACCCGTGCCCCTCGGTGGGGACATAATGGGTTGATGATGAGGTATCCCAGTAACGGACAAAATTTGTTACACTTTCGTTATCATTTTCCGCATTATAAACTTTAGTAAAAACTCAGAGCGAAACAAAAGCGTGGAATGTCATCATCAACATTCTATCGTGAGAGTTAAGGAGAAGAGAGGGTTCATTCTTAAGAGGCCCATGTTCGTCTGAACTTATTTTGGACATTAATTAACTTAGGTACACATGTGTCCCGACCTAACCAACAAACACTGGTCTCTGCCTATCCCGCCTTTTTCGGGTTCCGTAGTCGACAATGAACTCTTATAAATTCGCCATTTCCACCATCTGTCACTCCGTTCGTCCAAAGACAGTTGAAATTTTCACAAATTCTTCTAGTTGCTGTTTTAGGAAAAATACTAAAAATAGAATAAACACATAACTTTTATGCAGTTTGGCAGAAACCAACTTCTAGAAATACAAATATTTTTGTATACTTATTTGAATAAACATCTTCAACCAATCAACCAACAAAATATACAAGGGGGCCGACCACACAACAAACATGATTTAATTGCCTCTTTTTGCTCGATAATAACAACGGCAACAAGTAGACGCTTGAAATATTCAAATGTTGTGTAATAATAGGGAACCCTTCGTTTGCGAGTCTGACTCGCGCTTGCCCGGTTTTTTTTATAACAGTTGTTTTACTATTGCCTAAATTTTTGATGTCACTCTGTTAAGACTCGTTAGCATAATCATATAGGAATAGTCCGGAGGGAGACTCGAGCGAGCATTCCTTCCGAACCATTTAGCCACGCCACGCCTTTTTGTGACAAACCTTGATACATTTTGTGTAGGTACTATGCTTTAATATTAATCGCAGTGTTTATTGATCCGAGTTTATTTTGGTCCAATATGGTAGTTATCCAATCCGGACTTGGCCCCCGTGGTGGAGTATGGCCTATACCTTCCTCAGGGAAGAGACCCGTGCCCCTCGGTGGGGACATAATGGGTTGATGATGATGGTAGTTATTGTTGTTAGTTCTGCTTGCATTTTAGTACTTACTTTTACATTTACTTGCAATTTGACCCAGTAGCTATCATTGTGATAAGTAACCAAACTCAAGTACAGTGGCATGACTATATATGCTGTGACTTATGGAGTGAAGACAGACGCGTTCAAAATATGAAAATGCTATTTCTAGATACCATTTGACGACCTCTGCGGCGCAGCGGTTAGCTCATCTGCCTACCATGCGAGAGGTCCCGGGTTCGAATCCCGGCTGGGGACAAAAAAAAAAGAAACCCAGGTCGTGGATGTTTACATGTGTGTGACGTCGCTGTTTCTGGTTCCCGCGACACAGGGTATCCTAGTGTGGGGCCAGAAGCAATGTGTGTGCCTGTATGTAAATATTATTTAGGTACCATTAATTCGTTCCGAGCCGTCACGTCATGGGTCACAGTGGCCACAATGATAACCAACCGCCAACAGGAGATGGAACCACAATAAGAAGAAGAATATTTCAAAACGAATAGAGAAACAAACTCGAGGCGAAATGAAATGACATGCCTTTGAAACAAAAATATCTTCAAGAAATATACGTACTCCTGGGTGCTGCACCTAATGCACATTTTGAATAAGCATTTGGAGCGATGGCGTATGGTTACACGGAGGGCCAACCTACTTAAGACCACATTGTGAAACTCGATCCATTGGTTAATGAGGACGTGACTGCATCCGCCGCAGTTCTCTCCCCATTGTCTAGTAGTCCATCAAAAGCGAAACGTGAGTTTTTTGTTTTTCGTATTCCGACATTCCGCTGTCCATACATCCATTGGATCTGTATGCAGGGCTCACGTGAAGAACGTTTGGCGTCCACGGTCACCCAGCTGCATGAATGATTATTATGTGATTAAGTATGATAATTATGGTAAATGTGGTACAGTACGGACAGCAAAAGAGAAAAATATAAAAATCTCGTGCCACATCTCCTTTGTTATCGAAATCCTCCGAAACGGCTCCAGCGATTTTTATGATTTTTTTGTGTATATTTGGTAGGTCTGAGAATAGGTCGTAGACTAAGTTAATTAATATGGCAAAAAAACGTAGGTATGCCGGGTTGGTAAGTAAAGTATATTAATAGGTACCTACGCTACGTATTTGTAAATCATATTTTAATATGATAAAATATATGCGCAAGCGTATAAATTGTTTTTCAGTATCTTATTAATGATATGAGTTAATGAGGTGCTATGTTCTAGAATAGCTATTAAAGTTATTTATCATAACAGTTTAACTTACTCTTGGCCGACTTTAGTAATGGTTTATGGTCGTGGCATCATGAATCAAAATACATTACTAATACTATTTTCTTGCAGTCACGCCACGCAGTATGAATATTCTGTCTAACTAAAAGATTTACGAGATTGTTTTATGTTTTTTTTTTCAGCAACAGAAAAGTCGTTGGTTGGTAATTACTTAGTCGCTTTCAGTTTCGCATTTCACCTGTACCTATCACTGCAGTCAAGGCTAAGTGACGTCAAAAAGGTAAACCTTTTGGGCAGTTATGGAGAGAGGTCACGAAGGCTTTTTGCCTAATTGGTGCTGTTCGCTGCTTTCGTTTATCTAAGAACATTTCGGCATACCATTTGGCGTGCATTTAAGACCAACCTTATTGACAACTCTGTACCTAGGTATTTGTGTTTTTAAACTAATGATCATGGATCAAATTATGTGTACTCGAATCACATCAAATAAAGCAAATCAAACTTTATATTTCAATAAGTACTCGAGAGCACATCAACCTTTACAAAGTCATCTGTAACGTAACTGAGTATGGAGCGAGGATGTTATGGTTGTAGTGCGGTTGGCTGTATTGACAAGAGTTTGGTGGTGCTTCACATAGGTTCTTAAGTTCAACTTATGACGTTCATTAAGGGCGTCCAGGGGTAACACTAGCGCCACTGAGGAAAAAATCATATCGAAAATCACTGGAGAATCTCTCAATCTTGTAGACAGTGATTTTTAGAACCCACTACAAAGAACCCAGGAACACAAGCCTGGGACTAGATAGCATTTATGCCAAAAACGCCCCTTTTTGGCACTCATGCTATCTAGTGCTACTAGGCTCACGGCCATGGGTTTTAAAAATTACTACTAGGTAGCTAATATGATTGAGAGATTCTACTGACACTATTGGCAAATATGAATAGAATGGAATATTCTTTATTGTATGTACACCAGGAATTACACATGAGATTTGACAATAACATAGTACAATACAATATGATCTGTATAAAAAGATTTTTTTCCTCGGTGGCGCTAGGTTTACTCAGTGGATCATTTTAAATCGCAGTTTGAGTGTTTCTTTGAATAAAAACATTCAGATTTGGCTTTTTCCATTAAACAAAACAAAAAGTTGAACTTAAAAGTGACCTCTTCCACACAACTTTAACAACACAGAGGAGGCGACAGGTCCACATAAGAAGGTGCCATACAGCGCCATCTATTATCTTGAGGTGTAACTACTTCAGACTCTCATATAGCGGCAAGTAAATACACCAGTTCATCAAAATGTAGAGGCTCTAGAGTTTTTGCGAGAGACATGGAAATAACTTCACCGTCTCTTAATAGATGGCGCTGTTTAACGTTTATGACGCACAGCAACGAAGGCAGTGATTTGTAAAGAAATATAAAAGTAATTAATTAACTTTCCCTGTTGTTCTTAAGCGATTGCAGAGTTCAATTTCGCGACCCAGTGAGGAGGAATTACGTTAGAAGAAGGCTGGACTTGTCTGCTGCTTTGTAGTCATTTATCACGAAATGGGAAGGGAGAACAAACTAAAAAAACTGGGTGAATCACTGACCCGTTATTTTTCATTTACAGGGAGTTCTCGCTCATCTGAACCGTGCAAATTCCTTTAACCCCAAGGCGCGCGGCGACACCGGCACGGCAATTACTTCACAGAAGTAAAGTAAAGTAAAGTAAAGTATCGTTTATTCATGAACATGGGTATTTAAAATAGTTCTTTATTATACAGAGACTACATTATTTACACCCTAATGTCCACTGCTCGATAAAAATTGAATTCTACATAACCCCGGCGCCAGACATAGCTTATGAAGCGTGTTCGAACGCAAGGGCTTCAGACATTATGAAGCCCTTGCTTTCGAACTAGGATAACCTGTGCGTCAGGGGTGTCTTCCCTTGACTAAGGCCCTGTTTCACAATGTTCAAATAAAGTTCCAGATAAGCTATCCGCAACCAGGGCTGCCGTTGGTTCTAAATTTGAATTTTTCCTTTGAAACGAATGGCTTCAAAAGAACAAACGGCAGCCCTGGTTACCTTATTTGAACATTGTAAAACAGACCCTAAGTATTACAGCTAAGTGCAAATTAGTGCTAAACGATATACCGGACAAAAAGTAAAACAAAGAGTTATAAGTCTAATAGAAAGCAAAAACAGAAAAATTTGCTAGAGCTTATAAAGCCATTTCAAAATGACAATCAATGAAGATTATTATGCTGACTTAGTTAAGCTGTGCTTAGGTCTAGAGAACTTTAATGAATGCTTCTCCGTGTCTCCAACACTGTAAATAACGGAGTCGTGCTACTATTATAACTTTTTAATCCGTCTCCTGAGCATAAGTCGCTTTTATAGCTGAAAGGAAGTCTCGGAAGGAGCTAGAATATTCATTAAAAAACGGCCAAGTGCGTGTTAGACTTTTGTGCAGAGAGTTTCGTGGCACCATACATTCCAAAAAAGTTAAAACCCTAACATAACATTTCATGTTTCCGGAGCTGAGCAAGAGCCTGACTCATACTCGGTCTGTTTTATCATTAGTTGTTATGCGTTACAATTATACCAAGTTTGAAATTTATATTAAGTATTATGTCTTACAACTTTTACGATAGAGCAAAAATATACATAGTATAAATAGCAAAAAGTAATTTCTTGAATGAAAACTTAGCTTTTTTTAAATACCCATATTTTGTTCTATCCGTTGAGCATATTCCGTAAACAAAATGGCTACTAATTCCGGTTCAAGAAGGATAAAAAAAGTTAAAGCTGTAGCAGAACGACATACGACATTGGCAAAGTAATAGAGTCCCGTTGCTAATAAGCCTCGTTTACTGGACCCTAAAAGTCTAAAAAGACAGAAGCGCCAACTACCGAAAGAGGGAGTAGAAATATAGGTACATTTAAGTAAGAAAAACATCTCCAGCGGTAATCGAATTCCTAGAAGTCCCGCGGTAGCATTGCCAATCTTCGCATTGCCAGCTTGCAGTGTTTTTTCCGAAATATGAAAATCTACATAGGCAAATCGCGACGTGCGATGCAACGACTAATGAATGTCGATGAAGCGAAAGTGATTTGTCAGGCAGGATCGTGGCAGGTGGCAGTCCCTGGTCTCTGCCTACCCCTCTAGGATACAGGCGTGAGCTTACGTATGTACATAGGCAAATATATTGTTAAACTATTTTATTGGTAAAGCTAGTATTTATTGAGTACGTAAATAAAGTAGTGGCCTCAAATTTTCTCCTAACTCTTTTTACTGTATTTTTGGTTGTTTAGTGCTATGGGTTTGAATCCAGTGATTTAGGATAATGTGATCGGTTTATCTTGTCGTCGTCGATAGCGTTCGGGCAGTTGAAGACAAAATGTCGAAACAACAAACTGCTTCCGTCGTGACCGTTTTGATGAGAGCGCGATTTATTCGTTTCTCTTGTATCGTAATAAAAATGAAGTCCTTATTGTAGCACTTAGAGATAAATTTTAACTAGGTACGTTAGAGTTTCAAAAGAATCCGTTGAGAAAATATATGAAAATATTGTAGTTACGTATTATTAAATAAAATTAATTCCAAAGGGGAACAGCTCATCTCTATTATGTTTTTTCCTTCAATAATTCACAGTTTATAGTATAATGTATAGACAGACTCACGCCTTTTGATAGAATGAATCAAATTATAATTATTTAAAATGAACTATTTTATCTTCAGTTAGCGTAACAGTCTATTGAATTTTACTTCTACCACCTAATTGAACCTATTATACCTATTCTTTTTGGGCCTTTCCACTAAAGGAAATCCCTGAAGTTTTTGAGCCACGTTTTCTGTTTCCAACTACACATATTTTCACAAGTAATAATTCCCTTTATTAATCAACTAAATACCAATGACAACTTTTGTTTTAAATAATAATCGTAGAGGTTCTTCTTCACATAATTGATTCTTAAACTAATAACTTTTACATTATGTATTCTGTGCTTAAT
This sequence comes from Yponomeuta plumbellus, assembly GCA_947310845.1. NCBI lineage: Eukaryota > Metazoa > Arthropoda > Insecta > Lepidoptera > Yponomeutidae > Yponomeuta > Yponomeuta plumbellus. Next base: position 10,473,091 of record OX371193.1, read on the forward strand.
TTTGTGCCATTTACGTACAATAAGTAAAAAAGTTACCTCTTTCCTTTTTGGGTGGTGGAAAATGCTCATGGCACTAAGTCCGCCGCATATATATTTTAAAAAATATATAAGCGCTATAAAAACATCAATAAATTAACCCGCCAGCCTTCTCGGAACTCTACCGGCCGACGGCGATCTGGCTCCAATATTTTACTTAAATTAAAAACTAGGTTTAGTTAAGTTTTTTGATATTATTATTTGTTTGACGACCTCTGTGGCGCAGCGGTTAGTGCATCTGACAACCATGCGAAAGGTCCCGGGTTCGAATCCCGGCTGAGGACAAAAAAAAAGAAACCCAGGGTTTGGATGTTTACATGTTTGTGACGTCGCTGTTTCTGGTTCCCACGATACAGGATATCCTAGTGTGGGGCCAGAAGCAATGTATGTGCCTGTATGTAAATGTTATGTTATGTTCATGTTATGTTATGTTATGTTATGTATTAGTTTTGTAAATACCACCCATAAATAAATAAACATTTTGCTTTTATAATTAATGAAATCTTTGAGTTGAAACTTGACTATCAAAATTCAATGCTATTGTCTGACACAGTCGCGGAATTCAACCCTATAAATCAGAAATCCGCATGCGTAGAAATGAAATCCAATTTATAATCTGTGTGAACTCGCGGTATTCGCTCCCGCATTCCATCCCGTACACATACCGGAAGGATACCGAATAAATATGTATTAAACATTACGTGCAGTGCTATATGGAAGGCATAATTCCGTAGCAGGTATCCATATTATACTACCCATATTACAAACTCACTCGCATGGTTAAATTTTTTGATGACGCCAGCCATCCATTGCTGTACGTAACAGGAGGGTGCATAATATTGGGGAGATCCGAATCTGAAATGAGTTGCGGAAGCCTTCACAATTTCAAAGGAGGCCTATCTGCGGCACCCCAAATGTAGGCGGCGCAACTTTACCGCTTTCACAACCTCAGTCTTGTGAGAATTCAATTTTAAACTAAACTTAAAAGTTTTTAATAAATCCTGGAGTAAAAGTGCTCGGAAATGTCTTGGAACGACCAGCTAATAAAGCATTAGGAAGTGCCTTTCTCGACCTTCTTGAGCAAAACACGGGGAATCTCACATAAATATTAAAGGGGATTGCTTCAAATAAGCACCTCGAGAAATCCTTCCGTGCGTGCTGCTTCACATCGCCCGGCGATGAAATTGTGTCAGACAAGTGGAAATAAAAATATTCCATTAGCCCGTGAGTTGGCAAAGCTACCCAGAGGCCTGATTATTCGTACTAAATTCTGTCGGAATTCTGACAGAATTTGCGATAGTAATTAGGAATTTGTTAGTTAGACGATGGAAATCGTTCAAGACTCAGTGCGCATAACAGAGCTGATCCTCCATGACGTTGCATGTCATGCTCAAGAATCATTTGCGTCACTGAAGCTGTATGAGAAAATATATGTGAAACTTATAGAACTACACAACTATTATTTTATACAGGCTACAATACAACAATAACTTGTGACCCAGAAACACGGAAATGGTTTTGAGTTGTTTTTGTCAATAAAAATATAAATTTTTTTCTTCCCTGTATAGGTATAAAGACACAATGTCAGAAAGTGGTCTAAAACGAAGAAAAAAATTAAGTTTTCTGTTAGGTTAGTGTTAGTTTATGACACAGACTAAAAATACAATACGAGTTTATGATTCCAAGGGCCAAACCAGCCAACGACCCGAAACAAAGCGAAAAGCTAAAAATTACTTCGGTGTTTAGCTTAACCTATGTCACCGATTTAGCTGTCGGACGCAGCCTACATAAATAGTATGGGCGAAGACTCTACCGAGCGCAGTTATCAAGTCATTCGGGCGGGTATCGTTCTCGCGGGCATCATAATTGTCTTCGCAGACCCGTAAATTCTGTTTTAATAACGCAGTATTACGGGCCGGCCCAAAATGAACAGGCTTAGTCCTCGATTGGAAATGCTTTGCCCGGGATCCTGCATTGTTCCCGACACTAGTTGATTTTCGTTGTAACGACCCTTTTTTGTAGCGATTCTTCCGATTAATACTGCGTGGCTACGGTATTGGAGTGGGGCAATAGCTCTGTGAATAGGCTTTTATACGCGCAATGGAGCGGGCCAATGAGTTTTTTTTTTTTACCAGATTGTACCTACAATATAGCGAGCCATAATAATGGCTACTGGCAATAGCCAGCAGCCCAAAGTGGTCGGGTTGGCTAGAGGATAAATAAATATGGCCGGTCGTTTCGTCGCATACTGTATTAAATTACACTGATTTGTCGGTGACCTTTTCTAAATGTAAACAATTTGTATCTGCGGTCCCATAATGTTGAACTTGTATTAAACAAGATACTGTTTTTTATGAAATGTTCTCGATCACTCGTAGTTACAGATACCTGAAAATTACTAATGACATTAATCTGGCTTAATTCGCAAGTATTAAACAAATTATAAGGCAAGGATTCGATAAAATACGTTAAAATGAACATTCCGCTAAGATTTTTTATAAACTTTAGTCCCTAAAGTATTTCAATAAGCTGATACGAGAAGAATTAATTTTTTCTTACCAAGAAAAAGTTTTTCAATATGGGTATTTTAATTTCGTGTTATAGGCCGACCCTCAAGTTGCAAGGTCAATCAATCTCCGAGTTAGTAGGGACCTATAAAAATTATCTTCCAATATGCTATTGATTTTGCTGACCCCGGAGATCGTAGTTGAAAAAACATACGATTTCTCTAGACAAATATGATGGGTAAAGTGACACTTTTATGTGTAATTTTTAAGGTCCCGTAGTCAACAAGGAATCTTTATAGTTTCGTCATATATATGACCATCTGTCTAATTTTCCACGGCATAGCTCATGGACTATTGGTACTAGAAAGGTGAAATTTGGCATAGATATATTTATTACGCCGACTAAATAGTAGAATAAAATCAATGTAAAAATCTCCCCCCCTCCCTCTCCCTTCTATACGATTGATTGTAGATACGTGAAAAACGGAGAACTATCGCGGCTAACTATATTATACTCGACTAACTTATGAAAGGAAATCTCCTATGATTTCCATTGAAAGTTACTTTGATGGAGTTGTTATTTGTGTAAAGTAATAGTACCTAAGTAAAATGAAATACTACTCTCGATCGAAACCAATTCTTGTACCTTATTATTTTGACGAACACTACGGAACCCTACAATATGCGACTCTTGGCCAGTTTTAATTTTAAGCGGAAATGTTATCGCAACAGCCACCGCATTGTTGAAAAAACTTTTGATGGCAAAAATATATTGTGAAACATCGTTGCAACTGAAATTTTCTACATTGTTTAGACCTTCATGTTTGTAACGCGCTTTTAAATATGTTTTTCCATTTTTGTCAGACATTCTCAACAATAGCTGAATATTGTATTGTAAAAGCGACATTCGCTGTATGTGTGGCGGTTGGTTTGACAAAAAAAGTAGTTTTGTTTTGGCACGGCATACACGTGACAGCTAAATACTCACTGTGATTTATTGATGGAGTGATTTGATAAGCCCGACTTATTCGTCGTGGATTTATTCGATTTGAGCTGTAAGGGAAAACATTGAACGGAGTTCTGGATACTGACATTAAATGAGTAAATTGGGAGATAATGAAATGGCGTGTCTTAGGAAATTCCTAACGCAGCGGCGGAGGAATATGGGCGAAAAAAAACTTAAAGACCCAGAAAAGAAGAATTGATTGAAGAAGAATTGATGCACGGATTTGTACAGGATATATTGCGATGTGCGAGCGAATAGTTGTGAGGAAAGTAGGCATTTATGAAATTACAGAAACTTAGATCCTATTAATAGAATTTTGTCGGCCTATATCACTTATACATTCAGTGATATTCGTATGGATATTTATTATTTACCAAAACTCAGTAGAGCTTAAATAAAGCCTTAATAAATGACCGACCTAATGACCGACAATGTTAGATAGCTCACTGAAAAACAATACCTTTATAATATAATTTTCATATTATTACATTTACAGTAATGTCCAGCACAATCCAGCCTTAAGTATCAACTCTGAAATCACAAAAAATATAGCTGTTTAGTTGCTGTTTCTTACACCAGAGCAGAACTCCTATTAATTCGTACTAACCTCTACATTTTGTAGAGGTAGTACGGCACATTTGACGTTTCTGTCACGACTTCAGAGTTGCTCCCTTAACAGAAGTTGTTTGTAACGTAGAGTAGAATAGCCCCTTGGAGTTTTACCGGATCTTACTGCTACAACCCAATTGAGACTAACTTTTGTAAAGCGTTAGCCCGTTCCAACGATATGACGCTACTACTTACTTGAGTTGTCCAATGGGCAGAGTGAGAGTATTATTTGGTAGAGGATTTTATAAGTATAAACTTTCATTGTTTTTGAGTCAATGAATAAAAATGGTTTGTTTGGTTTTCAAGCTCTACTTTTCTATTTTTATGTTTTTTCCGTTGTAGAATATACGGTGTGTCCCAAAAATGACACGTCACAGTGACACCGGAGGTAGACCTGCCAAAAAGGCATCGAACCAACTTAACATGACCTCAGTAAAAGTTGCACGGTTTTTGAGATATGGCCAATTTAAACTTGTTCTAATTTTTCACTTTTTTTAACAAGTTTAGTGCTAGCATTAAGTTAGATAGCCCTCGTGTTTGGTTTTTTTTTATTTGTACTCGGTCACGAACTTACTAACTTAGCGTAAGTGCTAGCGTAGCACTAAAGTTGTTAAAAAAAGTGAAGGAATTACTTTAAATTGGTCATATCTCGAAAACCGTGCAACTTTTACTGAGGTCATGTTAGGTTGGGTCGATGCCTCTTAAGCAGGTCTACCTCCAGTGTCACTGTGACGTGTAATTTTTGGGACACGCTGTATATTATAACTTAATGTAGGTACCTACTAATAAAATAAAATCAAACTAGATTGCGAGTGCTACCCAAACATTATGCTCTACCTTTTACTTTACCATTTAATTACAAAAGTATAATTAAAATTGCACTAGATAAAAGGTGGATAACAAAGTTAGTAAACTTTGAGAACATGTTTTACTTACACATTTAAGTTGGCCGTTAATCGCCATCTTTCTTTTTTCGCGCTAGAGCATGCTTCGCGGAAGACTAGGAACTTTTTTACTACACTTCCGAGGGGTTGTTAGTTAAATTCAAATTGGGAAACTTTTAAAATTTATTAGAACACTTTTAAGACATCTTTTATGTCCCTACAAGTCGTTACACGTGTACCTAAGCCTTTCTGCATCGCTTCTTGAACCAAAGACTAGATACATATTGGTTTTTTGATTAGGTTCTTTAGTTGACATAGTCTAGTAAAATGAGCGATTTTCTGACAGCTCCTAAAAAATGGTCCCAAACTCGCTACTAGATGGCGATGGTGTCTACTTACGTAGTTTTTTTTTTAATGCAACTCAGAGCCCTTCATTGATCTGTGTTGACTGTTGGTACGTCACTGTGATCGTCATCTGTCATGAAGTTACTGGTAACTGGACTTTGAAACTTATACAAATACGATTGGCGCCAAGAAATTTTCGAAAATAATGGAGAAACCGTATCGCCAATACTGTGCGGTAAAATTTTGTACGAACGCAGGTACTCAGCGTTCACAGAATACAGATATATTGTGAGAAAAAAATCAAGTCACGATTTATCAGAGCCATCTGTCGCAGTTTCAAGAACTATATATTTTTTTAATAAGCTCTAAGATAATCCCTCATTATCTAATACTTACAATACCTACATACGCTACATCCGTAATCAAACTGCCCGTTGTAACTGTCCCGAAGCTGGACCTAGTTGTTCTTTTGAAATAGAAAGTTTGACGCTAACTTTGACTATCCTGGTGTACGATAAATATCAGACACTGCGGTGTTTTCGACTTGTTTTGTGAATATGGCGTGATTTATTGTTCGCGTCATTGATTGAAATACATAAAAAATACGATTAGTATGTTGTGACGATTGTTTTTAACGGATACACAAATAAATCTGGAATAAAGTAATATACACGGAGTTTAACTATAGATATTTTTTATAGCAGTTTATTTGTAGTAGTTCATGTTATGAATCGCTCGTAGCCTGGGCTGCCTGAGTGATCTTAAACGATCACTAAGGTTAAGCAACATACGGCGCGTTCAGTCCATGGATGAGTGACCGTCTATACTAACGCTAGTGGCATTTTTCCGAGCGGTTCCGTGCTTCGCAAGGCACGTTAAGCAGTTGGTGTTGGCTGCCGGTGGTGCGTGATGGCTGGTGCGGCATGAAAACTTCTGAAGGAAGACCAGCCACTAGTCTTACAAGCCTCCAGGAATTCGGACTTGGCCCCCGTGGTGGAGTATGGCCTATACCTTCCTCAGGGAAGAGACCCGTGCCCCTTGGTGGGGACGAAATGGGTTGATGATGAGTTCATGTTACATATTTGCATGAACATACTCCGTCGATAGATGGCAGTCGTTAAGCCAAGTCAGAGGCCTTAGGGCGGCTTGAAAACTTCTGATAGTAAGACCAGCCACAGTCTTACAAGCCTACGCCAATCCGAACTTGGCCCCCGAGGTGGAGTATGGCCTATACCTTCCTTAGGGAAGAGACCCGTGCCTCTCGGTGGGGACTTAATGGGTTGATAATAAATGTTTTTAATTTTGCTCTGAAAGAAAGATTTTCTATACTACGAGGAAAAGATTTTAAGTTTGGGTGCAGGGTATAATCTCCGAAAGAACTTATCCGATTGAAGAAAATATTTCACTAGTATTTAGTTGACGTCGATGAACGTTAAATCAAACGTAGTCGCGGGCACAGCTATACTTACATACAGTTACGTGTATGTCGATTTTGTTTTACATGTTTCTTGTACCCATATCTACACTAATATTATAAAGAGGAAAGTTTGTAAAGTTGTACGTTTGTATGTCGGGGGTAATTTTCAAGAGTACTTAACCGATTTCAAAACTTCTTTCACCTATATTTGGAATTGGCCTTAAGGGTGGACATAGGCTAAATGCCTCGCGAACGATGCTAGTAAAAAAAAAAATAAGTTCACCCTCCTCAGCAATTTAAAGATATTTGTTACACAGTGTATTATGTAAGCAAATTGAGTTAAAAAAATTGCTTCAGTAATTTAATTTTAATAAAAGAGAAAGAAATGCTGGCAGTTGTTTTATTTTGTATGTACTTTTGCAAACTGACAGCTGTCAACAATAGATTAACAGAGTGTTAGCGTTTCAGAAACCGCCGGTTAAGCTCCTTATTTAATAACACCTTTGTATATGTCGTAGGACGATTTGATAAATCAAATTTTCGCAAAAATTCTAGAGCAATCGCGAAAAGGGCTTGGACATTTCTCAATGTTACTGAAAAAAGACAGGGCTTTTTCAAAAACGCGGGTTCCTTTAGAAAGATTGCGAAAAGAGTCGTTGCCTATTATGATCTAAGCACACTGATTGGTCGATCGCATCGCTCAAAACAACATATTCTCTGATTGGTTGACAACTTGACGCTTCACCTGTTATTCTATTCTGGCACGGGATTTACTTGCGATGTTTTTATATTTTTGCAGTCGCTGTTTTTTGATAACTAAATAGTGTGCCAAGTAATATAAGGTGTGTTTGTACGTGAAAAATGACAGGCACAAGTGAAATTAATGCCGAATAGGTAACCAATTTTGAATTTATGTCTGATAAGGAAAGATTCAACATAGAATTAAGAAATTTTTACTGTAATAAACAGGTCGGAACTACAAAACCAGAATGGACTAAAGATAGGGTAAATAGTGTGATTGCTTGAATAGAAGGATTTAACTCTGGAACTGTACTTAAGCAATCGAAAACGCAACGAAAGTACAGACATGAAACAAAATACGATTTTTTATTACGATACGATACGATTTTTATTACGATACAACAAAAATTTTTGGAAGTTTACCTCCTAGGGGGGTAAAATGGAGGTGCAAAGTTAGTATGAAACTTTGGCGTTTTTGAAGTTATTCGAATAAAATTCAGTATGAAGGTTCAGAAAATTCATTAAGAGTGATGAAACTCGTGTAAAATATTTTTTCGAAAATCATCCCTTCTGTGGTTAAGGGCCTATGCTCCCCTAGGAGTTAAAGGATTGAAGAAGAAGGAGATTCCTTAAGGGGGTAAAGAGGGGTGTGAAGTTAGTATTAAAGTTCTTTGATTTTAAAAGTTATTTCAATGAAATGTTGTATTTGGGTTATAAGTTCCTGATAATGATTTATTGCTGACATCCTTTATTGCCTACATTATTTCAATGAAATGTTGTGTTTAGGTTATCAGTTGTTAATTATTATTATTGGCAATATCCTACTCTGTTTAAAGTATCGGATTCAAAAATGTAGAAAATCTTCTATGTAGCGGGCCGCGCGTGCGAGGTAGCCCCTTACCTTGCACGCGCGGCCCGGTAGATAGAAGATTTTCTACATTTCTTGCAGGACGTACAGTACAGTCGATAGCACATCATCCTAAACATACACCCATGCACTCTACTCCGTTGCATTATGGGTGACTTTGTAATTAAAATGTGGAGGTTGACATGCTGTCAACTGTACGGAGTCGACAAGTGGGCAACCCAAACGTGAGTAGACGTCATTAAAAGTCGCTTCGATTATTAATTCAATTATTATTCGACGAACGCTAGGCAAAATAAAGATGTATGTAAATGAACACATATATCTTATTTGCAAACACTTTTCTTAACTAAACCCCACGCGGACGGAGTTGCCGGCAACAGCTACTTTTCAATAAGAAGTAAAGATACTATAGTTTCGATTGTCTTTTCTTAGTCTTTATAACTCTATGACAAAATAGCCGAAACCAACAAGGAAAACTAGGGACCAATCACAACAAGTGTTGGCCTGTTAACCAAAATCAAACCAATCAGAGTTCAGGATATACAATCCTACTACCAGAACTCGCGATTTTGCAAAAGCCCTATTATTTTTCAGTAAGGTTGAGAAATGTCAAAGCCATTATCCAATAATCCGTGTTTTCGCGATACACCTAGGATTTTTGCGAAAATCCAATTTATCAAATCGTCCTACGCCATATACACAAAATAAACAAGTAATATCCTTTTAAGACAGAAAAATATGGTCCATTTTACAAAAGAGGTACGTGATTCGATTAATTCGTCTCTAATCTCTTGCGGCCCGCAATGGATCACTAGGCGGAATTACGGAATTAAGAACTTTGAACAAAAAGCTACACAAACTTCGCAGTAAAGAAAGGTGCAAAAACAACGGCAATATTATCTTCTATACGGGTTTCTGTGAAAATCTTCGTCTAGACAGACTAAGCAGGGCTACGTACTTTGTACAGATAAATTACTCCTTGCATGTAGATTAATTTTAAATTAAGAAGTAAGACTTGAAACGAGGACCCTACCGGCCTTTGTAACTTAGAACGATATTTCAGTACGTTTTATTAACTGAACGAATTACTTCAATTAAGGTTTGTTCGGGTGGTTTGGCTGAATTATTTGAGTAATACATAAAAAACATAAAACATAAACATTTACATACAGGCACATACATTGCTTCTGGCCCCACACTAGGATACCCTGTGTCGTGGGAACCAGAAACAGCGACATCACAAACATGTAAACATCCAAGACCTGGAGTTTTTTTTTTCTCACCAGCCGGGGGACCTCTCGCATGGTAAGCAGATGCGCTAACCGTTACGCCACAGAGGTCGTCAAAAATTAGTTTCTGTTTGCAAAGAGTTTCTTTTGTGAGATTGTAGTTGTGTTGAATGATAGACACTCATTTTGTAATCTTAATGTGATCGTCATCAGTACCAGACACTATTCAACACGACTGAGGAGAGCCTAATCTAAAACGGACGCTCATCGTAGTTTCCTCGCTGCAGTACAAGCAGCTGAGGCTGAGGGACATTTTAAAAATGAAAAAGCGCTCGCGACGCCGCCAGATAATGCGTTGGTTAATGGCGTGTCGCTTGTTCGCCGCTGTTGGGCCCAACGACTTTCACCATTAACAGATTTGTACGCGAATTACGATGTGGAGCCGTCCGATCGTAAAAGCCGGTTACTTGGGTGTGCTGCAGAGCATTTGGAGGATTATTGTTTTTCACTAATGGGGAGAAAGCATTTGCCCAACAATTTAATGTCATCGAATGCGTGAAAATCGTTTATGCTTAAAGATCCACCTACAAATTTTCCACATTGTTTTAGATCCCTAGTGAAAGATGCTTTCGCTCGTTGAAAAAAAAACATATAACTCAGCGCGCTGAAAAACAATGTGCTCTACAAAACACTATTCCCATTTACGCAAAACAGTGTGGGTATTACACGGCAGTTATCCATCAAGCTAGATTTACAGCTGACAACGCACCGCATTCAGAACGTTTCATTATTTTTTTCTCCCCACTGTAACGTATCGCATGCTAAAATGGTCTTTTAATGGTCGTAAGAACGTACGCGACGCCACGTACCAGATATGTACGTGGCACATGAGAGCCAGTATAATTTACGATTGTTCAGGAAACCGCCCTTATCTTATCCTACCTAAAACAGACGACGCTGAAATCTCAAAACAAATGCGGCTCTTAGTATGGCTGTTTTGATTCAGTTCGTTTTTGGAGCTGTCTCACAATTACATGATTTTTTATTTTAATACTTAGTTTGTGGTTAGTTTAAAATTGTTTAAAAAGTCTACATAGTTTCAATATTTAATTATTATGTCCGTGACATCAGATCAGTTCTTAAGACATAATTTAATCTGCTAAACGGATAAATTTCCGTTTAGCAGATAGATTTAATAGATTTATTTTTGCACACCAGGCTCCATGATTTAAGTGTGAGTTTGTGAAGGTATGTTTGTTTAATTATTACCACGCCTGAACCGCAGCACAAAGGAAACATTTCGCCGTGGCGCACCTACATCACTCTACATACTCGTATCTATGTACTCATCTCTGCTAATCTTAACAAGGAGATTAAAGCGTGTAATCTTATTATGCACCCGTGGAAACTGAACCCTAGCCCACGTTTCAAAAGCATGGTCATATTAAAGGCCCCAATAGATTTCACCTAAGCTCCTTTGAGCTCAGACGACGCCACCCACAAGGGATGCTGGGTTTGGGGTCACAGCAAACACGACAGCTTAGCGTCATGCACAAACCACCTTAAATCGAGGTATGTACGCGTATAATCCTTAAACGTTACGTAGGTACCTACATAATGCTGATGACATAGTATTATTAAAGAAGGTTGAAAAAAGTATTTAGTTATTAATGTTGATGGTAAAGTAGGTACACTCGGAAAATTAAATTGTTTAAAAGCGACAATCTAAGACATTTTATGTAAACATTTTTTTCTTACAATAACAATACTTGTACGTGAATGTTAAGGTAAAATAAATATTAAATAATGAGGTAACAATGTTATTTAAAGTCCCAGAAAAAATACAACCCCCTCAGGACCAGAACACCTTTTCTTTCACAGCTATTCACAATATTTTCTATTTGAAATTTACCACAGTTTTCAAGGAATAAAACATGCTCATGCAAATGTGGTGTATTATATAGGTATCATCTTCAAAAATCGATTTTTTATTTGTAAATACCTATATAATTAGAAATTAGTTTATATTAGTTTTATTATTTAAGTATTATTTATATGATTTAGTTTATAGTAGATTAGTTTAATAGATTGTTAATTAAGTTTTTATGTTGTTGTATTTGTTTTGTTATAAAATCGATTCAAATTGCAGGGCCTAACAAAATGCGCCGTAGTTTACATTGGACCCGCCAGCGGATCATCGGTGCTGGAAGAGTTAACTGCAGTTCACTTTTAGAAATAATTAACCTAGTACTACCAAATGTAATGTTTAAAAAGAATGTTGTAAAAAAGTGGATAACTGTTGCTATAAATAATAAATAAATGAATAAAGTGTCCATAAATGTCATATTCATTTTTCTGTAGAAGTGCTACAAATATCTTAAGTTCTGTATAAACGGGTTTCCAATTCTCCTTATGTTGATTAGCCTTTATTCTCAACACCCATCTTTGTCAAGACACATTAGAAGTTGACAACGTAAAACTGTTTAATATGGTACAATTTAAATAAGTTTTCTTTTGTTCAAACTTTTAGGAAAATTCTCATTCGCAGACTGATGAGACAGATGGCTACGTAGGCTAAGAAGTGGGTTCTAAAATATATTATTGATAGGATTCCAGTGTCTCTTTATTTAAATCTTGTTTTTAATATTTTCTTTGAGTCGGTGGAAGGTCCGTGGATGCGAATGGCGAGAGACCTTGTGGGATGGTATTTGGGGTTATACCCAGCAGGGACAGCGGTAGGCTGATGATGATTAATCTTTTTGACGAAGTTATTTTTTTATAGTTTGTGTTTTCTTTCCTAACATTTACATGCAGGCAAATACATTGCGTCTGGCCCCACACTAGGATGCCCTGTGTCGTAGCAACCAGAAACAGCGACATCACAGACATAGAAACGTCTAAGACATTTTTTTTGTCCCCAGCTGGGATTCGAACCCGGGATCTCTCGTTTGGTACGCAGATGCGCTAACCGCTACGCTACAGAGGTCGTCGCATTTGTCAAAGAAATATAAATTAAATCTAGACTGAGATGGGACCTACATATATTAAAAGTACCATATTGATAATGCACATGTGAAGCATTTCTTATTCTTTAACTAGGAAACGCACGTTTAATTTTATTTTATGAAGTAGGTAGCTATATTTACTTGTACGACGCCGAGCCAGACGAAATTGTTAGCTTTACATTTAGTAAGAAAGAAGGTATATCAAGAAAAAGCTTTTATTACGTATCTACTTAAAAATTAGTTTAAATAAAAATTACTCATGTAGGTAATAACCAGGTAGCATCTCTCGGTTTTCGTAATTAAATTTTAACTGTAGCGCAGCTAGCCCTCACTACCATTTTTTAAAGTCTCTCGTTGTGAAGTAGGTGGCCCTGGGTTCTTCGAGTGCACGAAGCTCGCGAGCGAAAAGTTGGAGGTATAGTAGGTTTTTATTTTATTTTACAGCAAAATTCCTATGAATATCATGTTGTTCAAACACTTGATTTAGGAATAATGTCTGGGATCCCACCCTTTAAAGTTATAACACGTTTTTTCATATTTGGCAAGATATGTAGAGCTACATGCACGCCCTCCGCACAAAACTGTTTGTTTTATTAAATCTTGACGCGAGAGCCGCTATCAAGCTGAGAGGTTAACAAATATCGTGTGCTCGTGTTCTCATCCTGTAGTGCTCGCGGACTAAAGAGCCCAATGAAAGGCCTATAGCTCACTTAGCTAGCGATACAAACATTCCCAATCAAATCCAATAACACATAAATTTCGGTGAATACGTCTAAGCAAGAATAACATAAAATCTCATTCGCTGTAGAAAGTACCTAGAAGAAACGAGTTCGAGGATGTTCAAAGTTCAAAAGTGGATTTCGCATAACAAGCTCTACATCAGAAATGAAGGCAAATATTATGTTCTTTGACGTGTGCGCCGCGTACACGGCTATGGTGATCATATTTTGTACATCGCTAGTTTCAAAGGACCGGGCTGCCACGACAGATAACGTTGTAAATGTCAATCTCGGTAGGTCTGCCCCATTCTGAAGGGGATCAAAGTTGCGGCCAGGGATTATAAGGGTCTAAGATAAGCTTATTTTATAAATCCTAAATTTGTACTTCATTCTCTGAGTCACCATTCCAAACCTTTTTGTATAAAGTCGGCTTCTCGCGTTTCGTCACTCTAGATTTAGTGTTAGAATTTCGCTATTTAAGTATTTGACGAATATACAATAATTTACGAATTTGATACGAAATTCAATTCATACTTTTCTTGAGAAATCGAAAAGACTTTCGGAAACTCGATCTAAGATCTAAGATCTTTTCGAACAGAATGGCTAAATTGTTTCGTGGTCAAATAGCTATGATCTCAGAAATAAATTAAACGCAAAATTTGCTTTCAAAAATTTAATGCAAAAACAATGAATGCAATTACGGTTGACGAGGGTCGCCAAACAGAAAAAAGCGGTAGCGCTCTTATCTCAAAAACCTTTTACACATTAATGTTGAGCTTACGTGTTACCGCTTCTGATGCAAAACATTTTCATAACAGACTAAAAAGGATATTAAACCATCCTATACAGCACTTTACCTGTTCTTTGAACTAACAACTGCTTCCACTAATATGAAACAAAAAGCTTCTGAATTAAAACGATATACTCACTACAATCAGGAGTGATTTATAAAACGAGAATAAAGTCGTTCTAAAGTTTAAATGGAAAAGTTCTAGTTTGAAACAAGACCGCTGTACTGCACTGTTAGATTGTTAAAGTTTTTTGATCATTTCAAGTGTGTATAACGTTTTGTGTTCCTATTTAGAAATTTAGGTCAAACGGTAATTTGCACTGCACTTGTGATGAATTTAGGTATATAGAGGTATTGCAGAAAGGTATGGTAGTTCGTGAATTTTGTTTTATATTACTATGTTCTTAAGGATCTTACCGTGGGACTTGTTTGGTCATCTTTAGTGACTGCATTTATATAATAAATTTAGGTATTATTTGCCTGGTAGGTTTCATAACAGTAACAGTCAAGTTCGGGCTATCAACGGCTTACCGGGTGTTTTTTAAGCCTTTGTTTGACCAATCCGGACTTGGCCCCCGTGGTGGAGTATGGCCTATACCTTCCTCAGGGAAGAGACCCGTGCCCCTCGGTGGGGACATAATGGGTTGATGATGAGGATGATGATGATTGTAAGGTTTCGAATCGGTCTTTTTTAAAAAAAAAAATGCGTTGCTTCATGCAACGGTAAGAATATAATAACAAGCAGTATTATTAAAATTAAAATCCTCCTTCTGGCGCAGTTGGGTATAAAATAATAAAGAGAGAGCCTGGGTTCTTTTCTCGCCCTTATGAAGCTAAAACTTTATTATGCAGACGAAGTCATGTGCAATAGAAAGAAAATTAGGACCATTACTTCTGAGGATTTCATATGAACTTTCTCTCATTATGTAGAGGTTGTATACGACCTCTGTGGCGCAGTGGTTAGCGCATCTGCGTACCATGCGAGAGGTCCCGGGTTCAAATCCCGGCTGGTGACAAAAAAAAACCCAGGTCTTGGATGTTTACATGTTTGTGACGTCGCTTTTTCTGGTTCCCACGACACAGGGTATCCTAGTGTGGGGCCAGAAGCAATGTATGTGGCTGTATGTAAATGTTATTGTTATTGTTATTATTGTATGCCAAACAGTAGGTGCTTCAGTGAGCTATGTAGCAACGCTATTTGTCAACGCAACAACAAAATTATTATTTTGACAGTGGCTGGACAAGGTGACATTTCTTTGGTTGAGAAATCCTTCGCGGTAGTAATATATAATTTATATACGCGTCGATTTTTACCTCATCGATTAGAAAACACAACAAACAGTAAATTGAATGGTTCATTTAAATTCAGCGTCAATTTAACGAACACCGGCAAGCGCCGGAATTTGCAAAGAAATTCAATTTGTCGGAGAAATTATTAATATTTTTCTACCGCATAGGGCCCGTCATGTCTCGAAGTCTCAATTGTAGCTTGATGACAGCTGAGTGTATATTTAATGTTATTTCTTAGCGCTTCAAAGAATACCGTCTTAAAATAAATTTCACGATTAGATATGAGTTGATAAATAGTAATATAAGGCCATAATTTTGTGATTTAAAAAAAAACTAAAAAGGCGAAAAGCAAACTTGCTTCCATATTCAAAGTCGCATAGTGACTTACTGTCCCTAAGTTGGTATAGTAAAGGTACCTCTTTAATAAGCTCGCCGGCGCTTTTGGACTTTTTGCGTAGGATACCAGTATCATCATCATCATCATCAACCCATTATGTCCCCACCTAGGGGTCATAACGGGTCTCTTCCCTGAGGAAGGTATAGGCCATACTCCACCACGGGGGCCAAGTCCGGATAGGTGGAGGCTTGTAAGACTAGTGGCTGGTCTAGTTTCAAGTCTGACGTGGCTTAACGACTGCCATCTATCGACGGCTGCCGACACCAACTGCTTAACGTGCCTTGCGAAGCACGGAACCGCTCGGAAAAATGTCACTAGCGTTAGTCATAGACGGTGACCCATCCATGGACTGAACGCGCCGTATGTTGCTTAACCTTAGTGATGGCTCAAGATTACTCAGACAGCCCAGGCTACGAGCGATTAATCGCAACATACGGACTAAACTCTCTTCTTGGGCTCCGCCGCAGTCGAGTAAACGCTAATTAGTTTTTCTACAGTTGCACAAAGTAAAGTACGAGTCTTAGTAGTGGGCCGTACTCAGATCACTCCCTGACATTATTTACAATGTAACTCTCATCCCGGCATCGGCAGAATCTGCAGAATATTATGTACACGGGGCCAGAGGTATCTCACTAAAATGCAAACGGTCAGCCTCTGGTGACCCTTGCTTGCAAAACACTTAGTTTAGAAGCAGACTACCATAAGCGGTACGGTTCAATGAGGCTGCTAGACAGATATTTGTCAGAAGTTAATGTGGTTGCGTCTTTTATTTTGATTTCAATTTATTTCACGTTACCTTTATTTTTTTAACATGGCAGTTCAAATAACATGCATAAACCCTATATTGTGAAACCTTATAGCAAACAACCGTATTATTATTAAACTTTTTTGCACACAAAAAATAATACTGGAAATAATAATAATCTTCACCGTTTAAAAGTCCTACTGCCAACATTCAAGAGACTAATAAAAAAAACAGACGCACTTTTAGCTGTGAACCATTTTAATGCACCAACAGTTTCTCTATTCCTCTCCAGGGTTTTCCTCTGTGGTAGGGCATAGCAACAGAAATTTCAGAAATAATTTTTCAGTAAGAGAGCGGTTAAAGATGAGGAGAGGGTAAGACAAATATATCAGTCCCCTAATAAACATAAAGATCAGTGTGCAACATCACAATGCCACTTTTGCATCTTTATTTCCTTAACTACTGGTTTTTGGCATCACGATAGTGATGTACGTTATGAGATATGTAAACGTTAATGTATTTGTGGTATTTTACATATCTACTTATAATTATGTAAAATTTTAGGATCAAAGAGAGTGACGCAGCGGCAATACCTGCTCGCCCAAGCGGTTTTACGGCAATGAACTCCGATATTGCACGCTCGAATTTAGTGCCTACATGATCCACGAAGTGGCGTCATTCGCCATCTCCTCCAATATCCGTTAAATTTCGTCTATGATTTTCCATTTTTGAAAACTTGTACCCTCTATAGGTAAAAGTCGGTAAGCGGGAGTCAGTCTCGCTTACCGAGGCTTCCACACTACAATGTAATATTTCTCTTGCTCATTTAAAAAACAACTGCTTTATTTCTTTTTTAAACACTTCTAGGTATGTCATTTTTTTACTTTTTTCACATATTTTTTTCTATATAGCAAAAATAATAACAACGCGTTTCTTGTTTTGTTTTATTTACTCTTTATTTTGTCAGGAAATCCGCCATAATAACAGATATTGTGGAAAAAAAATTAGCTGGCTACGAGATAAAGACCTTCACAGGCAGAGCAAAACAATAGAGTCCCATTTGGGTTCAAAATGTACGAAACTCTAAAGAGATACCAACTAATAATCTCAGGTATAACAAGAAAATGTTATCCCCACGCAAATGAAATGACGAAAATGAATTGCGGCTTTCTACTTAGTCCAAAGCAAATTATGTAGGTAGGTAAGCTCCGCCATTGTCGGGCAAAATGGGTTCGAATTCAATGTACCTACCTAAGGAAGGTCAACATGGTCTGAGTAAATACGTATTCATTAAATTAGCCTATCTCGGTTGGACACCCGCCTAAAGCTTACTTTTAATTAACGATTCTCAAATACTAAGAACCTCCCCGTATCCATACTAATATAAAAAATGCGAAAGCACTTTTATCTGTTACACCATTGTACGCCATTATTTAAAGCGTTTTTTTGTTATATTTGTGTGATTTTCTTATATAAAATTTGACAAGAATTGAGCTTGTATCCTGGGGACAAACATAATATATATTTCAAAAAGAAATCACGATCAACCGAACACACGGGCACAGCTAAACGTACGTACTGAATAATTTCGCTCGCTCTACATTTTTTTACAAAAACTTGAGAGCGGCCGGTTTTGTATAAGCCCGCTCGACTATGTCTGGCAGGTTTGGAACTGCTTTTGTTCAGTTTCACTTTAATGGTTTGGAAATGGACCAACAATATCATCATCATCAACCCATTATGTCTCCACCGAGGGGCACGGGTCTCTTCCCTGAGGAAGGTATAGGCATACTCCACCACGGGGGCCAAGTCCCGATTGGTGGAGGCGTGTAAGACTAGTGGCTGGTCTTAGTGTCAGAAGTTTTCAAGCCGCCCTACCTAAGGCCTCCGGCTTGGCTTAATGACTGCCATCTATCGACGGCAGCCGGCACCAACTGCTTAACGAAGCGCGAACTCCAACGGCAACAGTATCTTAATATTATAAACGCGAAAGTTTCTGAGTATGTATGGATGTTTATTACTCTTTCACGAAAAAACTACTAAACGTATTTTAATGAAACTTTACAATAATTTAGTTTATACATCAGAAAAATATAATTCTATAATTATAATTTGTAAAGATTTTGTGTGAATTGTCCAAAATATAATGAAAGAATATTGCGAATCACCGAACTAGGAAAGCCTATTCTGAAGGTTACAACCTTAACTAAACGGCTCGACGTCTATCGCAGAACCAATTTGTATGAATTTTGGTTTTCTTTTAGAATAAAATTGTATTGATTTTGAGTAAAAAGGACAAAGCCAAACGGAAGAAGGACATATCACATTCGTATCACTGGCCCGACCCGAACTAAAAATACAGTTTAGTATCTTTCGTGAAAAAAAAAACTGTCTCTTTGACATCACTTTTCTCTTGGAAAAGGGCTGCCAAAACATCAACAGAGAAATAGAAGAGCAATAAATTCCACAAAGGGAATCCGAGATGTTTTCGTCAAGGGCGACCGTCTTATCCAGCGTGAGCTACTCAAGAAATTTTAATAATGTTTGTAGGTTGTGCGAAATTCATTAAGACATTAAGTCCTTTCTTACGTTCAGGTCGCTCGACTGCTGAGAGGCATTTGTACGCCGGCACGGCTGCGGAGCTCAGAACTTTTTGTACACCGGGATGACAAATTTAACAACGCGCACACACCTTTCGAGTTCACTGAAGCCAACATGAAAGTATGGGCTTTTAAACGGTTGCCGAGGAACCAGCTTTCAACGTAATTGTGTTTCAACTGTCAATATTAGTGGCAGCGAAAATGGCTTTTAGGCAAAAATGTTAATGACTAAAGTTGAAATCTGGCTTCATTTATAATTTTATTTCGTTCCGTAGGGCCTACACCAAACAACTAAATAACTTTGTATTCCATATTTTAACATTTGACACTAACAGTTTATTAACATCTGAGGAAAAACTGAATAAAATGTATAGAAAAAGTAAATAAGAGAAGTAGAGTATTGCAATCTCAAACCCAAATACTTTCATTTCAGAGAATAGCAGCAATAATTAAAAATTACCCTGTTGGTGCTCAGCGATCGGCAGTTGGGCCATTGATTGACATAGTTCAACGCCAGATAGGCTGGGTTCCCATCTCTGCCATGCATCTAATAGCTACTATTCTCAAGATGCCCCGAATGAGGGTCTACGAGTGGGCTACTTTCTATACAATGACTAAGCGGTGAGTACCTACTCAACTAAGATTAAACACGCACTGTCTGAACTACTATCAAGACAAAGAACATTTTTTTAGGCGATGATATAGAAATTTCCGAAAATCATGAAAAACTTAATTGAAACGTTGATATTTCCCAACTAAATCGTTACTAGGTAATAAAAGCAAAATTAATTCAATCATATTTTTTCATTATTTGATATTACTTAAATACCTACCTATAATTTTAATGCCTATCAAAAATTAAGGACACAAGTATTTTACGCCGTGGTGATACAATATGGTGAACTAATATCCTAACACAGGTGATAACTTAAAAGGGGGATTCGACACCCACTGCTTTTTATCACTATTATAAATAAATAATTTTTGATTTTTTTTTTTTTTAATTATCATGAAACGACATCTTATATTATAGTTAGATTTCCTTATTTAGTTGTGTATACATTGAAGAACTAACGTGGACACTGATATATTAACGGTATGAGTGTGCGTTATTGTGAAAATGTTTCGTACTTGTATACCTCTTTATAATTTTATTTTTCTGAGTTTTAAATATTTGTTGGCAGCAAATTCAAGGGCAAATACCACGTGAAGGTGTGCGTGACGACGCCTTGCATGATCCGGGGCTCGGACTGCATTCTGGCGGCCGTGCAGGACGCCACTTGCTGCCGTGAGGGAGGCCTCTCACCGGACGGCATGTTTGGAGTGGAGACTGTACAGTGCGCGGGCGCTTGTGTCAACGCACCGGTTATAGTTATCGACGACGATTATTACGTAAGCAATTTTGGGTTTTTGTCTCATCATGACAACGTCCACAGTCAGGTGGCTCAGGGGGACGCCACTTGCTGTGCAAGTGTGGTCTCTCCGGACGGCATGTTTGGAGTGGAGAATGTACAGTGTGCGGGCGTCTGTGTCAACACACCGGTCATGGTTATCGACGACGATTATTAGTAAGCAGTTTTGGTTTTTGTCCACATTCTGATGGCTGTGGAGGACGCCTCTTGCTGCCGTGAGTGTAGCAGAGTGTGGCCTCTCCTAAAGCTATATTATTATTAGTATTAATACATACGTTTATTGCAAATAAGTTAAAAAATACAATGGAAATGTGGCTCACTTAAGCATGTTCGGAGTGGAGACCGTATTTCGTAATTGCTTTAGTTTTTGGTCTCAATCCTCAGTTCGGACTGTATTCTGGCTGTGAAGGACACCACGTCTTTTTATTTTAATAAAATAAATTTATGTCCAGGAAGATCTCTCGTACAACGACGTCTACTGCATAATCAATCAGATCAGAGCCGGGTGCATTCCGCGACCAGGACCTCAGTAAGTGGTATAAACTTTTATTAATTTAATTTTACAATCCAAATGCCAATTTCATTATTTTCGGCAAACACTTTATTGTACATAAAAATGGAAATGACGGTATCCATTCCTAACGCTACCATTAATGTATATTATTTTGCAAAAAAAATAAACATTAATATAATTACACAATTTGCTGCTTTGCAGTTTGTCGAGGAAGCACTCTGTCACTAGCTTATTAACTACATAATAACTTCCAAACAACACAATCACTTATCATCGTTCCTAGCTAGGACCAGCTGTTTCATGGTAAACGGACGAGAATATTATCACAAACATGGAAATACACCCCATACTGCGGCATTTATACAAACACCAACAGCCAAATTTAATAATTATTAGACGTGATATCGTTAGACCAACGAGGCGTTTAGGATAACCGGTCCCAGAATAGATCAATAACAGAGATACACATTGAACAGGTTTCATAACGATTATTTATCAGGGAAACTTATTTAGTTACCATCGTTAAAAAGTACTAAAATAAAAAAAAAACTACTAGGTCAGTAAAATATGTATATGCCTCCGTCTCCATATCAGGAATGGCCGCACATCATGTGAGCCTTGTTGGGGTCAAACCACTCTCTGGGAGGAACCGCCGTCGCCAGGCTGTTTCATACAGCCTGCACTCACACAAGCCTCCTCCTTTCCTCCACCGAAGGATAAGTAAACATGAGAAACTCCTAGTGTCGCCTTCACGTTTGTATTTTGTTCCTTCCACTTATGTAATACCAATTACCTATGACAAACGCTTCCATTTCAAAATAAACTAGACTTTCTATAAATATGGCGATTGGCTCATTGAAGATTGTCCATTTTACTTTTGTATACGTTCTTCGATTGGATTGAATTAAATATATTTTATCGTGGTTTGTATTATGGTTTATATTAAAGTTATTTTTCCATATTTATTAGTCTTTTTTATTATTTAGTTTTACCTTGCATTTTAAGGTTTAGTGTTGTGCAATGGAGACGAACACTGGGTCCGTTGAACAATCGTGAGACAAAAAAAAAATGCTTTTGAACTTCCATAATTGACATTCAAAGCATTATTTCCGGTTTACTTGACTTTGACATAAACTGAATTTCATTACCTGCCAAGCAATGCCTGAGTACCAAGTAAATAAATAGCTAATGAAGTGATGACAAGCAAAGTATTTATTGGATATCTCCTGTGCTCAACGTCAAATTTCTAAAACATTTGTAGACCAAAGTTATACAAAACTTGTAGACCAAAGTTAAAGAGACAAAGTACATAATGGCCTTTAAAAATGTGAATTCTCTTTTATGTAATGAAATGTCTTGTACAGGAGCGTCTCACAATAATTTGGGCCCGTCTAAAAGATAAAACAGTATTCGTGTTAAAACCCCGTGAAGGACATTTTAGTACGGCCGCAGGGAATTAGATATTTTATGAACATTTTAATATCCTGTCAGAAAAAGAGCCTCAAATTCCAATTTTCCACTTCGGGAATCCATTCCCCGTCGAAAATCGGGAGACGTCGTTTTTAAATAAAGAAAATGACGTCTCGGAATTCATGTTATTAATCTTTTCGAAACAAATGTATACGTGTGTACAGGGTGGTATGCAAAATAATCGTTAACCTGAAAATTGTCTCTTCACTTTAGTATCAACAGAACCTCACGAGGATTTACCTTGTAACTAGACACGGTAATTTAAAAATACAATAGTCTCTATTAATATTATTTTACATAACACGGATTTGCATGATAAATAATAAAAAATACATTTTAGTCTACGTTTAAATTTCGAGTAAATTTTAAATTCGGAAATGGTCCAATTATTGAGCCAAGAGTAACGCTTTTTAGGTTATCCATTCATCACGATACACCGTGTGCAAATGCTTATTGGCAGAGCCTAAATTATTCAAATATTGTTCTAGTCTAAATTGAACGAAAGTAAATCTCTAGATAGTGAAAGCACTGGTTAAGACGCCTTGTTATAATTGCCCTTCGTTCAACTCTAGGGAGTTGGATCAATTGGGGTCAAGAGCAGTAAATCTTAGGCCGACGTCGATCGCATCCCTGAGGAGTTGACTGGTCCCAGAATTAAGGAGTAATCACGGTCAACATTATTGCTCAGTAACTTTAATTATAGGTGTATACTATTTCAACTAACAGAGGTGCAGAGGTAAACATTATCCACCATTAATATTATTCTTTTGAAATGATTGGCTACATATAAAGCACTATCCTACTTTATGCACAAATAAAATTAATAATTTCTAGAAATAAATAATCTTTAACGAGCTACAACACGTTTTAAAAATAAAATGTATCTGACAATGTTACCTTATATTTTTGGAATTTTGCTGACAACATTCATAAAGCGTATTTATAATAATGTTAGAGTACGGAAGGACTGACACAGCCGACTTATCTGTGAAAAAAAAATAGCTCTTATGCTCTAGTTAATTTACTTCTGAGTTTACCAGAAAGACGGTTCCAAGAATAAATAAAGCGCACTTTATGGAGAAAGATGTCTCAATTTAAAGGAAGCCAATTTAATGCATGAGTTCTAGGCTTTAGAATAAAGAAAGAAAGAAAGATTTTATTAGAATATAAGCTCTACAAATGAAGTTCTAAATGACTTCGTTTGGAGAATAACTTTGCTTGATATCGGCAACCTTTACAATAAAGGTTAATAATTCGTTTGGAGAATAACTTTGCTTGATAATGCAATCCAATAATAAACTTTTCACTCCATCTGCTCGAAATGATGCATTTTGATGTCCAAATTTAGGACCCAAAACACGCTATTGTTGTTCAAGCTAAGATGCATCAAAGTAAATAGACTCAAAATTGGATTTTGAATCTATTTACCTCTAGTTACCTTTAAGTAAATAGACTCAAAATCCAATTTTGAACTTATATACTAATGCACTCATTTACTAAGAAGTCGGACTTCTCTTTCACTCTTGAACAAAGAAAATATAAAATACAAAATACAGACACAAAAACAAAAAACATGGAGTAACCATTTTTTTGTCCCAACCGAGGGGCACGGGTCTCTTCCCTAAGGAAGGTATAGGCCATACTCCACCACGGGGGTCAAGTCCGGATTGGTGGAGGCTTGTAAGACTAGTGGTTGGTCTTACTGTCAGAAGTTTTAAAGCCGCCCTAAGACCTCTGATTTTGCTTAACGACTGCCAGCTATCGACGGCGGGCGGCACCAACTGCTTAGCGTGCGTTGCGAAGCACGGAACCGCTCGGAAAAATGCCACAACCATTAGTTATAGAACGGTCACCCATCCATGCAGTGAAGCTACCCTATGTTGCTTAACCTTCGTGATCGCTTAACATCACTCAGGCGGCCGGGGCAACGAGCGATATTACAACTTAACATACACCCTGTACAGCCAAAGTAAAATTAGAGAAAATTGTCCAATGCTTTAATGTAGACAAAGGCGTCAAACACGGCAACTATTTGAATATAGTAGCAGAAATCTCAACTGGATTTCGTATAAATATAAATGGAGAATAGGTACCTACCTATTTTTTTTCAATATCTAAGGCAAGCCGACTATCTACTATCTAACTTCTTGTACTATCGGAAAGTCACAACGACGACGACGACGTTAGAAGGAAATATCGTCTAGATATTGGCCGCATTTAGCAGAACACATTGATGAGTAATCGATTACAAAGTTTGTGCTGAACGCACACAAAAATGCATAGAAATTGTAATCGAACGCGTAATGGATGACTTAGCGATTACACATCGATGTGTTAAGCTAAATGGGGCCAATGAAACATGAAAAGATAAGCCCATGCGCACACTATGGTGACACGCGACAGCGACAGTTAGGCGACTAGACGCGACGACAGGCTACGGCCGTCAATTTTCATATATTTCGTTCGAATCTCCGCACACTTGGCGTCAGAGTCGCGACGACAAGACGCCAGAAGCAAATGACAACGTCGCGTCTGACGCGGCGACTAGACGCGGCGACAAGTCGCCCCGTTTGCGATGGCTCTAAAAGCTATGACAAAAATTTGCATTACCTATTAGGGTCGAAAAAGTTAATGAATAACACATTAAAAAGGCTGAAACCTGAAAATAACTAGTACAGTTATTATTATCTAACTCATTCTTGGGCGATGTGTTTATTTTGGACTAAGTGTACCTACCTACTCTTACTTACTCAATTTAATATTCTGCGGAAAACATGTTCAGTAACGGCCTCGTTATTTTCCTAATTGGATTTCCTTTTCATGTTAACTGATTTTCGACACAAACTCCTACCTTCTTTCGTCCTTACTTTTGTGGAGAAGGAGTCTGAATCCACTACTGATTTTTTCTGGCTTATTTAGTGGAAGGAAGTTCACTTTTGCGAGAAAATCTTGCTTGAGTGCCTATGAGCGTGAATCCTGAGAATTTTATACAAGTTATAAAGTTATACAAGCACAATACACCATTATAACTTTATTTATTTAAAAAATTGTACGTCACTTACGAGCTAATTAAAAACTAGGCTAAGAAATTCAGTTTTAATGTTTATAGAGACATAGTAAATATTTAAAATGTAGACGTTAAGCCAAGTCAGAGGCCTAAGAGCGCCTTGAAAACTTCTGACAGTAAGACCAGCCACTAGTCTTACAAGCCTCCACCAATCCGGACTTGGCCCCCGTGGTGAAGTATGGCCTATACCTTCCTCAGGGAAGAGACCCGTTCCTCTCAGTGGGGGCATAAAGGGTTGATGATGATGATGATGAAATATTTTTGATTAGACGAAAAATTCAGAGCTGCATGAATTAAAACGTAGATTCACAGACAGCCTCTTCAGCTATAAAATCTTACCACCTATGTACCAGTAGTACTTGGTTTAAACGTCACAAAATGACGGATGTTGAGGGATTAAATATTATTTTGTGCATTGAAATTTTCCACGGTTTGTTTTGATTGCAAATAAAACGTTCAAATATTTGTGAGGAACGAGGCGCGAGGGCGGCGGTATTCGCCGTAGTTAGTAGCTTTATTGTAGCTGGCTTTGCTTTCGATGGATTCACCGTAATGTACACACACTCTACCAACTGTGACTAAAACTACAGGGTGACTGAATTCGTTCGCCAAATTTGAATGAGATATTCTAACCACCATCTAGAAATATCCATGTTAATGTTGCAAAAACTGGAGCGTCAGGAGAACATTTGGAAAAAAAGAAAAAAGAACAAAATGTAGGGAAAAGTTTTTTTTTACTTTAAACTTAAAATTGTTTACTTTGTATTTGTATTCTGTCATTGTACTGTGTTTTCAGTGAATAAAATACTTCAATTCAATTCAATTCAATTTCAAAAGCGGAAAAGACTATGGTTTGAGCATTTTATAGTCGGCGCCAGCCAACTCAATTTTTCTTTCACTTGTTCACGCATGTTGTCGGACGATAAGCTTTTGAACCTCTTCAGTCCTAACCTTGAAAATAACAATAGAAAACCATTGTTTTCTATTTAACAAAGAAAAAGATATTACACTCGAGAGCAGAAGTTTCGGGTCACTAGCATTTACTTCAATATCTTGAAAACGAATAAAGCTATCGTATTGAAGTAAATTGAGCCTTATAGACAATTTAATAATCCTTCATTACACTTATAAAAACTTTTTGGTTGGCGGGAAGTAATGGCATTAAAAAAGTTATAAACATAATGATCTCTTTTTTTCAAATCAGAACTTCTAATTTTCGCAACTGTTTTTGCTTTTTTTTTGTTCTGTCATAAAATGTATTTATAAGAAGTCTTCCAGGTATCCAATAGTCATTATTAAAGTAGTAATTATGTCACTCACACCTGAGGAATGTACGAGAATCCTCACGATCCTGGAAAATGGGAGCAGTCAGCGAGAAACAGCAAGAATAGTGGGTGTATCGTTGTCTACAGTTCAGCGTGTTCGCCAGCAGTTTCTAGAAACTGGTTCGAACCTACACAGACCAACAACAGGCAGACCCAGGTGTACGACGGCACGGGAAGATCGATATCTAGTCAATTCTATGCTGCGAAATCGGTTTCTTACGGGAACAGCACTGACTCATCATTTTTTAGGGCTTGGTAGAAGCAACCCTTCTGCTTGGACTGTAAGACGGCGACTTGCTGAAGGTAATTTGAAACCATTTAGACCCGCAAATGGTCCGAAACTCGAGAGGCACCCGATGGTGCCGATTACAGCACTTTACGATTACTTGCTGTACGATTACAGCAAGACGAATTTATGCACGCGAACACTCTCATTGGACGATTGAAAATTGGTCAAATGTTGTGTTCTCGGACGAATCAAAATTATGCTGTATACACACGACGGAAGGGCAAAGTTGTACAGAAGACCAGGAGAAAGATTTATGCAAGCTTGTATTGAAGAAAAGGTGGCATACGGTGGTGGCTCGGTTCTCGTGTGGGCTGGAATTTCTGCGGAAACCCGAACAGAGCTTGTACTGATCGAAAACGGTACTCTCAATGGCGTAAGATACGTGGATGAAATCCTCAACGAGCACGTCGGTCCATTTATGGCAAGACTTGGTGAGAATGCCATCTTTATGCACGATAACGCCCGTCCCCACACTGCTCGTGTAGTCCAAGACTACCTTGATGAGGTGAATATTCATCCTATGGTGTGGCCAGCACGTAGCCCCGACCTCAACCCGATCGAGCACGCCTGGGACGAGCTCGGACGACGTGTAAGACAACGAGATCCTCCTTTAATTACGCTTCGTGACTTGAAACATGCATTGGTAGAGTAATGGGAGAACATTCCCCAACAGTGTTTCAGAAACTTGGTGTACAGCATGCCGAATCGCATTGCAGCAGTCCAGACAGCACGTGGGGGTAATACCAAGTACTAAACTGTGTTTAAACTACTTGTAAATATAAAAAGTTCAATATTTTCAGTTTTGGTTTTGCAAGCAAAATGACGCCATTTTTAATTTGTCGTTTTAAACATAATAAAATAAATGGTCAGTAGTAAATGTAATGCATTTTATTTGAGTACCATTAAATTGTCTATAAGGCTCAATTTACTTCAATACGATAGCTTTATTCGTTTTCAAGATATTGAAGTAAATGCTAGTGACCCGAAACTTTTGCTCTCGAGTTTATTTAACCAAATATAAAACATTTTTTGACGTTACGAAACTTCCTACAACTTTGAATTTGGTTTTGCAGTTTCGAACTAAAAGGCCTAAGATCACGAATAAATTTGAACTAAGGTGTTCCTTCCAACTATCCTACTACATATATCGCGTACAATGGCCCTGTTTACTTGTAATGTTAATATTAATTTAACTAGGAAATCTGCCGTTTATTAATAACGATATTACTCGAGATGATTAAATTTTCTACGCACGAGTTGGCTATCGTTATTAAATTATATTCGTTTTTAATATCTTTTACATCTCTCGTGTTCGGTAAGTAGGTCCTTATTACCCCCAAATGGGGCTTGTAGGTGACCAATTAGCGCTCTAGGGTAATAATGTAGCTAGAAAAGCCCTAGGGCGGTAAGTAATTAAAAAAAAAAACTCTTCACTCTTTCAAAAGTTCGCGTAACCATCATACTAGCAAAGACATCATGCATTCAGCCCAATGACAAAGGAGGTCGCTTCGCTATTCAGCCTTGTCTTTGTATGAGTATAATAGTCATCAATTTTAAATATCGAACGGCGAAGCTCAATTTCGTTCTTAAAAAAAAATTTATAAAAAAAGATGAAAAAAGGCGGGAATAGAAAACTTTTACTTTAAATATTGTTTAATTTTGGATTTTTTTTTTATAATTACGTGCTAATTAGGAAAAAAACATGAGTTCTGCAAGTGATGAAGATATAAGTGGCACTCCCGATTCTATGAAAATGTAAGCTGAAGCAGCAATTAACAATATTTTGCCCGAAAGTTCAAATATTTAAAACTTACGACGAGTTCATGAAGTCGCGAAAAGAAAAACGAGTATTTTTTTTCTTCTTACCTTACCTCACAATCGAGATATAAAGCAGAGTAGTAAGCTCGGGTGTAAGCATCAATTGCACCCTCGAACTATACTCGCTGCGCTCGTGCGCCTAAATATCTCGGGCTGCAATGAGCCGTTTTCAGAAGAACTAAAAAAAAAAAATAATATGGCTGTCAAAGGAATGCAATTTTGGACCTCAGCCCAATAGCCATGTGTGATACGTCATAAAATAGGTCTCAGCGAGCTGAACAAAAGTTACTATGACGCCAACAGCCAAATGTTTGTCCTTTCGGAGTTATATAGTATTGAAAAAAAACTAACATTTTCAACAAAATATAACTCCGAAACGACAAACATTTGGCTGTTGGCGTAGTAGTAACTTTTGTTCAGCTCGCTGAGACCTATTTTATGATGTATCACAAATGGCTATTGGGCTGAGGTCCAAAAATGCATTCCTTTGACAGCCGTATTATTTATTTATTTTTAGGTCTTCTGAAAACGGCTCATTGATGCCTTACAGCCCTTGGCTACTAATCTACTATTTATGTACGTAGGTAAGTGTTAAAACGTAATATTTATTGGAGCGGTGGTAGCCTAGTGGGCAGAACAATGGACTCGGAAGCGGGAGACCCAGGTTCGATTCCTCGTGCAGGCATGTCGGTACCAAAGACTTTGTTTTCAAAGTTATGTACATACTTATATTAATATTTTTATTTTATTTTATTTCAAAATGTGTTTAACTAGTGTCTTTTGAATGTGAGTGTTCAAGCGAAAGAGTTTTATCAGTATCTTGGCAAGTGGCACGGGACACAGGCGTGACTCTATGGGCCGATTTCTGAATTGAGAATTTACACTAAGCAAATACTTAAGTATCGATCTGTCGCTTCAAATTTCAGTAAGCGTCAGCAGGACCCATGCGATATTTGAAGTTAGAAAAACATTACATTATAGGGTAAACTATACATTGATTGGCACCTTAAGCAAAACCTTGACTTAATTTGCTTCCTAAGCATTCAATTTCATATTCAATCACTATTAACTATTTTTATTTGTTAGAATATGAGTATAGGTTGGAATTAAAAAATAATTCTTGCTTATTGTCATAGTTTTATTTAAGAAAAATAATAATAATTTGAAAATTTCTCCAAAACTACAGTCATTGGCATTACAGGTATAAACATTGTCACTAATAATATCAGTCATTGGCATTTATAATTTGTATGTATGTTTTGTACTTAACAATGCTAATTATAAAAAACTAACAAAATGCCCTTTAAGAAATTTTAATTCTTAATATTTGTTATTAAAACTCACTGTGCCAATGACTAGGTGGGTGCCAGCAATACTATGGTTTACCCTAGTACCTTTTTGGTACTATTTAGTACCTCAATTGAAATATTTAGTACCTCGATAAACACCGAAAAAACGTGAAAAAAAAGTGGCCAGACATTCTGACGTCAGGATGTCTGGACCACATTTGTTTAAGGTAGTTCAAACAATGTAGCTAATTTATCTCTTTGGATATATTTAGTACCTATTTAGTACCTCAACATATATTTTTTTCGAATTTTTTTGGTTTAACACAAAAAAGTTACGCGTGAAAGAATTGTTTTCAGATACAGTAGTAGGTAGGTAGGTGGTGGTAGGGTAGTCTCCTTAATGAATGTTATTAATTCTATGTCATATGACATAGAATTAATAACATTCATTAAGGAGATTACTACTAAGAGCTACACTAAATACTAAGTAGATACATAGATTGATACTTATAGGAACTGTGAATCTATCGATATCGGGTTGATTCGATAAAATGGTAGTGAAAATCTTTACCTCGTGTCGTTTGCCTTACATTATTTAACTACTACATGCAAACCTGACTTTGCTCGGGTAAAATGTAGAAGCATAATATTCCACTTTTTTTTTGTAAATTCTATTTTTTTTTATAAACTCTCTCGTGCGAAATTTTTTACAGTTTTCAGTAATGTATCGACCACAAATTTCTGTTTAGCAATTTTTTTGGTATTTTATTACTTTTTCGTGTTCATGGATGTTGGAAGTAATTAAGAACCCCAAAAAAGCTGTACGAGAAGATGTAGGATCTAGCGTCGCATAAGTCCCGTTGGAAGCCTTTACTTGGAGGAGCGTAGTAGAAAGTAAAATCTCCAGCGCGTTGAAAAATTCATGATTTGTAGTTAAAATCCAGTCAAGGATTTGCTATCCTTCGGAGAACACTTTGGAAATGGTGTAAAGCTGCGTGAAAATTAAAATATTTTTTTATTATTTAAGATTACAGCAATATTCACAAATTAATACTAGTCCTTGCAAGTCTTAAATAAGAGTAATTATACAAATTTATTGTGTTATCTGTTTTAAGTCTGGCAAATGAAAGCGCAACTTGAAAAAAGGCGGCAAATAAAAAAAATAATTCATGTGCTATCCCAAAAAAAACCATTTCGATACCTACTTGATTTTTTTTAAATTAAATACCATCTCCCTGGTTGACAGGATTTTATGTAAGTAGAAAAAAAAACTAATAAAAATATCAAATTTTTAAAAATAAGGTTGTATTTTATTTCATTTCGCAAAAATCTTTTTTGCGAAAATGAAATTGAAATGCTTAATAAAACAACGTGATGTGATCTTATTACTACCTTGATTTTTATAAAACTACATAAAACAAATTAAGCAACACAATTTAATCAACAACTTACAATTTAATCGCCATAGTCGAAATCGGAGTCCAAGAATTCTACATGAAGTCCTACTAGTAGAACAAAAAAAAGTCGCCTGCAGACCAAGAAAATGGAAAGAAATGATAGAGCTTGTCAAAGATGACAGCTATCAAACTAAAAAGTTACGGAATCGACCTTCCTCGAAAGAAGTGATAGATCTCATAAAGATCTTCATTTCAGATAACACCTGCTAATTACTTGAAAATCTTTATCGTTGGTTCAATGTTTTTGAGTATGATTAACAGTTATCATCCAAAATGAAGATTTTAACGAAGCTTATAATATCTTTCTAGGAACTAGTAGTCTAGTATCAGTTGTTTTCAAGATACATGATTTTTGAAAAAAATCCTCAAAAATTTCTCACGTAATTAATGGACTCCTCTTAAGGCCAACGAGACGGGGTAATAAATGTAAACAAATGGACATCTATGATTGAATGTCAACATTTGCCATTTATTGACTCAACCCGATATCGATAGTTTCACGGTTCCTATACATAGATATGTATCTACTTAGTATTTAGTGTTGTTCTTAGTAGTACTATGACATTAATCCATTTATCTATACTTGACTTTTTTTCCAAACTTTAAACGACACTAAATCAAAAACCGGTAGAAAACTCGAAACAGTCTACAAATTTAGTACAAGTGTAGATAAATGGAGTGTAAGAATTAATAACATTTATTAAGGAGACTACCCTACCACTACCTACCTACCTACTACTGTATCTGAAAACAATTCTTTCACGCGTAACTTTTTTGTGTTACACCAAAAAAATTCGAAAAAAATATATGTTGAGGTACTAAATAGGTACTAAATATATCCAAAGAGATAAATTAGCTACATGCAGTCTACATGGAGAAATGCCGACGGCTTGCCATCGCTTTCTTACTAGTTATTGGCTAAAAGCATCATAAATACGACCCTGGTAACTCAATCTGTTCTCAGTTTGGGGGCACATGGGGTTGCCAGGTGTCTGAATACAGGCCACCGTGCATCCTTCTGGGAGTGGTACTGTTCACTCATGGACTGAAACAATCCTGGGGGATGTTGCGATGGCTACTTCATGAGCCCTGTGGTCATGCTCATGAGGCTTCTTCACCACATGGTTGGCTGGTGTGAAGGGGGGGGGGGGGGGGGGGTTTCTTGACCACCTACGTGTTTGCCGTGCGTGGGAACCCGTACGGAGGGATGAAGGGATCCTGGTGGCTGAGCTGGGCCCCACCTGCGGGTCGGGTATCGGCAACACTCCACTTTGGCCCTAATTTCCTCCCACACGGGAGGTCACAGGGGGAGCCAACTGCGATCAATCGGCTTGGTGCTTCCGTTGGTTACTTGTGGACGCGCGAATGTTATCTTAACCTTGGCGCGTCCGTGGGGAGCTGGCGGGCATCTTGGCGAGTGTCCTGGGACGATGGGGTCTGCAGATAGCGGAGCTCGGTGCCTACGCCATCTTGAGGCGTGGGATCACTCAGCGCCGTGATTCTCGTGGACAACTCATCCTAGGGCGCTATACCTCCTAGTAGCCCTGGTGCCTGAATATTGGCATCCCCAACGTTGAGGACTTCAGGCCGGGTGGGGATCTAGGATGGTGAAGATTAAAGAACCTGACATGAAAACTTTGTAGGATAAACTCATGGGCTTGACCGACAAGGGCGAGCCTTCTCAAGGTCGCGTACCCTCTGGGCGCGTGACTCAAAATGCTAGGGATAAGGCTGTGGAAGGGAACTCCTCAGCTCGGGGTGGAAATGTTGCCTCTCGGGGCGACGCCCAAGTCCGGGATGAGAGAGGAACCATCCATGGCAACGCTATGGGGGATGGGCGCTTGAAGGCGACTCCACAGTTGCCAGGTAGCGGGGACGTCAACAGACCAGGCGTCGCTCTCGGTGCTGGACCTTCTAGGGCTGGCACTGATGCTTCACTGGCTGTGGACCGAACCGTCGCAGCGGCGACCACCTCGAAAAAGAAACGGCTCAGCGGCGCCCAAAAGAAAAAGCGTGCGCTCGAGCGACAAAATGCTGCGGAAGGGCCCTCAAAGAGGGCACGGGAAGTCAGCAATGAGGCCACTGATCCCGCGGGTGTCGCCAAGAAGCAGAAAACCCTGTTTTCGGCCACTTATAAGGAGGCACTAAGCGGTCGCAAGATGGCTATAATTGCTGATGGTGACCCATCGAGGATCACACCGGAGGCGGCTCAATTAATAAAGGCAGCAGTCTTTGACTTGATTGAGGCGTCGCCGGACCCGCTCCCTAATATTGAGGCAGGAGCCCTCATCGCGGGGGCACTGCATATCCTATGCGAAGGGGACAGCGACGCTCAGTGGCTGTGCGGCCTCAACGGAAAAACCGTTGGGGACGTAAAGCTACGAGTGGTTGACGCCAAGGATTTGCCCAAACCAGTGAAGCTGGCCTGGAAGACCAGGAACAACTACACGTTCGACATTTCCAGGGTGTTAGCTCTAATGCAGCGCTACAACCCAGAGCTTAAGACCCGCGAGTGGAAGGTGGTAAACTCGCAGGAGGACATAACGCAGGGGACCGTGCGGCGCATTGTCCTGGTCGACCAGGACTCTGCCAACTACATCAAGTCGCAGGGGTACTGTCTCCGTGCGGGCCTCAATAAGAGTTTCTTTAAACTCTTAGAGGAGCCTGTAGGTGGGGCCTCTAGTGGCTTGAGGGCTGCACCCGCTGCCAAGGCAGAAGCGCGCACCGCTCCTGTCGTAGAGCTGGCGGAAGGGGTTTCGGTGACGGTGGATGGGGTATCGGCGAGGGAGAGCGCTGAAGTCACGGTGACTCAGTCTCAATTGCAAGTGGCCTCATCCCCGAAAACCGATGATGTCCTGGACGTCTTTGACGGCCTGGAACTAACGTCCCCGCTGACTCTCGATGAAGCGACGGCAGAAGGCTTGGAGGGTGGTCACCAACTGGCTGCCCCCAGCGTCCTTTAGTTACCCACAAGGATAGCCGAGCTAAGGTGCGTACAGATAAATCTTCACCACTGTAAGGCGGCTATGGCCCTTCTGGCCCGCCAGCTTAAGGAAAACAAATTCGATATTGCCCTACTACAGGAACCTTATTTATATAAAGGAGCTGTTTCAGGCTTAGGTAGGATAAATGGCTCCATATTTTACCACCGTTCTACAAACAATACAAGGACCTGCATTTATGTCAGGAGTGGCATAAACACAGTCCCCTTGCACGATCTTTGTTGCAGGGACCTTACGGCAGGGACGTTAAGGTCGTAGCAGGAGGGCGGGGAGCAGATAAAAAGCCAGTAGTTATGGCATCTGCATACCTGCCCTTTGAACAAGAGGGCTTACCTTACCCTTCAGCTGCGGTAAGAAATTTAACTAACCATTGTAGTAGAGAGGGATTAGATCTTATCTTAGGCATCGATGCTAATGCACACCACACTGCTTGGGGTAGCACTGGTGTGAACAGGAGAGGTGAAAGGCTACTTGACTTCATAGTCAGTGCACCTTTACAAATTCGCAACAAAGGTAATAAACCAACATTTATCAACTCAAGGAGAGCGGAAGTCATCGACGTCACGCTGGCTTTCAATCGGGCTAGTAAAAACGTCACTGGGTGGTGTGTCTCTGATGAAATCAGTGGATCAGACCATCAGTACATCTGCTTCAGATACTGCATTGAACATTCTTTTCAACGCGTGACAAGGAGAAACCCACGTCACACCAACTGGGAATCTTACAAAAATGACCTAGGGATTGAACTAGGTACTGCTAAAGGAAAGCTCAATTCTATACTCGACATAGAATTTGAAGCTGACAGAATAGTCCACGCTGTTCATTCGGCATGGACAAATAACTGCCCCGAGAAGAAGAGCATGGGCAAAAGGGAGCCTTGGTGGACTTCTGAGTTGGAATCGTTGAGACGAGAAACACGCAGAGCATTCAATGAAGCGAAGTCTTCGAAAGACTTCAGTAAATACTCTCGTGCCTTGACTCATTTCAACCGTGAGATCCGTAAAGCTAAACGCAAATCATGGAGAAATCACTGCCAAGCAGTTACTTCTGCCCCGGAAGGTACGAGACTCTCTAAGGCCCTAACCACAACTAGGGCGCAGCAGCTCACCACCATCAGAAATGATGAGGGTAAGCTAACAGAATCTGGTAGAGTTACACTAGTCATTATGCTCAGGACTCATTTTCCAGATTGTAAACTCGTTAATAAAGGCTACCAGGAACCAATTGGAAGTGATG
The DNA here is from genome assembly GCA_947310845.1 of Yponomeuta plumbellus. Taxonomy (NCBI): domain Eukaryota; kingdom Metazoa; phylum Arthropoda; class Insecta; order Lepidoptera; family Yponomeutidae; genus Yponomeuta; species Yponomeuta plumbellus. Next base: position 10,509,158 of record OX371193.1, read on the forward strand.
ACCTTAATGTTCGCACATCCAAGTGGGACTGGGATGCCGCGAAGAAGGTGGTAGACGAGGAAAAGCTGTCAGGGGTCCTTGGAGGATTCCAACCCTTCAAATCGCCTGGTCCTGATGGCATTTATCCGATCCTACTTCAGAAAGGTGTCAAAATCTTGAGACAACATCTGTGCAGACTCTTTCGAGCATGCATTGCCTTTAGCTACACCCCAAGAATCTGGAGGGTAGTAATAGTGGTATACATACCGAAAACGGGCAGAGAATGTTATGAAGAAGCCAAATCTGACAGACCGATCAGTCTCTCATCTTTTCTGCTTAAAAGTCTAGAAAAATTAATAGACCAATATGTCAGAGAAGGCTCGCTCAGAAAGCGGCCCTTTCATGAACTACAATGTGCCTATCAACAAGGCAAATCTACGGAGACTGCCCTACATTATTTAGTCTCAAAGGCGGAATACGCAGTGAAGAACCAAGAAATATGTGCTGGCGCTTTTCTCGACATAGAGGGAGCATTCGACAGGACTAGCTTCGAGGTCATCAAGAAGGCGGCCATCGACCATGGAATTGAGGCAACTTTAGTCAAGTGGATCGATGGTATGCTTCGGAAGAGGATCATTACATCGTCACTGTTAGGCGATGATGTCAGTGCGTTAACCACCAAAGGATGTCCACAGGGCGGGGTTCTTTCTCCCACACTGTGGTGTCTTGTGGTCAACCCTCTTCTACAGGATTTAAACAAAAGTTCGTTCTATACTATAGGATATGCGGACGATTTAGTAATACTAATCAATGGCAAATTTCCTTCTACAGTCTCGGAAATCATGCAAAGAGCACTCAACAAAGTTGAAAGGTGGTGCATGGATAATCAATTATCCATAAACCCGACAAAGACGACGATCGTACCCTTCACACGGAAGAGGGACTTAAAAAATTTAAGGACCTTGACTATGTACGGGCAGGAACTGAATTGGTCCACAAATGTCAAATATTTAGGTGTAATACTAGATAAAGAGATGCTGTGGAATACCCATGTGGAAAAGAGCATTGAAAAAGCAGTTCGTGTTTTTAATATGCTCCAATCTGCTTATGGCAAGACCTGGGGTCAGCGACCACAGGTTGTTTATTGGATTTACACCATCATTGTTCGGCCCATACTGACATACGGCAGTATCGTTTGGTGGCCCAGAACTAGGTTAAAGACTTGTCAACAGTCGCTAGAAAAACTTCAGAGACTAGCCTGCATGGCGACAACAGGTGCATTTACGACGACGCCAACGCGCTCGTTGGAGGTGCTGTTAGACCTTAAACCACTTCACATTATGATCCAAATAGAAGCGGCAAAGGCCTTATACAGACTAGCAGTCAACGGTTCATGGAATTTCAACATGCCTAAAACTAGGCATACAAATTTGGTAATTGGACCTCAACTCGAGAGAATGTTGTGTATGGGAAGTGACAAAATGTTACGCGTGCACATCTCAAGGACCAAATATAACATCTTTATACCCACCAGAGACGAATGGAGGCATGGTCTGAAAACTACTGGACCTGACACGACTTCATGGTTTACTGATGGGTCGAAAATGCCATCTGGCACTGGTGCTGGCATCTGTGCACAGGACTTCAAAGAAAGTTTCAGTCTGGGGCAATATGCAACAGTATTTCAAGCGGAAACTTATGCGATCATTGCCTGTGCTCAAGAGAATATAAGCAGGAATGTCAAAAACAAAACTGTTCGTATTTTTAGCGACAGCCAAGCAGCACTCATGGCCCTAAAATCCCGCGTGGTAGATTCAAAGCTGGTGCTTAACTGTGTCAAGACCCTAAACAAATTGGGCTGCGACAACAGGGTGCAACTAGTCTGGGTTCCTGGCCACGCTGGACACATGGGAAATGAGGCAGCCGACGAGCTGGCGAGGGAGGGATCCGCGCAGCCTTTGCACGGCCCTGAACCATGCGTGGGGCTCTCATCGAGCACCATTAATTGTGCTATCAAAGCTGAGGCCAATGAACGGCACAAATGCGAATGGGCAGCCACTGAAGGACTGCAACATTCTAAAAGCTTCATTGGTGAAGAAATCGCAGGCTCAGCAAAGTTCATACTGCGGGGAGGACGACGTCGTGCGAGGGCGCTTACTGGCGCTCTGACAGGACACTTCTCGACAGGGAAACAACTCCGCAGAATGGGGTTATGTCAAGACGACACCTGCAGGGCATGCGGTTTTGAAGTGGAGTCGATGGTACACGTACTGTATGACTGCGATGTCCTTGCCCGAAAAAGAATGAGCCTTCTGGGAATAGCTTACCCCAAACCAGAGGACTTCAGGCACCTGTCCCTAAAGGGTGTGACCGACCTCGTAGAGTACATCTTCGATTAGGCTTAGGTGTAAGGTCAAGGGGCAGACACAACAGATCCCACTGGGTCGAAGTGTCGCCGACTAATTTGTCGGCCCCCGCACGACTACTCGATAAGATAAGATAAGATAAGATAAGATACTAAATAGGTACTAAATATATCCAAAGAGATAAATTAGCTACATTGTTTTGAACTACCTTAAACAAATGTGGTCCAGACATCCTGACGTCAGAATGTCTAGCCACTTTCTTTTCACGTTTTTTCGGTATTTATCGAGGTACTAAATATTTCAATTGAGGTACTAAATAGTACCAAAAAGGTACTGTAATGTAATGTTTTTCAAACATCAAATATCGCATTTGGTCCAGTGGTCCTGACGCTTACAAATTTCTTAAGAAAAGAGCGTTCTTTTCTAAAGAAATTTGTCGAGACAGCACTACAGTTAGGTAATTACTTAGTGACATTCTCAATTCAGAAATCGGCCGTATGTATGGAAATTAAGGACATTATTTTGTTCTAATTTTCATTTTACACACATACATAGGCTGCTACTTATGTATGCGGAATCTGGGATTCCAATAATTTTAAACGCAATGTCTGACCTCCATGGTCAAATTCGTTCTTTTTTTAAATACTGGCCGCTAATATTTTTCTCTTATATACGTTAGTGTTTTGTTTTTGTTGGGTTTAAAATGTCATATCGCTGAAAAAATGGAACTCACTCGTGAAAATATTCGTGCTATGATTTATTACAATTTTCGACGTGGTTTAACGCAACAACAGTGCGTAGATCAATTAACTTCGACTTTTGGTGGTGAAGCTCCATTAAAAACGACTGTGTATCACTGGTTTAGTGAGTTTAATCGCGGGCGCAGTAAGCTCACGGACGAAGTTAAAGAAGGTCGCCCGAAATCGGTGGTTGTGCCACAAAATATTGAAGCTGTGCGAAAACTAATAATGCAAGACCGCCATGTTACGTATCGCGAGATAGAGGCTATTCTGGGCATAAATGTGTGATGAGCATTCATAGGATATTACATGAACATTTGTCTGTAAAAAAAATTTGTTCGCGTTGGATCCAGCACAACTTAACTCAGGATCAAAAAGATGCTCGCGTCGAATGGTGCAAGAAAACCTTAAAAAAATTCAACGGAGGCGACTCAAAATCTGTTTATAATATGTACACAGGTGACGAATCCTGGATCTACGCGTACGATCCCGAAACTAAACAACAATCAACAGTTTGGGTGTTTCAAAATGAGCCGAACCCTACGAAAGTGGCTCGTGCAAAAAGCACTGTAAAGCAAATGGTGGCCTGCTTTTTTGGTATTGGTAATGGCCATGTGGCTATGTAACGTTGCGACATGCGCTTCCGCGCATCGGCCAAGTAATTAGGCCACACGTGTAAATAGCAATAACGCTTAGTCAGTAAGTTAGAACATAGCAACTTTTATAATATTTTCGAGACATTCAATATACGACCATGGTCCAAGAAACATGTGTTCTAATTGACTTCACCCCCGACTGACCCCTGAAACCAGAGCGCCTACTCCGCTCTCCACATGGCGACCCATACCAGGCCAAATCAAATGGATATCAAGAAGAAAAAACATTTTTGAAAATTGAAGAAACCAAGCCGAAAACTACCTACATGAAGATAAAAAATTCGAGCGAGGAAAATACGGAATCAAAATCAAGAAAGAAGATTAAATAACAAGAAGAACGCATTTTTAAGAAAGAAGATCAAATAGCAAGGAGAAGAACCCATTTTCAAGAAAGAAGACAAAACTTCGAAGACATACCTATCTCAAAAAAAAGAAGAACTCACCTTAGAAAAAAAATTATCAAGAAGAAGCCACCAAAACTCAAGACGAAAACCAATACGATGTACCAGGAGAAAGAAGAAAAGTTCGAGATGTGTCCAGGGTATAGCCCGGCCAACGGAGTCCAGGGTATAGCCCGGCCCACGCAGGAGTCCAGGGTATAGCCCGGCCCACCCAGCGCAGACGAGATGAGCTCCAGCCTCCGCGTCGCGCCCCGCCGCCGCCCTCAGCGAGCTGTCGCCGCCGCCCAGCCCCGTCATCGCCTTAGCCAGTATTAATAAGTACATTCTACATCAAGTAAGCCGATTATATTAATTATTTTTATTGCCAACTGTCTATTGTTATGTACGTATTTTTTTTTATTAAGCACTTAACCTGTATGTAATGTCGGAAATAACAGAATTAGAAATAATTTTTGAAAAATTAGTAGAAATCAAAGCCTATCTAATTAAAGTAGGTCCAACTAGAAGGCAACATTCCGAGGCAGCCCAGCAAAAATTTAATGAGAACTTGCAATTGTACAGTCGTTTGGAGTCTATTTCGTCTTCCGTAAGAACTAAAATCGAAGAAGGAATTTTTCATGACGAAGATATTCGTACAGTAAATCAGTTAATCGGCGATATTCAACAAATTTATCGCCATATCTTGAGCTTGTGTGTAACCGAAGAGGTAGATCACCCTAAAAAGCAGACAGAAAGTACAAAAATGGCGTCAGAAAATTTTAACCTCAAAACGGCAATCGCCCTTTTGCCCATTATGACAGGCCAGGAGCAGGTCACTAACCAGTTGATAGATAGCATTCAGTTATACAGCTCTATGCTCAATGATACTGCTAGGAAACAACTTATAGAGTTTGTTCTAAAAACGCGTCTATCCGCAAATGCGAAACTCAGACTTAGGACCAGTTATGAGTCAGTAGACTCAATGTTAAGAGATATGCGCACACTGTTAATTCAAAAGAAATCAGCTGTCGCGCTCCAGTCTCAGATTTTTGCCGCCACGCAAGGCCGTAGATCGATAGATAAGTACGGCTCCGAGTTAGAGCAATTGTTGGTCAATTTGACCCTAGCTCAGTCAGACGGAGATGACCAAAAATACGAAGTCCTCCGTCCACTGAACGAAAAAATAGCTGTCAAACGCTTCGCCGACGGTTTGAATAACTCCCGTCTAAGCACAATAATTGCCTCACGCCAATTTAATTCCCTTCCGGAAGCAATCCAAGCCGCAGTTGACGAAAATTCGTTAACTCAAAGCGAAGAGCCTACTATGCACTTTAACAGCAACCATAGGACAAACCGGGGTACTACTCGCAGTGGAAAGAGCTCTGCCCCTAGAAGGTATAATCGCGGTAATAACAGATATGCCAATCCAGGGAATTATCAGCAAGGCAATCAGCCGCGAACGTTCCATAATAGCAACACCGGCCAATACCGAGGTCGTGGCCGTGGGTGGCCCACGATGAGTGGACCCTCACGTGGACGAGGTTTCCACCAGTCACACCACTCGCGTCACGTAGCACAAGTGCAGCATTCGCAAAATAGCGACAATGTCGAACGCACTCAAAATGCACCGAATAGCACCGAGTTTTTTCGTGCCCACGATTAGAGAACATTGCATTTCTAATTACGATACAACTAGTTTAGTAATAATGAATGTAGGAAACATAGGTATAGATAGTACTAACAGCAGTATTAGGTTACTGGTAGATAGCGGCGCAAGTATATCAGTATTGAAATATGAGTGGCTAAGCGAGCATCCAGAATTGATAAAACAATTGCGACACGATAAAATAACAATCAGAGGTGTTAGCGGAAAACTGTGTTCTATAGGCTATGTTACCTTAGATTTAACGTATGATAACGTAGTTTTTAGGGAAACTTTTTATGTGTTTGAGAACCTCTCTTGTTCAGGTTCTGCCTGCGGAATTTTAGGTGAACAATTTTTCAAAAGGTTCAAAGCCATAATTAATTACGAGACAAGGACAATTAATTTGTCAAAGGACGAGATAACAGTATGCATGCCCATAGGTAGCAATTCTGATAGATATAGGCAGGTACACGTGATACCGCCTCGCTGTGAAGCTATCCAACACATTCCTTGCGCAGCAAGTGATGACAGTGTAATTTTAGCCCAAGAAATTTCAGATGGAGTTTTTATTGCCGGAATCATCGCAAAACCTTATCAAGGCCGTATTCCGATTAGAATATTAAATACAAGAGACACAGAAGTCGCAGTAGACTTGTCTCAACTGCAAATTCATTCAATTAACAATTTTGATGTGTGTTGTTTTAACGGAGAAAACAGGTCAGTAGACAGAGTTAAGACACTATTAGAGATACTCGATTTAGGCTACTTAAACAAAGAAGAGCGTTTAGGCATCGAGCAAATTTGCGCTAAGTACGCAGACGTTTTCCACTTGCCAGGGGACCATTTGTCAGTAACTAATTTAATGGAACACAACATTGTATTAAAAGACAATGTGGCACCTGTCTATATGAAACCTTATAGAGTGCCTCAAGCTTTAAAAAGCGAGATAGAAAGACAAGTTCAGGACATGCTAAAAAATGACATCATCGAAGAAACTGTTTCAGAGTGGTCTAGTCCAGTTTTATTAGTGCCTAAGAAAGCTGATAAATCAAACGAGAAAAAATGGAGATTAGTCATCGACTATAGGCAATTGAATAACAAAATACAAGACGATAAATTTCCCTTGCCCAATATCACTGAAATTCTAGATTCCTTATCTGGTAGCATTTATTTCTCAAAATTAGACCTTTCACAAAGTTACTACCAGTTGTCTCTCAATCCAGAATCACGAAAGTATACATCCTTTAGTTTAAATAAGATGTACCAGCTTTCTCTAGATAAAAATTCACGAAAATGTACAGCATTTACAGCAGGAAAACAGTACCAAATGAAACGCTGTCCAATGGGCCTCAAAACGAGTGCCAGCGTTTTTTCCCGCCTTATGACTATAGCAATGTCAGGTCTTAACTTTGACAAGTGTTTTATTTATTTAGACGATTGTGTTGTCATAGGAAAGTCTATGGAACACCACAATAAAAATCTCATAAGCGTATTAAACCGATTACGGGAGGTCAATCTCAAATTAAACCCCATGAAGTGCGAGTTTTTACGACAGGAAATTATTTATTTAGGCCATCAGATAACATCAGATGGTATATTCCCAGATCCAGATAAAATTAAAACAATGAAAAATTACCCTAAGCCAAATAACGCCGACGAAGTAAAACGTTTTGTAGCATTTGCCAACTACTATCGTCGCTTCATACCACGTTTTGCTGACATAGTATTTCCGTTACATTTATTGTGTAAAAAAGGTTCCAAGTTCGAATGGAATGACGATTGCGAAAATGCATTTCAGAAACTAAAAATAGCTTTATGTAGCCCACCAGTATTGGACTACCCTGATTTTTCAGAATCTAATATCTTTCGTGTCCAAACGGATGCCTCAAAATTAGGACTAGGAGCAGTTCTTTCAAACAGCAACGGCAAAGTTATAGCTTATGCCAGTAGAAGTCTAAAACCAGCCGAGACTAGATACCCAATAATAGAACTCGAGCTTTTGGCAATCGTATGGGCAGTACGGTACTTTAGACCATATTTGTACGGTAGAAAGTTTAAAATATTCACCGACCATAGGCCCCTTGTTTATTTGTTCGGCCTTACTGATCCGTCCAGTCGATTGACAAAGTTTAGGTTGTACCTAGAAGAGTATGACTTTGAAGTCGAATACGTTCCCGGTCGAAATAATGCTGCTGCAGACGCATTAAGTCGACTCCCGGTGACGTCAAAAGACTTGAAGGACATGCACGAAAAGGTAGTTTCTGTACTTACTAGAGCAAAAACGAGAGAGCTAGAGGTACAGGAAGCTGCTCGTACCGAGGACCGACAGACCGAGCCTTCTCCTTCACGTGGGTCTGATCAACCAACTGTTGTCGAAGTGCTCAAACGACCAACCGAAATAACTGAATTAATTTTTTCAAGTAATATAAAAGAAAATTATCAGAAAAGTTCTGACCAAATAACGAGTGACGCTAAGTATTGCACATACGTACCATCGCAATCTGCGATCATTCTTGATACCCGATCGTTATCGTCCGAAAAGGAGTTAGCGAGGGATCTTGAAAAAATGTGTCAAAAATTAAAAATAACTCAGCTACTCATCATTAAAAATAGGAGTAATGCTAGATTTATTAAAGAAATACTGCGCAGTATCAAACAATGTAATATCACGTCACCAAAATTCCTTATCACACGAGATGTAGTTCGTATTTCAGATAGAGATGAAATTACGACAATTTTAAATGATTTTCACCTCTTGCCCACTAGTGGACACGCGGGCATGAACAGAATGTTAAATAATATAAAAACATATTATTTCTGGCCAGGTATGACGAATGACGTCATTAATTACGTAAAACGTTGTAGGAGTTGTCAAATACAAAAACACTCCAACAGGCATGTCAAAGAACCAATGACTATTACCTCCACTGCTAGCTCAGCATTCGAGAGGATTAGCTTAGATATTATGGGCCCACTAGATATAGATAACCATAACTATAGGTATATTTTAACAATTCAGTGCGATCTTAGTAAATACGTAGAGGCATATCCTCTAGAGCGCAAAGATACTGAAACCGTTGCGAAAACATTCGTGAACAACTTCATACTGCGCTATGGTATCCCTAAACAGATCCTCGCCGATAGGGGTACAGAATTCACGTCATCACTGATGACCGAGGTGTGCAGGTTACTAAAAATCGAGAAACTCGTCTCTACCGCTTATCATCACGAGACCTTAGGAGGCATAGAAAACACACACAAGCATTTAGGCGCCTACCTTAGGATTCAGTGTGAGAATAATAGAAGCGATTGGAGCGATTGGGTTCCGTTTTGGTGTTTTTCTTTTAACACAAGTGTACATTCAGAGACAAAATACACTCCATACGAACTCGTATTCGGTAAGGTATGTAACCTTCCATCCAACTTATGTAAGGGAGTCGATCCTTTGTATAACCACGACGACTACCCACTAGAGTTAAAGTATAGATTACAGAAAGCATTGTTAGAAGCTAAGCAAAATTTACTACAAAATAAGAATTTAAGAAAATTTAGTTTTGATAAGAACCGTAACAGCATGAAATATAAACCAGGCGATTTAGTTTTAGTTAAAAATCAAGTAGGTAATAAATTAAATTGTATTTACGAAGGTCCTTTCGTAGTATTAGAAGATTTATCTCCAAATGTAAAGATTTATAAGGATAATAAAGAATACTTGATACATAAAAACAATACAAAAATGTTTTATAAGTAACTAGTTTATTTAAGTTTATATAAAAAAAAAGTTTACTTTAAGAATTACTCTAAGGAACTTAGTTTATGTAACATGTCAAACATTTTTTTTATTTTTGTTAAGGGGGTGTGTAACCCTGTTCTTTTCGGGGGAGATGTAACGTTGCGACATGCGCTTCCGCGCATCGGCCAAGTAATTAGGCCACACGTGTAAATAGCAATAACGCTTAGTCAGTAAGTTAGAACATAGCAACTTTTATAATATTTTCGAGACATTCAATATACGACCATGGTCCAAGAAACATGTGTTCTAATTGACTTCACCCCCGACTGACCCCTGAAACCAGAGCGCCTACTCCGCTCTCCACAGCTACAATACCACTGGAGAATCGCAGAACGGTTAATTCGGAGTGGTACACGACCATTTGTTTGCCGGAAGTATTTGAAGAAATACGCCAAAACAACCAGCGACGCAGAATCATACTTCACCATGACAATGCCAGCTGTCATACATCTCAGGAAACAACTACAGTCAGTTTTTTCATTCAATGCAAAAAAAAATGTTGTCACGTTGACATCTCCATACAATTCTTAGGCTGTCAATGTCGGAATGTTGCTAGTACCTACGTAAAAACCAAAAAACCCCATTTTACTTCCAAGTTAAATTGTGTATGCTACGCAGGTGTTTTTTTTTAGACTTTGCTCTTACGAGTAATTCAATTTTAATGTCTTTGATGTGATAAGGATTTTGGTCACATGAGTCTTCTATTCACGGTAAAAAAAGTCTACCGAGTTAACCTATAGCTTTTGTAGCGTTAACACCGCGTCATTTTTTTTTGCATTGAATTAAAAAACGGACTGTACATTTTTGGATGGTGAAAAAATAGAATTGATGGGTCATCCACCGTACAGCCCTGATTTGGCTCCCAATGATTTCTATTTATTCCCAAATGTAAAGAATAAATTACGTTGTCAACGATTTTCGACCCGTGAAGATGCCGTAGATGCGTTCAAACTGTTTGGAGATACCTCAATCAGAGTGGAAAAAGTGTTTTACAAATTGGTTTCATCGAATGCAAAAGTGCATCGATCATAGTGGAGAATACTTTGAAAAACAATAAAAGCATATTTAGCCATATACATTTGTTTATTTTTTCTATTCCGCATACATAAGTAGCAGCCCTCGTATATGGGCATTTAGTAACGCATTCAAACCATAGTCGAATATTCCTTTTCTCTTCTTATAAGTTCTCGAAAGCGTTTCACCTTGTCTTTAAATTATTTTTAATGTATTTAAAACGGGTTCACTACGCCAGTCCAAAACACGTTTCACCGAATTACATTTCATCTATGACGACTCATCGACAGTTTGTTTTTTCGATACTTCATTTTATCTAATGTTTGATTCTACGAATGTCGTTTGCTCGGTGCTACGTTTCACCTAAACACTACAGCTCCAATGAACGATTCGTCTTGCAACAATTAATCGAAGCACCATAGTTCAAAGAGTCATTTCACCTAACATACCATTTGTTCAGTGCTACGTTTCACCTTAACACTATACTACGAACGACAAAATATATTTCATCGAATTAATATTTACATTTACTACCGCATCATCAATAGCACTCATATAAATTCTATAAAAAAAAAACGAAATTCGGACAGAAATTCGAACTTTTGTGAGGGTAGTAGTGAAAAGTTAAACTAATGTATGTGAGAATTCAATGTAGTAGGAATTAGCTCACTACTTTTACTAATATTTGTAAATGAAAAAAAATCTATGATTTATTTAAATACCTTTAATAATTGATGTATGTAAAATGATTAAAATTTCTTTTGTAGTGCGATTTTAGTAATAAAAATTTAAATAATCTTAATTGATAGAATAAGCTATTTACTTTTAAATTTATTGTTTCAATGCTATAAAACAATAAGTCAATACTTGATTTGTCTATTAGAATAGTAATTTTATTTTCCTAAAACAATATTTTTTTCAACTTTCGCCTCCTTTCCCTTCGTTTCCCCTCATTTCCCTCATTTTTTCTCATTCCCCATCGTTTCCTCTACACCTTAAGGTATTTCACATCAAGTATACCTATAATACATATAATACAAGTATACAAATGTCCCCGTCGCAGTCAGGTCTCATCCTTATCTCTAGCATTTATTAAATACTTCGGTAGGTATTTTAGTCAGTACGAATACCTGCCTATCCTACAGCGAGATAAAATGTTAAGATGATCAAAAGAACGTTGTTCGAATGGCAAGTAGGCGAACCGTCATTTGACTTAATGAACTGCAAGCAAAATAAACCCATGATGAAATGTCAAAAGGTGAAATGAAGCATCGGTGTAATATAATTTGTCATAATGAAACTTAGTTCAATTCATCACAAGGTGAGTCGTCATAGTAGAAATGTAATGCTGTGTAACGTGTTTTGGACTGGCGTAGTGAACCCGTGCGTGTCGGGCCACGCGCAATGTAGGGTCCAGTAGTAACAAAATAAGTCTTATTTTGATCGCCATTTGATTGATTTTGGAGACGCGTTATATTAATAAATTACCATGAACAAACTTTAAAGCTCAATATTAATTTCATAAAAGAATGAATGGATCGACCAATCCAACGGTATTCAACACTGGCGGGAAACTAAATGGTCTCTAATTTAGGTATAGGGGAGAGACCTACCCTAAAATATATATTTTTAAGACTATCGTTTTGTCGGCGTGATCGTTTTTAAATATGTTTACAAAATTTAAGCTTTCTAGTACCTACTCATCTTAGAGCTAAGCCACCAATAGATAACATAACATACAATATTTACATACGGGCACATACCTACATTCCTTCGTTAAAAAACTTTTCTTTTTACAACGCTAACGAGTTCGATTCTAAACGGACCGATCTGCCCACCATAATAATAGTTTTATAATAAATTGTTTGTAGATAAGGCAACAAACTGGCTGAGAATCACAGATAACCTGTCCTCGAAACTAAAGTTATTATTCCTAGAATACTATTCAAAATTATATTTCCTCATAGACGTCTCTCAGTTTCAAGCAAAGTATCAGCTAAGCTCGCTCTCGGTGCTCTCCCCTCGAAACACCATTCGCCTTAAAAGGGTCCTTTAATTATTTACGCGAGCAGTATAAAACTGAGCAAAGGGAAATTTACAGCGAAAACTTTGGTGGATGCCTAATTTTGGTATTCTGTGACATGTTTTTTTTTCCGGTGGGCTGTTGCTCGTCGTTAATCTTGGGAACAAAAACGGCAAGTTTGGGCTGCGGAGCGTCTGCGCCGACCATAATTTACGCGGGGCAAGTGCGGCCGACATGCGGCGCGCTTCAATGTTTCACCCGATATAAAAATCACCCCTGGCGTTAAATCCGCTCTTCGATAACCAGTTCGGTCGCTTATAAGGAGAAACCAAAGGAACTAGTGCCCAGACTTGCAACCCTCAGTGTACAACAGTGTTAAGAACTTAGAAATGCCTTCAAGTGCTAGAAACTAATAGGAAGCAGGAAAATAAGACCAAAGCCCTCCTTCAGCTATACTTACAATTAAGTCGATCAGCTCTAAAATAAACTGAGTTTATTGTATACCAGGAAACCAAAACAGAGAAAGCATACTAATATCACACCTGTATCCCAGAGGGGAAAGCAGAGATGAGGGACTACCACTTGACCCGACAAACATACATACATAAGTTCACGCCTGTTTCCCAGAGGCTTAGTCAAAGACCAGGGACTGCCACCTGCCACGATCCTGACAAATCACTTACGCTTCATCGACATTCATTAGTCGTTTCATGCACGCACGCTAGTAACATATGTACATGCTTGCAAAGTTCGATCAAATAGGACTGTATTAGCAAAGTGTAAAATAAAATTGTACCCGAAACGGGCGTGCGGGCTTGCAACGACTAATGAATATCGATGAAACGAAAGTTATCTGTCTGGATCGTGGCAAGTAAATCAGTTACAAAAAAAAAGGTAATAGTTTTTAGCTGAATATATACACTTATATTGGGTGGCACAAGAACCTCGATGCTTAAGTTCAACTCGCACCTAGTCAGTATTTTGGGATTATTTTTTTCATCTAGAAAAATATTACTGCCAGTCTGCCAGTCTAAATTAGCCTTAATTTATTAAAAGACTTCATAATAGTTTCTCGTTGCTAAAATATTAAAAAGACTTGAGTGTTGCTAGTTAGTAAAAAAATACATTACCTACTACAAATTATTGCCGATTGATACTAAGTTAGGCTCGTAGCCTGGGCTGCCTGAGTGATCTTAAACGATCACTAAGGTTAAGCACCATACGGCGCGTTCAGTCCACGGATGGGTTACCGTCTATGACTAACGCTAATGGCATTTTTCCGAGCGATTCCGTGCTTCGCAAGGCAGGTTAAGCAGTTGGTGCCGGCTGCCGTCGATAGATGGCAGTCGTTAAGCCAAGTCAGAGGCCTTAGGGCGGCTTGAAAACTTCTGACAGTAAGACCAGCCATTAGTCTAACAAACCTCCACCAATCATGACTTGGCCCCCGTGGAGGAGTATGACCTATACCTTCCTCAGGGAAGAGACCCGTGCCCCTCGGTGGGGACATAATGGGTTGACGACGACGACTAAGTTAGGGACGGCCAAATAATCATTTAATAAAAGTGAGTTTTCCTCCTCCCTTGTTTATCTTTACTAAGCATTAATCCGACATTATAAGAGTATACATGCCATTTAATCCATCCGGAGGATAATCATCAACTATGAAATCAGTAACAATCTGTATGAAGTACCCACTTAGTGGAACAATGTCTTCGAGTAGCCAAAATCTCGTGAAGGACCGATAAATTGATTAGGACCTTTACTGCATAAATGAATAAATAATGTACAGGTAACATCCTAAGACAGTCCCTGGGGATAGTGCTACGAAATTGTCCATATTTAATGTAAGGGAACGGTTATTATGTACCTATCGTCGGAGGGTAAAGTTTTGTCGTTTTGCAGCTAATGGAAGGTCCGAGAAATATATTTTCTTTGAAAATATTCAGCGTTTACGTAAGTGCCGTCCCCATTTAAAGAGCATTGAACCCAATACCAAAAGGGTTTTAAATGTTTATTCTGTAGCTACCCGTATAAAAAAGGCAACATGCTTTTCTTTATTTAACCAACCTTTATTCAGTGAATAAATTCTAAGTTTATCCAGCGATTGTTTCAACTGCAACTTATAAACCTAATTTTGTTCTATAAAGATGCAAATTAAGGTGCTCGGGCAGAAATTGATGGATTCTTGCACGAGCTATCAATCATAATTTGCGACCAGCTCTTCTTCTTAACTTTAGTCTCTTACTATTGAATTAAAAACGTTCATGGCATGAATATAAATGCATGAAATATAAATATGAGATATCCCGGAAAATACAGCTGCATGGGAAAGTTGAAACAAAGCAGCGTAAGATGGCTGATCCCGTTAACATGTAGGATTTAATTCAAGAAAGGCAACAAGACAAAGGAATTAAGTCTGTCTTGAGTAGTACAGCTTCCTGCAGAGGCAAAAATTACTGAAATCTAGGTTAATACCATTATTTTCTTCATAAATACGTAAGTATTTAAACTATGCTATAGGAATGCATGTCTGTTTTTGTCTCTCGCTCTCTGTTTCTTTATCTCTCTGCCTCCACTTCAATATAAAATGATCATTCCTTTTTAATTCAAGTACTTGAGTCACTAAAAACTTAATTAACTATAAGAGTTTACGTATTAAGACCGACTTGCACCACTGACTAGCTAAAATCCATTTAACTTTAAGTTAAACACAATTTTGACAGTTTCGCCATACACTATATATCAAATTTCTATTTAATTTTAATTTAACGCTAAATGGATTTTAGTCGGTGGTACAAGTCGGCCTAAGTGGTCTTTATGAATTAATAAAAAATGTAGGATCTGTTCGTTTTACTTTTGTGTGAGCCGAGGTTATTACGCTTACACAAGTTAGAACATCACGGCGTTTTTTTAAATGTACCTTCATGCTAAAAGCCCTACTTCAATCTGAGTAAATTGCTTTCGCTTGGAAATATGTAGGTACAGAAATATTCTTAAATCCCTTACGAATGGATGACTGTTGATTTGAAAGTCAACAATTCACCAACTGTGGATCCATTCAATTTCATTAAAAAAAAAAACAATTTCTTACACATCATCAAAGTCTATTGAGTACAAAACCCCCTTCGAGTAAGCCACTATATCGGCGTGCACACTTGGCTCTCGAAACGCTGTTCTCTTCTCCGTCAATGTTACGCTCCGTTCAGCAAAAATTTCAGTCAATTTCGTAAAGTGATATAGGCGCTGGATCTTCGTCGGCTCAGGGTCGTGATTGATCGTGGTAAATGGCTCGTGGCTGCTCGCTGCTCCTCGCTCGAGACAGCCGGAGGCGCCGCTCCGTGAAACTTTACGGGGGCTCGCTTCCACTCATTCGTTAAAATGGAACGCGGACGCCGCGGCACTGTTTGCGCGCGGGAAAAAAAAGCGCGCCAAATACCACTCTGCGAATGACACGCCGCGCCACCGAACATTTGGGCAGTTACGATTTCCTCATGGCTTACTCTTGTAACGCTACGGTTTACAATTATTGTTTTCTTTTTAAACAGAGTGTGCTCTGACGCAAAAAAAGTGTTACCTTTGGTAGGCTTTGGCCGTTGTTTGTAATGACGGTGGTCTTTGTTGTGGCTTTGCAACATTGGAAATCTTGCTTGACAATCAACTGTGTAAATAATCGTAATATGTGTGCTTTTCATTCTATAGATATTATGGTTAATTGAAAATACAAAAAAGAAGGAAAAATGTCTGACGACGCAACATGGCTGTTATGGGTTTATGCCACCTTCATCATCATTCAGCCACAAGAAGTCCACTGCTGGACATAGGCCTCCTCCATGGATTTCCAAAAAGACCGGTCGGAAGCGGCTTGTTGCATCCAGCGTCTTCCCGCCACTTGGATGAGATCGTCTGTCCATCTAGTGGCTGGTCGTCCTACGCTGCGCTTGCCGATATGTGGTCTCCATTTGAGCACTTTGCGGCCCCATCGGCCATCAGCTCTGCGTGCTATGTGCCCCGCCCACTGCCACTTCAACTTACTAATCCGCTGGGCTATGTCGACGACTTTCATCATCACCATCAAAGATATTGTGCTAAAATAAAAAAAGAAATGTGATGAAATAATGATCTAGGCCAAGCAAACAACTTGATATTACTTTATTGCTTCCCTTATTTTAACGATTTCTGTAAATATGTTGTTTACATATAGAACAAAGCTGAACAAAATGAAAAGTAGCTATGCCAACCAACCTCTGTTTGCTCTACCGGTATTTTCCTCCGTACGAGGTTTGTAAAATACCAATACTTGCAGTAGGTATAATTTAATGCCCTACCTTCATAAAACACCTACTTATGATCGTTAAAGCCGTAAAATTGGCTCCCGCCTATAGAAAGTCCGATATATGGGGTCTATAATAAAAAGTACCTACGGAAACATAAAATTTTCAAATAACGTAGTAGCAATTTTTGGTACAAGTCTTATCTGAGTTTTTGAAGCAGACACGGCAATTTTGAAGTTACAATGCAAAATTCCCATTAAAAAGCCGTTATGCATAATTTATTCAGGTGAATGTGATCAACGTGACATAAAATTATTTTATTCAAAAGTTAATTAAAACCGTTTTCGATTTTTAATCCCACAATGTAAGCCTAGAGTAATTGACGTATAAAGGTATATCATCCAAAGAATTTCATGGCCCAATTATTATGTCTACGGCAAACGGCAATGACGCAGCGTCCAAGCCCCTTAAAAGATATGTCAATAAATAAAAGTACCCATTCTGGGAAATGCCGAAAATGTGTCCGTATTTGGACAAATTTGGGTCAAATACACTCATAAATGGAGACAAGATAGCGCCAGATATAATTCACATAAATATCGGAGAACCGGTAAATAAGATTTTTGCTTATTTTTCTGATCGAGGTATTATCAATAAAACTGTCTATTGAAGTCCATTTAAACATTGGCCTACTTGCGCCATAGATTAAAAGGAAAATCGACCCAAGATAAACCCAACTTGAGTGAAGAAAGTGTATGAGAATCATAGATAAACGGCAGGTTAAGCTAGTGGTCGGGAGTTAAATCGGTTAGGGCAAGCGGGTCTAAGTTACGACTTGAAAGCATCAGCCACTTTTTGTTCGCAAGATTAACGACAAAGTATGGGTCACGAAAAAGCGTCGCAAAGTACGGAAATTGCCAAAACTTCGTGTTAAAACTTGAAAATTTCTTGTTCTAAATGTCGTCGTAAATGAAAGATGGTTCTTTTTGGATCGGAAAAGAAATTAGGAACAGACGTTTTAAGAATTACGAGTTCTTTCTGTAAACGTACCTTTCTGCGCTGTCGGGGAGGCGGAAATGCGAAAAGTTCGTCACGAATGTTTTGTGCGAGGCGTTTCAGAACCTGCAGCGCTAAATGCGCTGTGCTAGTGTTATTGAGTAAAACTGTAAGAACTTGCACTGCGTCATACTCGATCGCGTCTACCAGTCACAACCGAAGGGACATTCTATCGCAAGTGAGATAAGTTCGAATATCGAACAACAATTTTAATCTTTGATGTCGAGAATCCTGCATACCTTACCAACATATCCTGTTCAATTCATCCCAACACGCGCCAGACTACGTGAGGAGCTTGGTAACCGCGCTGCTAGGCATTATAACTGAATAAATATATTCCTCAGCGTTACGGCCCTTGATATTATTTATATAGGGATAATATTATAATATCACGCGCGAAACTGCTCTCACTACAGCCTCTCACACAATACTTAAAATTCGTAGGAGACGTTAAGTAACGCGACGCTAACAGGTTTATTTGCGGACCGTAAATTTATAATATAAACAAATAAATAAGTGCACGCGACCGACATCTTAAGTGTATAATATACCTACTTGGCACATTAGGCTATCATCATCAACCCATTTTGTCCCCACCGAGAGGCACAGGTCTCTTCCCTGGGGAAGGTATAGGCCATACTCCACCACGGGGGCCAAGTCCGGATTGGTGGAGGCCTGTAAGACTATTGGCTGGTCTTACTGTCAGAAGTTTTCAAGCCGCCCTAAGGCCTCTAGTCATAGAACGGTCACCCATCCATGCACTGAACGCGCCCTATGTTGCTTAACAATCGTGATCATTTAAGATCACTCAGGTGGCCTGGGCTACTAGCGATTCACGTGAGGATTCACGAGGATGTATGGACCAGAAAAAGTTTACACCGTTACATATATTTTGTAATACCTTTTGTAACATTGGATTTTCATCGCCCAGCGACTCGTTCTGAATATTCTTCACCACAACAGACATTGAAGTTGGAATGCATTTTGTTATTTTTATTATTTTTTTAGTTTATAGGCAGACTAACAACTGTTATTTAATAACTAGCTGACCCGGCAAACGTTGTTTTGCCAGATAGGGGTATGAAAAATAGATAAAAACCTATTCTCAGATACATATGAAATTTCATCAAAATCGGCCAAGCCGTTTCGGAGGAGTATGCCCACTAACACGGTGACTTGTGATACGAGAATTGTATATATTAGAGATTCCTCAGCAGGTAAAGTTACACATACACATATTATATGGAATATTGGCGAGAGGTAATTTGGTGGAAATGCCGGCGCGTCTTCGTCCGGTGACTGCGGCATTCAGGGCTAATGACGAGGCCGGCCGGCTAATATATTTCCCGCGATGTTACACGCAGAAATCACCGCAGTTGGGTGTGCTTGATTGAGTTTTCTTTTCCATTGTGCCTCCATTAACAGAATAGCTTTCTTCCCTCGTGCCCTCGCAACGGCCGTCGCCATGTGCTCCGAGAAAATTATATCAGCTATTATTCTTCTCAGGCAGGGATCAACGCTTACGGTCCCTTATGTTTTTTTTCGTTAACGCTAAATCGTTCGTTGAAGCGTTTTGATAAAATGTTATGGGCATATTTGAATTTTGCTCAGGGTTTTTCGTCCTCCAGGAAATTAATTTTAGTCGCTACTACTGCCTCCTAGGAACCCAGACGATGGAGGCTGAGTGCTCTTGCGGAGCTGCCGTCTAATTAACGACGTATCTAATTATACTAGTAAGCGACTCTCCAAGTGAATTTCCTAAATTGCTTATTAAGAGTGTCAATTTTATTAGGAAACCCTTTTAAAGAAAATAGTAACTATACGTTATTTAAGAAAGAAGAAAGAAAGAAAGAAAGTGTTTATTGATATTGCCACAAAAGCACACTTAAAAACAGATATATATTATATGTACACAATGACAACCAAAAACCTTCCTTCCGGATGTAGACCGTATATATGTATGTATGTATATTGTAATTTAATATGGTAAGGTATTGCAAATGGAGCCTCGATTCTGATCGATAGACTCTGGTGTATCAACAACTCAAAGACTAGATCGTGACGCCGCCAATATTATAATAGACATAATTGCATCTATCTTTTTCCTGTTTATTCCTGTTCTGTTTTCCTGTCATGCTTTTAGCATTAAGTTCGCCCTTTGTATTTTTATTTTTATAAAATTGTGCATTAGAGCTTTTTAATAATAATAATAATAATAATAATAATAAAAGTAAATACTCGAGTCCTTTTCTTTCACGTTTGCGGTCTATTTGTCGCGACGCCAGGCCACGCAGATAGATGTGTTCCCCGCCGCAGGCTGCCGCAATTTGCATCATAAAAACACAATGTCTCAGTTGGGCCGCAGGCACATTAATCACACATTGAGGGTAGGCGAGCGGCTTCAGTGCTGCTCCAATATTTTATGTATTGTACTAATATGTTTTAGGTTTATTACTGTCGTAGCTTAGGTTATCAGCGCCTATGGCACGATATGGACCTCCAAAAACTATTTTTTTAGCAGAAGAATCGGCACTATACTTGCAGCTGGTGCGCAGCCTGCAACTCTGACAATGCTATCCTTTCTGTTATTTAGTAATGAAATACTTATAATAAATATATAGTGATCTCTATCTATTATTGTAAGTATCTCATGAAAAAAAAGGAAAATTACCACGAAAATGTTTTATAGAAATACAGAAAGTGTAAAATATTGAACGTTACAAGTAAAACTAAGTATACGTTTCAAACTCTAAATAATTTTGAGAAAAAGCGGGCAAAAATACTCGAAGGTAGAATCCATAATTCGTGATACCAAATTGACAGTTCATTTCGCACAAGTGTTGCAATAATCAGGCTAGTGCTGTTCTTGTCGATATTTTAATCGGCTTTGGTATCGATATCGGCTTTGGTATTTATCCATTTCTTATGATGACTTAAGACTACATGAGATAAAGGCTTTTTGCAGATGTGGTCGTTTTGCGATCAAGTCTGTATGTGGTTCTGGTCGTTTTGAGAATCCAGTCGTTTTGATACCGACCCTAAATTTTTAACCATCTCATATTATAAGTAACATTGTGTAAGTGGTTTAAATAAATAAAAAATAAGATAATAAATTGATGTATCATTAAATAACTAGGGTATAATGTCCCATCGCAGGACACAGGCCTTCCCTCAGAGATAGAGTATGGGGCTTAATCACCACGCGACTTGTATGGGTTGCAAATATTCTCCGCAATAAATTTATATAACGCAAAATGCAATTTTTATTAAGTTTTTTTACTATCAAAGTAATTTTGGACGATTCGAAAAGCTTCTACCAAGAACGACAAAACAAACACATTTTATTTTTCCTTGTTATATTGACCATACATTTGTTATACATTTTTAAAAAGGTCTATTAAATACCTTTAATTTGATATCCGTGACAATGGAATGCGATAATTTTCATTTTTGAAGTCCTCACTATACAACCCACGGCTGTCTTAAATAATTTTTTGGCTAATTGAGAAAAATTAAACGATCCTCGAAACGAATTCTGAATGAATGGTACTCCCAATAAAACATGGTCGTGTCTCCGCTTACTCAAACTGCTTTCTTCTTTCTAACCTAGTACTTAAAGATCTATTAAGAGGATGGCGGCTGTCAGACTTAAAAAAAAATGGTACTACTTTGATCGATAGATGGCGCTGACGCAACCCCTATCTGAATGAAGAAAGGCCAGCTGAAGTTATTCAAACTATTTCGTGGTAGATACGCTGTGTTGCTCCTTGCTTCTTACTGTTCCCAGGGGGGGTTGCGTACAGCGCCATTTGATAAATGTTGGTGAACCCAACTGACTGTCAAAAAAGCTTACCTGAAAAGGGCTTATGGCAAATACGGTATTTGACACTATCAACAATAAATTATTTGAGATGATCAATTAAAACAAAAATTACAAAATGATTCGGAAAATGTATTTCTTTTAATCATTTACAATTCTTAAATAGATGAAACATAAAAAGAGTGCTCTGCTGAAATGTGACGTCACAAGCAAGTATTTTCATACATAATGAATCCGTTTTAAAAGTAACTCATTTGACATCCTGTCAAATACCTAATTATAATATTCGCTAATTATTACGACTTAGCAAACCAATTGGTCGAGTCGATATTCATTATCGATATTGGCTACGTCACTATTTAATTTTCTCTAACTCTGGTAAGCCTTTATCCGTCAAACAGTTGTCAATTTAGTCTCTCGAATTAAAAATCTGACCTGTCTTTTAATGTTACATTAAAAGACTAAGCTTTAATTAACAGAGTATAACATATTTTATTTATGTAAAACATACTACTAATGCATTGAAATGGCTTTAATTCCAGCCGTCTTTGTTATCCGTATAAAATAATCCTTACCTAAGTAGCCCATTTGGCACCTTACACATTTTTTGACCAAATTAAATAAATGCTTTGAATGTTTTTACCGCTGCTCCGACTGGCTAAGGTTTGCTGGAAGAAATATCCTGCAGAGATAAGCTCGCCTTTGCAGATGTTGTTTTTTTATGTTTAATGTTTCGTGTGCAATAAAGTATAATATATGTTATATGTGTTTTTAAAAATTTCCCAAAACTTAAACTACATTTGAAGGAAAAGTGCGCACCAGCAAGATTATGGAAAGAAATAATATTGATAAATCCCAGTTTTTAATCTAAGTATGAGTTAAATAGGGAGAACTTAAACACTCGAGTATATTTACTTAACAATTTAAGTAAATATACTCGAAAATTCAGCATGATTCATCGTTCATTACATAGTAGCAGCGCATGCGATTTTTCATTGACAATTCGTCAATACCTGTAGTTTAGAAATAAAATAAATAAAAATAGCCTTATTTCACTGACTTGACATACAGTGGTTAGAATTTTTTATCAATTTCATCATCAACCCATCATGTCCCCACTGAGGGGCACGGGTCTCTTCCCTGAGGAAGGTATAGGCCATACTCCACCACGGGGGCCAAGTCCGAATTGGTGGAGGCTTGTAAGACTAGTGGCTGGTCTTACTGTCAGAAGTTTTCAAGCCGCCCTAAGGCCTCTGACTTGGCTTAACGACTGCCATCTATCACAGGCAGCCGGCACCAACTGCTTAACGTGCCTTGCGAAGCACGGAATCGCTCGGAAAAAAGCCACTAGCGTTAGTCATAGACGGTGACCCATCCATGGACTGAACGTGCCGTATGTTGCTTAACCTTAGTGATCGCTTAAGATCACACAGGCAGCCCAGGCTACGAGTGATTATCAATTTATATTATACTAGCTTTCGCCCGCGACTCCGTCCGCGTGGACTTTAGTTCAAAATGTTGCAACCCCGTTCACTCCCGTTAAGGGTTAAATTTAGAAAAACCGTGAAACACGTGTTCAATCAATTGTGTTGAAGAGTATTTATTTCAAGTTTCAAGAAAATCTGACAACATTTTTTTATACCTCCATACAAACTTTAACACCGCCGTTTACCCCTTTAGAGGGTGAGTTTCAAAAAATCCTTTCTTAGTGCTCCCCTAGGCTCCCTAAAGAACTCCCATGCCAAATTTCAACCCCCTAGGTTCAGTAGTTTGGGCCCTGCGTTGATTCTAAGTCAGTCAGTCAGCTTCTCCTTTTATATATATAGATTAATTATTATTACATTACATTACAGTACATTTGTTTGTTTGTACAGCAACACCATTCGCTGATAAATTGCGCCCGGATAACGGCGACAGGCTTGCCACTTGTCACGTTTGGGGCCTAATAAACTCGGCAAAACGTGGGCCCAGTTCTAGTGATTGGTGCCTCTGCCTACCCCTTCGAGGATAACGGCCGTGAGTTTATTTATTTATGTTGGTTTTTATATTAAACTATTATTAAAAAATTAGAAAAAAAAATTTGCCGACATCGGCCGCCACGGCGTCATCATCAGGCTGTCCCTCGACATAGACCTGCTTCAGCGCCTTCTGCATCCTCCTGTCCTTCGTCAGCCTCCTTCATCCTTTGGGCAGGTTGTCCTCCTATCTGGTCAGACCTGTAGTAGTACTCTATAATTAATCTCAATTTATTTGAATAAGTTCTAATAATATTCTAGTGTGAATTTTTGGCTCGGATATATAAATAAATAAATAGAGTCTGGCCATCGAAAGCGTGCCCTGAGAAAACGCGGCAAATTCAAAAAATCTTTATATGGCATTACTGACTATAGTAGGAGAAAAATGTTTTGATACTTGAGAATTTTTTGTATTTACGACTACTACGACGGGCTTCAGCAGATCGTCGACGTGGAGCAGAAAAAGAGTTGCGAAAAGAACTGACGCTTGAGGTATTCCGGCAATAATAGACAATTGATCGAATGAGCGTCTATCGAGGACAACTCGAATCGAATGAAATGTTTAATTTTATTCATCATACTCAAAATCAGAGTCCAAAAATTCAACCTCTAAGGATTCATCTGTATCAGTGGAGTCGTCATCACCTACACTTATTATGAATTCTTCCAATACTTCTTCTGTTATGTGATCCCTTTGTTTGTATTTATTTTCCACATTTATTATATGGTCAGTCATTGTTTTCCAATCTTCTGCAGTTATTCGGCCAAATGAGGTTTTTATCAGTGTTTCTGTTTCTTTTGCGGGCAGATTAATGTTTTTTTTTGCCACCATACGCTTAGCTGAGCTCTATATAAGCTCGATCGGGTTGAGATCACAGTGGTAAGGTGGCAGTCTCAGTACCTCATGGCCGTATTGTTTTAAAAGTTCGTCAGCTACGTACAGTGGCTCAGGTTTATGTTTGTTAACTAAACATAACAATTCTGGTTTTGTTAGGTAATCTTCGTAATTTATTCCGTTGGAATCAAGCCACTCTTGTATTTCAGCTTTTCTCGTTTGTGTCGTAGGAACTTTATTCTTTTGTACAGTGTGGTAGCTCGCATTATCCATCACAATGACACTGGGCTCGTGCAAATTAGGTATTCATTTTTCTTTTAACCATTTATTAAAGTTTTCGGCATTCATGTCATGGTGAAAGTCCGCCAACCTTGATTTTGTACTAAAAACTAATAGTGCATTTGGTACAAACCCTGTTTCAGAGCCAGCATGTACTATAATATATCTTTTCCCTGAAGAGATATGTTCCAATGGGCTTGGTTGCGGGGCACCACTCGTTGTTGGACCTTGCCATGACATTTTAGGCTTATAATTTTTGTGTACATATGTTTCATCTAAATAGATGATTGGTTTTCCTTCCGCTCGTTTAGCAGCAATTTGTCGTAGATAACGATGTCTCCAAGCAGCAATATCAAAACGTTCGACAAGAACCAATCGTTCATTTTTATTTTTCTTGAACTCAAACCCATTAGCAATTAATATTTTACGCAGAGTTTCTCTGCATCCACTAAAGCCAATGCTAGAACGAAATTCTTCTAACAATGTCCGCAATGTCGGGACCTCCTTTCTCACAATATAAAATTCATTGATTTTATTTCTTATTGCATCAATATCAAAACTGTCTAAATCCGACACCGAGCTTTTGTGGGGGCGTTTTTTTCCTGGAGTACTCCACATCCCTTCATTGACAGATCCTTCCTTTTTAATTTTTTTCAGTGTTGTGACACCAACCTCTGCAAAACAAAGTATTAAATGCATATTTAATTATCTATAGAGACGGCAATAAATCACGTTTGTTGTATGGGAGCCCCCTTAAATATTTATTTTATTCTATTTTTTAGTATTTGTTATTATAGCGGCAACAGAAATACATCATCTGTGAGAATTTCAACTGTCTAACATGAGATACAGCCTGGTGACAGACGGACGGACGGATAGCGGAGTCTTAGTAATAGGGTCCCGTTTTACCCTTTGGGTACGGAACCCTAAAAAATTAACAAAAAATAAAAACAGACATCAAATAACACAACTTTTTGAAATGGAACAAACAAATAATAATACTCTTAACCGTAACATACATACCAGTCAGTGAAGATATTTCTTCTAAGAACTTAGTCTGAGTTTGTATTAAAGAATTTTTCTCCAAATTTCTTAACGTTTCAACAATGTTTTTAACTTCGTAAAGTCCTTGAGTATCTCCAAGATTATCTATAAACATAAGAAAAAGTATCATAATATCGTAAATATATCTAATAATCAGCCAACAAGGATCAATATTACAAAGTCATACTAACCTAAAAAATCCGAGATCGCATCTAAACATTGTTGTTTTTCTTGGAATACAACTTCTTTCTCTTCTTGTTTTTGTTTAAACTTACTAATCATAGTATGCAGCAGCTTTCGCACGTTACTTTTATTGTTTTACCCATATTATAGCAATTATTGTTGAAAAATATTTGTCTTTACAAACTACTGACAATTGCAATCACAGACTTTGACGTGCCTTTGACAGCTTAATAATGTTGCCATATAAAACTTTTTAAGAATACTCCAGGTCACGCTTTGGATGGCCAGACTCTAAAAAATATTCTATAAAAAAGAAAATAATAATAATAATAAAAAAAATAATTTATAAAAATATAAAAAAACAATATAATGTAATAATAATATAATATATATTCTAATAAATATTCTAGTGTTAACCGTGCACGACTGCACGTTCCCTCGCACCCTCATACGATATAGACCGCTATCAGTTTTTACTCAAAAATGCAGATAATTAAACTAGTGCTTGTATTCCAGAAGTAAGGGCAATTACTGCATCCACGCACGCCTGCTTCAGAGTGCGTATACTGAGTTTTGTCATTCACTTTCGAAAGCGAGAGCGTTTGCGATTTGCATAGGAATGACAAAGCGCGCCATCTAGTTGCCTCTTTGTCACTCCTATGCAAATCGCAAACGCTCTCACTATCGAGAGGGAATGAAAAAACTCAGTATACGCACTCAGGTCCTAACTTAAAAGAATTCGACCAATTTGTCGATCGCGGGATTCATCGCCCAATTACTTCCGTAAGTCCAACAATTAATACAGTTTAAACAATTTTGATTCCTTAACAAAGTTTTCTTTGACTATATACCTATAGTCTGTAAAATATAGCTTGGGCTCCGTGACAGCTGTCATGGACATTTGCGTCCAAGAAGTTATGAATTTTTTCACGGAATATTTGTACTGTGAAAACTCCGTACTTACTGCACACTATTCGATATCTAAGCAATATCGTAACCTATAGTATTAAAATATACGCCCCCGAATATTTCATAACACATTCATAACTATAGTATTGTTTCTCCTCCCACCAAACAGTTTTTGGAGGCGCAAACCTCCCGTGTTTTGCCTGTAGGCTTCCCCCCTCGAGGCTTACTTCCCTGACAGCCGCCCCTGTTGCTAGCCCCTAGCGACAACGATTTTACTATGGGAAATTATGCTCTTTACAAAACATATTGGTGGGCCGCAGGGGACAAAAATCGTATTTTACTATGGTAATAAAAACAATGTATGGACAAACGAGACACACTACGAAAAAATCGACGCACTACGATCGAAGATACACGCAAGATTCGGCGAATCTCAAGTTGAAGCAAACATTGTGTTTTGTGCAATATATTTTTTTTTATCATAATAATATTTACTGCCGCTAACTATGGGTGACCTCGTCGCTCATACTTCAACACCGCGAATGTGTCTTTTTAGCTTTATAAACATTTTGAACGTAGCTACACGAGTGATTCGGCGAATATTAAGTGCATCTTTGTACTAAACCTGTGTTTTGCTCAATAAAGAATTGTAATAATAATATTCACTGCCGCTAAGTATGGATTACCACGTCAATTATACTTCAACACCGCGAATGTGCATTTTTACCGTTATAAACATTTTGAACCAAGTACCAAAGTATTTTTGAGGCGTGGATCTTGAAAACTATTTTTACAAGACTTCCAGTCTATAAAGACATACGCACATAAGTGCTTTGTATTTCAAAACAAAATTATTTATCCATATATTATTCCATTGAATATTTGACTCGTTAAGAATGCACTGAGATGTTACTGGTTTGATGAAAGCAATGGTTGTATTGAAGCACTTGTCTTCGCCTCTTGCATTGTAGAAATTATCTAATAAACATGCAGAAAGTGCCAGTAGCCGAATGTTCCGAAATAGCTATCTTAGCAATGTTTTACTCAAAGTAACAGTGTAGAATAATGTCCAGATAGTAGGTACATACAAAATATTTTGGTCAAACGCCAAATATAAATATTTTGTACTATGATACCTTAGATTCGAAACTCAAAGGTCAGAATATCTGTTTATCTAGCAGCATTGTGGCATCAACAAGGCAGCAATAGCTCTATGAATGCAGCGAAGCTTTATGAATTAATCTATTTTCAGTCTTTCTACCAGTGGATCAAAATAACAAGGCCATGGGGCCTGATAAAAAGTAAGCGATCTACTAGTTACCAACATCAATCACTCAGTCCATATTCGTCTACTGCAAGGTACTTCTTTCTGTCTTCGGCCAGAAAAATCTCCTGAAGAGTTGTCTAAAACCATGATTTCGGTCTTGACGAATAGCTAGTTGGTAAGTTATACCTACCTGTTGCAAAAATCCAATACAGGCAGATTTTAAGCTTATTGACAAAATTGTAGTTACAATGACGTCAGATTTATTCCAAGGCATAGAAACGACGAAACGAACGAAACGACGAAAATTATTAATGCAAAGTACATTGGAATTTCACGAATAACGAATAACATTCTTTTTTAGTAGGTACCTACAGTGAGGTCAGCAAAGCGGCCTTAGCGGCTACAAATACGTTTTAATAGGTGTAAACATGAAAATTTGTTAGAACTCCTTTAGCGGAGTAGAACTCCTTTAGCGGAGAACAGCGAGTGTACTCGTATAATGATGAAACATAACGCCAAATGCAGTCCTGAAATTCCGAATTAAACAAAAACATTTGTGCCACAAGGCTTAATTTTGGTATCCCAACAGCCACCATTTACGTGGTGGAGGGAACCTCTTTCCTGTTGTTTCCCTTCCTAATTGTTACATAAACCAAACAAAATGAGCAATTCTGGCCCGTTCCTTCTCAGTGTACGAATCATCCGGGGTATCTGAGTCTCTTTATTTCTCTGCCATTCTTACAGTCGGTTTTCCTGTGTCATCCAGTTTATCGAAAACTAAACAGGGGCAAATATAAAAAAACTGACACTAAATATGGATGTTTTTACCTAGCAGGGGACACGTGAGCATAGTATTAAAATCTCTAATATATAAAATTCTCGAGTCTCCGTGCTAGTGCGCATACTCCTTCGAAGCGGCTTGGTCGATTTTGATGAAATTTTATATGTGCAAGCGGTAGGTCTGAGCATAGGTCGTGATGATCTATTTTTCATGCCTCTATTTGGCAAAACAACGTTTGTAGTAAAATATAAAAAAATACTAACTATCTTATCTTATCTCATTTTTCATAGCCCTAAGTGAAAAAAATATATAGCAAAACAACGTTTGCCGGGTCCGCTAGTCTCTACTATATAACATTCTCGTGTTTTAATTATTATTTTATAAAATTTTAAAATTTTGTTTGTATATTTGGTAGGTCTGAGAATAGGTTGTTATCTTTTTTTCATAGCCCTATCTGGCAAAACAAACTTTGACGGGTCATCCAGTAACTTATAAAAACAGTTTACATATAGGCTCAGGCACATATATTGCTTCTGGACCCACACTGGGATACCTTGTGTCATGGGAGCCAGAAACAGCGACGTCACAAACGTGTAAACATCCAAGACCCGTTTATTTCCCTAGCCGTGATTCGAACCCGGGACCTCTCGCATGATAGGCAGATGCACTAACCACTACGCCATAGAGGTCGTTATGATTGTTAGCAACAATAAACGATAGCCAGTAAGTCCCCACCGAGGGGCACGGGTCTCTTCCCTGAGGAAGGTATGGGCCATACTCCACCACAATAAACGATATTATAAATTAGTACCTGGATGACCGAGCTTTGCTCGGTATGTAGGTTTTCACACAAAAGGAGGAACTTGAAAAAAAAAAAAGATAATTTATTATCAAGTCTCGAACCAGGGTCTTCTGTTTACGGTATCGTCCTGTTTCTCAATGACAACCTTACAGATGGTTGGGAAAATTACCTTCTTGTAGTGTAGCAGTTATTTCTTTGCCTTAAAACACGGTTAAAACGACGTTTTATAAAAATGAAACCTAGTTGGATTAATTAATTGCCCCCGAAACCCCCTGCATACAAAATTTAATGAAAATCGTTGCAGCCGTTTCCGAGATTCTGATGTAAATCGTTGGAGCCGTTTCCGAGATTCTGATTATATATAAGTATATATACAAGAATTGCTCGTTTAAAGAGATTAGATATCTATTTAACTCCAACGAGGATGGCCAATTTAAGTGCTTGAATCGCCTGTCCGCGTTGAGCACGCGTAGTGGTTAAGCCCAAACTGTCTCTCTCTGAGAGAAAGCCTGTGTTCTGCAGTGGGACGTATATACGCTACATAAAAATCATCTTCATCATCACCATCAGCCCATATCTGCCCACTGTTGGGTATAGGCCTTTTCTCGGCCTTCGTTTCGCGGTCTCATTAAAATACTAACTTTACTATAAATTATAACATATTCTATTCGATGTCAGTCTGAATGTTCCATTTTGAATTTCATCCTATAATGGAATAAATCTGTATCCAGGCAGGTAAAGACCACAAACATGAAATAAAATGTAATATATGTTTGATTTGCGGTTCCACTGATATTAAGATTGAACGAGTACCTAGACCTGATGACGTAAATTACTGTGAGTAATAAATAAGTTGATATGATTCAGAAAAAAACACCCTATTCGACCTTAATGTTTTCAACGAATGTAGCGAAGACTTCTGTTACATTATTCATTAACATTTCCCTGTAACGTAGTTACGTAGCGTCACATACAGGACTTATCTCATAGAAATATAATTCATGATTAATTATTACAATTCGTTGTAAATTGCAAAGCTAACACACAGATTATTTTGACATTCTTCGGTAGATGGACATTCGTACCTACCAAACTCTGTATTAGATTTAAGATTATTTGAGAAAAGATGGTCAGAGTGGAGTTTTTTTTCTGCCTTTTTCTCCACGACATTCGGCCCTAAGGCAGCAGCTAACATTATAATTTTATGTTCATTGACATTCAACAAGCAGAATGTAAATTCTTTACGTTGAAATAAATTTATGATTTCTGATTTCCTAACTAACCCTACTCGTACAAAAATTTGCACTGTAAAGTATCTTCCCTGAAGAAGGTAAGACCACCACCACCACCACCACCACGGGGGCCTAGTCCGGATTGGTGGAGGCTTGTAAGACTAGTGGCTGGTCTTACTGTCAGAAGTTTTCAAGTCGCCCTAAGGCCTCTAATTTGGCTTTAATCGACCCACAATATTTTTAAACGATCAATCTACCTCAAACTTGGTGTAGGCGAGAAAAAAAACGCCTTCTAGCTTTACGATACACTACGTTATTTACAATAATTTACGATATTATTTGAGGACAAAAAGATACTTAGTCAAACCGTACCTAACTACATAAGTAAATAATAATAATTCAAATTTACTTAACGTTTTTCAGTTTGTACGTAAGTAAGTTAAATGGAGAAGTTTCACGTGTTTTTTCTCGCAATGAGAAATTGTGTGATTGATGCGAGTTTATAATGGGATTTGTTCTTGATTCCTTTAATTTCCTGCTCGGATATTTCGCTGTCATTTCGTAATATACCAGCTCCCTCTTGCGAGTTGGCTGGTTTTGACTTTGCTACATTACAAAACTGCGATGCACGTCGTGGAAAGCTCATAGTTGCGATTTTGCGTTGTACATTGGAGTGAATTTTCGCTTTGTCGCGGGGAATGTATTACAGTTTACAGTAATATTGGCTTCAGTTATTATCAGATTAAATGTTCTTAAGTGTTTTTTGTATCAGTGTTTTTAGGCCTTTTTTATTGTAATATGTAGGTATGTTATTTTAGTAGGTGTCATTGATTTTTTAAAACTATTATGTTGTTGATTAGACGATAAAAGACGATTTATAATTTGCCTTTGTAAGATTTGATTTGTTTTTTTTATGTGAACCCCGCATAAGCATTGGAATTACGTTTTCTTACTTAATTTCACTCAATAATTGTAAATAGTTGCTTGAGATGGCATAACTTATCATAATACGAATATAGAAACAAAACTTTAGTCTAAAATTATAGTAACAATGAATGAAATAATAAAAATAGTGAATTAAAAAATGTCACTATACAACAACAAAATCGACTAATAACGTAATTAAGTGTATACTCGTAAACAACGGTAAAACCGTGAAAAGTAATACAAAATGGTTGCCACAATGACATTAATAGGTATTCTCACTTATCAATTCTTATAAAACTGTCAATACCATCTTACCTGTAGCTTTTTCTGCAATGTACATCTGCTGCAACAAAATTTTGCAACTAAAACTTTCTCGGAAACTTATTATTATTAAATTCTTTATTGCACAAAACAAATGTTTGGTACTAAGGCGTACTTAATGCTAAATAGCATTTTCTACCAGTCAACCTTTGGTTTGTGGATCGTGGCTGGGTAGTGCAAAAAAAAAAAAAAACGAAATACTAGAGGGGCAATACTTAGATAAATAGACTATAAACACATACATAATCATTTAGATACATGCATAAAGTATATAATACATACACATTAATCAATACTTATATATATATATATGTATATAAAGTGTGTAGATAGTATTTTAAAATACGTTATTATTCTGTAAATCGATTTAATAATTGTAAAATTTTGTTTTAAAAATGGTCAATGACTCAGCCTGCCGAATGTGTAGAGGGAGACTGTTCCACAGGCGTACCGCAGTCACAGTGAAAGAGTTTGAATATCTAGCCGTACTATACTCAGGGGTGCGAAGCAGAAAGGTCCGGGACGGACGCAGAGGGCACCCGTCCGTTTGGAGAAGTTTAAAACGTTCCTTTAGGTAAGAGGGGGAGCACTGATTGTTCAGTATGCCATATAGGATGGTGAGAATATGAGCATTCATGCGGAATCGGATGTTAAGCCATTTAAGCTGGGTACGAAACTGGGAAATGTGGTCATACTTACGCAGTCCGAATATGTATCGGATGCATAAGTTGAGGAGCCTATCAAGCTTGTTGAGCAGCTCCTGACTTATGTCAGGATAGCATACATCAGCATAGTCAATAATAGGAAGTAAGAGAGAATTAACAAGCGTAATCTTTGCTGAAAACGGGAGAAAGTTCTGTAAGCGCTTAAGGGAGTGCATAGAGCTAAAGATTTTCTTCCTTATTTCAGCCACATGCCGATCCCATGATAGGTCGGATTGCATGAAAATACCAAGGTTCCTCACCTCTCTGCAGTACGGGAGAGGGACATTGTCAAATCGCACTGGTGGAAGAGAATCCAGATCGAGTCTCGCAATGAGAGCCCTACTACCAACAAACATGACCTGTGTTTTCGACGGATTTACAAGACCATATTTTACTGTCCACTGGCGAATCGACTCCAGGTCAGTAGACATGCGAGCAATTGCATTATTAACTTCATCCAATTTAAAAGACGTGTATAGCTGGAGATCGTCTGCATACAGATGATAGGTGCTGAAATTAAGTACAGAAACCAGAGAGTTTATAAATATTGAGAAGAGAAGTGGAGACAGTACCCCGCCTTGAGGTACACCAGCAGTGACGTCGCACCAATCAGAAAAGGAGTTATCCAGACGAGTGCGCTGCTGGCGCCCTGAAAGGTATGAGAAAAACCACTCGGCCTCCGACCCCGAAATATTCAAGGATCGCAAGCTAGCCAAAAGTATGTCGTGATCCACGCAGTTGAATGCATTACTGAAGTCTAGTAATGTAAGCAGCGACAGTTGCCGCTCATCACTAGCCTGGCGGAAATCGTCAGTAATTTTAATAAGGGCCGTACAGGTGCTATGTGCAGGGCGGAAGCCAGATTGAAAAGAATTGAGTAGGTTATTTGAACGAAGATAGTAGGAAAATTGGCGATTAACAATCCGCTCTAGCACTTTAGAAAGAAATGGGAGAATGGATATAGGGCGATAGTGTTTGAAATCGGTAGGGTCAATGTTTTTGGGGATCGGCACCATGTACGCTTTTTTCCAGATTGTAGGGAAGGAGCTATTGGTTAGGGAGTAATTTAGAATATGAGTGATAGCAGGAAGGACATCGTTCAGAATAGGGATAAGTAGATCACGACCAATACCATCATGTCCAACAGCCTTACTAGGTATCGACATAATAATCCTTTTTACTTCGGAGTCAGAGACCGGTGTGAAAGAGAAACGAGAAGTAGGAGGAAGAGATACAGATGAAATGGAGCGAATAGTCTGTTCCTTCAGTACCCGGTCGATAGAGTGCGGAGGTGAGGCAAAGTGGCGGTTGAGGCCACATAAGTCCAGGGAGGGATTGACCTCTTGTTGACTCTTACCGAAACCCAGGGTACGAAGGAATCTCCAAATGTCCTTAGGCGGACAGTTTTCTAGAGAAGAGTGAATATGGCGGCGTTTTGCATTCCTAATCATCTGATTGCAGCGATTCCGAGCAGACTTGAATAAGCTCCAGTTGATTTCAGTCGGGTCTTTCTTGTGCTTGCGTTTCAGTTTGTCCCTCCGCGCCATTAGTCTTCGGATATCATCCGTCAACCATAGCACGGGGGGGGCTTCATCTTAACAAGACGCACTGGAGCATGTTTGTCGTACAGAGCGGTCACCGCAGAGTTAAACCTCTCTATCTTCTCATCCACCGTGTTGTCATGCTCGACCTGTCTTCAGTCAGTGCTTCCTGCATCCTCCTTAAGCGCCCCCAGATCCATCCTCGCAAAACTACGCTGAAGAAGGATCTTTGGTTTAAATTTAGGAACTTTTAATTTGTATGAGAAAAAGATGAGATCGTGGTGGGAGAAACCAGGCGCAGAAAATTGGCCATGAGAAATTATACGGTCAGGTTTTGTGGTGAGAATGAGATCGAGGAGAGAATGAGAATCATTAACGTGGTGGGTGGGTTTGAGATTTGGAATGTGAATATTAAGCGAGGCAGTGAGAAGTTTAAGTTTGCGAGAACGAGTATCATCGCGGAGAAGACAGGTGTTAAAATCACCTAAAAGGAGGGCGTGTTCATAATCAGGTAGATAAGTGACCAGCAACTGCTCCAACGTGTCAAAGTAATCAATTTTGGGGGGAGCATATACCACGGAAAGTAACACTTTAAGGCCGTTGAAGTTCAACTCAATGAAAATGTGCTCCATGTTCGCACTATACTGAGACAGGGAGCGGGATAAAATTTTATATTTGATATCAGACCGTAGGTATATGGCAACACCACCTCCACCCTTGTTGGTACGATCATTGCGAATGAGAACATACCCGGGCAAGGTGTAACATGTGGAGGGTAAAGAGGGCTTCAGAAAGGACTCTGAAACCAGACACGCATAGATACAGTTGCTGGTGAAAGAAGACAGAAGGTCGGGGTAGTGTGCAGGAATGCTTTGAGCATTAATATGACAGACATTCAAACTCTTTTGCAATGAAGAAAAAGTGTTGTGAAGTAGGTCACCAAGTTGGAGAGGCTCCTCGGACATATCGGAAGCATCAGCAAAATCATCGACCGATTCGAAGGAATAAAATAGATCAGATTCGTCAGAGACAGAGGGGTTCATTGTACGTACATATAATAATATATATTAGTAAAATAAAATAATTATAGATACTTAGCACTTGGATAAATAAATACTTAACAATACTACACTAAAACCAACAAGGAATGCCAACTCATCACATCAACTGCCGGTTGTATGGCGAAACTGCAAAGTTTTGTACCTACGTACAGCCCGTCCAAAAACACTAGAAACCGAAAGTGAAAGTTTACTAATTGTTTTATTGAGAAGTCAAAACATTTACTATATTTATTGAAGCACAATATCTTATTTTAGTTACATCGCAATTTGTATGTCGCAGCTGCATAAGTTGCCTACGTATCACCTCTCTTGGTCTCTTACGAAATATACGAAAATTAAAAAAATCCTGAAACACCCTAATTGGAGGTTGTTCTTTACAACAACTTTCCTTTCATGAGCTTTTTTTTGTTTGTATTTTGAAATATCAGAGTTTTCATAATTTTATTAAGTTACTTATTTTAAAGGATAGTTATATATTAAACGGGACTAATCGCGATCATTTATGAGCAGCTGCAACATTGCCAAAACGTCGACAGTACAAGGTAATTAAGATTTTAATTGTAGCTACTAAATTAAAAAACTATATGACATATGAATATACTTGATAAATGTATTTAGTAACAAAAACACCATTTACACACATAAATTAATATACTTGCATGATAATAGGCTAGATATTTATCACCAAATCTCTGTCTGTCGGTCACTGAATTATTTTGCACGACATTTATTCAAAACAGCAATTTCTAGGACTTTAAACTGTAGATTGACAGATAGATAGAATATTTTTTATTGTACTCATAAATTACTATAGCTATATAATGTCACTTTAGTATCGGACCAAGCTGTGTACGTGTGTAAGATATTCGAATAAGATTTTCAATTCGATTTGTATGCTTACAAACGAACTTCTTCACTTGAAGACAGAAGTATAATCGTTAACTATGGAGAATAATAAAATAATGCAATGGACACTATTGCCTAGAGATCAATAATATAATCGCGGAGGAAAAATAGTTCAGATATAAATAAACTCAACATTTTTTCGGTGCCACAGAACGAAATGATCAGATTAAATAAATAAAAGCCTTTAAGCCTCGCCACTTTAAGCGACACATTGGATTTTCCGGTTCGAAAATGAATTTTATCGCCAGCATAAAATCGTACTATTCTCCGCTTATAACCAAAATATCCCATAAGTACTTAACTTGCATTGTCTTTGTTTAACAATGAATGTGAGTATACAAAGAAGGATTGATTTTAATTAACAGATATTGGGAATGGGTCTATTGTGTTTTTCGCTTCCCTG
Source organism: Yponomeuta plumbellus (assembly GCA_947310845.1). Lineage (NCBI taxonomy): Eukaryota > Metazoa > Arthropoda > Insecta > Lepidoptera > Yponomeutidae > Yponomeuta > Yponomeuta plumbellus. The sequence goes on from OX371193.1 coordinate 10,546,111, forward strand.
ATTAGGTTTTTTGTAAAGTGTGTAAAAGGGACAGATAACAAATTGAGTTTTGTGTTTGTTCACGCTGGAGCGCGCCTTTTTATTTTGACACACATCCATTCAAAATAAAGCCATTCGTTTATTTTCTCCACATTCAGTGATTTTATCCGCATGTCTGTCTTTTCAAATCAAACAGAATACCAATAGAATAATTTAACTTATAAAGCACTGAAAGTAGGTTTCCGTGCAAGTCAAGATAAGACAAAAAATGCAAAACAGAGACAGTGTTTCCAAAATCGTTAAAATTAGATAATGATGAAACAACTCACATTCACGGCTAATAACTTCTTCTTAATAGTTCTTTCTGTCATAAAATTACGTCATTTTCCACGCCATTTTCGCTTAAGAGTCTCACAAAGGAGCCGGGGATCTCTGGGCCCAATTGTAATAAGCTGAAATATGGTTTAAAAAAAAAGCGGTATTTTTTTCTGTTTCTAAATATAAAAAATCTGCTCAATTCACAATCTGGGAGACGAGAAATCTTAAAAACAAGTTTATTGCACTGATGAAATAGAGTTTCGATTACTATAATCGATTACTGTGAATGCTTTCAAGAATTATTATTGAACATAAAATCCCTCTCATCGAATGATGGATTCAATCAAAGTGAACAAAATCTACGGAATAAATGATTATATTGTCAAAATCGATTCTCGTAGATTCTCGTTTACAGATCGATTTATTACTTTTTATGTTTGTCAAATGTATTTAATCTGTGCTGACAGTGACAGCTCCCAGATTTTCAATCCATGATCATGATGGGTCACTATATTGCACGGACCGAGAATTTACGGCACGAGAATGTACAACCCGGGAATTCGTGCCCAAATGACCATCTATAACTAACGCTAGTGGGATTTTTCCGAGCGGTTCCGTGCTTCGCAAGCCAAGTTAAGCAGTTGGTGCCGGCTGCCGTCAATAGATGGAAGTCGTGAAGCCAAGTCAGAGGCCTTAGGGCAGCTTGAAAACTTCCGACAGTAAGACCAGCCACTAGTCTTACAAGGCTCCACCTATCCGGACTAGGCCCCCGTGGTGGAGTATGCCCTATAGGTATAGGACCGAGGGGCACAGGCTTTTCACTGAGAAAGGTTCCTCAGGGAAAAGCCCCGTGCCCCTCAGTGGGTTTATAATGGGTTGATGTATCGCTCCTCTACATCTAAACTCTGATAATTTGGATTGACTTGTCTAGTGTAAGATCCAGCCAGATCAGGACGTCTATCTATTGTGACTCATAGCCTCGATAATGTCACGCACTAGATCGAGCGTGTAATGGCTGCGAAGTGAATGATTTACGCTTCATGGAAACGAGGCACCACTCTGTCGTGTCTATGGCTGTACACGGATTCTCGCCCGTACCAATTTCATACAGCCTGATATGATAACGCACGACCCGAGAACGTACGGACGGGAATCCGTGTATATGTGCACGGATTCCGTGGCTGTACGTCCGTACGTTCTCAGGATGTGCATTCACGGTACGTACATTATGGTCTCCCATCATGATCACCGGACTACCTTTCTTCTCGTCTTGTATCGGTTATCGTTTGCGTATTTTAATTATATTCCTCGACCAGTGCTTTCGCTCTACGGACTTCTAGTTTATTGTTTAACTTGTACGACTGTGGCATGACGACTTATCGATGTAATACACTGGGCCGACGAGTTTTACAGGATGAAGTGACACAAATCCTCGTCTTGCCTGTCTTTTAATCTATTTGTGAGTTTCGTTACATTTTCCCACTCTATACAATAAGAACTACAATTAATGTAATAAATAACTGTCTATCATATGATCATAGTTATAAAATCAGCTGTTAAGTACCTATAGGTTATTGTCAATTTGTTGCATAGCCTCACTAGTAAAAACTAAATCTCTTTTAACTTTGCTCTCAGATTGCTAAAACCCGCAAAATTTTCAAAGATGGTTTGACAATATATAAGCTGTTTATTGACACCACTCTCGTCTTTTACATCTGGGCCCAAGAATGTATGGAAGCGTTTCCGTCTCCTTTATTTTGAACCAAAAACTACTTCGTATTTTATTTCCTAGCCATATTTTCTGAAAATATTACATTGCATAGAAGTTAAAATAAAGACCCGTCGTTCGTATGCAACGAATTCATGATTCATAAAAGTTTACATTGCTAACATAAAAGTTTTTGAGTCATTAATTCACGAGCCCAACAAAACAAAACGGAGGCCTTCCGACGCAAACAACACACCAAGCATAAAAAATAAACGTTTTCTATTTATTTAAACCTCAACGTTATTTGCATGGGGTGATAAACTTACAAAACCAATAAACCTTATATTTGTTAGACAATTATAGACAATTACATTAACGGGCTTCTTATTAACACGAGCGCCAGCGAAGAAAAAAAAAAGTATCTTTTTTCACAAATCAAATTTGGTAAAAGCGTCTGTCCAGCTTCTCAATCACGTACATTATGATTTCAAAAGCCGTGCACCTAAGGCACTAAACCTAGAAATAAATAGCATTACAACCAAAAACGGCTTAGCATAAATGCTAGTCCGAGGTCCGCGTTCGTAGGGTCTCGGTCGTAGGTCCTTAAAATTATGGCGCTGGCGGTGGCGCTAATGTTACTCTATGGAGCCGCATAAGTAAACAGGTATAAGGGCACTATATTAGCTGTACTACTAATATCAAGGATAGTTTTACAGGGTTTTTTAGTTCTAAGAGAAATAGAGATAGATAGATAGAGATAGAGAACACTTTATTGTACATAAAAAAGGAAATTACACAGGTATAAATACTGAACCGTTATAGGATCACTTTGTTCCTGTGATCAACAAAGTGATCCTGTAACAATTCGACGATCAAGTTCAAACGATCAGTTTATATTTTTCATAGAACAATATTAACACATCATCATAATCATCATCATTCAGCCACAATAAGTCCGCATGGGCCTCGTCCATGGATTTCCAAAAAGACCGGTTGCAAGCGGCTTGCATCCAGCGTCTCCCTGCCACTTGGATGAGATCGTCTGTCCATCTTGTGGCTAGTCATCCTACGCTGCGCTTGCCGAAGTGTGGTCTCCATTCCACCTTTCGGCCCCATCAGCCATCATCGGCCATTCTTGTTATGTGCCCCGCCCACTGCCACTTCAACTTGCTCATCCGGTGGGCTATGTCGACGTATGTGCAATTGTGCACATTTAAAAAAACGTGGATTCATTGGATTAGAAATTCAATAGAAAAAGACGTTACCACAGATTAAAAACCTTGAACATTACATTAACATTGAACGTATATAGTTGCAGTTTTAATACTTATGCGAGTCATTATATATACGAATTACTGTATAAAATGAGTGGTACTTAAAATACTTGCATTTTTTTATTTTAGTATTCTACAATAGTCTTGGTGTCTTGACAAACGAGAAGTCCAGCATCTTTATAGGTTTGATAAAGACGCTGGACTGCTCGTCCATGCAGCATCTTTCAAGATGCACCTCTGACACTTTTGTATTTTTACACTTTTAATATTGTCAAGTTGCACCGACTACCCATCATTTAGCGTCTCTATTTTTATCCGTCAATGGTTGTCTGGAAGAAATTACTTTTAGTAATAAGGCCGCCAATTTAACTGTAGGTACTATGTTACTATCAAATCTCGTGTGTAATGGGCTAGTTGCCCTAAAAATGTAATTAGTCCGTCTTTTAGATTATTCAAAAATAAGGGACACGTTTTTTTTATTGGAAAATTAGACCAAAAATGACAAAAATATAGCCCATGAAAGTTACGTGTGAGACGTCACGCCGTGCTGCATTTTTAGCACGGAGTGACGTCACACGTAATTTTAATGGGCTATATCTTTGTTACTTTTTTTTTAATCGAAGAAGAAAAAAATACGTGTTCAATATTTTTTTATAATCTAAAATACGGACTAAATAGAATTTAATTATTTTGACCCTGGAAATTACCCTTACAATAATGAATATCATATCTATCTATCTACCTAATATTTATGTAAATATAATTTTTACGTAAATTTGATTAATTTTCTGTATTAATTCGCTAATCAGACCCAGATTTGCAGTGCGGTGTGTTCCGTGTGTGCGCTGCGGATCGGTGGAATTAGATTACTACCGCAATACATAATCATGATGGATGGACTTCGCCATGTTTTCAATTACGAATCACATTTAGTCTCCACCAATATTCCAATGCGTAGGATTTGTATTTGTTTCTTATTAAAACTCTCTAAAAGCCTTACCAAGGACCGGAATTCTCCATAGCAAAAATCAAACTGTCATAGGGAAGGACCAAATTGTTTTATCGACTATTGATAATAAAACTCATTTAATGAGTAAGTAACATGTCATCGGTAGATGTAGAGCGATCATTTTCCACTCATAAATGATCTTCAATAAATTAAAAAACCGGTTTATTCCGAAAAACCAGGAACAAGAGAACATAGTCCATTCATTGTACAACATGGATACGTACTTTTAACTCAACACAGTGACGAGGACCTCAAACATTTAATTCCAGTCACCAATAATTGAAGGGATTTTAAATATAATATATACAATATTATATACTCTTTTGGGAAGGTTGTGTAACTGGCAATTAAGTGCACAAATGTGAAAAAAAAAAAAAAATTAAATCAAAGAGGTCAAATGTTACAGAATAATCGTATAAGTCGATATGCGATAATATTCAATAACATCGATAAGTGGAATTGTCGATAAAACAATTTGGTCGTTCCCTATGACAGTTTGATTTTTGCTATGAAGCATTCCGGTCCTTGCTTATCACACTAGCGATTTGCGAGCGATTTAAATTACTGAATTGTGTCAGAGCGAGCAACGTTTTGGAACACAGAGTGTTCACCGCGTACGCGCAGCAAGCCCGCGTTTAATCGCGTCATTTACAATCACTGCGTAACAGAATAACAGACAGACAGACAGATTGCCTAGTTGGTCTAGCTGAATCGCTCGTAGCTCCAGCCGTCTGAGTGATCTTAAACGATCACGAAGATTAAGCAACATAGGGCGTGTTCAGTGCATGTATGGGTGACCATCTATGACTAACGCTCGTGGCATTTTTCCGAGCGGTTCCGTGCTTCACAAGGCAGGTTAAGCAGTTGGTGCCGGCTGCCGTCGATAGATGGCAGTCGTTAAGCCAAGTCAGAGGCCTTAGGGCGGCTTGAAAACTTCTGCCAGGAAGACCAGCCACTAGTCTTACAAGCCTCCACCAATCCGGACTAGGCTCTCGTGATGGAGTATGGCCTATACCGTCCTCAGGGAAGACACCCCTGCTTCTCGGTGGGGACATAATGGGTCGATGACGAGACAGACTGCCTCATTGGTCTAGCCGTTAAGGCGCTTAACTACCAAGACAGAGGTCGTGGGTTCGATTCCCACTGGCGGCCGCCGTAAATTTGTACAAATGGCCTCAGTCTGGTTGGTTTTTATGGTTTTTGATGTCCTTGTCTGGTTACCATAGCGCAGGGTATCCTAGGTTGAAGCCAGATCAAGGGATTGTGTTGTGTGGAAGTTATTATCACACTAATATTATAAATGCGAAAGTTTGTGAGTGTGTGAGTGTGTATGTCTGTCACGTCTAAACGGCTGGAGCGATTTTAATAACATTTAGTATGGAGTTAGCTGACACCCTAGATTAACACATAGGCTACGTTTTACTGCGAGAAATATCTTATTCCCATGGGAAAATCGATGTGAATGATTTTTTTTAAATTGATCTTTCCGATGCTCAAATTTAAATTATTTTGGTTCTAAAAATGTGAATAGTTATTATTTTTACTGTTAATAGACAATTTATTTTCCCTAATAAACCCCAGGTAACACCGCGGGGCACAGCTACTTTGATATATTCTGGATTTTTTTTCTCTTTAGCTCTTTCATTTCCAATATACAATTTAATTAGTAGTAGGTTTATGTTTGTCTATTTATTCAAGTATGTGTGGTGTAAGTTAGCTTACACTATATTATTTTAACTCTATTTAACAATATTTCTTAGTTGCACTGAATACCCGTCTCTACTGTATCCGCCTATGGTGGCCTGGAATAAATAGCTTTTATTAATAAGGGTGATAATCGTACTATACTCGATGTATTAAATTTCCGTAACTGTAATTTTTGTTTTTATTTTATTTATATTTTCCACAGCCTATTTAAGCAGCATTTGAGGACACCGTTTGTACTTTCTTGCTTGTGTGCGTGTTTTTTCCTCGGTTTTTTTTCACAACTAAATAATTACAGAAAACGCTCCCAAGATGCTGCTAAGATTATTCTGTTAGCTCATTCTAGGTTGACCTTAGTTTAAGTGTAATTATGTATGCGTACCTACGCATATGCTGACCTAGATAAATTGTATTAACTTTCTCATGGGACGCGTTCAAAGGTGGACTACGGTCGTACAGTTAACTTTTTATTGGGTCCACATTTTCCTCTGCCGACAAAAAGGAAAAAGGATTTTGTCAGTTCTAATGTGTACTGAAGAATCTTTTGTTTCATAATGAGAATGCTGCTCTCAGGAACATGCCCGGCTGTTGTTCACAACCAACACAAAGAAACCCTTTTAATAAGCCAAAAATTTCCCTAATCCTTAAGACAGCCGCAGGACATCGCTGCGTAGATAATTGAATACAAAGTAAAGATAAATTAGGAGTATAACCAACTTTTTGAATATTAATAATCCTCAGCGTTATAATAATCACAAACAGAGTATTAGTCCCTCATAATCCAACCCTCCAGGATCATCCTCGGCGCGGTCCCTCTCTGTGATTGACGTCTCGACGGCAGTTATCTGCGCGACCACTCGTATCGCCCTCGCCCGCTCGCAGATTATGACCGCGGGCTCTCAAGCGGATTATTTTATCAAAGAAAACTAACCCTTCCTTCAATACATTGATTATCTTGCCCTTGTTATAGAGTAAATTGTTAATAAACCCACCCGATTTGTCGAGCTCCAATTAACGCAACCTAAATAGTTTTGGTGATTCATCAGATTGTGTATTAAAGTCCGCCACATGAACCGTACCACCGCTCATAAGTACATGTCAAAACTCAGGCTTGCGTTTAAAGTTAGACTACATTGTCTGCATTATCCGGAACAGAAGCGCTGTTAGACTTTGCGGCGAACTGCTATAATCTCTAACCGCATATTGTCGAGAAGGAGCAAAATATTCATAAGACTAGCTATTCTTATTACGCGAGGATGAGGGCGTTATGTTGATGTCGCGTCGGCGCATAATGTGCTACAGTGTGTTCGAGGTAACAACCTGGCTTACGAGCCTCGAGCAACGCGGCAGATAAGGCACGCCGGAGGCTTTGTGGAGCCATTCGTACATTGTAATAAGGCGGACACGGTTACCCCAGGATTGCGTCAATTTTGCACCTTCTTACTAACTATGTTTATATACGAGACGGGCGCTGCACCCTCGTTTCAAGGACGCAATTAGTGTCACGCGGGCTTTTTCATAACATACGTGTTTCATCCACACTTAACGTCAAGAGGAAAAACGGGGGAGTTACTTGAACAATATCCGTGTTCCGCTCCTATTTCGCGAAGAGGCTCTTGTCATAATTGCTAAATTTTATAATATATCCTCGTAAGCCCGACCATGAAAATAACAATTGATTTTGTGATCACTTGAAGACATTGGGCCTCACGAGGATATAGGCATCCGACTCTATTAAGGAATCTGTACGGTGTACGTAATAGAAATATCAATTCATTAGCAACATTCCCGGACGTTATTATTTCAAGTGTACTCGCAATGTGCGATTTATTATGTTCGCGGAGTCGCGAGTGGGGCGCGGGCGCGGCGGGCGCAGTAAGAGGCAAGTTTTAATAATGTAGGGCGGTTGGCAAGGCTGCTGCCGCCGTTTCCTTCCATTCTTCTCTCCCCTTTCCGGTTGGCGCAATTAAAACGTGACTCGTTTCAGCATAAAAAAAGGAACTTTCAAAGTATAAATAGACACGGACAATTTGAAAACGCAAAAGAAATGCTTGGTATCGCTTGCGACAAGTTGCTCGTGGCTGGCGTTTGTTTACGTGCCGTTTTGGTGTTGTTCTACAGAAACTTTCGTGGTCTATTTACGTACATAATTAGAGGGGGATAAGCGAAAGTTGTTCCGGGCTTAATCACGGCTGCGAGGCTTGACGCGGTGACGTCGCGACGTCGCGGTGGGCGGCGGTGTCGACGTCACCCTTCGATTGCAGGCAAAACGTCTGAATCATTCGCGTGTGGTTGACGCTATTCAACGCTGTGGCGGCGTTCCGCTACGCGTGATTAATGGTCTAGCGTTCCCCCGACATTGTGTTTTTGTGATGCAAATAACTCGACTCGTTGGAACAAGGAAAATTGAGTGGGAGGACCGAGCACCGCCGCAGTTTCAATTGCTTCGCCGCTGAATACTGATGAACTGTTTCGGTTAAAGGCATTATGTTAGTTGCACTGACGAGACTGAAGGGTATAACGCAAGTGTGTCACATTAGGACAGCCTCACTCAAAAGTTAATTAAAAGCATTCATTGGTGGTTGCGCTGAAATCTGTATCTATATGTAGTTACAGGACCTCTTGTATCGTTTAGGATAATCCTGGGATAATCCTCATTTCAGACAGGAGCTGCTTGGATACGAGCATGGTATCGCATTGTGTTTGTTGTTTTGAATTGGGCGGATCAATATTAATTAGATAATTACTTGATATATTTAATATGCACAAGTCTTAAAACGCGTATATCAGCGTTCTTTTGATTTACCTACAACTCTTGTTGTACAAAATGGAAATTTGTAAAGCAAAACGTCGCATACATTTGCAACCGCAACATTTAACCATTGAATTAAAGCTCATCCTGTCTCAGTAATGAAGACGGCAAATTATGCAGCCTGTGGACATATATAATGCAGCTTATATATGTCCCAATGTAGGGCTCATGCCTTTTCTCAGAAATAGAGAATGGGCTTAATCACCAGGTGTGCCCATCGCGGATGTGGTGCGGCGTGCCCTCAAGTTTTACTCGTAGTTTTACAAGTACTCAAGTTTTCTCGTGATACTTCGGAAAGCAAAGACATATTGAGTAAATGCCCCGGAGTTTGAAAATTTAATTTCCTATAAATATGTATTACTAGCTTTTGCCAGGGGCTTCGCTTACATTTGGAGCAACGTAGTTCACTATTAAAAAATAGGAGTCCCGCAGAGATTTATCTTAGGGCCGTTCCTTTATGTTCCATTCCTACATAGAAAGTTGTAGAAAAAAAGTGAACATTTAGAATAAGTTTAAATTGGCCATATCTCGAAAACCGTGCAACTTTTACTGAGGTCATTATAGGTTGGTTCGACGCTTCTTGAGCAGGTCTACCTCCAGTGTCACTGTGACGTGTCATTTTTAGGACACGCTGTATACTGATTATACTGAAAAAAAAAAACATTTTTATTCTTAAGTTTGGTGAATAAGGAAGCAGAGATGCGATATTCTCTGACTGCGGCTAAATTGTGATAAAGTTCTTAATAATGTCTTCTGGCTCAGCTGCGCTCGGGTCACGATGAGGGCGCGTTTCATTACGATTATTGTCGGGTTAATGACATCGTACTTACTTCACTCGAACTTTAAGGAAGCGAGGTATGCCGGGAATTTAAACAAATTCAGACATATGTGCTACCAACTTAATTTAGAGCTCTAGCGTACACGAATGATGAAAAAAGAAATCCTGCACGTAAATATGTACTTTTCATGTATTTATCCTATCTAAAATTATTATTACAGTACGCCTATCAGTTATTTTCATAATAATAAACCTTCTGCGGTTGACTGGTATAAAATGCTTCTAGCATGAAGTCCGCCGCGTTGCCATTGTAATTTTTATTTATGTGCAATAAACGTATCAATAAATAAATAAATTATTTACAACGATATATAAAAGGCAACGCTCAAACGCACAGCTCAAACTACTGAACGGATTGCGTTGAAATTTGGCATGCTGATAGATATTACAATGTAATCGTCCGTTCATATAGAAAGGATTTCACAAAATTGACCTCCGAAAGGAATGAAACGGGGATTAACATTTGTATAAGAAGTTAATATTTAATGATCCAATTGGCACAAAACTTGATAAAAAAGTGCATTAATATAAAAAATGAGACGCGTTTTTCACGGTTTTTTTTATTTTTAACCTAAATGAGGTTGAATGAGGTAAAATGGGTATGAAGGTTGTACGAGGAGTAAACTACGAGTACTACAGAGTGAACTAAATTACCCCAGATTTAACGCGAACGAAGCCGCAGACAAAAGTTAGTTGTTTTGTTCCATGAAATTAATTTTTATAAAGTATATTTTGTAGCACGGTTCAGTCACAGAAAAGCAGGCGAGTGTTATCAGTCGCTAGTGTAACATACATTGAGTAGCTTGCTGGAAGCTGCGATGTCAAAGAAGCGCCTTTAATTCACCGGCTCAGCGCAATCCACTCTTATCTCATTCAGTTCTATTCTCTAAGAGGGTTGAGAGAAATACCGGTATTTACTAGTGACTCGGCAAGCGTCGACATCCGGAGCCTTTAATTCAATTTAATTTGGGACAAATTGATGAATAACTTAGAAGTACTTTAATCAGGATTAGTCTGACGTTGTTTTTTATATTAAACCTAAAGGAATAAATAGGTCTTGTGTCTTCTGCACAACCCGTTTGTACTCCGAGTAAGGGCCAAAAACTTCAGAGCATTTCGCACACTGAAAACATAAATGGCATTAAATAAAAATCTTCATTTTACAGTATTAGTCACAAAGCCTTACTGACAACTTTTACGGTTCCACATCGCCCACCAGAAGATTTAAAAAATCTTAAAACGGCCATACTGTAAAATAAAAATTTTTGTTTAATTTCTCTTTAAACGAGCAATTCTTGTATATATATTTATATATAATCAGAATCTCGGAAACGGCTCCAACGATTTTCACGAAATTTTGTAGGCAGATGCTTTCGGGGGCGTTTAATTGATCTAACTAGGTTACATTTTTAGAAAACGTTGTTTTATCCTTATTTTAAGGCAATTGAAATTTGCTATAATAACATACAGAGGTAAATTTCGCGTCTATCTGCAAGGTTGGGATAGTCCTGACGGGGAAAACGAGCGACCCGTTTCGGGCCGATTTCAAGAGACCCGGTTCGAGTCGTGATGTTTTTTTTCCAAGTTCTTTTTTTGTTGGAAAAGGATGATTTTAATTTTATGTTACATATTTTATATTACAAAAAAGTACCGAGCAAAGCTCGGTCACCCAGATACTGCCATTAATGTTTTCAGTGTGCGATTTCTCCAAGAAACGAGAGCTCTCTTCAACGCTTGTACTAAGGACTAAACACTTTTGTAATGTTGTTTTCAACGCAGGTTTTGTTGCAGCGAGTGTTGGCAACGCCGGGGTTATAAAAAGGGTCGGGACCCAACTAATACCCTTGTCATGTTGAGATGAAAATTAGTTCAACTCTGTGCAGCTGCGACGCAAACCCTATGAAACCCCAACTGTACGTCCGACATTTAATCCGACTATAAAATTTCGGTAAAACGTAGAAACGTTAAAACAGATATTTTATGGAGCCTCTGAAATGATTGCTGCTAGGGCTAAGGCTGCCAAAATTGTACCTACTGTGTATATACAGGATCGCACCTTATCATCATCAACCCATTATGTCCCCACCGAGGGGCACGGGGCTTTTCCCCGAGGAAGGTATAGGCCATACTCCACCACGGGGGCCAAGTCCGGATTGGTGGAGACTAGTGGCTGGTCTTACTGTCAGAAGTTTTCAAGCCGCCCCTAAAGGCCTCTGACTTGGCTTAACGACTGCCATCTATCGACGGCAGCCGGCACCAACTGCTTAACTTACCTTGTGAAGCACCTTATACTTATGAAATAATATAAGATTTCATCCTGTAAATATACAATAAACTTTTTTGTTTGCATTTCTTCAATTCTCCATTAAAAACTAAGTTAATGATCAATACATCGATCCTGTTAATTTGTACCAATAAAGTAGGCTACGTGACATAAGTTGAATGAAAAAGTCCAGTGTCCCGCAAACCCAACTTATAAATTATAGCAGGAACAGATGTTACATGGCAAACACGCGGATCGCAACAAAGATTAACGAGGGAGAAGTTCCATAAAAAAGTATAACAATAAACGGGAAACGGCAGTAAACTTTTATTTCTAATTTTCCTCCATTAACATGGACTCTTATGAGAGCGCTTTTATGATGAAAGGTAGGTAACTCTGGATGCACAAATTTTGCCAAAACTAACAAAAAAATACAAGAAGATTTTTCTGAAACAAAGTTTTCATGCTTAGAAAGCTAACGGAATAAGAAAGTTTTTCCATAAAAAATCTCTTATCATCCACCTAAAAATATATTCAAAATGTGATTGATGGCAGCGGAGAGGGGCACGAAGAGATAAGTGCGCACGAATGAAAGGAATTTAAATTTTATAGATGTTTAAACGCCAACCAGATAGCCATGAAAAATGCTCTCCCGAGATTCATTCAAAATATTCATGTTTCTTTTGAAACCCAGCGCTTGCATCGTGCGCTTTTGCTTTTTTTCCTCGCAATTGTAGACACTGAAAAATATCTAGCAAAATAATTCGTCCGCTTTAGTGAACCGCTTTCAACAGACTTAAACAAGAGAAATAAGTTACCTGTTTTCTAGTGATCATTATTTGTCGAAATTTATTTTTTAAACCCGTCAGTTAGTGTTAGTACCAATTTTGCGTCTGTAATTTTTGGAATTTTTGTATTTAGTTTAATTTTTTTAGGAAATCAATTTTCTGAGGCCGTTACATCGGTAAAGCGCTTATAGACATAAATCCCTATACCTAGAAAAATATAAATCTAAGAAATAACTAAAAAGCTCACCCATTACAGCTATTCCACTGAAAGTTTTTTGGCTGTGTTTTTGTTTATCGTGTGCAATCCTTACCTTTCATTATAAACTCAAAGATTGTATGTATGGATGATTGTTACTTTTAAACGCAAAAACTACTATAACTAATCTAATAAAATAAAACTTTGTTCCAGTCCTCAATGAATTTCTTAGTCGAAAAATAAAAAATAAAAAAAACCGCCTGACACATCACGGGTTTTTACTGTTTTATTAATTAATATTTTTTCTATATAGCCTATAAACGTCCCACTATGGGGCATAAACCTTCAGGCCAGAGAGAGAGAGATAGAGAGAGAGAGAGCTTAACTTCCACACGTGCCCGCCACGGATTGCCAATTTAAAGAGCTGATGTATGTGAATACTTTAGACACTCACTCACGGTGTTTTCCTTGCTGCTGCGGATACGGCAAGCAAGGGCTATGTCCAGCAGTGGACTAATCAAAATCAAAAAAATCAAAAATCAAGAATTTATTTCAACTTTGTCACTGTGACGTGTCATTTTTGGGACACCCCGTATATAAAAATCTAGTGCCACAGTGTTTATTATCGAACTCACCCGAAACAGCTTCACCGATTTTAATGATTTTTTTCAGTTCTTTTCAGTTTCTTCAAAAGAAACTGACAAAGGCACAAAACTTGGGAGCATATTTAAACTGGAACACATTTGCCCTGCCCACGGCTAGTGTGCCCGGGCGGGCAAACAAGAGCATTGTGACTTTCTGAGATTCGAGTCATTCCCCACAGCTATTTGTACAATGACACAGAGAAATGGGCATGCCCTTGCATTTTACCGAGCGCAAGATCTATCTTCGATCCTTTCCCTGTTTTCCGTCCGTCTACGTCTGAGGGACGAGCTGGAAAACAATCCTTTTTACAGTTAGCGCCTGGAGTTCAGGCAAGAGAAATCGTTCGAGTCAAGAATATTATCGACTGCTCGGAGTGCTTAGGTTTTTTATAGTTTTCACGAGACGCTTGCTTCGTAGATTGTTTAATGCTTAACTTGAAATATCTGCACGGAGTAATTTGACGAAACTAAAGGCATTGGCGGCTTGTAGATGAACTAGTAACCTACTTTTTTAGTAGTTCTTGTCTATGAAGTGTTTATCAAAACAAAAGGAATGCAAGAAAGCATATTTGTATGTTATAGGTTAAGCAACTGAGTGATCTTAAACGATCATGAAGGTTAAGCAACATAGGCCGCGTTCAGTGCATGGATCCGAGCGGTTCCGTGCTTCGCAAGGCATGTTAAGCAGTTGGTGCCAGCTGCCATCGACAGAGGGCAGTCGTTAAGCCAAATCAGAGACCAGAGCGGCTTGAAAACTCTGACAGTAAGACCAGCCACTTGTCTTACAAGCCTCCACCAATCGCCGCCTATTCCTTTCTCAGGGAAGAGACCCTTGCCCCTCGGTGGGAGCATAATGGGTTGATGATGATAGTTGTATGTAACATACGCTTTCGCGTTCACCACAACAATATTTTATTGTCAACGTGATATACAATTTACAATAATATCAGTCTAATTCCCAGTATACATGAAATGAAATGAAAATAGTTTGAAAATGAAAATAGTTTATTTACATAACAGATATTTACATTAGCACAATCGGGCAAGATCTTCCTTTTAAGTATTTAGAATACGTGTAGCAGGAAGCTCCGCTCTTCCACATTGGACGTAAGACTAGTTGGTCTTGTTTACACATTACATTAGGTCCTTGAAATTTAGATGCCACAACATGCTATGTAAAATACTAATTAACGAGTTTTTAAGGTACACAAAATTAGACCCTATAAACTTTATTTCGGATACATTTCCTTATTTTGTAATGTATTAGTACACTTACGGCCCCACCAATAAAGGCTATACAGCCGTTATGCGAGGTCTGACAAACTGATTATTTGTACGCTGAATGCGATTAAACCAGTATAAGTTGATATACGTCAAACAGTTATTCAGAGTGTATAACTTATTTATTAGTAAGGCCGTTAATGTGCAGTGGTTAGGGCTTGAAGCCTTAGTTCATAAATAACGCCCCAATGCGATCCAAAAAAGGGCAATGTATAAAAATAAGAAACAACAAACTAATTAGGCGTTGTAAGGTTTAAGCTACTCACCCTCTAGATAGCTTATGCTCGACAGTATTCTCACATCAAAATTCAGTTGATATCCATAACAATCGATTGCACTCTTGCCCTGCCCTACGCCACAGCTTGGGATCGGTATAAACACACTTAACTATTACATAATTAAAACCACAGGACAAGATGGTACATTACATTCGACAAAATTTTATCAAGTGATTTCAACCTTAAAGATCAATTCATGCGAACGATAAACCGATAATAAAATTCATGAAGGTAGCTAGTAAAAATCAAACATCATGGGTAGTGGGGACACAGTCAGACAAGAATCAATACTAAGACTCTGTACTTAGGGGCGAAGATCCATGAACCAAACTATTTGCCGGCCTAGTGAAGTCAAGTGAGACCACATTAAATTTGAACCTGTCACATTTTCTGATTACTACTAATAGACTGAGTTAGCAGTATTATACAATGATATGTAACAAATTATCACTATTATATTATAAGATGCATATATTAAAGGTCACCGTTCTGTGGTTAACAAACTACGCCTTACATAACAAATTACAAATTTCTGTGAACTGACATAATTGTTTACAACGTGTTTGCGCATGGATGCATGCACATACATACATATATATAATTATAATATATTGAATGTATACACATACATACACATACACACAGATATATATATATATATATATATTGTAAACTATAATAAAATGTCGCAGAGGTGTAAATTTTTGAAGTACGTTTAGGAATTATGGTACCTTCATTAAAGGATGACGTATTTGAGGGATGTTTCAGAAGACTCGTGTTTTTATAATTAACACTGTTATGCGTTCAATCACGAAGTTACATTAAAAGTAGTCCATATATTTTGTGTGTAAAATCCACTCGAGTATTTTTTTTTTTTACGTAGCCTCTATTGTGTCCCACTGCTGGGCAAAGGCTGGGAGTAAATAATAGGGTAGTTTCCAGGGTCAAAGTAATTAAATTCTATTTAGTCCGTATTTTAGATTATAAAAAATAAGGGACACGTATTTTTTCTTTGTTCGATTAAATAAAAAATAACAAAGATATATCCCATTAAAATTACGTGTGACGTCACTCCGTGCTAAAAAATGCAGCACGGCGTGACGTCACACGTAACTGTAATGGGCTATATCTTTGTAATGTTTGGTCTAATTTACAGGTAAAAAAATACGTGTCCCTTATTTTTGAATAATCTAAAAGACGGACTAATTACATTTTTAGGGCAACTAGCCCATTGAAAGGAAAAAATTCTCGAAAGATTTCTAAGTAAGTAACATTATACGTTATTTGCATGCACTTCTGAATCGTTGTATTACAGTTACTACCACTTAGAGCCATTGCCAACGATGGCGTCTGTACATTCGACACCACAACTTTTACAGGCTCGCACTCTATTTTATTTTGTTACGGACGACTTTGCAACAAAAATGTTAAGATTGACCTGGCATCTAGGGTACGCGCTAGGGTATTCTGTCTTAATTATGCCCCTTTGAGTCCCTTTCGTTCCCAAGATGCAATAAATATCCATACCAGATATGATTGATTATGAGCATTTAAATGACAGTTTGTTTGTGAATAAAGATAAAATAAATAAAAACTTGGGAGCTTAAATGGAAAAGCATGCTATGCATTTTTTTATATTTTTTGGCAGAAATTTGCCAGGATCTTGACAAGTTATAAGCCCTTCTTTCTTTCTACCCCTCCGAGATATCGTCGCGTGAGTTTATGTTGTGTTTTATATTTTTGATTGTTATATTTATTATTATTTGATCGACCTAAGGAGAACCTTAGATGGTAAGCATAGTCAGGTTTTCTAATATGGGCCTGCCCTTATATTACGTAAGTTTCCACGCTATCGGGTTAAGCATTTAGACTACTCCAAGGTGTCAAAATCTCCACCAATCCGGACTTGGCCCCCGTGGTGGAGTATGGCCTTCCTCAGGGAAGAGAACCGTGCCCCTCGGTGGGGACATAATGGGTTGATGATGAATGCAAAATATGTAAGTATTTGAGGCATAAAGAATCAAAGGCTGCAAAGAAGCACAAAGTAAACTCTGCCACTTTGCCGTCAACGCGGTAACACTTAGAAGCCTTTGAACCCAATATGAGATTTGAATGAGGCTTTAAGTGGTCTTTTGCTGATTTTATTACTAGATTGAAAAAATGCATAGTTTAAAGTCGAAATACACTAAATGGCTAATATTTGGAAAGTATGGGACTTAGCAGTCTTTGATTCTATATGCCTCATTTGACAGTTCGGGCTAGGCTAAAAACCGATAACTTCATATAGTGGAGAACTTACGTAATTCCACCCCTGGTTTTCGTTTTCTAAATTGCAAGTTTAATTTTTTACACCGACGAAACTTTTTTTAACATTTTTCTTATATAACTTTTCGCAGAACATTTTAATTTTATCATAATTATTGAGCGAGTAAAACAACTTGATCGTTTTCAATATATCATATTTTCACTGACGTATTGTGAAATGTCGCTATAATGTCCTATGGGGCCACCCCTTAAGCCTATTTCCCTCGTAACGGCCACCGTGTTACCATTAAGGATGAGGTATTAGGAGGAAATATGGACTACGTGCGTTGAAATCTAAGGCCAAGTGAAAGTTAATGGGTAAAATTACGACTTGAATAACAAAGAACACCGTAGCTTTGCTTACTGTTCTAAGACATCAATCTACAAGTGCTATGATTTATGAGTATCTTTATTTTTTTGGTGGCTCTGCTGTTTTTCTTTTTTTTTGGCCATTTTTGGCACAGAGGATAAATGTGTCTAGTCTGTAAGATATAGCTTGAGCTCCGCGACAGCTGTCATGGACATTTGCGTCCATGAAGTTTTGAATTTTTTCACAGAGTATTTGTTCTGTGAAAACTCCGTACTTACTGCACACTATTCGATGTCTAAGCAATATCGTAACCTAGCCCTGTCAGTGTGACAGCTGTCGTGGAGCTCAAGCTATATTTTACAGACTGTAGTGCTCAACACATTCAAGAGAATATTTGTTAAGTTTAAAAGTTGGTAATTTAGGCTAAAACTGTTTTGAAAGAATAAAAATGTGGAGTTTCTTTGTTAGTTTCTTCTCCATCTAACCTATTCATTGTGAAACTAACAACTTTGATTTTCATAAAGTAAACGTTTTGTTTGTACTATGAATAAAATATTTGATTTTGATTTTGATAAATAAATAATTACAGGTGCCTGATCCTAAGTTTTCGGTGGTGAGTCTCAAAACTTACTAATGGTTGAGAAATAGTTGTAAAAAAACATTTTTTTTTATTTCCATTTTATTACTCTATATCTATATTTCCGGAACTTAGACGTGACGTTTTTTTAATTGAATTTTGTTATCCAACTGTAATAGTTTAGGAAACGTGTTAAATGAATCATGCAGGTTTTACTAAAATGCCCGAAAATTCAAAATTTTGCTGACCTAATCCAGGTTAAGCCTCGCTTAGACGGTGGCTTGACTAGACCACCCGAACTATAAAATCGTAAGCATAGAAAATTAACTCCGTACTAAACGCATGTATACAACGTTTGAGAAAAATTCTCAGAGTGGAATTTTTTTGCTGCCTTTTTCTCCATTACAAATTTGGTCCCGAAGCAGTGCTGTTTCAATAAATAGAATGTAAATTCAGTATCTTAAAATAAATTTCTGATTTCTGTCCATTCCCGGTTTCTTTAGAAAATCAACTGTTGATATATAGATATCAATTGATATACATTATCTGATTCATAGCTATTATTTATTAGTGCACATTGCGGCAAATAACAGTTGATTAAAAAGCTATTACTGTATAAAACTTGACTTTAAACCCCACTCTAGATTATCTTTATCTCAATGATAACAATATTAATAGTAGGTTAGTGCTAATTATATTGTCTTGGTCGGACTCTTTCAACAGAAAGTCAAGTAAGTGTATCCGATAAAACAGTATAATGTCTAGTGCTAAGCAAGTTTTTGTTCAAAAAAGTGCTAAGTAAAGTGGAAAAGCAAGCTTAAAATGTAGTAGGGTATTTTGTTATAGAATTTTTCCAAAATGGCTTCACCAATTTTTATTAAATTATTTGTGTATTTTTGGTAGGTCTGAGAATAGGTCGTAAGGTGAATAATATGGCAAAACAAAGTTGGCTAGATATATAGATTTGGATTGTTACGGATAACTACCATTAAAAACTTCCCATAATAAAATCACTTGTCCTAGCCTCAAACTAAGATACCCGGTGCTATAGTAACCTAGCAAGGAATAAACCCAGACTGGGGTTGTGCAAATCAAAAATCCACATCTTTTTTCGTATCACCTCTGATGTTACATGCAAAATCAATAAATTGAAATAAATTTAGTTGAATTGATTATACACGAAATTAGTCTTCGCCTATATTAATTTTGAGTTGATTTTTCCCTAGATTTAAAGCAAGCATGGGATAAGAATTCTTAATTCACAGACAAAATCCTCAACCTCAGTCCCCCCATTGATAAAAACAAATCAATGACTATTAAAAATTAAAAAAAAAAAGTAAAAAATGTTTATTCAGTTAAAAGAACATAGTTATAAATTTGTGAGGCTTAAAGCTTAGAATTAAGACAGGTAGAATGGCAAAAAATATTATAACATTGTAAAGTAACAGAGTCCCCACACTAGGCATAGCCTGTATCGTGGGCGACGGTTTCAGAGTTGTTGAACATTATATGTGGCGTGTTTTTGTTGACATTTGAGTTATGTTATGGTTACACAATCTAATCTAGAAGCAAAATAAAAAAAAAAACTAAAGCAAATAACTTTGAAAATTTAAAATATTTTTATTATTTTATTTTTACTACGTTCTATTTTTACTTCTAGAAATAGTCTAACTTCTCCTCCGAAACTCCTTTGCATTGGAATGTGTATGAAGTGTATCTTCTGAAGTGAGTAGTTACTGCCAGTGCAGTCATTATGCGGCCGACTCTGTACATTTGCATCACAACTACCAGTTAACTGCCTTCATTAATCATGAGACGAGACGTTTACTATTCATTTACAAACTGCCTGGATTTTGAAGCGCCCGTTATTAATAAATCCGTCAGCTAAAGCATAAATTCAAGAAAATAACAAGCACAAAAACCTTTTAATAGAATTCCTTTTTTTTTATAACTAACATTCTAAATCGGTAGACCAACGGCCCAATTGTGCGACGATGTCAGGCTGGCATGGCAGTCAGGTGGATGCGAATGGCGTATGGCGTGATGAGGACAAAGCATAAACAGTCGGCAGAGGTGGGATGATGATGATGATGAACATTCAAAATTATTTTTAGTGTAACAAAAAAAAACATGATTCCACACATAAAAATCACTTTCCCAACGATCCTGGTCTCAAATTGTGATATCTAACCAAGCAAAGACATCATGAACATGGAAATATATCCAGACTGAGGACATTTGTACAAATTAATTGTGGCCCCCATGGGGGGAACCCATGACCCTCCAACATGGTGATCAGAAATGACACCGCTAGATCAATCATCATCAACACATTATGTCCCCACCGAGGGGCACGGGTGGGTCTCTTCCGTGAGGAAGTTACAGGCCATACTCCAGCACGGGGGCCTAGTCCGGATTGGTGGAGGCTTGTAAGACTAGTGGCTGGTCTTACTCTCAGAAGTTTTCAAGCCACCCTAAGGCCTCTGACTTGGGTTAACGACTGTCATCTATCAACGGCAGCCAGCACCGACTGTTTGACGTGCCTTGCAAAGCACGGAACCGCTCGGAAAAATGCCACTAGCGTTAGTCATAGACGGTCACCCATCCATGCACTGAATGCGCCGTGTGTTGCTTAACATTCGTGATCGTTTAAGATCACTCAGGCAGCCGGGGCTACGAGCGATTTGTGTTTCACTAGATCAATGTGGCAGTCAAATTGAATTAACCTCTTCAGTCCTGACCTTGAAAATAACAATAGTTTTCTATTGTTATTTTGTCGACACAGGATTGAGGAGGTCACACCCATAAATCTTAATAAAAGATGAGTAGGTACCTTCTCATATTTACCCCCGAAAAACCTAAACGATTTTCAATATAAATATTTTAATGGCCCTTTCAAATGTCAATAATGGCTTCCGAGTATAACAATGGTGTTCCGTCCACCGTCAGAGGGCATTGTCAGCCGGCTCCGTTCAATAGGCGGCCCTCTCACTGGAAAATGGCTCCTCGAAAGATTTGCTTTTATGCTGGCTAACGAGTGACAACCTCTTACTCTGAGGTTTTATGCGCGCGTCTAGTGAAATAAATAATGGCGCAGAACATCACACCCGCAAAGTTGAAATTGAACTATTGAAAAGTTTTCTTTCCGTGAAGGAAGAAATCACAAAGAAACTTGAGTTGCCATGGTGTTCATTTACCCCAACAATTTAAAATTGTGAACACATGGTAGACAAGCGTAATTAAGCCTTTACTATTCTTCTCTCTGATAAAAGGCCAGTGGGACATACATACAGTGGGGTGTAATTTTGGGGACTCAGTACTTAAAACTTCCCGATATTTTGTTAGATATTTTTTTGTAGGTGTTCACGCCGAACGCCTGCAAGACAGCATGAGCAAAAACTATCACGACCGAATCAACCGCGATATGAATACACAGGCACTCAACCTCCTGCGACTGCGCAGCTCACGTAGACCACGTGAGCACTCTTCAACCAATGGTGCTACTGTAAAAGGACTGGACCAATGGCACGACGGCGACACGGTGGTGGAAAGGACTTCCAACGGCCAAATCTGAGCTAGATCTTTTTCTGTTAAGCTAGACACTACTAACTTTTTACCCGCGATCTTGTATCGACCTTTTTAACGGATTTTGCACAAATATTGTATGGTACTAACGTTCCTGACATTATAATCTACATCAATTACATCAATCAGTGACATCAATTACCTGAAGTCTACGTATTTAATTTGCACCTGAGAGGAAACCAGACGACGGATATTACACGTTTCACACTACGCTGGCGTAAGCTGCCACATTTTTGGACCTTCATCGCTGGATTCTTCAGAGAATCGGACCTGATCGTCGAACCTGGGACATTGGACTAAGATTAAGTTACGCACATCGAGCTAAGAGCATTTCGGTAAGACGTACCAGGCAGGACTCCCAACCCTTTTCCCTCTCATCTGTGTTAATACCGTACTTCATATCTATTTCAGTCCGTTACGAACTCCATAGTTGACCTACAGGAAGCGTCGCGAAAGCTCAGCGTTATCGAATCACGCACAACGACCGTTGAGCTTTGCCCGGGAAACGCAAATCGTGAGTACCTCATCCTTCCATAAACCCACCACCACTATGACTGAATCTGCAGGCAATCTAGGTGTCCCAGTAGCTAGCAAATCATCTGATTTAATCAGCAATCTTGTTCGCAAAAGAGGCCACTGCAAAGGCCGATTGACAAATCTCACTAAATATTTTGATTCGTTCGAAGAAGTATGTCTAAATTCAAAGCAAACATCTGAGATTAAGTTACGCACACAAGCTGCTAAGGAATTACTAAGCGAGTTTCACGATATTCAGTTAAAAATAGAGGAGCTTAGTAACACCATTGATGTCGAGCTAGAGTATCGCGAAAGCTTTGAAAGTGCGTACTACAGTATGATTGCCAGTGCGCAAGAGTTAGTAGCCGATGTCGATAATGTCACTACAAAAAATCCGAATCACAATGTTTCCCAGCACACCATCCCAGTGCGTTTGCCTACTATCGTGTTACCAACATTCACAGGTTTTCTAGATTCCTGGCTTGAGTATCGCGATTTGTATCTATCACTAGTACACGAATCCACACAAATAAGCGATATTCAAAAATTTCATTATTTAAAATCGTCGCTTGAGGGTAGCGCGGCGGCAGTTATAGATTCTATTGAATTCTCGGCTCAAAACTACAGCGTTGCATGGGAATTACTTACTAATCGGTACAATAACAACCGCTTGCTGGTGCATAATCACGTGAAAGCACTATTTTCCATTCAATAGTTTACCAAGGAATCGCCAGCATTTTTACGTAACCTTATCGATACCGTACTAAAAAACATGCGAGCTTTAAAGACACTTGGGGAGCCAACTGATTCCTGGGACACTCTCATTATTTACATTGTAGTATCAAAGTTAGACGCCACTATAGAAAAAGAATGGGAGCAATATAAATGCACACTAATTCGTGAAAACTTTGAGTCTAAGTCACGATTAAAACTTGACGAGTTACTTGAGTTTTTAGGACGTAGGGCGGACGTGTTGGAGACATTGATTGTTACTCACAGCACACATAATAAACCACACGATAATAAACGGCAAAATTCACACGCAAACCATGGTTCGGATTATCGTAAAGTACACTGCAATGTATCCTCCACGTCCACCGCTAAGGCGGACCCTGCTAGGTACTCGCACACCTACAAATGTTGCCCTATGTGCAGTGGACAGCATCCAGTGTATTCATGCCAACGTTTTCTTGAACTTTCAGTTTCCGAAAAACATTCATTTATCACACGAAATAAATTATGTTCGAACTGCCTGCGCTCTGGACACATAGTCGAAGACTGCCGGTTCGGACCTTGCAAAAAATGTTGTAAAAAACATAACTCGTTACTGCATCCAGAGGAGCCTAATGTAGGCACACAAAATAGCGTCGTATCGCTATTCGCATTAGGTTCGGATTCACATTCCTTTCCCTCTCTGATGCCCCTCTCACACATTGACGGTTCACACGTAAACGCTCTAAGCACACAAGCTCACAGCGCTGAACAGGTCGTCGTACTATCAAAAGCTATGGTTAAAATAGCAGATATTCACGATAATTTCCATTACGCAAGAGTGCTGTTGGACAGTGGAAGTGAACGATGCTTCATGACGACATCACTTTGCAAAAAATTACAATTACCAATAATACAGTCCACTCATACAATCAAAGGCGTAGGTAGTTCCGTGACAAAGTGCACACACACCTGTGAAATTTCACTCAGGACTTTGTCAGGCAACTACACTACGCAAATTAAATTAGTCCTTCCGACAATAACGTCTAACCTACCTTCACCGAACGTCACACGGTTGTTTGGTAAGGGTATTTCCATACCGAACCACATTCAATTGGCTGAGCCACACTTTATGGAGTCCCAACCAATTGATATTTTAATAGGTGCAGACTTATTTTGGGACCTTTTAGAAGAAGTAAAAATACGTTTGTCAAACGGACCGTTCCTTCAGAACACAAAATTAGGATGGATAGTTTCAGGTTCCATTCACAATCAAAGTAGCACACAAAAACACTCACAACATATTCACTGTAATTTTTACCCAGTCACTAGACACGCAACTGAAAAAGTTCTGTGAGCTGGAGGAGTTAACCGGCTTTATTGATGCTTGCAGCGCGGAAGAAAAGACTTGCGAAGAACACTACTTCACACAACATACAACAAGAACTCCTAAAGGTAGCTCTTGCGTTGACGACTGCGTTGCGTTGTAGCGGTTAGCGCATCTGCTTACCACGTGAGAGGTCCCGGGTTCGATCCCCGGCACCGGGTCTTGGATGTTTGCATGTTGTGACGTCGCTGTTTCTGGTTCCCGCGACGCAGGGTGTCCTGGTGAGGGCCAGAAGTAATATATGTGCCTGTATGTTTATGTTTATGTTTAAATCCCATTCAAGGAAAACACTGCGGGTTCGCAAGATTTGCACAATTTAAAGTATGCCACACACGATTTTCCTGAGACGATACACAATACAATATGTACTCTACTCACCTTTATTTAATTTAATTTTGCTTAATAACCTTGCTTCGGAGTCAAGTGTAAACCCACAGTGGTTCCTATTTCACAGATTTTCACAGCTCAATCGTATGACGCGCGTGTTTGCTTACTAAAGCGCTTTATTTACAACACTCGAAACACAACTGAAAAGCGAACGGGCCCATTATATGCATCCGAATTGAGTGACTCACTGACCTCATTAGCAAAGTTTTCACAACAAGAATCATTTCCAGATATTTATAAAATATTACAAGGGCACGAAAATATTCCGGCTTCACATAATTTAGCAAAGCTAACTCCCTTTATTGATGACAAGGGTTTAATCAGAGTAGGTGGAAGACTTGCTCAATCACACGAATTTACATACGAGAAAAAACATCCAATACTTATTTCCGGTAAACATCATTTCACGAAGGTACTTTTTACGGCAGAACACAAACAGTTGTTGCACTCCGCACCACAAACATTGCTCTATTCCATTCGAGAAGTTTGGTGGCCGATAGGTGGGAGGAACATAGCTCGAAAAATAGTTCACGCTTGCGTTCGATGCTTGCGCTTCCGTGCCAAAACACTAACACCGATCATGGGTAATCTTCCATCACAACGTTTGAGCCCAGGATTTACCTTTCTAAACACAGGCGTAGATTACATGGGACCAGTAAATATCCTCGATAGAAAGGCAAGAGGCGCTAGGACCGTAAAGGCCTATGTTTGTTTATTTATTTGCTTCACAACGCGCGCAGTTCATTTAGAGCTGGTTGGTGACTTATCGACGCAGGCCTACCTACTCGCTCTAAAAAGATACGTATCACGGCGCGGAAAACCTGCTACTATATTTTCTGACAATGGAAAAAACTTTGTCGGTCTCATGAATGATTTTGCTAAGTTTCTTAGATCATGTTCACACGATATTTTAGAATATGCCACAAGTCAGAATATAAAATTCAGTTTTATTCCGCCTTATTCTCCTCACTTTGGTGGCTTATGGGAGGCTGGGGTAAAATCATGCAAATATCATTTGCGACGGGTCATAGGTGACACTAATTTAACTTATGAGGAGTTTAGTACGGTGTTGACACAGATTGAGGCCGTCCTGAACTCCCGTCCTTTAAGTCCTATGTCCACAGACCCTCACGACTTCCATCCCCTTAGTCCAGCTAACTTCTTGGTTGGCCGTCCACTGACTGCACCGCTCTGTGATGACGTCAGCGACACACCTGCACATCGCTTGACACGCATCGCCGGGTGGAACAGATCCACCAACACTTCTGGACCAGATGGTCCAAGGAGTACATTTCCGAGATGCAGACAAGAAGCAAATGGAAGTCACGTCACGCAGACCTTACAGCTGATACGTTAGTTCTCATCAAGGACGACAACCAACCACCCATGAAGTGGCGTCTCGGTCGCATCATCACGACATTCCCTGGTACAGATGGCATCTCCAGGGTCGCAGATATCAGAACGGAAACTGGCGTCACACGTCGAGCCTTCTCCAAGATCTGTCTACTCTGGCAGGATGAAGAATGAAGCCAACTATCTGCACTATCCTTTTGAAAGTGGACCCTTTCAAGGCCGGGGGCATTTTCACGCCGAACGCCTGCAAGACAGCATGAGCAAAAACTATCACGACCGAATCAACCGCGATATGAATACACAGGACTCAATAGGGCACCTACTGCGACTGCGCAGCTCACGTAGACCACGTGAGCACTCTTCAACCAATGGTGCTACTGTAAAAGGACTGGACCAATGGCACGACGGCGACACGGTGGTGGAAGGGACTTCCAACGGCCAAATCTGAGCTAGATCTTTTTCTGTTAAGCTAGACACTACTAACTTTTTACCCGCGATCTTGTATCGACCTTTTTAACGGATTTTGCACAAATATTGTATGGTACTAACGTTCCTGACATTATAATATCAATTACCTGAAGTCTACGTATTTAATTTGCACCTGAGAGGAAACCAGACGACGGATATTACACGTTTCACACTACGCTGGCGTAAGCTGCCACAGTAGGTTTGTATTCTACCACATTTCTGCCGTCACCCATTTGTGTTTTCTGTTGAATGTTGTATTATGTTGCGTGATTTTGTGTTTTTGAGTATAGTGTTGTCAAATAAATATATTTTTCTTTCTTTCTTTCTTTCTTTCTTTCTTTCTTTCTTTCTTTCTTTCTTTCTTTCTTTCTTTTCTAGGCTGCATTACTGCTACTGAGAATGATGAGCGGCATCTGGCATTAGATGGCACTAAAAAGGAACAGTTAAATACCTATAACATATTATTTCTTCTGGCGTTATAAGGATGGGTAGATTTCATGTTTATTGTTAACCCTTAGAGCGTTCGAGATACCTATACACATAAAACTAAGGACTATAACTGACTAGTTGTCCAAATTAGTGTACTTACGTAGCAAAACCTTTTTTTTTTAACGGGGTGAAATGCAGTTACGCACCATGACGCCGCGACCCTGAGGGAGGGTGGCGGCCGTGTGTCAGGCTCACCCACCGAGTGTGGGCATACTGACTAAAACACCCCGGGAGCCGTCCTGTCGCTTGTGCAATGAGGCACCGCCGGATCCCGCAAGTGGTGTGACCACAACGCGAATGCTACAGCGGCGCCCCGGCGACGTCGGCCCGATCGAAGTCGGACCCCTTCCCTGGAGGAGGGGTGTGGGCTCCACACCCCCCCCCCCTCCCGCCACGTGTTAGACGGCAGGTCCCTCAACCTGCCGTCTGTGGCCCTCACTGCACCGGCGGCATAAGGTGCGCGTAGCGTCCCCTACGCACGCCGGTGCGTCTTCGACGGAGCGGCGCGGACTCCGGGTCGTCCTCCCGCAAACCGCTCCTCGGCCTCCTTCAGCCCCAGGACCTGGTGGCAGAAGTGGGCCATCGCCTTCCACGCTCTCTCCCTGCGGAGCATGATTGGGATCATACTCGGCAAGGAGAGACCATCCTCGAAGTATTGCACCAGAATATGGCGCTGTGGACCCCAGGCCGCACACTCCACTAGAGTGTGCTCCGCCGTGTCCACTGGAGCGCCGCACTCGTGGCACACCGGCGTCTCTTCCCTCCCGATACGGTGCAGGTACTTACCGCAGCATCCATGTCCCGTAAGCACCTGCACCATCCGGAAGGTGAGAGGTCGACGCTTGCGGCGCATCCAGCGCTCCAACACAGGCCTAACGGCCTGTATGGTCCACCCGCCATATTGGGCCACCTCGAGGTCTTCGGCCCACTTCTCCAGGTCCTTCTTGGCCTCTAGGCGCTGGTGGCGCACCTCTCTTGGGGCCGGGTTCTCGCCCTGGGCCCTCTTTGCCGCCACGAACCTGTATACCTGGGCGAGAACCTCGGCCTCCCGCTCCCAGGGAGGGTCACCGGCCACGACAGTGGCTGCCACCCACGACACCGTACGATACTCTCGTGACCTCTGCGCGATCACCCTCTGCGGTCGCCTCAGAAGCGACTTGTTGGCGGCGCAGAGGGCGTCCACCCACACGGGGGCACCGTACAGCGCCATGCTGCGGACTATGCCCGCTATTAGTCTGCGGCACCTCGTATTGGGCCCTCCCTTGTTAGGGAGGAGCTGCCCGAGGGCCGCAGCTGCCCTGACCAGTCTTGGCCCCAACTTCTGAAAGTGGGGGCCAAAGCCCCAGCGCCCATCCAAGATGAGGCCCAAATATTACATCTGGGCCCCGATCCTCACCACCGTTCCGCCACCGAGGACGATATTCGCGCCCGGCGGCGGTCCAGCTCGGGGCCCATGAAATAAAAGGGCCTCTGTCTTCTCGAGGGCCACCTCGAGCCCCAGCCGCCGGATCCTCCCGACCACCAAGTCCACCCCTACTGTGGCGAGTCGGGCCTTCCAGGCTTCCTTGAAGTCTCCTCCCCGGGCGGTGACCAGAGTGTCGTCTGCATAGCAGATGACACTCATCCCGGGGAGGAGTCTGCCGCGGAGCACCCAATCATAGCCGACGTTCCACAGGATCGGCCCCAACACCGATCCCTGCGGAACGCCGGCCTCCACCCGGTGCTCCACCAGGCGGCCGCCTCTTCCGACGGCTAATACCGTCCTGCCCTCCAAGTATGCCCTCAACAGCACTCCTATGTACCGAGGCACTGTTGAAGGCATTCTTTATGTCCAGGGACACGGCTAGGACCCTGGACCCTCCCTCAGTCGCCTCCGTGGTGAGGCGCTTCAGGGCAAGGATGGCGTCGACCGTCGACCTCGTCGGGCGGAACCCGTATTGGGTCTAGGAGAGACCGGGCCCCGTGCCGAGCAGATGCCGGTCGAGTCGGGCCGCTAGAATGCGTTCTAGCAGCTTCCCGACTTCGTCCAGCAGGACGATTGGCCTGTATGCCGAAGGAGAGTCGGCAGAGCGACCCGCCTTCGGCAACAGGACCAACCGCCCCACCCTCCACAGCTCCGGGAACTGGCCGGTGCGGATGCACGCGTTAAACAGTTTCCGAAGCTGCTCCCCGAGGAACTCCAGTGCCACAAACAGCACTTTCCCGGGGACCCCGTCCGGGCCGGGTGCCTTCTTCTTGGAGCGAAGGCACCGTATGGCAGCCCTCATCTCACCGTCCGGGACAGGGGGGGGGTGTCTGCTCGACTCCCTCGTCTCCTTCTTCCTCCCGCGAGGTGGCGGGGGCCATCGCTGGGGGGCTGAAGTCCCCTTGACGGGGAAACAGCTCCCGGACCACCCTTTGTAGAAAAAGGGGGTCCAGCGTCTCCGTCGTCGGGGCCGTCTGAGGGCGCATTTTATTGCGCGCCCATCGGTATGGACGGCCCCACGGGTCCTTGTCCAGCCCCGCCAGCATGGCCTCCCTCGCCCTTTCCTTGGCCCTGCTGATGGCCAGCTGCACCGCCTTCCTGGCCTGCCGGTACGTCGCGTACAGCTGGCCATCAGCGCCGCCCTGGCTCGGCCGTCGCCTGTCCCTCGCATAGGCCCTGCGGGCCGCGGAGCATGCGGCGCGGAGGTCCACTGGGTCCACCAGTAGATAGATAGATAGATAGATAAAACATTTATTTGCATTTACACACACATTCAATAAAAACAATATAAAGCAGACTATGCAGTGGTAGAAAAACAAATAACACACACAAAACACAATGAAGCAATATAACAAAACAAAAAACATTTAAATTGAGACAAACAGCGATGCTTTATGTACTTTAGGTGTGGCAAATGCAAAAGGGCTCTGACTCAGCATAAGCTGGAGATATAGTACTCCAGCGCTGATCTTCCGTCAGTAACCGTACGGCAGCGTGCAGAGCTCGGAGAGATGGTACGAATTACGACCCAGTTCAAAATAAAATAAAATAAAATATGGTATAAAAATCAATTACGATAAGATGTATTAGTCATAAATTATAGCACGAGTCAAACTTCAGGTTAACGAAGTAGACGGCTGAATTGTTATTAGTGGTATGTCAGTAAAAGTAATTGCATAAATTGTAAAAAGATTATTTAAAATATCATATTAATAAGGTAATGTCAGTTAATTACATAGATTGTGAAAATATTGATAAAATGTAAAATTATAAAATTATTTATTGATGTCAACTAATTAAATCTAAATGAATTTATGTAATTATATAATTATAAGAACACATGTACATTAACTTTTAAATATGACTTGATTTGGTTAGGTTTGGTTTTATCCAATAACAGATATTAAGGAAGCACCTTTTGTAAGTCGAGCAGAACTTTTTTATAGCTGTGTAGCGGTTGCTGTCGGTCTTGTTATTAGTGCGTAGCGGTGGTAAGAAATGAAGAAAGTCTTGATAGACAGAAGACAGAGATTTAATGTCCACACTTACACGAACAGCACAGAACAGAACAGTAAAAACACTACGATAGAAAGAAGGAGAAAGTACATAGGCAAAAGCGATAGCTTAGCGAAATACGTAAGGTAATTCGGGGCGCGAGCGACACAGGTTTCGCGTAGAACGTATATCGGGCGACTGGCTCGCTGCCAGCGCAGGAGTGGTGATCAGGCGTAGAAGAACAATAGGAACCGGTCTCGCGCAGCGGGCAGGCCGTGAAGCCAGCGCGCAACATGGCTGACATCACGCCTGCGCTCGGGCGGGTGAGCAGAGGCGTGAGAATATAAACATCATAAATAAACTAATAGATATTGTGTAGGTGTTGGACAAATTATAAATAGATTACGTAAAAGACAAATTGACGGAATAAAATATTATACACAAAATTATATTAACAATTACATAAATAAATGAAATAAATATAGATAGGTGGCCCACATCACTCCCCCCCAGAGGCCGTCCCTACGGTCGATAATATTGAGGAAACCGAACTATTCTACCGGACCGAGTTTTCTTGGGTTCTGCCTGAGCTGGTGGAGCCAGCTTCGGTTCACGAGGGGCAGGTGTGGTCGTGGGTGCGGGTGCTGGGGTAGGTGTGGGGATAGTCATCGGACTGGGGTCGACGAGCATGTATGCAGGCTTGAGGCGATCGATGGATACGGTGACGTTCTTATTTTTCATGCGTATTTTATAAGTTTTATCGCTCCGTTCAAGCACTTCATAGGGGCCGGTGTATGGAGGCTGTAAAGCGCCTCTTAATGCATCGTCCCTTAAAAATACATGGCTTGATGAGCCCAAGTCTTTGTACACAAAGATTTTGTTCTTGCTGTTGCGGGCAGCGGGTGACGGTTGCAACTTAGCGACCATTTGTCGTAACCGAGTGGCAAAGTCTGAAATGTCGGTTGAGTCGGGGTCTGTCGTGTGGAAGAATTCTCCCGGCAGACGTAACGGCTCTCCGTATACCAATTCAGCTGATGACGCTTGCAGGTTGTCTTTAAAAGAAGATCTAATGCCTAACAGCACCAAAGGCAAGGTGTCTGCCCAGTTGCTATCTGCGTGGCACATTATCGCAGATTTTAGCTGGCGATGAAAACGCTCGACCAAGCCGTTGCACGCTGGGTGATACGCGGTTGTTTTGCGATGTTTGAATCCTATCATCTTTCCTAGATATTGGAAGAGAGCGGATTCAAACTGTCGTCCGCGATCAGTGACGATATCGGTAGGACATCCGAATCTTGATATCCACGATATCAAGGCCTTCCCAACTGTTTCGGCGGTCATGTCTGCCATCGGCGTCACCTCTGGCCACCGTGTGAAGCGGTCCACTACAGTGAGGCAATAACGATGCCCTTGAGATGGCGGTAGTTGGCCTATTATATCCACATGGATAAAAGCAAACCGTGCGCGGGGCAAATCGAACGTGCCTAAAGGAGATGACACGTGACGATTTACCTTAGCGCGTTGGCATGCCTGGCACTTTTGCGACCACGCTCGACAGTCCTTGCGCACACCAGGCCAGACGAACCGTTCAGCTACCAACTTAGCTGTTGCGTTGGCTCCTGGGTGGCTTAACTTATGGAGGCTGTCGAAAACTTGCTTGCGCAGAGACTTTGGCACATAAGGTCTTGGACATGGAGTGCTAACATCACAATAAATTTCGGTCTGGCCGTTTGCGACACTAAGCTTATTTAAGCGGAGTGAGGATTCACCACTTAATAATTGCAGTAGCTCAGGGTCCGAGGCTTGAGATTCCGCAAGTAAGTTGTGACTGATTGGCATCTCCAGTTCATCGACACGTGACAAAGTGTCAGCGACAACATTGTCTTTTCCCGAAATGTGCCTAATGTCGGTCGTAAACTGGGAAATATAATCTAAGTGACGATACTGACGAGGCGAGCACTGGGCTTTTCGTTCATGAAAAGCGTAAGTGATTGGCTTGTGGTCAGTATACACTATAAAATGTCGCGCTTCCAACATGTGCCTAAAGTATTTTATGCTTTCATAAATGGCCAATAGTTCGCGATCGTATGGCGAGTATTTCTGTTGGCATGGACTGAATTTGCGCGAAAAGAAAGCAAGAGGTTGCCAAATACCATCTTTCAACTGCTGCAAAACTGCACCCATAGCCAGATCCGATGCGTCTGTTACCAGAGCAAGTTTGGCTTCACAATCTGGGTGTGCGAGTAATGCAGCATTTGATAGGCTCTCGGCTCTCTTTGCATTTATTAAAAGCGTCGAGTGACTCACCGGTCAAGTCTACCGGATAGGAAGCTTTGACAGAGCCAACAAGCAAGGCATTTAACGGGGCTTGGATTTTGGCGGCGTTGGGCAAAAAACGTCGGTAAAAATTAACCATGCCCAAAAATCGTCTAAGTTGCCGGACTGTTTTTGGTATGGGAAAATCTTTAATAGCGTCGACTTTCGATTCTAATGGCTTTGTACCAGCTTCGGAAATTCGGTAGCCTAAAAAAGTGACTTCGCTAGCCCCGAAAACGCATTTCGATGTGTTGATGAGTATACCATAAGCTTTCATGCGTTTGAAAATTTCTTGGAGGTGAATTTGATGCTCGTCCTCAGTTTTGGAAAATATTAAAAAATCGTCCAAATATGGATATACAAAATCAAGGCCTCTGGTCAACTCATCAACAAACCTCTGAAATGTTTGGCCAGCGTTACGAAGACCAAAAGTCATCATCGGAAATTCGAAGAGTCCGAAGGGTGTGGAAATGGCTGTTTTCGGGATATCTTCTTCATAGACTGGTATTTGGTTATAAGCCTTTACCAGATCTATGGTGGAAAAGACTTTGCAACCAGCAATACTTTGTGAAAAGTCGTGTATGTGTCTAATGGGGTAGCGATCTGGAATAGTGCGCGCGTTAAGCATCCGGTAGTCGCCGCAAGGTCGCCAGCCATTTTCTTTTTTAGGGGCGAGGTGCAGCGGGGATGCCCAGGAGCTTTGCGACGGTCGTGCTACACCATTGTTGAGCATAAGTTCGAATTCAGTTTTAGCAATTTTAAGTTTGTCTGGTGCTAACCTGCGGGGAGTACAAAATATGGGGGGCCCTGGTGTGGTCCTAATGTGGTGAACCGTGTTGTGCGCTGGAGTCAACATTGTGCCTGAAGGGCGGGTAATTTCGGGGAAATTATTCAAAAGTTCGTTGAATCTAGTGTCGCCCTGCAAAATTTTAACAGAATCTACATTTGTGTCAGCAAGGTAGGCTACAGAAAACAAAGTAGTAGTGTTATCGATAAGTCTTTGATTACGAATATCAACAATTAATTTATAATGGCTGAGAAAATCTACACCAATAATAGCTTTTGTAACATCAGCTACAACAAAACGCCACGGAAAATTACGTCTCAAGCCTAAATTTAAATTAAGTTCAATGTAACCATACGTATCTATGTTGGTTCCGTTTGCCGCACATAACTGAAAGTCCGTCTTCGTTCGTCGTTCACGAAGCGCCGCTCGAGGGTAGACACAAAGGTCGCTGCCGGTATCTATAAGTAAATCCGTTTTCGAGTTGCGGTCGGTGACGAAAAGGCGACCAGTTGAGGCAGGGCAATCGTCAGCCGCCATTAGCGACCGCCCGTGGAGTTTCCCGCCTTCTGATAGTCACACGGTTTGACGCACCTGCTAGCTTTCTCAGCGAACTTGGAATGGTACCAGCAGATAGGGTACTTTTGGTAGCTTGACCTTGATCTGGTTCTTGTACGTGAGGATGAACGGCGCTCCCGTGGTCTGGATCGGCCTTAGGGACGCTGAGTAGCACGCGTGTGCTCGTCGAGCTTTAGCGCGAGGCGCTCCACCATTTTTCTCAGCTCCGCTATCTCGCCGGATGACGTACCCGTCGCTGCGCCGGCTGAAGTCGCCGCGACGTTACAGGGTGATGTGATTTCATGGATCCGGTCCGCCAGGTCGGAAAGCTGTTCCAGAGTTTGCGTCGTTTGGGAGGCTAGTACGGTTTGTAAGTTTTTCGGTAGACGGTTGCTCCAGATGGTACGTACGAAATCTTCAGGAACGGAAGGTCCAGCCAGGTCTTGGAGATGTCGAAGGAACTGTGAAGGCTTTCGGTCGCCTAGCTCTTCATGTGTCAGTAGCTGTCTAACCTTGTTTTCGTGTGACGCCGATAGTCGTCGTATAAGCTCAGACTTAATTTTTGCGTAACGGTCCTGGGCCGGTGGGTTGGTAATGATGTCCTTTACCGCCTTGGCGTGGTGCATGTCTAAGTTAATCACGACATTGCTGTATTTTATTGCGTCGTCGGTAATACCAAAGTTGTCAAACTGACCTTCTAAGAGCGCAAACCAAATCTCCGGATCCTCGGGTGAAAAAGGGTGCACTTTCACGTTAATTTTTCCGTTGCTCGACGTCATCGTGTCCTTATAATCCAACGAAGCACGCAATGTCTTTGTTCGCTTAGTTACGTTGACGCCATATTGTGATTCCGTAGACGTTGCCGAATCACTATCGCTCATTACAGTGTTCTAGAAGGGTCACCAGTGTAGCGGTTGCTGTCGGTCTTGTTATTAGTGCGTAGCGGTGGTAAGAAATGAAGAAAGTCTTGATAGACAGAAGACAGAGATTTAATGTCCACACTTACACGAACAGCACAGAACAGAACAGTAAAAACACTACGATAGAAAGAAGGAGAAAGTACATAGGCAAAAGCGATAGCTTAGCGAAATACGTAAGGTAATTCGGGGCGCCAGCGACACAGGTTTCGCGTAGAACGTATATCGGGCGACTGGCTCGCTGCCAGCGCAGGAGTGGTGATCAGGCGTAGAAGAACAATAGGAACCGGTCTCGCGCGGCGGGCAGGCCGTGAAGCCAGCGCGCAACATGGCTGACATCACGCCTGCGCTCGGGCGGGTGAGCAGAGGCGTGAGAATATAAACATCATAAATAAACTAATAGATATTGTGTAGGTGTTGGACAAATTATAAATAGATTACGTAAAAGACAAATTGACGGAATAAAATATTATACACAAAATTATATTAACAATTACATAAATAAATGAAATAAATATAGATAAATACCTCCCCCCATGACGCCACCACGTAGCCAGGCCCCTTCTCTACTAAAGAGAAGGGGACCCCAGTGCCAGCCCTCACGACGATGGCGGCGGAGCCGCTTTCGTCCCCCAGCCAATGGGGTTGGCTAGGGACGAAGTAGGGCTCCGCCACAGCCGCCACGGCTATGTCCCACTCCGCCATAGACTGCAGGAGCAGGTCTTGCGCTCCGGCGGAGTGGTTCACATTCGCCTGTAAGACGCTGAGATGTCCGCTGTCCATTAATGAGACATCTCAACGTCCCTCGCGGCTGCCGTCTGGCGGCTGTCAGTCCTCTGGCCCTGGGGTGCTGGGGCCATTCTCCCTCTGACATGGGGAGGGTTGCGACTGCGCCCCCTAATGATGTGATCCGCCGGCAGGCCCCGGTCCGTACAAATGGCGCATCGGGGGGGAATGACCTCGCAGGCACCTGAGGTGTGCCCGGCCGCGCCGCAGCGGTAACAAAGGCCGCTCCGGTCTGCCGCCGATGCGCACAGCTGGCGCGTGTGCCCCAGCCCCATGCACTTGTAGCAGCGCATGGGGCGCGCCTCGAGGAGCTGGGCACGCGCCGAGCTCCAGCCCACCAGCAGGCGACCGGCCTCTGTGATCCGCCTCGCGGCGTCAACCGGGCACGACACCAGGGCCGTAATTTCCCCCCTAGGGTTGGGGCGGATCGCCCCGCAGACCTTCACGGCCTCCACCGCGCAGCCCCCCGCCCTGGCCACCGCCGCCGCCAGCCTCTCGGGTGTGGCGGCGTCATCCAGACCAGCCACACGGATGTCGGCGGTCTTGCTGGGGCGGTCCACCCGCACCACATCGGACAGGGCCGCCCGCAGCTTGGCCGCCAAAGCGTCGGCCTTCTCGACGTTTTGGGAGCCCGCGATCTCTAGCATCCGGGCTCCCGTTGCCGTCTGGTGGGACCCCAGGCCAGTAATACCCAGCTCGTCCAGGCTGATGGCCTCCTCAGCCTTGGCCAAGACCTCCCTGTAGGTGAGGCCCTGGCCCGCGGCCTCAGGTGCAAGTGTCAGCACCACCGCCGCCGACCGAGGAGCCACCAGCCTGGGCGCCTTCCTCTTTGCCTCCTGGGTTGGCCCCGCCTTGGGTGCGGCCGACGCTTGGGCCGACCCCTTCCCTGCCGGCGCCGTCGCCTTCTTGCCCCTGCGCACCACCTCGGTCCAGGTCATGGTCGAGGTGGAAGGGGCTGGGGTCGCCTGAGCACTTGGGGGCTCCGGCTGCGACTCCTGAGTCGCCTCCTGGGTTGCCGCCAATTCCGCCTTCCTGCCCTTGGGCTTCCCCGTTTTTCCCGCAGGCGCGGGCGCCGCCGCTGGAGTCACCGCGGGTGCCGCCACGGGCACCGCCTTCTTCTTGTCCGCCGCTAGTGGCGTACGAGCTCTCTCCTGCGTGGAGACGAGGCCCGCCACCTTTCCCTCCACCATCCTCGCCAGAGGAGGGAGAAGGGCGGCCAGCAGGCGCTCCACCAGCTCGTCCCCCACTTCGGCCGGTGGGGGGGCCACGCAAGCCGCGGTCGGCCCAGCAGTCAGACCCGAGGCCGCCACAGAGGTCTTTAGGGCCTCGAAGTCCCTCTTGTAAGCCTTGAGCTCACCCCTCAGAATGATGAGCTCGCGGCTTAGGCGGACGTTGTCCGCCCGCAGCTTGCGCATGGCGTCCGAGGTCTTAGTCCTCGCCATGGTCTCCACCGTCTCGGCAATGCCCGCCGCAAACCTCTTAATTTTGTTTGCATAGCCCCCCTTTAAATTGGAGGACTTTCCCACCAGATCCAATATGGACGTGAGGTTTCCTCCCACCTGGGCCCTCATTGACTGAAAATCCAGCGACTCGGCCTCCTGCTCCGAGTCGTGGATCTCCTCGTCACCTTCGCAGGCCAGAACGGCCTCCGATGACTTCAAGAAGGCCCTCTTCTGGAGGTCCTTCTCGTAGGCCTCATCTCGGGCCTCCTCCTCCCTTTCCTTGAGGACCCTATTGGCCCTCGACAGCCCTGATGCGTGAAACGCGAGGCGCGCCTTCCCGCGTTTCGACGTGGCCACCTTCGCCGCGGCAGGCATTTCCGTCTCGGTGTCGGGAACCGACACCGAGTCAAACACCACTACCCCTCCGCCTCTCTTTCTCCCCCTGTCAACTTTCGAGGCTGTCGAAGCATCCGAGTCCATGCTGATGGACCCCACTAACAGCCCGTTAGTATATACTTAACCTAAGTATGTACAGTTATGTACACTTAGCCTAAATAATCCTAATTACCAACACCTAAACAAACCCAAAATAAGCCTCCTCCTATACTAAGAACAAAAAACTATATTAACAAACAGCAAACCCAATACACTCAATAGAAATCACAACACCCAACTCACTTAACTACTAAGCACACAAAACCAACCCGAGAAAATATAAAGAAAAAATTTCAATCAAACACTACTAAACAAAATAACCAAACCCTTAGGTAAACTCTGAACTAAACTCAAGCTACGTAGCAAAACCTGTTCACACGATAAAAATTATATGAGTACTTTGTTTTGCAGATATTATTATTATAACTTAACTAGCTATTCCCCGCGGTTTTACCCGCGGTTTATTGGGGAAAATAAAAAATTGTGTATTAAAAGTAAAAATAATAACTATTCACATTTTTAGAAATGGAAATTCCAATGGGAATAAGACATTATCCCGCAGTAAAACGTAGCCTATGTGTTAATCCAGGGTGACAGCTAACTCCATACCAAATTTTATTAAAATCGCTCCAGCCGTTTAGACGTGAAGAAGCAACAAACATACACACTCACATACTCACAAACTGATATGTAAACTGGTATGTAGTGATAAATACATAGTTACTTTTATTACGCAACTAATGCGTATATTCCGTTGGGGTAGACAGAGACCAAAGTTTGCCAATTGAAACGCACGCGGTTTCATGTACTTTGTATCTATTCTATTCTCTATCTTGCCCTTTGCAGATACTCTATGTTCAATTTATTTCTGCCTGGAAAGTCGCTTACATATGTAGATGTCTCGCTTATTACTCAAAATTATTTAATAGTCAGCAAATTGTTTTAAAGACCTTTTAAGATGTTTTAACTTCAAAATGTTAAATATTCATAGTCTATTTTCTAATTAAAGATACTCCATCAGAAAGATAAACACGCTCTGGCCAGAAAAAAATTTCGCGGAAGACTTTTGCGCAACATTCCCAAAGTAAGCTGTTTTCATTTTCATCATATGAAGGCTGGCGTTATCGTAAAGTTCAACAAAGTACTTTAATCTGAGATGTAATACTCGCCGACGAGGAAAATGCACCACGAAGTTGTGCAAGGTATGAAGGACGACTACTCTTGTTACAGGCATAGCGTAAAAACATACACTGATTTTGTAAACACATTTTTTTTACACACAAAATAAAAACTCAATCCGCTATTAATATTAATTTGAGGTCATGGTCAAGCAGTACCAGAGGTTCATATTTCTAAAATTTATTTTTCTTTGTATGCATCATACTAGTATTTTTTTCTATACCTTACATGTGCTTTTTGCCCAGAGCATCAACATTAAATATGTATAGACTGTAAGCTTTTAGAATATACCTCGCGCTCTAGAGTAGGCTTCGGTTTTCGTCGAAAGCACGCGAGTGTTACTACTTCCTGCTCTGTATAAAACTTTTCTTTACTATTTTGATAAGTTATGTAAAGTTATAAATAACAACACAAAATAAACCTTACCAATAATGTTATATAATCGATTCTATCCGATAGTAGCCGAGGTATATTCTAAAACCTAACAGACTTTATTTGCTGTTTGTGTATTAACTGTATAGGAATAGCACGCGATCAAGTGCGAATCAGTTTCCTGATCAAGGTTCACTAACATCGTAATTGTGTTACGTACTTAGCATAAAGTGTGAGTCGATATGTAGTACCTAGTAATTAATAGATACGTTAGCGTCGGATATGTCTCGGAGCGGGTTTTTTACTCGGTATTTTATTATGTAATGTGTGTATGTGTCTTTTCTGTTGTCCGTTATCAGTTTTTACAATTATGTTTGATGGAACTTTTTTTTCAATGTATTGTATTTTAAATTTATGTTGCAATTAACTTAATCATGTTGTATATAGAGTCGGTACTGAAACACTTTCACTTCACTTTTCACTTTTTTACTTTTTCTGCACTTTCATTTTTATTTCTTTATTTATTATCTTATTTAACCACTCAGCCCGAAATTATTATCTGACAGTATTAGGTAAGTTACGTGGTATAAATTACGTGTGTTTTGTGACAAAAATATGACCTTGCTATATTCTGTTAAATTATTTATTCATCAAAAACACCTCATTTGAAGTCACAAAACTTGATGAAAGATACTTTATTCCGTCTCGAAACCAACAAGAGATTTCCTAAGTTAGTAGACATGAAGCGAACAATATTATAGGCCCCCACCCACTTAAAGTTTTTCGGGGAGTTTGTCTGGAGCTCTGTGTTCGAATAAAAAGAATGAACGATTTATCCCGTACCTGTTAAATTGAAAAAGTTGCCGAGACCACTGTGCGGGTAGATTTACGTGCAGCAGATGCTGAGTAATACCAAAAAACTTTATCGCAAACGGTTTACGTTACTAGCGGGCGGGCGGCGACAGTACCGGCTACGGCCGCTGAAATTTTAATAATTCCAACCGATTTGAATGTTTCACGCCGATGTTAAAAAAAACCGGTGACGTGCGTGTTGGGCCACGGGCAGTTTAGGGTTCCGTAGAAATTGGGGGCTTATCTGCTTTACAAAACTAATGACTTCACCAAAGTAATTTACAGTGGATTTTGTATGAAGTTTACATTTATATGTTGGTCGGCTATTACTCGTTAACTTGTAAGACCTATTTAACCGTGATAGTTTTTCTTCATTTCTAAGTTCTCTATGTTTAGGTACTATAACTGTGAAATTTTTTACGTTTCACTATACAAATGAAGTGTTAACCAGGAAAGTAGGAATGACGCCCTATTCGGGCAAAAAAATACACTTTAAGCCTACGCGCCCACTAGGCGGCCCGCGACAGCGACATTTCGGCGACTAGAGGCGACGACAGGCTACGACCGTCAATTTTCATATATTTTGTTCGAATCTCCGCACACTTAGCGTCAGAGTCGCGGAGAAGACGCCAGAAGCAAATGACGAAGTCGCGTCTGACGCGGCGACTAGAAGCGGCGACAAGTCGCCCTGTTTGCGATGGCTCTAAAGTTTAATATTTTGCAAACGGAACCGTAAACCGAAAAAATACCTTTCAAAACTCACAATATTTATAACAGAGAGACAGACAGACGGACGAATCGCTCGTAGCCTGGGCTGCCTAATGCCCGGTTCCTATAATATACGCCTACCGGCTACGATCCGTTTTCCCTACAATTTATTGACGGTTCGTAGGAATTTCGTAGGAATTGTAACTGAATTGTAATCGTGAGCAAAAACGAAGCGTTTTGTGGATATTGGAACCGGGCATGAGTGATCTTAAACGATCACTAAGGTTAAGCAACATACGGCGCCTTCAGTCCATGGATGGGTCACCATCTATGACTAACGCTAGTGGCATTTTTTCGAGCGGTTCCGTGCTTCGCAAGGCATGTTTAGCAGTTGGTGCTGGCTGCCGTCGATAGATGGCAGTCGTTAAGCCAAGTCAGAGGCCCAAGGGCGGCTTGAAAACTTCTGACAGTAAGACCAGCCACTAGTCTTACAAGCCTCCACCAATCCGGACTTGGCCCCCGTGGTGGAGTATGGCCTATACCTTCCTCAGGGTAGAGACCCGTGCCCCTTGGTGGGGACATAATGGGTTGATGATGATGATGAGACAGATGGACAGTCGGACATGGTGAATCTATAAGGGTTCCTTTTAGATTACGGAACTCTAAAAACAAGTTAATAAGTAGGTACAAAATAATAAAGGTTAATAATTGCGTACATTATAATTTATTCTTGTAACGTTCTTGTTAGACGTTCAATCTATGTAGATTGTATGTTTGTCGTTCGTAAATAATTTTCAACGTAACAAACATCAAAGTTGGCAGTCACGAGACGATAGACACGTAGAGTACGGAGCCAGCCAAGCAAAGCAGAGGCAACATATTTCTAGTGACGCACCCATCAAACGTGGCATAGGACAATGTTTACCCAAGACTACGGCGCTACGACGTAGCGCGACTACGGCGTAGCGGTGCTATAAGCTACGCTGCACCGCGCGACGTTTCAGCTCACTGAGTCGGAAACGTTTACTCGATTAGGAAGGCATACGTTTTAATGGTGACAGCACTCTTGTTTGCTTATAGAAAGAGTGCCTCGGACGTGAAACTAAGTGACCTATGTTGAAACTGGGCTATGGGAAATCATACTTATACTCAAACTCAACTCAGGGGATCAACATCCTCTGACTGATCTTAGTAACGAAGAAATCAGAAATCTTATGGAAACCCGCTTCGTACTTGTAACCTGATGAGTGATTGGGATTTTGTCGCATATTTTTCGTTCATTTCTTATGAATGATGGTTTGTAACATAAAATAAATTATTGTGTTAAGACTAACGTAGACTTTATTTTAGATGTAGTATGACTGCAAGAATATTTTTTTGTAGTTATGTGTTTCGCTTATATTATGTAATTTAGGTATGTGTCATACAAATTATAACAAAATTGGAACCGACCGCATAAAAGCAGCCACATAGATGTCAAAAATGTTGACAAATTAAAGGTATTAGCGGAGCGAGCATCGCTCGGTGGTGCAATTTGGTCACAACCAAATAAAGTTTTGCAAAAGTATTTTCACCTTCAATGGAAAATTGTTAGTCATATTTTGAAGTAGGTTTTATGCACCTTACCTTTACAGTTTATAAAATATCTCCTTCTTAGTAACAAAATGAATCCCTCGAAAAGTATGGAATAAATAAATGGTATTTTAAAAATAAAATCTTTGACTGATAAAAATAACCTATGTTCTTCCCTCTCTATACAGGGTCTGCTTTTTAGGACCATTGCATTGTATTTTTTTAGTAATAAGAACGATGTAATGAACTGTGAATGGATTTTTATCTTTGTTTCTTTAAGCTAATGGGTTTTGTTTCTATATATACCAAGAATTTTTCGCTGACGTGCATGCAGTGAATGAATGAAAAAACGAATGAATGGCAATGAAGCAAAACAGCTTTGTCAGGTTCATGACCAGTGGCAAACTGTAGCCTGCGTGCTTATTATAATAAAATGTTTATGTATATACATTACAAGCAAATAAGGTTTTGTCGGGATCATCATCATCAACCCATTATGTCCCCACCGAGCTGGGTCTCTTCCTTGAGGAAAGTACAGACCATGGGATACAAATATACAATTAATTATTGGGTGATACAACTTTGGTTTAGGTCGCTTGTTTGATCAGAGTCAAAATATTTCTACAAAAGAATCTTTAAAAAACACAAACTAGCAAAGCTATAAACTGTAAAGCTTATTATTTATCAACTATCAACATTGATACTGTAATGCACGCTTAACTATACAAATTAGTACAGAGTAGTTCAAGTGAAGAACGGGACGATTTTCTTGTGATTTTCAAATAAAATAAAACTCTACCTACAGTTATTTTGACGTAGAAGGAATAAAATAAACCGGTATCCGTTACTAAAAAACAACGCAAGCTATCACTCAGAAAGACAGAGAGATAGAGAGAGAGAGAGAGAGAGAGAGAGAGAGAGAGAGAGAGAGAGAGAGGGAGGGAGATAAAGTTAAGACATTACCATGCGTGCCCACCGCGGGTTGCTATTTCAAGCTCTGAGGTATGTTAACACCTCAGACATTCACGTTTCCTCACGATGTTGGCCTTTACAGTGGTAAATAAAAATAAAAATAAACTACGTAATCTCTGTTGTCCTTCTGACCTATCATGGCAGGCCGATTGTCTGTACTTGCCCAAGAGAAATATAAAATTAATATTTTCGATTGATAAGGGCATGCTTACGCCTGCGATGTTGATGATGCGAGACCTCTTGTCTCTAATAACCCTCAATCCTTAATATCAGAAACATAATAACCCTATACTATTGTAAACAGAAAATCAATAATTGAGCAGTCTTAAGTTAGTAACGTAACAAGCACAAGTTGCTCGCGACCTCTGCTCCGTCCGTGATGCGGTGTCAGTTAAAGTTTCCGCTTATCGGGGTGGAGCAAATAAAGACGTGTCACGTTGAACACTTATCAATGTCGCTTTAGGATAGCCAAAAGACGATAGCTGATCAACCTTTTTATTTTCTTGAATCTTATTTCAGCGTAGAGTAGACTAAACACATGGGAATTTCGACATATTGTTGAATGTTATTTGTCAGAAAGTGTTTATAGCTTTAAGCATTTGGCACGATCTATTTTTTATTACTAACAATTAGCTTGTATGTACTATGTAGAGAAAAAAGACATTTCAAAGATGGAAATTCCAATTTTCGGACAAAATACAACGTGAGCGAGTCTTGGGTATAGGAAAAGTGTGAATTGAAGTTTTTTTAGAATGAAAAAGACTTGATCAGACTTTTAAACTATTTTTTTGCACTAGGTTAAAT
This sequence comes from Yponomeuta plumbellus, assembly GCA_947310845.1. Taxonomy (NCBI): domain Eukaryota; kingdom Metazoa; phylum Arthropoda; class Insecta; order Lepidoptera; family Yponomeutidae; genus Yponomeuta; species Yponomeuta plumbellus. The sequence goes on from OX371193.1 coordinate 10,590,447, forward strand.
TAATCCTATTTATTAGCAACACATAATAAAAATAATACATAGTATTGAATAACGCTGATAATTACATTTGGAGTCGAAATCATTTTTTTCTTATTAATTACAAAAAAAATGCTGAATGAACGTTCAAACGAACGAACTGCAGTTATTTATCTTTATCCATGGCTTTTTTATTACAATAAAACATTTTATTGCAAGGAATCGAATATTAAAATATATATTACAAAGTTCTAACAAACCAGCAACCAGACGTGCACTTCAAGTCCACGTCTCATTAAAATTCACGCACGAAAATGGCCAACTACGTTTAGAGACGCAAAACAGTAAATTACATGGTAGGGTTCGAGGCTGGGGTCCCCGATCGGTCCCTCACTCACATTTGTCAGCCGCCGAACTTAAGCGAAGAATTTGTGGAGTCGCCTGAGCTAGGGGCCGATAGAACTAAAGAGCGATTAACTGAACGTTTTTTACTCGAATAATGGCATGCTTCTACGACAAATGTACTTATTTGGAATAGTAGCCATCGGAAAAGTATTTTTGAATCGGTACCCACAATGTATGCGGTGTTGCATTTCTTGTACTTCTACAATATCAAAACCGAATTTAAAGGTCATATTCGGCCTTATGGTGAAATGAAAACTTCTGACAGTAAGACCAGCCACTAGTCTTTCAAGCCTCCACCAATCCGATATAGGCCCGCGTGGTGAAGTATGGCCTATACCTTCCTCAGGGAAGAGACCCGTGCCGCTCGGTGAGGATATAATGGGTTGATGATGATGATGATGATTCGTTTGAATTATTTCAAGTTAAAAAAAGAAAGAAAAGAAAATAAGACGTTAAATTTGTCAAGAAACGCAATGTACCTACACAAGTACGTAATAAACAAAATACTTAACTTCTCACAAACGATAGTACCCATTGACTTTTGACTTAATAATTTCTGAAACCCAAGCACCGGAAATGTTATTATAACAATAATTGATTACCAATTAAACGTAAGTAACATGTATCATGCACTATGTATTTGCCTCCACTGGAATAACAGGAGTAAGCTCGGAACATCTTGACCTCATTACAGTGCCGGAACGAGGGTGTCAGCCGCCCCAGGGCGAAAGTAAAATTTGCCACCCTCTTATTAGTCCAGCCAGACAATCACTAATTCTCAACAAGCTAGATTTTTAGGAAATCTATATAAATAAAATTCAAAGTCCTGACTGACTGACTGACTGACTGACTCACTCATCAACGCCCAGCCCAAGCCGTTTGACCTAGGAAGCTGGAATTTTGCACAGAGCGTCTATATATAATGTAGGCAAGGAATAAGACCGGAATTTTTTAAATTCAACCCAGGGGGCGAAAAGGGTTGCCAAAATTTTATAGGAGGTATAAAGAATGTTGTCTAATTTTCTTGAAACTTAAAATAAATACTCTTCAACACAATTGATGGAATACGTGTTTCGACGTTTTTCTAAATGTATCCCTTAAGGGAGTGAACGGGGTTGCAAAATTTTGAAAAGTTCACGCGGATGGAGTCGCGTGCAAAAGCTAGTCTTAAATACGTAATAAAAATGCTATATCAAAAATGGATTCAAAAAGTTTGTAGAGCAGAGTAGAGTTTTTTGTTGCAATTTTGTTAGCTGTATTTGCTATATTAATTCGAGCCTTTCATTCGGCACCCCCTTATTGTACACAATACCCCTTTTACTGTCAGTTGAAATTTTAAGTGCGACATAATATGAATTCATTCAAAAAATTACAAAATATTATTGTTTATTGTGAAATTTGCCGCCCCCTAAAAGTGCTCGCGGGGGGGTGGACCGCCCTACCCAGCCCAACTACGCTACGCCTCTGTCTCATTACCCTCCGGTTGAGTTGATATATTATCGTGTTTGCAGGACAATTGACATAGCTGATTGTGCAGTCAATTAGATGAACTAATTTATTAAACGGTAAATCAAGCCACAAAGGTAATACCTCTGACCTTAGGTACTTTCTCGTAAATATAAATAGACTGCTTACATTACCTCTTACTTTAAAAACCTCTTTTAATATTAAATTCGGATGTTTTGGATTACCAAGTTTTTTATAGTGGAACAGGCCGTTGAATGTGTTAGCATGAAATTAGTTCAAATCTGTTATATGTGTGAGAGTATATTCGTAAAATAATACTAACAACGGAAACGCGTTTAAGCACACAAAGTTACTCGCACGTACAGTAAGTATTAAATTAGCCATACAAAGTAGCTAATTACAACCTGGGGCATAATTCGATTAATAACATAATAGGCAACCTGCGTCAAAGGACTAAGTCACAACATGAATCGCGTTGAACATATTAATCCTTTTGACCACACTTGAACAATTTTAATTAGCGGGGCATACGCGTATAATATTCAGCAACACAATGAAATATTCGTGCATAAACAACAAAGGAGGGGTTGGTACAAAAAGCTGTTACCGCAATTGAAGCCAGATGCCAGGGCATTTAATAAAAAATAAACGCGAGTGGCGGCGCTCGCGGCAATCTATCACGTCCTCACTGTAAGCTGACTTTAATGCTGGGTCACTTCAGACCTTTTTGTTGACGTTAATATTACTTAACGATTAAAAAAATACACAAAGTCATGGAACCCTCTTTACAGAAAATGTCAACGTTGCGCTTGTTTATTTATAACTGGCTCGTTAAGGACCACGGTGTGACGTCATTAATTTTCGTTTCCGAATTCAATTCATTAACAAGAGGAAGCGCTGCAAATTGAGTTAATACTTCAAAACCAATTGACAGGCTCAGCTTCGTTGGAAGAGCTAGGAACATAGATTGATTAAGTTAACTCTGATGCCAGCTTCCTACTTAGTGGCGAGACTACATTTCGTCAGCATAAAGGGAACATTGTCGTGTTTAAAAAAGAGCTTCCTTGAATAATCTTTAAACCATATACAAAGAAAAAGTCACGCAAAATGTATTTCTTCATGTGGTAATAAAGGAACGTTCTAGAAATACTGGGTAACAATAAGGAAGTACCTACTCATACAAGTGGACACTGATGCCGCGTTGCTTTGCGAATAGAAATGCTAAAATTGCGAGGTTGCGCGCGACGTAGAACGTATTTAAAGCACACGCTCAACAGAATTCAAAGCAAAGCGGAGCTCGGAGGAGTGGGGATCCTTTGACAGGTTCTCCTAGTGGCCACCCTCATCTGCGGTCAATGTACAGCTGAGAATGAGTGCAGAATGCATGCATGCCCCTCCGGCAATTTCATCTTTTGTTTTAACTGACGACCCTAGCTCGCGACGAGGGCTAAGTGGGGAAAATGTCACTGTTACGATGCTCCCCTCCCTCTTGAGAGGTCGAGCATTCTTCTCTGCTCACGATGCAACTCGGTGTAAATTTCAACAGCCATTTAACTCAGTACAGTTGCAAAATAACGAGTTGAAAAATTTTACTTAGGTTCATAGATTGAAATGAAATCGTATTATGAAACAAAAATACTTGACTGCTATGTGGCCTAAATACACGAGTTCATTTTAATCTTTAGGCTCCAGTTAAATTTAAAAAGTGAATTTGGTCCCGCCTGGATATAAAAAACTGCTAAACGTAGTAAAGAAAATAAATATTATTCAGTCTTAAATATTCATTGGCCCTTTAAGGCATTTAGAATGTTGCAGTAAATAGAAAATTCAACGACTTGCCATTTACTTTTATCGTAAACCAAACTCATTATGATATCATGAAGAGAGAGGTTATACCTTTTGATGTTAAGCAGCGTTCGAAAAAAAACTAATGCTTACCAAAACGTAGATTTTAATTTTACTTTTCTCTAAATTGGTAATCTTATTCTTTTGTAGACACATGCCATGGACAAAACTGCTTTTCTTTATAAAACAGTTACAGTTTTTATTACTCAAAATACAATGGTATTCCCCATACGTCAAAATAAGATTGGAGTGAAGTTTTCTTAATATCGTACAGAAATTACTTCAATATTACTACAAAATTACTTTATATTTTCACGAGCAACTTGTCACAGTTCGCTTCCGAGTTGTATGGACCGCTTTTTTATTTGTTTGAGCACTTAGCACTGAAAAAATACTTTAACATAAAAACATTACATTACAAACACAGTCAAAATTCACATGAAACTGCGTCAAAAATTAAATAAAGAATAATTTTAGAGGTGAACTACATACAAAGCACCGACTTAGCACTTGACTTTTTACCACTTGCCTAAAATTACCATTCAAAAGATAATCTTTCGATATGTATTAGTTGCAGAGAAAGAAAAATATCGCCATTAATAGCCGCTTAGCGTTGCTCCATTGGAAGCCAAAGTATTTATTTTATAACTTGTTTATTATTTGCGATTTATTTGCTACATATGATTTCATTTTCATCCTTACTCCATCACCAAGCCACCAAAAAAATGCTCTTAGCAATTTAAGATAAGATAATTATATGTACAGTGCCCTCATCACGGGTTTAAAATTAACTACACATAGCGAATAAAATGAACAAAGTGCACGTATCGGCCATACCGCACCCATAAATTTAGTTTGAAGATCTACAAAAATTCAATGGAATATCTACTAAAGTAGAGAGGTAACCACAGGCGCGGAGCCGAGCTCAGCAGCCTCTCAACCTAAGTTACAACCGAATCAAGGGTATAAAAATCACAGAGTAACCCCGTAATATACGTACTCGTTCTTTTTCCAGACGCAAATGAGGATCGTTCCGGGCTCAGAGCAAATGAATTACCAAGTGTCGAACGGAGATCATTCCGGCGCACTCTACGGATTGCCCTCGTGCTACGCCGCTTTTTTACATAGAGCCCGGAATTACCGACTTCGTGTGTGCCATGTGTAATTTACTTGATTACTCTAGGAGTGCTGGACTTCGAGTTTTCAGATTTTTTTTTGTTACACAATTGCGGTCTTCTTTATTCAAAGCGCGATTCCGTAAAACACTCCCCATACCCAGTTTGACTACTCTGTTGAGAATCATCATCATCATCAACCCATTTGTCCCCACCGAGGGGCACGGGTCTCTTCCCTGAGGAAGGTATAGGCCACACTCCACCACGGAGGCCCAGTCTGGATTGGTTGAGGTTTGTAAGACTAGTGGCTGGGCTTACATTAGAAGTTTTCAAGCCGCCCTAAGGCCTGACTTGGCTTAACGACTGCCATCTATCGACGGCAGCTGGCACCAACTGCTTAACGTGCCTTGTGAAGGACGGAACCGCTTGGAAAAATGCCACTAGCGTTAGTCATAGAAGGTCACACATCCATGCACTGAACGCGCCAAATACTAACTTACAAAAAAGTCACTGCTACGTACCAAGATTCGTAGCCACGCCCTCCCGAATGAGACCAGCGTTCCTTCATTGCGCTATCACGGCATAGAGCAATTGACCTCAAAGCTGAGCTTTATTTTACATATTGTACGCATAAACTATCCCAGATCCGTTTTATTGGCAAATATACATGCAACAATCGTGTTTAAGACAAAAGTTTATTAAATGAGGTACAGCAGACAGCTAAACGGCCTTTGCATTGTGTTGCATAGTCACTCGTAATGTAACGTAAATACAGAGCATGTTGGACGATCTCTGTGGCGTAACGGTTAGCGCATCTGCTTACCATGCGAGAGGTCCCGGGTTCAATCCCCGGCTGGGGAGAAAAAAAAAAACTCCAGGTCTTGGATGTTTACTTGTGACGTCGCTGATTCTGGTGACCGTGAAAACAATCACGGTCTTATGACCGTGATTGTTTTTAACGTACTTACTAATAAATGTTGTCAAAGCGAAGTATAAATATAGGTGAATAGAAACAGGTCTGTCAAGATTGTGACAAGTGGCAAACCCTGATCTTTGGCTACCCCTCTGGGGAACAACCGTGAGTTCACTTATTCGAGTATATTATCTAGTTAAAAAGAATGAAACGAAGAAGAATATAGCTGATGTTAACGTTTTATTAGCATTGTAAAGTTTTTTTCTTTTAGTTTAAATCCAATTGAGTGAGAATGATAAGAGACATTTTTTTTAGGGGAAGAACATCTACTATTAATGCTACGCGTACGCATTTGAATCGGATGTGAAACGTGCTATTTGTCACTCAATCACGCATTTAATAAATGTTTAAAAATATATCGAAATTGAATGTTCTTGATTGTTTTTAAAGCAGTCATACTTTTTTTACATAATTTCTTAATAATTTGTTAGCTTAAATTACAGAAAAAGTCAATGGTGCTTTTTCAGACATTGCGAAGCAGCCAAAAAGACGTAAAAAAGAACACAAATGAAGTGTTCGCGCTAGAATAAACAAAAAGCGCGTATCTAAGCAGTAGTTCTCAAAGTAAAAAAAACAGCCGAGAGAAATTCATTAAACTGATTTGTATTCGAAACACTATTCGAATATAAATCACTTCATCGGTACTAATACTGAATAAATTTGCCATAGTAGAAACTGAAATATCCAACGGAAATATGATAAAGACTTCACGCGAAGAAAAATGAACATTGCGTTCTTAATACTGCAACGCATCTAACTGTAAAATTCAAGTTGCCTAAACATTCGATGTGATATCAATGGACAAATAAATGGCGTCGACGTAACTATAGAGGTTTCTTACGTGACTGCGAACCCCTAAAAATGTATTTTCTTCCACAGAGCGCATAACGTGGTGAACATGAAATATGGCTTGGATTCCGATCGGCTCAGCTTGCATCGGGGACTCCGAGCAGACTCCACCTATCGGTTTTCGCGACTTGGAAGCAGCGTACGTATTGTGTTCTTTTGTTTCCTATTCCCAGTCCGATGACATTTTTCGAAGTGGAAATACCCGAGGCTTGTGTGAGGATTGTGTTGGAATTTTGGTCTCCCTATTTGTAAAGTCAAGAGTAGTACCAAATATAATGCTGTAAGCACATACCTACTAGTTTTATACTGCAGATTTTACTCACCCTCTCATACACACACACATTCATAAAACACACAGAGAGGACTGCAACATAATAGTAGATTAGTAGCCAAGGGCTGTAAGGCATCAATTGCAGCCCGAGATATTTAGGCGCACGAGCGCAGCGAGGGCGCCTATAGTTCGAGGGTGCAATTGTTGCTTACACCCGAGCTAACTACTCTGCTTTACATCTCGATTGTGAGGTAAGTCGTAAAAAACAGGCATTACAAGAATAAAACATTTACTCGTTTTTATTTTCGCCACTTTATGAACTCGTCCTAAGTTTTCAAATATCTCTCTTTAGAACTTTCAGGCAAAATATTGTAAAATTTTGCTGCTTCAGCTTCCATTTTCATTGAATCGGGAGTGCAGCTTATATTTTCATCACTTGCAGAACTCATGTTCTGGGACTCACTAATTAGCACGTACTTATAAAAAAATCCCAAAAACAAACAATATTTAAAGTAAAAGTTTTCTATTCCCGCCTTCATTCATCTTTTTTTTTATTTTTTTTTTTCAGGAACGAAATTGAGCTTCGCCGTTCGATATTTATAATTGATGACTATTATAGTCATACGAAGATAAGGGCGAATAGTGAAGCGACCTCTTTTGTCATTGGGCTGAATGCATGATGTCTATTGCCAGTAAGATGGTTAGATGTACAAGATGTTTTTTTAAATTACTTACCGCCCTAGGGCTTTTCTAGCTACATTATTACCCTAGAGCGCTAATTGGTCACCTACAAGCCCCATTTGGGGGTAATAAGGACCTACTTACCGAATATGAGAGATGTAAAATGTATTATTTATATTTTTTTAATCATTAATGTTTATTGATAATGCGGCACCAAACTAAATTTTTGTGTTGTAGCTTACGCTGGTTGGCTGTTATTAATAGACACCTATTTAATAAGAGAGGCAAGAGGCGCTGAATGCTGAAATACAGGCTATAAACCTAGTTCAGCAGCAGATGCTATAACAATGACAATAAGACTAACTTTTTGCAAGATATTTTGTATAAGTCGAATTTTGTTTTGTTTTAATTATCTAAGACTTTTATGGTTCAATAAACGTTATCTTATCTTATCTTAGTATGATGTCCCAAGACTGCTTGATTACCGATGTAATTGTGACAAATAGGCAGATATTCCCGGGCTGACGCTTAAGCGAACGAATGACGCGTGTCTCGGATTTTCGCCGGTTACCAGTTAACGCACGTTAGACGATCAACGTAATGAGATAACGCCCGCAGACAGACGCTCACTAGAAATTACATTCACCGTACATTAATTAAAGTCAAACAACGCAACCGTTCTGCAAAATTATCTCCATCGCAAACGGAATGGATAATTTCATTTGGCAGAAGCTACTGTCTAACATTCAATCTACTAATTCACTACTTATACATTCCGTGAAATTGACACGTTGTAATTAAAATAGTTCGTTTTAGTAAACTACTAATAGTAGTTTACTAAAAATGTAAGCTCCAACCCCATCATTTTTGTTGGACATTGCAAATTCGAATCCGTTGAAAGCTTTTCAATGTTTTATACATATGTTTTAGTCAGCTGTTTCTAATAGAGAGGCGCAGCTTTGTTTTTATTCAAGACCCAGGGAACTGGCATGATAAAAGTAGCAGAAAGTTGTAAAGAATACACACAGACAAATATATTTATCACCCTTCCGAACAAATAACGTAAATTACGTACTGCACAATACAGTTCGCGAGTTAAAAAAATACTTCGCCTGTAACAAGTTGCTTTGTTTTGTAGTTGGAAATGGGGAAGTTTTGGTTTCAGACAAGCCCGTCTAAGTGCACTTTGTCACTTTAAATTGGAAAATATTGTTCTCAGCGAAGAAGTAAACTTGCTTGGAGAGATAAAAGATAACGCCTTTGTGTCTATTGTTTTCCACGAGGCTATGACGTGGCGAAAGTTGAAATTAATAGTTGAGATTGGCGGGATGTGATATGAGAGTTCATTTAACTTTTGGGTAGGATAGAGACAATGCTTCTAATACCTTTAGGTACATCTATTACATCTATAGGTACAAAGAGCCTATATACGAACCCATTGCAATGTACCCTGCAGGGTACAAAGAGAGTGAGTATGGGCTTAATCACCACAATGTGCCTTCCGCAAATTTGCGATCCAAGAGCTAAGCTTTGTGAACTTCCACCTAAAACTGAGTTCCCGCGGTGCGCGATTCTATGGATCATCACGCACAGCCGACGACAACGAACGGCAACGCACGCAGACGGTCTTTCAACGGTGTGAGTCAGTCTGTGTTGATCTTTGATATCTTCATTTCAAAATGCAAAGTGAAAGAGAACGTATCGTCGCTGCAGCTGCGGCTGTGGTATTAATTACGATTACCAAATTATGTGATCTAGTAAAAGCAGAAAAAAACCACGTCGCTGTTAGATATCAGTATACAACAAAAGTCGTTTAAGGTAAGTTTAGCTCGGATTGAGTCGCAACGCACCTTTGAAGTTACCGCCTCGTGACGGATACTGGCGAACCGCCACAGACGTCCTGTGCTGCCACGGACAAGACGCTTCCCACGGTGTGTCGTGCGAGCTGATCTGCGTCTGTCCGTGATATTGCGGGAATTCTATTACCGTGGAAAGCTGCTTTAAGACACTCCGTATCCTTTACGGCTAGCATGTGGTATTGCTACAAAGAATTCACAGTTGAACGTAACTTATTAAAAAGTCGCTGCTACGTACAAAGATTCGTAGCCGGGCCGTCTCGAATGAGACCAGCGTTCTTTCTGCAGTACCGCGGCATAGCGCAATGGAAGTTAACCAAAGCTGAGCTCCTTATTACATGATACTCCTTGTCATGTAATAAGGATGCTCCTTGTACGTATATACTATGCCAGATCCATTTTATTGGAAAAAATACATGCTCTCGTAGTTTTCCAAGATTGCAGGTCTGGTCCGCCCGCATCCAGCGACGCCCCGCCACCGTAATCAGTTCGTCATAATTATCATCTTATGTGGGGACCCACGTTGCGTCGTCCGGTCCGCGTTCGTCAGGTCAGAACTTTTTCGCGCCAACGGCCATCAGTTCTTCGATCTATGTGCCCTGCCCACTGCTACTTGGCGAATAATTTATAACCTTTAAAACTTTAAAATTTTACTTTACCTTTGTGAGTGGTTGACCAAAAAGGGACCTAAAGGGAAAATAATTGATTTCGAGAAAATCGCGTTTGAAGTTTCGTGTATAAACAGAATTCGACTCGTGCTCGGCTCACAAAAAAAATCATTTAAAAATAACTACGGCACCTAAAAATATTCTGGTTAGACCAAAATAAAGCTACAATACCACAGATTAAAAAATTCGGTTTCCGATACCTCCAGGTCCCTTTTTGGTCAACCACTCACTTATACGTTTATAACGGACCGTAATAAAAAAATAACAATCGACAAGCTACAATTTTTTTTTTTATGTAATTTACAACAGAGCATAGGCGTACGAAGATATCGTAACTATACCACCTAAAATAAATAATTGTTGTACAGAACGCAATACTTCATTGGTATCAAACGGAACACTTCTGAAGTAGTATCGTGATAATTAACTAGTAATGGACGGACGGACGGACAGACAAACAGATACTATACGACCGACAGGCAGCCAATGGGGCCTTAGCAATAGGGTCTATTACAAAAAACAAAAAAAGGTGAGTTCACAGTTATAGGCCTAAAACTACGAAGACAAATAGTTGACACTCTGATAATTATTATCTGGAGAGTGTTTGCTGTAATTAGGTTCCTACATGTCTACCAACTTATTTAAGATAGGTACTGGAAGAGGCTTGACGAGTTCGCAAGGCCCAACAGTGTCATTTTTCAAATTGCCAAGGAGTAATTTTGAAAATAGTTCTTACCATTGTGGCTGCCTTGGCAACGCTTAACCCGCAGCTTGCAGGCACAATGCCACTACACTAGTCAAATGGGCTTTCTGCTCCTGAAACCGCACTACTTGGCGGGTTAGTGCCGTGCTCGCACTTTGCTCATAAGACCCTGAACCAAAGGAGAAAGGTCCCTAAGATCCTGAACCAAAGGAGAATAGTCCGAATTTTTAATAATAATAATAAACTACTTATTCAAAGTAATGGTTACAAAGATATACATCTATATTAAGTTATGTATTCTAAAAAGAAAAAAACATAACATAAAATGTACTTGCGTACATGTCTGCTGCCATAGCTAGGCTCACATGTAGCCTGTGTTTATAGCAAGTAGGCCCGTGCCTCTGAATTATATACAATATGGTATTTGCTTTACCAACATATTTGTTTATCAGGCGCTTAGCACCCAAAGCAGAGGTCGTAGGTCCGATTCTCACTGGAGGCCGCCATTTGTACAAATGTCATCAGTCTGGGTATATTTCCATGTCTGTAATGCCCTTCCCTTGTACAAGGTATTCTAGTTGAGACCAGGATAAGCGTATGTGTTGTGTGGAATTTTTGTTATTATTAAACGACTCTAAACGCCGGGAATGTCACGAATAAAGTTAACAAAATTTTACCTACTAAATAATCTCGATTAGACCCGTTGAATACATAACAAGTTAACTATATAATAAAAGTGTCTATTCTATTTAACATAGTATGACTAAATAACGTAACTAAGTATAAAATATAAGTATTGTTTTAAATATAATATATTTAGAAGGCGTCATTTTTGACGTTATCAAAAATAAGTAGTTTTAAAAAGTAAAATTTTACAAAATAAAAAAATCAAAGGACGTAAAATAATAGTTGTTGTAAATGAACAAATTTTAAGAAGTTCGCTTGTAGAAATAACCCTGTATATAAAATGGCCCGAATACACTTTAATATGAGTACCTGTCTCGAAAGGCTCTCTGATCGTGCCGGCACTAAGCCAACTCGGCATTGCATTGTGCGACATACTTGTACCGTCTAGGATACGGCCAGGCATTGTTGTGGCGCCGTACAGTATGCATAATAAGTAATAACATAACATTCATAACTGACACACTTGCGCTCAACTTTATTAAAACTCAACTGGCTTTATTTTGTTTCGCTTCTTTCCTTTTAGTAACTGTGGCATGTTGGTAATTGTGGAATGTGGAGATTCTTTCACTCTAAACTTAGTTATGACCAACGAAACTTTTCGTACTCAGTTTTTTCGAAGTTTGTTTCTTCAGTTGTTGCGCTTTTTTGTTAGGGTCCGTAGGAACTAAATATCTGTTTCCAATATGGAACCCTTATGGTTTTATCATGTCCGTCTGTTTGTCTGTCTGTCCGTTGCTTATCATCGAGACTATGCTAAATTGGAGATGAAGACTGGAGTACGTAAATTTGACATAGAGAAAATTAAAAAGTTATGGATGCATTTGAGGGTTCCGTAACTCAAAAGGAAATAACGGAAATGGAGAGAAACACTTTGTTTTCGTCCGTTCGTTCGGCTTTCTGTCAAAATCCTCTATTTTGGTATCGCGTGGAACTATCGAATTGAATTTAAATCGTACTATAGCTACTCAGATCCGAGGTCCCTTTAAACTATGATAAAATCAAACTTTTAAAATAACGTAACAAAGATACGGCCGTTTATACTGCATAAAGGGTGATTTTGGCACTCAAGGAAATCAAAATTTATTGGATATCTCTGTTGACTACTACGAAATTTTGCCATGTAATATAAATACTGGAAAAAACTGAAAACTATGTATTTGCAATAAGATAATAAAAAAATGAAGTTCGGAAAAAGCCCGGAAAATATCAAAATATTTAGGTATTTACCAATTTGTATGGAACCCTCGGTGCACGAGCCCGCCTCGCACTTGTACGGTTTTGTTTGCTTACACCATAATGTGGAGTATCTTCGTTAAAAAGACATTGTGGGTGTAATTAGACTATTTTTCAATTTAAAGTTCTGTTTGCGAAGTATTAAGCTTTAAAGCCCATTTTTTTCCGAGCAAGGCGTTCTCCCCTTCCCTCTCCCGGATAAACGGTTGATTGTAGAAACGTGAAAAAATTCAGAACAGTAGCACAAATTAACTTCTAAGGAAAACTATCACGGCTAAGTAGGCTTTCCAAGTTAACGAATAATAGGCCACAAACTTATAAAATGGAAATTTCGTACTAAATCCATTGAAATTGCTTTGCTGAAATTTTTAGTTCTGTAAAGCTGATAAAAACTCCTCTTTTTGCGGAACCCTACGCTGCGCGTAGATCAAGACCGACTTGGCCGGGCTATTTATATTATAAAAGTTATTTACAGTGTTTAAAGTTTGAATAGGTACATAACTAAAATAGAACAGATACAGATAGGCATAGAGTAAACAAGCGAATTCTTTTTTAAGGAAAATAAGAAAACTATACATCTCTTGGCGCCGCGTGTTACTGATATTGACGGATTGTTCTCAGAGTGGCACGTACTTTAACTTTCCAACGAATGAGATTGGAAATAACATGCCTGTAAAAAAACGAAATCTTTAGTGTTTTAATACCTACCATTTTATCATACTTATAACAAAAAGATTACTATAAATAAAAATAATAATAATTTTGTTGGTTATATGAAAAAAAGAAATTTAATAAACAGAAAGGTATTTGTTAATCACTGTTAATCAATTATTCAAACTGTTAGCCCACATACGTTAAATGTTGAAAATATTCAGCTACTCCAAGTTTTCTGTCATTGCCAAATCAATTTCAATTTTCGTTGTGATATTTCTATATCGATTAGAATGAAGATTGGCTTCTCTTGCGAAACAAAACTAATAAAACAGTGGAAAGCCGACTTTAGATAAAACTCCCAATCCTTAAATAAAATAAATTCTGTCACTCCGAGATAGCGAAGTCTATTATTTCTCCGAGTTCAAAAAGACCGCAATATAATCAAAACATAAAACACCAGGCTATTTATTACTTAATATTTCGTGAACCCGACCACCCTTGCAATAAAAGGGCCATTTCTCTCCGAGGTGCTTTATTTCATTTACATACACCGCGGACCAAACAGAATATTTCGTAATTCTCCCATAATATATTCCATATTCTCGCGGAACGCGTACGCCGTATACAAAGTACTAGCAATCTTCATACACATTCTTCCAATACGATGGATCCCGATCCGTCCGACGCTTGTAATCTGATGCTTTTAGTTTGGTCAATATTTTTGTTGTATCCGCGGCAAGTACCTATGGATTTTTCATCAGTTGCATGTTTTCCTTATTTTGCTGCTTCTATTTGCTACGCTGCATTTCGATTTATACTATCATCTCGGGCTCCCATTTAATCAGCTCGAACAAGGATAGCAAGAAACTATCAAGATGGACATCGACAGTTCGGAAGTCGGACTCGTATCTCTAGGGCTTTGTTGCTATTTTCTTCAGTTCTCACTTCTTCGGAAACTTCCCGAGACTCCATCGAAATGTGAAAAAACCCGAATACAAATGACAGTCGAGACAAGTCGATCCCGTTCATTCTGTTATCCATTCCGATCAAAGGCAATTTTCTGAAGCGGGGATTTTCTCTCTCTTGAGCAAATATGCACTCCACAAAGTGAGCGGACGCTGTCCCTTAGCGAAATTGCTCAATGGTTTTGTTGCTAACATTTTTAGATACTTATAGGCACATAGATGTTCATATAAAATAAACATGTGACTTACCTACCCACTCAAGCTTAACCCTCGTAGTGATACAGAAAATGTACATCGAAAATATAGAATAGAAAAGAAAAAACATTTATTTGCATTTGCTTACACACACATATACAACAGTTGAGATAGAACAAATAAAACAACTAAAAAAACAGCAACAAAATTCAGCATAAAACACAGGGTAACAAATTGTGGGTGTGGCAAATGCAAAGGGGCTCTGACTCTGACATATGCTGGAGAGGCAGGCCACTCCAGCGCTGATCTTCCGTCAGTACCCAGTAGTGTGCCGACATGCAGCACTCGGATAAACGACACTAAATCAGTAGGTAAATAGGTTGGCAGCAATTGGATAATTATATATCATATTATAAATAATTCATGATAACATAATCGTAACTAAATTATATTAAATAACTAAAGACATAAATTGAATTGGAGTTAAATGTCAATGTAATGATAATAATAATTTAGATAGTAAAATAATGTGCAGGCTTCGCGACAACGAAGTAATTAGGATTATATAATAATTAAATAATTGTGTAATTGAATAATAAAATTATTGATTAATTGAATAAATAAGTTGAGAAAAATAAGTAAATTGGGTAAACCCGAGCGAGAGTGCTTATAAAAGATATGAGGAAGCAAAGTTATTTCGTTAGTAAGGGACTAACTTATGCGACTCAAGGAGAACTTTTTTATATTTCGCTTTGAAGCTAGCTTTAGAATTAAGCTGTCTTAAGGGTGCACGGATGTCATTCCAGCACAGCAAAATATCGCTTCCGCTTTTAGGTGCAATGTTTTGTAGTTTGTTTTGAAAGAAAGGAAAATCGATTTGAGGCACATGTGGCCGACGGAGTATCGGCAGACTTTATTTTTTCTCATAGGCACTAACCCGCTAACGATATATGAAAAAGTTTTGATGGATTTTCCATTGCCTTGGTAAAAACGACACCGTGTGGTCCACCAATATCGGAAGTTTTCACAATCATCTCCGCGTTAGAAGGCTCTTATGTGAGATAAATAACATGCTGTGTACATAAAGTTTTTTTTTTCTAGATGATATTCTTGAGACGCCGACAGCTTTATATTTACCAGGTACATAATATTACAGACCGGATTATTATTTCCGGTATTCCTCGAATACAGTGTTGTTTTACGCCTTTACCATATATATATTACCTTACCTATCTCATATCTTCTATATATATATATATATAATTAGGGATGAATTAGCAAAGCCAAGACAAAAAGTTCTCATAACATACTTGCGTGTATGCAACAGCTAAATATGTTAATGAATCGAAAGTAATTTGTCAGAATCGTGGTAAGTGTTGAACACTGCTAAAGTGATTTTAATAATTTTTAAGGAGTCTTGAAATTTGTTTAATGGGTTTTATCTTCTATCTTGGTGATCTAAATCATAAAAATATGGTGTTCATTTTTCAAATTTTGCGGTATAGATTTTAAAAAATGTGAGGTAAGTCCTCATTATTCTCAAAAGTGTTCAGTGTCCGTACAGTAAAATTCCTATGTCCAATATAATTCAAATACTTTCCATTTATTTGGCTTTGCAAAGGGTCATCTGCACGCTTTGTATGTGAGTAGATCTCGTATCGTATACTCTATCTTTTATGTTGAGAAATAAACTTTTACTTTGCTCTGCTTAGCTTCTGTTCGCTTTGCTTCACTCCCTTGTTTTGCTTTGCTCCAATTCAATAGTAAAATAATACAATCCTCTTGTAGGCAGTCACCATGTCGCATTCGCGGTCCGAAGTGGCTCCACAGCCGTTAAGCCAACCGTTTCGCCGATATGACTACAATCGAGTGCAGATTAATGCTTTCATTACGGTCTACTATTATTGCGGACGTGTTCGGGAAACAAAACTGAATGAAAAAATATCAATTTATTTCCCTTGCGAGTGAACATGTCCCGAGCTAATCCAGTTTGTTCGACCGCACAAGGGTTGAATCGCCAATGAGGAAATGCTTTCCAAATATAAAAGTGGGCCATACAGGCAGAAACGACATTCGATGTTCACTTTCCGGCGCCAATAACATCAAATGAGATAACCTGCGGCCAGAAGAAATAACCATAATTAAACTGCCGTCACGCAAAATAAAGGACCAGTCACATTGCACCAGGCGGGGCCGTGAGTGCAAAACGATATCACTCTAAGATAGACATTCTAGAACGTAATATGGAAATAATGCGAAACATAACCTTTTAATCTTTCCATTTTTTACGCTATCTTGAAATATTACTTTTATCTTGAAAAAAAATGAAAATACTTCAAATAGAATCGATTGTAGCCCCGGCCGCCTGAATGATCTTAAGCAATCACGAAGGTTAAGCAACATCAGGGCGCGATCAGTGCATGGATGAGTGACCGTTCTATGACTAACGCTAGTGGCATTTTTCCGAGCGGTTTCGTGCTTCGCAGGGCACGCCAATCAGTTGGTACCAGCTGCCGTCGATAGGTGGCAGTCGTTAAGCCAAGTCAGACGCCTTGCGGCGGGTGGCTTGAAAACTTCTGACAGTAGGACCAGCCACTAGTCTTACAAGCCTCCACCAATCTGAACTTTGCCACCATGGTGGAGTATGGCTTAAACCTTCCTCAGCAAAGAGACCCGTGCCCTTCGGTGGGGACAAAAAGGGTTGATGATGATACTTCAAAAATTTGTCACTACTCAAGGAAGACCGGCAACTAACGGCTGGCTCGTCCTAACGTCCCCATCTAGGCTGAACCTTGAATGCGGAGATCGAGTTTGCTCTGATAGTCATAAGGTTTTATTAATAAAACATGATTTCTCTAAATCACTCCTCAGAGGCAGTTTATGTAATCTGTGGTTTCGTCTTTCTCTTTAGTACAGGATGATTAAGCTGCAACTGAGAAGTGTTTTAAAACACAAGATTTTCATAATAAATTACATATGAAACAACGCCACTAAGAAGCAGCAAAAAATGTCAAGTATATGAATGAATCCGTCCGCATTTTTTTCTATAAAATATAAATTGAACAAAATTTAAAAGTGGTACGTTGTTGTGATTGAGAAACACTAACCGACATGCTTCTGAAATTGCTCATTTTGTAAATAAATTTAGGCAACAACAAAACATCAGGACTTACATCGGCTCCAGATGCGATGTAATGTGGATAAATCCTAATAAGACTTCCACAAGCCAAAAGGTACACATAATGGCGCCGGCCGGATTCTTTTCAACTCGACGGAATTTTATTTATAACGTCACTGAGCGTAACTTTCTTTACATTGTTTTGTTTACCCTTTCTTTCATTAAAAATTAAAGAAATTTTCATATTGTTTGCCATTTTCTTTGAACCATTATTTTTTGTTCTAAAGCAAATTCGAAGCGGAATGCATGCGGATTTAATTGTCTGTTACGCCTTATTGCACATAACTTAAAAAAATACATGAAAACTTAAATAACAGGTAAGTATCGATGTACAAAGGCTTATTTCAAAATAAATTTATTTCAGCCAGCCTAAGAAAGGTTTTTTTTTTGTTAGTTTATTATATACATATATAATATATAATATACAATATACATTCAGCGTAGATTCGTATTTAGATGTACGAAATGTATGCTTTGATCGCATCAACATTAAAAAAAAAATTCAAAGTGTCGTTGTACATAGTCTATCAGCTTCTATTAAGATACGAAACGTCACGTTGTGATTGAGTCGTCATACTGTCGCCGTTCAATGAGTAAATAATTTAAAAACGCTGGCGAAAAAAATACAATGTTGACGTCATCAGCGAGAGGTGGATGCTCTGGCGCCGACGGCAGGTTTCGGAGCAGAAAAACTTATGAATAAAAAATGAATTCCTTGGTTTTAAAATTAGCATTACAAAGAGAGGGTAATTCTACCTTAGCGCGCGCAAAAGAAACGTATAAATGCGTCCCTCTCGTTTATGGTAAGTAGGAAAATCTACGCTTTACCTGAATTCTTCATGATTTTTTGTGGATTTCTTTTTTTGTTCGCCTTCTCTAATTGCTAATTATTTCTGTAGATCTAAACTTTACTTATAGAAGATTTTTGTTTCATCTTTTCCCCGCCCGAAAGGCCAGATGGTCAGATCGTCATAGTTGCCTAATTAGACCTCAGTATTTGGACCTCTAGATAGGCAACTATTATAAATAACAAATACAGTCATAGGCAACTAAAACAGTAGGTCGTTGCTGTCTGAATATAAAACCGACCAAGTGCGAGTCTGACTCGCGTACAAAGGGTTCCCTACCATCATCTACAATAAAAGGCAAAAAAATTAAGGCTGTTCTGAACTATTGTTATAGCGACAACAGAAACACATCATCTGTTAAAATGTCTACTGTCTAACTATCACGGTTCATGCTATACTTACAGCCTGGTGACAGACAGACGGACGGACAGCGGAGTCTCAGCAATAGGTTTTACCCTTTTGTACGAAACCCTAAAAAAAAGTGACGTGTGTATAAAACATTTTTCATTAAAATCAGCAATTGAAAAGCGGATACTTAATTTTCCCGAACATAATTCGTCCATTCCACAATAGCGCACGCGCTCGCTACATTTAACCAATGAGTTGCGTGTGTGCGAGCTGCCATGATTGATCAGGCCAAATGGCCCGTGCCATCCGTGAAATCTTGAAAGAGCACTCGTTTTTATTATATTGCCGTTTTTACGGCAAACGCGCACTTCGAATGAGCATTCGATTTTTTTTTTGTCGTTCTCAATTTTGGTGCGTATTTAGATATATTTGCTACATCCTCATTTGTGCAATGTAGTAAGTGCTGACCTGTCGTCATCATACCTTAATTATCCCGAAACCTATATACCGTAAGATCTCGGCACCTATGTCCAACACATCTTAATGCCGATGTCCCTCGAACAGCCGTAAATTTCGGGAATATATAGGACACATTCACATCTCCACTTCAGTATACGAACATAAAATTGGATCAAAAAGTTACGTAAAAAAGAAGGATGCCCTCTTGCATAATCATGAAAATGTTATCGCTTCACACGAAATTGAGCCGTTTCGAGGGAAAATATCTTTGGCACTACAACGGGGCACACGGCGCGAGAAGCTCTTTTCTTCTTTCCCCGAGGAAATAAAGTGACACCTGTAAGGCAAAATCACAGGAGACTTCTTCGTTACCATTATATCGCTGCGACATTATTGCTTTGCTGTACGTCAGTGCGCTTCCAATATGTTTAGTTGGAAGGCAGTTCAAAAGTGCCGTCCTCACTCCGTGTGACATATCGACGTTCGGGCGCCTCGCATCAAGCGGCTGACATGTTCACAAATTGTATCAAAGGGCGTAACAGCCGCCCTGGGCCCATCATACAAAAGCCGTGACAGCGGAATTTCTCATTACGCCCCCGGCAAGATGCCCATACATCACGATGGAAAAATATCGCTTTAACATCCCTCTCCGGCGCTAATAGCGCATGTGTGTTACGAGTAAAGTGTGGCGCTTACTGCAAAGTATGTAAAACCTATTCGCCATAAACTTGGGTTAGCAAACAAGGATCTGTCAGCGATATTTAATCAAGGTCCAGTCACGAAAACGAATACCTAGGACAAGATAACAATAATAACTACCAGAACCACAATCACTAGGATATCCTATGCTACAGTAATCAGGCAAAGATAGCACAAACATAAAAATACACCCAGAATAAGGCCACGTACAAAATATAATGTATATAATTATAAATTATGTGAAAAAAAAAATCGTAACTATAAATTATATTCCCATGTCAAAGCAACTACTTAGTGTCTTAGTGTGTGTGTGTGACTACATTACACTTTAATCTAACAAAAATAAATTCCAGCAGACTTATCTAAGCCCTGGTTAAACCTTTCCTTTAATTAAGTCGAGAAAACACAGGGATCCTCCGTCGTCTGCAATAGCATCGAGTAGACAGAGGGAGACTTTAGCCAAGCAAAACCACTACTAATTAATCTTATCATTCACTTACAAATTGGTTTCTTGCGAACTAGTTTTAACTTGCTAATTCAGAATTGAATATTAATGATATGAAAGATGGAAAGAGAAAATAAGTCGAAGAAGCAATTTTATTAATAAGATTTTTCGATAAACTGTTCCATTTTTTTAAGGTTCCGTAGTCAACAAAGAACTTTCATAGTTTCTGAAGAGAGTCCTTGTGTCCATCTGTCCGCGGCTTACTATCGAGACCATAATTACTTTTAAATTTTTAAATTTATATTTATGCTAAAATTTGGCATAAATATAAATTTTTTACGCCGAAAAATGACAGAAAACTCTAGAAAATATATTTTTTTATGTTGCCTACTGTAGACCCAGTTTATGGTCTTGCCTGCGCCAGACCATAAACTGGGTCTATAGTAATAGGCAATTTATTACAGGAAAATTTCGTTCAAAGTCCATTGAAACATTCTTTGAAACAGGTGTTAGTTCTGTAAACCCCCTCTTTCTACCCATCACGTACTTGGCTTTTTTTAAATATGTTTTAATATATTTATTTAAAGGAAAACTTCATAAAAAGTTCATTGAAAATTTATTTGAGAAAGGTGTTAGTTCTGTCAACTCTCTCTTTTTGCATTTTTTTTAATACAATTGTTCAATCACTTCTCCAGAGAGAGAAAAACACATACCTCTGGGTACAAAATAATATGAACATTAGCTGTAGGTAAATAAGGGTAGCAAGATTAGTTTTACTAAGTACATACGCTTCCATTTAGCTGCTCCGTTTTAATTGCCACCTATCAAGGAGGTCTTTGGAGCCAAATTGTTGGGTCTAATCCTGTGTTCGAGATTCTGATCACGCGCAAAACTTTCGTCGGGCTTGCCAAATGTCAATAGTCCGCCACTATCATCAAAATTCTCGGGACAGCAAAGTATACAAAGTTATATTCATTTATGTTTGACATAATTTGTAGAGCTTCTGCTTTTGCTGAGTTTTACTTGAAAATCTTCTATATTATAAAAATGAAATTATTTACCATCACCAGCCCTGCCACACTAGTAATTTGCAGGTGATTTGAATGCGATGTGATGGCGTTTTGGACACACTTGGGCTGAGTGGAAGTTTGATTTGTATTTTGTTGATGCCTACTTGCTTAACTTCTTCTGTCGTAAACTCAACGAAACCAGCAGGCATTTTAGAAGAAATGTGACATAACAACAAGCACTTTTAAAAGTTTCAAACTCCTCTTAACTTACGAAAAAACGTTTTTCCTAATCTTTGTGAAAATCCACTTAGCAAATAGGCAACACATCCACTCTCAATATATTCGTTCCATTCCTCCCCCACCCCTGCAATGATATTAAAGCCAGCGGGATTGATCACTGATAATGTAGTGTCACACGAACGACGCTCAATAAAATTCACGCTAGCATAAACATCCTGGTTGTATTTGAACACAAACTTTGATTTTATATAAAAGTATTTTTTTGATATTTGGTATTAGGTCGACGTTTATGTCCGACCCTCGTATGGCCCGCGGCACTACCGCTTTACCGGCTGTGCGAAGCGCTACATCAACTATTTAAACAGCATTTCTTCACGCTTAAGTTTCCCCTCATCTCCACATTAACCAACTTTCATTCAAGCACACTTGTTTATGTTTTGAACACACAATGTGACCCGATGCTTGTTTGCCAGCAATGTTAACAGCGATAGTTATTGTACACTTATTCATTGCTGCCAATTAGGAAAGAGGGGGTCGTGGCGGCCCTGCGAATGTTGAAGTTTCTGTAGGAATTAAGTGAGGGTCGCTGGACGATCGAGCTTCAAGTCACGCTCCGGCCGAATTTAGCTGAGTGTATCAATGAGTACGGATAGGTGAGCACGCTATACGTTCCTCCCAATAACAGGAACGCTACGCACTGGAACTTTTTCTGGCTAATGAAACACCACTCTTCGGGGATAAAATGTTAATTCGTAATTGGCCCACGATATACCAGGTAAGGCAGTATCTTTTTTTTAAACAAGCTGGACGAATGAGTGTTGAGTAATAATTTTGGATTCCTAAGGAATGGGAAAAAATAAAAAT
The DNA here is from genome assembly GCA_947310845.1 of Yponomeuta plumbellus. Taxonomy (NCBI): domain Eukaryota; kingdom Metazoa; phylum Arthropoda; class Insecta; order Lepidoptera; family Yponomeutidae; genus Yponomeuta; species Yponomeuta plumbellus. Next base: position 10,613,081 of record OX371193.1, read on the forward strand.
TCTGTCTCATTGAAGGGGCTTCGTTAGCCCCTATACAAATTAGCTCTAAACTGTGATATCACAAGGTGACAATGCTTTATCGATATTTGAAATATCTCGTAATTTTTTTTTTCAAAATTGTTAATAGTTGATACCAGTAAACACAATAACAACATTCTTATCACTTATTTTTAAAGGTTCTCTATTCTTCATAGTTTATATAGAATGTCACTACAGTCTATGTTTCAGGCTCTCCAAATCGAATCCTAATTTAGTTTAAGTTATGAAATTTAAACAATAACATTTTGTTACGTTTTTGCTGTAGTCGGTAGTCTAATCGGTAGTCGGTAGTATTCGGTAGTCGAGGACAATACCTCAAATGGGAAATGTAAATGTCTACCGATCTTTAATGTTCCTTGTAGTCTTTAATCTAAGCACAATCACTGTTTAACTATTTATAACGAGCCTAATTGGCTTCGTGCGTACACAAAAGAGGCAAATTCATTAAGAAAATTAATATGGATTACTTCATGTTCCGTTCGGTGAAGTCAAATATAATGTTTTTATGCAAAGTAAAACATGTTCAAGCTCTACACAATGGTGAAAATAAAATATGGTGGAAGTTAAATTTATAAGCCCTGGCACGTAGGTATATTTAGAATAAGGAAAAGCTTTAAAACGTTCACAAAAAGCATTAATTATAAACGCAATCAATTTCATGATTCACACTTTCGTGATACTTCATGATGATATTTATTTATCGTAAAATAATATTTATTTTATAAGATGGTAGTTTTTTTTGCGTCAGGAAGAAATGCCTCTTAGTCAATGTCTGTACAGAATGATTTTAGTACTATATCAGTAATTCAAAGAAAGGAGAAAAGAGTAAATAAAAGCTTAACAAAACCTCCAACGTCAAATTAACCTGAAATTACATTCATAACGTGAAATTGTAGTGTCAAGTTGCTATTGACCCTTAAAAGCGTTGGGGGGCAATAAAGCGGACGAAATAGTATATCTAATAAATAGTTAATCACAGAAAAATATAATTATAATTATGTTGTCATCCTATGCATTAGTAGCTGCTGACACGGCAAACGCTGTTTTGCCGTATTATTTAGCATAAGACCTATTCTCAAAACTTTATAAATTGAGTTTTGAAAATTTTCTTAATAACAAAGATAAGTAAAGGAACTGTGTTTTTGGAAGCGGCTGCATCGGTAAATACCTAAACAAAATCTTCACAGTCGCTTCGACTGGGTACAAGTTATGGTATACTGTGTTAACCAGATAAACACCTCACAAACATGGAAAAAACTCAGACTAGGGCCACTTGTAGGTAACATTTTATTTGGATGACAATGTCCATATCCGATAAAGCTGAAGCGATAGTCCAACACAATTAGTTTTCAATCTTCTTCTTACAATACCGAAACATCAAATGCAAGCGACGTGAAAGGATTCGACCTCGTTGAGAAAGGATTTGCCAACAAGCGTCAGAAGTCAGAAGCTCACTCGTAGCTTTTAATAGAAAACCCGTATTGAGGAACACTGCATCCATTCGTTTAGGAGCTATGATGCCACAGGCAACCAAACATAGATGTCTAACTTACAATACAATTTATAGCGGAAGACGTTTTAAAGAACAAATTTATTTTAATTAGTATTTTTTTAAATTTTTCAATAACATTCAGTTATTAGTATTATAACTTTAAAATGTGATAAAATATCTTCTGTTCGATGGTTGAATGAGAAAAAAGCGCATACATTTTTAGCTGTCATTTCCTTAACGCGTTTTATTTGGTTTACGGTCATCCTCTACGGACAAGACTCTTTCATTATACAATTCAATAATTCTGTAGAATTCAGTCTCAGTCTCAGAAATCAGTAGTATTTTGTAGAAGATGATGAACAATTAAATTTATGAGAACTAATATAAACGAAAACCAAAGCATAAGCCGATAGTACATTTTATCAGTTTCGTCCTATAAAAGCTATCAAATACACCTGAGACTTATTTTATGTCCCACGTGCCAATATTCGCACGCGGATACCTCCACAAAAGGTTGCCCGACCTCCGGATAACTCATACAATAAGGCTATTGAGGGGTTGGACATACACAGGGTTAATTCGGTAATTGTGCAAAAACTGCAATAAATTTCTTAACAGAACCACCTCATCGTTAATAGACTTTTTATACTAAAAAGCATACTTTCATACATATTATTATTTAACTAATGAATGTCGATGAAGCGGAAGTGATAAGTCAGGATCGTGGCAGGTGGCAGTTCCTAGTCTATGCATACCCCTCTGGGATACGCGCGTGAGCTTATGTAAGCATATTTTATGTATAAACAATTTAACTACCTCCTGTAACAATAAAAAAAATAATGCAAAACGGTGGTAGCGGAGCGAAAGAATGCGTTCTGAAGCTTGTGGGTTCAAATCCCGGCCTGACTTTGTTTTCTTAGTTACCAACATCTGTGGAGTTATGCTAGCAATACCACTCGCTAACTGTGAAGGAAAACTTCTTAAAGTAACCTGGGTTGCTGAAGTGGTTACATACCTCAGCAAGTAAAATTGCCAATCCGCGATGGGCACGCGTGGTAATCAAGTCTATGTTTTTGGTTCCCACGACACAGGGTATCCTAGTGTGGGGCCAGAAGCAATGTATGTGCTTGTATGTAAATGCTATTGTTATACTCTCTCTCTCTCTCTCTCTCTCTCACAGAGGGGACATAAAAAAAATGTAAGTGGAGACTTAAATAAAGCTTAAAACTGAAAAATGGAATATATCATTTATGAGGGAGTTGACGCTGAGGCGTTTCATGAATGGTTTCGCAGTGTTGTCACGATGTACGACGTTGCGCCACCCCGATTTGTTTTTGGAGAAAAAACGGTGTAATCATGTTGCGTCAACAATGTCGTCATAAGTTGGTACCAAATTTAATACAGTTATTTATCATTGAGATTAAATTTCATCTCTTGGTATGACAACAAATATATTGAGAATACATTTATCCTCATGCAAAACAAGGGTGTTTCCAAATTTGAAAATTTAAATACTATACTGTCCTCTTCTTTTTAAAGTGCCTCCCTATTACTGAAGTATGGCAGAGAGCTTTTTAAAACGGGCTAAGCTCAGTGCAATTGTGGACAGGTCTTCCGTGGTTTTAACATATTATGTTCACTACTTGATGTTGTACAAGCACGCATCTTTCTTGCTTGGTGCGAGATCGTTCGCTTATTGCCTGGGTGTAAAATCGCTTCCAAATCGCTAGTAATAAGACAACCAATAAGCTTGGAAACAGAAAACCATTTCTTCAGTACTTAGAATCATTAAATAAATAAATGCGCCCTCATGGAAACAGTAGTTATTTTCTCGGACTATGATATATTGAGATAGCCGACACCTATTATAAAAAGTGAGACATTTCAAGTTTTTCAAAGCTTTCTAAGCCCCTTCAATTTGAAAGAACTTATTTGTCTCTTATATTTTCTTTACATAAGTAACAAGTGAGCCAGATCCATCCTTTCGAAGCAAAGACGTTCTTAGGAGGTCTGCGTTCGATACATTTGCACACATCGTGTATGCGCAGGGGCCAGCGATCGTTTACGCTGGATGTGCCTGGCATAACTCATCGGCGCTGCCGACTGTAAGCACAGCGGCTGCCGACGTCGACCCGATGTGCATGTGGAACTCATAAGCTACAAAATGTCTTCGAACAAAAATACGAGTATAGTTTCATGCTCTTTTATTTCAGTGGTATCATGCATTTTATTACAGGTACAAAAACGCTGTCGAGATAGTAAAAATTCAAACGAGTTAAGTACCTTTGACAAGGACGACCTCTGTGGTGCAGTGGTTAGCGCATCTGCCTACCATGCGAGTGGTCCCGGGTTTGAGTCCCGGCCGGGGACCAAAAGAAACCCAGGTCTTGGATGTTCACATGTTTGTGACGTCGCTGTTTCTGGTTCCCACGACACAGGGTATACTAGTGTGGGGCCAGAAGCAATGTATGTGCCTGTATGTGAATATTTTGTTGTTATGTTCATCTATCTACTGTTTTAAATATAAAATGTTTGTAACGGCTTGTGATATCTACTGACTAGTTCAAAAGCGCATTTGCTTACCTTACTTCATTTTATTCAAAATTGCCAATAGTGATTGCAAGCACCTGGAATCCACCATTATTCTTTTTAAAATGGCAAACTTTATAGCATCGATATTTTAGTGAAATTGCGGAACTGTCCGCAAAAATAATTTATTCCAGAAATATAGAGTAAGTTTTTGTGACTAAAGCAACGAAACTGTGATATTAACGTAGAACACAGTTTGTTAATAATAGTGGTCAATTTAAAGTAAATTTGTCGAAGTTACATCCCTGTCAACGAAGTCAAAAGCTTTCATATAAGTTCACCTAAATGGAAATAGTATTTTCCTACGTTTCGTACATATTTTTTCCTACATACGTTCCAATTAAACCTTTTCTGCTAAAGCAATCAATCAACATGAATGCACATTCCCATTTAGTTTCAGCCCGAACTCATTTCCACTATTTCCATGAGTAATGATACTAATGATAGGTACTTGACATAGATGAGGAGGTCAATTAAAACAATTTTGTGGAGTAAAATGGTATAGGACTACTCAGCAGTTTTGGGAGTACGTCAAATTCGATCGATGTGGTACGTGCTTGGTATATTTGATACGATTGGAACAAATTGAGTAAGGTGGTGTCTGTATCTACCTTTACGTGTACAAAAACTCTGTCTGATTTTCGTGTTTCACTCGCTAGGTAAAGATACCTGCCCTTATATTACGTAAAAATAAAATATAAATAAAATAAATATAAATAAACTCACGCTTATCCCCGAGGGGGTAGGCAGAGGTATATTACGTAACTTTCCACTCTATCGGGTTAGGCTGTTAAACAACTCGAAAGAGTCAAAATAACAATGTATTTGACCGTTCGGAGTAAGAGCAAGAGATACGTACTGGGAAAAAAAGTCCCAGAATGATACGGAATGTAATGTAATAAGGTGGTGTGACATACCGGGAACAAAAGGGCTCAGACAACTCCACACAGTGGAGTCTTACATAATTTCGTCCCTGATCTTTAATAAAAGTCCTTGTAGCAGAGTTACCCCCTCGGCTCCGTGAAAAGTGATTCATCATCATCATCATCATTCAGCCACAAGAAGTCCACTGCTGGACATAGGCCTCCTCCATGGATTTCCAAAAAAAACCGGTCGGAAGCGGCTTGCTTCCAGCGTCTTCCCGCCACGAAGCCGCCGCAAAGTGATTGATAAGACTTAATTTAGATTTGTTTCAGCTCTAAGAAGTATATTATTAGAAAATTTATTTATTTATTTGTAGTTCTTGATACACACGTACAATAATTAACGGTCAGTGCTATATAACAATCAAGAGTGAATGGAAATTATTGTTACTAAAATCGTTGTACGATAGAAAGTTTACAATATAAAAAGTATATAAAATCCAGCAAATAACCTGAACAAAATCTGCGCTGACGGGATGAGCTTGCAATGGCTACATACTTAAAAGGACATATTTTTTTATAATTTCTTAATATGCCCAAATTACACTCCAAAACGGTGGTGGCGTAGTGAGGTTGACCCTTGCTTCTCGATCATGAGGGTCTGGGTTCGAACCACGCATGTACCAATGACTTTTAGTTACGTACATTTGTTTCTTTGTACAGCAACACCAATCGCTAAACGTGGGCCCAGTTCTAGTGATTGGTGCCTCTGCCTACCCCTTGGGGGTAACGGGCGAGAGTTTATTTTTTTTTAAATTTTGCAGTCCAAAAATACGAATACGTACCTAAATACGTAGTCAAAGTCAAGCTATTTGTCAGGCATTGTAGATAATATCGCACCCTTGCAAGAACTCATTTTTCGTCATTTTTGTCGAAGGAAATAATTTTTTATTCATAGATATATTTTTTTTAATGCGATTTTATTCAATCCGAAAACGCCGGAATAATGAGCAAAAGAGACACTGCATCACGTTATAGTGCTATCTCTTTCGGCCATTACTTGTGAAACCTTAAAAAAATGCTTTTAGTAACCTAAGGGTTCCGAAATAACACGTTGTTCTTGCAAGTGTGCGATATTATATTTTTCATGACAAACGATCGTAGTGTAGTGTAGCTAAAGTATGGAGTAACTAAAGTAGCGGGAGCTAGTTGAACGATTAATTAACAAGGAGTAGACCCGGGGGGCTGCCATTCGCCGCGAATTATTCACTCTATTTTGCGCCAACCCTTCTAAGAAATAATTATTAGGAGTGCTTTTCTCTAATTAAATTTTATTTTCTTACCTTCCTATGATCTGTTTCAGGAGGGAATAGTTTATTAACTTCAATTCCCTAAAAACAATGCTGATCTAATTGCCTTTTGCAGGAACAGACACGCAAGTATTTATACATTATTTCTCCTTGTATTGCGTCAACGTATAAATCAGTGGTAACCCTTGCTTCATATTTAGGAGGTCGTGGGTTCGAACCCCGGTACATTATGTATCAATACTTTATTTACTAACATTTACGAATCTATAGTTGCAACACCGCTCGCTCATTGTGAAGAAAAACATCGTGACGAAATCTGAGCGCCCAAGGTGTTCACGTACCTAAGCGCTTATTTTATAAATTGACAATCTGCAGTGAGCATGCCTGTTGATTAAGCTCATACTATCTCTCTTTGAGAGAAGAATTATGTCCTACAGTGGGACGTATCTAGGCTGTATTATAGAAAAAGAAAAGAAAGAAAAAGAAACCCAGGTCTTAGATGTGTACATTTTTGTGACGTCGCTGTTTCTGGTTCCCACGACACAGGGTATCCTAGTGTGGGGCCAGAAGCAATGTATGTAAATGTTATATTATGTTAAATGTTATGTTAAGTATTATAATAACGATAACTGCTAGGTGAAACAAAAGCTCACCTCTATCTAACATAAAGTCCTTTAGACAAAGTCTTCTTCATGTTATAGCAAGTAATTTGAGAACAGGAAAATCGCTTACAAAGCAACTGGATGCCGCAAATGCTCCCCTTTGTAACAAAAGATCGCTACAATCTCTTTGTAGTGTGCTCAAGATTGAGTTCAGTTAACACTATTTAAGTATCGTCTACACAAGGATACAGTTAGGATAATGAAGAAACTTTAGGCTGTTTACATAGATTTCAAATTAAATGATAATTAAAGAGTATTTTTAGGATTCCAAATTAAGGAGCAATACTCGAGTTGACTTTGGACGTAAGCATAGAACAGCATTTTTAAAGTTATTCAATTCCTTCGAGAGCCGTAAAAGGAATCCCTATAGTCGTTGACGACCTCTGTGGCGCAGCGGTTAGCGCCTCTGTCTATACTATGCGAGAGGTCCTGGGTTTGTATCCCGGCTGGGGACAAAAAAAGAAACTCAGGTCTTGGATGTTTACATGTGTGTGACGTCGTTGTTTCTGGTTCCCACGACACAGGGTTTCCTAGTGTGGGGCCAGAAGCAATGTACATATGTGCCTGTATGTAAATGTTATGTTATATGTTATTCCGCCTTTTTTCAATAGAAGCAGCGCTGTATTAAAGTATGCTCTTTAAGCATGTTCTTTAAGTACAGACTAATAAGTCATTGTCGAAAACTTAAAACCTGATATGATGGAAGGTGAGAAAGCTGCAACGTACATGACAGTACAGTCTGTTAGCATTTAGAATATACCTCGGGCTCCAGAGTAGGATTTGGTTGTCGCCGAAAGCACACCAGTGTAATACTACTTCCTGCTCTGTATAAAACTTTTTAAGTTAGTTAATTTAAGTTAAGTTAAAAGTTATAAATAACAATACAAAATAAACCTTACCTTACACTTTTTACCGTTCCGCTGGGACCAATGGTGTTTTAGTGGGTCCTCCCCATGATTTTTTTCAGTATTTTATTAAGGACTGGTACATGACATGATATAGTTGTTTTAAGTTGTGTTCGCAACGTGCCTCAAAATAAAATAATAACTCAATCATCGGCCGACGGATTCTAATTATTTGTGCAGAAATATTTGTTAGTGATGAAATAAAAATGCCTGTTCTGCGATGGAATGTTGAGGCCTTTTCATATATTGTGTAACTAAATCCCGATTCACGTCAAAATGCGGGGATTTTACTTGTCAATACGAACAGCGGAAACTAAAAAATAAAAGCAATAAAATTTATGCTCGATATTAGGCTTCACAGCGTGATTTTAAAATCTTTATCTATTGAGGGTGTAGTGACACAGTGTATTGCGTTGCGCTTAGTTAGATACTGGAGAGCCCTTGAAGTGGCATTGTACACGGTTTAGTCTGTAATTAATCCACGCATGTAAATTAACGTGTGTGTCGTGTCTATAATAATAGTGCCTTCGTCCGTTTCAGGACTCTTTTATTTCGATTAACTTTGAACAGAGAAACTTCTTAATTTTTGGTGCCCTGTGTGCCCTGTGTGCCATTTGTTAGCCCGTGGAAAAGCGACACCAAAAGGGAATATTCGCTTCATTATTATAATGAGGTAATGTCAATAAATTGACATTAATTGTATAACATATTAATTTGTAAATGTTCGTGATTTCCGACCAAATTCAAAGGTGACAGGAGGGACATTACCAAATGTTTTCTACATAGCAATGTATGTTAATTATTTATTTATATTGTGATAATATGTGTAATAAAGTGACATAACAAAAGTAATGTTAGTTGTGTAAGTATATAAAAACTGTTACCAAAAGCTTGCCGATAAACTGCATTAGCAGTTTGGCAAACTAATGCTGTTGTAATTTCGCAATGTGTTTAGTGAATAAATAAATAAATAAAACAAAATAAATAAACAATTCTGATGGTCGGCACCGACCATAAAAATCTTGACGTAGGTTTCCATTTCTGTTAATATTCGTCCTGATATTGTTAAGTATAATGATTTTTGGTTTGAAGAAACTTGCGTCATATAACACAGCGAAATATAATATATATGAATTTTAATAATGGTTAGAATGTCCCTTTAAAAAACGTCGAATAAATTCGAAGCCACTTTGTAACATCAAAGCAACAAGCTTGCAACGAATGCATCCAGCACCAGAACATAGCCAAGAGTCTACTAAATGCTTATTAAAAAAAAAAGTTTAATAGAGTGATATTATAGTGTAAATTAATATTTTTTTTTATTTTACTAACGCAATAAAGAGAAATATGTATGAGTTTCACTGCATGAAACATGTTTCATAATGTTTGTTTCCTGCGCCGCAGAAGAACTAATATGGCTTGAAGCATTGCTCAGTTGAATTGATAGTGGGCTTGCACATCGGAGTACTGATGGCCGTTAGAGTGAAAAGTTCTGACCTGGTGACCGCTAACCGGACGACGCAGCGTGGGCAGGCGACCGCTAACCGGACGACGCAGCGTGGGCAGGCAACCGCTAACCGGACGACGTTGCGTAGGCAGACGACCGCTAACCGGATGACGCACCGTGGGCTGGCGACCGCTAACCGGACGACGTTGCGGGGCAGGCGACCGCTAACCGGACGACGCAGCGTGAGCAGGCGACCGCTAACCGCACGACGCAGAGTGGGCACGCGACCGCTAACCAGACGACGCAGCATGGGCAGGCCCCTCACCAGATGGCCTGGATGATGAATCGTCAGAACTGATGACATAAAAGTAAATCAAAGTTATTGTAAATGACAAATTCTAACGGTAATGTTTCAGAAATTGCTCGTTTTAAAAATAAGCCTGCGTACTCCGAGTTAATTAAATAGATACTGCATGGGCGATGTACCGAGTAAGTTTAGAAAGTTGTATGCGGTTTTTGAACAAAAACTTTCGTAAGCACTAGACATTATCTAGCAAGCTCCGTCTCTGCTCACCATGATTAAGCTCAACAAATCAGGGCGAAACCTTGTCGGACTCCTCCGAAGAAAATCAAGTAAGTGTATACGGAATAAAGTTTATATTTTATTATTTACATTTGACCAACTAGCATTTAGTAGAATCGTCCCCGGCTCTCCACACCGCGTATTATTTGTGTGAAACAAACCGAATGCACGCGCAATTCGTTGATTACGTACTGCAGTAATCATGAAGTAGAAATTGCGCACAAACACGTGTGTGGTCAGCGAAACGGCGTATTCGCTACTTTATGTACGAACATCCGGAACTAGCACCCAAAAAGGTTATGTACCATCGTTATGAAATTTACAGTTTAAATATCGTTGTAAAATATTATACAGAACACAACTACATAAAGTACCCGAAACTATCTTGCGTGCAATGACTAATGAATGTCGACGGAGCAAAAGTGATCTTTCAGGATCGTGGCAACTGGTAGTCCCTGATCTCTGCCTAACGCTCTGGGATACAACCATGAGCTTACGTAATCATATCCGTATTGCTTTACAAGAATAAGATAATATAAGTGGGCTGTATATTTGCCACTCCAATGCAATAACTTCTCTTAGAGAGACAAATAGTACGGAGTTATTCGCTGAGTATACCCACCGCAGATTGGCGGCATCGGTTTAGAATTTGCACAGCATACTGAATTTAAATATATTTTTAAATAAATTTAAATTAATAAATGACGACCTCCGTGGCGTAGTGGTTAGTGCATCTGCCTACCCTGCGAGAGGTCCCGAGTTCGAATCCCGGCTGGGGACAAAAAAAAAAGAAACCCAGGTCTTGGATGTTTACACATGTTTGTGACGTCGCTGTTTCTGGTTCCCACGACACAGGGTATCCTAGTGTAGGGCCAGAAACAATGTATGTGCCTGTATGTAAATGTTATGTTATGTTATATAAGACTTACGGTCTTATTTAAAAAAAAGTGACGTAATACCGCTCTTAGAGTCTCTTTAAGTAAAATTCTATTTAACCTCAGTGGGCTTTTTTTAAATTTTAAATTTTCTTCATTTACAAGAAATTCGGGCTAAAACTTTTTTTTTAAATGTTATATTGCGCCTTTCATTCATTGTTATGTGGTCTGTGCTCGTGTTATAAAAGACTTATTACATACAAGTCAAGTGTCAACTGTTTGTTGTCAATGTCAAGTTTGAAGTTATCTATTAGTGTTTTTGTATGTACTGAAAACGTGGCAAAGACTTAAAGCTATTCAGGCTACGAAATGACGTCATCACGAATAATACTTTAAAAAATAATTAAAAAAAAACCGTTACTTGGAAAATAAAAAGCTTCAAATTAGTGGCTTAAAATTAAATGTTTTATGAAATAAAAATATAAAAATAATACCTGAAAAATACTTTACATACCGAATTGCAATTTTGGCCGTCTCAACTAGCAACACTGACAGACATAGCTTTTGTGTTTTAGATTTAAAGAAAGACACTACTTACAGAAGAAGGATTAATGGACATTTAAAGATACTTTAGTTGGGGATTTTCGCGGATGTTTGACTAAATAAATAATTATTGAGTTAAGATATGTCTTAAGACCAACCAAAGCCTCACTAAATGCCGTTTTAGTGGAGTCGCTTTTTTATAAATAATACTGTTACTATACAGGCTATGGTTAAATTCTAGTTAAGTAGTTAATAAAGATTAGAGACAATGAGCATATTCTGTAACACAAATAAAGCAATTTCGATTCATATAGACCGCGCCATTATTGCATGCTCAAGGCTAATATTGCTCTTTATTACGCCCGCATTGTAGGCCCGAATAACTTCAGCCGAAATTTATTGTTGGGTTATTTTCGTGAATATCTGACAGGTGGCCATGCGCTCTGTTTCATTGGATATCTCTGTCAGCCTTCGAGACTGTAGAGATATAATACGTGAAATGCTGTCGGAATCTTTTATGACTTTGCCTTTCGCCAGTGGTGTCTTTTAAGCTGCCTTATTTTATTTGGTTGGACATATTATTTAGTTTCAGGAACTGCCCTAGGTACCCATTAAATAAATGAAAAAGTATATCAACTTTCATTGTAGGTATATAACAACATAAGTTCGTAAGAAGAATTGTTTTTTTTTCTTCCATAGGTATTTTAATAGATTTTTATTTCGTTTATTTTTAATCTTTAACTATTAGTCGACGACTGTTTTAAGCCCTCTTTACATTACTCCCCCACAACATCTCAGGGAGAAGGCAGTGGCTGAAAACCAGCGCTGCCCTCGGCTGTCCGGAGTGTCCGGGTCAGCACCAACTGAGTAGTTACCTATTAAATATAAAAAAGAAATATATTAACTTTTGTTGTATATAACAACAAAAGTTATTTAAGAAGAATTGTTTAGTTTCTCTCATATTTTAATTAAATTTCGTTTATTTTTAATCGATCTATAACTATTAGTCGACGACTGTTTAAGCCCTCTTTACATTACCCTCGGGCACAACACCTCAGGGAGAAGGCAGTGGCTGAAAACCAGCGCTACTCGCGCTGTCCGGGTCAGCACCAGCTGAGCCACTACCTTTTGCCTTATTTTAAATCTAGCTGTCTTAATTTGTCAAAATTTTATTTTTATGAGGCAATAAAATTAAATACTTTTGTATCTTTATCTTTATTTGAGTTTGTTACTCGTTTTCGTAATTGCACCAACTATTCGTATATCTCTTTCCTAAACTCCGTCGCAAGCTTGTCCAGAAGAAATAGCTGTGAATGAATATTCTTACCTTACCTCCTCCTTACCAACCTCAAAATTGAAACTCTGAAGAACTAACAAAACATTACATAGTATCGACGTCAAATGTGAAAAAACTGCAGGCGTAAAGCAGAAAACTGGAACGAAGATATATCAGCGTACTAACGATTTAAAACAAAACGCGACATAGGTAACGTTCTATCTACATAATAGTATTCAAACTTGCTCCGGACGCTTGGAGCGGCAATTACGGTAGCGCTACGGAAAAACCGCTAGCAAATTGCTCAGCTCTGCACTGTAAAGCGCCAATAGCTGAGGCTGCTGGACGAAGAGCCGATATATATGTTACAGTCAAAACTCATAACCGGTCAAAACTGCTTTTGACTGCGAAAATCAGGCAATAGTAGTCTTGACCGGTGCCTTTGGTTAATAACAGGACTGATTTTCGCAGTCGAAAGTAGTTTTGACCAATGCCGTTGGTCAAAACCATTTTTAATATTAGGCAGAGTGTTCATGAGTAAATTGTATCGGTTAAAAGTGGTTTTGACTAAGAATGTTAGTCGAAACTGCTTTGATTGGGAATGTTTAATAATATTTAAAAATAAGAGTTCGTATATCTGCGGGTTTGCAATTCACAGATCTCGCACAATGTCTGTTGAATTTTTGAATGCATAAAGCATATAAACGTTACATCTCAAAATGGTTTTGTAACACTTTTTTGATAATTTTCTTGGTTATTTTCACTAACCACCTTAACTTTTTAAGAATTTTGACTGTAACATATACAGAAGTTCGACAACACACGTATTTAGGGGAATAACCGCTTTAAACAGCTGCAAGTAAAAGTCAGTCTCAGTTTATTTAATTGGTTATTGTAAAACGTATTTAGGTTAGTTATTTTCGGATCGTTTGACAGATTATAGTTTTCTAAATTACATAACGCAATTTTTTATGGCTTTGCGCTAGACGAAAAGCAGGGCGTGAGTATTTCAGGCCATGTGCAGTGTAGGGTTCCGTAGTTGGTTTTTAATTTCTTTATCGATATTAGGCATACAATATTGAGCTCGCGGGCTTAACTATAACATTTATTTTATTAAAGTATTTTTAATGGAATTCGTATATAAGTTTCCTTTTAAAAGTGTGACTACTTTTATATTTATTACACTTTAATGGGTAAAGACTGTATTTTTCCTTTATTTTCATTATGTGCTACTGCTTATTTAGTACTCGGAAGAGTGCGCAACTTCGACAAAACTGGCGTTTTCAAGCTTATCTAATCTTTCCCAAATTAATTCCTATGTCGAAAAATAGTTTTAGTTTTTTAAAATAGTTAGCTACACCATCAATATTTTTTAAATGACTAACGGTACCCTACTATTAACGTTATACGAGAAAAAATAAAACCTTACTTCAGATGTAGAAGAGGTATAAGTATCTACCCTACACCTAAATTAAGGGCTTGAGATATACTTATATTTACAATCTTTCTTAACTATTTTGTCTCCGATCCAAAAACGTTTTATTTTAATTCAAAACCATGACTGGCAACCTACACCATTTTTACGAAAATAAGTTTGGTGAACCTGGCCTCCTGAAGGTTGATGAACACGGCCAATTATCTCTCTTCGCGGTGCTTTTACTAGCTTCTGCAAAACGACGTCTGTATCGAGCTTGAAAGCGGGCTATATAATAGCGCTATCCGGCATTGTAAGGCGAGTACAAGCGAGATAGCGCAGCATTTTATCGCGTTGTCGCGCTCGCGCTCTACTATTCAGTAATTTACAATTTATCGGGCAAAGTATCGAATAATTAACAAATAAAATCTCGCGGAAAGTTTTCTTTGCGTTTAGTTGCAATAAAAATATCAAGAAGAATGTCTAGACGATTTAAGTTCACTGAAAATTTTTCCCCATGAATGGACTAGGGAAATGCTGAAGCTTTAATTCGTTTCCGTTATTTAGATTACCCTCAGCTTAGTGGTTACATAATATTATATAAAACTTTTGCTAGTATGATATTGAAGGGGAACTCTAAAAGCTTGCCGCTGTTGTGAAAATCGCCTGCGGACCGCGACGCTTTTTTTCTTTTCCCGCACAAATCAGAAGTTCTTGGCCTGGAATAAAGACGCGGCAATTTTCCTTTCTCGACAGTTTTTGAACTGCATTATGGCGTTAGTGAATAAGAAGAGAAATTGTAGCCTTCGGTGTTGAAAAGGTAATGGAGCGGGATGTCGCTGGATCCGCCTTTACAGATACTATTATTATAACTTATGACTACCCTAATAATTTGCAGTAGATCTAGGTGAGGTTCAACATTAATACCTCTCGTGAGAGTGCGATACTGACTAGAGTTTTCCTTTATATTCAACCAACAGTGACGTACGAGGTGAAAATTTATTTTACTTTCATCCTCCTAGTGAATAGGGCTCATAATGGTAGGCAACTGGCATAATGGGTGGGTCCGCTCCGTATCAGCGAATTATCCGGTATCGGGGGAACCACTTCTTTGCCGTAGCCCGCCACCCACCGCGCCGTCGTCTTCTAAATTAAAAGCTATTTATTTTGCCGCCACTTCCTTCAGACGACACGGGCGCAACGTTCATTCGATAAAGTGTTCATAATCACAGCATCTGTTTCGTCTATTACTTCCATCATCGGAGGAATTTAATCAACCGGGGTGTTATAGATTTTCGCGTCCTCATTTCGACTCGCTGCGGGCAATGCAAGACTTCAACTATTCTATTTAATAAGTATTTTCTTTTGCATTAGATGCTCTAAAATGTAGCTCAACTCTCAGCGGCACGGCTTAACCATAACTAGTGCCGCCATTTCTTTATCCCGGGGACACTTGAATTTTCTGTTGAAGACGTCTTTCTCCTGTTGGCAACACGCTCAGTTGCATCTGTGTTTATGCTGAGCGGGCGGCAGGCAGCACGGCTTGCCACGTGCCTCGACGACGGAAAGCACTCACGTCGCGTCGGCCGCGCAAGCTCCCGCATCCTTGGCTCACGTTCCGTTGCACTAACGTTATTGATCAGTGCGTCGTGATAAGCTTCACTTTACTGCCGTGCACTTTTGATGCAGTTTTGTCTCACTTTGCTTTAAGTAGTGGTAAAGTCGGGAAGAAAATGGAAACTCCGAGCTACACTTTAGTTTTATGTTTTGCGATACTAACTATAACTTCAACGGTCCCTAGTGATATCTATATTATATACCTACAGTCTTGTTTTCTGTTCAGCTAACAAAGATACTTACAGACACTTACAGACTCCACGTAATTAAATCTTTCCAACAAAAGAGCCTCCGTTTTCCGCTCATTATATGTCGCAAGGCATGTCAAAGCGTGTGAAGTTCAAAGGCTCGGCTATTTTCCGGAAAGTAGTGGAGGGTTTCGTCAGTTCTCTATTACGTGGGCTCCCATCCAAAATTAGTCAGGGGTGTACGGTGAAGTAGCGGCGCACGCGATGGGCCGTGTGAACCGCTCACGCCCCGACTTAAACCGTTCTCTTTTCACACTCGAAAGGAACTAATTAAGCTTTGGCACATCCGTACAAATATGACTTTTACGTGCTTACAATACACGTAATTAATACCTTATCGAACGTAGAGGTCGGTGGTTTTTCTTTCCGCAGCCCTGTGAAAAAAGGCGTTAAAATAACAGCAACATCCTTTCGCAGAGGAAATGAACGTGTCGAGAATAGCGGATAGAATTGTGCCAGGAAAGATTTGCAAATATTTATTATCATCCCCGGCCTTTTTGAGAGCGAAAGGGTTTCGATGGCTTGTAATATTTTTATTACTTAGAAGTTTACGTTACAAGATTTTCGTAGTTTTCCGGTGAACTTTTTAACAAACAAAAATGGTGAACCAACGATGCACTTTGAAGATATTATTTGTAGACGTTCTCGATGCTTATTTTTCATGGGTTTTGTTTTTATAGCTCTGGTACACACAGTAGAACGCTTGTTTTACATTCGAGCGTTCGTGGGTTTGAGTCCGGTATCTATGTACAGTCGGCAGGTCAACCTTCACATTTTTATTGCAAAGTCGCTCGTAATATAACGGAGTAGAGTGCATGTGTGTTTAGGATTATGTGCTGTAGACTGTACGACATATAAAGTTTAATCATGTATTTGTGAATTTTGTAACAACACCCCACTCGCTACCCGCGAAAACACCGTGAAGTTAAGGTGTTCACGCACCTCAAGGCTTAATATCCGTGACACACGAGTGGTTGATAAACGTATACTCTCTCTCACTGAGAGAAGACCCGTGGCCTACAAAGAACGTATCGAAGCTGCTTATTATTTATTTGCTAATTTTCAACCCACACCATAGCCATTTATGCTGGATTACATAACAAACTCCCAAATATATTAATGTAAGAAAAAATCCTATGAAACTCAAAGTTTGCTCCTTCAATGAGTAGTTTAATTGTTTTGTCGAACAAAGTCTTTAGCGTTACGAGCTTTAAAGCTCGTCTATTGTTAGAGCTATCCGTCGGAATGGTTGGGAATAAAACCGGATCCTAAAGACAGCGCTCTATAATAGCTCATTCTACTCCCCTAATACTGCAATTAGAAAGAGAAACAGCACTGAAAGGATTTGCTTCACTTAATTACTTACAAATAGCTATTTGTTTTTGTTCTCCTCCGTCCGTAGGAAGTAATTGAAATTTAGTGTCGCGGAGCTCGTTTCTTGAATTTAAAAATAGCTTTTCAACTTTATAGTAAGAAAAGTCGTTTTATCTAGCCTGTATTTACTCTAGGTTTATTTTAAACAAACTAACGAACGCGTTTTTCTCCTTCTCTCTGATGCTCTTTAATTCAATAATACAAATGGCATCGAAGATTTGCAAAAAGGATAGCCAGAAATGTATTAACCTTTTTATAAAAGGGAGGGAAAAAGCGACCAGTGGGATGATTAATTAACACAGCGCTGGTCTGCGCTGGTTCCGCGGAGGAAAACTTAATTACTTTTCTCAGTAGAATCATAAAGCTGAATAATTCATACGCTGGATGCAGGGACAGCCTTAAATGTGTGATGCGAGGGAGTGCGCTACACGACTACTCATCTCAAATTGAATTGCCCCTAACGTAAACGTGGCGTGTCTAAGTTTTGAACATTATACTAGCATTTTGTTACTTGAGAAGTTGAGGCTGCTTTGTGGAAAAACTTAAATGAGATTGAAGGTCTCCCAACAAACGAACAGTCAATAATAAAAGCGCCTTAGATCCTTCGTAAGGCTAAAGTTTGGCATGAACTTGTAAAATTTAATGTCATTATAAGCTTTACTGTTCAAAATAACTTACTTTAGTATTGGTACCGATATCATACACCCAAATCGGTGCAGTTGGGGCGTTCGAAAAGATATGAAGTTATGGTGATTGGCTCGTAAAATGTGATGAGATTGGCTTTTGTATTTTCCTTCAGAACAATATGAATACTGTTTGCATATATATAATATGATTTACATGGAACCATTATCATATAGATTCTGGCATCGTGTGTTCACTACCATTTGACGATGCATAAACGAAAATGTATCAAATCAAAGTCTACAGTTTATGTAGTCTCATTCAATAGAAATCGGACAGACAATAACGCCTCTATCAAAAGAGAATCCTCTTAGAATTAAAAGCCTTCTAGAAACGTTTTTCTAACAATACAGTAGAGGTATTGTGCGAACTGCAAAGGAAGCTATCCACCGTGGGCTCGAGGGATTCCGTGGGACATGTCTCGCTTACTCAGCACTGTGCAATGCGAATATACTTCTGGGTATCCCGCTATTGCGCTAATGCTATGTAGCCGAGGATCACCGATATGTTAGTGTTTGATGAAACCACGATAGGTCGAAGTCCCAATGATAATTGCGTTGTTCTTTTGTGTCTTGGCATTGAGAGTAAAGGGTTCACTGAGGCTTCTAAGTGGCGATCAGTGGTTGTGTCCTCTGTTTTAGTACGGGTCTAGCGCGTCGCGATGCTTGAACATTAAATATTGATAGGTTTGCAATGCATTTGAACTCACATATTTATTCAAGAGTTTATTTGCATGTAGATTGTCAGTGCTCGACTTGGCTGATTTTTTATTTCACTACTAGCTTTTCAATACTAGGTTAGTATTATTTTATTTGAGCTCCGTTTTATGCCGTAATATATACTTACAAGTTTCAGTTATTAATTCGATCAAGTTTTGGGTTGTTACCATGTGGTGCATAGCTATGCGAAGTGATTTTCATCTGTCTCACTGATAACTAAAATCAAGACTTCACGTATACAAAAAAATGAACTCTTTTTCAAGTCTTATAATAAAGTCTCTTACCTATCCAACCATCTGGCCAGCTTGACACGGAAAGTGGATTAAGATTTTCCTCTATAATATTTCACATTATGATGGGTTCGCATGATTTATAGGCTAACTCGAGAAAGTTTCGCATGTCATCCACCAGTTCTTAGCTAACTTTTCTAAAGGAACTTTAAACTTTTTACATTAGATGGATGATGGTGACTTACATCCTTAACGTTTTATGTGTGACTTTTTATTTTCCACAAGATTTAATCACTGCAATATGTATGAGATATAGAGCGCTATCGTGAGAATAAAGAGAAATCAGTAATCCTCGTATAAGCAATATTGCATTTAATAATTACTTTTAAAAAAATAACAGCATTTGCCTCTTAATCTTCATCTTAATCTTAATCTTGCCTCTGCAGTCTTTATCTAATAAAGCGTAAAAAAAGGAAATTTAAATTCGTATTTTTTGTGTATCCTACGTCCTACTGCAGAGTATGCAGGCCTTTCTCAAAAATGGAGAGAGAAAATATGGGCTTAATTACTTCGAACTTTTTATTATTAGGTAGCTTTAAAAATGCTTTAGGTAACTAAAATATTTATGGATTAATAAATGTTGTAAATGTTGTAAACTTTTAGTCCACTTACGGGTGTTGTTATATCGGAAGAGTTAGTTCAAAAATTGTAAATGTTATATTTATTGTCATATTTTCGAATATATTTCTAGGAAAGAAAACTAAGGGCCAGATTCACAGTCGTGACTTTACTTTACAGCAAAGACGTCTTCACAAAGTAAGCTTTGTTTGACAAAGTATACTTTCAAATTTTTCAATTTCAGAGACAGTTCCTTGGTCTTTCCTTAGCAAAGCACGTCCTCAAAGTAAAGTCTGAGCAAGAATTGAATTTGACAGAAGCTGTTACATTACACGCATAATTTTCATTCAAGAAATAATGGTGAAAATATCATCTAAACTTGATTTATTTGAATGAAACGGAACGTCATTGAAAGATGTCAACTTTACCGTGACTTCAAGGATGTATGGTAATAAATCTCCTTTCGGTGCACTTTTTGGTCCGTGAAAAGCGAATAAAACAAAAAAAATAAAAATTGACTTTACGTTTCTGAAGTATAACCCAACCTAATAAAATTTGATTCGGTTTTATGAAAATGTCTTTATCATTCAGGACTACATTATTTGTACGCATATTGATGCTAAGTTTACTTTGAGGCCAAAGTCATGATCATCGGCTCCTTCGACTTTACTATTGATCGGCCGCTGGGAGTATACGATCCTGACACATATGACTAGTGATGGGAGAAAATCAACGTTATCATTCCTTACGTTATTTTTAACTAGCTTTTGCTACTGACACACGATTAAGTAGTTTTGTTTTTTAGACGACCTTCACTCAGTCATCTCTTGTGCCATTTTCGCAGGCATTTTAGAAGGGTCATCAACTTTTCTGTGCCGAGTGGCGGTGAAGTGTTGTGGCGAGCTGTGCGACCTTTTATTTGAGCCCAGATCAGCTCAATCGCTTTGTACCGCAGTGGTACGGAGAGATTCTGAGAACGCGATGATCATTTTCTAAAGCCTGTTCATCAACTTCGTATAGCTAAAGGGACCGTTATTATTTAGGTTATTTTTGGTAAGTCGCTACAAAAAAATACGGTTGACATAACCTTGTGACAGCGTAGTAAGGATTTTACGCACGAACATTAAATATTGATTTCCTCTAATTTAACATTTAAATCACTGTGCAAAATATAACATTGATTGTAAGTTTACACAATGGTATAGTTTCAATGACAATTATTTGCTAGTAGGATAAATAGGACATAAAAATATTTTAATCGAAAATTTAACGCCACTTCAAGGTTACGTCGTCCGTTCCAACATGACCTGTCAGGATCGTATACTCCCAGCGGCCGGACGATAAGCAAAGTGTAGGCTAGCGAAAGTAAAGTAATGGTGTAAGTAAAGTAAAGTAACAGGGCTATGAAACATATTTTTGATTGAAAATCGATCTTTTCCTCGAAGTAAAGTCAAAGTGCAGTTTAAGAATCTCAGCCTAAGAAGCGTTGTATTTTAAATCTAAAAGAAAATTTCGTTGAAAGAATGTAAAATCTAATTACATTAATTCAAAGTTCAGTTCATGGCAATCTGTGCATGGCAGTGCTATTTGCTACTCTTGCCTGCAGAAAATAAAAATAAATAAAATAAAATAAAACAGAAACTGACAACCACTTCTTTTAAGTGTAAATTTTGTAACTCCCTATAAGAAAAATTAAAACCCCTTATATTATACTAGTAATAAAACATTCAGTAAAACATTAAACCTAGAAATTCTCGGAAACTTCAGTTTTTGTATGCGAAATTAAATTATTATAATGATTATTAGCAAACGTTGTATCGCCATCTTTATTAGCTTACGACCTATTTTTAGATCTACCAAATGTACAAATCGCACCCCTAGATGAAAACCCCACTAAGTCGAAATAATATGTGACAATTTAGTTAGCTACTTTTTCGACTTCCTGACTTTATACCGGACCGGACTATATAACTCTTATAACGATACCTTCAACTTGAAGGAGACGTTATGGGAATTATATTGTCCGGTCCAGTATAAGGTCGGGAAGTCGAAAACGTAGCTAACTAAATTTTTACATATTATTTCGACTTAGTGGGGTTTTCATCTAGGGGTGCGAAATATACAAAAATCCATGACACCGTTTTGGAGGAGTTTTGACACGAAATTTTAATAAATGAATCGATGATTGTAAAAACCCACTATTCGATTTTTTTTCCGAAATAGACTTAAGTAATCAGTTTTGTACGCGAAACCGAAATTTACGAATTTGGTTGTAAAAACACACCACTATCAACCCTCCTTCCTATTAATATGACAGCTGCTTAACCCTAGAAGCGTTATCTACGTCTCAGAGGCGTACACGCATTCGAAAATTGTCAATATCTTTCTAACGGCTGAAGTTGTAACGAGGCGATCGCCTCATTGCTTTTTTTTATCATTTTCGGCCATCTACAATTCCAAATTTGACCGTGCGACAAAGTTACGGGTTCGTGCACTTTAGCCAACTCAGTGGCCGTTGGGAGCTTGCAAATGATGCCCATATCGCTAAGGTAAGTTCCGCGATTTTTGATTTATAGACGTTTAGTACGCCTGTGAGGCGTATGTTTAGAAGTATGCTTGGTTGAGTGTAAACACACCAAATTTTTTATGCCAGACAGTTTTTTCGCATTTTGCAAGTTTTGTAAACAGTAAATGGTAGGTTTTTACAATTATTGATTCATATTAGATTTTTGATCTCATTATAAGATAAGATTTAATAAGAATATTCTTTATTGCACACAAGAAACAAAAGACAAGTAAAAGTATACGGCAGCCGTCAAAACTTTCCGAACTCATCTTCCGCATTTTGAATGTTCCTTAAGTAGCAGTTGACCAATTGTCTTATAAGGTAATGGATGCCTATGGATGCTTTATTTTTTCTACCAAAGTAAATGGAGTTGAGATTGGTTCAATTCTATGTTCTAAAACTTTTAGAAATAGATTAAAATTAGCATTTTTAGAATTAGAATACAATGTAATTTTCTAACCTACATAGTAAAATCCATTATTGGCTATATTTACAAATTATTGAGAAATTAGTGCAACCGTATTGCTTTGGATTTCTGATTATGATGATGATGATGAAATAAAACAAAAAATAAAAGTAGCATAATCGACTTTAAAACGT
Source organism: Yponomeuta plumbellus (assembly GCA_947310845.1). Lineage (NCBI taxonomy): Eukaryota > Metazoa > Arthropoda > Insecta > Lepidoptera > Yponomeutidae > Yponomeuta > Yponomeuta plumbellus. The sequence goes on from OX371193.1 coordinate 10,635,735, forward strand.
TGTATCAGTTTTAATTCTATTCTACAGAATCATGAATTGCATGAATCGACCATTGTAACTGAGGTTCAAAGGTGGTAATGCCTTAAAAGTTTCTTCTAAAATAAATCTAACTACAGGAGATTTTTGACATTACTTTGAAAGAACTGTCAATATTTCTCCTCCGCTAAAGCATAGCATACAAGCGCTTGGTTAGCATTTAATTTAGTTTGGTTATTGTCTTTATACGATCCATGGCTAGTAGCTGTATGTACATAAGTACTGTACTTGTGTAAGAATGACTATAAGCTACACAAGAGTTTCTCCTGTTTTTGTGCTGAACCATCAGGGACATGACTTAGGACATAAAACTGGAACATGAAAAGTATTTTGCATTGTAGATAAAACATGTGACCCAGGCGGACTTACTTCGGCCAAATAGAGGAAGTATCAACGAATGGCGAGAAAAAAAGTAACCGGGTGCATCCTTTTAGCGATTAACGAATGTTGAAGCAAAGTAAATTTTGCCCCTCTGGGTCACTAGTTGTACCAAGGAGTACACCTGGTAGTACTAATCACCCGATTGTGTATCACTAGTACTACTGGTAGGGAAAACGAACGTTGACTTACGCTGGTAGAACTACAATTTGAGGCAATTGGGGGTATTGAAAATAAAACAATATAAAATTGTAGATCTCTTTATTTACTCATTATTTTGTTTAATTTAAAAAAATCTTCAATTTTATATTGTTTTATTTTCAATACGCCCACTTACCTCAAATTTTACAAGTGTTAGGTCCGGTAGTTCTACCACCGTAAGTCAACGGCCGTTTTCCCTACCAGCAGGTACTAGTGATACACAATCGGGTGAGTAGTACTACCTGAGTGCGTATACTGAGTTTTTTCACTCACTTTCGATAGCGAGAGCGTTTGCGATTTGCATAGGAGTGACAAAGAGACAACTATGTGGCGCGCTTTGTCAATCCTATACAAACTGCAAACGCTCTCGCTATCGAAAGTGAATGAAAAAACTCAGTATAAGCACTCAGATGTACTCCTTGATAGATCTAGTGACCCAGAGGGAATTTTGCAAGATCATGACAAACACCAAACGCTGTCCTCTCCTACACCTCCGGGATTAAAGTGAGTTTATGTTTAATTATGTATGTATATCCCAAGTACAAATTTTTAATATTTTTTACAAAACAATAACCGATCTTTAGATAGGTACAGTCTACAGTTCCCCAATCATTAGGTACATACGTTCAATCGTCTAAGTTTAATCTGACAATATTTTAAGATTCCTACCTAGATACTCAGCGTAACTATGCCAAGACCTCAAAGCGAACCTTTCAAATAACTCTTTCGTCATCAAGACGTAATAATACGACCAGAAACAAACTAACGAAATTCGCCATGAGCACTCGGCACAAAATATTAAATACCAGAAAGTTATCTTTAAAATTAAATTGGCGCTCATGTTACTTGAGACAAAAAATGCTTCAAAGGCAAAGACAAGGTATTAACATGTTATATAGTTGGTATAGAACTAATCATTTTGTGTTAGTTGCCATAGTACCTTGAGCAAATACTATGAGTGAGGACGGGCAAAAAATATTCAAGTTATGTTTTGTTATGCACACGGTTCACAGTTGTAGGGCAAACTGCAACGCAAGGTCTGAAAGCAAATAACTAAGTTTCAGTACTCCTTCTGTAGGCATTGAATATTTTCCGCTACGAGTCAGTGATTAATAGCCACCAACTCGCGGATTGTTCGACCGAGATGAATCTTGAAAGGGCATTCGGCACCCGTTAAATTAACTTTGGCTTCCTTCACAAGAGCTGTCAGTTTACTCCGGGCCTTATGTATGGAAAGGCACAAAAGGAAATGGCCCATCTATCATTCTCATAACACGCTTTTCAACACGAGTAAATACGTATATATTTGATACGAACGCTAGCAATAATTTGTTTACCTAAGATTCCTCTTGAATCAGTACAGCGATTATGGGTATTATTTTTAGTAGATATCAAATTTGTCTGTCTGTTATGAGATGGTTGAAGTCGAGATTAAATGGCTCACTTATAGGTCACATTAGTAATAGAGTATTGGTAACACACAACCGAGGGGGTCAATCCTGACTTCAATACTGGAATCGTGTTCTAGAACTGAAACCCAGGTTTGACCCTACCTGTCAAAAAAATAGTGATGAAATCCGAGTGTCCGAGGTGTTTACATACCTCACCGATGAAAAATACTAGTCTACGATGGGCTCGAGCTGGTTCACCCCGTACTCTCCCCCAAATAATAGTCCAGTGTCCTGCGATGGGACGTCTATACAAAACATTCCATTAGCGGTTCGTCGCAAAAGCGTAGTATTTGAAGATCCTATGTTTATCAGACAATCGTGGCATCATCTTCACAGCCTGAGGACTATTTACATTAAAAAATGCAACACCAATAGCAGAAGTTGGAATTAATATAGGTTTGTACAAAAAAGTTTAGATGTATCCCTTCGGCCGTCTAAGAAGAACAAGTCTACATATTCGACCTCGCTGTGTGTTTACTTCAGTTCCGTTTACGGCTGATGGAATATGATGATTACTTGATCGGAACCAGTTCTATACAAGTAAATTAATAGCCACAATCGGAACCAGTTCATTTAAAGGCCTCATATATGGAACCAGTTCTGAAACTCCGGGTCTGTAGACGGCCGAAGGGAAATGTATGCCTCCGTTGAAATGACACGAATTTCACTAGCGAAATGAAGGTTTATAAATACAACAAAGTTTCGAGGCGTCCTCAAATCGTAATTAGGAGCTTAATGGAGCTGGTCTTATTCATTTTCTTGGTTAGTTTTCAGGACGAAAATTTCTCCCGGTGCGCCTGCTTCAAAAGATATTAAAACCGTTTGATGATGATATCATTAATACTATCAAACGCTACGAAGATTTTAAGGTGAACTGGTTAAGACGCCAGTTATAAGATAAAGGTAAGGCTGAGAAAAAATTTTGCATAGTAATTACTGAGTAAGGAAAGGGAAGCCATAGTTAAGACCTGGTTACCATGATAATTAAAGATTAGAATCATTTTAACAAAAATGGCTTTCATTTATTTCAGGTTTAATAAAGTTTGTTTGAACAGTCTATATTTTGTTGCTCAATTACAGATATAACTATACAGTGCTGCTGTCTTTGTATTTGGACTCAAAAATAAGCTGTTGAATTTCTTTATCCCTCTTTCTTCTCAGGTTTCTTCTCACTTGGTGGTGTGGTCAGCTTTCTATATTTTACATTTTCTCTCTCCACTATAGCCTATTCGTGACCTCGTTTATGGATTGTATAATAGTAGATTGTTAACCAAGGGCTGTATGACATCAATTGCATACGAGGTTTTTGGCGCCCGAACGCAGCGAGGGCGCTAATTAGCCCGAGTATGCAATTGATGCTTACACCCGAGGTAAACACTCTGCTTTACATATCGATTGCGAGGTAAGTAAAAAAACAAGAAAGCAGGTTTAATAGTTTCAACCAGGTTTTAAAACACGAAAAAAAATTACTTTCGCGCCTAGCTAGTCGACCGACTTTTTTACTCTTCACGATTTTATGGCACGCAAGCGCGTCAAAGTCAAATCGTGCTGGCCAGTTTGATTTCAATCGATTTCAATTAACATACGATGTGACTGCGAAACAAATAGTTCGATATTTAAAATAAAATCTTCATAAATTCTAATATAAATTGTCTCGATTCCGATTCGAGTAAATAATTGATACCGAGAAAAAAAATATTAACTTTAAAAAAATGTTCTTCTTGCAGTATGAGTATGACAGTTCTTTTTGCAAATTCCAAAACCTATGCTGGAATGTTAACATTACATGCTATGTTTTGAAACCTATGCTGTAATGATATCCATACACCCCGGCATTCAAGGAAGTAAGTGACTACTTACAGAGCAAGAGATATGTAAAATATTTATTTACTACCTCCACCTTGTCTACGGTCATCCTCCGAATCGAAATAGGCATCAGTGTATCGTTTGTCGCGCTTTTGATTTTGTGGGTAGTAAAATGAGTAGACAGCGGTTAAAATTAACGACACAAATTTATTTAACGTGGGTTCACAGGATAAGCCCTACACACGGTCAGTCACTTTTCGATTGGCACGGATAGGCACTCCCCTGAAGTCGGCAGGCACGTAGCGTGACCCTGGATAGTGCGACTCGCAGGCTTGGAGGTCTTCCGTCCAGTGTACAGGTGGAGCTTGCAGTCTGCAGCTTCAGTAACGTCAGGCCGGAGGTTAGCGTCCGGTCCAGGTTCAGATTTGGAGCTTAGTATAGGCCAGGCCAGCGGTTAGAGCCCGGTCCTGGTTCCTGTAAAAACCAACCGCGTGAGTACACAGCTATCACAAGGGTCTTAGTGTGCCGCCACATACTATCATTAAGGAGGACCTATCTAGCATGATTGTGGCGGCAGCGGAAACCAGAAGCGGAGTACTACTACTACAATAGTTACAAGAAAGAAGGTAGAAATATTAGAGAAAACATCAAAGTTACAAGCTAGCTGTAGCATAATTTAGATTTGTAGAAAGTGTAGACAGGAAAACATTGAGTTAAAACAAAATAAGCAGGCTAGCGCATACCGAACTATCGCAATTAAGGCATTGATGCTAAAAACATTACGATGATGGTGCGTATTTAGTGAGCCGCCATTTTGACAAGCAATGGCGAGCGCATTACAAAAGCCTCGCACAGCTAGCGATACGTTATGTTCGGCAGAAAGAGATATTCTTATTATTTAACACTAATAAAACACACACAATACACTATCTAAGACTAAACAATAGAATTTGTTCACACTTACCCAATAGCGGGAATAAGTATAACTTGGGTTATAATATAGTTTAGGTGGCAAGGAAAACGACCGTTCGATGCGGTCCGTTTAAAATAATGAGCGCGGCAGAGGCGCGTACGTGCAGCTCGCAAAGAGGTCCGTAGCCGAATGGCTTGGCGGATCGCCGCAAGACGGGCGGCGGGGCAGGTTTTCGGAACAATAGCGCTCCTAGTTGCTAGAGATGTACGCGCAGTCGATAAATGTAGTCTATCGATAGTTGGGCATTAGTTATCGATAAGTCGATAACGAATCATCGATACCTCATATTTCAATCGGTTTACAATGTAATTGGTTCTAAGTATATGTTTAATTAATTGTAAATATTAGTTTTAAGTTTAAATCCTCATGTAATTTTAGTAAATTCTCATTTTTAGCTTTATTATTTTAGTTAGTTATTTAATTTATTAGCTAGATAATAAATTAACGCTACACGTTCTAGCATCATCTCAGCCTCTGGAATTTTATTAGTGGAGACACGTACTTCAAGGCTTCTTCGAGCCTCATTACACAGCACTACCACCTCAGCATTTTTATTATTTCGATTGTTTGGAGCGCCCCGACTTGCGATGGCCATGTCCCACTGCCACCCATTGCGACTGCTCGTATAATAGAGTTGTAGACGAGTCTTTTCAATCTAGTGATTGAATGAACACCTTATCACAAACCATACTAATAAGTATGCTACGATTCCGCTATTCTTTCAGAATTTTTAATTTAATGGTTGCAGAACTGTGTGTCATACCACCCAGGTGGCCGTGGCGTGGCCATCGATTTTGGATCATCATTTGCATCTGAATCGTTACAAGACTTGCATGTCATGTTTCCCCCAAATGCCATTTCACACGGTCTCTCACCATTCGCATCCACGGACCTTCCGCCGACTCAACAACATCGTCCGACCATCCCGCCACAGGTCTGCCCACTGACCGTCGTCCTGTTCTCGGCCGCCACTCTGTGATTGCCTTGGTCAACCTGATTAATGAAACTGGTGCTAGCAATACGACTCTGACGGCTGTTTTTCGTCATGGAGTTTCCATTCTAAGAGCATATCCGAGACCTTGTCATTTGTGCTTGTGCAAATCTACGCGGCTGATATAACACACATGCATAGATTTTATGTTATAAAGATTTTTTTAATCATTCTGCTTATTAAAAAATACTGGCCAAGTTTTCATGTTTAGCTAGGAAAGGGGGGATGTCCTTCTAGGATAAAAAATTGCGCTTTAAAGCTTAAAATTACGCAAACGTTACCTTAAATAAAAAAATAACATTCCCACACAAACAAAATTTTTGAACGACCAATCCAACGATACTCCACACTATGGTGGTGGTGTAGGGGAGAAAAAATGCATCCTTAATTTAGGTGTAGGAGTGTACTAAAAACTGTTTTTTAAAGATTTTATTAGACAATGTGCTATTTTTGCCAAATTTAAGGTTTTTAGTACCAGCCATCTCTGAGCTAGGTCGCAAACAGACGAACAGACAGACGGACGGACTTAACGAAACTATAATAGTTCCTTGTCTATTCCGGAACCCTAAAAATCCAGTGGCGTCAAAACACATTCCACTGTTTCCATTACTCTAATAGAGCCAACATTCTACTTTGCGACGTCTGTCGGGTCAGTATTAAGAGTATTTCTTAATTATTTCTGTTGTTTCACTTCCGTTATTGTTGGATTCGAATTGTATTCGAAGCGATTCAAGCGACTTCCATTCCTGTCCATCACTTATTTTGGTTCTCAATACTAGGCAATTTAAATGTTACTGTCATTGAAAATTTCTACTGGAAATTGCTGCCTAAATAACAAAGATACTTTGGAACTCGGCAATACCTATTATAGCGAATTAAATACCCACCAAAATACTTGCGAATGAGAGTAACTTTGGCATAGTCGCGCTAACAGCCGAGGTAATAAATTACTATTATGTATTCAGGAATGTTAGTAGGCGGTGTCATATTAGGAAGTGGAAAGAAGTACTTTCTTCGGTTGAATTCTGATCAACTAGAAAAGATATTTAAATTAGTTTTTTCATTATTGTCCGTATTATAATTCTATACATGAATTAAATCATGGTTGATGGTCTAACTTTTGCCTGAGCAGCAAAGTATTACAATGTTGTATACGAAATAAATGAAAACAAGTCAAATCAAATATGTATGTTCCCACATTTCCTGAAAATGTATGAATCCAGCTGCTCTCGTTTACAATCACAACGCTAGGCACGTTTCAGTTGTGCTTATTAGATAGTGCCTATATGTACGTAAGCCTGTAGCGTGAAACAATAGTGCGTATTGACTAAACTATAGCCCTCGCGTACCTATTTGGCCGTGCTCGAACCGAGACGAACATGACATGAGAGCGAACTCGCTTCCTGCAAAACATGGCTGTCAATACTGCCATTTTTATTCTTTTCTCCCAACCTGCCATAGCACCGGCCTTCTTCCACCGCGAGGGTTAACAATTCGACTCCTCGGCACAGAAACAGTTGCAACTAATGGATCGGTAACGTGCGTCCATACGCTTTGTCAATAAATGATGCCGGGTTTTAATGCGCCATTGTTGAAGTAGGGCAATTACCAACAGTGGTGGCAATTTACTGACTGAACGACCAATGAAAAGCTTTTTATGAGACGGTTTTGCGGCCGTCGAAACAACATTGAAATTCGGTGGTTTGATTTTTCGTGCGATAAGTTCAATAAAAATAAAGAGATTTTGGTAATTGTTATTACGACACAACGTTACAACCTATGTTACAACATTACATAGACTCGTATCTGGAGGGATAAACGGAGATCAGTATCTTCCACTAGTCACCATCCTGACAGATCTACCTATAAATAAAAAATATTAAAATTCATTAGTCGTTGCATGCACAGACCCCGGTTTTGGGTAATTTTTATCTTGCTCTTTTCTAATAATTCCCCTATTCGGTCTAAGTTTACCCACCTGGGACGTCTTTTACCGGCCCTTCCATCCACATGATGGATAATAGCAATAATATTACATTTTATCGCACAGCGTAAATTCAGCTTCTGTATTTTCCCCTGATTTTATACATATATCCTCGTGAGGCCCAATGTCTTCAAGTGATCACAAAATCAATTGTTCTTTTCAAGGTCGGGCCTTACGAGGATATGCACTATTAACAATACATATAAGTTCATTCTGAACGTAGGTATTTGTGATTATTTAAACTCATTGAATCCTAAAGTTTATTTTAGCTGTAAATAAGTACATAACAGAAATATTCTGCAGTGGGAGCATCTGGTGCAATCGATAGCATATCAACCTGATGGTTTTGTTTCGTACCTTGCTCTAGCTACAAAAAACCTTTCCAATACCTACAAAGCAACATGACTCAGTAAACGAAGAACATACTTTTTTATTTGCGATTCAGACAGCCACTGTGACTTGGAGATCAATATGTAAATGTATTCCTGAGTGCACGCGGCTGGCTGAGGCGTGAGTGCATTTTGTCGTAGGCGATGCAGTCGCCTGGAACGCCCGTCCCACTGTTTCTGACTCCGTGAGCTCTGCCCTGCAGGATTTCAATAAAATTACATGTACCTTTTCTTTTGTATACATTGAACGGCTTTTTTCGAGCTTCGGAATGGTTTATGCAAAGAAATGCTGCAGTTGGTATGACGTTTGCAACGCTCAATAATCAAAGTTTGTGTAGTGCCGGGCACGTTGCTTGAAGATATGACTTCGCATTTCTATTTTCTATTTTGTTTCTGGGTCCCACGACACAGGGTATCCAAGTGTGGGGCCAGAAGCAATGTATGTGTATGTATGTAAATGTTATGTTATGTTATTTAGAGTCGCATTGGTGTGAGACTCAAATTCTATGGAATTTAGTTAGGTATTCTTTGAAGACTGAGGGAATTCAATTGTCATTGGTAGTTTTAAAGACTTTTTAACATCCGCAACATATTTATTTGCCAATTTTCAAGGAATTGTCACTTTTAAGTTTATTTTTTTATTTATCAGTTGTGTTTTATTTATATTTTATGTGTATGGAGCTACGTAAGTACAGATTAGCAAACAAAATTCCAGCCATTCCATACTAAAGTAATTGTCTAATCCATATACTGTTTCTGCAGCGGTAAATACCATAACATAACATTTACATACAGGCACATACATTATAAAATAATGTATGTATATAAAATAATAAATATTAATATCTACTTTTACTTGTTTTTATTACTTTTATTATTATTATTACAATTAATAACAAAAATATTAAAAGTGTTAAAAAATATTATATGGTCATATATTAAACGGGTCTAGTTAGGTGACTAACTAGGTCTAGTTAGTCACTATAATAAATAATTATTTTATTTTAAGTTCATGGAATTAAATCAAATGTAGCTGTGTGTGCATCTCGAGTCATTAAAAATGATATAAACAAAACCGTAAACGAAATAAAGTAGGTAGGTACCTTTTTACATATTTCCTCCAGGACAACAAATATGAACAAAGAAACAAAAATATTTACATACAGGCACATGCATTGGCTCATTGCTCTACCAATCCGGACTTGGCCCCCGTGGTGGAGTATAGTCTAATACCTTCCTCAGGGAAGAGACCCGTGCGCCTCGGTGGGGACATAATGCATTGATGATGATGATGACATACACTGATTATGGCACCACACTAGGACACACTTTGTCGTGGGAACCAGAAACAGCGATATCACAAACGTATAAGCCTTCAAGACTTGGGGTTTTTTGTCGCCAGCCGGGATTCGAACCCGGAACCTCTCGCAACCTATGTCTCCAGCTTATCACTGTTGTTAGTATGCACGTAGCGCAAAAGAACATCTGATAAGTTGCTAAGTAATTTTGAAGTGGAACCATTTAGTATAGGAAATGTATGACAAAAATTGTACACCTTGTATTTGTTGCTTATGCAATAGTCTACAAAACTTGAACAAACGTATACCGTCTCCTCATCTTGACTTATTCTGCCTTATTTTTATTTATGAATATCAAAGGTAAAGCGAGCGCGCGGTGAAATCCAGCAATTTGAATGCGTCGTGGCTGAGAAACGTCACGACGTGGCGCCTACTGCCACGCCCCTGATACGCCTGAAACGAAAAGTATAACATTATTAAGGAAACGGATGGGACAACTATTTGCTTCTAGCTTTTATATTTATTTGTGTAAGCAGCCTGTATTTGATATGTCCCACTATAAGGCCTGTGCATTAACATTACATAAACATTAACTCACAGGCACATACATTACTTCTGGCCCCACACTTGGATACCCTGTGTTGTGGGAATCAGAAACAGCGACATCACAAACATGTAAATATCCAAGACCTGGGGTTTTCTTTTGCCGGTATTCGAACCTGGGACCTCTCATATGGTATGCAGATGCGCCAACCGCTGCGCCACAGATTCATCAGAGTTGACCTCAACTATATAGTTGTAACAAAATCACCATAATATACGTCCGAAAATCGGGGATTCCACCTTGCTTAAATGACGACAAGAATTCGTGAACTCACCCAAAAAATCCAAATCCATACGCTTATTTTACAAGTAGTAGCTTTAATAGGTATGTTAAGATGAAAGTTTTTCTAAATTTCAAGCTTTTTTTCCAAGTGCAAGAGAAGAAGAAGAGACATTTGTTTGCAACAACACTTACATACACGAAGGTACAATGGAATAAACAGTAGGAACAAATTGTCCGTATGATTACTGTAGGATTAACCCCCCCCCCCCCCCCTAATTAATGAATATGAAGATGTTGTTCTACCCTGTAGTTATTTTGTCGATACACGTCATGTACACACCAACCGATATTGTCCCGTAAAACGACTCTACGCGAAGCCGTCGCAATTTCCTTCCCGAGAAAAAGTTAAATTGTGGCTAATTTAATTACATCCCTTTAAAAACGTTGTGTAAGTTGATTGAATAGTTGCATGCTGGCCGGTATTAAAGCAGACGCCTGTCGTGGTTTAGTGTCGTAAGTTCAACTTAATTTTCACAAAGTAATAGTTCAGGGGAAATAATGGCAGTCGGGCAGGTGTTTCGGCGATCGTTTCGTGCTCTATCGATGAGGCTCCATCAATATTGAACAAGGTTTTTACTGCTATCGCGGTGTTAATATTGATACTGCTTTCGATCCAATATCAAAATAAACCAAAGCGGTACGGGCATTCAAAAAAGCGAACGTCCCGTTTTTGTACTGAATGGGATTAATTAAATGTTTTATTTTGTCAATGATGTCTGTCGAAGTAGCCTTAGTTCATTGAATGGGGATATGCAAAAATAATGTTTTAAAGAATGTTCGGCAATTTATAATAATTATTAAAAAGTAATTCTAGTAGTTAAAAAACGGTTAGTACAACTCGGGCGTTGCACATTGTGAGGTTACAAGTCGGATTTGGACTGATTTATCTTTATTTCTAATATATAAAATTATCGTGTCAGGGTGAATTTCAACATACCCATTTTTTTTTCACTTCGGTGAACTTTTTTGTTTACCTTTTTTTTCGTTTTTTTACTTAAATTTGCTAATACTTTTAATGTTTTGTAACGTTTGCGTTACGTAATGCTTACAATTGAAAACAGAAAAACAAATGGATGACAGACATTTCAAAGTTAGGTGTCACCGAAATGAAACAGTCAATCACCGAAATGAAAGATGGATTCACCGAAATGAAAATTCACCGAAATAGTATACAGTATGACGATTACACGACATGTATTTTTTTATTATATTTTATTTCGGCACAAACAGTTACTGTTACAATGTTGGTGAAGTTATATAAATAACTAGCTTTTGTCAGCGTCTTCGTCAGCGTGGAATTTAGGATTCCAAAAAAAATGCCTGAGCGCTCATACCTATAAAATTATCATTGTTTCTCATCAAAATCCGTTGCGTAGTTTTACAGATTTAAGCATACATAGGGACAGACAGACAGCGAAGGCGACTTTGTTTTATACTATGTAGTGATTACTAAAAAAAAAACCTTCAGTGCCGACTATTTTATGTAAGGTATGTTTAGGTGCTGGATAGGGAAGATAATTTAGAAGAAATCAAAGTTTGTGAAAAAACAAGATAGACTGTAAAATTACTTAATTATTTTTACTAACTTTTCAAATAACTTCCATAGTTTTCAGACAATTCAGTATGAAAAGATTAAGTTGATAAAAAACCCATCCAGATAGATAGGTAGATGGGGAGCCATTTTAATTTTCGTATAAATGCAGCGGTGCCTTAACATTATAACTTTTAATATAAAGAAGATCGAGAATTTCGCTACGATTTTTGATTATGTATTCACCCTGTATAAAGAAACTGTGAAAAATCACCGAAATGAAAGAAGTATTCACCGAAATGAAACAAATTATCACCGTAATTATTTAAAGTCACCGAAATTTAAAAAAAATCACCGAAATTAAAGTTTTCTTCATTTCGGTGATTTTTTCTTAATTTCGGTGATCTATTCAGGTCACCGAATTCACCGAAATTAAATCACCGATATTAAAATACACCTAAAAACATTAAATATTTTGACATATACATACATTAGGCCGAGATCTATACTACATCCTTGAACATATTGCTAGAAATGTTTGTGCGAATATAAAATCAGCAGTTTTATCTTGTTCATTTATAATATTAATTGATTCACGGAAATGAAAGCAAAATTGTCCCGAGTCACCGATTTGAAATACATACTTTTTTAGCGGGAACACGCAGCGACGTAGCAAACCACCACTAGCTCCAAATGCTTGTGCGTTTGAGTTACAGAAGCAAGACTATGTTCAATAGCTCTCCTGTTCTCGACAATCCATATTTCTTTTTCAATCACCGAAATGAAAAATAAATTGGGGACATTTGTATTTGTCTGACTGTTTACTGAATATAATGATTAATATTATGAAATATATATTAAATTATACCTCTGTTCTTTAGGAAACGAATAAAATAATCCGTATGTATGTACATACGGTTTGTATTTTTTCCTTAGCTAAAGAAATTAGAACTAAATAAGGTTTGGGGACAGTCACCGAAGATGAAAAATTTCACATTCAGATTTTTTTATTTATATGTAAGAGTGATCCAAATAAAAACGTATCTGTTGCCTCTTATGGGTAATTACACAAACTAAACAAAAAAAACATAATTTTACCATAAAAAGGCTTTTTACACTGCCATTTTCATACCAACCGCGTAAAAAATGCGTCTGGGAAATTCACCCGTCACAGCGTTAGTGCGCACACTCCTCCGTAACGGCTAGACCGATTTTGATGAAATTTTACGTGTATATTAGGTAGTTCTGAGAATAGGTTGTTATCTATTTTTTATACCCCTATCTCGCAAAACAACGTTAGCGGGGTCAGCTAGTATATTTATAGAAAATACGTCTTGAAATAATATTTTTTATTTGTTAACACTAGTGTTAGAGATAGAAATAATTTGCAACTCAATTGAAAAACGATTTTGTATGGGTAGAGTAACTTTGTTCTCCCAATATTTTGCGACATGTAGAACCCAAAATGTTAGTAACGATTTTACAATTTTATTTTTATTTTGTAACAACGTGAAGTACCAAGTTGAGACAGTTTAGGGCTGCTTTTTTATGTAGCCTTTATACGCATAAAGGCTACATAAAAATCATATGATATTTTAAAGGTGACCCCTTGTTTTTTTTAGGTATTTTTTTTTATACTTTTTTATTTATTTAATAATAATATAATTTAATATAAAAAATAATAAACATACATTTAGGTATAACAAGGGGTCTTTTTTTTAGTAATTTCAACTTTTTGTTTTGCAGGCCTTTTGCCATTTTTTCCTATTTTGTATCTCCTGTGGATTGACTGGTAGAAAATGCCATCAGCATTAAGTCCAATTTTTGTACTCTACATTTGAACCAATAAATAAATAATAATAATAATATACGTCTCAATGCAGGTCACAGAACTTCTCTCAAAGAGGAAGTGGCTTAATGAGCTTAATTACCGCGCGTGCCCACCACGGTTTGGCAAGCGCTGAGCTATGTGAATCCTCAGGTTTCCTCACGATGTTTTTCTTCAAATCAGCGACTGGTATAGCGGTAGTGGTTCTAGCTATATGCTTAAAAAACTACAAGACATGACTACGTTTCACACAGTCGCCAACACGCGCATTGACCGCCGTTTCCTGGTGGTCATACTAATTTGTCATATCAGTATAGCTACGAGGATATAAAAATGTCCTCCTGTCTACGTCGGTTACGCCATGAGTGCCTTAGCTCGTAGGTTCATACGTGCATTCGGATCTGAGCAGCTACTACCATGGCCCTGTTTCATAGAACTGCAAATCGTGGTCTACCACTATTGTTCGATGTACATTGCTACGTCGATTAACCCACAGATTAACAATTAGACGCTGATACGCAATGTCCCTCGAATCGTAATGTTAAAGTACAAATCGCAGTTTTATGGAAATACGTTCCTATAACTTCCTCACAACACAATCACTTAGTCCGGCCCCTTACTAGGATACTGTATGCAGGCTCAGACAGCGGTAATCGTGGTTGCCCCCGCTCTGTAGGGATTTGTGTGCAGAGTTTCGGTGTAGGCGACTGTCTCGCATGACCGGGGTGTATCCAGAGCCGCGTTACATAAAACTGCTATTTGTAGGTTTATCTTGACCATTCGATTCACATGTCACAGCCGACTCTTCTTACTTCTTAATCATTGAGTAAATCGATTTTTTTATGCCCATGAATCGCTCGTAGCCTGGGCTGCCTGAGTGATCTTGAACGATCACTAAGTTTAAGCAACAAATGGTGCGTTCAGTCCATGGATGGGTCCACCGTCTATGACTAACGCTAGTGGCATTTTTCCGAGCGATTCCGTGCTTCGCAAGGCACGCTAAGCAGTTGGTGCCGGCTGCCGTCGATAGATGGCAGTCGTTAAGCCAAGTCAGAGGCCTTAGGACGGCTTGAAATCTTCTGAGAATAAGAACAGCCACTAGTCTTACAAAGCCTCCACCAATCCAGACTTGGTGCCCGTGGTGGAGTATGGCCTATACCTTCCTCAGGGAAGAGACCCGTGCCCCTCGGCGGTGGGGACGTAATGGGTTGATGATGAATACCCATCAAATTGTAAGCCACGAATTGAAGATCACCTGGCGCAGTTGATAAGCGCAAACATATTCTTATAAAACCATTTTGTAGAGCCATATCATATTTTTGTACTTATTTTATGGTTATAAAAGGAAATACACGTGTCTTCTACTTGTACCAACAATCTCAATGTAATGTTTTGCCTGGTACCTAAAAACTTGGGCTATTAGGCAGTTAAGTTTGATAAAAAAAAACTAAACTACTAACAACCACTCTGTTGAGCTTCAACTACGAAGCAGGCGGGCCACTACACTACACAATAAGTTACAAAGTTGAATTTGGCCCCCGCCTGCTTAGCATTAGTAATACCTACTCAGCAGAAGTTGAGTTTTAGTTTTTTGCTTAAAAAGCATTTTGTACAAAGCAGTAGCAGTGTTAAAGGTAAAAAGCAAGATTTAACGCCACACTTTAAAATTCCAAAAGAATAAAACTGTTTTTAACTCAATAGCTGTTTTACACGGATTCCGTTTGCCCCTGGCGATTGCACAGTTCACAAACGCGTATTACAACAAGAATCGTTGAGGGTATTGAAACTTTAGTTGTTTCAATCCGACCGAACTATGTATAAGGCTCATATTTGCCTCAGCCACAGAAGTAGATAAGACGGTGTGCAAGTAAATTAAAGTTTCCCTAACAAGCCTTAACTTGGTTCGTACACTTTGCGAATTATTCTAAAGCGCACGGTGTCAAAATTTGTTGGTATGCGGTTGAGCAACACAAGCTGTGTTCACACAAGTTAAATACGACTTAGCAGAACTTCCCACGACATACCAAACTAAGCTAAGACCGGGCCAACTGTGCGGGACTTTGTTATATTCACCCCATACAACATATAGCACTTAGATACTCAACGTTGCATCTGCCTTTTGAATACAGTCTCCCAACTACATCAACGTACATTTGGTTGCCTGCTTCGTCTTAAAGCTACTCAAATTGAATTGGATAACTTTCTGAACAAAAACATGTTGAAGCTCTGTATTGACCGCTCTGTCGTAGTTTGAATGTTTTGGTAACGTGACCGATATATTATTAGGAGCCATCAAGCAAATCCATTCGGGGTTAGCGTATAAATATTGTGGGAAATATTCCCTCTGACTCCGACGCACGCAACACACATAGCTACAAAAGTGTATTACGTGAAAATATGATATACGGCTTATTTCTTTTTCTTTTGTATTCGCCACCCCAATCCTTCTTTCCTTTTTATCATATTTATCGTCTGAATTTTTCCAGCCATTCATATCGGCTTTATCGCTCTTAATAATATTTCGAGCTAGGTACATTTTGTACATTAATTTCCGCCGCGACGTGATTTGAGTCTTTACGAGGCGAATGGATATAATTTTACTGGGTCATGTTACTGTTGAGCAATTCTATTTAAAATAATGGGAAAGCCTTACGTATATGCAGGCACGGTTTGCTGACTGTTGGGGAGTGGACTGTATTCCTAAATAAAAGTGGTAAAATAGGTAAAATAAAATATATTAATAGAATACGAGAACAAAATGGGTCAAGATGAGGTGACAATCAGAATATTACAATGATAAATGACATGAGATAAAAGTAAAAAATATAAAAACATAAATTATGGTTCCAAGGAGTCTTCAACACTGACCGTTGGACAATATTTGTCAAACAGCGTTAAAAAATTGTCTATTTATATATTTGCCCCTAGTCAAAGGTATTCTAAACTAATCACAATTAATTCATTTTAAGTACAACACTAGGAAAATTTTAAAGATAACAAACGCAGAGGAAGTTTCTCATGTTTCAGTAATAATACTTACATTGGATGTTTGCCATGAATAACAATTCTGAATAAAACTATGAAAGGGCGTTCTGGGTTTTTAAATTTACCTGAAAGTTCCTGTCGTTCTACAAAAATATGTTACTTGTAAATAACGTTAGAGGTAGGTGATTTCTACAAATCAATTCCAGCGGGAATCAAACCCATGATCTCCGTTTTGGTAGTTAACATAACATAAACTAGTTGCTTTGACGGCGTTGGCCTTATGGCCTTATTGGCCTGCATCTCTACTGCTCCATTTTCGTTGATTTTAAAGATTTATTTGAGGGTATCGGTGGTCTGCACGGGAAATACAATATCGTTGTAGATAAATCTGATCAGCCAGCTGTAAACGTGACTCAAAAAGAACCTACTCAAGTTCAGCCCCGATTTCAAGAGGAGCTGAAGCGTATGCAAAAGTAGGTAGTACGCGAGGAAGGGCCCACGCACTGGGTGACGAGCGTGGTGCTGGTGGCGCGGCCGGATGACAGGTTGCGGGTATGTTTAGATCCTCAACACGTGAACAAAGGGGTTAAAAGAGGCCATTTTCAATGTCCCACTTTTGATAAAATACGGATTTTAATGTATCGGGTGCAAAATACTTCACAAATTAGATGCTAATAAGGGTTTTTCGATCGCAAAATAAGATGATTTTAGGGCATGTAATCTATTTAGCCAAGTTTATACCAAACTTCCTAGAAGTTTCGGCTTTCCTACGCGATGTGATGAAAAAAGACCGATACCAGAGTGTGATAAACTTAAACGGTGCGTAGTAGACGCGCCCGTACTGCGATACTTCTCAGCAGACCAGCCGGTGACGCTGTCGGTGGACGTAAGCTCGCTCGCGGTGCAATTAGGGGCCATCCATAAATTATGTCACACGAATTTCATGATTTTTTTACCCCTCCCCCCCTCCTTGTCACAGCTGGTCACATTTGTGAGACTCCCCCCTCCCTAGTGTGACGTCACATATTTTGCAATTTTACATGTAGATTTCTATTGGATTAAAACAGCAGCTCAGAAGTTAGTTTTATTTCCGGTAGAGTTAGGAATAAGGGATGTTATACATTACATCCCAGGATGTAAGCTTAGAGACCGCACAGTACCTTTAAGATACGAAGATGTAAAGATATAAAGATAGAAAAGGCTAGATATTCAAACTCTTTCACTGTGACTGCGGTACGCCCGTGGAACAGTCTCCCTCTACACATTCGGCAGGCTGAGTCATTGACCATTCTTAAAACAAAAGTTTACAATTATTACATCGATTTACAGAATAATAACATATTTTAACATACTATCTACACACTTTATCCAAATTATTTATTGAAGGACCTTCTCAATATTTTTTCCAGTTGTTTGTTGTACGTGATTGTTAGGTATATATATATATAAGTATTGATTAATGTGTATGTATTATATGCTTTTATGCATGTATCTAAATGATTATGTATGTGTTTATAGTCTATTTATCTAAGTATTGCCCCTCTAGAATTTTTTTTTTTTCACTACCCACCCAGCCACGATCCACAAACCAAAGGTTGACTGGTAGAAAATGCTATTTAGCATTAAGTACGCCTATGTACCAAACATTTGTTTTGTGCAATAAAGAATTTAATAATAATAAAGATGTATATTATAGCTGTCGTGTGTGGTCTCCTGACGATTTCTATGGAAAGATGTAATGAGATATATCGTGCTATAATATACATCTTTACCTTATAGCCGCCGTGTGTGGAGTCCCTAACTCGTTAGAGTGGAAAGTTACGTAAATAAGGGCTAATGCCTGTTGCAGGGTACACTCACGTCGGCGCCGGCGGAGACTCGTTGAGCTCACATCGTGAAGGAACTATCGGCAGTGGTATTTCGTTATACTAGACGAGAGTTACACATACGTTAAGACAAACTGGTGGAGCATTCACCAGTTTGTCTTCGGACACGATCGAGTACGGTAGAAAGTTATCTTATGCCACTTGAGGCTAAAATATATTAAAGGAAACTTTAAATGAGACTCCAGAAAGGACACGCAAGTACACCATAAAATTACCTTGCGTACTCGGTAAGTGTAGGTATATGTTCATAGTGGACGCTCTGTTGGGCGCCGCGGTAGAATGTGGCGATGACTCATAAGTACATAATAAAGTAGAAGTGCATGTAAACGTTTTATGTGCAAGAGTTAACTTCTCAAGCAATAAAACCGTGTCAATACGGGAGAAGACAAAAAAGTTGAGTCACTGATTGCTGTCAAAGGTTAATAATATAGAATATTCTATCTTATCTTACCTTTCTATCTAAACGGATGGTCACAAACAAATAATTTAGTTGGAGGAGTAGCGAAACCTTATTGGCCAGTTAAAGATGAGCTTTATGAGACAGAAAGTATGTTTTTTTGGGAATGAAAGGGTTGTAATACCGTTTAAGAAAATACATTCAAATAAATGTAAAAAGCGACGAAAGATGCTGCGTATTTGCTGGCCGGGCATGTCCACCGATATCGAAAATGTGGCGAGTGGCTGCGAGTGCTGCCTGCGCGTGCTCCGCTTTTTACCTATTGTCCACCTTGTCAGACCACCCGGGTGATCCGTGGGTTTTTTTTTCAATAGACCACCTTTGTCCAGCTGGGAAAATTGTTTTTTTCACCGTACACCTTGATATGGAAACTCTTCAAAGTCAAGCCCAAAGAGGGCATTGTTATCATTTTACTATTGCAAAATTAGTAAAAAAACACGTCAAAACATTTTTCATAAATATTATTTATGACCAGCATCAAACTTGTGAGGGTCACCAATAAAAAATATAACCTTTAAATGTGTTATCAGAGAGGTGAACCTTTGTAAAAAAATCCCCATGGTTCACCCAGGTGGTGGACCGTAGGTAAGAAGCGGCGCGCTCGCCGCCCAGCTACTTCCGCTACTTCCCCAGCCCAGCCGCGGGGCTAAGGCTCCAGTGTTTATTTACTTTCAAATGTTTACAAAAAGAACTTATACCATAATATCATGTAATAAATTCCAGGGTCAACATCAGACCACTTTTCCCATGTTGACAGACAGACAGACAGACAAAAACATTTATTTTACGACACAATACTCAAAACTTGGCATATACAGTTTATACATAAAGCAATATAAATATAAATTTAAAGACACAGTAGATATAGTTTGACCAGAAAGAGTAGAAATTAAAGAGTGCGATTTTGCTAACTCTTATTTTCCATACCCAAACTTTTAGTACTAAAAGACATAGTCTCAGCAAGGAGAATTAACCTTGGTCTCAGTTACAATAATTGTACTTAAATTAGAATAGAAGATGGCCTGAAAAGTTCGTACAATATTTAGTTACACTTCACTTCCGTTTTCTAGACTATGATGGCTACTATAGGCCTTTTCCCCATCACGCAAAACCTCGCAGTCTCTCGCCATTCGCATCCACGGTGTTCAAGAGAATTTGTATGGGCCTGGCAACTCACCGTTCCCCGCACCTTCAACTCATGCACGGTCAGGCTCGCGGCTCTGCGTATTTGTAGGCTGGCGTTTTCACAGCTTTCCAGGCTTTACAAATTGCTCTCAAACGTCCATAGGGCGAAACTAAGCACGTTGGCACAACCAGAGTCTTCAAATAATGAAACATTGTAAGAAACACGGGAACACGAAGCTAGAGCGCAACTCCTCTCAAGTTCCAACACACGAATGTAATAATGTGTCACGTCGCCGATCGCGACGATCGCCCGGAAGGCACCAACGAGTATTCAGTTTGGATCACGGATCGTCACCAGGACAAAAACTTTAATTGCCTAAAATACGCGTAAACATAAAATAAACATAAGTGTATGTAAGAAAGTTATAAATTAGGCAGCCGATTTTTAAATATACATTATGTACCTATCGATTATCAGGTTGACTCGACAGCCGATTATCAGGTTGACTTGCCCTTCTTCTTTGTTTACAAAATTTCTAATGCTAAAAGAACGAAGTATAGCTTGGCCAACGCTTTCTTAAAGCCTCCATTACTATAATGACAGACTCGTACATGTTTATCATCCATCAACATTGTGGCTATTGGATCCGTTCACGATTGTTGTCGATGGGTGGGTATTTCTAGCACGTCGGGGCTCGATCGCAGTAAATTGTGAAGGCGTTTTGGCCTCTCGCAATCGGCCGAGTCACCCGGGTGGAATTAAACGATTTATCGTAGTCACGGACTCCGATTTCCACGGATCCCTGTCACGGGTCGCAATATTGTTGTTACATGGGTCGTTCTTAATGTACCTATAACAGCGCATTTGTACCCCTTCAAGGTAATACATGAGTAACGGGGTGTAGAAATAGTGGCGCCCCAAATATAATAACGGTTAGACTAATGATAACTTATTTGTTGTGAAATTACTTAAAGTAAGTACATTTTAAGCCATCGCTAAGCCAAGTCAGAGGCTTTAGCGGCTTGAAAACTTCTGACAGTAAGATCAGCCACTATCTTCTAAGACTATAGTCTTTCAAGCCTCCACCAATCCGGACTTGGCCCCCGTGGTGTATTATGGCCTATACCTTCCTCAAGGAAGAGACCCGTGCCCCTCGGTGGGGACATATTGGGTTGATGATGATGATGAATTAGGTATATTTTATTCTACGCCGAGAGCTTATACGAAGTGTGAAACCTGCCACGAGATAAGGCCTCAAAACAAATCTGTACCTCTCATGTAAATTATCGTATTTCTAATACAGCAACCGTGTTTTCAGCGGTAATATTTCAGCTAAGCTCATTCCCGTAGGCCTCCAGGGAGACAATATATCAACCCCATTTTTTTCTCTAACCTTTTAGAAGGTTTTCATTCGCGGAAAAATGCAAGAATATAATGTGTCAGATATAAGAAATTTTCTCTTGTATGATTGGTATCTCTTTACAATTTAGAATAAAACTTTGAAGGAAATAAGAGATCGTTATTGTCTATAAACACAGTTTACCTAAGAACACAAATAAGTAGGTATATTGCGTATCAGATGCAGAACCAAACGCAGCGCGCAGTGTCCAGTGCAGAGAAATTTCTTGCATCCGAGTGGCACTTTCCAGTAGGTATGCATTTAACAAGGAAACAAAAAATACATTAACTGTTTGCCCGATCACTGCAATGTTTAGTTTTCTCTCAGCGAGTCGTCAGCGACGAACAGTATTCAGGACACGTAGCGCTGCGGGGAGACGAGACACAAATCCCAGAGGCTGCCCGGAATCTGTTCTCAGCATACACCTCACTGTTCACCTTAGCCTTATTTATGCCGGTGTACGAAGAAAAATATGTATGATCGTGCATGGCTCAAGCCGGCGATATTCGTGGTAACATGACACATTTTTCTTTAGAAATAATATTATTTGGTGACTGTTGCGTAAAGTGCTTCAATAATTATTGAAGCTGATTATAATCGGTGTTATTAATATACGCGGTAGTTTTAAAATAATAAATTCATACAATGCGTGAATAACAGTTTGTATCACAACAAACTGAACGGAACAAAAGTGAGGTTTTTCCCAGGATGTTATGATCAAAGAGGATAGAGCACTACGAAAAACCTTCCATAGAAAACTAAACTCTTTGTCTTCTCAAATAAAACA
This sequence comes from Yponomeuta plumbellus, assembly GCA_947310845.1. NCBI lineage: Eukaryota > Metazoa > Arthropoda > Insecta > Lepidoptera > Yponomeutidae > Yponomeuta > Yponomeuta plumbellus. The sequence continues at coordinate 10,658,127 of OX371193.1, forward strand.
TAAAATCGTATAAGTAAGCAACTAGAGTAAAGTGTCCAGAGTGAGAGCCACAAACTGAAGGAGTGTGTCTTACTCTTACTCATTTATGTGGAATACTATGACCATGATGTTGTAAAATGTAGGCCATGTGTTTGATTACCCAATGGTCTCTTTTCAGTTTTACTAAAAACGAAAGCTTACGTTTAAAATGGATGCTAGATGCTATATGAGGCTCTGGTTCGACATCACAAAATCCTGCATTTTGTGAAGCCTGCAAAAGCCGGTATTTTAGAAAATAAGATTTTAAACCTACTGTCTTACCTAGGTTGAAGGAAGATCCTGTACCATTTGTAGTGGTGAGTAAAAGGCTTCAAACCTCTGTAGCATACCTAAAGTGTGTACGTTTGTACATGAAAAGTTGCCGTTTGGTGTACATTATGCCAATCGATAAAAAAAATAATTATCACAAACAACAAATACTCTTTGACAAAATGTCCCCAATTTATTACTATTTGTAACGCAAAATACTTTAAAATGATGATAATGGACAATTGAATGAATTAAATTGTTTTTTTTTTAATATTTTATATTTTCAAACGGGAATAACTCAGAAAGTATCACTTAGTTTACTTTTTATTGACGTACTTACCAACCCCTTTAGGTACGTTGCACAGGACATTTATGTTACTTTTGTGTTTTGTTTGCTAAGAAGTTTATTAGAAAGTAAGTAATAAATAAATATTTACAGCCTGTGGCAAAAAGAGTAATGGTACTAAGCGACTGAAGAAAATGTTGAACTGGAAGAACTACCAACGAAGCAACCACAGCTCGATGCAGGTGCCCAAACTGACTGAATGCATTTCCCAAAAGAAGAAGCTTTGAATATTATGTTTGAATAGAAAAATTGACAGGAGGTATAATAGAATATTTAATTTTATACTTTTAATTCTATTCTATTTTGTAATGTATATTAGCTTTTATGCATATTTTAAATGTAAAAAAAAACATTCAAATGTTTGTCTTCAATCTAGCTAGCTACATGAGTTTTATTCGTATTGGCAAGTTAGATTTTATTATCTGAATTTACAATTTGTACACTAAAATTTGTCTGCAACAACATTTTTAATTTTTAATTTAACCCTTGTCGAGACCAAGAGTACCATAATGATATAAAGTTCTAAATTGGTTCACTGAAACTAATTTGTAAACTTATGTAGATCAAAATATGATTAAGTTAAATCCGCGTGAGTGAGTGCGATTTCCGCGTTAAAAAGTAGCCTACTGTAACTGATGATAAGAAATGTAAGAAAAGTTCACTATTAATAACTGTGAATATAAGTAAAGTTCACTATCTTGCATGTATCCATGTATCCATGCAAGATAGTGAACTTTACTTATTCTCAAATTAAAGGCCCAGACTCGAATCGAGCCATGAATGTATGCGAAGTAATTTTTGTAGCAATACCACTCAAGGTTTTAAAAACGTATTTTAACATGGTCAAAGTTGAGTTTTATCTTTACTCTTCTCTCTACTCTTCTTTTCCACTACAAACCTTATTTGAGGGCAGTATGTAATGTACTGTACATTAACACTCAATAATTCATTTTTGATAATTCACAAGTTATTTCTTGGTGTTTATTTTGGGATTAAAGCTAATTTTATGACTTGATTCTGGCTTTCATTTTATAATGTTAAAACTTCGTTAAATGCAAATATAAGTATAATTAAAGTTCTTCAGTCAATGAATATACTTACCACTAGGTACTGTGTCGCCCATTATGGAAGTAAATGCCCAAGTTACTCCTAAAGAGAGAACTTCGCTCGTTCCTTCCGGCTGGCTTCCCTTATGTTTCGTCCGGTTTTCATTGACATCAAGGTCACCCTACTTAGAAAGAGATGACATGTACTAGTTCGAGCCTCCTTGTCAGGACATTTTTTTGTCAGAGTACTCTATCCTCTTTGATTATTACATCCATGGGTTTTTCAGATTAAGAATGACATTTAAGAGTGAGAAGTGAATGAGAATGTAAGAATGACAATTAATTGAAATTAGGTTACACAGTTTTAATCACCATTGCAAAGCAAAAAACGTAAAATAAAAAATAACAAAGAATTTCTGAAACAAAGGTTGCGAATGACAAACACTAATTGACATGTTTCAGAAACGTTTCATTTAATTTTTTGTAGCTAAGTAAACCACAACGTAGAGTAGACATTTGTAAAGGTTTATATGCTGTAAATTGTAATATTTTAATACAGTTTCTCCATGGTATAAACGATAGCACAATTTATGATCGTTCCCTAAAAGTTATTATTTGACATATTTTGCCAGGTTCAGAGCATCCAGACCCAATTCTATAAAAATGTGCAGAGTTAAAGCAAAAGCTATCAATAAATGTCTCTACCTGAATTTAGAGATTTGCGGTTCTTTTCTTGCATAAAATCACCTTTTACATTTCTAGGTAGCTGTTCAATAAATTAGGAGCAGAATCACTGAGGCAAATTTTTCAGGGACGTTTAAACGACACGGCGCTGGGAATCGTTGCACGAGAATTCCGTCGGCAACGGAATGGAAATAAGAAGAAAGGTGCATACAAAGCATCGGACATTAGGAGGAACGTAGACTTCAGTATTTGAAATGAATGGCGAATTAAGGGCACTGAATTCCGGGCGAATCTCGGCGCGGAGGCCCGTTCGTTGAAGTGTGAAAATATTTTACCGTTATCGATTAACTTTATAGTTAAGTATGTATGGATCGTCGTAAACTCTTTAGAAAGTTTGGCGAGGTTTTACTTGCTGACTGCGGGCCATAAAAGTGTGAATTACGCCTTCTCATGCAATAATGGAAACACTAAAAGTACTGGAAGCAAGTCGTTTTCACACTTCAGCTATCCTACCGCGGCGGATACTCGCCTCTTATTAAGTAATAAAACAATTGTTATTTCAGCTGCCCTTCCAACTGCGGCTTGGTTTGCTTTGAATAAATTCACAATTTGGTTTATTAATAAACGTGTTCATTCATTCGGAGCAGATACTTTATTTTTAGAACATTTATGAATATAAGGTGATCATTATCATGTAAAATTAAATAGCTTGAAATCATAACCCTGTGTTTTGTTCCTCTTATCATTAATTCATGTACGTTGAATAATTTTGTTTTTATAAAGCGTATTTTGGGTACGATTGACTGCAGAGCATGGGATAGTCACAGTAATTAGTTACGTACCTATTTAGTAATAATATGTGAGTAGTTGACCAAAAAGGGACCTCAAGGGAAAAAAATTGATTTCGAGAAAATCGCGTTTGAAGTTTCGTGTTTATACAGGTTTCGACTCTGCTCGGCTCACAAAAAAAATAGCCACGGCACCTAAAAATATTCTGGTTGGACCAAAAAATACCAGAGATTAAAAAATTCAAATAAAAACAATAACGGTTTCCAATCCCTCCAGGTCCCTTTTTGGTCAACCACTCACATATATTAATGATTATTTAATTTCGTTTACTAGTGATTAGCGTAACCCCATTGGTAAAACCCGCTTGCATTATGAAGTTGGTATTCATTAAAAGTACTTACTACTTAGTGGAATCGCTCGTAGCTCCGGCCCCGGCTGCCTGATCGATCACGAAGGTTAAGCAACATAGGGCGCGTTCAGTCCATGGATGGGTGACCGTTCTATGACGCAAGGCATGGTAAGCAGTTGGTGTCGGCTACCGTCGATAGATGGCAGTCGTTAAGCCAAGTCAGAGGCCCTAGGGCGGCTTAAAAACTTCTGACAGTAAGACCAGCCACTAGTCTTACAAGCCTTCACCAATCCGGACTTGGCCCCAGTGGTGAATTATGGCCTATACCTTCCTCCGGGAAGAGACCCGTGCCCCTCGGTGGGGACATAATGATGGGGTTGATGATGACGACTTTCAATTGACATTTCCATTTCCTCATTTCCAGAAAGAGCAAATATTCGTATTTGAACTGAGCTAAAAGACTAACCACTGGTTTTGAGAAATTTAATGAGTAGATAATGGTCTCATAACTTTTTTGGGAAGTCTCAAGGGATTGAGCTGTTCGATTGTCAAATTGAGAATTTTACTGAGTGATAAGATTATTCACTTAATAAAATTTTCAATATAACAATCGATGGAAATACTGCCCGTAGATTGTAAACGAGGCAAGTTTGGGTAATTTAGCCCAACGACGGTCGATGTAGTACGGCCTAGGAGATCCCATTGGGGGGCTGAATACGCCAGACCCAAAACATGATGTAAGTACGTACATCATTAAATTGAAAGCATTCGTGTTAGGGCGCAGTTAGTAATGTTCAACAGCACCCTGGCAGCCCTATTCGTGCAAGGGCACCGCCGGACGAACAGTTAACTAATTTATTATCCATAAATTTCTGATCTTTAAGCTGATAAGACCAGTCCTTAGACGGTTTACGAGTTTTGCTTGTGTTTAATCAGTTCAAGATTTCGTAACACTGTTTTATCTGCTTTGTTGTAAAACTACGCAGATTTTAACGACTTTTAGCGTAACCTTTCGCCCTTATTTATTGGCAAATAAAATTTAAATTAGAAAATTTAGGTTGTGTGGGTACAAGGACATTTATTGTGCTGCGAGGCTATTAAAACAAACATATTTTAGATTGCAGTCTCATTTATTTTTATTTTGTATTTAAGTTAAGTTATTGAGAAACTAATATACTTAGTTACATCAAAACACACATAATTAGCATAACAAATTGAACTGGAAGATATATTATGTACCAGTCATATTGATTTAGATGGATTTATTGCTTATTAAATGTGTAAAAGTACAACGAAGCTGATGTTCAGATTTATACAAAGTTTTTTCGCAATTCCTGAAACTTGTCAATGAGAATTCGTTAAACAATTGAATGATGTTGTGTATTTTGGTTTGTTTTTAACTATAACCTCGCTTACGAGGTTATAGTTAAAACCAAGGCCTTAGCCCGACCTTGAAAATAACAATTGATTTTGTGATCACTTGAAGACATTGGGCCTCACTAGGATAATTTTACGTGTTTTTACGTATTTCTGCTTTGTAGTAGTTTGGTTAGTAGATATTTTATGATAGATAGTATTCGAAACCATAATTAAACAAAATACAATGGACATTTTTTTACGTTTCACGTTTGGGACCTAATAAACTCGGCAAAACGTGGGTCCAGTTCTAGAGACTGGTGCCTCTGCCTACCCCTTCGGGGATAACGGGCGTGAGTTTTTTTTTATTTTTATACACAACAATATTTTTTTACCCGAGGCTGTGATATTGTGAAGGGGCATAAAAGCTCCTACGATATTTTTGCGTATGATGTTTCGGCTAATTTCAATCTGAGAAAAACTATAGAATAAAAGTTGTTAAAAACAAACTCTAATTGATTTGTTTCAGAAATTACGCATTTTAACCCTGTAACCTTCCTCAGGGAAGAGCCCCGTGCCCCTCGGTGGGGACCTAATGGGTTGATGACAAAACCCTGTATACGTCATGCTAACTAGTTGGAGGCTTTCTTACTTTCGATTACCAACGCTTCATTTGAACGGAAGCTGGTTCGACATAAATCTCATCTAAAGTGAAATGGATATGTCTCTGCAGATCAAGCGAGTCTAACAAGATACATAAGTACAACACCAGAATGCGATTTTCCCCGATAAATACTTTATAATATTGTCTCCTTGGTTTAATTTTAATTCAATATAGAGTTGAATACTTTACAAGTAATTCACTAATGTAGAAAAAACAAGAGATTCTCCACTAGTTATTTTAAGAGGTGTAACCGAAAAAGAAATATTATTCGATAGCACTTATGAAATAAGTATCTTTAAAGAATTTAGATACGATATATAATTATATATTTGATAAAAACTAATTATTGGGGAGTGAAGACCTACTACACTATTGTAACAGTAATTATTGACTTACCTATACATCTGATGTCTATGGACAGTTATTATATAAAACTTTGTAAAGCAGATCCATAAAAAAACTAATATTTAAGTAAAGTTAATACTATTTACATTTATAATACAAAGCGAGTACAAAAGTAAATGCAGAGTATCGTTAGTAGATAAATGTACCTACGTTACGAGTATTATAAATTTTTTTTCTTTATCGTTAGTAGAGTCTGACAAAGCTAACTTCGCATTGGCCTAAATATAGTAGATTTAAAAAAAAGGGTATCCCTATGCTTATACCCCCAATTACAGCCTTTATAATTGATTAGGCTTAGATAAGAATTGATATTCAACATTCAAAATATAAAAATTAAAAATTACTATTTTGGTTTTATTTTTGTATTTGTATTATTATTATTGTGGCATGTATACTGCACTTATAATACATTTTTCTTTTTCCTCTTCTTCTAAAACTGTCTAAGCAAGATTATCAATCAAAATCACAGAAACAGGTGTTGGTACAGTAGTCTTTCTGTGGGGTTACCACTTAATTCCTTTGCAAAGTAAACTTTGCCAGATTCTATTTTTTTCAGACCTGGAAGTACCTATATTTGTTAATGGCTTTACTTCAAATTAATGAGCAATGTACTGTTAATGATCAAGCTCGTCAATAAATGTAGATTTATGTAATCGCAACTTAATAATCTTTAACTTTGTACCTTAGTATCAAAAAAGGTTTCGTTTGCTTTAACTTTTCAGTAAACACAACCTGTTTGTAAATAAATTAATTCGCAGTAGATATAAAATAATACGTAACAATTATCATTATTCAGGAATGGCACTACTTTTTTCTTTATCGTATAAATCATAAGAACAAATACATTAATTAATTTTAACGGTACCTACTTAAAATACGTAGGTATCAGAAACCATTGTACGCAGCTACAAGGTTGCAAAAAATTATATCAAAGGTTTTACAGGAAATCGTATTGTCTTTTACCGTTTTATCTTTTGTCTCTCACAAGTTTTTTTTTTTCAAACAATAATTTACAACAATAAGGAATGTTTATACTTAAGTTTGAAGTTTTAGCAGTCAAGCTTAGTAAGTACCCTCTAAAAACAAAAATAAATTAATCTGCTACTCATTTAAGACACCATTTAAGTCCAACTAATAGAACCTTTACACAACATCATATCTGCAACCACCTACAGTAACGAGGATATTTGATGTTCATATATTTTATTATATGGAATGTCATCATTAAAGCCCATTACACATTGAAACATTAACTATAACTGTACAAACCCTTTATACACATCATGTCAGCCATGCTTACAGCTAAATATTCTATGTTTTCTACACTAAAATCTAAATTACATAATATATTTCTGCTAGTAATAACAACAAATATCCGAGTCTTCAATGATATTCAGTACAATCTTTGTGATAAATACATTTCCTTATACCTTTGACATGTAATCCGAGCACCGATTTTTACAAAGATTGAATTGTTTAATAATTATTTATGTCTACTTAAATCTACAGCTAAAGTAAACGTATTATGGCAACATATTCGTTTGGTTATAAGTATATTTAACATAAAAATACTTCTATTGCTTGAGCCAAGATTTGCAAACATATTAAGAGGGATCGCGTCTAACCTTCCATTGAGGTACTTCTGGAAAACTTTTGGAATGGATATGTATGGATTATGTCAAACAGGTACGTTATTTAAAAAAGTTACAAAAGAGAAAACGAAATAATAATACTTTTGCATTCGCTCGACGACTTACTGCGCTACGGGAATCGACTGACACTGAATTAAGTCCGCTCTATTAATTTTCGAGCCAGCGATTAGTGCCGCTCATTCGCATCGCCTCACTAGCGTCGCGGGGCGGATGGGCCTGTCCAGGACTATGTGTCGTCCGCTCGCTTTCACGCTTGCCACGCACCCGTGCAACCCCGTGTACAGCGCTGCTGGCAAGCCCAGTGGTAGAGACGGCGATCCCCCTAAAAAAACACTTATTCATATACGGTAGTACTTGTAAGCGTTTTAGGTATTAAAAGAGAAAATCTGCTTAGAGATACCCATTAGTAATCCAATGGAAAATTGAAGGCAACCACCAAATTTTTCATTTCCGTGCTGGCTGGAAGAACGGATGCTGAAGCGGCTGCTTCCGCGTCACCCCTCCCGTCATTCGAAATATTGGCATTCGGAATGAGTATTAAGTAACGAAGTTATTGATTGTATAATAGCCTTACCAATCCAAAGCTTGGGGTTTGACTTCGAAAGTACAAGCAACGATTGCGAGTACCCTCTCACAGGTGCCGTATCGTCGACTTGGAGCATTGCTAGCCGCTTCCTTCGCCTCACAGTTGCTGTGTGCCACAGTCCATCATCCACTCGCACTTTTGATTCGATCGATTGGAACCAGTCTTCGGCTCCCGACTTGAGCTCTTTCGCGTCAGTGTCAGTGTAAATCAATTGAAGTTTCCCTTCATTGAGGCCTAGACCAATGAAGTCGCGCGGCCGAACGCCGATTTTCCGCCTCCATAGAAGCAATCCGGAATCATTATGAGTACGGAATTTAATTTCGTATCTGATACCGCGATCGCCGCGTTTTCTGTAATGAGATCGTTTGTTGTATTTAGGTTAAGCAACGCTCAGAGGAAAACGTAAAATTGGAAGACGGAACAGTTACTTTAAAATGTTATGTATGCATATAATAAAAGTATTAAAAAAGCCATTAAATGGAAGATAATAAAATAATAAGCTTGAGTAATATTTACCTAAACTTAACTTACTGGCAACTTGTTTACTTTCGCAAGATTACACTTCGCTAATAAAATTATTTGGCACATCCTTCGAATGCTATCTCACACCAAACAACCCCTCACCAATCTCTCGGTTAGTATGAAAGCTAGAAATATAGAATTAGGTTAGTATTAGAAAATTCGTTTTGATAAAAGAGAACCAATAAACTTTAATAATCTACCTTCGGCTGCCACGACTTCTGTACGAGTAGTAATTGTTTCCATCAAATTTAATGGGTCTGCCATCGCTGAGCATTTCGACGTTCATTTCGATTTCGCAGTTTCTGCCTTGATACCCGTCACGGCAAATACATTTGTATTCGTTCAGCAGCGAAATGCAGGAGCCATTATTCTTGCATGGACTAAAACCTAGAAAGAAATTTATTGCATAATTTGTAACAAATTACCTTTTGTCCTCATTCACAAGGGAATAGCACATATTTATGAAGTATTATAATATAGTGTGTAGTATACGTATTAGAAGTTTGAGAATTTGCAAGTAGGTAATTTATCTTTTTTATTGTTTCTTGTGACCTCTATAGCACTACCCTTTACTCTTTCCACATCACCCATGGTTAGCTGGTAGAAAATACTTTATAGTATTAAGCTCGCCCTTGTACAGAACACTGTTTATTGTGCAATAAAGAATTTTTCATTCATTCATTCATTCAATAGCAGAAAACGTGGGTCCGTTCTAAATTATGCAAATGAAGGTAAACCACTAGCACAACGTATCAGTGAAGCAAAGCTTTCACGAAAACACTAACAAACAAAGCGGTTGCACGATCCTCCGGGAGCCTAGGACTAGGAGCGCTTTGTCGTGTCACTCCTGCACAGCAGCCGAGGATTACTTCTGACAAATACTTACTAGTCACAACAGACGTCGCGCACACCCGCCACCGACGCCGCGCGGCACAATAGAATTTAACTTCAGTCACTGCACCACAAGGTGGTCCAAAATACTAAGTAGGGTATTACCGAGACAACTAATGTTGACTGCTGTAGAGACACTAGTAGCCGCAGCGATTCTCCGTGCCCCTTGTGTACATTGTAGAGTTGAGCAACAGGGGATTAGCTTGCTTCGTACTTACTTGCCGACGTTTGTGTCCATCTACTATCATGCATAATGGCATTTCACTTACTAATGACAGCGAGTTTAACGTAAAAAGGCATTTCTCAAAGTATGACGTCAAGAACTTACCGTTCCCACACGGTGGTCCGTAATACTTCGAAATACCAGTAGTAGCGCAAGGTAAGCGCTCTTCATCTGGCACCATAGCACACCTCACTGTTTCACTGCTATACAACATCAGAGGGTTGCCATTTACAAAAATCTGCTGAATGGCACCGATGAAACTACTCGTGACGCCTGACATTTTGTGTGGTCGGACAAATGCACTGTATCAAAAATAAAACACGTATTTTAGAACACAAAGAAGCTTTTGTGCTGCGAAATTTATGAGCTAAGTTACTTACGGCAAAGATCCGACAAATAGTGGTAGAGTCAACTCCAAATGGGTCAGAGGTGGCGCGGAGTGACCTTTCTTTGTTGGATGCTGATCCAGCTGGAGGCTTCCATGACTTCCAACCCTAGTCACTCGGGCTCTGTGCCAACGCCCCTTTATTATAGGCACGGGCGCCCTAGAATAATAAAAGAACGTAAGTATGTAAATTAAATAAAACGTAATAGAGGAGAAGTTAGAATAACCTCGTGAGGCCCGACCTTGAAAAGAACAATTGATTTTGTGATCACTTGAAGACATTGGGCCTCACGAGGATAAAACAATAACTTTATTTCAATGAGCCTCAGAAGAACAATAGAATTTTCGAAAAGTAAAGCTAAAACAAACTTACGTGATATTAGCAATTCCGCTGCCCAAATTATACCTAAACTGGAGATATCCATTAACCAAGTTAATCGCCACGAAATCCCCTTTGGCTTTAGTCGACTGGCCTGTGTAGAAAAGCATTCCGGAGAGGCGATTTGTTAAAAACCAGATTTCGATCCGGAAAGCCTTCCCGAGCCCTTCGAGGGGTGGCAATTCGAGGTAACTTGTGCCATTGAATTGTGGAGACCAAATTTCTTGCACTACACTCACATCTGTGGAAACATATTCGAGTCAGATTTATGTCCTTTGTATAATAAAGTCAGTTCTGGGAAATACAAATAAAATACGCCTTTTTTCAATAAAAATTGTAAGGACATACCGTTGCTACACGTATTTCCATTGGAGCCAATTTCGCCCCCAAACAGACAGCGGCACACATGGGCACCTTCGGGTCCGATGTCACACAATAGCCCCTCATCATATCCGCAGGGATTCGATTCACAAGGATCTAATCTATCGTCACAATTGGCTCCTTGGAATCCGATAGGACAGATACAACTATATTCAGATATCGACTCGTCGACGGCCTTACAAGTCGCTCCATTTTTACACGGTACACTCAGACACGGATTAGAGTGACATTCTCGAACGTTATCCATAGAAATGACTAACGGATCCGGGCGTCCCAATTTCTTCGTTACTTGATGACGTATTATTCTCAAATAGCGTATGCAACCGATGAAACTACTTCTGGTACCGATATTCTCGAAGATCCTAAACAAGGACCATAAATAAGTTAAATTTATTCTCCATAGTGTAGTTACGGCAGTTTAAAGCAATTATAAATAAATTACCTTGAGAAGTTCGTGGGTACACGACCGATGTAAGTGTCCTCGGTTAGGTCTAATGCTTTCAAATGGCCATTTGATTGCCCAGCCACGTCCTCCATGTCATCGACCGACAAAATACCATCACGGTGATACCGTTTAGCCGATACTTTATGATACTCATTTAGGGTAATCCTTTCTAATGATGTTAATACAATAGCGCCATTGCCCAGATTGTACCTGTAAAGACCGGAAATATGAGATTGGAAACGAAACCTTCTCGAGAAAGAAAAGCCTTCATCGACGAAGTTTTCTGCTTACCTAAATTCTAAATAGCCGTTCACTAGAGCGAGTGAAACAAAATCCCCAGTCCCGTCAGGTTTCTGCTGATTGTACAATATGACGCCGTTCTCGGCGAAGGCTTTGAACTCGATATCGATGTTCAACTTGTGATAAGCCTTCAATGGTTTTAACCGAATGTAAGATGTGCCATCAAAGGACGGTGTGTCAATATAGGTGGCGGACAATCCTTCCTTGAGGAACGTCTCGCAGTGTAATCCTGTGTACAGCCCGCTACAGACACACGTGTAAGTGGAACCGGGCAGATCGATACAACTGCCCAAGTTATAGCACGGCTCGGATAGGCACGCGCTGTATTCCTCCGTCGTTTCCTGAATAACTTTCTCTGTGAAAGAGAAAACTTATTACGTTTCAAGCTTCATATTGGATTAGTGATAAAAATAAAGATCGCAAAAAAATGTTTTCTACGTGACACAAAATTTCCTAACCCTTTCACTTGTTTCCTAATGCCCGGTTCCTATAATATACGCCTACCGGCTACGATCCGTTTTCCATAAAATTTATTGACGGTTCGTAGGAATTGTAACCGATCGTAAGCAAAAACGAAGCGTTTTGTGGATATTGGAACCGGGCATAAGTTGTTCAAACCTGGAGTACAGGTGCACTTTGAGATAAGTAGGTAATTTAAATTACAGAGCACGACTTTGAAGTTGAAACATCTCTTAGCTCAAATAGGTATAGTGTGACTCGGCGACTTAAATAGTTGCCCTGTCTGGTTGTTAAGTTAACAAGTGGTACACAGGTACCAAGTTTCTGAAGTGGCAATCTAACAATAACCTAAGTTACCTAAGGTAATTGTACTCCGACAAACTTAGTCCCAAACAAGCTCTACTAACAAAACTGTTTTCACTTTGCATCAATTAATTGCCATAATATGCTCAAAGGCTCTAATAACTTTGATATTGGTAAACAGGATGGAAACCTCTCCTTTCACACCTAAATAGGAGGTGCAATTTTTTTCTCACCTACACCACAGCCAACGTATCGTTAAATTGGTCGCTTAAAAATTGTGTTCTTGAACTTAAAAAGAAAACTATTACGACTATGTAGGCCTTACTTAGCTATAAAGAGAAAACTTCGTACACAATCAATTGAAAATTACTTTAATCAAGCAATCGAGAAAACTTCGTACACTATCTATTGAAAATTACTTTAATCAAGGTTAAGTTCAGTGAATCAGATAAAATAACCCTCTTTCTACGGAACCTTACACTGCGCGGTGCTACTGCATGTACTTGGCCGGTTTTTCAACTTTACGCTACGGTCCGTTTTCCATACAATTTATTGACGGTTCGTAGGAATTTCGTAGGAATTGTAACCGATCGTAAGCAAAAACGAAGCGTTTTGTGGATATTGGAACCGGGCATTAGAGATTACCTTTTGAGCTGAAATCAGCAGCCAGTTGATATATTTATAGAATATTAGTAATTATGCCGGATTTTACAAATAATAAAAACTACAAGATGTTTTACTTGCGATATTTATAGAATATTGGTAATTATGCCGGATTTTACAAATAATAAAAACTACAAGATGTTTTACTTGCGGTTGGACGCCAATATAGTTTTTGAATCATCTTTCAAACCGAAGATTAAAAAATGTGGACAACCACTTAAAACTATATAATGAACACAACACATAACAAATCCTGATAAGGAACCCGAAGCTATTGAAAGATTACACAACACATTTTTGCTAAACGTCTAAGACATGTGGTCCGAATAGCAGTAAGCAGATATTTTTTCTTTGTATTCACAGCATTAGGGAAAACGACAACAGAATATTTTTTTAGCTTACATTCCCTAACTGTTTGGCATTAAGAAATAAAGTAAGCATTCATGAGTGGTTGGCTGTCGACGTCACAATTAATTCCATACCTCCTTCTTAATTACTTATTGCAACGTACTGCTCAACAGAGTTTAAGCAATATCGGAAATCCTAGGTGCACGAAAACGTCTTTCTTTTTTTGCAACGGACTATAAACAGGGGTATTGTAGTAACTCAAAAAGAGGGCCAAACAAGACCAAAAACTCGGAGGAAAATAACACGTGCAATAACACATAAATATAACGTTGCATTTTTGTAGGCAAACCGTAGAAAATGTACGACTCACCAATGCATCCTTTTCTGTGTACGTTGGACATGTAACCGGGTCTGCAGAAACAGCCACCGCGCGAGCAAACAGCCCCGGGCAGCGCAATGCAGTCGACGTCATCCGTGCACAGGTCACCGAGCAGAGGGCCGACTGCGCCCACCGTCGCCGTGGTGGCTGTCTGAGAACCTGGCAATGAAAACAATCAGCCTGTGACAGACTGCTTGCCTGCCAGTATGCCCCATTGTGGGTCGTTACACAAAAGAGCCAACACACAAAAATGAAAACAAATAAATGATATAGAACCGATACTTTGTATATGATAATTAAATTGTAAAGCCGACAAGGCTCACTTTTACTTTGATTTGAATTTATTTTAATTTTAAATACACATATATATCGTCACCTTAGTGGTGAAGAGTGCTACGGCTCATTTTTGACCGAATCGAGTTATGAACACCACCGTAGGTACTCTGCGTTGAACGGAGATTCTAGTAGTGAAGAGGAGTTCTAAGTGATAGCCCCACTAGCAGTTTGTTTTTGATTCAAACGTGAAAGAAGTTAAATGAAAATAGGAAGCAAAATCCACTGGTGATTTTAATTTTAGCTGTATTGTTTACCACAACTTATTGGTAGCATACAAATACTACAATTATGGAAATCTGAACATATAGAGGAGGTACGTACAACAAAGGAATATTTTTTTGCAGACACTTATTTTTTTAATTGGCTCTATCTCGGAACCACTCAAGTGTGGAATAGCTGTCTCCGTGACTAAGGCAACAATATACACAACTAGATATAAAATCAAAAGATATAAAATTTACTTTATTTTAATAAAGATATTGACACCAATTATTTTTTCGGATTATTAGGTAGAGGGAAAAATACGACCAGAGGAAAACAAAGTGCAATAATACTGAGACGTGACGTTTTTGTATGAGCTTTTACCAGGAAAGATATAAATATCTACCATTCAGATTGCCCGTGTAGGGCAGATTTCCAGCAACTGCAACTTTACGTATACAAAAATCCTTACCTTTAAGCTTCTGTTCAGAGAAAATGCTTTCAAAATCGCTCGGCGTTTCTTTGCGGGTCCATTCGTATTTGTTATAATATTTATCCGGATTAAGCAAGTGTCTCGTTGACTTGGAAGCGGCGCCGTCGTCCTGCTGAGTGAACTGGATTGGCGATGAGGGGCGAGGGGGGCCCGCCGTGCCAGCTAGTTCCGACAACCTACACGGACCGAAAGCTTGAACCACTATGTCTTCTTGCGTGCGACACGCTTGTAATTTGAGGTGACACTCTGACTCATAAGTTTTCCCGTCGCTCCCGCATACCTGTTGGCATACGTTACAAGTTTAGCACGGAGCAAAATAAGCTCCTGTCCACTGTAAGTACGGAGCAGGAAGGTTCATAAAGTTGTAATAACGAGTGATACTCGCCAACATGTTGGTGTCGCTGTCCGGGCAAGGGGCGGCCGCACATTCACATAACGCGCCCCCGGTCCGTTCCGTGCACACGGCGCCGAAATAACACGACAATTCACTACACGACTCAGCCACCCCGCCGGTTTCCGCTGAAATGGTAAGGTTATCTCCTGAAGGTTAACTCACTCGTGAAATAATGGATGATGAAAATAAAAGCTATCGGGAACCGGGAGTGCGGAGATTGCGAAGTGGATCTATCGAAGAGGTAAAGAGTAAGAGGAAAATGCGGTAGATATTTTTGAATGAATGTCAAGTGTTACTTACGGTCCAAGCATCCATTAGGGCCCAGTCGTCGCCTGTGATCAGCGCAAACAGTGCATTTTTGTCCTTGAACCCCTGCTCTACAGACACATCTGCCGGTCATTTGTTCACAATCCTCACGCACGGACCCAAACGCTGAACAACCGCAAGCTACAATAAATGTTAACATAAGCTACATTCAAATGTAAACACAGCTGCAAGAAGTCAATGAAATGTCACTTACGGATACAGCCAGTGTGTCCGGATCCTATGCGTGGCAGCCCCCAATAGCCGGGCTCGCAGCGGTCGCACTTAAGGCCACCCACTCCCGGGCGGCACGCACACTGGCCACTCTCGTCGCATCGATCCGACACCGAGCCCAGTCGGTTGCAACCGCAAGTTGAGCTAACAGACGACGGGCAGCCCTCCTCGTTAGGGCCCATAGCCGCGTTTGCGCCGTCTGAGCAACAGCCGTACATAGTCTCCGAACAATGTGACACTTTTCGATCTAATACGTCCTTCGTGTCATCTGCAAGAATTAAGCCATAAGTATAAAGCTGAAAATATACAACAATTCTTCCCCACACAAACGTTGCAGCGTAAACGGCGATTGCATGTGCGGCGGCAGTGAATAAATTACTCAACTTTACGAGACGGGGACGAAAGGTTCTAAGCTGTAACAACTAGCGTGTTTACATCCAATTCAGTGGTGTATATCTTCACCCTGACAAATCAGTAGTAGATATGCAAGAACATTTAAAGAACGAGAAACACAACATCGGACGAATAGACATTTAATTAGAAACCAAGAAGTGTAAAAACTTACTCTTAGGACAACACCTAGCCGCAGTCAGTGTTATGTGGCAGTAGCTTCCCACGGGGCAATCTTGGCGGTGCGGTCCATTGCCACAGTCAATTTCAAGTCCCGTTGCAAGATCAATCATAGCTTTGTTGCTGCCGCAGGGTCTGACTTCCATACCTGTGGTTTAGGAACATTGGGTACCTTAAACATCTACGAACTACGAGTAGAACTACTGACATAAAACAAGAAAGTTCAATTAACTAAAACCAAAACCGAAAGAAAGTTAGTGAAGCAAGCGTGCACAAACCTTTACACAAATCTAGCGGCCTCAATCTGAGCTCTAACTGTTTTTGGCAGCCCTCCTTCCGCATCGCGCACAAACTGGGGTAAAGTCTGAAGTCTGAGGCGCACACGGGGAAGTATTCGTCGTCCACGGGGCACTGGAAGAGGCAGGAGCAGCGTGGGTAGCCGTCCGCACCGAGCTCGCAACTGGCGCCGAAGTCGCACCGGATATCGCGGCACGCCGAGCCCTCAGCCGCGTCGCCGTCGGTCGAACCCAGGGAATCCGTTGACCCCTCGCCCTCGGCCACTGTCGTGGTGAACGCGGTCGTCGCTGCCCACCCCACCCAAATATTTGCGTGTTAGTCGAGCGATAAAGCGGAAAGTTAGTTAATTGATCGAGGATGGGTCGCTTTATTGGAATTACTGCTAACAACTCGGTTGATGACGGTCCGCACTCTCTGGTAAATATTTTGACTCGCGGCCCACAACTTTTGCAGGGATTCCCCGAGTGTAGGTAATCGTTGGAAACAATGTCTAGTTACGGTTAGTTGATTTAGTTAGGACATAGCGTTGTAGGGGGAGTTAGTGCGGAAACGTTAAAACCTTAAACAGTTAAGAAGTTTTTCGTACTCATTGCTATTGGGGGGACGACGGCGAGTCTATCCTTGCAGTCTCCGTAGAAGATAACGTGGAGGGTAGCGAGTGGCGGGAGCCTGCAGGCGGCCTTTTGCAGTTCGCATTCGTTGGAGTAAGTTTCCATGGAGCTGCCGCAGACCGGCTCCCGCGCTGCGCTTGAACAATCCGTAGGGCACACGCATTCGCCTGCCGAGCAGCGTGCGCCAAACGAGCACTGCACTCCATCACACAACGCTACCGACAAAATATTTAACATTTAGATACAAGAGAAACAAAAGAAGAATGCTAATGGTCTGCCATAAATAAACAAAAGTACAATCGGTTGTTGTTTCATTCAATGATAACCCGAATATTTCACCTGGCTCCAAAATCCCACGCTGTAGTAAATAAGGTTTATTTCGTTTTCACCGTGAAAACGATTCTGCGAGCAGCCAACCAAAATTTTGCCGAGAAACGAACGGCTAAACGATAATGTCATTTTGTCGGACAATCTCGAGTGTTCCGCCGCGCCTGCTCGTTTCATCTTTGGGGGAAATTAAACTTTCTCTCTCTGCCGCAAGGAGGAACGGGGGAAGACATCCGTGCAAATTTAATAACGATTGTTTACCACTCTTTGCAAAATGAAAGCCTCGCCAGCTCAATTAATGGCGCTTAAATGTTTTTTGTTGTACTTAACTAATTTTTTTGGAAACGACAGTCTGAATCAAATCGCTTCAGGGCAGTATTTCAATGTGATGCGCACAAAAATGAAGGAGTGTGACGAACCAAATAAATGAAATAAATGGACTGAACAGTTCTGGTACTAAATTGAAAACAATTTAGTTGAAGTTAACCATCATTAATCACTGCGTGCGTTTTAACAAATGACATTTTAGTAGGTCAACTTACAGAGCGACCTTCGTTTATTTTCGTTTATTGTAGGCAAATGAGTAAAAGGCAATTAAATATAAGGATACATGCTACAGGGCAGGGCAGGGTATGTACAATGTATAGGTTGAATCAAAATCCCCATAAACGTTCTAAAATGGGGGTTCATACTAAGACTTGTTTCTACTCTAAACTTTTCCCATTGTAACTGTTGAAACTTAGAAAACGCGAAGTAAAATATGAGCTGTTCTATACATTTAAACGCCACAGGCAATTTCGGGAACCACAGATATTTTTTTTAACCTTAGCGAATTGGTTGGTAACATTGGAATATACTGGCGTAGACACATTATTAAGAACTAAATAAAATAACCTCCCATAGGGCTACACCGCAGGTGGGAAGCAAAAACTTTTTTGAGTTTTTAGAGTTTTGGTTTTATTATAGACCGGGAGACAGTGACACAAATTACTTGGTCAATTGTAACAGTATGGCGGTTCTTCAGGGGTCTTAGTACGCAATGACAAAAAGAAAAATGATGGTCATAGCGCTGGTACCGGCGGCCCAATCGCGTGGGCGTTAGTCGAACTCGTCGGATAAATTACGAGTGTCAAACGATTTGTACCACAAAAATTTTAGTATTTTCCGATAGTCCATAAAAAACAAGTAGGCGGTAGTGTCATGCCATACTTCTCCGGTGTGACTTACAGCCCGCCATACCGACGCGAATGCGTTAATTAAAAAAATAAAAATTCAACCATTTGTACCAGGCTAATTTTTGCACAGTTAATTATCGTCGTGAAGCCATTTACGAAAATCACCATGCCATACTTTTCGGACGGCTCCAAATGGTCGCCATACCGCCGAAAATCAGCAATTTTTTTTTTCGCCAAACGATTTGTACCACCCTAAAATTTTTTTTCAACAGCTCCTGAATGATTATAAATAGAAGTGTGATAATGCCATACCTGTGGGAGGTGGCGAATTTGTTTAATATTTTTTTTAGTTGTAAGATTTTATTCATATTTTGAACGACTTGTGACAGTATGGCACTAATTTTTCCTGTAAGTTTGAGGTTCAACGAATATAAATACAAAATTTCAAAGATCTAGGTGGCAGCAATCTTGACTTATAACCAGATGTTTATATTGAATAATATTGATAATTATTTTTAGGTAGAATTTCATCCAAACGAACCAAATACAATGATGCTATACTGTGACAAATGATTTTATGTCTTGCACCTTGAAAATATGTAGAAAAATCAAGTTTTTTAAGTATGTTGCCCCTTTTTCCCTCTATTAGAAGTATGGCAAATATAATAATGGTTACATTGCATCATATAATTTCCAAAAATCTAAATGCCATACTGGTACAAATAGTCAAAAATTTTTTTTTTTTTTACGTCTCGGGTTAAGTCCCACAGTCGTCCGCCCCATGGTTACAATCCGGGATATTTTTTTGTAGGTAGAATTGTATTCAAACAAACAGAATATAATGATCTAATGCTGTAAAAAATATTCGTATTTTTGAAACGTGTCGAATTAATAAGTTTTTCAAGTATGGCAGCACCTTTTCCCCCTACTAGAAGTATGGCAAATATAATAACGGTCACATTTTATCAAATACTTTCCAAAAATCCAAATGTAATATTGTAACGAATCGTTTGGCAAAAAAAAATTGCTGATTTTCGGCGGTATGGCGACCATTTGCAACCGTCCGAAAAGTATGGCATGGTGATTTTCGTAAATGGCTGCACGACGATAATTAACTGTGCAAAAATTAGCCTGGTACAAATGGTTGAATGTTTATTTTTTTAATTAACGCATTCGCGTCGGTATGGCGGGCTGTAAGTCACATCGGAGAAGTATGGCATGACACTACCGTTTACTTGTTTTTTATAGACTAACGGAAAATACTAAAATTTTTGTAGTACAAATCGTTTGATACTCGTAATTTATCCGACGAGTTCGACTAACGCCCATGCGATTGGGCCGCCGGTACCAGAGCTATGACCATCATTTTTCTTTTTGTCATTGCGTACTAAGACCCCTGTAGAACCGCCATACTGTTACAAATGACCAAGTAATTTGTGTCACTATCTCCCGGTCTATTATAAACGTATTAAATTTTAGATTGTGAAGGTTACATAAAAAAATCGCGCTTGGTTTAGTTCCACCCTGTATTATACCATATCGACGCTGTGAGGACAATTCCATTGAAGTCAAATTATTTCAATGGACTTATTAATATTCAATCAAGTGATCAATTCAAATGATAATTTGATACATTGACTCTTTTTTATACTTATGTACAATAAATTTTTTAATAATAATAATAATAATGATTTTATTATTGCCCAAAAAATAGAATAAATGGTTGTTACAATAATTTTCTACCCTATTAACTTAATTCCGGAATTACTTGTTTTTTTTTGTCAAAAGAGTCCATTTATTCCTCCTGTCAAATTGTGTGCAAGCTTGCAAGGTTGTAAATGTGCAAATGATACAAAAAATCAATTTTCAAAATTGTCAAGAATACATACCTACATCTTTTTAACTCCGTGAAATTTTCGTAATAAGAAAAAGTTCAAAAAAATCAAGAAATGCTGTCTAAAAATGCTTTACGTTCATGATCAACCGATTATGTCCCCACCGAGGGGCACGGGTCTCTTCTCTGAGGAAGGTATAGGCCATACTCCACCACGGGGGCCAAGTCCGGATTGGTGGCTAAAAATGCTTTACGTACGTAGGTACTATTTTTCAAAATACCTATTACATAATACACTACACTATTACATAATACTTATAACCATAAGGGGTTTTTGCCATAACCAGCACGCTTGACGGACGGGTTAGCGATCGCAAAATGCGGTTCGAATCTCAGAAAAACGCCGCTGTCACTCTTCTGGTAATTTATTTCCTTAGAAGCCTTCTACGGCATCCACAGGATTAAATGGAGTAGCGCTATTCCTAATCCAGAACTACACGGAGGGGCGCTTTGGGCAGCTAGAATGTATACGGAAACCTTTGAACTGTCAAGTTATTCAATACACAATATAATTAGAACACTGATTGGACCAATGGCTTCTGGCCATCTTTTGTATAAAGTCACGGCTAACGGCGACGTAAATAAAGCCGATTTAGTTTAATCTCGCGTTTCGAATATCCGTATTCCAGTATCGATCTGGTGTTCAACCACGAGATTAGTGCTATGACGGCAACGCAGTAACTAGACAGAATAGTTTTATTTCCTGCTTTCGTTCAGCCACAGCGTTTGTTTTAGTCTAAGCCGTTTATTGTCTAAAACGATGTACAATCCTTCTACTGCAAGCTTTTGAAACAATTTAGAACAACTAATTAGGTACCTACCTAGGCATATAAAAATGTAACAGCCTTGCTTTCTTTTTCCGAGGTCCTGTTATACGAGTTTATTCACTGCAAACTGTGGTATACGACCTCTGTGGCGCAGCGGTTAAAGCATCTGCCTACCATGAGAGAGGTCCCGGGTTCGAGTCCCGACTGGAAAAACAAAAAGAAACCCAGGTCTTGGATGATTACATGTTTGCGACGTCGCTGTTTCTGGTTCCCACGAAACAGGGTATCCTAGTGTGGGGCCAGAAGCAATGTGTGTCTGTAAATGTTATGTTATAAATAGGTATTATACCTATAAGGGCTGACTGTTTATGGTAAGTCCTTGTTCCTCACCCTGGAGGTCAAATAGCCTGATTATTACGGATGCCAATCTTAGCGTTGAAAAGCGCTGAAATATTGAAGTATTGGTGAAATATTTATTTAAATAAATCCTGTAACTGTCAAATTCTGTACCCCCTCATTGCTCGTCAGGAATTGGTGCACTGGCTGGCCTCTGGATCTTCTTTTATAAAACTGAAATAGCAATAAATAATTATCCGTAATTTTCGTCCAATTGAGCCTGACGACTAGTTGGTAAAACATAACATAACATTTACATACAGGCACATACATTGCTTCTGGTCCCACACTAGGATACCCTGTGTCGTGGGAACCAGAAACAGCGACGCCACAAACATGTAAACATCCAAGACCTGGGTTTTTTTTTTCGTCCCCAGTCGGGATTCATATCCGGGACCTCTCGCATGATAGTCAGATGCGCTAACCGCTGCGCCACAGAGGTCAAAAGTATTACAACGTGTACTTACGAAACATACCCTGTTTTATATTTGACTTAATATGATCAGATGATAGTCTGACTTTTACAGATAAGTACGGTCGCAAGTGGCATATTAATACAACATAAACTCACGACCGTATCCCGAAGTGCCACTTGCCAAAATCCTGACAAATCTCTTTTACTTACGTTTTGCTTGGTACTCAAAATATATCATTTAGAACTTAAAATACTTGTCAA
This sequence comes from Yponomeuta plumbellus, assembly GCA_947310845.1. NCBI lineage: Eukaryota > Metazoa > Arthropoda > Insecta > Lepidoptera > Yponomeutidae > Yponomeuta > Yponomeuta plumbellus. The sequence continues at coordinate 10,680,644 of OX371193.1, forward strand.
ATGGTTTTTATTGGAGAGTTATCACTCGTTTAATACGAGATTGATTACTATCGCATTTTTTTAGAAACTTACTAGCTGACCCCGCAAACGTTGTTTTGCCCGATAGGGGTATGAAAAGTAGATAACAACCTATTCTCAGACCTACCGATTGTGTATATAAAATTTCATCGAAATCGGCCAAGCCGTTTCGGAGGAGTATGCGCACTAACATTGAGACACGAGATTTTTTATATTAGGGACTAGCTGCCCCGGCAAACGTTGTTTCGCCAAATTTTTTGTATTTAGTAACGTTTTTTGTACAGTTGATTTTATAGAAACACTAGATGACCGGGTGAACGTTGTTTGCCATATGCAAAATATATTACAACCTATTCTCTAATATACCAAATATAAATATAAAATGTCATTAAAATCGGTAAGCCATTTCGGAGGTGCACTAATACCATGACACGAATATTTTATAATATAGTACCTAACATGAAATAATAGGATACAGTATTCTGACAAACTTCCTTCGCTACGTAGGCATCAATTCCGCTTATGTTTTTGGCCCTAGATTGTGAGCCCTAGGCTGTCATCATCATCATCATCAGGCTATATTAGTCCACTGCTGGACATAGCCCTCCCCTAATGAGCGCCATAGCGCCCTGTCTTCAGCTTGCCGCATCCAGCATCTGCCTGCAGTTTTTCGCAGATCGTCATCCCACCTGGTTAGAGGGCGTCCTACACTACGTTTGCCCTAGGCTGTGAAACTTAACAATATTAGCTATTTACCATTATTGCGATATATGGCGCTTGTAAAACTAATGACTTAAACAAACAGTTTAGTTTCATAATTTCAGAGGGATGACTATTCGTTCCGTCCACAGACTGGTCTCAAAGGACACCGAAATAAATACGGGACACTGAACACAGAACAGAGAGTAACATCGAATAAACTTTTAATAAACGTGTCGAAACAATAAAAAGCGGTTGCCGCGGGAATACTTCTTCGTACGTTTTGTGTTTATGTAATTGGGGTTCAGTACCTCAAAAGTGAATTACGGAACCGTCCGTCTGTTTGTTAAAATTCTTTATTTTGGAAACACACGGAGGTATAGAGATGAAATAAAAACCAAGTACTTAGATCTACATTTCCTTTAAGCTGTGTTAAAATGCGAGAGGTCCTGGGTTCGATCCCTGGCTGGAGAGAAACAAAAACTTCAGGTCTTGGAGGTTTACATGTTTGTGACGTCGATGTTTCTGGTTTCCACGACACAGGGTGTCCTAGTGTGGGATCAGAAGCAATGTATGTGCCTGTACGTAAATCTTATGTTATGTTATTTAACATTAAAAAGATAAAGCCATTTATACCGAAAATATACGTATATTTCGACACTCAAGGTAATCAAACTTCATGGGGTAATTTTAGTTGGCCTATAACTATGAATTTCGACAAGTAATATCGCCATATATCATAAATACAAGGCAAAATCTAGAAAATATGCATTTGCAATTAAGTCACAAAAAAGTTGTCTTTGAAGTCCGAAAAAACAAATCGGCAGCAAAAGATGAAATAACGCAGTCGAGGGGCTAAACCGTACGTAATATCTGCAATTTTGTTCACATTTGCTAGGAAGGGGGTGCTTACCTACTCTTGCGCGCGTAAGGCTCATAAAATACCAGATATCATAAGGACGCCCGCACACTCCGCCGCAAGTGTACATAAATATTAATACCACTTATCTTATAATTTTATGGCATGATATCCAGTTTCTTTAATAATTTTAATCGTCGAGTCTAGTTTTTCCAATAATATATTAATACAGGAGTTCGTAGAGCGTAATGCGATCAGCTTTTAACCTCCTTAATCCTGAGCTTGAAAATAAAACAGGTTTTGTTTTTTTTTATATTTATATATACTGTTTCATTTTTCCATTAAGTGTGTCCAGAATTAAGTTAATAATAGGATAAAATTTGATTGTCTTTTGCCACTCGAAATAGGTCGACAATAATAATAATATAATAATAAACTCACGCCCGTTATCCCCGAAGGGGAATAGGAAATAGGGAATAGGGGAATAGGGGAATAGGTCGACAACTCGAAGAATAATTGATTACTATTTATTACTAACAAAATGTGAAAGGTAGCATTTATACAAATTGCATAAGCTACAAAACCCACAATAGTAATTTATTAGTCTGAAGCATAAGTAATAAGTAGTCTTTCATTGTTTACAAATTCATACCAATGAAACAATATTGCTACTTAAAAGTATCTTCAATAGTACTTCTAAAATGCTGACCGAACCAAGATCCTCTAAAGTATCAGGATATCTGGACACAATACCATATAAACTATCATTGCATAGTCACTTTGATGAAATAGAGCACCACAATACAAGGCTTTCTTTTCTTGATTTTTTTTCATATAAATACTTTATTTGTGAAATATTGGTTGATACAAACAATACGCGTTTAGCCATTGAGGTATTTTTTTTTTAAGTAAAACAAGGTGTCATAAAGTTGTTATGGATAATTACACCTTTAGTTACGGAAATTATTTCTAAGTTATGTGTTTTTTTCATTATATGTGTGGTTTGTTTTATAACTCGCGCAACAGTTTCATTTAGAGTATGCGTAAGCTAAAGTGATTTTCGTTGATTTAATCAGTGGCCTTAAATGGATCCCAATTAAATGGCGACAATAATAAATGATTATAACCCTCAAGCGGGGAATTCAAATGTAAAGTCAGACGGGCACTCACCGCAATCTCCTCTGTAGGCCACTGTCAGTTCGCTCTGCTCTTGACAGGCCGTCGACTGGAGGCTGCATTGGCTCGGATACGTCTGACCGTCGGTGCCGCAGACCACGTCGGTTTCCTGCCACGTAAATTTAGGGTTAAAATTTCGATAATTATATAAATGGAGCTGCCAGTGTTTCGATTATTTAAACCTTAGTTTATTATCTATACTATCTATACTGTGTAAACTATCTACACCAATCTATACTCTATACTAATATATATTCTATACTAATATTATAAAGAGGAAAGATTTGTATATTTCTGTATTTTTGCGTGTATGTTTGTAATGAATAGGCTCAGAAACGACTAGGCTGATTTAAAAAAATATTTCACTATTAGAACGCTACATTCTTCGTGAGTAACATAGGCTATATTGGTTTTTCCAAAAGTTTAGGGTTCCGTACGAAATCTCGAATAATGTAAGCCTTGGGTAAAATATTTACTACCCCGAGAATTTCCCACGGAACTAATACAGCTATTTCCACGGAAACGTTTTTTCCACCCGTGCAATGCCGGGGCGGGTCGCTAGTTGTAAATAAAATGAAGGAAATCAAACACAAATGTTCGTGGTAACTAATTCACTACAGGTTGGCAAAGTACCTTTGACTCGCGTTGCTCATATAGTTAGTTGTATGCAAAATTAATAATATCCATACCTCCATACCAATATTATAAAGAGGAAAGATTTGTATTTTTGTGTGTATGTTTGTAATGAATAGGCTCAGAAAATACTGGGCCTATTTTAAAAATTCTTTTACCATTAGAAAGCTACATTTTTCGTTGGTAAAATAGGCTATATTGGATTTTCAAAAAATTAGGGTCCCATACGAAATCTCGAATAATGTAACCCAAGGTGTAAAAAAATTACTACCTACCCCGGGGATTTTCCGCGGAACTAATATAGCTATTTCCACGGAAACGGTTTAGCCTCCCGTGCAAAGCCGGGGCGTATTATATATTTTTTAGATGTAAGTGCATTAAAAGTATCAATAAACAAATAATTAAAATGTAATTACTTCGTGGTCGTTCGGTATAAGCGATGTGTTAATAGAAACTTTTATATTGAGTTGGTAAATACAGCGTGCTTTAATATTTTAATGTACGTGCTGGCGTCCATTTGAATTAAAAACTGTTCACGGCTTTAACCACTTTCGAGATAAAGTAATAAAATTTTGTAAAAATAGTTAACTTAAAAATATCAGTACTTCATTAATTTTACAATAGACGTAAAGAGCAAGAGATAATTTCGAGATGCCAGTATGACATCGCGAAAGCAATGAAAATCGTCTGGAGAAACTAAAAACTTAATTGAACTGTATAGGTATAAAAAACACTTAATTTTGCGAAAACGATACCGACGATAAAATTCACAACTTTACAGAGCTTTTAAGTATCGATAGTGAATTTTATATTAATGATGATGTCTCTAGCGTGGAATTAAATTTTTGTCATCAAGTGGCCTAGGAATCGTTAGAGAGTGGTTATAACGTCTTCAGAATTAATAATTTTATTTATAGTCCGACCTCAATTGCCTATTGGTCTTGTTGGAAAAGTTGTTGTTAACATAATGAAGAATTAAAATATTGCTTTATTCGACCTTGCAACCAGCGTGGGTCTTTTACTAAATATTTTTTTATGAAAATTGTATATTGTAGACAGTAATACTAATAATAATAATAATAATAATAATAGCCGAAACAGATAAGAAAACCAAGTATCTGGACCTGGCGCACGAGGTTACCGACATGTGGGTGGTGGTGTCGGCTGAAATCGTTCCTACAGTCCTGTCCGCGAATGGGTTAGTTCCAACCAGTCTCGCTAACCATCTGAGGCGGTTGGAACTCCTTGTGGGCATACTTCCGGCTATAATGCAGAAGGCGGTGCTGCTTGATACAGCCCGGATAGTCCGGCGTTTTCTCTCGCTGTCGCCCTGACCTCCGGCCGTTTGGACTCCTCAGCCGGAGGGCGTCCGTCTGGCCACTTTGGTCAGACGAGACAATAACCATTTTTTTTTCCTCATAATAATAATAATAACCATTAACTTTTTTTTCCCCACATAATAATAATAATTTTATTGACCAAGTTAACAGGTACTTACACGAAAAATTGAATGAACCATTGGACAGCAATCAATATAATAATTAGTAATCAAACAATTAGTCCGGTCAATTTAGACATTCGAAGTTACATAAATTTACAACAAGCTGAAAATAGGTGAGATCGTTTAACATACAATTATAAATAAAATTTGAAAGTCCCGTTGTATGGAAAAAATCTACTTTTTGTCTGAAGTATTTTTATGATAAAACGTACCGTTTTGCTTAAAATCGTAATAAAATCATATTGTTGACGTTTGACCTTCAATAGATTTTTTTCCATACAGGCTAAAGATGGGGAACTTTAAAATTTTATTTATAATTAATTAATTACCCATATATTCACTCTTAATTTTTGGTCTAATTTGACCGGACTAAATGCCTCGATGATGGACTTATTAACACTTGACCAAAGTTCGTAAGAATGTTTTATTGGCTTTGTTTCAAGATAAAATTTAATTTAAAGTGAATATTTTACACCACGACTTGGTTAAGGGTTAATGAACTAGTGCACTTGCCTGAGCCTCTGTGCAGTTATGGTTGCATACACAGATGGGCCGTCCAGTGACGTCATCCAGCGTGCAGTCGCCTCCTCCGTGGCATACGATGTCAGCGCAAGTTTCTGAAATTTCTCAGATTTTAGCAGCCTAATAAAATAAGAATAACTTTTTTGCACTTACTTGATAGGAAGATATGAAAGAATGTTCTCCTACAACGAAAGGTTTTGAACCCATTCGTCCTTCGTTCGATCTGTTTGACTGTCTGTCTACCTTACTTTTCGTAGGACTTAATCTTTTGACCCGTGCCCCTCTGTGGGGACATAATAGGCTGTTGATGATAATGATGATGAATCTTTTGAACCATAATAGGAAGCCGAATCGTTCGTAGCCTGGGCTGCCTGAGTGATCTTAAATGATCACTAAGGTTAAGCAACATACGGCGCGTTCAGTCCATGGATGGGTCACCGTTCTATGACTAACGTTAGTGGCATTTTTCCGAACGGTTCCGTGCTAGGCAAGTCGCAAGGCACGTTAAGCAGTTGGTGCCGGCTGCCGTCGATAGATGGCAGTCGTTCTGCCATGTCAGAGGCCTTAGGGCGGCTTGAAACCTTCTGACAGTAAGACCAACCACTAGTCTTACAAGTCTCCACCAATCCGGACTTGGCCCCCGTGGTGGAGTATGGCCTATACCTTCCTCAGGGAACAGACCCGTGCCCCTCGGTGGAGACATTATGGGTTGATGAAGATTTAAAGAACAACATAACATAAACTCACGCCTGTACCCCAGAGGGGTACGCAGAGAACATGGACTGCCACTGGCCACGTTCCTGACAGTTTACTTTCGCTTCATTGACATTGGTCTGTCGTTATATGGGTACTTTTTATCTTACCATTTAAGGACGCGCCTTATGTCCAAACCAACGCAACAAATATTTTTTATTCGATATTTCTTGAAGGCAAACCCATTTATCCATTATTTAATTTTGATCTTAAGGATTTCCTCATTACTCATAGTAGGTCTATTGAGCCGTATTTATACTTAGTACGCTGTAATACCAGTGGAAGACTTTAGAGAAGCAATTTATCGACAATTTCATTAGGTGTACCTAAAGCTATCGAGAAAATTATTTACGTTGAACATTGTTCCAATAATAACAGCTACGGCGGAAGTTGCGGTAGTGAGATTAATCTTTGAACTCCAATCACGCATCAGAGAGGTCTCGTTTCAAATTAATCACGAGGTTGTTTTAATCTTTTTAATTGACATTTCAGGGCAAGGTGTGTAACTAAAGGCTGGTGAAAAATTTATTATGGTTGCTGCATTTACACGAAATAAATGATCGGCGTTGACATTTTGATTACGGGTAGAACAATTACGGTGGAAAATCCGTATAAAATAGCAGTTTTTGATTGGACTTATAAACCCTCGCACGAACTGCATGAAACACTCAAGAGTCTGAGCTCCCATCCTCAGCTCTCCTTGTCGGTGTAGATACGATTGAAAGAGAGGAAAGATAGGGCTTCCCACTGAATTTAAATGTGAAATTAGACATGGATTTACTAAAAAACTCGTAGATTAATTGAAAATGTAAAGCAACAGTGTTCTTAAGGCCGTTGTAATGAGTTGATTATCTTAACAATACATTTCTATAAATAACTTAGAGATGCGATTTCTAAAGAAACGGCTATTTTACGTCCAAGCACCCCGCAGGGTGTTTTGTGATTTTTATCAAGGTTTTTTCTTTCTTTTAATATGCTACGGTTAAAATAGTGTTTTCAAGAATATTGTCTAGAGTAACACAAATGTGTCTGAGCATGGCTACGTTTGCTCGATTGACTGTTATCGGCAAATATATTATATGCGCAATATGATGGGTGTCGTAAAATTGTTACTAAAATAGAAAATTGTTCAATTGAGGATTAGAGGCATTAAACTGATCGTTCTGAATAACTCAAATTCGTATTTTCAAGTCGCCGGTCTTCTATATTAGAGTCGCCTACAGGGCTTCACCTATTTAGTAAGTATGTAAATAGCCATTTTTTTTCCAAAAAAAGTTTTCATGTAAGGAACATTTTTTTCGCGCTACAGACCATGTCACCCGAAATTACAAGCTTATTTTGGCATGTTTTAATGTGATATTTATGGTAAAATACGAACGTATATAAATACGAAGTTATAGTAGTGTATTGGACTTACAGAACGAAGGAAAACATCGTGAGGAAACCTGAGTGAACGAGGTGTTCACATACATCATTGCTTGAAATTTTCAATACGCGCTTAACTCCATCTAGACACGTGACATCGAGTCCAGCCAAGTTCGAGGAAAAAGGAACTGGCGACGCATAATATTTAATATTTATTAAATAAATATTATTCAGCTTGTACGTGAAAACTAGCCAAGTCAAATCTTGAGCTTGAATTACAATTTACATCTCTAGTGATGTTGTTACTAAAATTTCAGGATTTTCTACAGAGAACTTGGCAGGACCCATATAGATCTCAATTCTTTTGTCGGCGAAGTCGATAACGACGTCTGTTCTTAATATTGAACTTGGCTCTCACTCACATTTATGTTTTTGATGGGATTGTGTATACAGTATCGCATGTATGCTATATTGTGTATCGATATTGTGGCTTCATAAGTATAATAAAATGAAACAATTCTCATTGAATTGGGATTAAATGCGTTGCCATTTTCGATTACTCTGTACAAAATCGAATTATTTCCGATCATAGAGCCGATAAACCGTAAAGCTGCGTTAACAATTATGCGAAATTTAATTTTAAATAATAAATACACTTTAACATCCATTAACTTATAATAAATATTATCCTATTGCCTTACTTTAATGGGCTAACACCGACGCTAGTAGTTAACGGTTATTATTAATTTTCAATAACTTCGCGAATAAGTTCATCACGCTGACTAAACTTCCCTTATATCCATAGATTTGTTATTTATATTTTTAGATTCCAAAAGTCTGGGTATATATATATTTAAGAGTCAAAACAAAAAAGTTACATTGACAAACTGCACTTAAAAATATAAAAGCATAACACTCCATTTTATTTTCTCTGTTTCAAATGAACCTCCATACTATGATCAAATTGATCTCAAACAATATGGTGATACTTGAGTTCACAGTATACCTAGCACAACCTACACTTAGGTTTTCGGATGAAGTACTTCTTGAAACCTATTTTAATTATTTTTTCTGTGAAGACCAATTTTCTCTGGAACATTTTATTCTCATTAATTAGGATATCAATAGCTGGTACGGTGAGAAATATAGAGCGTTGAGTTGCGCCTATATTACGCGCCTTAAATCTAGGACCATTCCAATCATCTAACCGTCAAATACCATACTAATTAAGTGTCATCGTAAATGTTAGGTTTCCGACAGGATTTGGTGCGCATAATTAGGTCCCAAAACACCAACCTTTGCTATCCGTGACTAGGACTAGACTTGGCACTGAACAAGAAAATATTATACTCACGGCAAGTCCCGTTGTACAGAACCCGCAGCTCGCCGTCTTTGATGCTCTCTTGACAGGCTTTCATCCGCATTTTGCACTCGCTGCCGTAGGTGTTGTGATCGGTGGCGCAAACCGGCGCGAGAGTCGAATCGCAGACGGGACACGCGCACTGCGGTGCCCCGCCGCGCGAAACGCAGGCACCGCCCCAAGGGCAGGTAGCGCGGGCGCACGGGTTTTCTTCGCCTTTGAGGAAACGGTGTTTTTCATTAAAATAAAGGTACCTACGGGGTTCATGCAGGGCTGGGTTCCTGCCGTGAGGGATTTCTTTGCTTTAGAGTTCTTAAAATATAAGTACTGCTCAAAAACTGTTTAGTGGAATAAAGCAAAAGATTTTAAGTCGAATAATAAGTTCTTTGTTTTTTGTTATAACTGTTTATCAAAATATTAAAGTGTTTAAGAAAAGTTGTCGTTGTTATTACACTTTATTCAACAAAAAAATACCTATTATGACTTAAATAACAGATTTGTGATAAAATGTATGTTTCAGACAACTCAAAATTAAATTAAAATAGTTTAAGAAAATTCAAGGGCGTCGCTTATTTTTAGGTGCTCGTAATTAATTATTTAGTTTATTTTTTTAGAGGATGCCACTTTAATAGAGTGACCAGTTATAATTATTGTCGTGTTTGTGACGTCGCTGTTTCTGGTTCCCACGACACACAGGAGAGTGTGGGGCCAAAAGCCATATTATGTGCCTATATCATGGATGTAAACATCCTTGGCCTATATGTAAATGAAAAAAAAAAAAAAAGCAAAAAGTTTTACTTCACTTTGAAATCTTATGTCCCTGAAGGCTGTATAATTAAAACAGTCAGTGTATAGTGGAATAAAAATTATCAGCGCCAAAATTTGTAAATGTTATCAAAGATATTTGACCTGAACATGTCTATGTGTATGACCCTATTATGTGCCTATATCATGGATGTAAACATCCTTGGCCTATATCGTGGAGGGAGTAAAACCATGGAGCAAGCCACAACGGACACATACAAGATGTAAATGAAACAAACTTACGTAGCGATCATGGGTGAAAAAGAGACAGAATAAAAGGCAAAAGTGTAACTGCTTTTTTTGTCTGCCCCCGTGTCAAGTTGACATTTCTTGGGGGCAGGCAAACGACAAGATTTTGGAAATTTAATCACATTTAACGCTACGCTAGTCTTTTCCAAGAGAAATCGTTTATTTGTGGAATGTTATGTGAAAAGTGACCTAAATAGAGAAACTATGGTGAATCGTTGTGTATTACGATGCAGAAATCGTCGAGAATGTCTTTGGGAGAAGTTTACTTTCACAGGTACGCAATGACTGTGTTTCAATGAGTGCTAAGCCGAAAGTTGCTTTATGTTGAGTATTTTAGTTAAGTTAAAACTAGTTAAGTTAAAAAAGCGGTGGTGGCGTAGTTGGGTTGACCCTTGCTTCTCGATCGTGAGGGTCTGAGTTCGAACCACGCATGTACCAATGACTTTTAGTTACGTACATTTGTTTGTACAGCAACACCATTCGCTGATAAATTGTGCCCGGATAACGGCGACAGGCTTGCCACTTGTCACGTTTGGGACCTAATAAACTCGGCAAAACGTGGGTCCAGTTCTAGAGACTGGTGCCTCTGCCTACCCCTTCGGGGATAACGGGCGTGAGTTTATATATATATATATATTAAAACTAGTAGCTCCCCTACGGAAAGCAATATTAATAGAATTTACTTTCCTAACCTAAAGAACCGAAGAGTAAAAAAATGTTGTCATTCGTGCATGTTGAAAATCCCGATCATTACTTTAACTATGTATTTATTAGTGATAGTTAGTTTAGCTGGTAGGCAGTCAAGTACATACTCTGTTTTGTAGAAAAAAAAAATAAGAGTCAATATTTTTTCGAGTAAGATTTAACTAAACAAATCTGAATATCAACTTGGAGACTACTTTCATATACTATTCACTTTTTTACATACTTAAATCGCCTTTAATCAAAAGTTACAATCATCATCATCATTATCATCATCAGGCTATATTAGTCCACTGCTGGACATAGCCCTCCCCTAATGAGCGCCATAGCGCCCTGTCTTTAGCTTGCCGCATCCAGCATCTGCCAGCAGTTTTTCAGTTACAATAATATTATTATATTTTGATGTATTACATTATTTATGAAATTTCACAATGTTTCCATTCCAGATTTCTTCAAAATACTCCTATTCTGGATAAATGGGTGCTAGCATGTGGAAGAAAGAACTGGTCACCCACATCAAATGCTCGAACATATTGTCTGTTCACTTCTACTAAAGTTGCTAAAAGTCTTCAAGTAACAAATTATTCTATGTTTTGCCAGGCTCTATTTAGGGAGTAAACACACGGCAAACAAATTAGACACCAGAACGTGAAGTTATTTAACAATAGTATTTTCAGGTGTTAATAGGAAAATTAAAATGTTAAGAAAAACAAAATTACTTTTCTTTCCGTTTCTTGTACCCACATGAACAGATTAGAAATTTCTGAAGTTTTCGCGAGTAGTACACTTAATATTATTAAAATGCAACTTGTAAAATGTAAATGAAACTACCGTAAATCAGTGAGAAAAGTGTATTTAATATTTAATACGAATATGTTAGTGGACGTTTTATTGACAACTCTACTGCTAGACGTGTTTTATTGTATGAATAATAATGTTCAAAACAATTACATTTTTTTTTCATTACTTTGGCAACATTCACGCACACAAAGAAATAATATTTCACCGACACAAAACCGGTTACACTGTGGCTTGATCTATGGTTCTACTCAATCAACGGCCTATATGTAAATGAAAAAAAAAAATTAAAAGCAAAAAGTTTTACTTCACTTTGAAATCATATGTCCCTTATTGTCTTGAGCAGTAAAATACCGACATAGCTGATTAATTTACAAGGAATAAATTCAATCTGATACATTATTATTTTACTGTAGGAAACAAAAAAGATTACGACGAACAGAGAACCTCCTCCTCTTTTGAAATCGTTTCATAGAATACGAAACTTCTTGCGCAACTGTCAGATTGTAAATATTGATAAAATCCCCAGACCTCCATGGTATCACTAACCTCCATGGTGCCTACCATAAAGTTTAGCATTATTCGAGATTAATAAAATGAAACAATAAGTTTCATAAGTTTGTCCCAATCGTAGTTTTTTTTCCTACCTATTTTACGATTCATTTAGTATGAATATGTGTGCGATAAAAATGCCCGAAGAATCTCAACAATTACCTATGCCTAATAAAACCTTATTTATTTTATTGTTAATAAAAAAAAAACTGAACTTCCACTGACTTCTATGTTGGTTAATAGTAGTACAATCCTTTTCATAAAATTTTCCGTGATAAAAAAAGCATTGTTTATTTAAACCTCTTTTCTCAGGTAATTCTCACTAAATTGAAACCTCGGTGCTGCGTCTGCAAGCGCAAAGTGTAACTGGCCGGCCGGAGGTTTTATCGTCAAATATTTTCTCTTTTACTATGGAACTTGCACTAAAAATGTTTTCATGAAACAGAAGAGGACTTGTTAAAAGATAAATAAACGTAATCTTTTTTTCTCTACCACGAATACTTGTTATAATATAACCAGTCTATTAGTAAAACTAAATCTTATAAAGGTTTTATTACTTTTGTAACTTTTTTTGTTATGTCGAAAACTGTATTTTTTTATGGTTTATTCTTTTCGTATTTTTTCAGATGTATGTATATCTTCTGTGGTATAAAAGCAATGTCACTCCAATCTAATTCAGATGCACGTTCTTCGTACCTACTATAAAATATATTCTCGCATTGCTTTTTTTCTCGTTGTACATATCATTTTAATATCATTCTCTTTAATCAGTATCGGCTTCAGACTTAATGATGTCTGATGACATAATTATGATGTCTGACGGTCGGCTGTCCGTAAGCTACGCGGATGTTGCGATTGTTTTGATATGCGACATGCGGTCCTAATTCCTAGCCGTCTGTTCGTCCTGAATCGAAACGTACGTAACGTACGGAACATTAACGCCCAAGAGTATATTTCGCATGGGATCTGCAATATACAATATGCTGCAGAGGGCCCTGCAAGTTGGAAATGGGCCTGTTCAAATAGAAGCTAAAAAATGTGTAAGTGAAAAATGCTATTCGGTATTGGTATAATCATTACATGACTATTGACATTAATCTTCTGCACTATTTGTAATCCCCGGTGCCCCTCTCAGACTTTTTTTACGCTTTAATTTTAATTTTATGTTATTTAGACATTTGTAGTTAATATTCCTTTTTTGCACGGTATTGTTTAATTTTCATGACTAATATAACTAATATTATCGTGTGCTTAACATTTAATTTTATTCCTTAAAGTACAAACCCAACACGTATACGCCTTGTAAGTCAAACCATGTTGTACGACGACTATTTATTACACATTTACACACTCACGTTTGACAAATAAGGTTCTTTATCTTATCTTTGTCACTCACCACAATGGCCGATGTAAGCTACGCGGATGTCCCGATTGTCTCGACACGCGGTCCGCTCAAGATGGCACTGGCTCTCATGAGTCCGGCCGTCCGTTCCGCACACTGGGCGGGCCACCTCCTCGCATTCGGGCCCACAGCCGCATACCGCCACGCCACGGGCGTCCAGCGTGCAATGCTCGCGGACGCCGCACTTCACTGAAGCGCAGGGGTGTTGTGCTGATCGAAGGATTTGAGATTTAGCGCCCAATTCGAGATTTCACTTTCGATATACCTACTACGAGTAATGAAATAAATATCTCGCGGTGCGTCATGATTTCTTTCTCGTCACATGTTTTGTACATATAACGTAAACGATATAAAATTATGAAGAGGTGCAAAAATTAAAATTAAAACTTTATATTCTTGTAAAAGTGTATTAATACAACTCATTTGGAGAAAAAAAAACCTAATTTAGGTCTAAGGACACTAAAAAAAAATTGAAGCATTTTATTCTCTTGCTTTTGGCAGCGTGATTAATATGCATGTCTATGGTAAATTTCAGCTCTCTTAAGCCGCGCACAAATACCTAAACGGACGGATATTAGTAAAACTATAAAAGATCCTTGTAGACTTTAAGATCTGTAATTATCATCACTGTAATCTAACGCAATAAATGAAATGAAAATGAAATTAACTATGAAACCTTATAAACGCTCAATGAAAAATCTTTAGAATTGTTAGCCAAGAAATGCATAACGTAAAGATTACGAACAAAAGTAGGTACCCACCAAGTATCTATTCTCAAGATTATTCTTGTATTCACAAGGGCTCAAAAAGGATCTTTTGTGGTTTTTGGGACATGATGTTAAAAATTACGTCTTTGTAATTACCTACTGGCAAGCGAAGATAACGCCGGAGAAGAAGGGGCTTGGCCCTTTGGTAAAATCTTAAAAGTTTAATAATGGATAATAAAATTATTTCGTCTCTGTCAAAATTTTATTCTTTCGGGCTCGCTAAGACGGCTCGTTGCTCGGTGTCCAATTACTTTCCTTAGAGGGAATGCCGCTTCAACACGGCCTTCAATAAAGCTGCCTCTTTGCATTTTCGAATAAAGATTTAATTTTAGATTAGGAGACAAAGCATCGGATTAGCTATTTTCTTGTTAAACACGAATTTCGTTGAATTCTAGTTTTCATTAATTACGTATACTTCCGCTTCTTAGAGTTTTTGTTTGCCAGTTACACAACTGGAGGCGTCTATTAAACGGAACCGTAAACTTGTTTGTTTCATTTAATTATTTAGAGTTGTTTATATTTCCTGCCGTAACCTCTATCAGATTTATCGATTTATCCTTAACTCACCGGAGGCGCAGTCTCCCCTGTAAGCGATGGTAAGCTGCTGTCTTGTCCTACAGGACTCTCTTCTGAAGGCGCATTCGCTGGGATAATCCCTGTAATCTGAGCCGCAGACTGCTGAACCTGGCTTCACGAAGAGATCACACTGGGGACCACATCGGCAGACCGGGGCGCGCGCTTCGTTCAGCTGACATTCACCGCCGTCTGCGCACTCGTGCTCGGAACACGGATCTGAAAACCGCAGGTTAGTTAGCAATCTATTTAATGCAAAAAGTCTGTCTGGCATGGGACCTACAATATACAACAAATTACCTAGTGCTCTAAGAGAACTCGATACAAATTTGTTCAGAAGCAAATTGAAGAAAATGTTAGTAACAAATGTAATTTTTAGTACTTCTACTTTTTAAACATTTACTTGACATAGGTTTGACATTCGTTTCGAGAACTACATATTTGAAACTATAATTATAGCAACCCATTATATGGCACCTTACTTGTCACTACATATACCGTGTACGCTACCAATTGTATACGCTACTCCTTAGTATTATGCTTGCCTTTGTAAAAATCTGCTTATTGCACAATAAAAAAATTATATTCTAATTGTGTATGTTACCACAAACTGTTGCCCACGACTTGGTTTGCTGTTGAAATATTTATGGGATTTTTTCCACGTTAAAAATGTAGCCTATGTGCTATACTATAATACCACACTTTATTCTACCCCTGTGCCATGTGCCATTTTCATCCGATCTTTCAGACGTTCAGATGTGATTGACTAACAGACAACATGGTATATGATATGATATCCATGATATAATATCATGATATCCATCCAACGAAACTTTCGAATTTAAAATAGTTTTAAAAACAGTTGTATATATAAAAGCGTACCACCTGATTCTGAAATGAAATTTTCACTACGTAAATATTGACCATCTATAAATATGTCATTATTAGTATCCAGCTCTTTTGTGAGAAGTCTGAAGAGACAGAGCTATAATTAAATATTTACCTAATGAATTCTCAATCCACGAACGGGTTGTCAGTTTCTCTCTGTGATCTATATAACTTAATACATTTTGGAACCAATTCTTTCAATATAAAGTAGGACAAAACGGCTAACAGAGGGACGATCAAAATGCAAACAAAACATCAAACAACGAATGTCGGAATGTGCGGGCTTTCGAAATAGCACAAATTTAGTTGAGATGGAACGCTGTGGGCCAAGTTTCTTGAAAAGGGTTAACAATATGTAGGTACGTACTCGATAAAGTAGAGGAAATTATATTACTTTTATTAAAAGAAACGGACGAGCCCTCCTATTTGTACGAGAAACATTGTTCGACTGTGTACTCGCTGGAAGTTTTCGCAACTTGTAGGTGCTCAGATTATTTATTACATTCCTTTTATTCAAGAACAAAATATGGGTCCGAGTAACTTGTTTTTCCATTTTCTCTCTTTAGTGGATTGTGCGGAATTGAACACGAAAACAAACGAGAAAACATTCAGGAATGAGTAAGTAAATATTTTTCTATAGCAACATGTATGCCGCTCATTTTGTATTCGGTTCCAGTGTTGAGTGTAAACGTAATAGAACGTAATATAGCATATAGCAACTACATTGTATTAACTTACACCTCAGGTTTTTTTTGCAACAGCAATCATATTTCTGCCTAAAGGGAATAAAACCCAGTCTTATTTATGTCACTGGACTAAAATTATTGTGGCATACGACTTACGCGTTATTATACTCATGTGAATATGTCTGACGGGATACAATATTCCAAAAAGTCAACCTGAAAACGTGAGCTGCAAAGGACACGTGGAAATAGGGAAAAGGGCCTGGATTGATATATAGCAGGGCGTTCGTTCCAATAAAGAGAGCATGACAGAGAGCGTGTCACCTTTCCATGCACGTTTTCCTCTCAGGGGCTGATTTCAGCTTGACATAGAGGCGAGTCATCTTACGCGGGCGAAGTGAAATGAAATACTGACCCCTTTTGTGTACTTCGCTCTTATTATTAAGAATAAGTGACCCCTTCTTTAACGAGTTCCTTTTATACTCTCGAACGTTTAGGGCAACAATACACAGCCATTTGTTTTAATTAATTTTCCTCATTAATGTTATAAGGACTCGGGGTGGACGCGCGGGAGCATTTCTATTGCTTTCAATTTTAACAATAGTTACAAACGATACTACATTTTGAAGGTATAATAAGGTCAGAGAACATAATGCTACAATTATAAATTAATAATACTCACGGATTTCTTGTATTTTTGTGAATATGTGTGAGACTAATTCGACCTCTAAGGCTCGTGTCACACGTCAATGGGTACCGTGTTATTTTTGTTATTTTCTAATGGTAAACGCCAAAATATTGACATGTTGATATTTCGTAAAAAACTAATATATTGGAATATCTTTTACGTTTGCACAAATTAGGAGACATTTAAGATTTGTTTATTGAAAGAGTCCTTGTTAGCCATTCTATAACTAGAAAGAAACTGATTCGCTCGTAGGATCTCAGTTGAAGACATTTTTCCGTGCATGACGTACTTCCGGTTCTGCAGACCCTGCTTCTTTTTTTTAATTAACTTTTTAAATAAACTTAAGCAACCTAAATCGAAACACTTACCCTCGGTTTCTCGAACACTAACAATCTGTTAATCTACTGTTAACAGTCAGTTTCATTTTGTATGCACTTTTGACAATTGATGGCGGTTAACAATAGATTACCTAACAGACTGCTAGCGTTCGAGAAACCGGCAGTTAGGCTAGGAAACGCTCTTAAAATTAACTATTGTCGTAAAAATAAAACATAAAAACCAAACTTATTAATTTTTGGACAGTGCCCGCTACCACCTAATACTAATTCATTACTCACCGCATTTGCCGTGGTACTTGACGGTGAGATTAAGTTGGTTGTCACATGCGTGCTTGTCTAGATGGCAAGTAGACGGATACTCTCGGCCATCGGAGCCGCATACAGGTTTCCGCCGCTGGCAGCTCCTGGGGCATCGGCACTCTGGCTGCCCGAAGGTCACCACACAGCGCGCGCCGGCCTGGCAGGACACTCCAGTGCACGGGTCCGCTACTTCTAGCACGAAACGAGGGGCGATAAGTTGGCGATTCATTGGACAAAAGAATAACTTATAATAAGTGAGTGGTTGACCAAAAAGGGACCTGGAGGGATTGGATACCGTTATTTTTTTTTTATTAGATTTTTCAATCTGTGCTATTTTTAGGTGCCGTAGTTATTTTTTAATGATTTTTTTTGTGAGCCGAGCCGAGTCGAAACCTGTCTATACACTAAACTTCAAACGCGATTTTCTCAAAATCAATTATTTTCCCTTGAGGTCCATTTTTGGTCAACCACTCACATTTCTTAAAATTTAACACGGTGTACTATGTATGTATGTATGGTGACTGTAATCAGATGCTTTATAACCTTGAAAAGAGCAATTAAAAACCAATTTTATGGTTAGCCGATCGGCTCAGCAAAGATTCAACGGGTTAAGATACGGAGAATAGGTGAAATAACATATTAGAAGAACATAGAATCAAGAATCAAGAATCAAGAATTTATTTCAACGTAAAGAATTTACATTCTGCTTGTGGAATGTCAATGTACATACAGTTATGTATAACGTTAGCCGCTGCCTTGGGGCCGTCTATAGTGGAGAAAAAGGCAGCGAAAAAAAAAACTCCACTCTGACCATCTTTTCTCAAATCACCTTAAAGCTAATACAAATAAAACATACAAAATAATATGATATGATAGAAAAATCCAAAAGCCTTTGCAATAGGTAACTCAAGCTTATGCCGAGTTCGGGTACCTTTTATATTGCCACAGCAGATAATACACAGCTAACCTTAATTGTAGGTGTGCTTGTACCCACATCCGTACATGGAGCATTTTCTTTTCATTATGATTTATTATATTGTTATCGGAATATTTCTGTTAGCATATGCTACGCCTGTCAATTGTTTATCTTGTGTGCTGTGGTAATTTAACATTGTTTTATCTATCTATCTCTCAAAGACGAAATAAAGCCAGCGTGAACGAACGACTAACTAATAATTCATATCTCTTCCACTTTATTCCGCAAACTTCAACTAACTCTAGGGAGAAATAAAACTAAAAGTGCCACCGGACAGTTCGAAGAAGTCTCGAAACAATAACAATGAGCACAATTATATTCCGTCGACAGAAGTTCGCCCATACTTTACAAATATGGCTTATAAAACAAGGCACTACTCCACGGAGAGCGCGCTGAGAATTCAAAGTCATTGCCACTTGACTTTTTCAAATCTCTAAAAATAGAATCGACATATTCCATTCCGACGGAACTGTTTTACCGCTACCAATCCACCGAGACGTGGCATATTCATGAGGTGCCTTTGAGTTGAAAGGTTATTCATGTAGGGACTGTTACCGACAAAGTGTGCAAAATTGAGGACTCACCGCACTCGCCCTCGTGCTTGACGCGTAGGTTGAGGCGGCGCTCGCAGGCCTCCTTGCGTAAGTAGCAGTGGTTGCGGTAGGTGCGACCGGCCGTGGAGCAGACCGGAGCCGGCCCGGCTGGGCAGCTAGCGGGGCAGGCGCAGTGCGCGCGCCCATCCCCCAGTGATACGCACTCCGCGCCCCACCGACAGAACGTCTTCTCGCACGCCTCTGCCAAACACAACAGACATTAAAATTCTATTACGCACAGTCTCAATGAAAACATCTGAATAAGACTGATGACGGCGCAAACTCTCGGACGTTTGCGGAAAGGCAAAAAGATTTTCTAAAGACGCGCGTAATTCTTCAGCGAACTCAGCGAAGAATGTCACAATTTCCAATTTTCTACCTGGGGAGTCGCAGCCGTGACTAAATTACTAAGAAGCACCAAAATAAGACGTGAATATCCGCTTTGGCGCGACATTGTGGCTCAGCGGGCTTCGGGGATTACCGATCTCTATAGCCTAGTTAAAATTCCAAGCAGACACTGTCAGACAAAAAGTCACACAGTGATTTCAACTAAAGTTAATTTCCAATTTTCTTCCCAGCCGCAAACTTTGAAGTCATATCAATTTAAAGCTGTAAGGAAATGTGGATTTTGTGACGTCCCTTTCCAATATTGCTAAAGGTGCTTAGTTGAGTTATTGAATTCATTTTAGGTGAAGAATATGAAAAATTATTCGTGATATGCGTGAGGAAAATTTTTCAATTTTCTGCTTACCTATATCGTATTCAATCTGATCACATATGCGGTGGAATATAAGGAGGGTTCGACTCGTAAAAAAGGTTTCGGACGGTCCGACTATACGGTATAATCTAAATTGGCCGAACTAAACTTTCTTTATTCAAACTAAAGTCCCGAAAAAGTGCGCATTCAATGTTGACACAACAGCAGAGTTTATTTTTACGTAAATAAAATTACCCACCGCTACACTCTACTGAATTTAGCAGTGAAGCGTAGGGCTGCGCAATAATTTATATCGGAAAATATTTTTAATGCTATCTGATATTGAGAAACTTTCGTGAGGCGAGCAAGCTCTCGTCTCAAGCAATGTAATTCTAAATCCGTATTCTGTATCGTCGAGCCAAGTAATGTCTGTTGATATTTTTGCTCTCCCAAAAGAGTTCAACCACCAGAATTAAGGCTGCGTTTGCATTGGTTTCTCTCGCTCGAATATTGTCACATTTATTATTATTGCATGTAATGAGTATAAACTATTGGCAAATGAAGGCGTCGCTGATAAGTTAATTCAGGGATATATTTTGTATTAATTTAGTTAATAAAAACAATTACCTTATGTACAAACTAAGTTACAGTTTTTTTTTATATGCGTATAAATTGTAATGTCTAAAATATCTGTAATTACCTAGTGACACTCGGATCACCTTAATCCAAATTACACCCATTACTTTATTATTATGACTATTAAAATTATTTATTGCACTAATATGTGTACAAGGGCATGCTTAATACAGGGAGCATTCTCTTCCAGCAAACCCGTAGATTTTTAAAAGAAGATGTTTTGTTTTCTTTGTTTTTATTTATTTTATTTTTCTTGTTTTGTTGACTTTTGTGTATTTTGTTTATTACGTACCTACTTGTGTCTTCATTGTGTTTCTGTGACAATTCTAATAAAATCCTTTTTTCTTTTCTTTCTTTCCTTTGTCTTGAAGAGACTGGCGATAATATTTTTTTTTTTCATCAACCCATTTTGTCCCCACCGAGGGGCGCGGGTCTGTTCCCTGAGGAAGGTATAGGCCATACTCCACCACGGGGGCCAAGTCCGGATTGGTGGAGGTTTGTAAGACTAGTGGCTGGTCTTACTGTCAGAAGTTTTCAAGCCGCCCTAAGGCCTCTGACTTGGCTTAACGACTGCCATCTATCGACGGCAGCCGGCACCAACTGCTTAACGTGCCTTGCGAAGCACGAAATCGCTCGGAAAAATGCCACCAGCGTTAGTCATAGACGGTGACCCATCCATGGACTGAACGCGCCGTATGTTGCTTAACCTTAGTGATCGTTTAAGATCACTCAGGCAGCCCAGGCTACGGGCGATAATAGTTAAAATACAATAATTAAAAAAAATGACAGTAAGACAAACGCCACGAGTAACGACAGCCTTAACCAGCGCGCAGCTTTCCTTCACTCTTGTGGGGCTGAAGTACTTATAGGGCGGATCCGCTTAAAGAAAAGAAAGCAGCCGGAAATAACAATTTCGTAAGAGACAAATAAAACGTTAAAGCGCGACTCGCTGGAGGAGAAGCGGGAGATAAATGGAGACAAGAGGGGAGATAAAAATGACGGCGGCTGCTCCGCGAATGGGGCAAAATTAGAAATTTCACCGCGATGCTTTTTTAGGCTGCCATCGGATATTTAAATATTTTCATCGGAAATTCTCGTCGACTTACCTTCACCGCGAAATTGCAAAATATTAACGAAAGCAATAGAGGCAATGAAATAGAATACTTGAAATAATTATTATTGTCATGCCGCTTTTTAGAAAATAACTCATATACTTAATTAACATAACATATCATTTACATATCGCACATACATTGCTTCTGGCACCACACTAGGATACCCTGTGTCGTGAGAACCAGAAACAGCGACGTCATAAACATGTAAACATCATAATAATATTATCATTACTCATAACGTATGGTGTGCAATAAAGAGTCATCATCATCATCAACCCATTATGTCCCCACCGAAGGGCACGGGTCTCTTCCTTGAGGAAGGTACAGGCCATACTCCACAACGGGGGTCTAGTCCGGATTGGTGAGTGCAGGCTTGTAAGACTATTGGCTGGTCTTATCGACCGCCATCTATCGACGGCAGCCAGCACCAACTGCTTAACGCGCCTTGCGAAGCACGGAACCGCTCAGAAAAATGCCACTAATAGCGTTAGTCCATAGACGGTCACCCATCCTTGCACTGAACGCGCCCTTGCTTAAACTTCGCGATCGTTTAAGATCACTCAGGCAGCCGGGGCACGCGCGATTCAAGCAATAAAGAGTATTATTTTTTATTATTATTCTAATCTCATCGTATACTTTTATAAACGTAAGATCATGACCTAAGATCTGTATTTGACTCCGGAAGTTGCGCAATAAATGAATTTAATTTTATATTATTTCGAAAAAAAAAATACACAGTTAAATTGCAAAAAGCACTATTTTCAAGGCCCCTCTTCACTAGAACAAATGTTATTTTACCTTGTAGAACAAATTCTGATAAAAAAAACTAGGATGCTAGTTTATTTTTGTGATGCGTGGACGTTTTTTATTTAATTGGCCATGCTACATTTTTTAACGGAAATCTCAAAACTATTTGGATAATTATGCTTTCAGTACAATTTATATTTATCAGATTTACACATCTGTCTAATAATAAGTCTATATGCCTTTTCTATGAGGTCAGCAAAGACTTACCTACAAAAAAAAAAAACAAATTAAGAGAAGCCCACACTAGCGTTTTTCGAGCGTCGTCGTCGTGCCAGCGTATAATATGCACAGCGTCAACATGCGGCGACGCGACGCCGCCTGTCTGTCTACCCTACCGAATGCAGGTTTACGCCACCAACTTATCCGCCGACCCCCTTAAAGTATCCCGTTTCAAAATCGTATGACTCTTCTAAGAAACCGGAAATACGCTCGGAGTTCTCAAGACGGAATAAATCACCGCACAGCGTTGCGTCGCCGCGGCATCGACACTGTGTGGATCCTTATACGACGGCGACGCTCGAAAAACGCTAGTGTGGGGGTCTGTAGCTGACGCTAATTAAATCAGCTTTTTTATATCCTCAAAGGCTGACCTTAGTCGTCCTCTGATTACCTCACAAACACCAAAACTTTAGAAAAATATTAAAAATAGACATAATGAATAAAACTCAAAAATACTGAAATCAGTTTCTTAAAATGGTCAATATTTTCAAATTAAATTATAAAAAACGTATATAAAAAATAAGTAGCATGGCCAATAGTGAAAAACATAAGTACAATACGATTAAAATCAGTTAACACTTCGGCTTTTCTCGGATATCATCGCCTAAATCCGGAGACGGAAATGACACGAAATACATTACCGCGTTTTCTTTTAGGTAGCATTCAATTTGAAGCATCATAAACGCAATGCACCTGCCAAGATGACATTACTAACCGGTAGACCTAAGAAAATTATTATGCAGAAGCGACATGAATTTGAACATTTTTTGAACTAAAACTTTCGTAAGCACAACACATTGTAAACTTTTAGTCCGGATTTACTTACGGGTGTTGTTATATCGGAAGAGTCCGACCAGGTCTCACACTGTGTGAGACGAGCAACCGACGACGCGAGCTCCGTCTCTGCTCACCATGATTAAGCTCTGCGAATCTGAGCGAAACCTGGTCGGACTCTTCCGATATAACAACACCCGTAAGTAAATCCGGACTAAAAGTTTACAATTCGAACATTCATTATTTGTTGAAGATATTTACTTTCTTCTTAATTAAATAAATTAGCTTCTTTTCTAAAATAGTTATAAACATTATTTACAATTTCACGAGATTGAGCAACAATTTATTACAACGCTTTAAATTTGTTGAAGCCATGATACATAACTATTGTTAGTTAATTGTGATAAAATTTAAATTTGATAGAATAGAATATTTTCACGAATGAAATTAGCGTTCATAAACATAAATGTATCATAACGTCAAACTGGTTTTATTGACACTAAGAAGGCAGACTGTCAAAATAGTAAATAATTTTTCTTATTTCAATATAAAGGTTGTGTTAGTTTTGAGCTACAAAGGAAGTTTTGCTGCTCATATCGTTCTTGTATTGTATTCAATAAGACAATTAATATATCAGGTCATATCTGTAAATTGATAACTCTATGTGAGAGACGAGGGATTCACGACAATAATCGAGGTTGGCCGAAGTGTTAACTGATTTTAATCGTATTGTACCTGCATGTAAAAATACTTAAAAAGGGCCAAACACGCCATAAAAGTCATACGATGTCACATTTTGTTATAATTTAGTGAATTTATCATCCCACAGCTGAAGTGACATGATTCCTCCACTAAGTGTACCGTAAAAGTAATGCTGCTCACTTTTCTGTCCTCCCAACTATCCGGCGCCTCATCTAATTTGTCGCAGTACCAAACTACAAATACCTTTTCTAAGTAGTTACAAAGGTACACTACAGATCTTGAAGACATCATGACACTAGGATTTTGGGGTTCCGTATCCAAAAGGTAAAACAGACCCTATCACTAAGATCCGCTGTCCGTCCGTCCGTCCGTCCGTCCGTACGTCCATCCGTCTGTCACCAGGCTGTATCTCATGAACCGTGATAGTTAGTAGAAATTTTCACAAAATATGATGTTGCCACTATAACAAGAAATACTAAAAAACAGAATAAAATAAATATAAATATAAGGGTTATTGATAACGGCAACATGTAGATGCTTGAAATAATAACAGAATATTTAGTTATATATTCACTTAAAAATAAATAATTAAATTTAAATAAAACTTTCAAAACTTTGAATCGCTCGTAGCCTGGGCTGCCTGAGTGATCTTAAACGATCATTAAGGTTAAGCAACATACGGCGCGTTCAGTCTATGGATGGGTCACCGTCTATGACTAACGCTAGTGGCATTTTTCCGAGCGGTTCCGTGCTTCGCAAGGCACGTTAAGCAGTTGGTGCCGGCAGCCGTCGATAGATGGCAGTCGTTAAGCCAAGTCAGAGGCCTTAGGGCGGCTTGAAAACTTCTGACAGTAAGACCAGCCACTAGTCTTACAAGCCTCCACCAATCCGGACTTGGCCCCCGTGGTGGAGTATGGCCTATACCTTCCTCAGGGAAGAGACCCGTGCCCCTTGGTGGGGACATAATGGGTTGATGATGAAAACTTTCAAAATAAATAATTAAATTTTAATAAAAGACGTTTTTTAAGGTGGGCTCCCATACAACGATTTTTTTTTGTTCGATTTTGATGACAGCAACATTACAGATAGAGGCTTCAAATATTCACAGTATATTGAGTTATATTATTCACTTTATAAATAAATAATTAATTTTAAAAAAAAACTTCCCATACAACAAACGTGATTTTTTCCAATTTTATAAGTGTACGAATGGTGCCCGAGTCCGACTTGCACTTGGCCGATTTTTTATTATTTACTTTTATGTCATAATATATCTGATAAAAAACATCTGCCTCTGCTGGCAGTGGCCGGTTAAGGATGGCTGAGGTCAGAAGAAGAGACAGCGGACAAGTACGGACTGATAGATTGATTGATGAAATATTAACAGAGCAAACAATATCAATAACAGTAAATTTTCAAACCCTGTTTTTCTTTTCTAAGAGCTTACTATTTTAACAGGATATGATCCTAATACAATAGTGAAGCACACACACACAAAAACAATTTAACAATATACACTACTTAAAGCAACGTGCTTTTACAACACAAATTAACCTCTTCAGTCCTGACCTTGACAATAACAAAAGTTTTCTATTGTTATTTTGTCGACACAGGACTGAGGAGGTTAAATAGAGTGGTCTTTGTAAACTCATTCAGAGAACAGAGAGAACAGAGAGAACAGAGGCAGCGGCTACCATTATACATAACTGTATGTACATTGACATTCAACAAGCAGAATGTAAATTCTTTACGTTGAAATAAATTTTTGATTTCTGATTTCTAACAACTTTTTCACTAATAAAACACACGCATTGTTAAAGTTCTGTGCGACCTAACAACTTCAGTGCTTACAGAACAGCACGGGTGCGTCACTTTCAGTTAGGTAAACAAATATGGAGATACAATAACCATTATTTTCTATGACGCAAGTAGAGAGAGTCGTGAAACTGTATCCCCCCATAAAGGTATCCTTTGGAGCCGAATATGTCGAAGTATAAAGCGGGCTATTCGTAATATAAAAATAAGTGGTCCATGTTCGCCTACTCAAGGGAGAAGTGGGTTTGTACGCTCAGCTTCAGGGAGGCTTGGAATACGAGTAGGCTAGTTGCCCTAAAAATGTAATTAGTCCGTCTTTTAGATTATTCAAAAATAAGGGACACGTATTTTTTTATTTGTAAAATACACCAAAAATGACAAAAATATAGCCCATTAAAGTTACGTGTGACGTCACGCCGTGCTGCATTTTTTTGCACGGAGTGACGTCACACGTAACTTTAGTGGGCTATATCTTTGTTATTTTTTGTTTAATTGAAAAAAGAAAAAATACGTGTCCAATATTTTTTTATAATCTAAAATACGAACTAAATAGAATTTGATTATTTTGACCCTGGAAACTACCCTTTTATGGACCTCATTATTGGCAGATGTTAAGGCACAAAGGACCGTGGTCCATCAAGCGACCCATTTCACCTCTTATCATTATCCTGCCTAGGTTAGAAATAACGTAGTCCCTCATTTACTTGTCCGTTAGTCTAGAATCGTTGCGCATTTTCGCAGTACGAAAGGGGGAATTTTCGCACTGAAGCTCATTTTTCGCAAAAAAATAAACTAGTTCATAATCCTTTTAAAAGTAAAGTTCAAAATAATTTTAATAGTAATGACTTTGACCTTTGCTTCTACGTTTTGAGATGATTTATACTCATACGTCGTCCAGGTAGAAGGGTGCAGAAAAGTAGTAAAGTTGAAAAAGGAATGTTGTGTTGGTTTGGACATTGTGGAGAGGATGAAGGTAGAAAGACCGACGAAGCAAATATATCGAGCAAATGTGCGTGGGAGGGCCGGTAAGGGACGCCCCAGGTGGACATACTTCGACCAAATAGGGAATGATTTGGCAAAGGGCAAGATAAAAATTACCCGTAACCGCGTGCATGCAACGACTAATGAATGTCGATGAAGCGAAAGTGATTTGTCAGGATCGTGGCAGGTGGCAGTCCCTAGTCTCTGTCTACCCCTCTGGGATACAGGCGTGAGCTTATATATGTAATGTAGGATTACCATCCTGATAGTTTAGTCGTCTAGCCCACAGGAAAGACAAAACAATGCGTCTGGAGCCAACTTAGTCGCGAGTTTTCTCACAATGTACACCAACGTTCGCGTTAGGGCAGGCCTGTTTCACTACGCGTGTCGTGTTGAACGCGAAAAAGTACATGCGGCGACCACTCCGGAGTGGCAAATAGGTAGGAATTCACCAGAAGAGGTAAAAGTTACTCGGTAGAAAGAGAGGCAACATGACACGTTATAT
This sequence comes from Yponomeuta plumbellus, assembly GCA_947310845.1. Classification (NCBI taxonomy): domain Eukaryota; kingdom Metazoa; phylum Arthropoda; class Insecta; order Lepidoptera; family Yponomeutidae; genus Yponomeuta; species Yponomeuta plumbellus. The sequence goes on from OX371193.1 coordinate 10,708,094, forward strand.
TCACCCACATTGTGGGTGAATATAACGTAGCTTTATTAGCGCCGTGCGATCTGAATTGCACCTAATTGTATCGCTGCTAGAGTCCCTTTTTCTTTAATTGATTTTGCGGAGTGAATCTTCTGTACCTCTGTATCTATTATGTATCCTGTGGTTAGGGTTAGTGTACATTAAAAGTATTAGAATGATTGTACCAGCTATTCCCGTGACTACCTTCGCGATGAATAAGAATATGTAGTACCCTCCCCCCTTAATCAAGGCCATGGTCTATCTCCTTTCAAAATTTCAACATCAATCTATGTCAAATTGATCGTGATAATTAGTGAATAAAAATAATGTGCTCTATCGTATTTTTTTTTAGTATTACTAGGGAAGAAACACTGATACTCTATACAACAACTTTCCAATGGATTAGCAATTAAGTGTTTTGATTTCTATCCGGCCTTGGTAAGTTGCAGCAACACACTCTGCATTGCAGTTTCAATATGAAAATCACCGAGAGTTTCGAATGCCGACCGAAACTAATCTGAAACTTACTTCTAATCCCCCCCAACTCTAGCCTTTCTCGCATAACCATTAACCTACGTTGGGTAGAGCCAACGTTGTGTACTAACCCCGTGGAAGCAAACCACCGTGGTTAAGCCTAAGCGTACACTAGCGACACTCGACAGCGACAGCTCGGCGACTAGACGCGACGACAGGCTACGGCCGTCAATTTTCATATACTTAGTCTGGCCATAAATACTGTTACAATTAAAAATAAACAAAATATTATATTTGGATTTGGAATCTGTTATTTTATATGATTGTTCGTTGTGTTTTCTCATTTTGGCGCCAATACATTGTACAATATTTTGCGATATTAAAATGCAGGGGGGTGATAAAGAGAACTGAATCGCTGTGATTGCATTACACAAAGTAGGTATGGAGGCAAATGCAATTTTTAAAACTCTCCATACTCTTGGTATTAGTAAAATGTTTATGTACCGGGGTTTTAATAGGTGCAATGTGATCTCCTCTGTTTGTGACAGAAAAAGATTTGGCCGTCCATGTAGGGTTCGTACGAAAAAGGTGGTCAAAGCAGTAAGGGAAAGAATTCGAAGAAATCCTGTCCGAAAGCAAAAGATTTTATCTCGAGAGATGAAGATAGCACCTAGAACCATGTCACGTAATTTAAAAGATGACTTAGGACTTGCAGCCTATAAAAAACGTACTGGTTATTTCTTAACTGATAATTTAAAAAAGAATATGGTGGTAAAGTCGAAACAACTACTGAAGCGGTACGCAAGGGGAGGTCACAGAAAAATTTAGTTTACGGATGCGATTTTTTTTACTATTAGGCAATATTTAAAAAAACTAAATGACCGTTTTTATACTCACAGCTCTAAGGAAGCTTCCCAATTAGTCGACAGAGTGCAACATGGGCATTATCCGACTTCAGTGATGGTTTGGTGGGGTGTTAGCTATGAAGGAGTGACCGAGCCATACTTTTGTGGAAAAGGTATCAAAAAATCAGCACAAGTGTATCAAGATACCATTCTTGAGAATGTAGTGAAGCCCCTTAACAACACCATGTTCAATAACTAAGAATGGTCCTTCCAGCAAGACTCGGCGCCTGGTCATAAAGGTCGGTCTACACTGTCTTGGTTAGAAACGAATGTTTCGGACTTCATCAGAGCTGAAGTCTGGCCGTCGTCTAGTCCCGATCTTAATCCGCTGGATTATGATTTATGGTCAGTTTTAGAGAGTACGACTTGTTCTAAGCGCCATAATAATTTGGGTTCCCTAAAACAATCCATACGATTGGCAGTGAAGAATGTTCCCATGGAAAGAGTGCGTGCTTTTATTGATATCTGGTCTCAACGTTTAAAGGGCTATATTGCAGCCAATGGAGACCACTTCGAATGAGCTTTTTATATTTTAAATTGTTTTATATTTATGCATTGAACTAACACACTGTTAAAGTAATAAATGTTATTGGCAATAGAAAAAAAAATGTTTTTCTTTGTTACAGTATTTATGGCAAGACTAGGTATTTTATTCGAATCTCCGCATACTTGGCGTCAGAGTCGCGGAGTCGCGACGACAAGTCACCAGAAGCAATGTGACAACGTCGCGTCTGACGCGGCGACAAGTCGCCCTGTTTGCGATCGCTCTAAGCTATGCAACATAGAATTTTTTTTAAATCCTACGTAGTTAAAAGCTTTCGTGGTCAAAGTAAACATGAAATTGAAATTTGTCCCCCAAAAACCAGGGTGTTATCATTGGTGTACAAATCAATTGGAATTGTTTGCTTGTCGGTATTTATTTTAAACTAGATGAAAACCCGGCTTCGCTCGGCTAAAATGTAGTCTCATAATGATATTCCACATTGTGTCGACCACATATTTTTGTTCAGCATTTAATTTTCAGTATTTTTCATATCCATTTTCTTTTTTATTTCCACAATAAGACCTTAGAGTTCACAATGAATACCTGTCACACGTGATGACGTGACACCAAGTCAACATTGGTGACATTGACATGTTTACTTCGCAACGCCATTATAAAGAAAGATAATCCGAATTTTCCGCTTCTAAATAAGTTGTCGACTCGGATGGCTATTTTTTTACGCTCTTTAATTTGATGTGCATTTCGTTCGAGTCTACCGTAGACCGTACGAAATTATTAATAAAGATATTTTACGTCAAACGATTAAAACTTAAGTCGGTTAACTGAGCCTTGAAAATAATGTGGCTCTATATAGATTACAATCATTCACAGTATGTAGTACCATTGCCGAGTTCCATTATGGAGCTTCGCATTGGCTTTAGTTTTTTTATTTTTATCTTTATTTTTGCGTTAGTTCCATTCACGCGTACAAGCCCAAGCGATGGAACTACTACGATGAATTATTTTTTGTAATTTAAGAGACCTAAAGTCCGTTTTTTAATTTGATGCAAAAAAAAATGACGCGGTGTTACCGTTATAAAATATATAGGTTTAATATGTAGTTTTTTTTACCGTGAATAGAAGACTCGTGTAAACAAAATCCGTATAACATCAAAGACATTAAAGTTTAATGCCTCATAAGAGTAATTTATAAAATAACACCTACGTAGCACGAACAATTTTTACTTGGAAGGAAAATGGGGTAATTTGGTTTTTGCGTACTAGCAACATTCAGACATTGGTTGTATTGAGATGTCAACGTGACTGCTTTATATTTGTGCATTGAACTAAAAACGGACTATAATGCAAATAACTCAAATGTCAAGAATAAAAGTTATAAAGGTAAATCGACATTTAATCTTTAAGACTCAATTTTGTTAATTTAATATTAGCTTATTCTCTTGTTTACCTTCCGGAGCTGGTGGCCGCGGCTGGTAATGTAAATCTGAAACAAAAAACGGTCCATTACAAATATTTACTTTGAGATATCTAAGAAGAAAAAATAAGGAACAAAAACAATGTTTGTGTTTTGTGCAATATAGTTGCGTCTCCCCATCTGTGATACCAACAATATGACAGATTTCGTCAACAATTTCCTTTTTCCGTGATTTCATAGGCAGTGACATTTTTGCGTCGTCAAAACTTTTCGTTTGAAAATACCATTATATAGGTACCTTTAATTTAAGCTGCCGTCGCCATATGATAACCCTTGATCTTGATGTTTAGTTTTCTGCTTTCGTTATTATTGTTGTTTTTATAATTTTAAACATATTCTTTTAAAATATTGTGTGAAAAGATGAACAATTTCATGAAAGGGTTTCCTAAGCATAACATATACCATGGTTACACTTATGAGGCAATTATGAAATGAATCTAGTTCATAACTCCTCCGTCCAATCAGACTCCTCCGAAGCGGCTTCACCGATTTTTATGATTTTTTACGATTTTTATAGGCTTTGCCGTCCACGTTAACGTTTTTCGAGTCAAATTATAATCATTATAATATTGACAAGTAATTTTATTACTGAATAAAATAATGTTATTTAATCTTTGACATCTCATTTGTCAAAATCCAGCCATTTTGTTTCTGCGTAGTCGTTTAGAAACTCAATACAAACATAAGCGCAAAAATCGTAAACTTCTTTTAATTTCGCAGTCGGGTAAACTCATACTGTTTATTGTAAACTAGCTGTTGCCCGCGACTACGTCCGCGTGGGCTTTAGTTGAGTAAAGTGTTTACAAATAAGATAGGGATACTTTTAGCGCATGCGAAAGAGCTTTCATACTAACTTCGCAACCCCCTCTTACCCCCTTAAGGGATGATTTTCGAAAAACTACTTTACACATATTTCATGACTTTCAATGAAGGACCTTCATGCTGAATTTCATTCGAATAACTTCAAAAATGGCTAGCTTTCATACTAACATTGCACCCTCCTTTTATCCCCTTAAGGGATGCTTTTCGAAAAACTGTTTTACATGTGTTTCAAGACATTCAATGAAGGACCTTCGTACCAAATTTCATTCGAATAACTTAAAAAACGGCAAAGTTTCATACTAACTTTGAACCCCCATTTTACCCCCTTAGGGGATTAATTTTTAAAAATCCTTTCTTAGTGCTCCCCTACGTTACAAAAGGAACCCCTGTGCAAAATTTCAAGTTTCTAACCCTTATAGTTTAGGCCCTGCGTTGATATGTCAGTCAGTCAGTCAGTCAGTCAGTCAGCCAGTCAGTCAGCTTCTCCTTTTATATATATAGACTAGCTGTTGCCCGCGACTACGTTCGCGTGGGCTTTAGCTGAGTAAAGTGTGTGCAAATAAGATAGGGATACTTTTAGCACATGCGAAAGAGCTTTCATACTAACTTCGCAACCCTCTCTTACACCCTTAAGGGATGATTTTCGAAAAACTACTTTACACGTCTTTCATGACTTTCAATGAAGGACTTTCATGCTGAATTTCATTCGAATAACTTCAAAAACGGCAAAGTTTCATACTTACATTGCACCCCCCTTTTACCCCCTCTAGGGATGATTTTCGAAAAACTATTTAACATGTATTTCATGACTTTTATTGGAGGACCTTCATATTGAATCTCCTTCGAAAAAATCCAAAAACGGCAAAGTTTCATACTAAGTTTGCACCCCCCTTTTTCCCCCTTAAAGGATGATTTTTAAAAAACAATTTTACACGTGCTTCTTAATTTTAAATGAAGAACATTCATACCAAATTTCATTCGAATAACTTCAAAAACGGCAAAGTTTCATACTAACTTTGAACCCCCATTTTACCCCCTTAGGGGATCAATTTTTAAAAATCCTTTCTTAGTGCTCCCCTACGTTACAAAAGAGACACCTGTGCAAAATTTCAAGTTTCTAACCCTTATAGTTTAGGCCCTGCGTTGATATGTCAGTCAGTCAGTCAGCTTCTCCTTTTATATATATAGATAGATAAATTGTAGTTCAGCCATATTTGCGTGATAACCACGCCGCGAGGCTGAGCCAGTAAAATTTGGGCTGTTTGTCACCGACGACGTGCTAAGAAAGGGATTGACATACTTGTAGAAACGTCTGAACATTAAAACTTAAACTTTTACTTTAAAAAATGTTAGTAGGATGTCAAAAACATGATAGGTTTTTAATCTAAAACGGCCAAAAAAAATTGGGTGGCTATACGTTGTGATTAAGCTCATACTCTCTCTGAGAAAAGGAATACTCTCTCCTTTTCCCTTCAGCGGGACTTATAATATAGGCTGCTTACAACTACTACCCCAGTAAGAATACAAATACTTTTGTTCACGTATTACCCATTGGTTTGGTCAGTATTTACTTCGTGTGTACGGAAAATATTTGCCCATTCCGTAACCCGCATGCACCCGAGTATCTTCGTGCACAAAATACGGAACTTGAATGCATAAAATAGTCATATTGTTTGCAGCACAACATATTACAGTTACGAAACTTTTGACGCGCGCAAAAATTCACAAAATGTCCCGCGAAAACCGTCGCTTCTGATTTATCTTGTCGGGATTTATTTGTAAGCCCACTTGAAATTTTATGACGTCACTTTAGCTGTGAAATATTTTTCCTAAATTTGCATTAATTTGAACTTTCTAGACAATCTAGATAAAATATTTATAAAAAACTCGTCAAGTACGAGTAGAACTCGCTCACTGAGGGTTCCGTACAAATTTGTAGAGACTTACAAATTATATGCCGCATTACTAAGTCCTTAAAGACAAAAGTAGGTCCCATCTGTCATCACATACGAAGCCAAAACGTGGACACTCATGGTTTGACTAGTACACCACTTTAAAGTCGCTCAGCGAGCTATGGAGAGAGCTATGCTCGGTGTTTCTCTGCGGGATCGATTCCGAAACAATGTAATTCGCCAGAGAACTAAAGTTATCGACATAGCTCAACGGATCATCAAACTGAAGTGGCAGTGTACTAGTCATATCTGCCGCACGAACGACAACCGTTGGGGGAGACTGGTCCTAGAGTGGAGACCGCGAATCGGCAAATGTAGCGTACCTGTCACCATCGCTCCAGCGATGACATTCGCAAAGCGGTGGCGGCAGTGACTGGAAACGAAGAGTCGGTGATTGGGGTTAGTGGCGTGTCTTGGAAGAGGCCTACACTTATTTATATTACACTTATAAGCACCGAGTTGAATATTTGTGTTACTGATCCTTATGATAGAAATATACATGGTGGGGCCCGTATTTTTTTCTTTTATTGCCTTTATAGTGATTCTGCTGTAACTAAGCATATTTTGAATAAAAAAAAACAAACTGGCCACGCTTTACGCGATAAAGCTATTTATAGTTCAGATGGACGGCCAAGAAATGTTATATTTCTTTTTTCTATTTCCTTTTTGGTTCCAACGACACAGGATATCCTAATGTGGGGCCAGAAGCAATGTATGTGCGTGTATGTAAATGTTACTTATGTTTTGTTTATTTTATAGGGTCTTGTTTTGCAACCTTCCTATACGCAACTCTAAAAAATATTTCGTTCGCGAATGTTATACGATATGAAATCTCGGATTGAAATTAATGAACTTTTTTAACATTACTAACGTTAATAAGTATAATATTATCGCCTACCTATTAATCATAATATGCAAATATAACCGCTGTCCACCGGTACTCCTCAGAAATATCCCAAAATCACCGACAAAATAATGGACCAAACATTTTAACACATTTGTCAACGTGACGTCTTTGATAGTATGATGTATTTATACAAGGTCCTAAGAAAACATCTTGCTGGCACTATAAGATCACGTAATTCTGTAAGAGGACACAGGGTGGCATTCGGATGGAATGTAGGAAAATATTTAGACTGCGAGCGCCGGAAACGAATGGGCTTATTACATTTCACTACATGCAGCTGCACCAAGCAAATATGTCGGGCATTGAATAAATAAACACTACCTACATGTCACAATGATACTCAGGACATAGAAAATGTAATTTGACATCGCACTTTGTTGCCTTTGTAGCACTTAAAAAAAGTTTGATTTAACTTTTTAAGAGGATCAGCTTTACGCTTGCACGAGAGACAAACAAAAAAAACTTAAGTAAACTCCACCCCATGCATACTACTTACTGTAGATATAACTCTCATTAATGGTAACTATAAAATATTTTTAAGGTTTTGATTATTTGTTACTCTATTCGCTGTAGCCTGGCTTCCTGAGTGATCTTAAACGATCACAAAGGTTAAGCAATATAGGGCGCGTTCAGTGCATGGATAGGTGACCGTCCATTTTAATTAACCCATAACAATTCTAATAAAATCCTTCTTTCTTTCTTCTTTCTTTCTTTCTTTCCATGACTAACGCTAGTAGCATTTTTCAGAGCAGTTCCGTGCTTCGCAAGATACGTTACGCAGTTGGTGCCGGCTGCCGTCGACAGATGGCAGTCGTTAAGCCAAGTCCAACCAAGGCGTTAGGGCGGCTTGAAAACTTCTGACAGTAAGACCAGCCACTAAGCCTTGCAAGTCAATCCGGACTAGACCCCCGTGATGGAGTATGGCCTATACCTTCTTCAGGGAAGAGACCCGTGCCTCTCGGTGGGGACATAATGGGTTGATAATGATAGTCGATGTAATTCGATGTAATTCGTAATTCGAAGTTTCAACCAACGCTTCTTTCTTGTCAGGGCAACGTCATAGGCAGTACGAAACCCTAAAAAAGACCCTTATTGAAATAGCATGTTCAAAATGATACAGTTGTATTGTTAAATTAGATTAGATTACTTTTCAATGTCCTATGTAGGGCCGTCAGTCATTTATTTGTATTTTTTTAAACTTTATAGCCGAAAACTATCACGAATATGTATCTAAACTATTACTAGATTATTATGATTTTATTTAGTTATTTATTTAGTTTTGGACTATATAAAATATACCAAAATAACTGAAGATGTGAGTAGATGCAGGTGATAAGTGCATTTTTTTTAGGTTTTGAGTAAATTGAAGTTAAAGTTATACTACAATTTTCTACAATTTTTTTCCACACAAAAAAAGGAACACGATTTAACGAGAAAATACGACATCACCTTCATCCACTTACATCTATCACTGAATGTGTTAGTGACGTCGGTCGTCAAAATTCTACAGGAATTTATATTTCTGTCAACATAAAAAAAAACAAATGTTTCCTCAACTTTTCATAACTCGTGCAGCGGTATGAACTCCATGCAGATCCGCGCAATCAATGAACCCGGCCTTGTGTAAGCAATAAAAATGTAAAAAATAGTAATAAAACAAGAAGACAGTACAATTTAAACGGCCCGGCAGTGCCGGCTACGGACCGACGTAGTATTCTAACACGTATTATGTAGCTCGTAGACTCGTAGCGGGTGCTACAATCGATGCTACGCCTTCTACAAACGTGCATTATTATTACCCTCTATCCCATTGCGCTATAAGATTTTGTTAAAATCTCCCAATAATTCGTTTACATACTTTCATTTGCAAATATCTCGAAAACTTGCAAAGTGTTAACAAACCCAAACCCAGGATATCCAAACTTTTACTCAGGAGACAACTACCAAATTTGTATTATTAACTTTATTATGGATAGACTTACTTGACTTTTATCGACGCGAGTTTCGTCTCTGCTCACCATGATTAAGCTGTGCGAATCGGAGCGAAACCAGGGCCGCAATTCAGTTATTACGTGTATATAGTATGATGGCAGATACATTATCGGGTCACGTGACGTGATTTTTCATACCATTGACGCCCAGATTGTTTGATATGCATGCGTGCGTAAACTTGAAGCGGCAGTGAAACTAAATCGCCATGTTCATCCAGTTTCCAGTGCACTACAATACATTGACAAGTCAAGTAAGTGTATCCGGAATAAAGTTAATAATGTGTAGTGCTAACGAAAGTTTTAGTTTGAAATTTGTATTTCCATAATGGTTACTAAAGTTACCTGCACAAAATTTTGACATAGTTTTTTGTCTTGCTAATGCGTAAAATTTGCAGTCGCTTGCAAATTGTTGTTTATTTTTTATTTTTGTCAGACAATTATGCAGTTCTGACAATGTGGTTTATGGTGGGTGTAAAAAGATAAAAGACATGTTTTAGACATAATTTTAGCTGTCCCATACTCAGGTAGATAAAGGTTTTTTTTCTGTTTTTATAAACAAAATAAGTAAAGGTTTAAACACGTCTACAATGATTTTTAATTTTATCAAGAGTAATTTTATCATCTAGTTTACTCATTATTTTGCCGTCATCATCATCAACCCATTATGTTCCCACCGAGGGGCACGGGTCTCTTCCCTGAGGAAGATATAGGCCATACTCCATCACGGGGGCCTAGTCCGGATTGGTGGAGGCTTGTAAGACTGGTCTTACTGTCCGAAGTTTTCAAGCCGCCCTAAGGCCTGACTTGGCTTAACGACTGCCGTCCATCGACGACGGTAGCCGGCACCAAGCTTAACGTGCCTTGCGAGGCAAGGAACCGCTCGAAAAAATGCCACTAACTTTGGTCATAGACGGTCACCCATCCATGGTCTGAACGCGCCCTATGTTGCTTAACCTTCGTGATCGTTTAAGATCACTCAGGCAGCCGGGGCTACGAGCGAATCTTCCGTCATCAATATTGTCTAATTGGGCAAAGCAACCTGAAGGGGACGTAGTAGCGCCACAAAAAAATCATATGCTTTTTTACAAATATTTTTCCAAAAAGTTTCAAATTAGTCATATAATTATGAGTTTTCGAACCCATAGCCTTGAACCTAAGGCAAAAAACGCAACCTAAACATAGCAGTTTTTAACATACATCCTACCTGTATTACGCGCAACAAATCATGAACAATTACCAACGCCTCTCAAATTCTATACATTGAGATTCATCTATCACTCTTGTGATAATTGAGAGTTTGTTTGATAGTTTTTGAAAGAATATCTGTAAAAAAGATAAGTTTTTTTTCATTGGCGGCCTGAATGGCCGCCTAGGCGCACAAAGTGCGTCAGTCTTTTCATCATCAACCCATTATGTCCCCACCGAGGGGCACGGGTCTCTTCCCTGAGGAAGGTATAGGCCATATTCCACCACGGGGGCCAAGTCCGGATTGGTGGAGGCTTGTAAGACTAGTGGCTGATCTTACTGTCAGAAGTTTTCAAGCCGCCCCTAAAGGCCTCTGACTTGGCTTAACGACTGCCATCTATCGACGGCAGCCGGCACCAACTGCTTAACGTACCTTGCGAAGCACGGAATCGCTAGGAAAAAATGCCACTAGCGTTAGTCATAGACGGTGACCCATCCATGGACTGAACGCGCCGTATGTTGCTTAACCTTAGTGATCGTTTAAGATCACTCAGGCAGCCCAGGCTACGAGCGGTTCAGTGCGTCAGTCTACTTGAGAACTTTCTCGGCCGGCCCGCATTGTGCTGATATTTACACGAACAGATTGGAGCCCCTTTCGACCCCCCCTCTATCTTTGAAGCTGGTTATGTTATAAAACTGAAGTTGGTACCGGTGTTACAATCACCGAAACAAGCAATGTTTCAAAGTCCATGCTTCCCAGCTAGTGTAAAATTATTGAGATGCAATTTTTAAAAAATCTGAATTTTCGGCACACATTTTGATCTTGAACAAAAATAAAATACGACGTAAAAAATTACAATATGGGCATCTGGTTAGACTAAACAGAATCATATTTTCAATTGTGTGTTAAGGAAATTTTTTTTGTTGTTAACGGGGTGAAATGCTTTGTTGACCATAACCGCCACCCTTGGGGGAGGGCGACGGCCGTGTGTCGGACTCTCCTCTCCTAATAATAGGAGAGGCATACCTCCTAAAACACTCCGGGGGCCGTCCTGTCGCTCGCGCAATGTGGGCGCCGCCGGATCTCGCAAGTGGTGTGAAACCACAACGCGAATGCGACAGCGGCGCCCCGGCGAGTCGACCCGACTCGCAAGGAGTCGGGCCGACCCTCACTGGAGAAGGGGCATGGGCCCCCCACCCCCTTCTCCCGTCACCATGTCGGACGGCAGGTCCCCAAACCTGCCGCCTATGACCCTCACTCAACCGGCGGCGCAAGGTCCCCCGTGCCACCGGCTCTCCCGGCGGAGAGGCGCGAGCTCCCCAAGCCTCCAGCTACCGAAGACCCGTTGTTTGGCCCTCTGCCAGGTCTTCGGCCCATCTAGTCAACCCTCCCATGAAACATCGCTCGGCCAGGGACCATATGGGGTGACCAGTCCCTGGTCCCTGGCTTACCTCCCGCAGTTTCCCCTCCCAGGCCCGGCTTGTGGATCTCGCGCCCCTCCCCGCCCCTCCAGCCCTCTTCCATGGCCTCTGCTGGACAGAGGGACATAGAGAGGGCCCCCACCGTGTGTTTTTTATAGAGGTTGTCTCCTCGCGGCCCGAAGGCCCCCGGCCCCACTCAGTGTGGGGTTACGGGTGCGGGGCCCATAGTGGACCCCGCGGGACATCCAGCTGCGCAAGCCACTGGACGTCCCCCTCCCTATGGTTTTGGTCCGCGCCGGCCGAAGCCGGTACCCCCCATATCTGGAGGGCGTTCCCCTATCCGTCACCCAGGGGACGCGTCCGATGGAAGACCAGAAACTCCGCACGGAATGGAAAATTACCTAATCAGTAGCAGACTGAGAAAATGTTATTATTATGCTAAAATTAAAGTTAATAAGCCGGTGTTTCAATAATTGTAAACTCAGAATAAGACTACAATTGATTGATTGTCTTTAAATAAAATAACTTATTTGCATTTCATTTGACATAATATGAAGACAATACTTTAAACAACACTAAAAATACTTTAAATAAACGGGGTGAGTGGGTTACATAAGGTCGTAACTTAAATTAGCAGTGTTATGATAAAAAATATATATTTTCAATGTAAAATTTACCGATCACACCTTGTATGTTAATGTCATAAAACTGTGTAACAATCTCTGTAAACTTAGGTAAGTCTGGGCCCTTAGTGCGAGTTTTTTCATTCACTTTCGATAGCGAGAGCAATTTGTATAGGAGTGACAGAGAGACAACTAGCAGGCGCGCTTTGTCACTCATATGGAATATGAGTTTACGTTAACGCGATCGAGTAGTTAAAAAAACTCGCACTAAGCACACTGGTCTGTAAACGTAAAAAGTCACATAACATTTTTGTATTCTTTTCTAAAAGAGTTAACATTAATTGCAAACCCCAAGTCAAATTGCATTCTTTAAAAGGCTAACAAGGACAACCAGTTTATAAGATTATATTAGTTTTGTAAATTTATCTATAATTAAATACGCCCAAGGAAATATTGACATATAATGAGGAAATATTGACATATAATAAGGAAATATTGACGCGTAGATAGATAATTAGCATTAATAACTGGAAATTGAATACCAGAAATTATAAAGTCGACAAGCAAACAAATGAACTTTTATAAATTTCTAAGCATTTGCAATTTTGCATGTTCAAATAATACTAAAGAAAGAGGAGGCCGGGCATAAGAACGATGTCATGGTTGTAGGTACAACATCAAAGAATGAACCGGTGTTAAAACCGCGGAGAAGCTGTTCAGGATGGCACTGAACATTGTAAGGAGCTGACTGTCACCTTCAGTGATGGAGAGGCACTTTGAGAAGAAAATTCCAAATAATGCCAAGTGCAGTAGACGATGTTGCAAGTTGCCCAGTGTAGTAATAAGAACACAGGCTCTACACTCGACAACTAGCCACTTGCCTAGCGCAAGCTCTGTAACATTTGCCTTAGTCTGCGGCGGGCGTAGGTATTACAGAGAGCTTTCGCGCTCACGTGCCTCGCTTTCTAGCTGAAGGATAATGGCAGGAATGTGACACGAACGGGCCAGGGCTAATGGCCTCGCCATCTGAGGTGTATAAATACAAAACAATAGGCAACAGCGACGTCCTACATCGTACGAATGCTTCGCCTACGCTAATAACCATTTAAACAAAAGAGGTGTTCTGCGAGGAACCACTTACGTTTTTTCGCTAGTCGTTCATGCATTTTTGCGAAGGAAAAAGATTTCTGTGTTAACCGTGTAGTTTAGTCCTCAGCCAGTGGAAAGTGACGCTATCGCTGGCCATAGGAATAAAAATTTAGGAATAGGAATTTCAGGTTTTGTTTTACCAAACTTTTTCCCAATAATGCTCCAGAGTACAAGGCATTTTTTTTTAATATAAGTGGAAAGATCCGACTTTGGACGATCTGCAATGAATAAACATAACATAAATGTAGGGATTCGCGTTAATAACTTGACAGCTTTGGCAAAACTTTTTTTTTTAAATATCTATTAAAATAAAAGTTTTGCCACAACTATGCGATCATGAAAACCAAACAAATGTCATATCACTGAGATCTTTTCTTGGTTGAATCAACACCTTATTTTTTTAACAACTAGTTTAATCTAGGTATTGTAGAATTTGACAAAATATTAAGAAAAATAGCTACTAATTCGATAGTTTCAGCAACTCCGTATTAGTTTCTGCTTGGCAATTGCTCGGCATTTATATTCATCAACTAATGATCTTTGATGAAAGAAGCTACTTAGTTTTTCTAAACTGCAACATTTTCAAAAATAGAGAAAAGTTGTAGAGACCTTAGCGTTGTATATTTTTATTTACATATACATATATTTGCTTCAGAGCTGTACCTTGCTTTTGCATCATATTTGTCATTTATACGTACGCCCATGTTTTAGTAACACCATTTCACCTTCTTTATTACACAAAGAAAATTAAATCCCATTGTCATGCTGGCTCTATCGGTCCATTTCAAACTCTACAGATTAAGTGAAATAAAAAATATATTTAACCGATCCCAGGGCCCGCTTTTGAAGTCTTCCCATTTTGTGTTCAAGATAGCTCTGGGCGCCATATTGTTTTATTGCAAATTGGTTGGACGCAGCCCGCTGTCCTTTACATATACGAGGCCATTAAACTACACTCGGTGGCCAGTCACGTGTTAAACGAAGCCGATGCGATGCAGCTCCAGCAAAATACAGGTAACTGGGAGTAGAAAAATCATTGTTATTGATTTGATTATTTTGTACTCTCGCAAGCCGCGCTGTAAGTTGAAGTTGATAATTTAAGTTGTGACGTCTGCAGCATCGATTTTTCGAAAAATATTCCTTTTTCGAAAAATCGATCGTGCTGCCAGCACCTGTTAAGATTTGGAGAGACAGTAGTAAAGTTTAAGTAGTAGTTTAAGTTCGACGGGAGATTTCCGCACTTGGATCATTGCACGTAGCCAGTGCTGAGATATGTAAATAGTTCAGACACTATGGTTACGATGATTTTCATAGTCAGCGAGTGGTACTGCTACTATAACTACACAAATGAACGTAACTTAGGAAACAAAGCAATTGGTACATAGCGGGATTTGAACATGATTGAGAAGCGTTCTACCGCTGCCACCACTCAGGGCTAACAGTAAAATACCAATTTTTTTTTATGGTAACTAATAAACACTGTACTGACCAAGTTCTGTTTAGACAGAACTTGGTCAGTACAGTGTTTATTAGTGTTTATTAGTGTTTAAGCAAGGTAAAGTAGCAACACGTCTACATTGACCTCAGTCATCCCCGTATCATCGCACCTATCGATTCGTGAAAATCGAAATTCTACCCTGTAGATATATTTCAATCCCACTCACCCTTGCTCACTTCGCTGAGCTCTACTATAACATTACAGCCATTTCGCAGATCTTCGCATTTCACTCTAATATCACCCCATTAAGGTACAATGTTGTGTGTATCCCTTTCCGCTATTCAACCCTTTGTCAGTTGACACCTAAATTCACCCACATTATGCAGGATAGCAGAATTAATTTTATGCCTCTGATGTAGAGAGGTATACGTACTAACTGCTGAGTCATATAAAAACAATGTAAACATTTCCCCATGGAAATTTACTGGATTTCACATTATACCGGCGTTTGTTAGTCACATTTTTAACCTTTTTAAAGAGAAATATGTAAACAATATCAAAATTTAATGGAACTTAAAGGGTGATTAATGCATACAAAAAAACAACAAAATATAGAATGTTATCCATTTGTATACAAATACATCTGATGTCGTCAACGGTGAATTAGGCTTCTGTTAATGTATCACGAACATCGCAGATGCCATGCGCGGTCTCCGAACGTTAATCGAGTATGAAGCTATAATTCCGCAGCGATAATGAATATGACAAACGGTTTTCTTGCACGGAAGGTTTTTCACCTTAATAACCGAGACCCGAGTCACCAAAATGTATACAAAAGGTCCGTAATTTACCCGGCGCGTTCGCAACACGAACAATGTTTATAGAACATTGCTGGGTGGTTGAAAAATTTTGTAATTAAAATAGTTGGAAAGGCCGCGCCGCGATAAGATCACAAAACACATTGTAGACAGCCGTAGATAAGTATCGTAACAAACGCAGATACATATATTTAGCGGAGTTAGAGTCGGCCGCCTACTCAGTGTAGCTGTGGCGAGTGCGTGATTGCGCTTGACACCCGTAATATCCGGCTGTCCGCCGCTACCCGCCGATGATATCAATTTCAATTTGTTGTGGTCTTATAACGGCCGCTTCTGCTCGTTCCATTGTACGAATCGATTTCAGTCCCAGTTTCCTGTTGCATCCACTATGGAGTTACTAGCTGCGCTTTGTCATACATTCGGCGATTGAAACTTCAACGATAATAATTGTACTAATATGTATAATAGGTTATTTAACGTGTGAAATGGCCTATACTTTCCTCAGCGAAGAGACAGGTGCCCCTCGGTGGGGATATAATGGGTTACAAACACACAAACATAAAATATATATTCTTACTAGATGTGCCCCGCGGTGTTACCCGCGGCTTAATAGGGAAAATAAATTGTGTATTAACAGCAATTGGGCGTGATCTTAAGTATTATGTTTTAATTTTCTATATTAGAACAATTTTTTGAAAAAGTTATACACAAAGTTCCCCATACACTATCCGCGAATTCACTTTCATCGATTTCTATGATGTATGCGACGATATTTTTTACAAATGTTAAATACCTACTTTACGTAACAATTACCCACGCCAACAAACGCTTTCGGAAGTATAATCCGACGGTGAAATTCTTATGCCCATAAAGGAGAATTCTCATATTTCAAAACACAT
Source organism: Yponomeuta plumbellus (assembly GCA_947310845.1). NCBI lineage: Eukaryota > Metazoa > Arthropoda > Insecta > Lepidoptera > Yponomeutidae > Yponomeuta > Yponomeuta plumbellus. Next base: position 10,724,664 of record OX371193.1, read on the forward strand.
TCTTTTCGAGAGCTCCGTGCTCAAACTGCGTGAAAATTAATCGATCGATTAGTCATTCGTTTGCTCGACTCGCCGCGACTCACGGAACTAAAGTTGAACGCGGGGTCACGTTTGTCAGTACATACTAGACTAGTATTCAATGTTCTAAGTTCAGTACAGTGTCATTCGTTACCTACCTTCTACGCCTGACCGCGGACACTCAGTTGCTCGATTTGATTTCTATATCGCACCTCCATGTTTTACGTAAGGTGTGACAGGGGCGTGTAGTACAATGTAGCCTTGTAATTAACAATGTAAACTAGTGTAGTATTTTATAATGCCTCGCGATGCTCATAAATAGTAATAATACATTACGCCGCCTAATCGCGGTTATTAGGTGAAATTTTATTTTAATAAACGGGATTAGCCCGTTCCACATACATATAACTAGACTGCTATTTTGGACAAGTATGCGTTTTTGGGGTTCCGTCTTTCAAGAGGAAAAAACCGAAAAAGTGCATGTCGGTCCACGTGCAGTGTAGGGTTTCGTAGAAAGAGTAGGTTTAATCTGCTCTACAGAACTAATAATTTAATTTTAGTAATTTGAATTTGATAATGGATTTTGTACGAAGTTTTCCTTTTTAACTATTATTCGTTAACATACAATGCTCGGTTCATTTATCAGGACTATTATTTTAGCCTTTTTAGTTTAAATTAGTCTGGAAACTTTTTTCCTTTTTTCCATTTGTAAAAAGGTTTTAATTATTTCTTTTGTGCATATTATACTGTTGTATAGTCGATATTACATCAACCTAATGCAAGGTGACTGAAATTCGCATGTGTAATGCAACGTATTTTGAGCTATGGAACAATTCCTATTAATTTAAATTAAGAAAACTAAATATTAAAATTCGCAGGTGTTCCTGAACTAGGAGTGGCTTATTTATTTATCTTTCATAAAAAAATCTGTAATTTTGCACGGATAGCGGTTAAAATAATGAAGTACTTACTATTTTCGGTACGGTAAATATGTTTTACGAGTAAAGATATGTTGTATTTTATGGGAGATAAATAAGAACCACCTTGAGTTGACGTAGCTAATTTCGCACTGCTTTATTGGCGTGAAACAACAATAATCCTAATACCCACAATTTATAATCAACAAACATAACAAGATATTAGGTACATGGGTGTTCATAATAAGACGTGCACACGTTTGAAAGTACTATGAAAAAGCAATTAAAGCAATTAATTACATAATGAGGTTGAATTGTCAGTTCCGCAAGTTTGTTTGAAGTTTGGTATTGCGATCGTGCGAGCGCATATGTTTCACGAAGCCTCCCCCCTCTCTGCCCCTCCCATTACCTCCCACTCAGGAGGGAACCCATCGCGTCGGCCAATAATTATGGTAATAATAAGGCGGTCATAAATCTGCCAATTCATTTGTATGGATCGTAAATAAAATTAACCAATTTAGCACTTATATCAACATTAAAATGCAGAAGCGCTTACACTGAAAAATTGTGGTCACAGCTTATCAGAGCAAAGGATTTGGTGAACGAAATACCTACGATTTAAATAAAATTAACAAATAACAACAGCAACTACGTTTTACAAAACAGTGAGACTAACCTCCGGTTTCTTGAACGCTAATAGTCTGTTAATCTACCGTTAACAGACTGTCAGCTATTTTTTTGTATGCATTTTTGCCAACTGACAGCTGTTAACAATAGATTAACGGAATGTTAGCGTTCCAGAAACTGGAGGTAAACTTATTGTACACAAATCCATGTACCAACGCGACTTTAAAAAATATTTGTATTTCCAAAAAGGAAACCAGCGACATATTATATTCAATGAATATTCAAAGTAGTTCTGAGAATTTACCGCAATTTGAAAATCCAGCTCTGTATGGCGCCCAGAGTGCCACTGAAATTAATGTGCTGCCACGGAGAAAAACGAGCCACCGCCACCGCACCGCGCCTCGCACCCACGATACTTTTCACTACAACTAAGCCATCACCGATATAACCCTTATAATGTCAGGCAATAGAGCGATATTTCCACAAAATCCACAGCTGAAATCAGAGGGCCACGTTACATGCGCCGCTCCACCATTCTACTTTTGCTTGTATGAATTATTAGACGCGTCAACCGGTAAAACTCGAAGGAAGGACTTTTAAAATTCAATGCGTAGATGATAATTTGGATAATTACGCGAAAGGATATAAGATAAATTATGAAAACTCATTTAAAAGGGATTCCGTAGTCATCAAAGACCCCGAATGGTTTCACAACTGTTCATGTTTATTTATTGTGCCATGTCGTGTAATTTTATTGGAAATAAAAATAATTTCAATTTCAATGTTTATTTCTCTGCAACCTAGTATAGAGACAAAGAACTAGGCAGCAATTTGGCATAGATGTACATCATGGAAGTCATGTCAACAAGACGGTACACCCTGTCCATAAAGTCTACAAAATAAAGAGTGCAATTTTGCTAATAATCTTCTTTTCTCCAAACTTTTAGTACCTACTTACTAAAAGACAGTCTCAGCAAGGAGAATTCACCTTGGTCTCAGTTACAATTATTGTGCTCATATTACAATAGAAGATTAACTGAAGAGTTCGTACAATATTTAGTTACACTTCATTTCCGGTTTCTAGACTTTATGGACAGTCTGTAGGATAAAATGTTTAAAAAAAAATTTCACGGTATCTCCCCTTCATCTAAATTAGGAATGTATTTTTCTCGCCTACTCCAAAGTATTATTAAATTTTTGGTTCAAAAATAACGTGAGTGTAAGAAAACAATCATTCGATTTTCGGATCAGTTTGCTAAAATAAGCGACAGATCGCAAATTTTTGTTAGAGTTAGGCATCGTCCTTCTCCTAGCTAAGCGGTTGATTGTAGAAAGATGAAAAAATGTTATAGACTTGAAAAATAAACTTACACGCCTGAGTAAGTTTCAACGAGTAATGAGCGACCAACTTTGTACTACGTGAAAGTTGTTATTCCCGAATAAAGTGAAAAAGTCAGGGCAGTAGCACATGCACTGAAGTTAAAAGAAAAACCAGTTTTTGTTTTACAATTATCATCAAACCATTATGTCCCCATCGAGGGGCACGGGTCTCTTCCCTGAGGAAGGTATAGGCCATACTCCACCACGGGGGCCAAGTCCGGATTGGTGGAGGCTTGTAAGACTAGTGGTTGGTCTTACTGTCAGAAGTTTTCAAGCCGCCCTAAGGCTCTCTGACTTGGCTTAATGACTGCCGTCTATCGACGGCAGCCGGCACCAACTGCTTAACGTGCCTTGCGAAGCACGGAATCGCTCGGAAAAATGCCACTAACGTTAGTCATAGACGGTGACCCATCCATGGACTAGACGCGCCGTATGTTGCTTAACCTTCGTGATCGTTTAAGATCACTCAGGCAGCCCAGGCTACGAGTGATTCACACGATATGTTTTACAATAGTATAGTACAATGTTTTACCTCTGAGTTTTTACCAAACTATTATTTTTAATATAGTAACACCAGGGCCTACGTTAATTACCAATGTCGTTTTCAAGGTTGTTTCAAAAACCCTGCGCAATCCTTGAAATATGATCGTTAGTGTGTCATTTAAACCAATTATACTCGAAACAGTTAATTTTTCCGCTTACAAGAAAATAAAAGAATAATGAAACAACCCCTATAGGTGTAGTAGGCACTTACTTATTTTCACGATATTTGCCTTCACTGTTACCGAATGGTAGTAGTAGGTGGTAAATTACGTAATGTGGAAACAAAATAATACGTTATTAAAATTCAACCACGGGATACAACCCTTCATATTTAGTGAATTCCCAGATTTCCCAGTACCAAGAACTTCGCGTAGGTATGTGAAGTAGCTAGTCAACCTACTGAGCACACACTGCTTTTGCAAACATTTAACTACAACAAATATGTGCTTTCTGAGCTTAGTTCGTCTCTGCTACTAATATCAGAATGCATACCTGATTTATTTTAATACTGAAATAATAACTACGCAACTAAGTCGCCATAAAATACGAAATGTTGACTCAGCGATTTGCTTCTCCAATTACCTACGTTTCTCGTAGGAGTGTTTTAAACGGACCAAAAAGTCACCCGTGTGAAGCGTCAGGTGGCGGAGCGACCGGCGCTTTATCAATGGACGCCAATGATCGAATTAATCGGGTTTAGTGAGAATAACGACTGCAGTCACGGTGCGCCAGTCGGCCGGGAATTCCCAAAATGAATCATTTGGAAGTGGACATTCACTAAAAAGAACTTTTTGCTTGTTTTCTCTTCCGTTTTATTGGGGCTTACGATCTCCATCTCCTTGTCGATTTCATTGGCAACGATAAACATGATTAATGAACAAAGAACCAATTTGTTTTTTACTTACAGTTATTTGTCAGGAGAAAGCCGATAGAAACGCCGAGCAGAATGAGGAAAAACAGGAGCAGGAGAACAATTAATGCTGGCCGGCAGTAATGTATCCAGCAGTAGTCCTCAGTGTTAGCCGCGGGCGTAGACGACAACACACAACACTTTCCACACGAGCCCTCATTGACGGGCGTGGCCCTAACCACTGCACTGTTGCCCTGCTGGTTGACTATCACTCCCTGCATGGGAGCATCACTGCCCTGCCCATACGCTTTTTCCGAAACCCGTGCGAAGCCCGAGCTGTCATCGTCTTGAGCATTACTGTAAACCCCGTACGACGCTACCATGTCCACTCCGGAAAGAGATCTCGATGTTCTGTTCTCCACGGCTTCCTGGACAACATGGTTGTCTCCACTCGGCCAGCACTCGCATGAGCATCTGTCCTCTTTCCTCCTTTGCCGCACCTGGGCCGCGTCTGCTCTGATTGGAGCCTCTGTTTTCTTCTCCTCTTCCTTTTTGATTTTGACATCTTGGGGAGACTCGTGATTGACTTCGTAATGGGGCTGGAGGTTCTTGTGGTTCTCTATGTACCAGTGGCGCTCCTCAGCGCGCAGAGTGGTGTCGTTGTTTCCTTCGTACACATCGGCGTAATTGGAGAGGGGGTGCGAGGTGGGGCTGTAGAGGGGTGCCGAGTGCTGGTTGTAACCGCGGTCGTACTGCGGAGGCCGGTTATTGCTACTGTAATACGCGGCAGATGCAGGCACGGTGAACTCGTAGCCCGGCCTGTTCATCTTTATCGCTCAGTTGCCTCATTTGCGCTCATGTTGCGAGACCGCCGACATCATTGACATTACACGCTGCGAATGATACTCTGTATTGTTAGAGATTTGGCTTTGATGATAACAATAACTTAATAATTACGAGTAAAAGTGAGGTATATAATAACCTTTTAGTTAATGAGCAGTTATTTTACCATCGTAGAACCCAAGTTAATAGATACATTTACTGAGCGTATTGTGAGAAATACGAAGGGAAAAGCTAGCGCCTCGTCAGTGTACAGAAAGGTAAGTTGCGAGACGAACTTAGTTGATTTTGTTACGTGTTACATTCGGAGGCGGAAAGTTATAGGGTAAAATACACATCCCTTATCTCAATTACGTCTCTTGTCTGTAGAAATATTTATCTTTTACACAACAACATGAGCCCGAACAGACCTTTTTGTCTGCTGTGCTACTGCTGCAGTTTCACGAATCCTTTACGAAGTGACTTAAGTGAACAAATATTATGTCCCTACTTATTTAGCTTTCTATTATTATCCAACTGCCAGGGCAAAGGTGAAATTTTAGTTTATTCAACTGGCAAAGCAATTGTTATTAAAATTATCTTTATTTGCTTTGGCAGTTGGTTTTTGAGTGATGAGTTTTGATAAATCAAAAAAGTTTTTTTAGGATGTGGAAAGTAGTAAGCAGTGGTCTTTATCTACCACTCCATGTTTACATGTGAGTTTGTGAGTATGTGTTTTGTTTAAAACAGGGTTTAGTAGGATACATACATAGTTACTACCTAACGAAGTACCTACATCTAATATCCACTAATCTCATGTGCAATTTTTGCTCGCCTACACCATGCAATAAAGAATATTCTGTCTGTCTGTATATTATTATCTATCTACAACCCAAAGGTTCATTCATAGGTTAGAATAGGCTATTTGACAGTGTGAAAAAAAAAGTATTACTTATACGTATTCATATAAATTATGAGTCTTAAAACCACTTTAAAGCATTTTAACTACAAAAATGTGTCATTCATCCAAAAAAACAGGATAAAATTTGATAACTATATCTGCAGCCTATTTTATCGAAAACAGCCTGGATTGTCCGAATCTTTGATGACGTCACAGGTCACTAAATATGGCATCTACCATTCATGTCGATCTATCGTTCATTGGTTTTGTTTACTGACCATTGATTTCATGATTCCTATGCGACGCCGTATTGACGAAGATAGCGTTTTGGCGGCTTATTTTAAAAGTTAATTTTTGGTTGCTTCTTTTAGACGAAATATACAAAAAAAATTAAAATTATTTACTTTCTGAGCACTCAATGAACACCAACAAAAAATCTGAGTAGGTTTTCGGAAACCTGTCAAATAGCTTACTGATGTCTAACTTTTAAAGCGCGAATCCTTAAAATTTACTTTTACTTGGAAAAGGTCGCCTTAATTGAAGCAATGTGTTGACTTTGAAACTTATTAAGCTTAAAGTAGGCAATATAGGGACCGTTGATAAAATTGGGATAATCCATGCCTAATAATTACTCTCAAGATCAACATAAATATTTTCAAAGTTGGACCGCTGCTTAGGAGTTTTACGAGGGCGATAGTGGTCGGGTTAGAATTTCTAATACCGTAATACGGCCAAAGTATCATAACAAAGTTTTGGGGGTTAATGTTACGCGATATATTTCGGAGAGTGTAAAACCCTAAGTTTTCTTCACGCAAAATGGAACAAAAAAGTGATTACGTCACGCACTATAAATCTTTTAACGCCAAGAGGGTTTTTTACTAGCGGATCCCCAACCCTTTTGGGGAAGCTTTTTGTCTCTTAGGTTATTTGTATATTAAATTAAGAAGAGTAGAATTTTCTTAATCACACAATAAGAATCTTCTTAAATTTACTTTTTCAGACCATGAGTCGGCTTAATGAGATAGTATACTATATACTTTAAAATGTAATAGAATACATGTAAACAAATTTGATTCTTATCGGAGAAGTCATATCAAAAGATTAATAAAAGTCACTTTATATAATTTTTAAATAACATAACATTTACATACAGGCACATACGTTGCTTCTGGCCCCACACTAGGATACACTGTGTCGTGGGAACCAGAAACAGCGACGTCACAAACATGTAAACATCCAAGACCTGGGTTTCTTTTTTTTCTGTCCCAAATAAAATCTAATACGTATAGAAGAATATCCTGTCACAGTATTAGTTATCAAACTCCCCCGAAATGGCTTCACCGATTTCTATGACTTTCTTTGTGTATATTTGGTAGGTTTGCGAATAAGTCGTAGGTTAATTTAATTGGCAATTAGCAAGGGAACGTTTGCCAGATTAGATAGTACTTTTTATAATACAACTAATGGAATATTTTTTCTAGTCACGTATATAAATGCTTCACACGTTGCTAGCGATGACTTATAATTTACGAATCATTTATTAATATTTGAGTTATATCTTTATTTTATATATATATCAACACCCTTAAGAAAGCGGTGGTGGCGTAGTGGGGTTGACCTTTGCTTCTCGATCATGAGGGTCTGGGTTCAAACCACGCATGTACCAATGACTTTTAGTTACGTACATTTGTTTGCACAGCAACACCATTCGCTGATAAATTGTGCCCGGATAACGGCGACAGGCTTGCCACTTGTCACGTGGGACCTAATAAACTCGGCAAAACGTGGGTCCAGTTCTAGAGACTGGTGCCTCTGCCTACCCCTTCGGGGATAACGGGCGTGAGTTTATTATTATTATTATTATTACTCTTAAGAAATTGTTTTATAAATAAGAAGATTTTCACATTATTTTAGCTTTGCAATAGGTACAACCATATCTTATCTTATCTCTAATATATAAAATTCTTGTGTCACCACTCATCGTGTTACTGCGCATACTCCTCCGAAACGGCTTGACCGATTTAGATGAAAATTTATGTGTATATTCGTTAGGTCTGAGAATTGGTTGTTATCTGTTTTTCATACCCCTATCTGGCAAAACAGCGTTTGCTGGGTCACAAACATGTAAACATCGAAGACCTGGGTTTCTTTTTTTTTGTCCCCAGCCGGGATTCGAACCCGGGACCTCTCGCATGTAGGCAGATGCGCTAACCGCTGCGCCAGAGAGGTCGTCAAGTGAATTAGTGATAGTAAGACTGTAAAAAACTACTCATTTTAAAGCCACAATAATTCCACCTTACATTTAAATATCTCACGAAACTTATCGCGCATTGTCTCTACTGATCGAGTGCTCAATTCCAATCTCTTTTTCTTCCCGCACGCAAGTTTTTCCAAATCTGCGACTTTCATTCTAGGAATTGTTTTCAACTCAATCAAAAAGCCGTCAGCTGAACCCGGCGAGCTTAAAGTTAAAGTATTGTCTTCATCCAATTTTGTTAGCTTCAAATTCTATTAATCAAAGTTAACAGCCTTTAAGTTGGAAGACGATTAGCTCTCGCTGCGATGTCAAGAAGTTCTTGCGGACGCGAAATTGTTAATTTCATAAGGGCTTCCTACAATCCGGCCCCTTTCCGGGGATTGTCGCAAAAACAGGGAGGGTATGCCGCCTTTATTTATTTATACAAACCAAAGTGGTGGCGGTCTTTTACTGCACTAGTAGTTGAATTACCGACGAAGTTATTGAATAACCACTGAATAAACTATTGATGCGTAGGTTGGTTTGCATTGGTTTGCATTTACAATCGTTCCATAAAAATATAAAATACAAATGATGCAAAATACTACTGCAGCAAATGACCGTCACTGCCACCGCTACCGCCACCATCACCACTTTGTTCTGTAAGTTCCTTTAGATAAGATGCACTCAAGAAGCTGGTGCATGACAAAGTAGAAAGTGGCTGTTGGAGTTTCATTTAAAAATCTAAATTATAACACGAAAATAACTTCAAACATACTATTTGTAGCGTTATTCTTGAATTTAAAATAATAGTCATTCTAATTATGTTTCGATGCATACTAGAAGCTAAACAATTACGCAATCGATGAGATTTAAGTGAGTTTCAACTAACCCACAAATCTGTGTAACGCCTAAAATAATATTTAGAAGAAGAAGAAGTTTTTTTTTATTATTATTCAGATTTCAGTCATTAGTTCCTAATTCGTTTGGTCTACTTATTCGATATAGAAACGAAAGAGAAAGGAGTCCATAAAAACAATTACCACCATCGCATGTTTGGCTAGTGAATGGCGTAGAATGGAAACACTGCACTACGGAAATTAAGTTTGTTAATGATTAATAACAGTTGGAACTGAATTCCTGCGAAACGGGGGTGCACGGGCGTTAAAGGTGAATCACCGCGCAGCCAACTTTGAAGAGCCCATACAAGGATCCGCCGTTTCCTATCACAGAATAAGCCCTACATAACAGGTTAGCTTGCCTTTTCAACTAAAACATAATGAGGGCTTTTCAGAGCGTCATTTCAGCCGTTTTCTCATTGAGTTAGGAATCACAGCCTCGGGCTATTGGTACCTTTGAAACATAATTTATATGGTGTCTGAAATGTAATGATGTCTACCTGTGGTGACAATGCCACGTAAATAAACAAGGCCGTCCTTCGGAACTCGTGTTTTCTGCCTCCGTAGGCGCTATACATCACTACCGGTTTTACTTTATCAACTTGAACTTCAAAAGGCTTCTATGAAATGTAGATTATATTAAGTGCAAGCAGCCTTTACATCCCACTGGCACAGGTCTTCTCTCACAAAGAGAAAGAGTATAAGCTATAATATCCACGTATGCCCAGCGCGGATTGCCGATTTCAAGCGCTGAGGTATTGAACAGCTCTTGATTCTTTAAGCGTGTTGAAGTACGATGACGGCTACCCGGTCGAGTCACGTGACGTGTTTTTTCATATCATTGACGCCTAGAAGGTTTGATATGACATGTGTGCGCGCGTAGACTTGACGTGGCAATGAAATTAAACCGCCATGTTCATGCAGTTGTTATTATACTACAATGCGTTAACAGAATCTAGGCCCTGGTACTCAGGTTTCCTCACGATATTTTCCTTCACTGTTAGCGTGTGGTATTGCTACTATAGCTTCAGAAATGTTCATAGTTTAGAAAACGAAATCATAGGTACCTACATGCCCGCACTGGGAATCGAACCTGTATGTTTTCTGAGTCTATTGTTCTACCCTCAGTCTATCACCACTAGTCACTAGTCTATATATGTAATTCTAAAGAAGATCTCTATCATTTATTATGTGAGTGTGCCATAAACGAACAAGAGAGGATAACTTTAAAGCAAAAACTTAGGCTAAACTCACTTGATTTGGGTTATATCCAATCAATGCTAACAGAACCATTGTGTCCAGGCGCATTTTTCATTTATCATTTCGTGAAACGAAGTTTATCTTTGAGGGAACCCCCCAATAGTTAAGATCTAGTTATTAATAATATTGTAAGAATTAAGTGTAATCGTTTGTTAGAATTGTATTAGTAGTTTTAGATGGAGCTGACATGCTCACCTATGTGAACAAAGCTTCAAAATAAATAAAGAGCATTAAAAAAACCTTTTCTAGGGGTCAACAAGGAACCCGCATAAACATATAAACGTTTAAACATTTACATACATTCCTTTCTGACCCCACACTAGGATACACTATGTCGTCGAAACCAGCAACAGCGATATCACGAAAATGTAAACATCCAAGACCTGGGTTTTTTTTCTGGTCTCCCCCAGTCGGGATTTGAACCAGGGACCTCTCGAATGGTAGGCAGATGCGCTAGCCGCTGCGCCACAGAAGTCGTCAATATTTGTATAACTAGTATAGTTTTGCCATGTCCATGTCCGTCCGTCAGTCTGTCCGCGGCTTAGCACAAAGAAAAGTACTAGAATACTGGCACATTTGTACATATAAATTACGCTGACAAAACAGCAGGATGATTTCATTAGAAAACATTTTGGCTACCTCCCCAAAACCGAAATCGGGGAAACAATATTGTTTCTTTGTTTCTCGCTGGTTGATTGTAGAAACGTGAAAAAATTCTGGGCAGTAGCACAGTAATGAAATTTAAAGGAAAACTTTTATTACTATGAAGGTTTTACAAGTTCATCGGCGATAAACTTTTAAAGAGAAAAAACAAACAACAAATTCCATCGAAGGTAACTTTCATGAAAGTTTTAGTTCTTTGAAGCAAAAAATCCCTCTTTCTATAGAACTCTATACTGCACGTGACCCGACACGCACTTAGCTGGTTTTACGTTTGTCGTTACTCGTCGAAATTTGCGATGGTTTCCTAATACTGGCACTGAGATTCCTAGGTACCTACATACTTCAGATGAAACACCGCCGGCAGCGAATCCAATTATGTACCTTACGTACCACATTTGGTATCATAATAAGGAGTATTTCATTTAAGAACACATTACGGTGCGGTGAGCGCTGCTACGCACGAGCAAAGGTTATTCAGTTAAAACAAAGTGTACGGCTCAACTATCCAGCACTCGAGTGGATTTCAGTTGGTAGGTAGTTGTTGGAATTGTGCAGAGTCTGGTCGCATGTCGACTGCAAACTGTGAGAATATATGCAAATGGTCCTTGCAACTTAGTTTGCCACCAACTGGTATGTGCCTTATTCAGTTCAGTGCAGAAGCGAATATTCTAATGCTCTAATGGTGGTTGAACGGTTCGCACTAACGTTCACTTTGTGGCGTTTAATAACGACCTACTTACCTGTTATAAAATGCAACCGTAATATGGCATATTAGTGCGAAAATTGTTTTTATCCGTAAGGAAAAGAACGGTCTTCTGAATCTCTTTATCTTTATTTCCATATAAATAATCTGACGCTGGACTGGAAAGATAGTGACATTAACAGATGCATTCGCATATGATATAGTCATATTGGCAGAGACGCTGCATGATCTACAAAATATGTTGAACGGCCTAGCTGATTCTTGTCATCGCGTCGGTCACCAAATTAATTTGGATAAAATCATAATTATGTACAACGAGAAGAGCTGAAGATTACGCATCTGACATACGTCCAGCAGTGGTCTAAAACCGGCTGATTATATTGACTGAAATATATTGACTTACTCAACTAAGTAAATCTCTGAAACTATGGAGAATAGAAACGTAATATTTGATTCTATTCAGGTTTAGAAAATTCACGTATTTCAAAAATCAATCAAAATGTCATATCATATGTACTATAAAGTCTCAGTCTCAAGCATAAAGGCCACTGCGCAGATTACCTTTAAAATAATTAATCGGATTGAATTACGCAAAGGGGACGTCCAACGGAAAAGAGTCTCCTGATAAAACATCAAATCTGATAAAGTATCCAGTGGCAGGGAAACTCCGGGAAACTAAGGTTCTAATTGGATTGCCAAGTTTGTCTCGCGCGAAGATAAAACTTCTTTCAGGTGAAAATATTCAATCCACTCAGGATTCTGTCTATCTATCTATGTAGCCCGGTACAAAAACAAAGCCGAAATCTTGTCTCAAAGATACTCAAAGATTCTATGATAAATTTAAAGTAAATGAACGTATCAGGGTTTTTGTTTCTAGTTAATACATACTTGAGACCTGCTCTAGTATTTTTCTATATAATGCGATAAATATCAAAGCGTTTAACTAAACTAAACTAAATAACTAAATATATGCTACCTGCGGGTGTATTTTGCATTGAATTGTTATTTCTTCGTTTGTATTGTGTTTTGTTTCAACTTATGTATTGATTAGAACAATTCATTTTAAGTTAGTAAATCTATTTATGGTATCATGAAGGATTAGACAGTTATTGTTTATTTATCTAGTTCTAGAGACTGGTGCCTCTGCCTACCCCTTCGGGGATAACGGGCGTGAGTTTTTTTTTTTTTTTTGTTTATTTATCCTTTTGGAAACCGCAGATAATACCCGTCTTTTTATGATACCTTAAATTAAACAACTCGTTATACAATAGCGTTGTCGTTAAAATATAAATTATAGTTAGAGAGAATAAGCAGTAGAATTTTTTTCCAGGCTATTCAAAATAAGATAATCTGTCACACTACAAAATGACTAGCTAAGCTATTTTTTAGTTCATTAGATTTTTCGTAGCATAAATACATACTTATGGGGTCATTGATTTGATCATGCAAATACATAAATGAAAGAAATTACTGTCCTCTTGCAAATCAGATATTCAGTTATAAATAAGGTGAGATCTAATTTGAATAACAAATTTCGTATTCCGTTAAAACGGAAAATTATAATAACAAATTCCTGAAATTGCCATCTAATTATTTTTTTCATCAAAGCCAAATCTCTTGTGCCTACTCTAACGCAGCGTGTTTAATTCCATCATCAGCACCAAAAAGGGTTAATAGACCAGTAGACCAGGGCAACGGGCCAAAGCACCCGTACAACTGTCATCGGCTCAGTCACTCAAGCACTGCACACACATCACGCTGGTTATCCTGTCAATACACAGAGTGAGTCTCCATTACTTTTGTTCGTGGGATCGGCGATAGGTTTTGTTTTTAAGATCGCGAGGAGAGTGGCGGGCGGAGCGCGGCCGGGGCGCGGCGTAGCATCGCTGGCGCGCGTCGCGGACTGCCATACTGCAAACCCGGCGCCCCCGCCCTCCGCCCGCCCGCCCTGTGTCACCGCCACTCGCCCAAAATCTAGGCGACTTTTCATTAATGTTGTTATCGGAATAAAACTTCTAACTAAGCCAAACTTTGTAACTACAGCTTTAATTAACTGTCCGTGAAATAACAAGCAAAGATTCTCGCCGAAGTTTCGAGTTACGGTTGGCGACGTTATGAATAAATTGCTGAGAGGTTATTGGTGGAAGCCTGCCCTTTTGTAAATAATGGTAATCTCAAATGGCATCCCTGATGACTTTTGCAGATGAGAGAGATTTGGTAAGTGTTCTTACTTAGAAATAAGTTTCGTTGTAGGCTTTACACGGTACTGTTATGCAGTGTTTTTTTTTGCCCTGAAAAGACCGTGTTAGTTTGTAGCTTGTTGAATATTTTTAAATACAACAGAGTAATGCCATCAGATTCACTTTTTTTTATCATGTTATATTTAGAGCGGGTACACACTAGGCGTTGAGAAGCGCGCGCGTTTGCATGTGTACTTCAATCGAACCTCATAGTTCTTACAACGCGCGTTACAAAAGCGCGCGCTTCAAAACGCCTAGTGTGTACCCGCTTTTAGATATCGTATCTTCCAAGGTTTCAAAAAGATGAAAAGTTTCTGGTTCTGGCTAATTACAATATAAGAATGAAAAAACAATTATGGAATTCGAACATGGAACTCATTAGGACCATGTCACGATTTAATTTTAATTTGAGAGACAGTCATTTGTTTTTTCGTAGTGGGGCCCTTTGAAAATTTTGTGTCGCTGTCAAAATGAATTTAACTCGTTAAAGGCGCTCTATGATTTTTTAGATTTTTGATGTGGTTGAAGTGAATAAGAGAGTTGCATTCAAATGGCATTTGGTGAGGAAGCGCCATATCGCAGCTATGTGTATTTGTGGTTTGGAGAATTAAGACATAGCTGTGAGCATCTCCATGATGAAGTACCCAAAGGTCGGTCGACGACTGCGATTACAAAGTCTAATATTGACACCATCCGATCTTATTGAAACTGACAAACTTACTTGTCAGCAAATTTATTTGTGCTTTGTTAAGCATTGGAATGAGCTAAGTGCAAAACATTTTACATCTGGATCTTAAGATCCGGAAGCTTTTCACGCGATGCATACCACATGGCTTAACGGAGGATCAGAAACGACTGCGTGTCCATGTCTAGTGGTGCCACAAAATTATAAAAAAAAATGAACTGAGGACAGTTATTGGCTGTCTCTAATATCGTGACAGGCGATGAAACCTGGGTGTACTGCTTTGAACGGAAAAAAAGTGTCGGCTATTCTTTTCAAGTTGGCCGACGAAATTAAGAAAAGTTGGAAGCATTGGTAAAAAAAAAACGGTTGCTAAAAAAGTGAAGAGGTACTATCGTGTAATAATTTACCGAAAAAAGGCAAATTATTACTCGATAGTACCATTTCAATATCAGAGATTAGTCACTGCAGATTGATACGTCATCACTTATGCTGCGGCCACACTTGAAGGCGAAGATTCGTGTTCGCGTTGTCGCGACAGAATTTCGTGTTCGCTCTACGGCGAAGAGCTTGGCCACATCAAATAAACCTTCGCTACGTCGCGACAATCTAGAACGTTGCTAAAATCATTTTGCCCTTTGATGTGCAGTATTTTACCGACAGCAGCGCGAAGGGTGTTTGTATTCGGGATGATGATTCGCGATAGGACGAATTTTTTGGCCATACATGTCGCGACAACGCAAATCTTCGCGTTGTCGCGATAGTGTGGCCGTACCATTAGAAAAAGTTCACGAAAAGTGTTCGCGAAGTACTGCCCTACTTCAGCACGATAAAGCATCCTTACATTCCACTAAGGTAACAGAAGCTTATTTGAAGACTTCAAATATAGAACTGATGACGCATCCGCTTATAGCCGAAACCTAGCGACATCTTTCTGTTTCCAAAAATTAAAGCCATTTTAAATTTAAGCTAGGGATACATAATAATATGCCCGTAGCTTGCACACTATCATACCAGCTCTTTGCACGTAACAGCTACTTTCATTATGTATACGCTAACTGGCGTAACGTGTCAGTTTGGCAACACCCCTCGACCCCTCCCTCAACAGGCATGCAAGTAAATCAAATGATGTTCCAGCTACTTCGCCGATTTACTGGCATGTGTATCCCCGGCTTTAGAGGTACACGGTTTACAAGCACTGAAGCGCCGGTGCATGCGTTCCGTGAAGCCATTGAAGAGGGCATCTAAGGAGTACTGATCCAACTGCTTTATACAATGGTTTCATCAGTGTTGGCATCATAATCAGCCAGTGTCAGTCTACTGCTGGACATAGGCTTTTCCCAACTCATCCCACTGTCACCATCTTCGGCGTAATGGTAAAATGGTTTCAGCGAATGCAAAAATGCATCAATTGCGCGGAATAATTTGATATACAATAAATGTAACTTAAGTTACATAATACTACAATTATTCTTCAGAATGCAGAATTTTTTAGTAATCCCTAAGTAAATAACGAACGAAATAGTTTATAAATGAATCAATTTGATGCTGAAGCTTAATTTATGGAACGTCGGAATATTGAATTCAAAATGACATTCGGCTATCGAGCCTTGCACTAAAAATATTAGATTTATTGATATCTCTCTGGCAGTAGCTCATACAAAAAGTTTCGCAAAAGGAAGTGGAGCAAACAAACTGGTGGGGAACAAACTTTTGTGCCGGCGACGCGCCGCGAACGTTACTTATCTGTGCCGCCCGCGCTGACAGCTGCAGATGAAAAATTGAAATTGTGCGCGATAAAACTACCTCAGCGTGCCGGCCTGCGATGGTGACTTTTACACAAAACAATACTAACGAGCTACCAGAAATAACCGACGAAAAACCAACCAGGTACATTTTTAGCATCA
This sequence comes from Yponomeuta plumbellus, assembly GCA_947310845.1. Lineage (NCBI taxonomy): Eukaryota > Metazoa > Arthropoda > Insecta > Lepidoptera > Yponomeutidae > Yponomeuta > Yponomeuta plumbellus. The sequence goes on from OX371193.1 coordinate 10,741,309, forward strand.
CTTAATGGATTATGCTGTTATTTTTGTACAAAATTATTTTTTTACCCAAGTTAACCGAAATACTAACTTAGAGCATGTAAAATCATTCACCTTCTAAATACAACGGTCTGTTGCATACCACTGAATACGGAAGCGGATGGCTGTCAAGCCATTGCGTGCAATAATATCGAGCCCGCCGAAAACGTCAAGCGGCGACCCTTCACTATTTATGGCGGAACTCGGGGCGGCGTCGAGTGCACCGCGTGAAGTCTCGCGTAAATCAAACTCATAAATTCTCCTATCGTGAAAGAACATTTCTCTTTCACACCCGACGTCTGCGCGGCTGAATGGATAACGTCGACCTTCCCGCGCCGGATCACCTCCGCCGAGTCATTTGCCTTTGTTCCTCCAGCAATTAATAAAGGACAGGGAGACGGTTCCCGGCCGCAAGCTCCATTGGCATATCTGTAATGATCTAGTGGAGCGCCGTAACCAATAACCACTCGCTGGGGCGGCCATCGATCACACTCACTGAATGAACGGCACCGCCACACGTGAAATGACTTCGAGTCGCCTGTCTAATTGAGCGCACGCCTACCTTGAAGGTCGCATGCCTTCCTGGAACTTTCCAGCTATTTATTACCACCAATTTTACTCTGAGATATCTGGACCACGATAAGTATATTGCATTATCGAGATTTGTACAAATGTTTGGTGCTGCTAACTTTATTGATTTACTGCTAATATGTTCAGCGTCTTTTCTTTTTCGCTTTCAAGGTTTAAGAGTGTCCAACTACGCGAGTAATACATACAAGTGCAAGCTTATAATTTGCCATATAAATTTTTAACAACTCATAAGCCTTAACCAGCGGTAATCTATGCAGAATAAATGGTAACCACAATGTTGGGAAGAATTTCCACGACGTTATGCTGAGCTTTTAAGGGACAATTGTTTAATATGGCTTTCAGTTGAACTTACGTTTATGCAATATCGTATAATTTTTCGTTGTAAATCCTAAAAAATTCCTTTTTAGTAGCGTTCCGGTTTCTTTTATTTTGAAAATAAATAAGGTTAGAGATGTCAAGTTTGTTTCTTTGGCAAATAAACTCCTATAGCATAGCACACAAAATTTCCAGAGCGAATTTCTTCCCATTTTTGCGGCGAGCATTAGGTCGCGGCCGAAACATTGGATAAGTTCCGCCTCTATATCGTTGTTTACGGCGAACTTGGAACTTGGTACGAGCAATTCACCTCATAAATTTCCATGCAATAACAGGCAACAGTTTCCCTAGACACTTGTAAGAGCAACACAATAAGCTGCGGTAGGTAAGTAACGGTCTGCTCACCAAATTGATAGTTTTTTCACCCTCTACTTACTGTAATATTGTGCCATCATCAGTCACTCTAGTGCCAATTAACACCGCATGACAGCTGCGACATCGGGTTTAATTATACACACTCCTGTCAGGACTAATATGAATCGAAGGTTAAATTGTATTCTAATCTCGAGGCAAACTTTGATTGATTCCAATGCGATTATTGAAATTGTTTGCGAACCGAATTGAGATCGGTTATTTGGGTGTTATTATATTACGATATTGTGCCCCGATAAAGCAATAACGGTTGCCATTAATTTTCAATATCTAATGACAGTTCGGCTATTGGTGAATAATAAAACCATATTGGTTGGTTTAGTGTCAACAGCAAAGCGTATTACCACCCGGGCATTGTGTATGCGTTCATTTGTAAATTATTTGCTTTCCCTTTTGTAGACATGTCGAGGGCTCTAGTAATGCTTAATTTACGCTCTCCATTCAATAAAATCCACACTAACGGAACTATTTGGAAGTTGCGATAAGATGACTCTGTCACGCGCTAATGGTTTAGTTACTGAAGTGTGCTTTATTATTATAGGTACTGTTTCAATTATGTGCTTTATAATTCATGCACATATAACTGCTTCGTTGGTCCAGCCGTTAACGTGCTTAACTGCCAAGATAGAGGCCGTGGGTTTGATTCCACGGTACATTTGTAGAAATGGTCTCAGTCCATTTCCATGTACCCTACATTTTCATGCAATGTTCTTGCCTGGTTACCATAGGACAGGGTTTTTTGTTCACATTTTTTTTATAAGCATGATGTCAAGCCGTTGCCCGTGCCCTTCGGTGGGGACATAATGGGTTGATGATGATTATCTCAAGCCTTTACCTGTCAACCAAGGTTCAAGGTTTGCCATAATCCTGACATTATTTATTTGCTTCAGGGCCATATGGCCCTGAAAAAATATTTTCACAGCACGCAGGTTCACCGATTACAGGTACTTAATATAAATTTCCCCCATTTCTTCTTTGTAAGTATGTACAATTATTTCATTCGACATTAACAACGTAACGGACTCTTTATTTCAAATAGCATCAAATACATCAAATACGTCACGTATGATCACAGATTTCCCAAATCGTGGCACCGAAATGAAAGGAGAGCCTTTCTTTTAAGGATGACGAGGGCACTGTTTATCTTAAATCAATTTACTAGGGCTGTCTGTAATAGGAACGGAGGGTTCGACAGTTGAAACTGATCCCGTTTAAGCCTTTCTGTGAATGTTTAGATAAGAGTTCTCCTGCCGAGCGACTTTCTGCTAAGAAGGGCAACCCCTTTCACGAGACATGGACGGGACATTCGAGGGTCGCGAAGGAAAATAAAGAGGAAAATAAAAACTCAGGCGTGTTGTAGATTTTGTAAAAAGATGAGCAAAAAAAAATCTGATGTGGAAATGTTCGCAGCTGCATAAAAGACAAAATAAAATGTTGAGCCAATATCATAGAGCCCCAAAATTACGTTACGGCCACGCCATATCACAATAAAACAAGAGCACGGTATTACAACAAACGTCCGGAAAATTTTTGGAGCTGGACGCAGCCGTAGGTCAGCCGCACGACAAATTTATCTGGCAAGCTGTCCCCGAAATCTGAAGTAACTCTTGGCAGAGTCTCGTGCGGTCGCTATCCGGTAATATGCTTGTATGGCACGCTGTAGGTCACAGTCCCAAGTTAATAGGAAGTTCCTATTTTCGACCCTATAGTGTGTGAAACGTGTAACGGAAACTTTAGTACAACTAAGTAGGACAAAGTAAAACTACGTATACAGAATGCATCAAAATCCTTTAGACTGCCCGAAGAGGGGCATTTTTTCTGACAGTACGAATGTTTTTTGTTATGAACTCTCCAAAGTAAGCCCATAGAAGTACCCATTTATCCAATAATCGGCGGTTCCATTAGCGCCCGATATCGCGAAAAACACATAAGTTGATTCATAAATTTTCATGCGCTGAATCACTCGTATTCCCGGCTGCCTGAGTGATCTTAAGCGATCACGAAGGTTAAGCAACATAGGGCGCGTTCAGTGTATGGATGGGTGACCGTCTATGACTAACGCTAGTGGCATTTTTCCGAGCGGTTTCGTACTTGGCAAGGCACGTGAAGTAGTTGGTGCCGACTGCCGTCGATAGATGGCTTTCAGGCCAGTTTTCAGGGCGGCTTGAAAACTTCTGACAGTAAAACCAGCCACTATACTTACAAGCCTCCATCAATCCGGACTTGGCTCCCGTGGTGGAGTATGACCTATATCTTCCTCGGGGAAGAGACCCTTGCCCCTCGGTGGGGACATAATGGGTGGATGATGATGATGATGAATGCTCTAAGAGAATCTTCGCGTCTTATCGACACGATCAGCCGGGCTGGGCTGGCTCATAGCTCGGACAAAGGCTATGACTCACCAATCACCATGCACCTATAGGCCAAGTAAAGCTTACTGACCCTCCTCAGAGGCAGTGGAGATCTAGGTGCAGTATTATATTCCACAGTTTGCTGTTTTCACTTTTAAAAAGCTCTGGTCAAAGGAGCGACGTAGTCTTGTTTTAAACAGCCCCACGAGATTCGCCAGGCAGAACTGAAAAAAAAAACTGTTTAAATATTCTTTCAAAGAATTATGTTTCGGACCCACTACCGAGACCCAAAGTTTTAGAGGAGCTAAGGTCATAGCCCACTCACACGACTCTGCTCCCACCCGGCAACAATAATATCATTCAAATATGGGCTTTAAATATTGCTCTTTAGATATATTTTACATTGGCATCAATGACAGCAGACAGTTCGCTGTCAGTAGCAATATTTAAAGCCCATATTTGAATGATATTATTTTTGCCGGGTGGTAGCAGAGTCGTGTAAGTGGACTATGACCTTTATCGAGTAGAATTCCACTAATTTTCAATAGTTATGAGGTTGTAGTTACATCCTTTGTAATGTAACGGCGACATAATGACGAATGTTGGCAAATTGAATTTGTGTCCTTATAGAACTTATTCGAACTAATTCTGCCCGTGTTTTGGTAAAAGTGCACATTTTTTTATCACTTCGAGAAACTAGTCTTAGTACTACGGCATGACGGTCAGCAAAAAAAATAACTTCACCAATCATCCAACATCTGAACCGAAAATTGGTCTAGAAGGAAAGTCTTGCGCCGATATCCGGGCAGTATTTTAGTTTTAGTTTCACGTCACGTCCACATAGGACGCTGACCGTAATACCGGTACGTGAAGTCTTACAATAAATCATAACGGCGTTTCAATTTACCGACTCTAATACAGCGGTAATAGGCTGCCACCATCTGCTGAAAGACCTGGATTTGTATTCAGCCAGCGATACGGTCATTAGTTAGTTAGGCCCTGCTTTCTTCGCCGCCAAATAGAAAGAGCTACTTTTTATCGGTCGCAATAGCATGAATCGGGAGTGCTTTTATATTTTACTAGCTAATCCCTCCAGTTTTACATTTGGAACTGAATAAATGAGTAATTATGTATCAGTCAAACAGTCTATCAAGGTTTCTGAAGGGTGTGAAAAACTTTTTTGTGATCATAACAACACATCTAAAGAACTGATCCATAGTTCCTTATTTTTACACGACTGTCCGTTTAAAGTGTTACCGCCAAATTGTCCATACAATTTGTTACAGCTGTTTCAAAAGGTGTGTATATGTGTTATTTTAATTATGTTAATATAAATATGCAAAGTTGGAAGAAAAACAAACCTCAATATTAAATTTTTACATTAAAACTTTCTCATCCTTTCCAAACTCTTTAAAATTTGCAGAACACTAAAATATATAATAATTATTTTCTTTGCATTTTAGAATATGTAAACATTTTCGCTAAAGGTAATTTGACCTTTTGCTTCCCTACAAAGCTATTTTTTTTAAATTCCACATGTATGTCCTTACAGGGTTTACAGAATTTATATAAACTAATGAAGTAGGTACCTAGCAACAAAGCTTTGTCAGGATCGGGACAAGTAGACAATTTGTTTGTTTGTTCATGTTCTTCATTTACCCGTCGTAGGTTTAGGCTTGAATTTATGTATTTATGCGCAATTGCTTAGTAACACTTGTGGTCAAGAATGAACACATGACCATATTTATGTACTAATTAAGCATTCAATATTCATCAGTTGAGTTGAACTTGAACATGCAAAATAAGCTATACACCGATTTGTTCTCTTTTTCCTCAGAATTTTACTTTGTAATCATGCATCTTCGTCGCTGATCTACATACGTGATAACCCTCATTAAGTAGTTAAGTTCAGTATTAACTAACCACTGAACACTTACAAAATTTCCATATTACACAGTATCGACTTTAAGAAATCATTACACCCACTTTCCGAGGCGAGAAAATCAAAATGCACACGTTGAATTCAAATGCAATTGAGTGATATTAACAAGCTCAGGCTGCGCAGGCGTCGCTTCATTAGAATCAATTTAGATATGACTTGTCCATAATGGCTGCAATTGACTGTCGAGGCGATAATCGTGAGCTCGTGGCTTGATTCTTTATCTGACTTATTTATTATTGGGTCATTCCGTTGGCCAATAAAATACTAAAAGAAAAGGCCAGTTGAGTCATTATTCACTGAAAGAAGTTGACAGTAACTCATTACCAGCTGACCTACAGCGACACGGCTGTCTATATACTATATCTACAACTCTACTAAGAGTTATTTAAAGCTACTACAGGAAGCACGTACAGTCACGAGCAATAATATGTACACACTGTCACTTTTTATAAGAATCTTAACTTAAGCCAATCTAGAAACAAGTGTACGACAATTTGTCCTAAATTATGTAACCGATGGTTAGATCATTTTGGACAAATTGTCGTACACATGTGCAGTACAAAACAAAATGTGTACGTCGTACAAAATGTGACAGTGTATACATATTATTGCTCGTGACTGTACATGTAATATTATTGATTACAGGGTGCGCCGTCCAAACCCAATTTGAATTTCGAATGAGCTCGTTAGAATCAGTCTGAACACCTCAGCTGGCAATAAAGAATTCCACTTCTTTTTCGCTGACACTGCTCGGAGGCTTCCTTGCAAGGTTTCATTGAAAGACTTAAGACTTCATGGCGTTTGTTAAAGCTTAAATCTAATTAAATCGAGTACATAAAAATATAACATAACATAACATTTACATACAGGCACGTTGCTTCTGGCTGCACTATAAGATACCCTGTGTCGTAGGAACCAGAAACAGCGACGTCACAAACATGTAAACATCCAAGACCTATATCATTATAACAATAGTATGCAAGTAAAGGTCTCGCGTCTCGGGCCCAATGAAAATAGAATACTTACCTAATGACGTTCGCGTGCATTGCAAACGCAAGTGGAAGCCAGTTCTCGGCGCAGAACTTCAATACGTAGATTACGTAGCACTCTTAATTAAAGCGCGGGGCCGAGCCTAGAGGCGAAGTTCGATTGCGCTGTCAAAAATCCGAAGAATTATTTCAGCTCTAAAATAACTTGTGCGATTTTAGGCTTTATCGTACGAGTTCAGGCATATTAGCGAATTTATACGGCGCAGCGCAGATGCAATATGACTGTTAGCTTGCTACCGGCAGGCGGACGCGGCGGCGCTTTTATTAAAAACTCTTTTTATTTATTGACGTTTCGAGGCAACCGACGTTTTGCTTTTTGTTGAGCGTAAACGAATCTAAATCCGATTGTTTTGCATTGATTTTTGGGCTGAAAAATGAAACCTGGGTGATTATTATTCTTAAGCAATAATAGCAAGAGATAGAGAAATCTTAGAAAGTCATCGTAGTTTTCTTACGTTGGGTCTATTAATAACATTAACATTGACATACAGGCACATACATTGCTTCTGGCCCCACACTAGGATACCCTGTGTCGTAGGAACCAGAAACAGCGACGTCACAAACATGTAAACATCCAAGACCTGGGTTTCTTTTTTTTTTGTCCCCAGCCGGGATTCGAACCCGGGACCTCTCGCTTGTTAGGCAGATGCACTAACCGCTGCGCCACAGAAGTCGTCATTAATGACCACCACGTGATCCGTGACTAAACGCACTAACATTATTTTATAAATGCACAATTACCACTTTTCTCTGAACCTTACGATTTGTGAATGTAGGAGTATATTGAGTGGGGAAAGGTCAAAATAACAGTGGTTTGTGAGAGTCAGGTCAGGCAAAACCGTGTACGGTACTGTAATTAGTAGAGCGTCGCTACCGCGGCACGAAAAGCTATGAAAACCGATCGTTAGTACCAAAATCGATTCTTTGATAGGCGGACTACACCCTCTATGGAATATTTTCGGCCCATAAATTATACGATATTACATGATTAATCTATTATTATTCGTTATTGTCCTAAGTGCGTTAGTGAAAAAAAGGTCAATCAATAATCGAATAACCTAGTTAACTCCCCGTGTCCCTTTTTCTTCAGAATGTTTCCATCATAAGGTTGTCTGGAAGAAATTGCTATTAGCAATAAGACCGCCAATTAATAATCTCGCAAATAATTTAAGTTTTTTTTCCTCGTGTACAATAAAGAATAATCTTATCTTATCTTATCTTATCTTATAATCTCCAAATATGATAACAAACAACAAAAGTAGATAATAATTTACTTCGAACCAAGCCAGTGACTCGCAGATAATTTTATTGCCCGCCAAAGAGTAGTGACACTAGTAATAACTCTACAGCACAGTCCACCGCTGAGAGCGCGTGAAATAATAAAAACAGCCGCAACTTAATGCCCCATTTAACATTTAATAAAATGGCTCAATTAGCAAACCGGCTCTCCGTTTACAAAATGATGCCACTTAATTGGTTCGCTCGCTGTAAATTATGAAAATCGTTGACAATTTACGGGGCACACGGCGGCGCGGGCACTCACCCGGCATCTTATTTCTCAAGTATAATGTACAAGTTTGAGAGCACTTAATTGAATAACTTAGTAGGGCATTTATGGGCTAAGTTATAGGTTGTAGAGGGAATGCCTACGGGATTACTCCTCACCTACGAAGTAGGCCGGCAGTGCAAGTGTAACAGGCGGAGCTCGATATTTAACTCCACTGAGTTTGTTCACCCGCGAGCAAGTAGGAAATTATGTCTAACAAAGTTTCCTTGAATCGTTAGTGTCTGTCCGTGTCGTGTGACTGTGTTGAGCCCGTGAGAACTAATCAAGTGAAGTTCATTGCAGAGGAAATCCTACTTTCTGTTTAGAAATTGTAACAGTTATGATGTTGTAATTACTTCGTGCTCAGCAGGTTTTCCGAAGTTAACAGTGCATCAGACTCAAGTCGGTAAAGTCAAGTCCATCAACCCGTACTCAGCCACTGCTGGATATGGGTCTCCCCCAAAGCATATTATTCCTTTCTGTATTTGATAATCCACTAGTTGTATATTAAACGGTTGTATATAATCGCGATTATTTATTAGATTAAGTTAAATTGCCTTTTCTACCTGTGACCACGGCAGATGCAATGCTGCCGAAATGTCGGGAATACAAGGGAATCTAATTTTACCTAATAAATAATCTCGATTACACCCGTTCAATATATAACCACTTATGAACATCGCGTGCCATTAAAAAATACTACTGTTCATTCAATTCACTTTAATTTTTGATAAAATATTGGTATAATAATACTATACTATCAATCACCTTAGAATTCGAATCCCTGCTGGGGACAAACAAAAAAGAAACCCATGTTTTGGATGTTTACATGTTTGTGACGTCGCTGTTTCTGGTTCCCACGACACAGGGTATCCTAGTGTGGGGCCAGAAGCAATGTATGTGCCTGTATGTAAACTATTCAGACTCAAGTGTAAAATGCAAAGCGTATATGTTATTACAACTTGTTATTGTTAACCACCGGTGTGCAATAAAGAGTTATCAATCTATCTTATTGCACACTATCACTGCAAATGAGGAGCGTCTGTTCCAAAAGGTTATATTTACACATGGCAATATTATTTTTTTTTGTTTCCGGTTCTTAACATAAATATCTATTGAATCATACAGGTAATTCTGTCCTAAAAGTTATATTTCCCATATAAAAACGTGTCTAAAAATCGTAGTCCCAATCAAAAAGTTATATTTACATTAGATTTACACACAAAGGATTCTTGTCAATGCTGTTGTGAACAAAAGGATATATTTTTCATACAATAACGCAGTAGGAAGAAAAGTTTCATTCAAAAAGTTATATTTGTATTATTTAGGATGAATGTAATGTTTTAAAAACCACTTTACCGTTTAATTTTAGTTTTTAATCTGGTAACACAATTTGCCTTCCCTCCCAGACAAGAAAAAAAAAGACAAATTATCAATGGTTGTTTCTTTGTGCTAAACTGTCATTATTTTCTCCTGTCTTTTCCAGTTTTCCATTCCAGTCAATTCAAAATTATTTAGACTAAAAATTGTTTTAATATCTCCGTTATATGTGCTGTAGCCTGGGGAATCGCTCGTAGCCTGGGCTGCCTGAGTGATCTTAAACGATCACTAAGGTTAAGCAACATACGGCGCGATCAGTCCATGGATGGGTCACCGTCTACGACTAACGCTAGTGGCATTTTTCCGAGCGGTTCCGTGCTTCGCAAGGCACGCTAAGCAGTTGGTGCCGGCTGCCGTCGATAGATGGCAGTCGTTAAGCCAAGTCAGAGGCCTTAGGGCGGCTTGAGAACTTCTGACAGTAAGACCAGCCACTAGTCTTACAAGCCTCCACCTATCCGGACTTGGCCCCCGTGGTGGAGTATGGCCTATACCTTCCTCAGGGAAGAGACCCGTGCCCCTCGGTGGGGACATGATGGGTTGATGATGATGTGCTGTGCCGTCTTTAATGACCAATAATGGATACCACTGTCGAGACTATTAATGGAGGAAGTCGAAGAAGACAGAGGAAAGATCGGTCAGTCTACAAAAACAAGTGAGTGAAACTTGTCTTGTAGTAAAGTTATTTTGTCGTTAAATAAACTTATTGCAATGAGAATAATCCATGTCTTTATATTTTGTTGCAGAGAATATAAGGATAATGACCCTTTAGCAACAAAGTTTCGTTAAACGTGTCATTATTTTATTATTATTCATTCGATTATTTTCAAAGTGTTTTAATCAAAAAGATATATTTACAGTACTGTCTGGTCAAAAGGTTATATTTGCAACCTATTTTTTTATATCTTTTTTATATTACATCGTATAATAAAAAAAAACAACGCTAGGGATAATTTTAGTTAATTTAAGCAGATATTGAAAAAAAAAACAAAAATTCGCTCAAACTAAATTTTTAAACGTTTTTTTCAGTTCTTCTAAAATTTGCTTATGGTGTACTTATAACCTTTTGAACAGACGCTCCTCAAATATGGCAGATTAAAAACCGCATGGTAACAAAAAGTCATGAAAGGAAACCGCAGGTATATTGGTCATATTATGTTAAACATATTATGGTAAATGTTCTGCTATTTCGCTACATGAAAACCTACTTGGTTTCATGAGTTTCACCTAACTGGTACAAGTAGTCATAAGTTATAAGGTTTACTTTGCAGTAGACTGCGAGGGCCCACGACAAATTCCTGGATAGGTACACGGCCCACACCGCCGACTCATGGTCACAAACAATTTATTACAGATGTACTACTCAGACCATATACCCGCGAAACCTAAAGCGCTCATAGACTCATAATGTAAAATACATAGAAACCTACAATTCTACAAATAAAGAAGTTGTAGAACTCCTTTGTCTGCTAGTGCAGAACATAATACTACGTCCCATTTCTTGAGGCTCTTTCGAATTACTTCTTTCCAGACGTCTTTGGGCATACCACAGCCCTTAGTTTCAGGTTTGTCCCAGCCGTCGGCCCCTCCCCCGATCCCTGGGCCGATACAACATTATCAACATCAATCCTGGACAGGGCCGGATCTACCATTGGCTTTTTGGGCTTCAGCCCAGGGCCCCTAAGTCAAGTCAAAGTAAAAAATAGACTATAATGCGAAAAAAATCGATAACGTTCTTAAATTAAACAGATCGTAAGGTTTGCAGCCCTGCGTTCATTTAATTCAAGTCTAATGTTGATTTAACGAACAACCTAGAATGTGAGGAGCAAATTAAAGAATTTTCCGAAGGAAACTGCAGAAAGATTGCTTTATATTTATAAATTTATAAATTAATTTTATTTAATAAACACTAAGACATAAATAATATAAATTAAATAATGTAATAATAATAATAAAATAATAAATAATAAACTCACGCCCGTTATCCCCGAAGGGGTAGGCAGAGGCACCAGTCTCTAGAATTGGACCCACGTTTTGCCGAGTTTATTAGGTCCCAAACGTGACAAGTGGCAAGCCTGTCGCCGTTATCCGGGCACAATTTATCAGCTAATGGTGTTACTGTACAAACAAATGTACGTAACTAAAAGTCATTGGTACATGCGTGGTTCGAACCCAGACCCTCATGATCGAGAAGCAAGGGTCAACCCCACTACGCCACCACCGCTTTTTAATAATATTACTTAATAATATAAATCAAATATTTAATTGTCTTATTTTTTTCTTATACTTTGAGTAATTAGGTAGGCCCCTAAGTACTATTAGCCCAGGGCTCCCTAAATCTTCGGTGCGGCCCTGGTCCTGGACCAATTACCTCTACCTATTCCAATCACTGACTATTAGGTTGGTTTTTCTTTTGCACTTTCTCTGTGACTTCGTCCAAAGCGCGGAATGTCGTTCCCATTTTTATTGCCACGTCCGTGAGTTAGTAACAACTGCGAATAGTTTATCGTCGGCTTTGCGTAGGTACTGTTTATAGCTGCATACGAGTTACGGATTCATGACAGGTTTTTTAAACCCTCTTACTAGAGTCTTACTCCGTTAAGACAAATGTTCACAAATTAACTTGATGGTTTTGTAAAGGTGTACTTGAGATGGCGATGGAATAAAATCAATGTCAAAGGACATGTTCAAGATTGAAAAGGTGACTTCTGATAAAAATGAAATCTAAACCTTTCCTCTGAACAAACAACTTTCTACGTTAATTCTATAACACATCACAGACAAAGATACGATAATATAACGTAATTTATTGATGAATAGTAGATATCGTATAGTTAAACAGCACTTAAACAAGTAAAATGGCAAAAACCGTCAGTTTCTGTTACTGAGCTAGGTTCATTGTCGGCATTACAGCTGCAAACGGCGTGGTTTGCAGCTGTAATGCTAATAAAAGAAGAGGAGTTTGTTTTCTAGAACGACAAATAGAAACGTCAAAGCCGATCGCATGGTAGGTGAATACCTATCCTATGAAAGCTGAAATGCGAGGGCCGAAAGCTCCCCTTTAGCCTAACCAGGGAGGGATTACATTTATTGTTAATGCTTAATGATCTAAGCAGCGGCAACGCGGCTTATATGGGTTAATGAGGTTGCTACTAATTTATGGCGTCACGGAAATGCTCGCTCGGGCAATGCGTAAAAATGCTGAAACTGTAAGTTTATTGGTAACATTACCCCTTATAGGTCAATGCGCCGGCATTTTGTGCTGGTAGTAAATATACTTTCAGTTTTGATTTGAGAAGTTTTGTAATCAGTAGATTATGTACGGTTCCCTCTAAATAATTAAGATTAATTGAAGGGACAATTACTTAACCCGCCATTGGAGACGTGCATGTCTGTGGGATCAGTTGTTTCTGTAAAATCGAATATTTTTCTACTCTTCAATAGATTAATATTGTTGTGATTTCGGATAGCTGTCTTATTTGACCTCTCCTTTTGCCTGTCGGTCCCGAACAGGCGGGTGGTAATACGTTGGTGAGTTTTGGCACTTCGGAACTATACGCAAATTAAACTGTCAGATTTATTTTTTCTTTTGATACGTAATTTCGGTTATTTTGTCTATTTTTTTCTCTATATATCTAACTTATTTTACGTGAACACTTAGTAAGAATTTTCTGCAATCTAATCCAGTCGTCGCTAGACATAGGCCTCTTTCAAAACACGCATTTTTTTTATTTTACTCTGAAAACTCACGCTTTCTAATAAGTCACGGCAGTTAATATAGGCAATGTTTTCCATCCACATCGTAATTGAATATTTTATTAAACGCATGTGCCTACATGTGCCGTGGTAAAAGCGCCACATGTAAAAAATGTATAGCCAATCCCACTCGGAAAAATGTAAACCTGTAGTATAAGGATTCATGTTTTTCATGGCGCGTTTTTATCGTGGATGTAAATTAACATATGCACTGTATTCAGACCACAAGCCGACAATGCTTACCTGGATATCATTTCATGTTTTATTTTTCCATACATCTACTTAGTTACTCATATAAATTGATCGCTAATTATATTATAGGAATGAGGTATCCCGCTCAAGTCGCACTGACCAGATATTAATGGACTGCCGTAAACCAATTCACAATATGTTATGTAATTAATAAGCATTTGAATCTATCATGTTGGTAGTTATCAAGACATCACAGAGCACAATAGTTACTTTTTCTCATTTACTACTAGCGGCGAGGAGGAGTCGTTTGTTTTTTTCATTGCATTTACTAGTGACGACAATCTTTCTAGTTCCTTGTTTGTTCTGCATATACGGGTATCTCAAGCTGTCCTTTAATTTTTTAAATTCAAATTTATTCAGATACAAGTGTATTCTCAAACAACTCAGTGGTGATTCATGTAAGACTACAATTCGAAACAAACCATTTACAAGTAGACCTACTTCTTAATAATTACTCCAACAAGTACTTTGTACCCCAATTTAATAATGACTGTTTCCATAATAATCCATAACGAGCCTTAGGTACAGTTTGTTTGGTCAACTTTTAACATGTACCTACACACTATGTTATTATGTTATATGTAACTTACAATGTAATAGTTAATTAGTTTGCGACTGTACACTGCTTAAGTGCTGACACAAATCAATATTTCATTCCCCTTGCCGGACACGCCTGTCAGTTACCTATTCTTGACCCACACAAAAAGTTGTCCCAGTTTTGAACAGCATTGTTTTAAATAGGGGTATCCTTGTCTAGTTACAAAATCATAGAGACATGAGAAAGATTGTGTGACTATAGTCAAGTCAAATAGCTTTAACGACGACGAAAGTTTAAACAAACTTTCTGCATTCATAAATGTAATAACACTTCCTTTTAACACACACTATTTACTATTTATTTATTGACTATTTAGCTGCACCTTTCGGAGCGTTTTAAATTATTTTTCTAAATAACACTAATAGTTTTCATCTGATACAACATCACCTAGATGTAAACATGCATTTTTCTACCCAAATATAAAAAATTCTCGTGTCACAGTATTAGGGCGCATCTCCTCCGAAACGGCTTGACCGATTTTAATGAGATTTTATATGTATATTCGGTAAGTCAGAGAATAGGTTATTATCTATTTTCATATGGCGAAACAACGTTTGCCGGGTCAGCTAGTAGTACCCACTAAAAAAATAAAAAAATACTAGAGACCTTTGGACCTAATAAACTCGGTAAAACGTGGGCCCAGTTCTAGTGATTGGTGCCTCTGCCTACCCCCTCGGGGATATCGGGCGTGAGTTTATTTTTTTTTACTAGAGAGGGTCCTAGCGTAAGGAAATAAATAATAGGTTATTATGATATTTAAGGTTCCTTGCCTCGAAAGGAATAAAAACTGAAGCCTTTTGCTCAACTTAATTGTGTTCGGTACACCAGTATGTCTTTTTCTGAAACAGACGTTTGTTTGTTATGCTTTATTGCACAAAAGAAATAAAATAATACATAAAATCTTAAATAACAGGTATGTACGATGTACAAAGGCGGACTTATATCAAAAGAAATTTCTTCCAGCCAGCCTAAGAAAGGTTTATGTCAAGGTAAATTTGTTATCTTATACTAACCTCCAAAAGTGGATCGTTCATCGTTGTCGTCGTCGATCGTCTTTTGGCTTTCGTGATGATCTACTGTTAACCGCTGTCAGTTGTTTAATAATATTGTACCTACCCACTTTTTCTACTGACAGCTGGTAACAATAGAGGAAGTATAACATACTAATAGCTTTCGAGAAAGCGGCGTTAATTTCTTGAAGGTGTAAGAAACTCTAATAACATTAAAATACTTCTAAGTTCACATGAATCACTCGTAGCCTGGGCTGCCTGAGTGATCTTAAGCAATCACTAAAGTTAAGCAACATACGGCGCGTTCAGTCCATGGATGGGTCACCGTCTATGACTAACGCTAGTGTCATTTTTCGAGCGGTTCCGTGCTACGCAAGGCACGTTAAGTAGTTGGTGCCGGCTACCGTCGATAGATGGCAGTCGTTAAGCTAAGTCAGAGGCCTTAGAGAGCAGCTCGAAAACTTCTGACAGTAAGACCAGCCACTAGTCTTACAAGCCTCCACCAATCCGGACTTGGCCCCCGTGGTGGAGTATATTTTATAGAGTATGTACCTTCCTGCTTAACCAACTGCTTAACGTGCCTTGCGAAGCACGGAACCGCTCGGAAAAATACCACTAGCATTAGTCATAGACATCATGCCCCATCCATGCACTAAACGCGCCCTATGTTGCTAAGCCTTCGTGATCCTTTAAGATCACTCAAGCGGCCGGGGCTAATGGCGATTATTTATTAGATAAAAATTGATTACCTTAATTACTAACGTTTCAGCAGCTGCCGTGACTATGGGTAGGTACTTACAACTATGTATCATAGTCATAAAAAAACTTTAAACTGCAAAATTAAGTTTGTAATATTTTTTTGTGAACCCTAAGTGATGGCACAAGTCCAGTAAACAGTTTGTTTACTTCCAATACAATCTTGACTGGTACGGAGCACACAGACTTCTCGATTATGATTACCTATTATTATATTAACTAGACGAAAACCCGGCTTCGCTCGGGTAAAATGTAGACGCAAAATAATATTCCACTATGTTTTTTTTATATGGTGACGCCTCTGTATTTATCAACCACCAGTAGATATAAATCTCTTAATACATTCAGATACATAAGCTCACACCTGTATCCCAGAGGAGTAGGCAGAGACCACGGACTGTCACCTGCCACTATCCTGACAAATCACTTTCGCTTCATCGACATCCATTAGTCGTTGCATGTACCCACATCGGTTTCGGGTACTTTTAATCTTGCCCTTTGCTAATACATCCCCTATTTGATCGAATTATGTCCAACTGGGGCGTCCCTTACCGGCCCTTCCACTCACATTTGCTCGATATATTTGCTTTGTCAGTCTTTCTTCGTTCATCCTCTCCACATCTCCAAACCAACGCAACATTCCTTTTTTCAATTCTAGTCACTCACTACATCCTCTTTCTCTACATCCTCGGTCTCTGATCACACTATTACGTATTTTGTCATTCAAAGTAACACCACACATATTTCTTAAGGATCTCATTTGTACTGCACTAATCCTACTTTCATGATTCTTCTGAATTCTGCCATACCCAAATCTCGCTACCATGCTTACATCAATATTGGAACCAGCACACTATTACGGATAGCCAATCTTGCTCTTTTGGACATGTTCTGGCTACTCACGAAGGAATGCAAGGCGAAAATAGGATACTTATCATAACTTTGTCATGGGTACCTCATCACAAATTACTAAATGAGCTTCCTTCATAAACTTAACAGCTAGTGAATCTAATGACGTATGAGACGTAGAATCCACTTGGCTAATCAACTAAAAACAGCTCCTTCTCTTTGGCTTTACAGCTTTTAGTTTTGTATTGACCACATGTTTTTCTTCATCATTTTAATTTTTGGTATTTTTCTTATCTAGTGGCTTTTTCATTTCAATAAGTTTATTGGTACCTAACTAAGCAAAACAATAAAGATCAATTTATGACTTTGATTTCCTTTTTCAATTATTTTTCAGACCCTTCCAAAACTCAATGTCAATTATTGTTTTCCCTCCCGCCCTCAGAAGAAGGACCTTCTTCTGAGCTCCCGCCAATGAAAAACACCACAGATTACTTACTACACCTTCTCAGTTGGCACAGATTATAATAACCTTTTTGGATGCCACGGTATTCCACACACCATAGAGTTAACAAATTAGATCAAAGGGCCGGTTTAGATTAGCTTAGTGTTTAGGAGAGTGCTTTACTTTACACTCTGTTGCAACATTTTGCTGAATCGGGCCCATTTTGGGGGCTCAACCTTTAACGACCTCTGTGGCGTAGTGGTTAGCGCATCTGACTACCACGCGAGAGGTAACGGGTTCGAATCCTGGCTGGGGACAAAAAAACAATTCCAGGTCTTGGATGTTTACATGTTTGTGACGTCGCTGTTTCTGGTTCCCACGACACAGGGTATCCTAGTGTGGGGCCAGAAGCAATGTATGTGCCTGTATGTAAATGTAAATATGTAAATGTAAATTATTATTTTCATGTTGTACAGTTTATTTATTTTTACGCTTTTTATGCTTTCTGTGTTATTTTTTTATTATTGTACGCACTCTGTGTGTGTGTGTGTTTTTTTTGTTTTGTTTTGAGTATCAAATAAATAAATTTTCTTTCTTTCTTTCTTTCTTTCTTTCTTTCTTTCTTTCTTTCTTTCTTTCTTTCTTTCTTTCTTTCTTTCTTTCTTTCTTTCTTTCTTTCTTTCTTTCTTAAGGAGAGTGCTTTTGTAGAAACGTGTAAGCGCCACTTGCTTTAGTACGTTTTACGGTATAGTACGGTTCTAGTTGCCTTTCAATTAGAATCAAAATAGAATTGGTTTCTATTGTTCTATCCAGTAACACCTGAGCGCGTTACTATCCTCGTTAGTTATCTGTGTATAAACTAAAAATTTAGTGAGAACTTTAGGAGAGTGCGCAAGTGACTCGTGACGGGTGCGTGTTGTTTTCATTAACTCGAATTATCAAAGTTACTTATGTGTTCCATTAAAACTCATAGTATTTTGAGTAGGATAGCGCATATTTCGCGACGTCGACGAAGTGACACTCTACTGGAAGAAATATAAACGTTCACTCGAACGTCTAGTAATGTACTAATGCACTTCCCTCTCTAATTGTATTATAGCACTCTCCTAAACACTAAAATAATGTAAACCGGCCATAACAGTTCACAATGAAAACTTGTGACACTAACACAACAATGATGACATTGACATGTTTACTTAGCAACGCCATTGTTGAATTTAATAATTTTTATATTGATGCTGCTCGATAATACGAATTTTCCGCCCATATGTTGTCGACTCAGATCAACTATTTTTTTACGCTCTTTCATTTGGTATGCATATCGTTCGAGTCTACCGTAGACCCGAACGAAATTATTAATATAGATATAGGGAGAAACTAATGTCCACTGTAAAGAAGTTTATTAAAATTTGTTGCGGACTCTAAAAAGCACAATAATTACTGTAAACGGTTTGTTTACATCCGCCGAAATCCTATCGGTATACTGAGTATAAAGCCCTGTCGATTGATTTTAATTTGCTATAATATTCTGTGATGGATGAAAGAAGAAACACCGCTGAAGACCAACAAAGCGATTTGTGTTTGCCTGTGGAGTAAGAGTTATTCAGAAGACGCTTCTTCTTTCCAAAAAGGGTATTACAGTAGGTTCACCACACCAGAAGCTCGGCGCCACAGAACCTTTAGATTTTTTTCCAAACTCAACCGTAAAGTAATTAATTTGAGTCAAAGTATGTAAAAGTTTATACATTGAAATCAAAAACCCAACTTCAAAATCGCATACTCTGTCATCTCCACATAGTTTCCTCAAAGGGGTGGTTTGTGGAGACATGTTTCTGTAACAGAATTATCGTGAACCTGGTATTTCCCGTAACCCGCCCGGAGCGGCTCAAGGGGTTTAGTTCTGGCTCAGTTATACAGAAGCACTCCATAGTTCGTGTTACGGAGTGCCTCCGCCCGGATTCAATCAGTAATGCCATGC
This sequence comes from Yponomeuta plumbellus, assembly GCA_947310845.1. Classification (NCBI taxonomy): domain Eukaryota; kingdom Metazoa; phylum Arthropoda; class Insecta; order Lepidoptera; family Yponomeutidae; genus Yponomeuta; species Yponomeuta plumbellus. Next base: position 10,760,568 of record OX371193.1, read on the forward strand.
TATAAGGAGGTTGTTTACATTAAACAGGGTTGTTATTAAAATGTGTAATTCCTGAAATACTTCAACTAAGAGGTTTGGTTTTACACCAAATTTTGTTCAAGAAGTTTTTTTCACATTGAGATTCTTAGAAATATCAAAGTTTCTAAGAGTACCGTTATGTGGCATGTCCTAACTTAAAAAAGATCATCTTTGGATACGGTTATGGGTATAATCTTGTTATAATATAAAAAATAATAAAATGCTTCGCGGAAATCGATCCTTATAATCTTCGTAATCGATCGCAACAAAACAAAGATAATTGCCAATACTTCAGTAAATAATAATCACGCTAGCAAGACCCTCATAACTACCTATATAGTACTTCCAAATACCTATATACAAAATTATCATTCCTTTACAATTTTCAAAGCTCTACAGTTCGCAGAAAAATATCTCTCTTATGTTACTTGAACCATGAAACTACCAAAAAAGTCAATATTTTCGTACATGTATCTAATAACTGTTCAGTGTTGCAAGAAATAGAGAAACGGATCTGAGAGACAGTGGGTTAGTCTGCGGGAAGTATCAAAGGAGTTACTTCAATAAAACGCCTCGATCCGGATGCACTTATGAAATTGACAGTTTCGACGTATCGCGAGAGCTATCGCATGATACGATGAACGGTGCTCGACGAGTGGGAAATAACACCAATGGATATTACGAGTACATATATCGCGGGTTTTGCCGTTTCATATGGGCACATACCCATTATAAGTACATGACGACTTTAGGACTGTCTCTGATCAATATTGTCACCATCAATGTTCTTTATTGCGCGTAAAAAACAAGAAAAATAAAACTTAACTTTTAAGCTAAGCTATACAAACATGTTTTTAACAACCACTGTTTTGCGTGAATCAATGAGGTTCATCGGATATTTTATTCTGTTACGACCCTGTCAGTACGCTAGGTTTTATCGCCTAATCTTTCACTTGTAGTTACATTAGAACATTAGTTACATGAGGGTAGTAATGGCCTGTATAGGTAGTACGATGACGCGAGTCGCGCGCTATAACGTCAAAAGTCGCGACTTTCCAGTATTTCACTGTTAAATTCTGATATTTTAGCTCCACAAAACGCGTGACTAGCGTCATCGTACTACCTATGCTGGTCACATCTGCCGCAGAACTGATAACTGATTGGTCAACAAATTCTGAAATGAAAACTAAGGACTAGCAAATGCAGCGTAGCACTCCCTCTAGCTCGCTGGACGGACGACGATATGCCTTTATAGTACGCGTACCAAACAAATCATGTGCCTTCCAACGTCTGCCAAATTGGTATGGAATTCGACAGACGCTTGGAATTGGTTAGGATTTGGTGCGGATAATTAGACCTCTGAAGCATATCTGCTTCTATATCGTTCTCGGTGGCGTCTAGATCGTCCAAGAGGAAGACCTCAGTTCTGCAGTAGGTAAATGTATTCTGATTGGTTGCATTATATTGGCCATGTTTTTAATCTTATGCGTTAAGTATTTTAACATAACATAAAACATAAATATTGACATAAAAGCACATACATTGCTTCTGGTCCCACACTAGGATACCCTGTGTCGTGGGAACCAGAAACAGCGGCATCACAAACATGTAATCAGCCAAGACCTGGGGTTCTTTTTTCCCCAGCCGGGTTTCGAACCCGGGACCTCTCGCATGGTAGCTCTCGCAGCACTACAGAGGTCGGCCTTATTTTGTTACTGATATCGCTGTAGATTTCCCTATCATTAAATGAATGAAAGAATGAATGGATGGATGGATGAACGAACGAATGAATGCGTGAATAAATGAATGACTGAATGAATGAGATCTATAAATACCATAAGGAAATTCATTGTTTTAGCGACATCTTTTTGATATTGTAAACCCCGACCATACTTCACCTATTTCATAGAATCATCATCATCATCAGGCCACATTAGTCCACTACTGGACATAGCCCTCCCCTAGTGAGCTCCAGAGTGCCCTGTCCTCAGCTTGCCGCATCCAGCATCTGCCTGCAGTCTTCGTAGAATATCTCACCATACGTAGCCAGCAATTGTTTCTATCGCCTTAAGATTCTTTATAATATACGCGATTACCTCAGCACTGATTTGCGTGTCAGGCTGAGTGAATCGCTGATATTATCGAGATTAAACTACTGTGACGTCGTCTATGGTGGCTGTATACTCGGTCGGACGAAGAGGTTGATCCAACGTGTGCAAAACGCATGTGCACGTTTCTGTTTCAAAATCCCTCCTAGATCCCACGTTAGTCCATACTTGGACGCAGCAAAGCTTCTGAACATGGAGGCTCGTCGGTATTTGCATCTTGCCAAACTACTCTTTGGAGTAATACGTACAAAAACCCCATCTTATCTGTTTAGCAAGCTTAAGTGTGCTACCAGACAACGCAATGTACACAAAGAGAGGATCCTGACACCGGCACACCGGACCATGGCTTTCCGTGGTAGTTTCAGGTATGCGGCGTCCAAGTGTTGGAACAACATTCCTCCTCCTCTCCGTGAAGCGACTAGTGGGTGTGCCTTTGGGCGTAAGCTCAGGGCATATCTGCTGGAGCTTCAGAAACCACCCCTCCCTTCCCTTCCAACCCTTCGCCGCAACTACAGACATGAATCTGTAATCGCATAGCGGGACTGTGAAGTGCTGTTCTCTAATATTTCTCTGTATATTTCTATGTATTTTGGTTCCTTCTTAATTACATTATCCATATATATTTTTGTTATATTTATTAATTAATTTATACTTAATAGTCTTGTCTGTTTCTTGGTAATAAACTATTTTAAGTACTTAATCTATTCTGTACATAAGTATTATGTTCCTTATTTTTCTGTACATAAGTATTAAGTTTTTAAATTCTCTCATCGCTGTACCACACCGCGGTCTGTGACGCTCGCGGAGTATCATTTGGCACTGACTGAAAATCAGCGCTGAAGGCTTGTCCTTCAGCATAATGCTGAGTCAGCTGCCATTTATAACAGCAGTGACACGCCGTGATCTTTATTTTCCTCCTGTTTTCTTCTGATTCTTTGTTTTGTACTAATTTTATGGTTTAATTTTTGAATTTATTTTGTTTTGTGGCGTGTGTTTTGTTGTTATAATAATTTTTTCTTCTTCTTCTTCTTCTTCCATATTGCGTTATTAATTACCTAATTCACTCAAAGTTACGTATGTTACTCGCATCTATGACTTTAAACGTTAATTACGAATATACACTTGTGTTAAAATGTGGAAAAAAGTGGTATATCAACAATTTAATAAAGTATTCGTATAAAGTATTCGTTAGATAGGTCTGCAGGTATTACTGTATTGTTAATTACCTTCATTAACAATATGTACCGACTCATTATTGTCAACATGACTGTTTCGAGTCGTGCATGGTTTGCGTAATGAAGATTGGCCACCTTGTGGTTTATTAAGATACAAATTGAAAAAAATATTATAAAATCTTGGTGGCACTGAAAGTTACTTATCCAGCCTGATAATTAATTGTATGTCTGACACATCAGGAATTCAACTATTAATACCGTTCAATATTTAGATTCTAAATATGTTAATTTATGGAGGATTACTAGGATTAAATATAACTGAGTAACTTTCGAATTGTTGGTGAATGTCAGTGTAATTAAAAATAATAAAAAGGTTCCAATCTTACACTTGTCACTTAAATAAATAATCTATTTATTTAAGTGACAGCAAAAAATGATTAATAATCACGAAAGTATCTTTGTGAAAGTCGTCTTATTCTAATTAAAAAAAAAACTAAGTGCTGCCATATAAAATGGAAAATCGAAGACTTTCCGAAATTAGTTATTCTATTTTCATAGACCGGTTTTACGAACTTAGAAGCGCTCGTAGCCCCGGCTGCCTGAATGATCTTAAACGATCACGAAGGTTAAGCAACATAGGGCACGTTCAGTGCATAGATGAGTAACCGTTCTATGACTAACGCTAGTGCCATTATTCCGAGCGGCTCTGTGCTTCGCAAGGCACGTTAGCCAGTTGGTGCCGGCTGCCGTGATAGGTGGTAGTCGTTAAGCCAAGTCAGAGGCCTTAGGGCGGCTTAAAAATTTCTGACAGGAAGACCAGCCACTAGTCTTACAAGCCTCCACCAATCCGGACTTGGCCTTGTGGTGGAGTATGGCCTATACCTTCCTCAGGGAAGAGATCCGTGCCCCTCAGTGGGGACATAATGGGTGCATGATGAATAATGATGTGTATCTTCTTTTGAGTGTAAAGGTCATGTACCTACGCTACGACTTATTTATATTTGTTTACCTATTTTAAAATGTTCAACTTGTGTAACTCGTACATAAAATAAAACATTCATACTTACATAAGCTCACGCCTGTACACCAGAGGAGTAAGCAGAGACTAGGGACTGCCATCTGCCACAATCCTGACAGATCACCTTCGCTTCATCGACATTCATTAGTCGTTGCATGCAGGCACGCCGCTTTTGGGTACTTTTTATCTTTCCCTTTGCTGATACATCCCCTATTTGGTCGAAGTATGACCGCTTGGGGCGTCCCTTACCGGCGCTTTCACTCACATTTGCTCAATATAATTGTTTCGTCAGTCTAGCTTCCTTCATCCTCTCTACACGTCAAAACTAACGCGACATAAATTAGTGCATGAAATAAAGCCTTACTCCAGAGGAATTGTTCGTTAGACAACAATACACAATGTTTCTCAAGACAATATTTATTTTTCTAAAAGACTAGTTATACAAATAAAAACGGAGGCCGTCTATCACGAAGTCTAGATAAGTTTTCGCAGAAAAAAACTCGAAGACGAATGCGATGCACTGTAGTTCCCCTACCTAATACTCTGTACTAAACGTATTTTCAATAGATGTAAACAAACTGTTCATCACAGTCGTTGAAATACTTACAGAATACATATTTTTTATTTACCAACCTCTATGCGATAATGAAGTATAAATTATGCGTAACTAGCTTTTGCCCGCAACTTCATCTGCATGGAAAGAGTAAATATCCTATTTAAAAGATAATTTCCGGGATGAAAAGTACGCTATGAGTCCGGGACTTAAATTATCTAAAAACTAAATTAAATCTAAATCGGTTGAGCGGTTTAAGCGCTAAGAGGTAAATAAATGGATAGAATTTTATTACTTTAAGCAATTCTTCCAGGCAACCATAAACTAAGACAAAATAAAATTGGAGGCGGGTTGTCCTGCAATTAAGGTAATAAATAAAAATAAAATAAAAAAATAAAAAAACTCACGCCCGTTATCCACGAGGGGGTAGACAGAGGCACCAATCACTGGAACTGGGCGCACGTTTTGCCGAGTTTATTAGGTCCCAAACGTGGCAAGCCTGTCGCCGTTACAGTTACAGCAATTTACAGCAATTTTATTAAGGTATATTTTTATTAGATAACACACAGAGTCACCGAAAGACACACTTTGAAATTTGTAATATTTTGGACTCAGCAGCGTCCAAAATGTTAGGGCCCAGGAAATCTCATATTGGCTGAAAGATAAATAATTACGAATCTGACATTATCATTACTTTATGGCATACCCATCTTTGTGAACTTTGAAAGTTGTGTTTTTTTGAGAATATTCTGTTATACTTAGAGCTCTATGCTTCCCATTTGCGCGTGAAGTCGTATTCGAATCCTGTATCAATCCATACCAGTCCAACAAAATTTCAAGTAGGTAAGCGTATTGATGATATTTCATAGGATGATATTTGTTAGTGTACAGCCAACAGCACAAACCCCTTTACATGTGCACTCAGCTCGGTTAAGTTATGGGTCAATTTCCATCTAACAGGTAAAGATTGAGTTGCTGTCGACTGTAAGAATGACATTGTTTTTTTACTCTACAATAGCAATATATTGTACATACCTATTTTATAGAATCAGGCGTTACTTTGCGGAAATCCATAATAGCATTAAAATGTGAAAATATGCTTGTGAGATATTGGCGGAAGTAATTTTCACATTTTAATATATTGTACACTGAGATAAATGGAAATTCGTGAGATTGTGATGAAACCTAAATGCCTGAGGTTTATAAACTTCAGCGCTTGAAGTTGCCAGTGTAAGCCCTTTCTCTCGGTCAAGGCAATGCCCTACTGTGGAATGTGCTGTCAGTATGCTGGTTACATTATGCTGTGATATAGGCACCTGTTTTTTGCGTACGCTTCCCTACATCAGATCTAAGCAAAATGTTCGTTTGGAACAGAGTATATGTACATACAGTGGACCTCAACACCGACTATCTTTTTTTTGTTCGATAGCCAGTCTTATGTCGGGCGACGTAAGAGCTGACTCGAGTGGCGGACGGAGAAGTCTATCGTACACGAGACAGAGAAAAAGTCGGATAAAGCACGGCAAGCGACTCGCTACAAAAACATTTTCCGAGCAAGACCATTAAAGGAGTTCTGCCAGCCAAAGAGAAATAAGCAAATGAGCCCGGATATCTGCGGGGGCACTTCACTTATTCCCGCTAATATTTTATTCAAAAGCATGTTTATTACTCACGTCAAAAATTACACTTGAAAGCCGTAGGCAACGCTTAACTACAGGCTTAAAAATGTTTGTTGCAGATTTAATATGTTCCATATTATAGTCTGGAGTGCAGAGGATTTTCCCTTTCCAATCGCTTTTTTAACGATGTAGTCTTGGTCAGATTAGCAATTAGCCTTTCACTTTTATTTTATTTAAAATTCGTACAAGACTGTGATGAGCCTACCTTGCTCTGCCCTTGCAACTTTCCACTCTATCGGGTTATGCTTTGAGACGACTCCAAAATATCAAAATTGTATACATTTCACAGTTTGGAATAAGTTCAATCTGACAACTCCATACAGTGGAGGACCTACAATCTATTTACTGAAGCGAACGACTAAAGGTAAACAAAGACACAGCATCTCTCAAACTGACATGTCACTCAAAATAACTCATGCACGCAGCTTTGCTTGCATCGTATACCCACATAAGTTTAGGTAGGTACTGTTTAAGGAAAATAGACAGACAACCAACCAAGACAAGACAAACACTAAAGAAAATAAAATAGTTTAGAGAAGTCAATCGTGAGTAAATATGGCGTCGGGGTGGCTATGTTACTTTTTTTTGCTTTCATTAAAAAAGAGGTTAGTAGTCAGCTCTCCATACTTCTTTCCATACTTTGCGTAGCGCATTAGCATAAAATAATCGATCATAATCGGCCTTTAAACAAAAGTCCTACATCTTTGCTAGTTGCGAACATATTTGGCAGCAGTAGGATCGCTTTTATTTGAGGACCACTGAAATTTTAGGTATTTTTTGGGGCATAGATCTCTTAAGCAAATGGTATTTTCATGATAAAATAAAATATTTAGTTAAATAAACTGCGAGTGAGGGATAAATCAGGTAGTAACAGGTTAATGTATTTATTGCTTATTGGTATTTATTAGCCATATCGTTTTGTATAACTTTGCTAAATATTATGCACTGTTATAAACGTGGCATATTGAAAAACCAAATTTTTGACATGTTGACATTTACTCATTCGCTTCAGTAAATAGGTTGTAAGTGGTCGCACCGCTGGTCGGGCCAGCCTATAATTTTCAGCTTAGAAACAATTCATTGCAAACAAGCTTCGGAACCCTATTACCGAGACTCCGATGTCCGTCCGTCCGTCTGTCAATTTAGACAGTTGACATTTTCACACTTAAAGAACAAAATGCTAAAAAATAGAATAAAATAATAATATTTAAGGGGGCTCCCATAGAACACACATAATTTTTTCACTCGTTTTTGCTCGAAATTGATAACGGAAAAAGGCAGACGCTTTAAATATTTACAGAATATTAAAATATATATTCTATTTATTTATTATTATATATTTATAAAAATATATATTTAATGGAAATGGATATTCTGTCATGGGTCCTAAAATATATCTACTTGATTGAGAAATTGTACAGACACTTTTTGCAAATTGAAGCTGTAAAAAACATAAACATTTACATACAGGCACGTACATTGCCTAAAATAAAAAATATATGACTGTTTTTCCTTTCAGACCCCCTTAACATTAGATACCTAATAGGACCTCCTCACATACCCCGTAATAACTAACCATTCGTCAATATTACGACCATTCTTTGAAGTGTTAAGTTTGAAATAAATCTTATTAATTTTTGATACATTTTTAGTAAAATAATTTGTTGTTATTTATCACATTACTCTTATTATTTTGTTTCTGTTTAAAATGGCACGCGTTTTTATGAAAAATTGGACTAACAGAGAAATTTATTACAGTAGATGTACCTTTATGCATTAGGGGACAAAAAACATACTTTCTCACTCTCATTCAGTATAAAAATCAATTTTATGTCCACCACGAATTGCGATTTTAAACGTATTTTGTACCATTTCGAAAAAAATCGAACTTGGCCGCCGGAATTTGTTGCCTCTCGCTAAACCGTGACAAACACCGAGATGATAGACACCATGGCCTTCGACATTATTATTATATACAAACATGTCTATCACTGAATGTGATGAAGACACGTTGATCTTCAAAATGCAACATAATGGGATTTGTATATCTGTAAAATAAGAAAAAACATACTCTTGCCCCAACTTTTTAGCGAGCGGCTGAAGAAGAACCCAGCATCAAATACTAATTTCACTCGAATATGTCTCGAATATAATTTTAATTTTCTATAAGAAGACAGATAAAATGCTAGGAAACGAGTGACGCCAAAAGGAAATAGTGGAATATCTCGGACATTATCAGGGGCTGCCGACTCAGCGTCCGGGGTAAGATATCATCGGGCGCCCGACCTAATTCGATTGGGCCAGCCGTTGGGCCAACTCGGGCCAAGTTTGCCCCCGGCGACCCCCGTCCGGTGGGTGGGCGTCCAACGGAATGCAGTGTAACGAACGACCGCCTTATCTACTACACTTAGAACATGCAAATTTCGTCGCGAATCACAGAAATCCTTTCGAGATTATACGAGTCGCGTAAGACTTGCTACCTAATGTTAATGCTATATTGATATTGTGGGCCTCGTGTTATGCTTAATAAATAACATAACAACATAAAGTAACATAACATTTACATACAGGCACATACACTGCTTTTGGCCCCACACTAGGATACCTACCCTGTGTCGTGGAAACCAGAAACAGCGACGTCACAAACATGTAAACATCCAAGACCTGGAGTTTTATTTCTCTCCCCAGCCGGGGATCGAACCCGGGACCTCTCGCATGGTAATCAGATGCGCTAACCACTACGGTCGTCCTGCTCAATAAATAAGTGCTCAATAACTGGCAGTGACGTTATTGCGTAAAGGTAATCATTTGGCCTGTGTTATGTGCTAAATATAGAGTAATGTTATATTTCAAAAAGTCTTTTACAAGCTTTTAAAAGAGCTGTGCTCTCGATTTTTGTTTGTGCTCTGAAACAAAAGGCAAATAAATTTTAAACTTGCTTAAAACCCTGTACCTTTTCCATGCATAAAAAAATGTTTAGTTCGTCCGTCCGACCGTCCATCCGTCCGTCACCAGTATCTTATGAACCGTTTCTGATGCCGCTACAACAACAAATTCTAAAACAGAATAAAATAAATATTTAAGGGCGTCTCCCATTCAACAAACATATTTTTTTTCCGATTTTGGCTCGATATTAATTCGGCTACAGGATTAGCTGTTTGAAATATTGAAATGTTGTATAGATAATAGTACGAAACCCTTCTTGCGCCAGTCCGATCGCACTTGGCCGGGGTTTCGTTGTTAGGGAAAGCTGAATTAAATAAAATACGTTACATGCACTATATTCAGTTCTTTTTTATTATTTTTAAATATAGACGATATTTCTTGGATGACTTCTAGAAAGATCACTTCAGTTAGTTATCCTACGCCTTTGCTGGATGTAGCCTAACACTTTACGGTAGGTACCTACTAACAACAGAAATGGGAAAAGTGCTCGGTAAAAGAAAACAATTAAATGTAAACGCTCCATAAATCATACTAAACCGTCGCATCGCCCGATGAATTAAGTCTAAGGATAAAGAAGTTACAAACAATACGTTAGTTACAAAAATATGTTTTTGCTCTCATTACAAAGGCCATGTAAAATAAAAATCGTGATGAAGAGTTTCTTGAATATAACATGTAGAAAAGTAATTCTCGTCGCGTTGTACAAAACTGGTTGCGGACGGTGCAATATAATAGGACGTTTTTGAAATTATTGAAGTTATCGTAAAATAACATTTGTTTGTGTTTAGAAAACATAAATTATTTATAAAAAAAAAAGATGTAACGCCTCTCTTACCTCTAATTTCTCGAGCGCTAAAGCGTCTGTTAATCTACTGTTAACAGGTGTCACTTTTGCCAACTGACAGCTGTTAACAATAGAACCGACTGTTAGCATTCGAGAAACTGGTGTTTAGAGTGTCTTTAAGTAAAACTCTATTCAACCTTAATGGTCGTTTTAAATTTTGTTATGTATAAAAGGTTTGAGCTAAAAACTTTTTTTAAATGTTTTTGTAAATTAATGTCATTTAAAAAAAAATTATAACGATTTTCAATCACTCTCGTGTAGTCTGTGGTTGTGTCAAAAAGTTTTAAATTCTTAAAATAGAGTTGACGAAATGTTCTCTGAGTAAACTCTGAGTTAAATTGAAAAAAACTTAAAAATACAATGGAAAATCAAAACTGTACCTCGTTAGACGAAGAAAAGTACGAGCGATGACAATTTTTGGCTGTATTAATCGCCTCATCTGGCAACACAGTATTTCATTTTGACATTCTTTCACTCGCGTGTAGAGTGCACACCACAAATTTAAGACTCAGCTTAAAGAAATAGGCTTGAGGGACATTTAACGAGACTTTAATTACGGAGGGCTCTAACGTAGAGATGTCAATTTATAAATCATAATTTAGTTAAGATCTGTCTTAGGGCTGACCTAAGCCTAATTAAGTGCCGTTATAATGAAATTAATTTTTATAAGTAAGACGCTAGTTTGTTGAAAATTTTAAAACTATGTAGGCAATAATATGTTTATTATTAGAGTAAGCTTTTTTAATTGTTTGAGATTTATCATGAGTTTTTACACTTATGTGAGCTTTTTACCTTAAAGTATACCTATAAATACAATTTAATCGTAATCTAATTTATAAAATGAATTAACAGAATAAACTACCGATAAAGTCAATAGAATTCAGACTCAAAGTGATTGTGTTTATGTTGGTCAGAGTAAACATCAAACAACTCCGCTACACGGTAGTGCGGCTGAGTCAAGTCGGTCGGCAGTCGACCCGCAACACTTCCGACCCTCCACGTTCGTGTAATTAATTCAATGATCGTCCGCATAATGACTTGCATGTGGCCACCCTACCCTTGCCACCTCCAAACTAACCCGCTAATCTCCACTGAGAAATCTGCTCGGACGTTTTTGTTGGAGCTGGCGCTGGCAGTGGAAACCGACGTAGATTCTCGAGGCTGCTTTTAGAACTTTAAATGACGTCACTCAGACTTTTCCGAAGTAATTCTTCGGTTCCAAACATACTTTTCTGGTAGGATAAATATGTTTGTAAGTATATTATATCTAATTCGCAGTAGGTAACTACCTATCCTTTTATTTTTCCAGGTTCGTCCTCAGCCTAAAGCCGCGTCTCCAGCTGGTGTTTTTCAACAAACATTGCACAAAGCAGTGGGATAAATATGTGAAGCTGTATATATAAACGTCTTTGTATGGTTAGCTTATGCAAAACAAATATACACATGTCTTAGATATTTTACTGAATAAATCCTGTTTTTTATTTTATCTGTCGTTCCTGGAAAAAGACAAAAAAATCTCTAACGACGCTATCGTCGAAAAGAAAATGAAATCAATCTTGTGATATGATAATTGGTTACAATAAATGCCCTTCTTTCTTTAAACAAATTATGACATTTCGTCCGCCAGATTAACAATAACTATTGGAAGAATGCTGACAGCGGTTGGATGAGATGAAGTGCCGTATCTTGGGGGAGGGCTATGTTCAGCAGGGGATGATTATGGGCTGATTGATTGAACGGGTGAAACGCTATTACAATATTATGCGTTGTTTTCCCGATATGGAAACTGTAAATCGATTTCTTCAACCAGAACTCCAAGATGTTTGTGCATGCCTTTTAAATCGGCTACACACACAAAAGCATTTGTGTACATTCAGCCTTACAAAAAGTACTGCAATATTTTGCGCATTTATGGTTGCAGGAGACGCGGCTTTACACTAGCACACGTGGAGGCGTGGCAGCTTTTTGGCAATGTCATTGCTTCACGTTTTAAACGTTTCCGCCATTAATCTTTCGTTCTGGTAGGTATTGCATTGAAACTTCCATTTTGAAATCATCTCTTTTCTCGCTATCCCGAGAACCAACAAAATGGGTAAAGTACAATTTGAAAGCTATTCCCATTTTTACGTAGACTGAAAAGTTCCAAATGAATTCGGAGGTATTTTTTATGGTTTCGCAGTCCAACCAACGCGAATCCTTTAAAATGCCGTGTTCACGTTGCCTAAATTTGGTTTGTCTGTCCGTTCATCACTCGTGGTCAGTAAGGTTCTTTTTACAACCAATAATTTCATCGCAATGAGATTTCGACATTAGAGTTTCTTGCTTGACATTGTGATATAGAGATTAACTCTTAATCGCATATAGCTGATATATGTCAATAATTATTGTATTATCATCATCATCGTCGTCGACATCTCCAGCCCACCTCTGCCCTATGTTAGGTATAGGCCTTTTCCCTTTTACGCCACACCCCTTTTCCTCTGGCCACATCGTCCGACCATCAGGCTGTTGGTCTACCGACTGATCGCCTCCCGTTTCCTGGCCGCCACTGCATTAACGCCCTATTATTGTGTTATACTATTTATAAAAATAATCATTTACACACCTACCCACCCACGCAAAATCATCTAAATATACCAAAAAATTATGACGAACCTTTTTATTTCAAAAAATATCAATTTAATAAAATACCTATCAGAAAAGTTGTTGTACAACTCAATATTATTTTAATTTTATTTAAAAAAAACAGCGTTACAGAGTTTAATAACTTACAGTCATTTATAATTGCTCAAATTGACATATTTCAGGTTTTGCGCATTATTAAATTAACCCGTTTTACTATTGTCTAATCCATTCAACACACCGTTATAAGTTTCATTCTACCGTCCGATCACCCATCGTCTTGGTTTCTAATCTGTAATATTCTATTCTATTCTATGTTAGCTTTGTAACACAAAACCATCGTTTACTAAACTAATTACTGTTTTATTTTTGTTTGCAAATAAAAAGATTATATAAGGAAAGATGTATCACGCTATAATAAACACAAAGAAAAACGGAGACCTCTATAAAATATTATTACTCTCCAGCAAAAACAAAGCTCATCGCAACTCCGTACTCTTATTAATATTTCTTGACATTTCGGTTAACCGAGCCAAACTTCGGCTAAGACTGAGGCACTGCGGTCTAGCAGAGTCTACAAAGTAAATCTAAATTACCGGTTAATTACATTAGTTTCGGGACAGCTTCTCGCTTTTTGTGAGGCATCCGTCTGTCTGACTGTCGTTTAATACTCTCACAGAGCTTTGAAGAGTTTCCTACGAGAATGTTAAGGCTAATCTTAGCTTAGAGTTGCTTTATCGATATCCGAAGTTTTGATATCACTTTTGTTCGATGTACGGCATTCATGTCATAATTGTAAACTAAAGTAAAAAGCAACTTTTCTTTAGAGCAGCTAACTACGCTCGTATTTACATATAACGTATTATTCAAACCTGAAATCAGTTTTTTTTATTAATAGTTAAAATATATAAACAATAAGCAAAGGATTTCATTCATTTACAAAATTTTCATTCAAATTCACTAAGACAAAATTAAATATCAAGAACGTATGAAAAATAAAAATGTTGATGTTATAAAAATACGATACCTTTAAAAGCTTCCCAAATGTAGTTTTATTTAAACTGCTCTTCCGTATAGGGAAAAACATTTTAAACTGCATTAGAGGAGTGTCTTAAATATTTTTTTTTTATATCTCTTAGATTCGTGAATGTACTTTAATAATGGATAACTAATGGAGAAACGGTTTTAGGGTTTGCGTTATTTGAAAAACACATTGAATAGCTTTATCTTATTTCACATAAATAGGCCTACACTAAAAAAATGGTTATCCTTTTACGGGTATAAAATTGTAAAAAAATATATGTCTAGATCAAAAAACGTCATAAATATGTTTTGTATGTGTTTTCCTGGTACAATAAAGAATATTATTATCTTATCTTATCTTAAAACTCACATTTAGTTTTCGCTGTCAAAGCGACAAGTGTCATTCCCATCCTATGAACACAGAGAGAGAGGTGAGTCTTGGGAGTGTTCCTGTTGCAACTTACCTGAAATTAAACAAAAAGTTTTTTTTATCAATATCATATCAAATCTCTCGGTTTCAACATTATGCTGAGTCGGGCCCATTTTGGGGACTCAATTTAAAACTTCCCGATATTTTGTTAGATATTTTTTGTAGGTTTGTCTTTGTGTTACTTGTATTTCTACCGTTATCCATTTCTGTTTTCTATTGAATGTTGTATTATGTTGAGTTATTTTGTGTTTTTGAGTATTGTGTCGTCAAATAAATATAGTTTTCTTTCTTTCTTTTCTTTCTTTCAATATAAAGAGAAAAAAAAATAAATTCCTAAGCTTCAATTTTCAGAGTGAGTTAGTAGTCCACCAATCCGGACTTGGCCCACGTGGCGGAGTAAGGCCTAGGTATGCCTTCCCCAGGGAATAAACCCGTGCCCCTCGGTGGGGATATAATGGGTTGATGATGATGACAAAGAAAAAAATCCATTTCTAAGCTTGAATTTTTGGAGTGAGTTAGTTGTTACACAGTTAAGGGTTCCAACGACCTTTAAGCGAACCAGATACAACCCGTTTTGGCTCATTATGCAGAAAGGGATTTTCATAACACAGGCAGGGAGGTGTAGTGGCACCGAGACTGCTTTCGGCTACTTAGAGAGCCATTTACAGAGAAATTGGCCCGACCTACGAGGTAGATTGCGGAACTTGAGAGATAACTTGCCGAAACTTGGAACGTTTTGACGCTGCAATACTTGGATAAAGGTAAACCAACTCTGTAATTAAGTTCGGGACACCCAACGCAGCTTAGGCTCATTCGCCGTCACTTCAAGGCATATCAGCAGACAGTGCAACTTAGATTAGAGTCTACTGATATGAGAAACCGAAGGTATAATTCCGTATTGAAAATAATTGTTGTTTTTTTATAATTAACAAGTACCTCCATATTTATCTCAGAGTCCCCACCTAACACTCAGTAGTATTCATTTTGAGTTTCTTAAAACATTTTTGATATTTTTATCGTTTTACAATATTACTTACACACCTACCAGAGGGGTAGGCAGAGACCAAGGACTGCCACCTGCCACGATCCTGAAAACTCACTTTCGCTTCATCAATATTCATAATGAGTCTACTCTTATACTATAAGACTAAGTAACTGCCTATTCCTAGGAAAAACGTGCATGAGTTTATGTTTCTACGTATAAATTTCTTTCAGTCCGCTTTATTGTGCCGCACTATGTTTGAAGAAATTGTGAAAGTGATCAACACTTTTGTCAGTTTATGGAATTTCAGAATAAGTTTTACTTTTCAATTATCTCAAAGCTGAGTGAAACGAAATTTAATGTGTCTACTAGTCTTAAGGAAACGCCAAAACATATTAATAAATTAACATAAAGCAAATACGTTTCTTCGCGTCCTTCTCTCGACCAATACTTGCGTATAACATTCTGTTTGAAATCATATAATAACAGTTTCAATTATTGTAACTGTGGAACTATTATTTCAGACTAGAGTCCTCCATTTGGCTTATGCAAATGCGCCCGAAGTAAAAATCACACCGAACCAAAGCTTTTCTGTTCGAGTCACGATATCAATTGCCCGAGCGACGAATGGCGTCATACCACCGTTTGCAGGGACCGTAAAAATAGGCTATGCAACAAGTTTCATGTCGCACGCAAAACGTGAATCTAGCGTATGAAGGGGAAGAAGGTTTTATTCATAAAAGGTTTACGCATGCAGAACTAAAGTCGCACGTTCAACGTGTAAACGCTTTACCTCCCATCAGGGCCCTTATCCATCAAGCGTAGAATTTTTAATACATATTTTATTACTATAATCGTTTGCATCATCAACTAAGCGCGTTGGTACATCGGCAACAAACGGCACGGCGATGACGCCCTAATGACGGGGTTGGACACGGCGAAGCAACAATGGAGTACAATTTCCATGAAAGCATTGTATTAAGCCATTATTCTTTGTTGCATCAGACGAATCGACCGAAAACATTTTTCAGTTAATTTGGCGCCCATTTTGCAGCTGGGTGGTGATAGACTGACTTACGTTTTATTATATAGTCATTACATTATAGTCGACAGCAGATCAACCTTATACCTATTTTGCTCAGTTAATGCTTAGCTATCCAAATAAATATAAAGGTAATGTGCTATCAACTAAGCCACGTGTGTCTTTTATAATTGCAAACATTTCTACCTGTACGTAGTTAATATTTCTTCTCGAAAGACCCATTCGGAAAGGCTTAGGATATAATCAATTCAGGAATTGCAATTTTAGAATTTTTTATCGCAATTTTATATTTTCTCATTAGCTTTCTTCTAGAAAACAAATTTTCAATTCCAACAGGCAATGCGCTCAAAACAATTGGTCTTCAAACAAGGATAGTGCTGTTATAAACCTGTGCTCTTGCGATAAGTACAGCATCATCTACAAATCTATGATTTTCGTGTCTATTTTTGATAATGCAAAATCATGGAAAAAAATCCAGCTAAATTTTATCGACGTAGTAGGTTGTTGTGGTGTCCTATACGCAGCTTTTGGGTTGGAGCTTAGTCTTTAAACGAGACCTAGTAAATGAGGCTTGGTGATCTACATAGTCTCTTCTAACTAGGGACCCTCAATTACAAGAAAATTATCTCCGGATATTGCGGAGAAACGCTCCTTTGAAAAGTTCGTCTTTTTGTTATTCGAGACGACTCTCATCTTTACTATTCACGGTGCCATACAATAGAGACTAAGCTCAACGATCGCTCTCAAGGGATTTTATATGGCGATTTATTTAGAAGGTTATTCGTCTATTTTTAGCGCTTTTATTGTTCTCTATTTTATGTTTGTATTTATCGGCGAAATAAAATTTACTTGCCATGAGCTCCCTCCCACTACACGTCTCTCTCTCACCTCGAAGCAACTCTAATACAGACAAAGACACACTGAAAGGCCAGTTTCACATTGAACAATCACGTAACTACACGACATCGTCGTCGACATAGTCCAAACTAGTATTTCCAAAATATTTAGGTATTGTTGGGGAGTGGACTTTATCACTAAAGAAAACTGATGAAATTGGGTAAAATATGATGTAGGTATCTAATAGTAAAAAAACAAGAACAAATGGGTGAAGAGGTGGTGTTAGAATATTAGAATAAAAGTGAAATGAGATAGAAAAGTCAATAAACTAATAATATAAAAACACAAAACATTGTTCGAAGGAGTCTTTAACAGATATTTTTTGCACAACGGTCTTACTACATTTATGCAGCCATGTTTCCGCTTTTTGTCGTGTCATTGCGATTATCTTTCAATATGATACAGGCCAACGAAAGAGTTAGTCCACGTGAAAGGATTATCTGTCAAAGATGGACCAAATCAAACGCCTCTGAAAAATATGACAGAACTTTGACAGTACCGTAACTGAGACTAACCAGATACGGTAGTACCCTATGGTGTATAATTATGTCCATGCTCTGCATCTGTCAATAAAATCATCATCATAGTGATCGCTCGTAGCCTTGGCTGCCTGAGTGATTTTAAACGATCACTAAGGTTAAGCAACATACGGCGGGTTCGGTCCATGGATGAGTCACTGTCTATGACCAACGCTAGTGGCATTTTTCCGAGCGGTTCCGTGCTTCGCAAGGCACGTTAGCAGTTGGTGCCGGCTGCCGTCGATAGATGGCAGTCGTTAAGCCAAGTCAGAGGCCTTGGGCGGTTGAAAACTTCTGACAGTAACACCAGCCACTAGTTTTACAAGCCTCCACCAATCCGGACTCGGCCCCCGTGGTGGAGTATGGAGTATACCTTCCTCAGGGAAGAGATCCGTGCCCCTCTGGGGACATAATCCGTTGATGATTATAGTGATGATGGAAATAATTTTACTTTTCACTATCAAAACAATCCTCATGATCTTCAGCATTGAGGGACCGACTGATTGTATTGGATCAAAACAATAATAAAGGAGTTAAATCCTATTGCCTGAAAACACTGGAGCTTTGCCATCCATTGAACAAAATTAATAATTTAAATTAAGCAATGCTAGTTGCGATTGGAGGCCAAATGTGTTATCTAGTAAGTATTGTTGTTCCACATGATATTCGATGTTAACACCGACGGGACGGGAAACTGGCAAAGTTTCCTAACATGTCGGTTATTTGGGACCGTTGATCCTAGTTTCGGTCTGATAGGAATATTCCTAGTTCGGGATTATGGCGAACATGTGTCGAATGGGGTGTGTTGATATGTTTTTGAACTAAAACTTTCGTAAGCACCTCGCATAGTATATTAGGTAGGTATTATGTTTTGCTAAAAGTGTAATCTAGAGCAAAGGTAATCTGTAGTCCATCGTTATGTATCTCAGCACCCACGACTCGGCTTATCATCAACATCATCAAGGGGCACGGGTCTCTTCCCTGAGGAAGGTATAGGCCATACTCCACCACGGAGGCCAAGTCTGGATTGGTGGAGGCTTGTTAGACTACCGCTCGGAAAAATGCCATGTCATGGAACGGTCCCATCCATGCACTGAACGCGCCCTATGTTGCTTAATGTTACGTAGTATACATTTAACTCGTTCGCTCAAATCGCTTGTAGTGCCGGCTGCCGTCGATAGATGGCAGTCGTTAACCTCTTCAGTCCTGACCTTGAAAATAACAATAGTTTTCTATTGTTATTTTGACGACACGGGACTGAGGAGGTTAAGCTAAGTCAGAGGCCTTAGGGGGCCTTGAAAACTTCTGACAGTAAGACCAGCCACTAGTCTTGCAAGCCTCCACTAATCTGAACTAGACCCCCATGGCGGAATATTGCCTATACCTGCCTTAGGGAAGAGACCCGTGCCCCTCGGTGGGGACATAATGGGTTGATGATGATTACATTGTATTTAACTTTACAGTCCGTAGCACATTAACCTTTACATGCGGACATTCTATTAAATTACCTAAGTGATGGAACTAAAATATTATAAAGGTTAAGACGTTGCCCCCACACGTCATTACTTAAGAGTACTATGAAGAATACGTTGACCCTCGACTAGTGACAGCTCGGTCGATGGCGTGTTGGGCCACCGTATGGAAGTAGCATAAGTAATTATTTTAATTTCGCTTTTTGTATTTATTTATGTTCCCACATGCATAACGTTGATGAGCGTGTGTCTGGCAGTTGGCGCCAGGCCGGCCGCGTGGGCGAACCAGCGAAATGGCCAGTCGCCAGTCTCGCCCCGGTCGACACCTTCACTTTGAACCTTGCTTATCTGTCGGATATCTCCAAAGAGATAAATTGTTTCTTAAGCGATGTGTTTAGAAATGGAAAGCATTGCATGATATAGTGCTTTTTACTTTCCTTAGATTATGACTAACAAACCGAGCCCACCTCTTGTTATGCGTGGGGTTAGGATAAGAAATTCTGCACGCATCATCTAGCCAAATCATCATCAACCTATTATGTCCCTACCGAGGGGCACGAGTCTCTTCCCTGAGGAAGGTGTAGGCCATACTCCACCACGGGGCACAAGTCCAGATTGGTGGAGTCTTGTAAGACTAGTGGCTGGTCTTACTGTCAGAAGTTTTCAAGCCGCCCTAAGGCCTCTGACTTAACTTAACGACTGCCATCTATCGACGGCAGCCGGCAACAACTGCTCAACGTGCCTTGCGAAGCACGGAACCGCTCGGAAAAATGCCATTAGCGTTAGTCATAGAACGGCCACCTATCCATGCACTGAACGCACCCTATGTAGCTTAAGCTTCGTGATCGACTAAAATCACTCAGGCAGCCGGGGCTATGTTATTAATAAACGTATTCAATGAGCAAAATGTAAGTATTTGTATCTTGAGTCCCAATAACGAAGGTACAGCTAGTGCAACTCCAGTGGCGCGCACACAGAACGGCAAACGGTACTGATTAGCTGTACCTGCTTTGCACCGTTCCCCTTGTTAACTGCTGTTTGCAATTTGTCAAAGAAACATTTAAATTGCGCAGCTAACGGAGTCGATGTTTCGGCTCATTTGTCGCAACTGCAGTCGAATTAGCCCCTAATGATCGCAAATACTTGAATAAAACAAATCGTTTCTCTTTTGCAAACATTTTACTTATCGTTACGACTAGCATGTCTCGCTCGCACATTTTAACATTTTTAATATTTGTGAAACAATGTTTTTATTATTTATAAATGTGATCTAAGGCTTTGATGATAACAAAAACATTACTTAGACGTAAATTTTTTACAGTCATTAAAAAAGTTAAATATATGTGCGATTGTGAATTTAACTTAAGTACTTTCTATCAATGTTTATTTATGGTAGGTACCGATCGGAATCTTCCGTTTCTGTGTATATGCCTTTATTTTAATCTGGATTTGTTTGAGTTATTAAATGTCTAATTGTTTTTTTAAGGTTCCGCACCTCATCATCAACCCACTATGTCACCACCGCGGGGCACGGGTCTCTTCCGTGAGGAAGGTATAGGCCATACTCCACCACGGGGGCCAAGTCCGGATTAGTGGAGGCTTGTAAGGCTAGTGGCTGGTATTACTGTCAGAAGTTTCCAAGCCGCTCTAAGGCCTCTGACTTGGATCTATCGACGGCAGCCGGCACCACCACCGCCTTGTGAAGCACGGAACCGCTCGGAAAAATGCCACTAGCGTTAGTCATAGACAGTGACCCATCCATGGACTGAACGCGCCGTATGTTGCTTAACCTTAGTGATCGTGTAAGATCACTCAGGCTGCCCAGGCTACGAGCGATTCCGCACCTGAAAAGGAAAAAACGGAACCCTTTCGAGATCTCTTTGTTGTCCGTCCGTACATCTGTCTGCCAAAAGCCTTTCTCTAGGGCAAGCGTGGGAGTACTGAATTGAAATTAAAACCTCTGAAAAAACTGAAGCCCATAGTCCCTTGAAGCTGTGGGATAATCGAACTTCTAAAGTAACTTAAAACAAGTTACGCCCGTTAATGCAGCAAAAAAACTTGTACATACATACCTATAAATACATACAAGGGAATTAAATTTACAACCTAAATTAAATCAATTTTCCGTTGACCCTGAACTATGAAATTTGGCAAGTACCTAATATTGTGCTACGAGTAGGTATACAATCAAATCTGAAACTATACATTTGTAATTCAATAATCTTTTCATTATCATTTTTTTCATTATCAACTCATTATGTCCCCACCGAGGGGCACGGGTCTCTTCCCTGAGGAAGGTATAGGCCGTACTCCACCACGGGTGGCCAAGTCCGGATTGGTTTTAAGTTCGGGAAAACCCTACCTACGAATTTGTACGGAACCCTGGGTAGGCGAGCGAGTCTGTCACGCACTTGACTCGCGATGGAGACTGAAAAAATGCTAAGGCTCCAAGAATTTCAAAAGTGACAATTTTATATTCTTGTCATAAGCGACTTTGTTGATCTTGAATAGTTAATTTTATTGATTTTTTTTAGATGCCATATTATGGAATAGAAGCCTTAAATAGGTAATGGCCTATACAGTACACGTTGTTGATTTATTAATGTCAGTTTATCGACTGCAGGGCGATTCCACTCATGATGAGTATCATATTGCACTACTTTCGTTTTATGAATTTGTTTAGTTTACCATGCAATAATCCGATATTAAATTCAAAAGTCAATTAGATATCAGTAAAAATATAATTCAAAAGTTTTTTTTGCTTTCTCACAAAATATAAAAAAATAAATTTATAAATGAGTTTAAGTATAAGTTTTTTAGTGTGATACATACCCTCAAATTGGCCTTAAATTTGCAAATCAACACCATGTAAAATAAAAGTACCTACTTGTTTTTAGTGTATTGCGTATCTCCGTAATCCCTTTACATTAAGCTGTTAGGAAGAGCTTTCATTTTTTTCATGTTTTTAAGAAATCCTAATTGGCTCAGAATCCCTAGGGAAAACAAACATTTCCAGAAAATCAACTAATTGCGAATTATAAAACATTATGACTAAAGGCTTAAAGCTCACTTTCGCGTGCTAAATTATTCACCCACGGGTGAACTCTTAAGTGATTGACGTCAAACGCAGCTCATTGAAGCTCTACGTATTAGTAACCCGTTATTAACCTAATACCTACGTAACCGTAACTAAGCGTAACCGAGCGTCATCGTTGTCACTAACGGATGCGTGTAGGACTTTTGTCGAGAAAAGGGCTTTGACGAAGGTCTTTTTAAATAATTTGCTTACTGTATAACCACAAAAAATCTGAGAGGCGATTTTATTTTATTAAAAAAACAGGCAAGCTCGCAACCTGGCAAATCATACCTCGAAGATTGTTTTTGGTTAACGTGGCTTGCATAATTTAACTTTAACAATGACGTGCTTTTTCGGTTTAGAAACTCTCTGAAGAGTTTTTTTTAGTTTTAAGAGTATAAGGCTGAATAGAAGTTATTCTATTGTATTATACCTTTTTGGACTGCACTGGCTTCTGAAATATAGGCCCCCGGCTGGTTAAGGAGTCAGGGCATAATTATAATTATAGTAAACAAATTTAATTTATTCAAATAAATAAATAATTATACCTAGTATCTTATTCACAGCAGTTCGCACTTCTTGCAATTGCGCTCGTTATGTTACTGAGCAACGTAACAGCTGATGGGCGCGGGCGGTTACATTGTAGAGAGAGGCTTACAAGCGAGAATACTCGTAGAGCCCACTTCTCGAAAAAGATGTATAGTGGTTGCGTATCCTATCCGCACAAAACTCCTGTGCGGATTAAGCGACTATTGAGTCGTGAATATCCTTTTCAAATACAGGAGTGCTCACGAGTGACACTTCTGAGTACCCATGGCGCATAAAGGAACGACGAAAACTGAATATTTAATGGAAAAATAAAAACAAAATATCAATGAGACAAGAGCCATAAATAAAAGTTGCTAACAGAAATTTCTTCTAGACAACCTTGTAACGGGAATTAAGGTTACCAAAGGAGAAAGAGAGACGGGTACTCGAAATACGGAATAACACATTTAGTATGTTTAATTTATGTTTTTTTTTCAAGTAAGATAACTTAAATAGTACTACATAAATAAGTTATAATCTCTTTTTCTACTTTTACCCTATTTTTTAAAATACCTGACGGGAATTGCTTTATTAAAACCGGCATAGGTAATTCATCCCACAGGTGGTCTGCCCTTAACGTGAACGAGCTACTAAATAACCATGTTCTGAAGAATCGGAACTCTGAGTGCGTATACTGAGTTTTTTCATTCACTCTCGATAGTGAGAGCGTTTGCGATTTGCATAGGAGTGACAAAGAGACAAATAGATGGCGCGCTTTGTCACTCCTATGCAAAACGCAAACGCTCTCGCTATCGAAAGTGAATGACGAAACTCAGTATACGCACTCTGATGAGTGAGTGAGTGACCTTAATGAGTGACTGTGGGAGTCACTTAGGAAAATAAAGCGCTTTTTGAGGTTAGGCAGTGTGGCTAGATAGAGCAGCACTGAGTAAAGAAGTGAAACTTGTGAGCATTTCTGCGGAGACGGGGAGCCACTTGAGCTTAGCGCAATATTCGGAAACGTGGTCATATTTGCGTAAGCCAAATATAGACCGCCATCTACAACGCCCTGTCCAAAGGTTGTCACCGGACCTAATTATCTCAATACGTAGATGCAAAGGCCTAGCCAAAAAGGCTTTTTAGCTAACATTTGCCATTCAAATGCACGACTTGTGGGTCTGACTAGATTATTTTGAAAATATGGTAGAGCCTCTTCGCTGTTTCTTGGCGAAAATAATAATGAATGGGCTTTGTCGCTTTATATCTAAATATATCCCACAGATTAGATACTTCAGATCAGATACATACAGATCAGCCCACCGCTGCCCACTGCTGGGTATAGTCTTTTTCCCCCAAATGACATTTCACACGGTCTCTCGCCATTTACATCCACGGACCTTCGGCCGACTCAACAATATCGTCCGACCATCGGGCCGCAGGTTTGCCCACTGACCGTCGTCCTGCCCATTTCCTCTTCAGTCTTAAGACTCCTTCGCCTTCTTTTCTTTTCGATTATTCTGTGTACTTTTACTTTAAAACATATAAGGGATATAAGTAAATATACTCCACCCACAATGACCCACATTGTCCACATAGGAGTGAATCTAAAATGTATGCATTAGAAAGCTGGCCGCGCAAAGTACAGAGCCTGCTGGGCTAATTGTCCACGCCCATCCCTTGTACACAACGCCCCAGCCAGTCAGTCTACTGTGTGTTTAGGCTCTAAAGCCATATACACACTTGGAATAAAGTCTGTCCCAATATGGGTGAGTATCCAGCGGTCAAACTTTCTAACGTGTGATATTCACGACCTAAAAAAACATATCATCCGCATAAAACTTAATTATCTGCTCCTCGGTTCGTTGTACCTACGTAGGGCCTCATATACCTTTACGAGCTTTTATATTAGGGGACCTCTAGTCTGAAGCGACTTGCATCAAAGCGTAGATTACCAGGGGCGTGGTAGGTGCCTAACACAATTTAGATAGTCTACCTGCCTGGCCTTCGCTAGTCGGCCATTAGTGCTAAACGATTTACTTTGTACACTTAGTTAGCGTAGAAACACCTGATTGATCCTGTCTAATAATATAGGCCTTTTAAAATGTCGTTAGTACAGCCACTTATAAGCGTGATAAAAACGTAATTTCGGTCTGTTTGAGGAAACGCTTTTTTCAAACAGACTCATAGTAACAAGAGTTTAAGTTTTATTTTTGGTTTAGAGACAGGTATGTCGAGGGGCGGCGATGTCGGGAAAATCTCGGAACCTTTTTGTCCGCATGAGGCATTATGGCTCCGTGAGTGACATTAGAAGATTAGAAGATCGCGGGGGAAGTTAAATTCCGTTGACTAAAACAAAGTTGGTCACTGTCGGTGGTTATGGTACAACAGGTATGAAATGAAATGAAATTTCATTGTCTCCCAAAAAATCTGTTACAGATGTTATCCTTTAAATTAGTATAATTGTATACCAATTGACATAAGACTTACAGTTAAGCAGTGGTCCCCACACTAGGCCGAGCCTGTCCTGTGGGGGCCGCGATTATATATAAAAAACAACAATAAAAATTTACTAACAAACACCATTTAGCGCTTTTTAATAAAATGCTATGTGCTATTACATGGTGTGCTTTGAGTATTTGTGTGAGTGTCCGCTGTCGCGAAATAGTTATTTTTTGGAATAGAAACATGGATTCGGTGGCGTTGTAGCTTAATTTTATTAGGTATTGTATTATGATGGCTTTGGTGTTAGTGGTCTTGGCTATTTGATAGATTGTTAGCACAGACAGTAAGGTATTTGTTTACATTTTTGTTGCAAAGTCGTTCTTAACGCCCGTAAAGGTTGATGTAAAGAAATAGACACGTAAATAAAGCTGGATTTCAAAATCATGTGAAAACACTCGACTCAAGTTTGGTTTACGAAGTTAATAAAATCAATATTGACATCTTCCGGGTAATTTGACTGCGAGTAAATTACTTTGTTCAGTATTTGCTTTATTAAGCGACGTTTAACAATAAAAGGATGAGATTTTGCTGACGGTACAGCTTCCCGATTCTGTGTCACAGTAACCGATGACGTAGCGTCTCAGTCTCGTCATCTTCAGCCCGTCAAGATAAACTGTTTGCCAAGGACATGACAGTTTGACCTCTTCATGCAAGCGCTAGACGCTTCTGCTTTGTGGTGTTCTTCTGCAGTTCTTCCTTGCTGCCTTGTCGATGTCGAGGCCTACACTTCTACGTCCGGTCCTCGGTTGCCATTACAGTGGTTTGAGACTATTTTGTCCTCTATGCGACAGACATCTCCACTTAAGATTAGCTATATTTTATTTTCATTTATTTATTTATTTTTATTTCAGAAGTCTTCGTAAATTGACACAGCTATTAGTGCCTGTATTTTAAAATCAATTAGCACATAATACGGCTGAAAATAAATCTGCATGCTGTCATCTCTGATGGGTTTGATCACAATAAGTGCCCACCACAGATGGGCAACTTCTACCGGTCTGGTATATGAAGCCCTAGGGTTTCCTCACGATGTTTCCTTCACCATAAGGGAGTGGTATTACTTCTACGAATTCACATAAATTAACTCTATCTTATGATGTTTTGCAATGAAAATACATAAGTGTCAGGAAGACAGTTATATCCTCGTGAGGCCCGACCTTGAAAAGAACAATTGATTTTGTGATCACTTGAAGACATTGGGCCTCACGAGGCCATAGACAGTTTCGTTTGTAAATTTTTTTTTTGTTTTTCCTGTGTGCAATAAAGAATATTCCTTTCTTATCTTATAGATAACCCACCGGTTATCTATAAGATACACGGCACCCCGTGTATCTCAGAATCAGGGCCTGGTCTAACTTCCGCCAAACAAACCTCATCAAAGTGCTGTAAATAAACTCCGGATCGGTTAAGACAGAGATAATTATGTTTCCCTACGTTACCTTCCTCATTTCATTAATCAATATTGGAGTTTAAACCACTATTGTTTATGTGAAACGTGACTCTCCCTTCCATCTAATGGCACATTTTGTAATGAATATGTCATTACAAAATGGCACATAATGGGGACATAATGGGTTGATGATTCTGGTTCATAATACCACAGAATCCATTGACCGTTTCGGTAATTCCCAATTTTTTTAATTAAGCCTCCATGGTATGAATGCCACTCTCCCAGACAAAGACTTCCCCCTCCCTCCTATTTAGATAATATTTTGGGCATTTGCCACCTCAGACTACACCAGCAATTATTTGTCATGATCATACCGCCAGCGTCTTCTTGGCCACCCCAGAAAAAAAAAATCCTATTTAAAATTTTGAAACAGTTAACTTATCTAATTTCGTGTAAGTTTTCTCTTTTCCGGTTGACTGACCATTGACCGGTTGCAGTCTCTCGTACTACACGGCAGCACAGTATGCAAACAGAGGCAACTTAGATAAACCTCTGCGAGTTACGAAATATTTACATATATATTTGCAAAAGACGTGCCTTTCACTGCACTGTGAATACACTGTTACTAAATATACATACTTACAGTCGACAACAGCGTCCACCTTAACATTAGCGCATTCTGGTTTATGTACTCTCCACTTTACTGAAATAAGGGATTTGCCCTACAGTGGGTCGTATATTGGCTGTATAATTATATTATGCAGTTAATAATGTAATTGAGTAATCGACTTGCAAATAACGCTATGTAGTTGAAAATTTATTTCTCAGTATACGAATAAACCGTTTTACTACTTAATGAAAGGGGACAAGCTCGTGATATTGTTGTCACCTTGAAATAAGAATTATCAGGTTTCACAGGGCGTATAGCACTTTTTTTAAATGTCAAATGGACGTTAGGTAATGACAATACGAATATTATTAGGGGCGTCAGGAAAAAATTGCGGACGTCGGCTATTAAATGTTAGTTAAAAGGTAAAAGAAAATACTTTCAAGTGGGCCAGAACCAATTTGTGTGACTATAATATAGTCATACAAATATTATGTTAATGTTTGTGTTATATTAGGTACTTTAAATAAATAAATTTATCACCAAAAATCAACGCTGACGAGCCGTTGAACGTTTATCCTCAGGAGATACCGACTTAAACTCATAAGAAATTAAACTGGATTGGATTTCAGAGCCTATAGAATTTTGGTTTCGCCAATAACAAAAATACATAACGTGCAATTTTTGAGTGAAAGATGTTATACCAACCTGTTTAGCTATACAGGATGATTTTTTCACCGGTACAATAAATTTTACCATATCATTGGTATCGATAATAGATTACATTTATCAAATAAAATTACCATATATTTTTTTAATTTTCATTAATTTATCCTTCATCCAATTTGTAACACATGGGCGCACTAATTACAAGGCGTCAACGCGGTGCGAGGTAGAGGGCGGCCCGCTTCTTTTCCTTCCCGCAAGCCGCGTGCAGTTGCCAGTTCGTGCGTTTAGTTATGCTCATGCGTAGTGCGTCCACATTTCTTTAAGATTTGCGGATAAGTTCAGACATTGGTATTTTTGTTTTTTTGTACCAACGGCATAGTAACAAAAGATGTTGGTATTTGTATTTTGGACTTAGTATTACGTATGTTGATTTATTGTAATGGTGAAAAAATCATCCTGTATAGCTACCTACTTAACTAATTATTCAAATCAAATTTGAATTCCAATTTGGTCGCGCTCGCTTGTATCATACGGGATCCTCTACAATTATTAACAGAGGTACAAGTATGTGCTTAAATCGGTTTACATGTGACGGGTCCATTAATTTAATGACTATTGGACAAATTTAAAGCTCGAATTGCCATTTTTTTTAACCCGTAAAAGCCTCATTGAGATAGTAAGGCATCAATAACACGACAATTACATCAGCCCACTTAAACTGACACAGTTGGACGTTTTATAAAAAAACTGTTTCTTTATTAAGACCAATACGACGTACACTCCTTTTAGTTAGTCTTTGGGTTAATCGGCTTGGCAATACACGTTAAATTGCTCTTATTTCTATGAAATAGGCTCCAGGCCGCACCTTTATGAAAGCACGTCATGGGGGGTTTTGCCTGGAACTTTTGTTTACTCCGTGGAGGTTTACTTAGGTACATTCGATAGCATACTAACTTGAACAAACGTGCACTTTAAGTTAGGTTAAGTACAAGTTTATAACAAAAATGCAATGGTTCACATTCTGTCTACCTGTAGGTACACAAGAGTACAGTTGCTTCTTCAACTCTTGGTTTTTCCTTAGTCGCTCCTTAAGACAACCAAGTTTATGAGCTATACTCTACATACTCAACGGAGAATCACATTGACTCAAATTATAACTGCTTGGAAATTGAGACCAAATTACACTAATGCCGGCTACACACGTAACGATATATCGTAGCGATTAAACTGCGCAAGCCGATTTGCGCAGATTTATCAATCGTGTGTATGACGAAAATCTGCAACGATTTGTCATACACACGATGGATAAATCTGCGCAAATCGGCTTGCGCAGTTTAATCGCTACGATATATCGTTACGTGTGTAGCCGGCATAAGGCTACTGTGACTGTAGGTGACGCGTACACACTAACTTAACATGAGATATTATTATATTGAATGTCTGTATTTGTGTTAGGTTAAGTTTAGCTCGTTCTTGACCGTTTTAATAAATATTATGCGAATGAGGGTAATGTGGCAAAGCAGATACGCTGGTCGCCCGCCTTGCAGTTTAGTTTCAATTTGGCCACCAACGAGTGACCCGCGCGCGCTGTGCGACATTACCGCCACGTATATCCTCCGCAAACCTCTCTTTTATTTAATAATCCAATCTCTGAGACCCAGGCCGCATCTGAATCCCTTACAGTGACAATATTGTATAGAGTTGATGAAAAAAGTGTAACCGCAAACTTGAGACCAAGACAGAATATTTTCGAAGTAAAACCTGGTCGAACTCTTCCGACCAAAAATCAAATAAATGGATCCGGAATAAAGTTAATAAGGCAGAATATTACCTTCTACATCTTCTTAATATGTGCACCCACTAGGGAGTGACAACATGATTCAGTTTTAACAATGACGCGGGGGCTGAGAAATATTGTTGCTTCACTAATTGTTTTTATTTGTCATTGTTGCTATTATAGAGTCTTTTTACAGTAAGGTTAAGTATGTCACCCATTTTAAACAATCATCGAAGGACCCGTTCATTTGTTTGTATGCATATCTCTGTACACAAAAAAAAAACATGGAGACACATTTTTCTACCTAAAACACAATCACATAACATAACATTTACATACAGGCACATACATTGCTTCTGGCCCACACTAGGATACCCTGTGTCGTGGGACACAGAAACAGCAACGTCACAAACATGTAAACATCCAATACCTGGGTTTCTTTTTTTTGTCTTGCCACCGCTTCCAAGACAAGGCTTATATCCATTCGATTCACAATCAATTTATAGGCGTGACTTAATAAACACTTTAAACTCAAAGTAACACAGTATGGGTACACAAGGCATTTTGTAGCGTCCGGAAGCGTGTGGGCGACTCAGACAAAACGGAGGAATGCCGCCCGTTCTTACCTGCTTTGATATGGGTCGTACATTAAAACACAGTAAGGATTAGGAGTTAGGACATGATAATATCTTTATGAATAATCGGACCGGTCAAAGGGTCTATTGGCATATTGTGCGTGTCTTTGCTGCTTTGTGACTCAGAAAATGGGTTATTAATGTGAATGCGTCAAACAAGCGTACAATGTACGAGGGGCAAAAAAATTGTTTAGCGCCATATTATTTTTATTTTTTATATAAGTGTGGGTATATACAAAGTGTGGGTATATACCTCCAACAATCCGGACTTGGACCCCGTGGTGGAGTATGGCCTATACCTTCCTCATGGAAGAGACCCGTGCCCCTCGGTGGGGACGTAATGGGTTGATGATGATATACAAAGTCAATGCATGTCAATAGAAATTGCTATTGCTAAAATATTTGAAAAATGGTAAAATGCGAATATCGTCTAAAGATGTTTCCGTCTGCTCGGGTAACTTACATAACTGTGGAGCCATCTTATGTTAGGGTTATAATATGTAGGTTAATAATAAGATTTAATTAAAAGCAAAAGTAAGTAAAAAACGGACAAGGGCGAGTCGGACTCGCTCTTGGTTTAGGTAATTACATAATTATTATAATAGTTCAGGAATCGAGTCTCACAGTTTTGTCGACCTTTATCCCGAACTCTAAAGACTAATTTTATTATGTTTTAATTGCATATGTTTATATTTCAGATTTTTCTCTGTATTTCTAGTATAAGACGACATTATACGTCTTTCATAGATCCAAGTCAATGGACAGTAGACTATTCATTTTGATTCCCTCAAGTGTCTTTTGTTTGAAGACTTCTGTGGCGGCGCATCTGACTACCATGCGAGAGGTCCCGGGTTCGAATCCCGGCTGGGGACAAAAAAAAAGAAACCCAGGTATTGGATGTTTACACGTTTGTGACGTCGCTGTTTCTGGTTCCCACGACACAGGGTATCCTAATGTGGGGCCAGAAGCAATGTATGTGCCTGTATGTAAATGTAAGGTAATGTTGTTTGATACTAGAAATAAACATAAATTGTCATTTCCACGGTTTAGACTTGCAAAAGTGAATATGTTCTTCTTATAAAGGGCTCTGTAAAACGTTCTGTAACAAGATTCCCCGAAATAATAATATACTGGAGTAGCCGTCGACGCGGCTTAAGAAATGTTTTAAGCACACTCTGTGCAAAAAAGCTTATTATAAAATCAACCATTATTTTGAAGACAGGATGTCTGGTGTTAATCAGTAGATTATGTAGTACGACGACCTCTGTGGCGTAACGGTTAGCGCATCTGCTTATCATGCGAGGGGTCTCGGGTTCGATTCCCGGCTGGGGAGAAAAAAAACTCCAGGTCTTGGATGTTTACATGTTTGTGTCGTCGCTATTTCTGATTCCCGCGACACAGGGTGCCTGTATGTAAATGTTTATGTTTAATATCAAATGTATTTAGACGGTATCTCAGAGGTACACGTAACTCTTTCAATGACTGCCAGGCGTTGAAATTATGTTATTCTGTAAATTTTGGTGGACCATAACAATGATTTTAATTTATTTTTATATGCGTATAACGCAAAGTAAGAAAGTTTGGATTCTTCGAAGGGGACACAATGTAAAATATTTTTTATTTTATTAAACGTTTGAGTTATAAGTTATAAGTTTATTATCGATTTCAAAAACCACGACTTTTACAGGATATTTTGAGAGATATTTTTTTTGTTTTATTTAAAGTTTTAGTTTTATTTTTTAAAGTATTAGTAAAGTATTAGTTTTTTTTTGTTAGATTAAACTTTGTAACTGATACTCGTGCTCTAAAGACGTTACAAATGACAACGTTGTTACTACATAATAATTTTCGAATAAATAAAATAAAATTGTTCCTTTTTCACAAATTTCTACTATTCTACCCTAAAAAAATATGTAAATGACCATATTAAGTCCCAAATTGATTTATGATTATCTTGACTTCTTAAGTCCTTTTGATTGTATGTGTCATGAGTTGTCCTTGCTTTTATTTATATTTCGTGAACGATAATACTTTATTTTATGTCACAAGACATACCTACTAATTGACGATCTGCATCATATTGGCTAATTTGCCAATGCAATATATGCAATATATGAGAATGACTGGATACGAAAAGAAGTGGCGCACCTTGGACGAATATGGCCTGAATTGGACTTACAGTAGCCATAAAGCCGTAAATAGGGTAACTTATTTCTTGCTAAAATCCTACTAGTATAACTAGTACTAATCTATGTATAAATATAATCATAATACTGGAATAATCATATGCTTTAATAATTCAATGTACGTTTCAATTCAATTTGTTTTCTTGCGTAAGCTGCACTTGCAAAGGATGCACCGAGAGTAGGGTCACCATGAACTACAATCGTACAGAAAATACACCTTACTTATTCACCTTAAGTTACGTAAATTATTATCGTAATTTTTATTACTTAGAACTGCTCACTTTATGGTTTTATAGATTTTAAGCTTATAAGCAATGTCATTTTTGTGTAACTTTTGTTAGTGGTCCTTAATATAATAAAACAAAAATAAATATCGCCATGAATATATCGGCAGGAATGCACTTAGAAATAGAAAATAATGTAATAATTAAAGAAAATAGTTTCGCAATTTTCAGTTTCAAAAAGATAAAAAGTCTGAACCGCTTTGTCTAAATTAATGAAAAATAGATCGACGAAATTAGTGAAAATTACAAAACTAGGTCGATTTTCTACTATGTAATGCATATCAGTCTATCAAGAGCGTGATTTCTTAAATTAAAATTTATGTTAAACTTTAAAGTATTAATCAAAAGTAGTTATGCGTAATCACAAAAGTAGTACCATCTAACCAAGAATACCTGAACTATAGATAAACTGTGGCTAATGTTTGATTAAGTAATTGACAGATTAAAAATAGGTGGAGTTGTATCCACTCCTAATTTCTACCATCACCTACTCACTCGAATTAAATAAAAATGCTGTGTGAGCTTTTAAGGCAACCTAAAACTTTTTGATTTTAATTAAGTTTGATCGTTTTGAATGTGAATGTGTGTGGAAGGGCCGGTAAAGGACGCCCCAGGCGGACATACTTCAACCTACTAGGGGATGTATTAGCAAAGAGCACCCGAATGTACCCGAAACCGACGTGCATGCATGCGAAAACTAATGAATGTCGATGAAGCGAAAGTGATTTGTCAGGATCGTGGCAGTATCTGCCTACCCCTCTGGGATACAGGTTTGAGATTATGCATGTGTATAAGTGTTCTATAAGAAGGCCGTTAACCTGTTAATAAAAAAAAAAAATCATTAACAAGGATAACACGATATGAAAGTTTTCAAAGAATACACATTCTTATAGTAAACCCTTGGAGCAACCCATTCAAATGCAAACAAGCTTACGTATTAAGAATTACAAAGTCAGCTAGAGTCCCCAAAACTAGTAACCGCTTGGCAACCCTAAGCGGGGCTGCGCTTTATGGCGGTTACACCCTGCGCCGACCATAACACCGCTTTACGAGTGCGGCGCTTTCTTCCGCCCGTATTGTTTTAAACTAAAGCGCTTAAAAGAATCTACCTCATCGCTGTATAATGATTGTAACTGCGCAGTACTTTAGAAGACTGGTTTTTGCTGTGTTTGCTGCTTGGAGTTCTTATTGTTTGGCGAATTTATTTAAATTTGTACAGCTCGCTTGTAAAGTTTTAACTGAGTACCGCACGCGAGAAAATGTTGATTTATTTCAGACCTCTAAATACTTACTTATTACGAAGTCAGAACTCACACGTAATTCACTCCACTTATTTTCGGAAGTGGATCCGGAATTAAAATTAGTCATTCTGGGGGCTTCCAAAAGTTCAAATTTCCGCAAGTGTTATTTTTATACTTATATACGCATATTAATACTACTAATAAATATGAGGATGTGTTGTGTATTCTTTGAACTAAAACTTTCATAAAACTATAAGCACTGCGAATCAGAACGAAACCTGGTCGGACTCTTCCGATGAAATTCGAGTAAGTGAAGCCTATTGTACTTTGATTTATTTAAATGTACCTAATTTATGAGTACTACAATAAAGAATATTCCATCTATCTATCTATTCGTAAAACAATATATAATGCATATTGTTATTTTTTTATTGGGGTAGTAGTACGGTCTTATTATAGAAACATTCCTTAAAACACTCCGCAGAAGCTATTTGAATAATAATAGTAGGTATGTAGTATAGGGAAAAACGTAATCACAGATTATTTAACTGTGGCTCAAGAGTTTTAGAGGAATCATACATTTATATTAACTGTATTTTTTTATAAATCTGCCATTTATTTTGAAATAAGTCAAATTATTTACCGATGATTTTGTGATAAGTAACACAAAGCGGCTTATCTCATGAAATGACTACCGAAGTAGCAAATCTACGAAGTAGCAAATTTACGGCTCGTATTAGGAGACGAAAATCAAATGTCAAGTTCTTACGGGCAAAGGCTACGCGCGCCAAGAGTGCTTGCTTACCTATAAATAATACGCAGGTAAAGTTCCTCACATTTATTGTTTTTGAGTAAGAGGAATCGCAAACAGGGCGACTTGTCGCCGCGTCAAACGCGAAGTTGTCATTTGCACGCGAACTTGTCGTCGTGACTCCGCGACTCTGACGCCAAGTGTGCGGAGATTCGAACAAAATATATGAAAATTGACGGCCGTAGCCGGTCGTCGCGTCTAGTCGCCGAGCTGTCGCCTGTCGCATGTCGCTAGTGTGCGCCTAAGGGCTTGAGCTCTAAGAATTTTATTGTTCAGTTGAAGTGGCAGTGGGCGAGGCAAATAGCATGAAGAACTGATGGCCGTTGGGCCGAAAAAGTTCGGACCTGCCGACCGCGGACCGGACGACGCGCAGCTTGGGCAGGCCCCACATCAGGGTTGCAATTACGTAAGACTCCACTGTATGGATAGAGTTGTCTGATTTAGACCTTTTGTTCCCGGTATGTCACACCACCTTATGATACACTGTTACATTCTGGGACTTTTTCCCCAGTTGGTATCTCATACTACTACTCCGAACTGTCATATACAGGGTGTCCCATAAATCGACCTCAGGTCGGAACCAGGTAAAAAGGCAAGTCATAGTGGATATAAGAAAAATAAAATATAAAATTGCATGAAAAAAAAGTTACAGGCATTTCAAACAAAACTCTCAAAATCCTGTTGCCACAAATCTTTACTTTTTCCAATTTTTTTTATTTAACTCTGAAAAATGCTTCTTCAAACTGTTAACAAAATTTAAAATGAAAAAACATTTTTTTTTATATTTTTCGAATAACCAGTATGACTTGCCTTTTTACCTGGTTCCGGCTAGATGTAGATTTACGGGACAACCTGTATAATGTTTATTTTGACTCTTTTTCTCTCGAGTTGTCTAAATGCTTAACCCGATAGAGTGGAAAGTTACGTAAAATAAGGGCTGATGGTCTGACGACCTGGTTACGATGGTGGGGAGTCGCTGGATGCGAGCGGCACGTTCAGGGTTCTTGGAAAACCATGAGGGATGGATATGTCCTGCATTGGGCGTCAAATGACAGATAAAATAACATTTAAACATAACAATTACATACAGGCACATACATTGCTTCTGGCCCCACACTAGGATACCCTGTGTCGTGGGACCCAGAAACAGCGACGTCACAAACATGTAAACATCCAAGACCTGGGTGTCTTTTTTTTTGTCACCAGCCGGGATTCGAACCCGGGCCCTCTCGCATGGTAGGCAGAAGCGCTAACCATTGCGCCACAGAGGTCGTCGTCTGATGATAATGATGATGACGAAGGACAATAGCTTAAAACAAGCACGCTCTTTTCTTTTACAAAGCACTTATTGCTCACAAAAACGCCTTAGAGGGTCAGCCTCAGCTTTCAGTTATACCCAAACACAGATGGAGTAAAGGTATGCCTTTTAATTTAATTTTCCTTTAAAGGAACTCACAAACCAAAGTGGTCGCTGTAGTGGTAACGCTAGCGGTCATTTCCTGCAGTAGTATTTGTATGAATTTGTATCGCCTATAAGGCATTCTGATAGCATTTGTTTCAAATCAATCATATCCTTATTATTTATTTAGCGATTAATCAATCAATCATTCCCGGTCAGGACGCGTAGAGTTGGTTTGAATCCCTCCATATAAAAACTTCTGCAAGAAGCGACCACGATCACTTCGGTTTGTCATTCCTTAAAGTGGTATGAATACGAGGTTCTTGTCGTCAACTCATACTTTTGACACGCGCGCGGCCGCAAGCTTGCGAATGTCTGTCGTAAAGCACGTTATTGAAGCCGTAAACCTTTCTTAAGTAATTCTAGCTGGCTTTAAAACGGCTTGTGATGCACCGACATTTATTTTTCAGCCAGCGATCATCCGCGAGTACGCCCCTATTTTCAAAGCTACTTATTTACGTACCAATTCAATAAATAATAACACAACCTGAGCACTTAAATGAATACAGATGAGAAATCACTCATATTTATTTCTGAAGAAAAAAAATAAAAAGAAGAAAATATTATAAAAACAGTACACGCCACAATAACAAAACAAATCCAAAAATAAAACAAAAAATCAGAAGAAAACAGAAGGAAAATAAAGGTCGCGGCGTTTCTCAGCTCGTATTATTATAAGTATTCCACTAGGTATCATATAGATAGATAAAAGAACACTTTATTGCACATGCATAAAAAAGGAAATTAAACTGGTATTTCTTAATCCAAGAGTACAGACGGTGACCCTATCACTAAAAGTGATCTCTTCCAGACAACCTAATGTAATCAACTCGTGACATTTTCCTCCACTGATTTGATCACAGATCACTTAAACGTCGACTTGACTTGGCTCGTTTGGAAGTTTGCAACGCTGTTTAGACCCCGCCGGAACAATAATATGATACCATTTAAAACGATAGTAAGTTATCCACCCGACCGCACCAACTTACCTCGGACTTGTGAGAACTTTCCAAATACACACTTTGTTACCTGAAAGGGGTTTCATAAAACTGAATTATAGCTATAACCCTAACTCGGTCTTGAGGATGGTCGTAAATAGCATCTTGAGCGCGTATAAGACACGTGGAGTTGACTGTTGTTAAATTTTATGGAAACATGCCAGGACACAATGGAAATATGTAAATAAGGGTAGAGCTTACTAGACTGAGTGAAGCTTTTGGAAAAGCATTCAATAAACGAGATTGTCGGTTTCCTGATGGTATTCTTGGTCGGATGTTTCGCGTGTATGCAAATGCAGCGATTCCGCCTCAGGAACCTACGAGCGCGATCCATCCTGAAATTGAATTTCAACACTTTAATTTTTCATAGCTTTTCCTGTTTAGGTAGTTGAGTTTCAACACGTTTGTCATAGTTTATGTAAGTATCCGCCTTTCAGCAACTTGTTATCTTGGAATTAAGATAGAAGAGCAGTTTTTTGAGGATTTTATTTATTGCCCCTTTGTTTACATTCAAACATGCTATCCATGGATAAACTCCAATAGCAAATCCTATTTCCCCATATCAGGCAGCCAACAGCGGTTTATGTTGAAAACTTTACTCGCGCACCGTAAGCAAACAAAAGAGTCGAGAGTACTATTTGTACGTTTACTGTAGTACCCTTATAATCTTTGTACCTCATGTAGATATTCTCATGTTTTATGGGTTACTTATGAGGTTTTATCCATAAAATCCTTGAATTTGTATTATTTTCTTCATATTTTTTAGTTTGTTTGTTTATTTTTGTCATTCTTGACAATACTGTCAGTGACCTTCCGTCACCGACTAACGAGATAGTTTCTAACCATGTAAAAAGTTTGTAGTTAAGAGTTTGTATATTTTTATTCTAAATTCTTAATTTTATGTCGCCCTAGTACTTTTTATCATACTTATTTTTATAAAAATATCTCCCCTGGATCTCTTCCCTGAACCTGGACATCTTTTCGGACCTGCTACACCTAAATCTTAACCGTGGAGTTTCTACTTGACCTGACCGCTAAGAAGAATTAGATGACCTGGCTGCCTTTGGAATTGGATATTTTAAATTCGGAATCACTGAAAATCTAAAATTCGACTTTTAAACCGGACCGAGTTTTCTTTAAAGATGAAAACCAAAGGATGGTCATTCAAGTCTTCGCTTCCAAAAGAAGCAGTACTAAATTAAAGGCCTTGTCCCGGGGCCGAGCTGACCCCGGGACGCCTTCTCAACTGTCATTCGGCTTCGACGCGTCATAAACCGAGCTCTTTACTAAAACTCTGAAATTCCGGCATCAGCCCCCATCCTCTTCCTGCTGAGGCCTGGAGGCCCTGACTACGAGGGAGCTTTCCACTTCGCTGTACCCGAGGACTTAACCGTGGGATCACCTCCTGCTGCGGCCTGGAGGGCCGACTCACCCAAGAGCCCACTGCGTGCGAGGGTCAGGCGGGTCTTGGCTACAGAGAGACCAGCGACGTCTTCGACCCTTAGAAGAGGATCACCAAGGGATCCACGGGCCCTCCTGTAAGTCATCCGAAGACCGTGTCGCGTTGTGACACCCATTCCCTCCAGTCCCATTGTAGATATTAGGTAGGCAAGAAGTGCGCTAGATTTAAGTAGTTGTGTAAATATTTTAGGGCAATAAATACTTTTCTTTGTTCCTCCCCTCATCTCCATATTTTTCATTGTTAGGGACTACCTATCACTCATTGAACAATAGTGTACTAATAGACTTTACAAAACAGAACGTGGAAAGTGTAAGAATATACGAGCAGCTTGATAATCGTACAGTAGGCTGTTGTTTATGTGCATATTTGCGGAGGATCGCACGTAGGTGTACAATAAATTGTAAGTAGGTGTAGCCTACATTGTTATTAGCCTACATGGTCTTTATTAGTGATCCGTTGCGCCCAACACCTATGTGTGTCAAAAGTATCACCGCAGAAAATTTATTTCCTCGTAAAATTATGTTCTTTTACACAAAAAAGCTTGTAGTCGGTCGCCGGGCCCGAGGCACTGGCGCCGCGGTTTTTCTGCGCCCACGCGCGCGCGGCTTATCTTATGGCATGTTCTCGGGTAGAAATTTACACATACTAGCGAGGTAGCATCGGACTGTTATAACGCAGTCGTTGCATTTTATCTGCCAGCGTGGCAGCCAGCGGCCGGGACTGTGTCGGCCGGAGAGCGGCGGCTCGCATATACGAGTGAGCGGACAAGCCAACAACGAACGTGGGCGCGCGCCCTGTAATCCCGCCGCCGCATTTTATAACCATTTCATTCTATTGTCACTCCGTCGCAGCGTATCTGAGGGAAGAATAAATTCAACTCTTTATCTAAATGTCAAATCGTTCGCTTTCGATCGAATCAGTATCCAAATAGTTTTAATAAATCTCCTTTTACGGCCGCACCGGGGCTCGATATCGGAACGCATTACGGATTCATGCAGCGAGTTATCGTGTTTTATACTGTTGTGACCGCTGAGAACGTTCAAACCAACAATAGGTTTAATTGAAAGGGTGTCAATAAATTTGTCGTGGTGTGTCCTGCCGCGGCGCCGCCGCCGGTGGTCCCGTGTACCGCTGGTCGAGGCCCGCAGTCCCAAACATGTTCTACTCTAGTATCGACTTGGGCCGTTTGGTTTAATCTAACATCTGCCTTGCCTTGTCTCCATTATCATGCAAAGGACTTATCGGTAAACCAATCTTAACGCCATCTTGTCTTTGTAACACCCCACCTACCCTAACTTGACTCCCCATACTTACTACTGCCTTAACACCGCTGTTTCCTGAAGCTGAAACACCACCGCTCCAGCTTGCTCTCCTTCATTGCCATCGTTGCTCGTCTTAGGTAAGGTTCTTTCATAGCAATCAGATTACTAAGTAATAAATTAGTACCTATCTAAGCTTCCTACCTACTATTAAAGCTCTGTGCAAGTTAAAAGTGTACTATGTAAAAGAGCAATTCAGGAGTACCTAAAATCTCAGTTAATATAAATCTTTGGCCAAAATGTGATCGTCTAACCTAACTAATAGGACCTAAAGTTGTGAAATAGTAACCAGGTACTTTTCAGGAACGTTAAGGTTGTCCATTAAGCAGTAAAACAACAGAATAGAGTTAAAAGAATAATCTATTTATTTATCAAGATTATTAGGAATATTTACATTTGTGATTTAAAACAGTTTTAGTGATCATAATTTAACACAGATTATAAACCAGTATTTGTTAACACTTAGTTTAGGTAGATATTTATTTGTATCTTTTGATATTACATATTTGTTGGAATATTAGTTTTGTTTATTT
The DNA here is from genome assembly GCA_947310845.1 of Yponomeuta plumbellus. Classification (NCBI taxonomy): domain Eukaryota; kingdom Metazoa; phylum Arthropoda; class Insecta; order Lepidoptera; family Yponomeutidae; genus Yponomeuta; species Yponomeuta plumbellus. Next base: position 10,801,372 of record OX371193.1, read on the forward strand.
TGAACAAATCACATAATAATATTGAATGTAGGTTTTCCACACACAATATGAGTTAGGCTTATTGCCCACTTATTGGTATATGATGAACAGATGATTGTATGTCAATTTTTCACACACAATATTAGTTTGGCTTATTGCCTGTTTATTGGTTATTTTGAACAAATGATTGTATGTCAATTTTTCACACACAATATGAGTTAGGCTTATTGCCTGCCTATTGGTTATTTTGAACAACTTATTGTATGTCAATTTTTCACGCACAATATTAGTTAGGCTTATTGCCTGCTTATTGGTTTATTCAGTCGAGGTTTATTTTGGGTTTGTTTGAGTTGGTTGTTTTAGACTCTACCTAACAAGTTACTTTACATGTAAATGACTTCAGCGGCTTGATAGATAAAACCTGTGCTAAGCTGTCTGTTTGCTGGTTTTCTACCACGCCAAACACCAGTTCCTGACCACCATGCGTGCCATGTTCAAGACCCTGATCCATAGTGAGAAAAGAACATGGCAAAGAAACTCACCGTTCGATCAGATATGACCTACTTCTACAATAAGATTACACTAGACGAAAACCCGGCTTCGCTCGGGTAAAATGTAGACGCAAAATAATATTCCACTATTTTTTTTATATGGTGACGCCTCTGCATTTATCAACCACCAGTAGATATAAATCTCTTAATACATTCAGATACATAAGCTCACACCTGTATCCCAGAGGGGTAGGCAGAGACCACGGACTGTCACCTGCCACTATCCTGACAAATCACTTTCGCTTCATGGACATCCATTAGTCGTTGCATGTACCCACATCGGTTTCGGGTACTTTTAATCTTGCCCTTTGCTAATACATCCCCTATTTGGTCGAAGTATGTCCAACTGGGGCGTCCCTTACCGGCCCTTCCACTCACATTCGCCCGATATATTTGCTTTGTCAGTCTTTCTTCGTTCATCCTCTCCACATCTCCAAACCAGCGCATTTCCATTCCATTCCTTTTTTCAATTCTAGTCACTCACTACATCCTCTTTCTCTACATCCTCGGTCTCTGATCTTTATTGCGTATTCTGTCATTCCCTTCCGGCATACAATGTCTTCAATCTTATTATGTCCTCATTCAGTATTGTCCTGATCCTAAAAAGCCTGCATCCTAAAATGACTCCTTCTTATATTGTCTCTATATTACATTGTCATCATCCTATAATGCCCTCATTCAATATTGTCCTGATCTTTTTTTATCTTTTCATATCAAACCTCTTAAGATTAAGCTCTTCACACAAATAAGTTTGTTGTAGCTGGTGCTGACTGTGCCAGCTGTCAAATAATTTCTCAGTAGAAACCAGTGCTCTAGGACTAATAGACAGTTATTAAAGTTTGAAGGTACATGAAGGTATTGGACATCCTGTATTGTCAAGTTCTGATCGTGAGATACCGGGAGGTCATTTTCAAATGGAGACAATATAGGATGCAGACATTTTAAAATGAAGTCTTATTAAGAAATGGTTTTATAAGATGAGGACAATACTGAATGAGGACATTATAGGAGGAAGACATTGTATGCCGGAGGGAAATTATTGTCTTCCCTCCCGCCCTCAGAAGAAGGACCTTCTTCTGAGCTCCCGCCAATGAAAAACACCACAGATTACTTACTACACCTTCTCAGTTGGCACAGATTATAATAACCTTTTTGGATGCCACGGTATTCCACACACCATGGAGTCAACAAATTAGATCAAAGGGCCGGTTTAGATTATCTTACTCGTAGTGTTTAGGAGAGTGCTTTACTTTATACTCTGTTGCAACATTATGCTGAATCGGGCCCATTTTGGGCTCAACCTTTAACGACCTCTGTGGCGTAGTGGTTAGCGCACCATGGAGTCAACAAATTAGATCAAAGGGCCAGTTTAGATTATCTTAGTGTTTAGGAGAGTGCTTTACTTTATACTCTGTTGCAACATTATGCTGAATCGGGCCTATTTTGGGCTCAACCTTTAACGACCTCTGTGGCGTAGTGGTTAGCGCATCTGACTACCACGCGAGATGTCCCGGGTTCGAATCCCGGCTGGGGACAAAAAATAATCCCAGGTCTTGGATGTTTACATGTTTGTGACGTCGCTGTTTCTGGTTCCCACGACACAGGGTATCCTAGTGTGGGGCCAGAAGCAATGTATGTGCCTGTATGTAAATGTAAATATGTAAATGTAAATATGTAAATGTAAATTATTATTTTCATGTTGTACAGTTTATTTATATTTACGCTTTTTATGCTTTCTGTGTTATTTTTTTATTATTGTACGCATTCTGTGTGTGTGTGTGTGTGTGTGTTTTTTTGTTTTGTTTTGAGTATCAAATAAATAAATTTTCTTTCTTCCTTTCTGTCTTTCTTTCTTTCTTTCTTGCTTTCTTTCTTTCTTTCTTTCTTTCTTTCTTTCTTTCTTTCTTTCTTTCTTTCTTTCTTTCTTTCTTTCTTAAGGAGAGTGCCTTTGTAGAAACGTGTAAGCGCCACTTGCTTTAGTACGTTTTACGGTATAGTACGATTCTAGTTGCCTTTCAATTAGAATCAAAATAGAATTGGTTTCTATTGTTCTATCCAGTAACACCAAAACGTTACTATCCTCGTTAGTTATCTGTGTATAAACTAAAAATTTAGTGAGAACTTTAGGAGAGTGCGCAAGTGACTCGTGACGGGTGCGTGTTGTTTTCATTAACTCGAATTATCAAACTTATGTGTTCCATTAAAACTCATAGTATTTTGAGTAGGATAGCGCATATTTCGCGACGTCGACGAAGTGACACTCTACTGGAAGAAATATAAACGTTCACTCGAACGTCTAGTAATGTACTAATGCACTTCCCTCTCTAATTGTATTATAGCACTCTCCTAAACACTAAAATAATGTAAACCGGCCATAACAGTTCACAATGAAAACTTGTGACACTAACACAACTTTGATGACATTGACATGTTTACTTAGCAACGCCATTGTTGAATTTAATAATTTTTATATCGATGCTGCTCGATAATACGAATTTTCCGCCCAATGTTGTCGACTCAGATCAACTATGTTTTTACGCTCTTTCATTTGGTATGCATATCGTTCGAGTCTACCGTAGACCTGAACGAAATTATTAATATAGATGTTTGGATTTGATGCAAGCCAGTTCATTTACCTCTTGACAAGTTGCAAAACAAATAATATCCAATATTAATTTGTTAGTATGTAGGTGAAGCCTACTCAACGTTCAGCACTGTAGGCCACAGCAACACAGACGCAATCTGTCTTTACTACTTTTACTACTGAGCCCTGAGCATGATCCAGAGAGCTACCTTGAACAAATCGATGTAAATAGTCAGATCCAATCCATTGGCATGGACCTGCCCACGAGCCCGCATTGCTTCAGCCCTGATTTGCCAAGCCATCCCGCCAAACCGCTACCCAAGCTTTACCATTTTCAAAGCTGAAATACTTAATATTTGTTGCTGTAACTACATTACCGACACACGAGTATACTTTTATAGGCTTTTTATATTAGTTTGATCTAGATTTAGATGAAATTAACTCACCCTAATCCTATTTAGTCTGGCCGGTCGCCCCCAGTGAAAAAAACCTCCGTTTTTTGCCCAAAAAAAAACCCCAAGCCAAAGTCCGCGTCCTCGATAGTCCTTTGTTTCCGAGAGCGTCTCTACCCCCCTCGCCGCACACCCTGTTACCACCCCCGCTGACATCCTCCACTTCGGGTTCCTATGTATTTCTATCAAAACTCTTTCTAAGAGCATTTTATATAATTTTATTCTCTATTTGTGTAATAGGTATTTTGAATACTTTACTGGATTTATATTCAATAGTTTTGGTAATTTAAGCCTTTCTAAAATACTTATAATTAATATTCGTTATTGATTTATTAGTTTTTAGTAGATAACATTAAAAATCTCCTACGAGCCCCTCCTTGTTATATCTACAGATTCGTACTTGACTGAACTTTCTTTTTATTTTATTTTTTTCTGCAGTTACATAAGCATTGATATATTGCCATACAGCCAACGTCTGTCAAACGTTTTTATTTGTTTTAGAAGCAATCGTTTAAAATGAGGAATTGTTGAAATCAGAATTAAATGTAGGAAAATGTTGAAACTCAATGTTTTAAGGGGGGAAAAGCGCCATCTAGCTTTATTGTTTAATACTACAACGAATCTTTGTTTGATTCTTTTGATGGGAACTCTAGTACTACAGCAAATCTTTGCTTTTATTGTTTTTTGTATGAAACAAAGCATTATTATCTTCCCCTACATTTGTGAATAAGTGGCGGACGCATTGCAGAGGCAGTGTGGACCGTCACATCTTACTCTTACAGTTGTAAGAGAACCAAAATAACTGATCGACGTTGCTACGAAGGACGGTAAATTACTGGATGCAAGCTGCAAGTACTGGGGAGTGATTTAAGCCCGTTTTAATACAATAATTGATTGTTATTTTCCCTGTAAATGGGTAATCTCAATGGGTTAACAGGGATATGCTTTCTCACGGTGAGGTTCCTCCCACGCTTTCTACGAATACATTTCGGACCAAGGATTGTAATTCTGTGCCTATAAAGTTTTCGAGACAAAGAGTGAGAGAAAGTAGTAACGCACAAAATTGGAGCTGGCATCAGAAATTTTCAGTTTAGAGGCAACTTTCTTCGCTACCAGTAATTAAATTTTCCGTCACCGCTTCACAGACAATGTGGAGCAGCAAAGTTGTGTGCAGCCTTAAATTTATTGATAAGTTAATTTAAATAAGATGCTATTTCTGAGCCTCTGCTGTAATGTCGTTTAACTAAGTTGCTTGTATACATTAGGAAGAAGTCTAACAGGGACTGGCAACAAAGGAGCTAGGAGCATCTGATTTTTTTTCGCATTTCAGAATTGGCTCCATAAAAAAATCAGATTGAATTAAGGAGTAACTTAAGGGGATTACCCTTAATTTTTGCCGGTCCTTTCTAGGTTGAATCTAGTTGTAGCCGGCATGATATCGGCTAGACTAGTATCAGCCACCAGGGTTTGGGTGGAATGATACCGGCTAGAGCTAGTTTTACCCGAAAATAATCGGCTTATACTAGATTTAACCAAGAGTAAGTGGCTACACCTAGTTCTAACCGGCTAAAACTAGGGGCAGCCGGACTTCAGGTTTTAGCCGTAACATATACATATCCGAAAGCGGAGGGTTCTAGTCGTCAATTTTGTCTTACATTGTGAATTAAGTGTAATGTAATTTAATTTAACGGGCATTAAATACTCGTGTAAGCATAAGTGTGTAACGGTTTTTGATATTGGCAATAAATGGTTATGTAACTCATTCATTCAGTACGAACAACTACTACTATGAGAAAAACTTTGAAATCACAGAAAAAGTTAACTGTTCTGTAATAAAGACATTAGGTACCTGCGGCATTAAAATGTGGCCAAGCTGATATTTTTTCGAGATTTAAAAGTTTTTCTCATAGTTAAACTTGTTCGAATGTATTTGGGGATTTAATAATAACATTAATTTCCACATAACACAAATACTCGATCTGGTCCCAAACTATGCTCTGGCAACCAGACAGGGACATTCATCATCAACCCATTATGTCCCCACCGAGGGGCACGGGTCTCTTCCCTGAGGAGGTTATAGGCCACACTCCACCACGGAGGCCGAGTCCGGATTGGTGGAGGACAGAGGAGGAGAGGAGACAGAGGAGGAGGAGAGGAGGAGACAGGGACATTACAAACACCGAAAAACACCCAGACTGAGACCATTTTTACATAAGTACGGCGACCCCCCATTTTGTTACACCTATATTACAATACCGCATCTGCAGTATTGTAACTTGATGTTTTTTTACAACTCCACCTCTGGGCTCAACAATTCACACCCGATAATCATTCTAAAAAAAATGCGCCGCCTGCATATCACACCGTGAAATTACACGGAGCCACACAAAGTAAAACCACATTTCACTTACCACCCAGTGTATAATTTTATTAAAACAGACAAGGATTCTTACTTAGTTATTTTACTGCGACATCCTCTCTCTTCTTTCTTGATTACGGTGTATTTTTTGTAGGTGTTAGACAAAAAATAACTTTTTAAAACTTTTTCACAGTAACGAAGTTCTATTATAAATGTATATAAATGTTATGTAATGCTCGTAGAATCGCTCGTAGCCTGGGCTGCCTGAGTGATCTTAAACGATCACTAAGGTTAAGCAACATACGGCGCGTTCAGTCCATGGATGGGTCACCGTCTATGACTAACGCTAGTGGCATTTTTCCGAGCGATTCCGTGCTTCGCAAGGTACGTTAAGCAGTTGGTGCCGGCTGCCGTCGATAGATGGCAGTCGTTAAGCCATGTCAGAGGCCTTAGGGCGGCTTGAAAACTTCTGACAGTAAGACCAGCCACTAGTCTTACAAGCCTCCACCAATCCGGACTTGGCCCCCGTGGTGGAGTATGGCCTATACCTTCCTCAGGGAAGAGACCCGTGCCCCTCGGTGGGGACATAATGGGTTGATGACGTTATGTAATGTTATTATTATAGTGCCCAGTTTGCCAGGGACCACGGCTACTACTTTGTCGAAACGTAGCTCCGGGAGAATAGTGATTTTCTTAACATTCAATTCCTTAAGCCTGCTGCTATTCACACATTAAGCCAATAAAAAATATTATTATATTGTTCTAACCCTACGTTCCGTACAGCCGACCGTGCTCAGTGGCGTGCAATGGGAGAGGCCTATGTCCAGCAGTGGACAAGCATAGGCCGATGATGATGATGAACCCGACTTTCATTTTAATTTTAAATAATAAATTGTTTTAATACGTAACTAAGAGGTGCACTGTTTTATATTATGATGAATAGACAAAATATGTCTAAGGTAAAATTTCTTCGAAAGTGCCTTCTGATACTTTTGGGTGATTTTTCTATTTGATTTTTGATGCGAGTCGAAAGGCACAAGCAAAATGAGATATTTAAGTAAATATGACAACGTGGTGGAGTATGGCCTATACTTTCCTCAGGGAAGAGACTCGTGCCCCTCGGTGGGGACATAATGGGTTGATGATGATGATGATGAAGTAAATACGAAGAATAAAAAGGGGTTCGCTGGATACTCACGGGCTTTAACGATTTACTACATTAATAAAATAGATTAACAAAAAAAAAATGAATTCAAAAAGAACACAAACTATCATTACATCTAATTTTTGAGAGACATGGAGCCAGCAAAGCATTTCAGTGGTCCTTATGGTCTTTACTCATGCGGCTACTGAATAAACACATATTTTGTAATCTCAAATTTCATAATATTAATAATGTCCGCTCGAGGAATCGCTCGTAGCCTGGGCTGCCTGATTGATCTTAAACGATCACTAATGTTAAGCAACATACGGCGCGTTCAGTCCATGACTAACGCCAGTGGCATTTTTCCGTGCTTCGCAAGGCACGTTAAGCAGTTGGTGCTGGCTGCCGTCGATAGATGGCAGTCGTTAAGCCAAGTCAGAGGCCTTAGGGCGGCTTGAAAACTTCTGACAGGAAGACCAGTCACTAGTCTTACAAGCCTCCAACAAACCGGACTTGGCCCCCGTGGTGGAGTATGGCCTATACCTTCCTCAGGGAAGAGACCCGTGCCCCTCGGTGGGGACATGATGGGTTGATGATGATGATGATAATAATGCCCATATTCTATCTATATAAATAAAATTCAAAGTCCTGACTGACTCATTCACGCACTCATCAACGCCCAGCCCAAGCCGTTGGACCTAGGAAGCTGAAATTTTGCACAGAGGGCCTATATATAAGTTAGGCAAGGAATAAGACCGGTTTTTTTTTTAATTTATCCCCTAAGGGGGCGAAAAGGGTTGCCAACATTTGTATGGGACGTATAAAGAATGTTGTCTAATTTTCTTAAAACTTAAAATAAATACCAATAAAAGATAGTGATTATGATTAAATAAATGCCACTCGCTAACTGTGAAGGATAACGCCGCGAGGAAACCTTAGCTTCTGAGGTGTTTACATAGGTACCTGACTCTACCCACTTGTGGACTATTATAGATCGCACTTGTGGTCTGTTGTAAAAAAATAAATAGTATCACCTCGTATGATAAGTAATAAATAACTTCCACACACACAACACAATCACTTGATCTAGTCCCGAACTAGGAGACACTGTGTGTAATCAGGGCAAGGACATCACAAACAACGGCAAACACCCAGACTGGGTCCATTTGCACAAATGTGCGGCGACCCCCAATGGGAATCGAACCCACGACCTGTTTCTTGATAGTTAAGCGCCTTAACGGCTAGTCTAATGAGGCAGTCAAAACTAGTCACTGAGTATAGTTGTTAAAATTTCCGTAACTGTTTTAATTTCAACATCAATTGGACGTTATTTAGCAGATATGTTCCAACCCACAAAAAGTGAGTTTTGAGATATTTGAGTTTTTAGGTTTAAGCTGATTTACGCTCTACATACATAGGGTTGGACTACCATGTGCCATAACTCTGCACATACTCATCGGATCGCTATGAAAGTCTTTGGTTATTAAAATATAGAGCGTAGTGACAATTTTGGTATACTTTAGTAAAAAATGACCATGTTGTGGCTTGGAACCTTTCTGCTAAACTACGTCCAATTTAAAACCAAACTTAAGCTTAAAAAGTATCGTCTTACCTTTCAAAATTGCCTTGATTCTTCTAGCTCGCTCCAAGCTCGAAGGTATGGGATCCACCAACAGTTCCAAAGCAGAAGCAGAATTTTTTGTGAATAAAATTGCTGACCAGCCAGCACTCTCCGTCCTTCCGCAGCCATGCTTCCAGCCATCACTTTCAATATAGACGTATCCTCTGTTGGTAGAGCTTGAGGTTCGGGTCTCAAAATTTAAAATTTCACTTAAGGAACTCAGGTCCCCCTTAAGCACTCTCCGAATAAGCACTTTGTAAACTACGCGTTTTAATTTGTCGTGCAAAAGTTTTCTCTTCTGAACACTTGAGATTTTGCCTGTCATTACGTAAGTAGAGGAACCAATGATATGTCGTAAAGTCCTGTTGTTTTGAAATAGTGAAGTGTCGTAGTTGCATTTCGTTGAGTATTGATCGTTTGCTTTTATTATCGTGTTACGTTTTCTCACTTTCCCTTTTATTATGAAATTTGCACTTGTTATCGTGGTCAATATAAGAAACGTCACAAAAAACTTCACTGAGAATGTTTCTAACCTCATGTTTATTTTTCTTCATTTAGTATGTCGTACGTAACTTACAAGCACTGCCTACGCCCTAAACAAACCACAAAATGTAAACTAGAAATCTACTTCATTTTACGCATAGAAAGCACACGCGCACGAAATATCATAACACAACTTATTCGAAGCACGCGATAGAACACGAACAGCGGATATGCGCACGATCGCGGATCCGGCGCCCGCGCAGCCTGCCGCGTCGACGTTGACTGGAGGCTCCATCGCCCACTGCAACTTTCAGCCGCTAATGACGCCGTTCATCGACGACTTTATAAGTTTACACATCCCTTTTATGGCTTTATTTTCTTCTCCGTTGAGCATGCCAATTCGTTGACAATTAGTAAACATCCGTATTATTGTTGTCGATGTCAAGGATAACGCACCAGGCTATAGAGATCAAAGGAGCTTCGAGTTTTGTATGAATTACGTATCTACCTACTCTTTAAAGTATTTTCTTTCCAATAACACGCTTCAGTTATTGACTCTCGGACTTTTTATTTTCCGAATAAGTAACTCTATAATGAAAACACTCCCAGTGAGACCGTTTATTATTTAACTTTTTATGGCCAAGGTATTTTACGCTGGACATTTCGAGAGCAAAACGACTGAGGGGAATACTGTTGCTGCTTAACAGAGCTGCGAGTAAAACCTATATTATTAAATATCTTATTGTCACCTTGCAAGTGTGACACTTTACTAGCAGCTAATTTAACAAGTGCCAGTTAGCTAATTTTACTATAGCACTAAAACTTACAAGCCAATGACGTAGCAAGTACAATATGATATAAAAGTCAATTTGATGAACTTTTAGAGTCCAAACAATTTAGCTACTAATTTAACATGTAGAACTTCTGTTAGGACAATTGGCTCACCTTAACAAGGGTTTTTAACAATTGTTATTTTCAAGGTCATAACGGAAATGATTAAGATTTTATAGAATCTGTTATCTTCCTTTTTGACAGCTATTGAATTGTGTTACTACAAATTCTCAAATTTAAATTAACTTTCCCTAAAACCAAATATATGCTCTAGCATCCTCTAGAACTACCTCATTTGGAACCATCGATATCTTGAAGTTTTGTTAATAATTGAAACATTCATAACTTTACTTCACAATCACGGCAGTTTTTCATACAATAGAATAGAAAAAGTTTTATTCACAAATTAAATTACACAGTACAATGATACATAAGAGGTTAAAACCAATAGTAGCATCGAAGCAAATATTGTCATCTTTTTTTTCTGATTGAAAACAGTAGGCGAAGTTATAAAAATTACCTGACTTTCAGAAAGCTTACCCTCTATCAAAACTTTGATAGTGAGCAATTTTCGTATTCGATTGTACTAGTTTGCATGTAAGTGTATATTTGTATGCGCTATGTGGATGCACGACTGCTCTTGTGATTAAGTGTGAGTGCAGCGAGATGCACGTGTTCTTGCGTGGGTGAACAAGTAGTCCGATACATAAGGGAAAGGGCTTGGTAGCTGGAAGAGGTATGGGATTATTTTAAGGGCAATTTTATAATCTTTTGATAAACATAGTTTTGTAGTCTAAAAATTGAAATAACGCGACAAGTTTTATAAATAACTCTCCGTTGGAGAAAATTTCAAATGTTGACCTAAATATTAACTATTCGCGATTTGTTACACTTTCTAAAAATATTTTAAGATAAAAAGGAACACTTTCCTTGCATACGCACACTCACACACACACACACACACTCACAAGAGAGTATGCGCGCACACACACATAGACTCTTACAAGCGCGTATGCGCGTACACACGCGTACACACACACACACACACCCTCACACACATACACACACCCGCGCGTGTACATAGGACAAAAACCAAGAAGCTAGACAGCAAATGGCGAGGGATTGTCATACAATTCTTAAGGATGTCAAAACAATAGTTCGCTAAAAAAATATCATGTTTCTGTGGCATCGTAGTATATTTCGGATAAAGTGCTTAAGTACAAGCAACTTTACCACAGCTATAAAAACCATATTTGTACAATAATAACTATTGTAGATTATAGCAAATAACTGAAACAACGTGACTGCGTTTACTGGGAAAATTACCAAGAAAGTATTGGTTAACGATATTAGCTTTAGTAATTACGGCAATTTACTCTAGTCGCTTAAGCTTGTAAACAGAACCTCAGCCTTACTGAGGCTATTCCGATCGTTCGCTGTCTTAACACTCGAGATACTTTATCGAGACGACGCGCAAACTAATGACGGGACTCTAAAGTATGCTGGCGCTTGTTTCACAACCCAATTGAGTGTCACAAATGTTTTATACCGCAAACTCTACACTCTACATTCAGTCGAGCAGTTATCCCATCAGAGAAAAACTTTCAAATTAGAGAGCGTGTCGAGTAGTACATTCGCGTGAATTTCAAGATTATCTTATACAAGTTCCCCTTTAAAAGTTACTAGATTAACACAAGTTGAATCAAAACTCATTCTATAAATCTAGAAACTAATGTGGAAGGAAGAAAACTAAGAAAAGCTATTAAAACTCTACCACACATCGTTGCAAGCTCATATCTCTCAGTAGTTGTTTGAACAAGATTATAGAATGATCGAATGGGTTCATATTACTTTAATTGGTTTTAGTTTTGTTTGTCTTGCACTTAGAATTAATGCATTGCATATACTGCTAAACATAAACACGCTATTTAATTAATCACATCTTTAAACTTGAGACTATACAGGGTGTTCGGAGCATAGACCGTCAAAAATTTTCGGGGTACTGGTGGGGTCATATATTACGTTGAAAAAAAAACTCAAACATTAGATACGAAAAAAGTTACGAGGCTTTAAATACCGAATTGTAGGTAATTTTAGAAAAAATATAATTGCCTTTCAAAAAATATTTAAAATACATTGGACCACAAATTCTTCAGCATTACTGGGCTTTAACTGATCATGTAGGCTGTAGTGTATGTTACTTGTTTAGGGGCCCTTTTAGTGCTAATCTTCTAGAAGTCCCGCACCTAGCGGTGGAGCCGGAATGCAATTTGAGAATAGCTCTGCGGTAGACAGCGGTCAATAATTGCATTTTGTGGTCGCCTAGAATGCTCCAGTTCGTCTCGCTGTACGCCCGCCACGCGCCAGATGCTACGCAAACACTAGAGCTCTTTTTCAGTCTTCCAGCACTGAAGAAATTTGAATCATGTGAACAAACAGAGGTGCAGCAGCTCAGAAATCAATTTCACAAGGTCTTTAGTATACTCCTTTGAAAAGGTCATTTGAGAATGCAGAATAATTATAGGGTCAGTGCGAGTGCAGACAAATTATTAGCCGTCAATAAGCTAACAACCAATTAATTTCGTGATAAATGTTTTTTATTTGCTAGTATTTATATATTTCATTGCTCTTAATTAAATGGAAACCTAAAGGCCTTTTCTAACATTTTTCACTCGAAGTGGTCTTTGAAGGGCACTTCGAGTGAAAAGATTGTGTGGAAACATACAACTTTTATGTCTGGGGTGACAAAATAATAAACGTAAACGTGTCCTGTATATGTTCTCGAAATCTTCTATAAACACATTTCTACACTATCTGTTTCATAAGCAAACTTATTATACATTTACTATGCAAAATCTACATACTGGGTTTCTTTTTATGTTACCATTCACAGCACTTTGCATAACTCAATGTACATCATATTTGAAAATGTGCCAAGCAGTTATGGAAATTCAGAGAGTTAACTTTTCTGAATTGTTCTGACAATGCCTTCTTACTACAGCTTTTATTGTTGATATCATCGTATTTTCAGCTGCGGAACGCGAGGTTGCCACGGACAAAGAGATCTTACAATACGACCTAAGAGTATGACCCAGTTGAGGCTGTCTTGAGCCCGCTATTGCTGTAAGAATGAGATGCCCACGCCCCGTTGCTAGATTAAACGTCGACCTCCCAGACTACAGCTGAAAATATAGGGGAACGATCGAAAAGAAAACGTTATTCGTCTCGCCGTCAGTCTCACCGATCCATATTAAAAGTCCAATTATTTGAACAGTTTCTGCGTGTTTTGAACAAAACTAACGAGACATTTCCGAACGATAGGTACTAGTTATGGTGCTTGTTCTCGAGTAAAAAGTAAACGGGGGAGAGCACGAAACAATAAGAACAAAAGCGCTAATTCCGTGCGGAGTTATCGATAGTTGCACGTCAGCTATTCGAGGCTTCGTTACGTGGCGACACACAAGAGAAATGCTCGACAAATTGCGTTCGCCGCTCGAACAATACAATTCCGAGTGAATAGTTACCGCCCATAACAGCCAGCTTGTTCCGATTGGGATGTTGGTGCCGTTGGTGGCTATTAAGTCACAAAAATGACAAGGTGACCTTTGAAAGCTCTTTCTGTAATTCTTACCGAGCGTGAATCATTAAAGATTCTGACTGCGCTTCTTAAAGTTAGACATTTGCCAAAACCCAACGCCCAAGTAACGATGTAATAAAAACGTGAATTCTCTCCTTTTAATTTGCAATTCTGCGTTAAGTAATGGCTCTCTAAAGTAAAACATGGTAAGCAGTAAAATTTCATGATGGACCCCGGACATCGCGAAGGAAACATTAAACGAGACTTCTGTCTGAATTAAACAAGAGGTGACCTTGCCCTACTTGTAGCTAAGAATTTTATTAATCTCCTGTGCATTAAGGTTTCAAAACCGAAGGAGTTATTATAACTATATTGGCTTTTCAAAAATAGTAAGTACCTTTACTTAACTTGTCAACTTCTTAAATAGCTAAACAGAGGAGTACCTCAAACAAAGTATTGTTTGCACGTTACAACAATGCACGTTTATTCTACGTCAGCATAAAGAATAAAGCTACTGTGGAGAAATTTCATAAAATTACTTTCAGGTTAACTTACAATTTCTTGTTCAAAGTGAGCCGGTGCAATTTTATATTATTTGCTAACAAGCGCAATGTCGCCCCGGTCCAAAATGCTGCGAGCTAAATCTAAAAGAGCACTTTAAAAATATACTTGTTGTTCAAAAGCCAGCGGTATTTCCCGAGCTTCAGTGTTGGCCTTTTCTTTGCTTAAACGCTTCGTTACAGACAAGTAAACGTGCTACTTTTTACGGTGTCTTTCATTCCTAGCGTTTAATATAAATATCTGTGGTCTCCTTTGTGACGATGTATTACATTTAAGTTCAAGTAAACAAATCACAAACTGGAAAAACAAAATGCCCCATGTACCCATTAAGTCAATTTATTAATATTGGAAGTAAACTATTTAGCGGCAAATTTTCTCGGCACTGTCGTGAAAACTCCTACTGGCACTCTAAAGGCCGGTTTCTGAGTTGAGAATTTTCACTAAGTAAATACTTATGTAACGTTCTGTCACGCTCTTTTCTGAGAACTTTGACGAGACAGCACTACAATTGAGTAGTTACTTACCATAAATTCTCATTTCAGAAATTGGCCCCTATACTTCTATTTTATTCTTTACTTAATGTTTTTATTTCAGCGTGCTCATCTTGCGTCACACAAACGATGATTCCACCTTTAAGTACCTACTGCAACAAATTTCCCACAGCGTGCTTTGCTTTTTGCAAGGAATTATGATAAATCCACTAGAGTAATTGTGTGCATTTCACACGGACGATAAATTCACACTGCAATAATATTTGAACAGCCAGTAACACAATTGCATTCCGAAAAGACGCGGGACGCGTTTATCGTGGTGGCTTGTTATTGCAAATTCATCAGGCGCGACGTAAAGGCTTTTACGATCACCTTTTCAATTGACATTTCGCTCTTGCCGCTCCAACATATTAGGTACGGTGCCGCTGAATAGTCTCTTGTGCGGTGAGCGCGTCCATTCTGTCCGTGTAAAATGTCAAAGTGAGGGAAAATCGCAAAAGGCGGGGAAATTGCGTTGACGCAGTGACCGCGGCGTGGTGGAGCGATGGCGAGCCCAGTGGTCCGCCTCCAGAGGGCGCTAGTGAAGCCGTCATCTACGGGATAAGCGGCTCATTATTCACTAAAACCCCACGGCGTGCCAACTCGGGTAATTGGAGGCTTTGTTCCTTTGCGCTAGGCTCTGACGCTCTCCTCGAGCACGACGCGCTCACACGGATTATTGTTCGCACTATCAACGATGTGCGCAAAGCCTTAGATTAATCTGACGTTTGAAATATGAATTGTTGGGGGAGTTCCGTTTAAAACGGCGTTTTATTTTTTGCGTCAGTGCGGTTACATTTTATTTGGCCCCCTTGTTATGTCATCGCTTTTTTCCTCTGAAATAAAATACAAAGTAAGGTAGGTGCTTTCTTGACGGTCCAGGCGTACAATAAGGCACTTAAAATGAATGATATTGTTCCGCTGTCGTGTTGAAGTTTTTTTAGGTTGGTGTGCGTGGGAAAAGGTACTAGAGTATAGCATCTAGGTACTAACATACTTATGCGGTAAAGAGCCTTACATTGCAATGCGCCATCTGCATGTACATTGTACAAAGCTGTTTCTTACAGATAAAATAATTTTAGGATTTGGAGATGGTTAAGGGAAGCTAAAAATGCAATTTTCTTTAACGAGGCACTTTGTACTCTAGAGCGACTTAGTATATAGTTTGTAGGGACCAAGTAGCTCAAATTGTAACTTATTTATCCGTATCCTTCAACCTGACTGGTAGTTACTACATAACAGTGCCCATATTCAAATTAGTGTTAATAGCGAAGATATTGTCAGTATCTTTATTTAGCGAGAGACGCTGTTTATTAAGTTCTATAGATACACACAGCCGGAGGCACTACGTGTAACTAAGTACGAAACCTTATCTAGTAACACAATTATGTTTTGAAACTCCCCGAGTTCCCCCCAACGCAACTTCGCCGGTATACTTATGCTTTGTGGTGTAAAAAATAGCAGACGCATGCAAAAACCAACCTGAAACGTCCGTTTCAAAGCTAAATACATAAAATCTAATATTTAAAAAAATGAGAAAAGGCAGAGCCGAGTCTGAGTGAAGGCGAGTGTTGTCGCGATCAGCGGCACCTCGCGCGCGCTCATTAAACCGCGCCCCGCGGCGACTCCTCAACAATATCACTTCGCAAACCGCTTACACCTTCACCCCTCCACATAAGGACCATATTCCTAAGCCAAACTCGCATGAGATAAAGTTGCCGGTCCACCATCAGCCTTCCTCATTACGTCTGTCGGCGTTATTGCCGACTTCGGGAGACATCACTAAACGCCGCCGCGCAGAAAAATATTTACATACATCTCTGACGAAATATTGGGTACGTCTCGCGCTCTGCAGGTATAAGCGATGGCAAAAGTTATCGCGAGGAAAAAGTTCGCCTCATCAAAAGGAAAGGATAGCTGTAGTTTTCTTTTCATTACACCAAAATTAAAAGAGAAATGAAACGCACAAACGTTGGTGTAGTTACTATATTTTGCACCAGATTTTTTTCTTGATGGACCTTATTTTCGTTTTTAAATCGGGTTTTGCTTAATCAATTTAATTAGAGCTTTTGTTTTTCTATTTACTTTGTTTTATTTTTCCTTACATTCAGACCATATTTCGGAGCGATGTTTGTTCGGCATTCTTCCACTTCTTTTATTTTCAAAATATGAGAGACTAGGGTTATATTTATTATATATAATACCTTTTCCTTATAAAAAAGACTGGTTCCTCCTTTTAGTACAGATAAAATGTAAATAAGAAAATGTGACAAGTTCTAATGAATAAACTTTCTTCGCTTGTATTTAAAGCTCGTAGCGTTCTTTGGTACTGAAAACACCATATTCAAGTAAAAAAGTTTTTTTTTTGTTCGAGCAAAATTACAGAATATATTTTAATATTTTTAGGGTTCCATACCCCAAAAGGATAAAACGGATCACTACGGATCACTTTCTTGGCTGTCCGTCCGCCAGTCGGCAAAACCCTGTATCTCAGGAACGCGTAAAGGTATCGTCAATTTTAAATTAAAACCATCTTAAGTCTACAGACAATTGAAGCTCTGAAAAAATAAAACGTGGGCTCGAACCCATTTTTTTCTAAGTTACGTACGTTCTTTATGTTAACCACTCATCAAGGTGAAGAAACACATCGTGTAGAAACCTGTGCACTGTAGGGCCCTGTGCCCTACAGTGGGAATTGGGACATATAAGGGTGATTCTTCGGGCAAGTCATTCTTTGGTGATTTTCGTGGCAATTTTCAAATCTAATATTTTTGCTAAATCGACATCCGTATCTTAAATTATACGTAAAAGTAGTACTTTTTATAAAAGGGGCACCTCAGAGAGCAATAAACTTAAAGAGATAATCGAGGTTAAAAAAATGAGGGCCACGCAAGTCACAAAATGATTTTTTTTTATTTAACTTTATCAGATAAGTTATTATAATATTATTGTTATTTTATTACAATATTTTATAGTTATTTTATATTTTATAGTTATAATTATGCCATTTTTTACTTAAAAAAATAATTCATTAAAATTTTAGTAAAAATTAATATATTTAGCTATAATTTTAAGAATTTACATTTAACTTAAGTAATAATATTTTTTTTCCTACATTACTGTTGCAAAACTTGAAGTTGTTTCAGTTGCATGACCCATAATTGATTTGCGTGGGTCAAAACTACCATGTAAACCACGCAAATCACGACCACGAAAATCAAAATAAAGCATTCATTCTAAAAATATACAAAAACCTTTGAAGTAAATAAACTGTGTTTTGAATATAAGTTGCGTTACCTTATATTTGTTCGCTACAATATTTTACTCAAAAAATAAATTCACAGATGACGGAGAAAATTATTCCACGCAAATCAAAGTTTTGAAAAACCATACCGACGTAACGGGGTTCTTACCCAAATTTTTCGGAAACTCGACGTGTTATCACACAAGCACTCTGTCTGGCCAACGGAGAGTGGCTAGTTGTAACAGGAATTAGGATGACGCAGCATTGGGCCGCGAAATAAGGGATGTGCATGTGGTTTTATAATGATCCACGCAAATCAGTAACTGCCCCGAGACAGTTACATTTTAATTTTTTTTAGACAATGTAATTCTTTTAGTACAACGGTGTAATTTTTATAGCATTGGCAACTTATCAAAACTTAGTGTCTATTTTTTGGTAAGCGTATTCCATTTAGTTTAAAATATATAATTAAGTAAGTGATTCGATCGGGGGAAAGGACACTCCACGAAAATCAAAGAACGGGGTTTTGTATTTTTTTATGATATTAAATATAAAGATAATTGAATAATAATCAATGACCTAGATAAGAGATGATTAAAGGTTAGCCTGAAAAAAAAAGTGGCTTGCTGACTTTTCGATTTCTATTCTTTTAAGGTGATGCCGCTTGAAAAACGTGTTTAAAAGAATTACCCATAATATAGTCTTAATTGTAGTTATTGTATAGTTTAGCTTATGAGGGATCGAAATTGCTCAAAATTGTCCGTTGTTATACACTCGGCTGGTGCGTCGTCTTTTTACATAACATAAAAACGTAATTTTATTAGATTTGTACTTGACTTGACGCGCTACCGCAACATTAAAAATATCTCCTGCTTGAAATCACATAATATTATAAGTATTAGTACCTCAATACTCAAGTATTGTTCCATCTCAAGAAATCTGAATAGACAAGCTGATGATTAACAAGTACTTAATGAAACTTCCAATTCAGAAACCCGCTCTTAGACTTGAGATTACCGTACCTGAACCTTCACCCACCTACATTACGTGCTTAAACTCATACACACACCTAGCAACGTAATAAAACCTTTTTACAAGATAATCGCGCGGAGAGAGCGTTAAATTGCAGAGTTCGCAGTTAGGCCAAAATGTCTTTTTCCGCTACATACTCAAATTGCTGTGAATTAAACGTACGCTTCACACCTGCCGGAGAGGCCGTGTAACGTGAAGTGACCCGAAGATCAGAAAACACACAGCCGAAGCCTAAAGCCGCTTTGGATTTCGCACTGTGGACTCTTGTGTTAAAGGGAAAATAGAGGGAAAAGGGCACGGAGGTAGTGTGCCCTCTAACTTCCGCGGGTTTTCTTAGATATGAAGAGAATTTGAGTAAACGGGTCTTGCTTAAAAATTTAGAAAACTCCCGACTACAGTTCTGTATGTAATAATTACACAAAAAGTCAAAAGTCGTAAAAAATGCTGGTTCTGAATGACAAACTGTAATTTATATGTTTTCAAAAAAATTTGCAGAACCCAGAAAGTGTATTTTCTCGCCATTGTTACAACCTCTATATTTTTTGGTATGCAATAAAGTACTCCGCTACTATAAGGTGTAAAACCATTTCAATTTCAATCTATTTCTTTAGAGTAGGAGTCATTACAGGTTCAATTCTGAAATATAATATAAGTGCGGAAGTTAAGATTTCCTTGTCCATCCAGAGGTTTTTTTTTATAATAACATACTTGCCTATCACCCAGTTGGTAAAAATATTAGAAATCACTTTAACCTCCTCAGTCCCGAGTCGACAAAATAAGAATAGAAAACTATTGTTATTTCCAAGGTCAGGACCGGAGAGGTTCCTCACAAAAAGGATGACACCGAGGCTTTATTAATAACCTTATATTAGTGAACCCTAATGACGCTAAGACTGTGGTATATTTGTTAAAACAAATATATACCATAGTCTTACGTTCGAAGGGGCGTATCTCTTGAGCCTTAATCGGTATCATGTTATTATTTTCAAAAATATTATTATGAATATATTATTATGTAGACACGGTACCTACCTGCCTGATACCTGATTCGTGATAATACATGCTTTTCTAGTAAGGAAAAATATGATAACTATTAATTAAATTATTAAACCCAATTTTATCAACTACACGAAACAGGACTCACCATACATGTATATATTTTTTAAGTAGAGCCGTTAATTAGTAACTGTGTAAAAAAACGCAAGTGAAACCAAAGCTATCCTTTCGTGTTTTTATATCGTTCCTCGAGGTAATATAAACTTAAGTTTCACTCAGACATAATTTGCACCTCGGAGGCAGGAGACGATCTAGAAGGGTCAAATGTCATGCCCATATTACGTCATTTCTTGAGCCAGTAGACGGATATCACTTTCCCGGTGCTGTCAGATTAATGAAAATCTACCTTTAAAAGTATATCCGAATACAGATATCCGAAGATCGCTGTACCAAATTAAACGTGTCAAGAATATTTCTTCGTCAGAATGCAAAATGCCTCCTTTGAATATCGTAAGTAGGTATTGTACTTTATCTTCTAACAAATGCAGTAAGTTTTCCGAAACTAATGTTTGTCTTATATTTAGATCATGCAACTGCACACTATTATCTCGGGTAACAGTAAATAGAGGCTTTACTGAGCAGAAGATATAGATAAGATATATATCGATACATAGATAAGGTATGATCTAAATTCGGCACAACACATACCATTCACTCCGCGCCACGTAGGTAAGGCCGAGATCATAGATAGCGTCTTCCGACGTTTACATAGGCTAGGCAAGAGCATTCAGTTGAACTAATATTGCTCTAGTATGTCGATTAGTGTTTGTGCTCTTGCCCAACAATTCCTAGTACTACATAGCAGTGTTCGGCTTAGGACCTAATTTCTCATTTACGACTCACTTGAACTGGACAATGTTAACGTACAATAAACTTAGGGAATGAAAACATCAATATACAGTCTGTTAGCTTTTAGAATATACCTCGGCTACTATCGGATAGAATTGGATATATTCGTGTAATAGAAATATCGGAACTAATATGGCACTTATAACTTTACATAACTTTTCAAAATAGCGAAGAAAAGTTTTAAGCAGAGCAAGAAGTAGTACGAGTATTACATTCGTGTGCTTTCGGCGAAATCAAAGCCAAGTAGGCAGTGACCAGGAACTACCATAATCCTGACGATCCGGGTTTACATTCCCATAATTTGTATAAACATTTGTCAACATAAACACTTTCATGTAAACTTTTTATACTGTGACTTACTTTTGTATGAAATGTAAAACACCTTGCTCACCATGCCTCGTCGCGTAGGGCAAATTTAGAATTTGAAGGAAGACTCCAATAACATTTGGACAGTTATCTTTTCGCCTCGGATAAGTTTATTTGCCTTTGCTCAGAAATAATAACATACTTGGTGTGTACAATAAAGAGTTCTAATCTAATCTAATCTAAATTTAATAAAGCTGATGTCAACACATCAACTTTTTACGCTAAATTTCGAAGGTTACTAGAAAGACCTAGTAAGATTTCGTACATAAGCGTTCTTTTCGAACGTTTTTGTTTCTTTATAGAGCAATATTTTCATGATGGTAATATATTGAGGTTTCACCTATGGAGCGAGAATAAAATCAAGTCTTTTTTCATAAACACAAACACAAACATTTACATAAAGGCACATACATTGCTTCTGGCCCCACACTAGGATACCCTGTGTCGTGGGCACCAGAAACAGCGATGGTCATCTTTGACCATCAAATAATGACTTCATTACTTCATTTACGATTTCCAATATTACCCTAATAAATGACGTTGAACGGTGACAAATAACTTACAGAGTTATAAAGTAATATGTAGCTTAATTCCATTAAAGGAAGCAGTACCCGCCAGGCACTGTAAACAACAGCTTCGCTCAATCCATTAAACAATGCGTCGACGCCGGGGGCACCCGATCCATGAATCAATCGAATAAAGAATACAACTAAACCTTTAAAACTTATTTCGTGTACGGCACAATAGTGCCGTGTGCTATATTGTACAGTCCAGCGCCCTGAGCGCTAAGCTCTTTGAGCGTTGTAGTATTAATACTTTCGTTCAAGCGTATTTTCTCCATACCGTTTTCTAATACGGAAACTTGTGATAGCCCCTTTAATTCGAGGAAATATTACTTGTGTAACCTGAAGTAATTATTGTCTGAAAGAAATAACTTTTTGTGATACTTTTTGTGTGAATTCCTATATTATATAAAAATATTCTAACCTTTTACCTGAAGTAGGTTTCAGAAAACCCCAACAATTTCGATCCGGTCGATTGCTGTCAGTTCGGTTAGGTTGGGTTGCCAGATAATCTACTTTTAAATCCGTAATTTTTTAAACTAGTTAGTGAATTATAATTGTAGGGGCATGTATAATTTTAATTGATTCTTGATTTACGTGCTCACACACATCATGATGTATCCCTGTTAAATCAATCGATACAATTCATAGAGGAATGTAAATTCTATCAAGCACATGCATTATGTATTACACTGCGACAAAGAAAAAAAAACAATTAATATTAAGAAAATAAAAAGCAAAGTAGTATAGCGAAAGTTAAATGACAAGCTCTAATTGACGTATACGGACCTTTTTAGATGTAACGCTGTGAATAGGTTCAGTTGAATCTGTGTCAGTATAATCGTCTGGAGAAGGGTAAGCAGGGAACAAAAACAATAAACGCCACACAAAAAGGCGACACAAGCACGCCAGGTCACGTAATCCAAACAGATAGATCTTGCTGTCAGAAACGCGTTGTCACTGGGCGCGGCGGACTTACGGACTTGGAAAATAAATAAACTACCACCAAGCAAGTGCTGCTTATAGTCCAGTCAAATTACGAAATAAATAAACATGAGCGAACACAGTTTGGGGATTTTGAGGATCGATAGGGGGGTGCATCGTGAGCATAAATTCCAATTTGAGGGGCTGTACTGAGGTCAGCTCAAGGTCATTTCGATGGAAACGCGTTTAATTCGATATCTTGAGAAATATCAGTGTTAGCCAAAAAATTGTAGAGACCTTTTCTCTTCTAAATAAAATTTATTAACTTTTTTATTTAAAACTTTTTTTTATAACATCAATATTTTTCAACTTATTACTCCCGCAAGGCAAAAATTTTATTTTTTTTCCTATTTTTCGTCGTTTTCTCCCCAACCATTCAATTTTATTGAATTTTACCGATCATCAACGTGAATATCTTTTAATTATGCACAATTTTGTTCTCAAACTTTTTTCTGTAATGCCAATACCTTCGGAGTTATACATTACTTTACCGAGCGAAATCCGCGCCACTGTCGCAATATAAAAAGAAAATCGATTAAACTATTTAAAAATTGGGTATTTAATTTGGGTAAATTTATGGGTCTGTTTGGGTAAGAAGTAAATTAACAATTAAAACTGTTTCACACATTTATTGATAAAAAAATAGGTTATGAAATTCGGAAAATTAAGCACCCGAGGTCGATGGAAGTGATTCGTGAATATTAAAGACGGTATCGGGGCATAGGTCGTCCTCGTCCATTACGTCAAGATCATCATCGTCGATAATATTGGCGATATTGGAACAATAATTATCTTGGCAATTATTGCAAATCACTGAGCAAAAGAGGCCGGCCTTTCTGCATCCGCACGCTTTGCCGCACTTGGTTTTGCATTTGCACGCAATCGATCTCAGTAAATTATCCGGAGCTGGTTGCGATGACATCGTTATTGGCTCCAATCCACGGGGGGTTCGACGCCAGCCCCACTCCTCGGGTTCCAGATAATTTTCCAGCCAGTATTGTACTTGGTAAAAGCACCTCAGCGAGTGAAAAAATGCCGCATCAGAGGTAGGAGGAAGAGATTCTAATTTAACCCTCCCACTGCCTGCCATTTTTTTATATCCCTTATATCGGAGCTCGTTGAGATTGGTACAATTCGTGTCACCTGCCTTGCGATACAAATTCAAAATGAATTGTTCGCCGTTTGAAGCGATAGTTGTTTTATCTGCTTTGTCCTGCAGAAAAACTTCAGTTAACGGAACCAAATCCGGAGATTTTTTGAATGCGGTCATTGTTTTCATCTTGCCTAGGTTGAATGGTGCCGATGTTGTGTCGCAACCACTAATCGCGTGCAAAAATAATATTTTTTGCGGCATTCGGCCCATATATCGGTTTAAGGCAGTGTGGGTACACGTTGCGACAATGGCGTGGCTTTCGCTCGGTAAAAGAATATATAACTCCGAAGGTATCGGCATTACAGAAAAAAGTTTAAGAACAAAATTGTGCATAATTAAAAGATATACACGTTGATGATCGGTAAAATTCAATAAAATTGAATGGTTGGGGAGGAAAACGACGAAAAATAGGGAAAAAAATAAAATTTTTGCCTTGCGGGAGTAATAAGTTGAAAAATATTGATGTTATAAAAAAAAGTTTTAAATAAAAAAGTTAATAAATTTCATTTAGAAGAGAAAAGGTCTCTACAATTTTTTGGCTAACACTGATATTTCTCGAGATATCGAATTAAACGCGTTTCCATCGAAATGACCTTGAGCTGACCTCAGTACAGCCCCTCAAATTGGAATTTATGCTCACGATGCACCCCCCTATCGATCCTCAAAATCCCCAAACTGTGTTCGCTCATGTTTATTTAACCCGTTTTTTTTCGTAATTTGACTGGACTATTATGATCATCATTTCTATTACGAATACGTGACAGGACAAAGGTATATGAAAAAAGGAAAACAAAATGACAACCACGTCAGTGACAATAATAATTCTTATCAAGAATATTTATACAAAATTTTGAATTCATAAGGTTATTTTACAAGTAAAGGGCCGGTTAAAAGTATTTAACGCTCGCTGAATCGCTCGTAGCCCCGGCCGCCTGAGTGATCCTAAACGATCACGAAGGTTAAGCAACATAGGGCACGTTCAGTGCATGGATAGGTGACCGCCTATGACTAACGCTAGTGGAATTTCTCCGAACGGTTCTGTGCTTCGCAAGGCACGTTAGGCAGTTGGTGCCGGCTGCCGTCGATAGATGGCAGTCGTTAAGCCAAGTCAGAGGCCTTAGGACGGCTTAAAAAACTTCTGACAGTAAGACCAGCCACCAACCAGTCTTACAAGCCTCCACCAATCCGGACTTGGCCTCCGTGGTGGAGTATCGCCTATACCTTCCTCAGGGAAGATACCCGTGCCCCTCGGTGGGGACATAATTTGTTGACGATGATGAGGCAGACGTACTTCGACCAATACTGGATGTATTAGCAAAGTACAAGATAAAAAGTGCCCGTAACCGGGTTCGGCGGGCGTGTTTGCAAGGACTAATGAATGTTGATGCAGAATAAAAGAATATAAAATATCTGTCAGGATCATAGCAAGTGATAAACTCTGCCCTCTGCCTACCCTCCAGGTTACAACGTGAGTTTATGTTTCGCTTACAAGTAAATGAATAAGCCACAAAAATGGCAAACTGCAAAGGTTAAACTTTAGGTCTAAAAGTTAATTCTATTGTTCTCTAAAGAGACAGTGCAAAGTGTAGCGGAAAGCGTCCGAGTTGCAACACACAATCGTCTGTGGGTGCATCCATAAACTACAAGACCGTGGGTTGATTGTTGGGCGAACAATCTTCTCATGATATTGTGCTAACGGGACTACAACAGCGACACTATGAAGAATGTAAGAGACAATAAAACAGGCGATGATGCCCACTGCCCTATTGTTTATTTGGGTGACAAAATTGGCTATCAAAATATTAACGACAATCCTATTGTATAGCTCTGCTGATTGGATCTGCAACCAGTTTAATTGTCTTCATTGACTTCAACGGGACTGTATTATGTATAAATATCTAAAATTATTTTCTTCGATAGAGTGACTGGGTAGAAGGGTCGGGACGTTCTAGAAGGACATACTGTGATGAAATACAGGATGTATAGGCGAGGAATTAAAAGTAACCTAAACCGGTGTCCGAGCGGAGCGGTAGAACGCCGGCTTCACATTCGGGAGGTATTAGGTTCCAATCCCGACATGTACCAGTATGTGTAGGGACAGAAGCAATGTATAAAAAAATAGTTTTGTACGCTAAGTGCATTTGTGAAGTGCTAACGGTCTAGAAAAATATCGTAAGGTAATCAAAGTATATGAGGTGTTCATACCTCATTGCCTGAATTACCAACCCACGGTGAGCACACATGGTAATTAAGCCCATACTCTCTCTCTCAGAGAGAAGCCCTATGCTCTGCAGTGGTACGTATATAGGCTACATAAAGAAATAAAAAACAGGCGTCCTTCCATGCAACGACAAACATTTTTTATGAAGCGGATGAGATTTGTCAAGATCGTCGTAACTGGCAAACCCTGGTTGCTACTTACCCCTCCGGAAAATAGGTCTGAGTATATAAATAATTATGTAATTTTCTTCAACATTTCTTGAGTAAGTAAGAAAGACTAGGATTCGCAAGCGTTCACTTCAACTGGTAAGACGCTGTAAGATAATGTACTCGTAGTAATGGCTCATCCAATCGTGCATGACTTGTGAAGCTATTTTTATTTATTTATTAAAAATGTTCCTTTGTGCCTTTGATTACCTAACGATAAAAAGTACACAAAACCGGGGTGCATGCATGCACGAATAATAAAGGTCGATGAAGCGAATTTATGGCCAGTGGCAGTCCCTGGTCTCTACCCACGCCACTGGGATACAGGCGTGAGCTTATGTATGTAACATAACATAACATTTACATACAGGCACATACATTGCTTCTGGCCCCACACTAGGATACCCTGTGTCGTGGAAACCAGAAACAGCGACGTCACGAACAGGTAAACATCCAAGACCAGGGTTTCTTTTTTTTTTGTCCCCAGCCGGGATTCGAACCCGGGACCTCTCGCATGGTAGTCAGATATGCTAACCGCTGCGCCTATTTATGTGTGTGAGAGAGAGAGAGAGAGAGAGAGAAATAATTTGTATGTAATTTATGTGTACAATAAATAGTATTCTATCTATCTATCTATTACCCGAAGTTAGAGCATTCGAAATAGAAACCTCTTGTTTTAAAGCCAGCAAAATGGATACCAAGTGGATGCATGTGAGGGATCAAATAAAAAGCTTGCATGCAAGCTTATTGGTTTCCTTTGTGCTTCGTGTGCACGTTTAGTTTCAGCATGACAGAGCATCAGCAACTGTCACTGACTGTATAAATACCTGCATAATGAACCAACAGTCATTCGATTTATGAATTACCGAATGGACCTAATTAAAATGGCGTACTCGTATCATTGATTCAAAATGTTAATTGTTTTTATTGCATGTTTATACTGCAAATGGGTTTTGGTAAACTCAAATTATTACGACTATTAATATCGTTCACATTTTAAACTATTGATAATATCACAGAATTCGGTATGTAATATAAGACTTCTTCGTGTACAAGTAACATCATACCTATTACTGATAAAATTGGACATAATTTTCGGATGTCGATGATATTACACAATTTTCTCATACATAATTTAAGATTATTAATGAATAGGCGATGCAATAAAGAGCCCCGATACAAAAGACTGGAATATTTTACGTTGACGCCCACGTACACGTGAAATATACCTAATCGACTCGGCACAAGTGACAAATGAAAAGCGACCGCTTCTACCTATAACTTTTCCTGATTTACTTTAAAACAAAATGCGTAGGCAATGTTGTCTAAGAAAAAAATCTAGCATTGACAATAATCTAATCAATCAGGTAGCGTAGACTAAGCTTTAGCCAAGATACCTACAAATGTCAGTGAGCTATTTTAAGCGCCAAACCTCATATCCTTAGAAGAATTTTTAACTTATATAACTGAAGCAATAAATAACATAACGTTAACTGACCTGTATCCTAGAGCTGCAGCCCTCTGCCTGGTAGTCCTCAGTAGTCCTCAGTAGGCCTCAGTAGTCCCTGGTCTCTATCAGGGACTACCACCAAAAGCAGTAAATGTAGCACATATTTACAAGAATAATCCCTTCAAGTCTGTCTAATCCCTGGCTACCCATAGCACAGGGAATCCTAGTTTGGGAGCCAGGACACAAAATGTAACACTTTTACATGCATTAAAGTTTTCTTATTTCTTAAAGTCTTGTACCAAACCAAATCCGTAACGCTCCATCACGCTCGCATGTATACATGTAGCCTTGTGCCTACTCCGCGAAGGAAACCAGCGCGCTCCAATGGAACAGTGTCAGTCAAGCCATGACTTAGCTGATTCCGCTCCATTTACATAGCGCACCGACCGGCTGTGGCTGTGGCTGAATATAGGGTAGAGCCTCTACACACTGCCATTTATGATTAGGTATTGTCAGAAAAATCAAGGAGTATTTAAAAAAAAAATGTTCTACTCGTGTTTTTCATGAAATTTTACCCAAACAATCCAATTTAAATGCGCAGAACTTGTTTTCATTTTGCTTACCCTTGCAATGAAAATGTTTTGCTCACGGAAAACGGGGTTTTGTGTGATGTTATTTTAGTATGATACACGGAGTAGGAAACTAAATGTACGGTATGTAGATGATTTTGGTCTCCAGAAACCACAAAATGCGGCTGACGCCTTCCCCACCCTACGGTCGAAAACTTGGATTTTTTATTGGGTCTTTTTTATACTGGATTAGAGAGGTCTTGAGTAGACACAAGGTAGACCCGGCTTTATATTATCGGACCTAATTATTGTCCTTTGTGTTTAAATTTCGAAGAGTTTCGAGAATGGAGGCACGTCCGCGTTGGTGCGGCCGGTAAGCTTTGAACAATAGATTGTATTTAAGTTAATTTTAATGGTGTGTTCGGTCTTAAAGGAATAATTAAGTCTTCCTCCGATAATTTTAAGGTAATTTTGAGTTCATAGAACACAATTTTTTTATTTTTTTTACTGTCAGTTCACTACTAAATGGATAAAAAATTACATTAAAATATCATGTTCGGAACGACATCAAGAAAATGTTTCGGTGTAATAATTCCCTATGATTCCCGCTTTTCCAGTAGCGCAACAAGTTGAATTTCCCGTAAAATTTTCTATTTGGTGTTACGGAAAGAATATATTATAACGCACTTACGAGTTACGACACTCACATAAATTGAACTGTGACAGAAGGCGTCGTATAAACGTGATTTATCGCCAAACAAC
The DNA here is from genome assembly GCA_947310845.1 of Yponomeuta plumbellus. Taxonomy (NCBI): domain Eukaryota; kingdom Metazoa; phylum Arthropoda; class Insecta; order Lepidoptera; family Yponomeutidae; genus Yponomeuta; species Yponomeuta plumbellus. The sequence continues at coordinate 10,830,499 of OX371193.1, forward strand.
TGGAGTTAACTTCTCGGTGTATCTTTGTGTTGTATTTTCACTTTGTTTTGTGACTCTCCAAGCAGGGGATTTTTGGTTTTCTATTTGCGATCCTGAAGATCAATTACTCCAACATCTCCATAGAAACTTTAAAAACTAAAATCTCTATAGAAATTTTATTCATCCGGAGTCTACGTCGCACGTCACTGATAACTTAAAGCATTTTTTATAAACACTGGCATACATAAACGCACACCATTTCCTCAGGGTTAAACAGAGATCAGTATAAATATCATAGAATTTCATTTGTAGCTTTAATCTCTTCTAAATAGGTAAGTGAATTGCATCGAGTCATTAAAGAAACATGTCGAAATACGTCTCTTTCTTACCCAACTATTCATAACAGTAACTATCTCAAAACTAAGGTCTAGACATGTACAGTGTTTGTTCCATTCTAGAGAGAGGTAAACGTTACCGCGTGGACGAATTCATGGGCAAGAGCTGGTAAGCTTTAGTATAAGGTACAAATACGCAAAGCAAATATGGCCCAACACACGACTACGTTGGAGTCTGTTTGCTAATTATATTTGCCGTCTTGTCTTCGGAATGAAGATTTAAGTAAGAGGATTACAAACAATATTGCTGAAATTATGCTTACAATTGACGAGTTCAAGAACTGATGTTCCTAGCAACAACGCTAAATAAAAATAATGAGTGCTAACTATTTTAGTCAGTTTAGGACAGTGAAAATACTTACGAGATATCACATTTTTGTACTTTGATTTTAGTTATATTTTAATTCTTTTGTAATCATTAGCAGCTACAACGGAATTTCTGAAAATGTCCAAATACACAACATTTTTGTAATTAAACTGTTGCGTTTGCAGGCACGCCACTGCCGTAACGCAACAATGCCCCTTTTCCCGACACCGTGTCCAAATGGAGTTTAAAGTAAGTTGGAAACTCACGACAACCCCAATAGAAGCCGCGGCAAACCGCTACCGCTATGAACTCTTAAAAATAAAGTCGCTGCAAGCGAATTTTTTTTTTTATTGATTATTACATCACAATTTGTATTCATAATACAAATGGCTCATATCCTAAAATTAATTATTAAATTACAATTAAACTACATATAAAATAATAAAGTATTTGTACGCCATACCTTTATTCCGCACATGTAGAGTTTTAGTTCATATGTTCGTCGGTTCTCAAGGACCTTCTATTGGTTTTTATGGGATGGAGTTGATCCTATATATTCCAGCGGTATTTACAGGAGCAACTTGATGTAAGAATTTATGCTAAGCAGAAAGCGTAGGTAGGTTTGTACGGATCGGGCGGCCTATGGAACCGGTAATGCAAGCGGTAGACCACCAATATTTACAAATCGATGCGGTTGTTAGTGTTTATTCAACACACCGGAATTAGTTTTGCGGAGTTATGCTGATCCGATCTATACACGAGAGAAAGTAACTAGACCTTAACTTTCATGTAGATTGTAAAATAAAGCCGTTCTAAACTCTTCACTATCTAGATATATAAAAGGAGAAGCTGACTGACTGAGTGACGGACATATCAACGCAGGGCCTAAACTATAAGGGTTAGAAACTTAAAATTTTCCACAGAAGTTCCTTTTATAACGTAAGGGAGCCAGATATTTCAAAATTCACCCCCTATGGGGGTCAAAAGGGGGTGCAAAGTTAGTATGAAAGTTCTCTGATTTTCAAAGTTATTTCGATACAATGGTGTATTTGGGTTATAAGCTCCTAATAATGATTATTGCCAATATCTCTTTGTGTATATTCAATTCCTAAGTGGGTAAAATATGTATGTAAATGGACACATAATTTGTTTGTTTTTATTATTTCACATGCGCTAAAAGTATCCGTAACTTATTTGCAAACACTTTTCTCAACTAAAGCCCACCCGGACGAAGTCACAGGCAACAGCTAGTCGGTAATAAACCTGCGCCCGTAATGCAGTGTGAAATTCTCATAGCACTTAGCTTCGGTCAACCGCTTAATTTTGCCAGGGTCTATTCTATTCTATGTGACTAGAGTAAGCATTTCGTTGCCTACATTTTAGTTGTACGTCTGTTCAACTCCTGAATGTGGCTGAAAGCAAACAAAACTAATTTCCTAACTAACGTTTTACCCTTTCCAACAAGTTGGCGTGTGCTGTTCAATATAGACCAGTTTTTACTGTAGCGGCATGACTGTTTGTTTTCATTGTTTCAACAACGAAATTTTTAATAAAAGAAAAAACAGGCCGGAAAATTCTTTGGTTTTATTTCACAACCCAATATAACGGTACGGCTTTATCGTAACCAAATACAAATTGTTTTTCGAGTAAACATTGTAAAATGTGCTGCGTTGAATAGAGAAATTACTGGCCTGTCGAAATGAGAACGTATGCATCGATAACTTAATTTATACAAGTGTGGTCCGCTCGAACAATGTCATCGAGTAGATATGTTAATTAGTACTTCTCCTACTTTTAAAGCTGGTGCCTCAAACAGTAGGACAAGGGGAAAATATTGGAAGTCTTAAATTTTCACCTAATTACCTTACATAGCGGCCGTATTTCAAAACTCCCCGTTTTCATTTTGTGAGTTCAAATCTGAGACAGCTCTTCCTTGATAGCGAACCGCGTCAGCGGTACCAACCAAGTACACCAACGGCGTGAGTTTCCACTGGATCATCTAGATTATGTGCATAAGGCCTGCATTTTAATCAACATAACATAAACTCAAACCTACAACCAGGAGGGGTGGCGGTATACAGGGTGTTGATTTATACAGTTTCGTCCGACTCAGGGGTGGATATGATACTAAAGCAAAAAAAAATTCTTCTTTAGTGAAAATCACCTAAAATCGCCGGTTTTGCGGCGGCGCCGGCGACGAGCGCGCGGGCGCACTCTCCCGCCCCGCCCCGCAAAACCCCCGCCGGACCCGTCAAGTGCAAACGATAGAAGCTAAGCCACATTAGGTATAACTTTATGATTTTTAGGTGATTTTCACTAAAAAAAATTTTTTTTTTTTGCTTCTGTTCCATTTAAATAACCACCCCTGAGTCGGGCTAACCTGTACAAATCGACACCCAGTAGAAACATCCCTAACAGACTCCTTTCGCTTCATCAACATTCATTAGTCGTTTCAAGCACACACGCCGGTTGTAGATCTTATCTCCCCTTATGCATCTCTCCCTACTCTCTCTCTCATCTCTCACCCCTATTTGATCGAGGTACGTCCGCCTGGGACGTGCCTTACCGATTCCTCTTTCCACTCACCCACGTTTAGTTGATAATTATATTTCTTTCGATAATGGGGACTCAGATAAGTTAATTTAACATGACGAAAACTTAAATAACAGTATTAAAGTAATCTATAAACTAATTAATATAATGTAATACTACATAAAACTAATATAAATATTTAAAAAAAGTAATCTAAATCTATTTTTAATTTAAATAAAATATTGGAGCCAAATCGCTGTCGGCCGGTAGAGTTCCAAGAAGGCTGGCGGCATTGCCTCGCTGTATGGCGAGGCTTTGGCCAAAGTAGGCACCAGCCCTCGGATCTCCAGAGGCGTCAAGTAGGCGCGACGAGATCTCCTAATCCTCCTTTCGATAATTGATTGTATATTTCGTTTGTTAATCTTTCTTCCTACTTCCTGTGCAACAGTCTTCATTTTCCACAGCTAAAATCAACAGTTCGCTGTGGCAGGCTCTGAGTTATGCCTCTTTAATCGACACACCGAGCGAGAAGATAATAATAGCCATTGGCAAGTGGAGCACAACAACGATTAGTCATGACGCTTGAATATTCATGCATTCAGAGATTCCCGAGCAAGTGTCTCCGTTCCCTCGGTAGGATTATCAATTCCGCTGAAATACCTACTTAAGGAGCGGTGGTAGCCCAATGGGTAGTACGGTGGACTTGGAAGCGAGAGACCCGGGTTCAATTCTCAGTGCGGGCATGTACCAGTGACTTTGTTTTCTAAGTTAAGCACATTTGTGAAGTTATCACTTTCCGGGGCAGTCCGCCTGTCAACGTTACTGTCATGGAGAGTGTTATGACAGCATCGTCGACGTTTAACTTCAGTTTGCTCTAACTGACAAACCGCCTTGTTAATAGCGCTACTATGGAGCACGTGATCTGATGTCATATCACGCTAATCAATTCAGTCCGGTGCCGTATCAAATACCACAAAAAGCATTCACTAACACATACTTTTGCACAAATAAAAGTGGCATTGCGATATCTCGTGTCAGACCGTCGAGAGCCGTAACCTTTTCATTCATTCATTAATAGTGTCGCGGTCCTATCCCGAACCATCTAGAATAGAGCCTTCTAGAAGCCTATCGAATAGTCGCCGCATGCTGCGTTTTAGTAAACAATAAACGCTGCAAGCAATAATGACTCGTATGTCCACTAGCGTAAGGTTCAAAACATTTGAATGGGTTACTGTTCGAGCGACGTTGCCTCGAGTAGGCACGTAGGTACGGGAATGTTCTAGAGCCCTTGCGGCCGGATATAAATAGCGGCCGCCGCGGCGCGCAGTCAGTTCCGTTTGGAATAGCGAAGAGTGAACTTCGAGCGAACATACCTGCGATACGAGCGATAACCTACGACCTCAGCGATACTACTGGACTTCGATTGGACCTGCGATTGGATTTTACGTGTGGACTTCGTGTCGTGAAGACCTGCAGACCAGACCCTGCGTGAATAAATCCTAAGAAGTTGTCATTGGCGTTTTACATCCAAATCCAGAACCCTAGCCCGTAACATTTGGTGTCAGAAGTGGGATTTGGAGATGCCACTGACTCCGAGAGAGGATACTTCTGGAGTGAGGACCAGGTCCAGAGGTGCTGCGGAGGCCACGCCCACTGCCCCTCAGGCCACGCCCATCGGCCATAGGGACACGCCCACTGGCCCCGCCCACCAGGCCACGCCCACCGACCAAGCCACGCCCCCTGGCCCCGCCCACCAGGCCACGCCCATCGAGGAGACACAGCGTACCTGTCCAACGGCTCCGCCCACTGGCCACGCCCACCAGGCCACGCCTACCGCCCCCGTGCACCAGGCTCCGCCCACCGGCCTTGACCACCAGGTTCCACCAACCGACCAACAAGCTCCGCCTCCTAGCCACACCCACCTGGTCACGCCCACCGAAGACATTAAACCTCCGTCACGTCCAATGGAGGTTTTGGATATGTCATGCCTGATGGCAATGTTGAAGAGCATACGAGAAGAACAAAGAGGCCTGCGAGAAGAACAGAGCAAGCAGATGCAGTGCCTGCAAGAAGAACAGAGAGGCCTACGAGAAGAACAGAAGGCAGACCAACAGACGATCCTTTCTGCCGTTACAAAGTTCAGTGATACGGTCGCTAAGCTACATGAAGATGTAAAACTAGGGAACGAACGGGTAACCGAATTAGAGGAGGACCTAAAAAATGTGAAAACCGGCCTCACTGGACTAGAACAGGAATTTCGGCGTATAAAATCTGCTGGAGTCACGTCGAGTGGAATTGTCGGCATAAACCAGGGGCCTAAAGTGAAAGTGCCTCCGTACGACGGTACTACGTCTTGGGTCGCCTACCGACAGCAGTTCCAGACTGTCGCTGCTTCAAACGGATGGACGGACGAACAGAGCTTGACAGCCCTCACCGTCGCGCTCAGAGGTTCGGCCTTATCTGTCCTGGAGGCATTGCCCACCTCAGGCAGCGAGTTCAAAGATCTGCTGGAGGCACTTGAGGCCAGATACGGGGAACGACACCTGGAACACGTTTTTCGTGCTCAGCTACGCGACCGAACTCAGCGCCTGGGTGAAGGACTTCAACAATGGGCGTTGGAAATTGAGAAGCTGGTTCGAAAGGCGTACCCTTCTACTGATAGTAAGATGGTGGACACGAATATTTTGCAAGCCTTCGTCGACGGAATCAAGGATCTTGAAATTAGGGCCGCAGTAAAGCTTCGCCACCATTCTTCATTAAAAGAAGCTCTGGCACACGCCCTAGAAGTAGAAGCGTCAAGTGCGTCAAGATATCCGGCAAGGTTATAAACTTCGAGAAGTTACGGAGGAGGTTAAAGAGATCAAGACACCGCCCAAGAAGAATTCCGGGCCCATGTGTTACAAGTGTGGGGAAAGAGGGAATCTGCAGTTCACGTGTCCTAAGAAGGAGAGGCAAGCAACCAAAACAGATGACAGACTGGATGCGCGTCTCAAAAATATGGAGCAGCGTTTTAAAGAATTCGTAAAGAAGCACGACGCTGCGCCCTCCACCGTGAATCAGGGTGTAACCAGAATCACACAAGCATGGAATGGGAACAGTCTACTAATACGCGGTGCAGTGAACAAAATAGAGTGCAAAATCACCCTAGATACAGGAGCCTCTAGAACAATAGTGAGACCAGACCTGGTGAAAGCTGTAGGGAGACGCAAAGGCACCAGTTTATGCAGACTTCTCTCCGCTTCTGGCCAGCAGATACCCGTCCTGGGTGAAGGATCGGTTTCGATATGTGTTGGGGAGGCGTCATATATTCACGACGTAATCGTAGCCGAAATTATGGATGATTGCATTCTGGGCCTAGACTTTATGAAGAAACACAAGTGTCACATCGATGTCACTAACGGTGTATTTAAATGTGGTGATGAGGAGAACTTCATACTTGGCGGTCCCCGTGGAAATGTCACGTGCTTGAAGAAAATCGTAATACCTGGACGAGCACAAACTGAAGTAAAGGTGAAGCTGCCTTCGAGTCAGAAGAATCAGCGGAATAGGTGTGTGCTGATTGAAAATACACGAGACAGTGCAGCCAGTCAGAAATTGCTGACAGCAAGAACTCTCGTCTATGGAGGCAAGACCGCTCTAGTGAGGGTTGTGAATATAGGCGATCGTGAGATTACGCTTAGCAAAGGTGACATTATTGGACGGTGTGAGGAAGCCGTTTGGATGAGAAGCTGCCAATCATCTCCAAGCTCAAACACATCGAATACCAGGAGTGAAATTATAGTCACTAAGCTCCTTGAGGATTCTAAGAGTAATCTGAGCTATTCGCAAAGCATGAAAGCTAAGAGGCTGCTACTGCGCTTTAGGGATATCTTCTCTGACGAAGGAAATTCTGGAAGAACATCGTTAGTTCAACACAAAATCGACACCGGACAGGAGCGACCTATTCGTCAGCGAGCGAGGCGCATACCGATTGCCAAAGAAAAGGAAGTACAAGACATGTTGGAAGACATGAAGAGAAACAAGATTATAGAACCTTCTGCTAGCCCATGGTGTTCTCCCGTAGTGTTGGTAAAGAAGAAAGATGGTAGCACAAGGTTCTGTGTAGACTATCGACGGCTTAATGATGTGACGAAAAAGGATAGTTATCCACTGCCACGAATAGACGATACCCTAGACACTTTGAGTGGCATGAAATGGTTCTCTACGTTAGATCTGAAATCCGGATACTGGCAAGTGGAAATTGATCCGAGGGATAAAGAGAAGACTGCTTTTTCAACTGGTAAAGGTCCATGGCAATTTAACGTGATGCCTTTTGGATTGTGCAACGCGCCAGCTACATTCGAACGACTTATGGAGTGCGTACTGGCAGGATTAGTTGGGGAAGCCTGCCTTGTCTACTTGGATGACGTCATAATCATGGGAACAGATTTTGAGGACCACTTACAAAATCTAGAGCAAGTTTTTAAGAAGACAATGGAGGCAAACTTAAAGTTAAATCCGAAGAAATGCAGTTTATTTAAGAACAAGGTTAGCTATCTCGGTCATGTGATAACCAGCGAAGGCATACAGACCGATCCAGCCAAAATCGAAGCAGTGCAAAAATGGCCTACTCCCAAAGACAAGACCGAAGTGCGAGCATTTTTAGGGCTATGCTCATATTATAGACGGTTTGTTAAAGGGTTCTCTGAAATTGCCAAGCCTTTACACAGAATGACTGAAGACAAGCAGTCATTTCATTGGGATGACACATGTGAGAGTTCATTTCAAAAATTAAGAAAATGTCTTTGCGAGACCCCAATCTTGGGATTTCCACAGGCTAACGGCCAATTCATTGTTGACACTGACGCCAGTAACACAGCGATCGGAGGAGTGTTATCGCAGAAACAGGGCGACAGAGAGGTTGTGATGGCCTATTTTAGTAAATCGCTATCGAAACCTGAAAGGAACTATTGTGTGACAAGAAGGGAGCTCTTGGCTGTGGTAAAGACATTACAGCACTTCAGCAAATATCTCCTCGGCATGCGGTTTACGCTTAGCACTGACCACGCCGCCCTGAAGTGGCTGTTACAATTTAAAAATCCAGAGGGGCAAGTTGCTCGATGGATTGAACAACTGCAGGAGTACGACTTTATGATTGAACACCGCAGCGGAAAGGCGCATGGAAATGCTGACGCACTGTCGAGAAGGCCGTGTCCGGAAGACTGCAAGCACTGTGCCAAACACTCTTGTTTCACACACAAAGGAACTGCCATTGAGATTGACAAGAATGGGTCCATCGAGATCTTGGGAAGATGAGGCGATGAAAGAAGCACAGGAAGATGACGAAGATTTACGGCTCATTGTCGCATGGAAGAAACGAGGCGAGGATAAGCCAAGATGGTGCGAAGTCGCTCCTACTAGTGTTATTACCAAGGCATACTGGGCTCAATGGGACAGTTTTATTCTCCAGAACGGAATACTTTACCGTAAATGGAAGAAACCTAACGGCAGAGAGTTCCATCTACAGATAGTTGTCCCAAGAGATAAGGTACAAGATGTCCTTCGTGAAGTACATGACGGCGTGTCAGGTGGACATTTGGGCGTAAAGAGGACTTTAACAAAGATTCGAGAAAGGTTTTACTGGCTCCATTGTCGAGAAGATGTGCAAGATTGGTGGCGCAAGTGTGCTACTTGCGCCGCGGTGAAGGGCCCATCAACTAGAAGCCGTGGAAATCTGCAACTTTATAACGTTGGTGCGCCATGGGAACGCATTGCAGTTGACGTGCTGGACCGTTTCCAGTAACGGAATCGGGAAATAAGTATTTCATGGTAGTTATGGATTACTTCACTAAATGGCCAGAGGTATTCGCCATACCCAATCAAGAAGCCACGACTGTTGCCTCCAAGTTGTTTGAGGAAGTAGTTTGCCGGTTTGGTGTGCCCTTGGAAATACACTCCGACCAAGGCAGGAACTTTGAGTCTCAATTTCAAGAACTCTGCAAAATATTGGGAATGCATAAGACTAGGACCACCCCATATCATCCTCAATCTGACGGCATGGTAGAAAGATTTAACCAAACACTTGAGAGACATTTAGCAAAAGTCGTTGACAGGCACCAGAGAGACTGGGACAAATACATACCGCCATTTCTTCTGGCCTACAGAACGGCAGAACATGAAAGCACGAAGGTAACCCCGGCGCGTGTAAATTTTGGCCGAGAACTGAGAATACCAGTAGATCTGCTGACTGGAGGCCCTCCTGACGACTCACGTTCTCTACACGACTACATTTCCGAGTTACGTGAGAAAATGGGAGAGATTCATGCCATAGTACGGGAAAACGGATTGGAGTCGAGTGAAAAGATGAAGACTAGGTATGACCGCCGAGCAAATACAAGCGGCTTCGAAGAAGGAGCACTAGTCTGGCTTCACAATGTAACTCGACGAAAAGGAAAATCTCCGAAATTGCAGACAAGATGGGAGGGACCGTACAAAGTGGTAACTCGGTTAAATGACGTGACGTACCGAATTCAACGGCAGCCAAGAGGTGCACAAAAAGTGGTTCACATCGACCGCTTAGCTTCTTATCACGGCAGTAATGAAGATGCTCGGGACAAGCATCTCTAAGAGGGGAGTAGTGTCGCGGTCCTATCCCGAACCATCTAGAATAGAGCCTTCTAGAAGCCTATCGAATAGTCGCCGCATGCTGCGTTTTAGTAAACAATAAACGCTGCAAGCAATAATGACTCGTATGTCCACTAGCGTAAGGTTCAAAACATTTGAATGGGTTACTGTTCGAGCGACGTTGCCTCGAGTAGGCACGTAGGTACGGGAATGTTCTAGAGCCCTTGCGGCCGGATATAAATAGCGGCCGCCGCGGCGCGCAGTCAGTTCCGTTTGGAATAGCTAAGAGTGAACTTCGAGCGAACATACCTGCGATACGAGCGATAACCTACGACCTCAGCGATACTACTGGACTTCGATTGGACCTGCGATTGGATTCTACGTGTGGACTTCGTGTCGTGAAGACCTGCAGACCAGACCCTGCGTGAATAAATCCTAAGAAGTTGTCATTGGCGTTTTACATCCAAATCCAGAACCCTAGCCCGTAACAACAGGATTGAAATCGTACGTCACGGCGCGCACGCCGGTTAGGGTTGTGCGGCACGTGTTGATGGGTTTACGATTTGGTGCCATCTGTGGGCGGTCCGTCACATCGCGAAATGTTCGATAACCATGATATGACGGACCGCCTACAGAAGGTGCTCGAAATTGTATGAGATATTTAAGTGTCATATCGCAATTTCTGTAAGAAGCCAAGAATCCCGGAAAGTGTTATAGTAGCAATACCACTCGCTAACCGTGAAGAAAAACATCGTGAGGAAACCTGAGTATCTGAGCAATTCACATACCGTAGAGCTTGAAATCGCCGTCCGCAGAGCATGCGTGGTGAATAAAGGTCTCAGCACACATATCAACTCGGAAAGAGATCGTCACCGTATCGCCTTTCGCCTCGCCGTCAACCAGGAGTCAACCTGACGTATGCATCGTAACCAACGCGTATCAGCAGCTCCTGTACGTCAACTCGGCTACGGCTAGGCGACACCGCGCTTAGGGCTCGCCGACCACTGGCACTTAGCAGATTGCTCTAAAGTAATACTTGGGGTGGACGAAGAGACGTTAGCTCGGGTACGGAGAGACGTAAGCGCGGGGACGACGAGCCGTAAGCGCGGGAACTGCAAGTTGACCACGCACCGCATCGCGGTTCGGAGCCAGTTCCGAGGCGAGGCGATTACGTTACGATTCCGATTAGTGTGCGTTGCAGTAGGGAGTTCCATACAAACAATGCTGAACGGCTCGAGGCGATACGGTGACGATCCCTTTCCGAGTTGATGTGTGTGCTGTGACCTTTAGTCCATAATTTCTCGCTAAAAGAAAGCCTTTGCCCTGCGGACCTACATAGGCTGCTTACTTACTTACCTACTTAAGCCCGCTTGCTGTGCACCACCGACTAAAATCCATTTAACCCAGAGTCAATCAGAATTTTTATTTATTTTATCATATTGTTCAACCTTACAGTCTTTGACTAATTCGTTGTACAATACAAGTTTAAACAATTAAAACAGTTTACCCTATATTACACAGTTTTGTACAGACACGAAACAAACAACACAGTAAATTTATACAGACACGAAACAAACAACACAGTAAATTTATACAGACACAAAACAAATAACACAGTAAATTTATACAGACACGAAACAACTTTGACAACAATTTTGACAGTTCCGCCATACTTTATCTGTCGAAATTCTGTTTAACTCGGGGTTAAATGGATTTTAGTCGGTGGTGCAAGCAGGCCTTATTAGAAGACGTCTCTCGAGAAGATTCCAATACAAACGTGGTGTGAACCTCGATTTGTATCCTCTAATCTATTGGCAAAGTGTCATTGCGATCCGATATATCGTTTGATATTTGAAACCAAACTTTGTTCGTATGCGAACTGTCGCTTTTGCAGTCCATTAAACTGTAGCTGTTTCTACAATACATGGTAAAGCGGTTTGGCTTTTTTTGAACTTTATTTAAATAGATGATGTGACAGTCCAGAAGAAAAGCCTGTGAACCTTTCTGGGTTTAAAATATTTTAATGTTTTTTATCGTCCCGTAAATAACTGATAGCAAAATTTTGTTTTTCGCAAAATTGGTTGCCGATTTATTAAGTAAACTTTCGATAGCGCAATTATTAACTTTATTTCGGATACACTTAATTGTAGGTTAAAATTATTTTTTTTGTCGGAAAACTCCGACCAGCTTGCCGATGTTTATTATCTTTCTTAATTTTTTTATAACATAACATAACATTTACACACTAATTCATAATAAGTGCACATCTAATTCTTATGTATTTTAGTTACATAATTAACCTTTTTACGTAGTTAAATTTTATTATTATGGTCCATTTTAGGTTTAATTTGATTGATTGACGAATAGATTGACATCTTGTTACGATATTGATCTTATTAGTTCAAATCAAATAATTTATTTTTAATTAAATTAATTATAATTAATCTTTACTCATTTACAATAAGTTTTCGGTATGGTTCTTATTTTTAATTGAATATGCTAAAGTTAATGGAAAAGGGTCTTCCGTAATTAAAAGTAATTACTTCGTAATTATCGGGTCCAATCGAAATTACAACGATGTGGATATTATAAGGTTTAATGTGGATATGTATTCTTTGTTAATAGTAGATACGAGTTTCATAAATAACACTCGAAATATTGCATGGTTAGGTTTATTACTCCCAGTTCCACAAACGTTGAACTAGTCGCTATGATCGCACTAGCCCCAAAAATGCCTGCCTTCTATGATCTCTTTTAGTTATTTTAGAATCGGCCAATCCTGTACAAGCATAGATTGGTACCAAGGGTAAGCATCTGTGTTGCCAGTAATTGAATACAAAAATGTAAATATTAAGTCAGCCTTTTACATTTTTTTAACGAACCAATTATTTGAACCTAACATCCTAATCGAAAGTTATTGGGAAATATAATTCAAACTACACAAATCATAACACTATATCTCCGTAACTTTAAATCTGGCAAGATTGATCTTCTCTGATATTAGTTCCAGAATATGACGATTATTCGATGTTATTCCACATCGGCTGCAAGGTCTCTTTTTTACGGGGCAACAATAGAATATTTAATTTTAATATTTTATTTGTACTACGTATTTTGCTAAAAATAACAAAAATATGTTCCAGCTATGGTTTCTTTATTTTACCTGTATTTAACTCCATAGTGTTCTACAATATTTAATTTGACTCGTAGAAGTGAGAAGACATTGATGACAGAGAAAATAATATCAACAACGAAAGAATCATAAATCATAATATCGGTTGTCAGTAAAAACATACTACCCGCGGCTCAAAATAAACTCACGCACCAAAATAGATATTTCAAAATAGATAATAGAATAGATCTTATCAGTTCATTTTATTATTTTACATTTACCTTTAAAATGTTATACTCGTAGAATCAGTAGCTATCTCGGCAAACATTGTTTTAGATATAATTGGCGTAGGACGAAGACCGTAGGGCCTGCGGCCTATTTTCAGACCTGACACAGCGGTTAGCGCATCTGCCTACCATGCGAGAGGTCCCAGGTTCGAATCCCGGCTGGGCACAAAACATAATCACTGTGATACGAGAATTTTGTTTGTTAGATTAAATTTTACTGGCATACTGAGGAGACATAGTCGTCAGAGAAGTAACATTCACAAAGATCCACAAAAATCGCGGTTCAATCCCGCGTACCACGTACCAATTAACGACAAAAGAAAACCAAAAACTCATACGGTCCTCGTCTGTGATTCTAATTGCCCCTGACCACGTTAATTCCGGCCGCCTTTTTCTCGCCAAACCAATATAATTGCTTCTCATCCTCACTGAGGCATCTGCCCTGTCTCTTCATTATCCGAGGGTTCATTAGAAGAAACGTAAAAAACAAATCGACCCGATAAAGCTTACGCACGGTTGTGAACTCTTTAATTAACGATGTCTCTTCGAGCACAAAATAAATAGGTGCCTTCGACAGAAGTATGAGGTAGTGCAGGTCAGTTATGATATAGGCACCTAAGTAAAGACGGAGATTAAACATTAAATGAGTTCAATGGAAATGTAAATTCAAAAAAGAGTGGAAATTGCGGGAATTTGAACGTTCAAATAATAATAAAAATAATACAAATAAACTCACGCCCGTTATCCCCGAAGGGGTAGGCAGAGGCACGAGTCTCTAGAACTGGACCCACGTTTTGCCGAGTTTATTAGGTCCCAAACGTGACAAGTGGCAAGCCTGTCGCCGTTATCCGGGCACAATTTCAAATTCCCGCAATTTCCACTCTATCTTGAATTTACAAAGTTCTTTATCTGTCTCTGTTATAGTAAAACCTAGCCAGACCCAGATAATAAAAAATATAAGTACCTATCTCAGAAAGTAGTTGAAAAATTGACGACCTCTATGGCGCAGCGGTTAGCGCATCTGTCTACCATGCGAGAGGTCCCGGGTTCGAACCCAGGCTAGGGAGACAAAAAAGGAACCCCAGATCTTGGATATTTATATATTTGTGTTGTCGCTGTTTCTGCTTTCCACGACACAGGATATCCTAGTGTGGGGCCAGAAGCAATTTAATGCTGTATGTGCTTGTGTGTAAATGTTTATGTTTAATTCAGACAAACTGTCAATTTTAAACTTAGGCATTGGATATTGACTTGCTGAAGACAATGATGGTGATTATGACATATAAAGCTTCATCATCAACCCATTATGTCCCCACCAAGGGGCACGGGTCTCCTCCCTGAGGAAGGTATAGGCCATACTCCACCACGGGGGCCAAGTCCGGATTGGTGGAGGCTTGTAAGACTAGTGGCTGGTCTTACTGTCAGAAGTTCTCTAGCCGCCCTAAGGCCCCTGACTTGGCCCAACGACTGCCATCTATCGACGGCAGCCGGCACCAACTGCTTAACGTGCCTTGCGAAGCACGGAACTGCTCGGAAAAATGCCACTAGCGTTAGTCTTAGAACGGTGACCCATCCATGGACTGAACGCACCGTATGTTGCTTAACCTTAGTGATCGTTTAAGATCACTCAGTCAGCCCAGGCTAAGAGCGATTCGAGCTTAAGCTTGAACGATATACGAACGAAGAACGATATTAAGCTTGAAAAGCTTGAAAGGCTAAAAAGCTTGCAAAATTATTAATTAAATATTCAGCATAAACTCAACTTAGCGTTGCTACGCTGAAAATTCACGTAGGTGTGTCATAAAGCTCTATTTGCTACTTAGTATACTTCTGCGATAGTACTTACAGAGATGATGTTGCAAGCCGAAGTCACAAACCAAACACCTAGGATACGTTAAAAGGTGATTTTGACAGACACCTTGACAGCTGCTCATTAAGTTAATGGACCAGGGATGTTCACGGTCATTAATAATGATAGATGTATTATTTGGTCTCCCGAGTTGGTTTCGGAATGTCCCACCAGTGGGCAAAGAGCGAAGATAAGGCGTTTTGATCGCGCCTGTCAAACTAAACGAAACTCCTGAGTGACGAGATAAAAGGGTCTTTGGACTTAAATGATTCGACGCTGTATCTCTTGATAGATGGCCAACAAGCCTGTACGAGTCGCAAGAACTTTCCACTCGATAAGAAGTTATGAAAAGGAAGTTCAGAGGTAATCAAAGAACGAACGAAACGTTTGTTATTAGCCCTTAGTCCTTGAATTCCAGTAAGAGAAAAGCATTTTCCTATTTACTACTTTGACTGAGCTCAATTTACTGAAATCCTACGAGATGTGTCTATGGATAAATATTAAAAGCCTAATCTAAGGCTAAAATAATCTTATTTCAATTGAAACCATAATAGCAAAGACCACCATTGAATATTACAGATAATCAGTCTTAATTACAATGTTTACAAGTGCCACTAATTGCAGAGAACTAATTAACTTCAGCACCTGGCTACAATGGCTCCCGGCTATTTATTAATCAAGGTGCGAGCTGGAGACTGTAAAACAAAAGTTACCAGCGCGGCTAATCTCAGCGCGGCAGTAAAGCACAGCGTTCAATAGGCAATAATCACGGGTTTTGCCTGAACCACGGACTGATTTACACATGGCGCCACCAGACACTATCTCGTAAATATGTCATTTTACAATTCTCTCCACTCCAATCCAACGCTTGCAGATTAATTGGCCATCGGCAAAGTTCAAACGTACGTTATCGCCGTAATAAAAGTCATGATGACGGGATACGTTGCTAATTTGTCTGCAATTCATTCCTTATCAACGCTGCCGAGTAACTTATGACGACTTATAAATCATTAATTACTTGTTATAAGGAAAAGCATGCTGCCTCTGCTTATACAGGGTTCACTAATATATTCTTGTCTGGTGTCATGCCGATTTCAAAAGGAATAATATCCATGATTTGGAGTCCTGCTTATTCCTTACCAGCAAGTGCTGGCACCTTAAGTATGGTGGGCGCAATAAGAACTATTGTGAGGTAACGAGGAATGTCGCTGATGAACACGGTAATGACACAGCATTTATTTTCTTTCAATCTCTATCACCCACGTCCTCTCCCAGTGCCTTTGAGTCACCCTGTAAGTGCAAGAAGCCTATCATTAAGCCAATGACACCGTATGTAGACACACCGATATGCAGTCATTAAAGTTAAATAACTCAATTAATACAGGACTTGATATTACTTAAGGGCTCTCTTTTAAAACGGGATATTGGAATTAGGACGTTATCTGAGGAGGTACAGAGGCGCTTTCCCCATGTGGATACATTTGATAGTCCGACATGAAATTGAATATGCAATTGCAGCTTAGGGTGTGTTATGATTAGTCGTTTGCGTGATTCGGCTCACTAAAGATAAGGCTGTGGAAGTTTGACATTAGGAACGCTTAATGATCATCCTTTATTTGTTATCTCTGTTATTAATGATCTCGTTTATGAACAAAATTCCACACGTTCTCGTGGGCATATATTACTTTAGGTCTTACAAACGGAAGAAACAATAATTTTGTTTACCTTGGTTTCGATTCGATCACAAGTAAGACTAAATGCTGACCTACTTTCATTCGTAGCTACAAAACATCTCAATTTCCATCAACGCTACACCACTATCAACTTAATTGCACACTGAAACTACCGCTAACTGAATCAAACGACAAGCCGCCGACCGGGAATCCATTTTATAGTCATTTAATCTCCACAATGGGCTGTAAGACAGTACACCATCAGCGTCGCTACCCAGGCCTCATTTACACCGGTGATTTACGAGTTCACGCTAGAGGTGGGTTATACTAAGCCGACGGTGGTCTGATACTAGGTGGAACCGTTCTGAACTGTATCTTTACAAATGTTTGTCATGTGCTCTGAGGTGCTACGTAACTTCTCTACTATGGATTCGTCCGATTTAACCTGTTTCGAACTGCCATGTCAAACATATTTTGATACTTCGGAAACGTTCAAATTTATATCCTAAGTATATTATTATGATAGAAGGGCACGTTTACCTACATTATAGAATATTCTTATCTTATATTAACAAAATAATACTTTCCGAATACCTTCACCGATGTAAAAAGTTACAATGCTTTGTTTTAGGACATCTAGCTGTGATTAACGTCTATAGGTACCTATTATAAAAGTTACAAATATCGGGGACGAAGTGACCACATTATAATACAACCGCGTAAATAAATAATTTACTCAGGTTAAGGCAAGACTGGGAAGTGGCAGTCTCTGGTCTCTGCCTACCTCTCTGGGATACACACGTGAGCTTATGTGTGTATGTGTACGTTTATACACATAAATACATAAGGTCACGTGGCAAAAAGTTATTAATATGTTCATAATAAGTTCATCTCTTTTTCCCATGTCAGAGAGAACGAGAAGAAGAAAAACTTTAAAAATACTAAATCCATTACGCGTATAAATATGATTATTTCTATAAGAGACACAGTACACACTGATCCAGTACTGATACTTTCTATCACGTATTATTTCGTTTTACGTACAAATAACCGCTCTGTTAAATACGCCTCACCGCTAGTCCCTGCCACACATCGGTCCAATCTCCCGTAATGATTTATGCCCTACATCTCTCCCGCAGAGTTTGAGCGTAAGCGCATTATTGGACCGCAGGCCCTATCAACCATGGAAGCCAACACATTAGCCTAATAGACCAGCCGAATGTTACTGTTTCTAATTTGACTCTAGCACACTCAACTACCCATTTATATACTCGTAGTACTACTTACCTTATTGATATAGCAATGGCTTTATTTATATAATAGTACCTGGGTGACCGACCTTTGCTCGGTACTTTTTTTGTAATATAAAATATGTAATATAAAATTAAAATAATCCTTTTTCAACAAAAAAAGAACTTGGAAAAAAAACATCATGACTCTGTATGTTATTATAGCAAATTTCAACTGCCTTAAAACAAGGATAAACAACTTTTTCTAAAAATGTAACCTAGTTAGATCAATTAAACGCCCCCGAAAGCATCTGCCTACAAAATTTCGTGAAAATCGTTGGAGCTGTTTCCGAGATTCTGATTATATATAAATATATATACAAGAATTGCTCGTTTAAAGAGATTAGACTAGCAACCCGCCCTGGCTTCGCACGGGTGGCAAAAAAAGTTTCCGGAGAAATAGCTGTATTAGTTCTGTAGAAACTTCCTGGGTTAGTAATTTTTTACACCTTGGGTTACATTATTCGAGATTTCGTCTTTCAAGACTAAACTTTTTTTAAATCCAATATAGTCTTTGTTACTCACGAAGAATGTAGTTTTCTAGTTGTGAAAGAATTTTTAAATTCGGCCCTGTAGTTTCTGAGCCTATTCAATATAAACATACAAAAATACAAATATTTCCTCTTTATAATATTAGTATGATTAATTGATAGCTGAGAAAAAATATAATACCAATACCACTCTTTTGAAAGAGGTTAAAAAGAAGCATTTCCTTTCATAAGAAAATCCCTCTGTAAACATTCGTCTCCAAAAGCATTCATTGCGAAACTACTCGGTATACTTTAGACATCCTAGCTCTAAGAATCAATCGAAAAAGCTCAAACGAATATCGGCTTTATTACCGTGTAAGAGAAGTATAGCGGTAATGAGTGATTTTAATTTGACGATGGCATTGAGTCAGACCAGACCTTTATGAGTTCACACCAAGTCGGTGTAAAAGAGGGGCTCAGCATTCAATACAGCTATGGATGTCTGGTAAGCAGATTTCAGTATATTCAGTATGTCTGGTAAGCAGATTTTCACCTGTCTACTTAGATGTGGAGTGAATGAGTAGAAAAGTCTAAGCTTACAGAGTACAGATGTTCTAACATCTGGCACGGGGTTAGTGAGGTGCCATCCTTTAATACCGACTGTAATGCAGGCTGCCGTTAGTATCATGAACTAACATAACTAACAACATTTTTTGCCTTTGAAATTTTGAAATTGTATGCAAAAATATCTTGTGAAGGGATATTTCTGTAACACATCGCAATTTAAGAAAAAATCCATATTAGACTATACTGAAAATCCTTTGAATACGAAATCCCTGCAAATAATAGCGACAGAAAACAAACTGTTCGAGGACGCAGCAAGGATCCACTTCGGCTAAACAGAACCCTTTTACTTAGACAAATAAATCGAGAACAGAGAACCCACTCGCACAATAATCTTTTCATTTCTAGACCATAACACTTGACCCATATGGGTGTTATCTCGTCCGCTTAATTTTCCAGGGTGTAGGGAGCGGGTGGTGGTCATTGAAATGAATTCAATCAGAAGCAACAACCCAAGCAATCTCGTTGCCAGTGAAAACGATTGCGGGACGGCTCGAGACGAGTGCGCATTGAGTTGGTCGAGCCGAGCACGGATCGAGTGGCCTCCCGACCGACCACTCCCATCCCCGACCGCTTGAGTAAAAGGGTTTGAGTACTCCCCGCCGAGATTTTTTTTCGGTTGCAACAGCCAATTTGTCTAAAAAAGCTTTGTCTGAATTTTCTCGGTGTGAAGATATCCGGAGTTGGCCTTATTCGCTCGTGAGCTTCAGTAGGTTTGTTTGCGGGCCCATCAGAGGAGCTTTGTGTTGGCACATAAAGGAAGCCGAATTGACATCGATTGCCAATCACTGAATCGCTCATCTCGTTTAACCCAAAGGTTTTTGTTACTAAAGAATAGCTCGTAAAATACAATGCGAAACTGGTAAAAGCTATTTTTAACGGACTTCAAAGAAATGAGGTTCTCATTTCATAGGAAATCTTTTTGTGTAGGTGTGTCCCCGATTACTCGTGCACCGATTTTATTTTTTTTGTTTCAATAGGTCAACTTCACTGATGATCCCATAGTGACCCAGTCAGGATCTGATGATGGGATTCTGTAGAAACCAAGGAAACTATTCCAATTTTGTAAGTCACACTTGAAGTGATATGGGTGTTTTTTTTTAAAGTGACACGTGCATTTGCCTCCGAATAACACAATTTAGTAATCTTGATATGAAATGGTGATTTTTTTTATTAAAAAATAAAACCGGACTAGTGCGAGATGGACTCGCAGCCGAGGGTTCCGTATAAAATGGTAGGTAATTACATAATTATTATAAATAGTTCAGGAATCGAGTATCGCAGTTTGTTCCGAGTTATTCCAGAACTTCCAAAATTAATCTTATTATGATATAATTTGACATATATAGATTCAGATTTTTTCCTGTGTTTGTAGTATAAGTGATGATGATTTAAGAAATTTCGAAGTTCTGGCCCAACGGAAATACCTTATTAATTTTGACAACTATGAGTGTCTATATTGTATCTTATTATTACGCTAACTTAGAAGTTTGAATTTTGCGCATCTTCAAGGGTTGGATTTGAGTAGGTACATGGTTTAAATTTTAACTCGGTACTCCACGCGCTTCCGAGATATAGGGTCCTGACAGACAGACGTACGGACAACAGAATTATCCTGAAAGGGTTCCGTTTTTTAATTTTGAGGTACGGAACCGCAAAAACCGACTTCAAAACAGAAAAATAATCTAAACGATTATCACGTTTAAATTCGATGTAGGTATTGCAGAAATATATTTTGGAGTGTAATATAAGATTTGGAGCAGGTATTATAAATATTTTTAGTTGGAAGCACCGGCTCGGAACTAGAATTAGAAAGTCATATTCGTTTAAATTATTTCTCTGGTTTTAGTGCTGTGATGTTTTTGAAGTCAGTTTGTTTTCTCGCTTTGTTTCGTAGTACTTGTCATCCTAATATCGTCAGTCGGAATCATTACCGGAACATTTCCGAAAACACGATTTATGAGTTAGGGACTCCACACACGGCGGCTATAAGGTAAAGATGTATATTATAGCACGATATATCTCATTACATCTTTCCATAGAAATTGTGAGGAAACCACACACGACAGCTATAATATACATCTTTACATCTTCGTATCTTAAAGGTACTGAGCGCTCTCTAAGCTATACATCCTGGGATGTGATGTATATTATAGCTGCCGTGTGTAAATTCCTTAAGCATGCAGAATGATGGAAATTTTGAAGATATTTCCAAATCACTAACGGTACAAATCAAATGTTTTTTTTAACCGGCACAAAAAGACTAATTACAGTAGAGAAACAATGATTTTACTGTAACTTACTGTCAATTTTTGAAACTATTAAAGTCTTAAACTCTAAACAGAATATTTCGAAACGTACCAATAATGTTTCCGACAGACGATAATAATATATACTCGTAATATTGACCACACAAGTATGACCACGCAAGTTGGAGCCCGACACGGGCGCTCGTCTAAATGAAATGGTCAGCGTGGCCACTTAACCTTCATCGTATATTTAAGTTTAAAGGGGAAGGCAAAACGTTGAACCCTGACTCACACTTATGTACCTAAGTACTGACATTTACACAAAATAAAGATATTGCTATGCAGTGATTTTAAGCATTCCTACTTGTCATTTTTAGTTCTAAGACCAGTTAATAGACTTGCGTCCTAAACAAGAATACCTACTAACTTTTATGTCCTACTGTCTGCAAGAGTGTCTGCAGATTCAATATAACTTCCATTCGTAATACGTTGTGCCGCGTGCGTACGCGAAACAGCATAGTTAGCTCAATTGAATTTTATTGACGGTGTCGCGCTTTGCAGTTTACAGTTTTCTCGTTTCGTGGAAGAAGCTGTTGTCTAAAGTATTCCCAAAAGGTTAGTAGGTGATTAACACTTACGTCTAAAATTGCCACGTTATGTGTATAGATATAATGTAAGAAATTACATGGTATGTATAAAAAATCGCTCGTATCCTGGGCTACCTGAATGATCACTAAGGTTAAGCAACATACGGCGCGTTCAGTCCATGGATGGGTGACCGTCTATGACTAACGCTAGTGGCATTTTTCTGAGCGATTCCGTGCTTCGCAAGGCACGTTAAGCAGTTGGCGCCGGCTGCCGTCGATAGCTGGCAGTCGTTAAGCCAAGTCAGAGGCCTTAGGGCGGCTTGAAAACTTCTGACAGTAAGACCAGCCACTAGTCTTACAAGCCTCCACCAATCCAGACGTGGCCCCCATGGTGGAGTATGGCCTATACCTTCCTCAGGGAAGAGACCCGTGCCCCTCGGTGGGGACATGATGGGTTGATGATGATGATGTATAAAGAAAACTTTTATAACCTTTTAGACTATAAGTCATAAGGGTGTATGCACAATACTATATGTATAGGCTGTGGATATATGTAGATGTAAAGTTTTACTTTTAAGAATACCTTTTACGAGTAGGTATACTCTCAAACTGACACGAAATGCTATTCCCGCCTCTCCTTTCTCCTCTCCTCTCCTTTCCACATCCAAACCGACAAACACTACACACACAAGAAGAAGAAGAAATACACACACACACACACACACACACACACACACACACACACACACACACACACACACACACACCTTTACTCATAAAAATAAAATAAAAACACTATTGTTTATCTTACCACTTCAACCATCATTTTAGCATGACTGTTTGCATTTCAGTATAAGCATATAATTTTGTTTAGCTTTTACGTTGCCTTTTCGCTTTTATTTAATGTAAAAATGTGAGTATCTGTTATTGGCCCTATTTGTTGTATTTTAGAATCAGTATTTCATTAATTAAGTTCGCTGTTGATACCCCTACGATATAAAAATAAAAATAAACTTCGGTACTAGCTGAAAGGTGATATACTCGTAATTATGAGCAACTTCAACTGCTAAAGGTGCTAATATGCATACGTGTCAAATCGGATACAAGGTGTTCATGGAATAGATTGTTTCGTCAGATAGCTAATAATGTTTAGTGAAATGCACAAACATATTACGATTTACGAATATTCGAAAAACACAAGACCCAACCTAAATAAAACTGAAACTGCACACAATAAACCAAAGTTCACTAACAAGTGAAGTCATTTGTTAAATTAACGAATTGACTCGGGCTCGCTTGTGAGCTTTATTTTGTAAACTACGTCGTCTAATTAACATACTGGGATTTCCCTGTAACTTTGAGCGCTGTGAACTGATTTAGTATTCACTGAACTTTTCATCCTATTAATAACTTAAAGTGTCCCAAAACGTAAATAATGTAACAGCTTTATACCCCTTACCCTTTATATTTAATGTTTCTACGCTCCTCGATATATTGTTCATTGCTCTAGATTCACAGTTGATACGCCTCATCTTTATAACAAGGGTTACAAATCTCCACCGTAAAACTTTATACTATTCAATAAAATGTGTAACGTATCTGCCACACAGTAAGACCACCTACGTTACAACGGAATATTGGCCAGATAGATGAAACATACAACTCTGATGCAATATGTCGTAAACTCGAGCGTAAATTGACAAAAGTTTATAACAGCAATACTAACAGAGAGCGAGGCGGCGGCAAACAGTATGTAGCTCTAGGTACAGTTGGTCAAACATCATACAATACAACTTGATGCTCCGACAAGGCGGCACTGAGTGAGATTACTCGAGCTCCGAAACAAACAAATCAATTTCCTTCTTCCAATCTGGATATGGACTAAGAAAGGCTGCCAATTTAATTAAGTAAACTTTTTGTTTACTCTATCGGAAGAACCGATCTTTTTCTTCCTATTTGTTGGAGAAGAAAATGCGGCGAGATATTTTGCGTATCTTCACAACACAATGGATGTAATTTAATCGGGATTTGTTTTGATACTTAGTTAACTCACCATATCAATTGCAGCCGAGAGCTGCGCGGCAACTGATGTATGGAGGTGTAATTTATTTAATTCGTTCTCATAACGACCTGGATCTGACTAGCACCCGCTAGGATGGTCTAAAGCTAACTAATTTGGATAATGTTAATGAAGGAAATTTGTGCCAGGAACGTTAGCACTAATATATGGAACTGACTCTTCGGATTTCAGTTGGAAATGGGTTTAAACGTTTTGCACGTTAGGCTCATTAATCTTTCCCAGTTATCTTGAGGGAGAAAGCAATTTAGTTGGCTCTAGTTTTGGGTGCCAATGCAGTCACATTCATTGTATGCCTTTACCGCTTACCTTGACAAATATGCCGCCTGATCGGTATCAGGTACAATATATTTTAAGATTAAAGGGGTATATGGGTACATTACTTAATGAGCTTATTCAACCGGCTATAAAAACATAAACAAAGTTTGAAAATAATTACTTATCAGTTTCTTTACCACTGCTTGTTATATTTTCAATTGTTGGCGACGATGTAACATTTTAATGGAAGGGAAAAGCAAGGAACCATTCTTCTGCGATAACTTAGAACATTTTTTTGTCAGTTGAATTATTTGATCTATTTCCCATCGTTTTAAATCATCTCTAAGTCTGATAAAGCCTCGTGATACAGCTCTTGAGCGTTAAAGCAAAACTTAATACAAATTCTTTGAAATAAATATAGCTACATGGTTTCAGGTTCCTAAAAACGTAATTTAAAACAACTTATGCTTCAAATCTATTAAGTTTGGTATTTTATTTTTTATTTATTTTATTTGTCACCAAGTCAAGATCTAATAATGCAATCCTGAAGAAATCGAGGGAACTCTTCGAATTTGAAAGGCACACTTGAAGCGATTTGGGTTTTTCGTAATAGTAACTCGTGTACTTACTTTCGGAAAACTCAATTTGGCGAAAGCGTAGTCACAAAAAATCGTGAAATACCTACTATTCTTAAATATTTTTCACTTTAAAGCACAAAATACTTAGAAATTATTTAATCAAATTATGTCATTTTTGACTTAGGTATTGTTGACTATATTTTGTAACTTGTTGTGCTGGTTGTGTAACTAAATATTTAAAGGTCATGTTCGATTAAATTATTTCTGTATTTTAGTGCTCTTGTGTTTGGATGCTTGTTTTTAATTATATTATGTAGTCCCTATGAATAGGTAATACTTGATAAACATACAAAAACCCTATTTCTTTTTTATATTAATGTGCATCTAAAAGACGTTATTTACTAAGTCAGCTATCAATAATTTCATGTTTTACCTATAATTGAAAGCTAGTATGACTAAACAGAAACATTTGTCACGAAAATGCAGGATATTTATGGAATGATAAAAGTGCTTTAACATTTTTTAATCGGCGCGTCATTACCATATTGGAGAGGCCCAAACCAGTGAAAGGGAATATTCCTTCCAATGACAAGCAATAAATAAATGTTTTCTCGAAAGCAATTAAAGCTCTCTCCTGCTACGAGCGTATCCTCACTTCATTTATTGGAGAAGTGGCCGTGAGTGCGGCGGGACTTATTTGTTTCTCACGCTGGCACCCGCCCACTGGCGACGCTCCTACCTCCATCGTCACATGTTCCCCTTCACAGTTTCCAGCTAAGGCAGCACTAAAACCCCTCGTTATTTACACGTAATAATGGCATCAATTCAAAACTTTGTGCCAGCGCCGACTGTGAAAACTCGTAATTATTATGATGTTTGGACGCTCCAAAAAAATGTACTAGAGGCGTACTCGTATGGCGTGCGACCGCCGTAAGTGGTATACCACTTAGATGCACGCTAAAGCGATGTAATAAATTATGTCGCATACGTAAATGTAGTAATAGATTGTTTAGGTATGTGTCGTGCTTCATGCTACTACTTTTATGGCAAGTGTTAAATGCTGTATAAAAGATTCCATTTCGAATATCTCTGCTATTGGCTCGGTAATATTAACTTGTCCTAGATTTCGGTATTTTATAATAACCAAGATCAGCAATCATGGTTTGTAATCAATGTCCATTAGCATTGTCAAGGAAGATTACACAGGCAAGGAGGGGAGCGGTCCTATGATACACTTTGGTAGCTCAATTCACCCTGCATTACCGGTAGCTGATTATGTGGATATAATAGGTTATGTGAATATACGTTGATCATCGAGATATGGAACCAGCCTATTATTATTAAGACATTACCTGATATAGACGCAATATACATGAATTACGAATAATATAATCATGCTTTGATAGTTAGATTGGTCGCACAGTCGCACTATTATTCATTAATAAGATCGTTACATATTTCAGTGTATTTCTTCTACAGCTTTTTTATTTTGTAGTATGGAGATCAATGTTTCATAATATAGGTTTTAGTTTCACATTCATACCTTTTCCTTCGTAAAAATTCTCGTAAATTACCTATTTGCCTTTTAGCTACTTTCTCTTGTAGATTCTAATTTGGTCAGTTACACATATACTCGTAGGTATGTGTGTATACATCTATATAAATAAAATTCAAAGTCCTGATCCTGACTGACTGACTCACTCATCAACGCCCAGCCCAAGCCGTTGGACCTAGGAAGCTGAAATTTTGCACAGAGCGTCTATATATAATGTAAGAAAGGAATGAGACCGGATTTTTTTAAATTCAACCTCTAAGGGTGCGAAAAGGGTTGCCAAAATTTGTATGGGGGGTATAAAGAATGTTGTCTAATTTTCTTGAAACTTAAAATAAATACTCTTCAACACAATTGATTGAACACGTGTTTCGCCGTTTTTCTAAATTTAACCCTTAAGGGAGTGAACGGGGTTGCAAAATTTTGAACTAAAGTCCACGCGGACGAAGTCGCGGGCGAAACTAGTTAGCAGTAGACGCAAAACGCAAAGAATATTTACAGATGAAATGGCTACCTATTACATAGAATTAACTCCACAAAGACCACTATGGCATAAAAAGCAACATTATAAAGGTCATACCACCACAGTTCAATCCGTCGCGTCGATAGCTTAATTAATCCCGATCACTTAAGGAGACGTCAACCGGTCTAGGTTTCCAAGACCCTCCCTGCTCTGCAGGAGGTCTTTTTATCGAGGGAACGTGGCTTGGAGAACCTGTGTTGACCTTAAATGTGGGCAACTATACATAGAACTGGCCACTTCGTAGTGAGTGGCAATAAATAAATGTAATATTACTGCTTCGGACGCTAAATACGAATGTTGTAAAAGATGGAGTCGTTCGACATTAAGTGCAATAATAAAAAAGTATAAAACGATGAAGTACTTATTGGCTCGAAGCTGAAATATTTGCCTTGCTTATTTTAAATTTTCTTTTATTATGTCTACGTGCAGACACATGACAGTTTTGGCATTGCTTGGAATTATTATTATTTAAGTTATCGGACGCCTGCGATATTTTGTTCTATTTTTTTTATTCTATCTGGTTGTATTCGCTCCCTTCCTCTGTTTTTCCGGAAAGGTACAATTTGGGTGCCTTTAAGGCTAGAGTGAATAGGCTCTTACTGAACCAACGAGGAACATCGTCGGCTCCATCTTCACTTACCATCAGGTGAGATCGGGGTCAATCGTTGGTCAGTTTTTAATAAAAAAAAATATAAAAAAAAATCGCATGAACGGAGACTTGCAACAGCGATGCGAGTTAGGTCTTTGCTCAACAATGTCAGAGCGAAACCTGGTCGGATTCTTCCCATTGCTATTTGATCATTGCCATACATATATAGCCTTAACTCATTGTTCTATATAGAATAACTAGCTTTTGCCCGCGACCCCTTCCGCGTGGAATTTAGGGTTAAATAAGGGGTTAAAGGATTAAATTTACAAAAACGGCGAAACACGTGTTCAATCAATTGTGTTGAAGAGTATTTATTTTAAGTTTCAAGAAAATTAGACAAAATTCTTTATATCTGCCATCCAAATTTTGGGAACTCTTTTCGCCCCCTTAGAGGTTGAACTTAAAAAAATCCGGTCTTATTCTTTGCCTACATTATATTTTATATAGACCCTCTGAGCCAAATTTCGGCTTCCTAGGTCCAACGGCTTGGGCTGGGCGTTGATGAGTGAATGAATCAGTCAGTCAGGACTTTGAATTTTATTTATATAGATATTTAGTATGTTTATCACTACGCCACGAAGTAGTTGAGCTACTGAAACTAAGATAGATAGATAGAGAATACTTTACATAAAAAAGGAGATTACACAGGTACAGTCGACAGCACGTCAACCTTCACATTTTAGTTGCAAAGTCGCCCGTAATGCAACGGAATAGAGTGCATGGGTGTATACGATGATGTGCTGTCGACTGTACCTATTTCTTAATCTAAGAGTACAAACGGCGACCTTGTCACTAAAAGTAATCTCTTCCAGACAACCTTTGGATCCACTGCTGATAACAATTTCTTACGAAAATTAGAAAAGAAACAAATTTGGACGGAAAACAAACCTTAATTGACGAGCTTCTGATACTGGATATTTTAGTGATAACCGTGTAGAGATAAAATGAAGACTAATTTGTCCTAAAGCCTCTAGGTTGTCCTTTTGTGAACGTTTTATAAGGAAGCATCGAGTTCAGGTTTAGTCTCTTATCTTTTTGTTTACAATACAAATCATCGTGCTACGTGAGTCATGTCGTGAGAAGAGCGGCTGAGCGGCGTCGCAGGCGCGGTGCGTGGGCGATCCGGTCCGTGGTGCTGGGCCGACGCCACTTTACCGACAGTTTGGGCCAGTTTTTGGATAAGTTCGTACTAATCACCTGCGTTTAAATTGAGAATTTCAGTAGTTAAATACTGAATGCTTCTATGATAAAAATGTTAAATTGTGCAACTTAAACAGTATACCAGAAGTAACAAAAGCCTTAAGTAACAGTGCAATATGTTTCTTGTAATTTAGTAAAAAAGAATGAAACAAAATGTAAGAATAAAAAATTTGTTGCGTAAGATAATACAAAGTATTTACTTTGTGAAGAATTCTCAATTCAAGGACCGGCGTTATGTTATGCATATATTTGTACCAATGACTTTTAGTTACGTACCTACATTTGTTTGTACAGCAACACCATTCGCTGATAAATTGTGCCTGGATAACGGCGACAGGCTTGCCACTTGTCACGCTTGGGACCTAATAAACTCGTCAAAACGTGGGCCCCCCAGATAGCATTTTTTGGTCGCAAAATAAAGAAGTCGGTAACAAATTTACAAAGTTCCGTTATTGTTTCGAAACAATGCGACTGTTTTTGTTTCGGTTTGTATGTGTTGTAACCGTGTGTACACAGTTTGACCAGAAAGTGTTTCAGTAACTTTTTGTAGTCGATGAGTCGACACAATGTGTACGGATTTGTGTCGACTTTATTTTATACACTTTGCGTTGAGTTTTCAACAAGCAAAGGATCAAAGGTAAACTGTGTTGTAACGGTGTGGTAACTTTGTTACTAGAATAATATTTGATCACAAAGTTTCGTAAATGTTACGTCATAGTTCCGAAACAAAATTTTACCAAAATTAGCTTAGCAATATCAACCAGCTGCATCTGGTTCCCAAATATTTCTGAATTGTCTGCTAACTAAACATGAGTAAACAGCCAAAAAAACGTAATTTCCGTACTTACTTGCTACAGGAAAATCAACGATTTATTAGTAAGACAAAATGAAGCTCCAAGTAAGGGATTACTTAATTTATAATATACTAACGACCCGCCCCGGCTTCGCACGGGTGGCAAAAACATTTCCGTGGAAATAGCTATACTAGTTCCGTGGAAAATTCCCGGGGTAGTAGTTTTTTACACCTTGGGTTAAATTGAGTAAAGACGCGAGAATTTTATATATTAGATAGGTAGTATCGGTACGTATAACAGATAATATTTTTCTTTTTTTGATAATTTTTTTTATTTGAGGTTATTTATATTCTAGTAAAAGTAAACATGTAGGTAATTAAAAACATATCAATGAATTTCAGGTAATATATCAAATGCACGGTCTTCGGCATATCCTTCTCCTAATTCTCCTTCGATGGACTGTAGATCTGGATGTTTCCTATTCATTTCACGTGTTTTGTAATACCTGTAAAAACGATAGTTATGTTGTATTTTGCAAAATTGGTCGAAAGCACACAAGTCACAAAACTATTGTAAACGGTGTAACAGACAGCTTGGCAAACACTTTAGGGACGTGATTAAGTTATTAAACTTTCTATTACATATTTTTTATTCTTCCATAGTAAATCATCACTCGTACGCAACGCGCCCTATTGTCCAGCTGTTACATACTGTAGATACCTATACGAATATTATATTTTACGCTTATTAATCTTTAAAACGTATTATACACGTATAACTGAAAGCACGCAAACTTTTACAAATTTAGCCCTCTTTAGTGAGGTTAATTATTAAGGATGGCATTGTCAACAGTTTCAGAACCGCTGGACACAATAAAGTGAGAGACACCATATTATAAATTAAGTAAATTTGTGTCTGCAAGTCGACGCAGCGTCGTAACTTTGTTACCAAATACGACTAGAATAATTTGACTATGAAAACAAATGTTTTTGTAAGTTAATGGATTATTTTTGATTAAATATCACATTATTAGCATAAAAAGAGTACAGTTTGATTAAACTGAAAGTCTGGATAATGAACAAAACTTGTAGTAAAAACCTAAACATTTCAATAAACTGATTAAATTGCAATTACGTGATGGCCCATTGATGATTTTCAATGTATTTGGTTACATAATACGACAAATTTCTTTTCCCACTATTATCACAATAATACTAGACATCTAAAACTAATTAACTTCAAAAATAAACTTGCGCTGTCAAAATAATATGGCGAACCTTTCAATTTGTCTCCATAATGCACAGAGTTTTCTTTGACATTTTAGTTGTTTCTTAAATAAAGGTTGCAAAGAATGAACGGAATTGACGAACGAACGAATGATTTCTGAAATAGTCGGCACAAAGTTACCACACGGCGTCGTAACTTAAAAACCAAATGTTACTGTGTCGAGAAGTGCCCCACTTTAGTCGCAGCGACCGAAACAACGTCGTAACAGCGACCAAAAATGTTACTGGTGTCGTCTTTTTAGTGTCGACATTGTTTCGTAACGGCTACCAAAAAATGCTATCTGGGCTAGTTCTAGTGATTGGTGCTTCTGCCTACCCCCTCGGGGATAACGGGCGTGAGTTTATTTATTTGTAAACACCCAGTTAGAACTCGTTGTTGACTAGTGAAACAATATGTTAAATATCTAACTATAATCCTGTATTTTGAGTAAAATATTAAAAATATCTTTCAATCCTTTTGCTATAGCATATTTTTTCCACTGAGTTCTAAACTTTACTGTAAGTATAAAATTAAATTAAAAATTAGGAATTCAATTTTACAGATCGAATTTAAAATTTTATATAAAAATAAACTTAAAAATTTAAATGTTACATTTACCGTTTGTATTTTTTATACCAATTACTCATGGTTGGTAGCTAACTCTATCTACATTTCGTCACTCCTTGGCTATCCAATTTCATTTATTAAATAAGAATAATACTCTATAATAATATTACGCTATCTCTGAGACAAGACCTGTAACCTATATAGGCTGCTTACAGTCATCGTTATTGCACACCATACATAGAAGAGAATATTTTGACAGAATCTATCATCATGAATGCCACGCGAGCACAGCTAGTAAAAGTTATATCTTGCTATTCATTCAATTGTATTTAATTATTATAAGTCGCGCCGTCGCACAAATGACAAAGTCCCATAGCGCACACGCCTTCGACGTACTAACAAATTGCGTTTACCTTCTCTGGTACAGTGGGCCATAGATCTTGATCCAGGTTCGTAATCGATTTTAAACTCAACAACCTCTGGCAATAAGAAACATCTACGTTGAAACATTTTACATTTTGCTGTTACATTCACATAATACCTGGGTAGTGTTGCGTTGCCCTGAATGCTTTAAGCCGCATTTAAGATTGTAATGGTAGATTTGAACTTTATTAATTGTACGACCTTTTGCATCACTACAAATTGAACTGGGTATAGACTGCTGGGTATACATGGTTACAAAAAAATGCGCAATTCCTGCATAACGTTAATAACTGTTGGTTATTTTCAACTTTTGTTCCATGGTTTTTAAAATCATTTCCTTCAATTA
Organism: Yponomeuta plumbellus; assembly: GCA_947310845.1. Taxonomy (NCBI): domain Eukaryota; kingdom Metazoa; phylum Arthropoda; class Insecta; order Lepidoptera; family Yponomeutidae; genus Yponomeuta; species Yponomeuta plumbellus. Next base: position 10,862,688 of record OX371193.1, read on the forward strand.
ATTCCTTTTGGTTTTTGTACGGTTCTTCTATTTCGTAGTGAGACCATTAGACTGATAAGCTATTATATATAGTTTAATAAGTGCTTCCTCCTAAGACCTCACCTGAGACTGCAATAGACTTATTTGAAAATTACCTAATTACGGAAAAAGCTTATAGAACAAACATTGTTGCAATCACAAATTGTAACAGTGGTTAAGGAGGGGTAATATTTAGGTATTATATTTGAAATTTACTAAAATATGTACAGCTAACGTCTAGTAAAACAGTAAACACTACATCTTTGACTTTCCTCCGTATATAATATCGAATGATATATACGCATTCTCAGCCCATTATACTATACAGCCCATTACATTATACTATACTACATTATATACTATCGCGTGCAAAGACATTTATTACTATCGGAATTTAAATCCTGAGATTATCGAGGCATTTATTGGCCAACAATATTTTACTCTTTCAATGCCAATTATCGCTTTTATAACTCCTGTAGCTGATAAGAAATGAAAGTGTCACATTAAAATAAGCCTCTGGAAGAGGCACTTACGTTTGTTTACTTTAAGATACTCCTATGCGACAAATATTTCTGCAGATATAGAAATAGAGAAAGCAATGTGAAACTTTCATTTATCAATCATGATAAAAAACAAATGAAGTTGCATGTTTTTCTTAACGCATTCTATCAAAATGTAAAAGTCCCCATGATTGCGAAAAATCTGAATTTGATCAGAATAGTAAACTCGCCCGGGAAGAATATCATATGAAGGAGAATTTTAATTTGAACCTTTTGTAGACGGAGAGTTTGCAACACAACCTTTTCATGAGAATAATAATTTGTTTGTAGAATGGTGGACGGCGTGCAGTTCCAATTACAAAATGTAACTAGTACATTTACAAGTCTCAGTTACATTTTGTAGTTTTGACAAACATTCTCTATTTGATTTAAAACTTTACGACATGGTTAGGTCCGGGGCTCTACCCAAATTACGAGGCAAACCCGAGGAGTTGCGATGCTAAATAAACAACAGAAATACTACTCCAAATTAAGTAAGTAATTCTAATTTTCTGCTATAGCTAAGGGTGGCTGGAGAGCATTGCTTTGTATATAAATGCATAAGAAAAATTTTAATATAGCAACTTATTACAAGCTTAGAGGGACGTGGACAAAGTCTTTGTCAGTCAGTCTTCTCTTTATGATCTTACATATTTCTGAAGCTGAAACCTTTGAATTCGTTTCGACTTTCATTAAGTAACAGAACTTGTGTCATGCGTTTGAAGCTCTGCAAAGAATACAATTTGAGTTGGTGTTTATTACTCAAGCCGTGCCGTGCGTATCGTGCGTTCATTTTAATACAGACATTTCATTTCACAATTTCTGTCTTTTAAAAGTTTACTGTAAGGGCTTCATGACAGAGTTATTCCAGCTCCACTATCGTAGCTCCACTGGCGCTAGAAGTGTTGTTACAAAACCGGCTTAGCGGAAATCGAATAAAGGCATACATTATTTGTCCTTATTTCTAGTAAGAAGTTATTGAAATTACTATCAATATTAATTTTTCTATTGGTATCTTTCTTAAAACGGTTTATGTTAGAAGATGTTTTATCCTACTATGTCATGGGGTTTTGGTTGCTGAAAAATAGCACTCGTGTTCATTCTCATTTCTTTCTTTGCTTCCCTTTGGTCCTGGAACGTGCTCCTGTTTGTAATTGTTTTATCTTCGTGCTGACCCGCCTCAATTTAATTATTGCTGTATTACCTGCTAAGGTGGGCTTTCATAATAAAATTATATCAGCTCCCCGGGCTCGGACGCAGGGCGACATTCTGTCACTGCCAATTTGGGTGAAAACTCCCTTTTCAGCGATATATTATTTCGGTATCTAAGTCATGTTGTACGTCGCTATTTCAACATATAATTTTTATTTTAATATTATATAAGTCAGGCGACAGGCTTGCCACTTGCCACGTTTGGGACCTAATAAACTCGGCAAAACGTGGGCCCAGTTCTAGTGATTGGTGCCTACCCCCTCGGGGATAACGGGCGTGAGTTTTTTTTTTTTTTTTATAAGTCAAAGCGAACATCGAAACACCTGCACGTATTTTATATTTCAGACATAATGTGGTCCATTATGAAACGGCTTGATCAATTATGGAAATGCGTCTCTTAAAAATGTAAATTCTAATCAAAATTGGGTTACGACTCGCTTTTCTAAATACACAACCACAAAATACTTAGAGATAATTACAAATTCACGACCACCCGCCAGTAAACTATGCTTATGAAAACAAGCTCTGTGACGAGGACGTGATATTTTGACACAGTTCCAAAGTTAATGACGCCCGGGCTATGAATATCCTTAGCTTGAATTAAACTATTTCAACATTTAATCATACCAACAACTTTCAACAATGTAGAACAAATACTAAAAGGATAATCAAAACAAACACAAGGAAATACATAAATCAACAAAAACGTCTTCAACGGCATGTTAGGTTTTCCTTTTATGGAAGAATCAACTTGTCTTAGAGTGAAACTAAATATTTACCATTGAGAGCTGCATTCACTCTGTCCAAATCATAGAGGGTCAGTGGAAGAGGCTCGTTCAAAAGCCGCAGCTGCGCTCTGTTCCCGCCATTGCTGTCGCGGTAGAAGCCGTCACTCAAGAATATACCCGACGAATGCCGGTACAACTTGTAAGCACACTTGTTAGTTCGCTGCCAGTCTACAGTCACCAAAGCACCGTTTAGCGTTCGCGGGTGGCCTGAAAACACGTGGTCTTTCAACTCGCCAAGATCGCCCTTCATGACAAGAAAGACGTATAGCCGGTAGACCATGAACACTTTGACGTTCGGCTTGATTCCTCGTTTAATCTTTCTCACGCTTAAGACCCTCGCGGAGAAGATGTACCTAGACTCAGACACGGCGGAGGATAGGATCTCGTAGTCATTAGTTATCGTCTCGTTGACTCGGCATTGGGACGCTTTGGTGTTTTTCCTGCGGGACGGCGCGTCCCGCTTCCGCACCACACCACGCAGCCGCACGCCCCCGTGAATCACCGTCGCCATGTAGAGTAGGCCCAGTACTAGATATAACTTCATTTTTTATATTTATAGCCTCCAAACCAGTAAGATATTATTGTAAACGTTACTTTTTATGTATTTTGTCCATTTTTGTGACAAAGACGTTAGGAGTGTCACATCGGAACGAGTTTTTATTACGGTTCGATAGAGAGGCCGTTGCGCAAGCGTCGGCGTTGCTTGGCGCCACAGAGACGCGTGCGCCGCCACAACCTCACGCGCTGACTGCTGTGGGGCCTTGCAAATGTTTAATGCAACCTTCAACAACGTAAACAAACGTAGACGAAAGCTGCTTCGTTACGTTTAACATATAAACTACGCTCCCAACGGGTTTGCCGTTAATTTATCACCACTTTATAAACTTTAGTTGGCACGCGTTATTAATGGCTTATTCTTTATTTTAGACAGTAATTGTATTCAACGTTAGGGTCTGGAAAACAGAAGGGGTTTGTAGCAGATAAACACGGAACGTTTTCAATTGCTCCCGTTGTAGATTAGTAGGACAACAGATCCAGCTTGCGAGGGTAGTAATAGATAGAACACGTGCTGGCATCAGAATAGAGGGCCAGTTAACAGTTATTGCTAAACGTTTCGCAACAGGAGCAGCCGCGGCCGTTGAATATTCATGCGCCCGCCGCCGCCCGCCGTAACCCGCCGACTTTTCACAGGCAGTCTAGTTAATCTTGCAGCATTCAAACCCTTGTTTTTTAATATTTACGTTGGCTGCAGGAAATAAAATATATTTCCTAAACTATGAAAATTGTTGAGTATGGCCTATACCTTTCTCAGGGAAGAGACCAGTGCCCCTCGGTGGGGACATAATGGGTTGACAATGATGATGATCAAAATTGTTGTTCGGTTGCATCTAATCACATTTCGTGGCTTTTCCAACCGTGTAGTCATATCAGCGGAAGAGAGTAAGAAGGGGTGCGTTTAAATGTACTTTGAAATAGGTTTTCAACTTACGATACGAACTTACTTACAACTTGAGATCTTAAAAAAATGGTTTGTTCTATAATTTCAAGGACTGTAACCTTAATGTATAACTTAAAAGCCTCTGTTAACATTGAAATTAATAATTGCGGACCGATCTTCTGTATTAGTATCAGTTGCACAATAAAAAAGATATCCGTCAATATCATATTTTACTGTACTAACATCTGTGTTAAGTATCTGTTAGCCCAGTTCTAGTGATTGGTCCCTCTGCCTACCCCTCGGGGATAACGGGCGCGAGTTTATCAATTAATATTTAAAAAAAAATTAATTTCATTTATTTATCTGTTAGCGCGAGTGTAACTTGCCTGTGTGATTTCGTAGTTTTGTTTTGCATTATTTATTGTTTTGGTTGATTTTTTTATTGTGTTTCTTTTGAACTTCTTATGAGAAAATACAAGTGAGCAAGCATAATCTCTTGCTCTTTAGTAGATAATATGCACCACAACAGTTTGGCGAATAGAGCGAATATTCTTTGTTTACCTTGTTTTGCACGGTTCTATCAATAATACATAAATTTCTTTATTATACATCTATTTCTATATGTTAGCACCACTGGGTCATAAACGAAAATCACCCCCAAACATTTCAGATTCTCACCAAAAGCAATGATCGCTCTGAGCCACTTCACACAGTAATAACTGTGAGCGGAAAAATACTGAAATGTTGAAAACAACGGTGGATTTCGAAGCAACACTCAAATAGAATTTGTCATCTACGCCGTAGTTACTGTTAGATTCTCTTCAAATAAGTTACTACGCTACATCACTTTTTGCATAAACATAATCCCAATAAAAAAAATACTATTTGTTTCTTTCCGGTTCCAGTTACTTATCGTGTAAGTGAATCAGGAATAAGCTGACTAACTAAGCTAACTTATAATTTTTAGAAGCAAAGTATGATGCAAATAGTGAATTAAATAATTTCTCACTATACATTTAACAGGGTTTCTTTTTTACTGAATTGTTGCACATTCTGTGGTGTAATTTGGAAACTAGTGATACTACCTACATTGTATTTTAGATTCCCTACAATTGAGGTACTATAGGACGTAACTTTTTTGCATGATACACGTAATCGCAACGAACGACTTTATTCTTCAGATTCCAAGAAACTATGATCCAAGTAGACGCTGGAATATTTACTAACAAAAAAACCTAACAGAATTATTTTTCTTACCAAATTGTTGCACATCGTGGCCCGTAGAACATGAGAGACGATTGCAAGCAGTGGTCGGAGGAATTTGGAAAGTAGTACGAGCGTGGGCGGGCAAGTCTACTGCGCTGCGGTCGCTCTCTTGACGAATCATCGACGTTGCATTTTGTTCCACTATTCATTGTGTATTTTTTTAAACTTAATTATCTACTTTAATAAAGTATTGTCTTAGGTTAATATAATCTAGGCCGGGTTTTATAAATCTACAATTAGATGTAAGTACGTTGATCAAGGGGTTCCATAGACCCATGGTATTGAACCTAAGGCGAAAAACCTACGATAAATAGCATTAACGCCAAAACAGTCGTTTTTGACGCTATTGCTATAAATATAGGACTAAAGGTCCAAGGTTTGTGATCGTAGGTTCTAAAATCACTATTAACATAATTTGAGAGATTATACTGGCACTTCTTTCAAAAAATATCTGTAAAAAAGATACGATTTTTTTTCCTTATTACTAAGTGGAGCCACTGATTACATAAACATAAACATTTACCTACAGATACATACATTACTTCGGGCCTCACACTAGGATAGCCTGGGTCATGGGAACCAGAAACAGCGACATCACACACATGTAAACATCCAATACCCGGGGTTTGTTTTGACTCAGCTGGGATTCAAACCCGGGACCTCTCGCATGGTAGACAGAATGCGCTAACCGCTGCGCGAAAGAGTACTCTTACTACTGTTATGATTCAAATTAATCACGGTTACTGGTCCACTAGTCTAGTCTAGTTACAAATCGTCTAGATTCGGAGCTTCCTCTTGGATAAAAAACATAACATCTCTGGTTTATCTTTCTTCGAATTTCATATTCCAACATTCAAGATAACGATCTCTAACTCAAAATATCTCTACAACTATCGTGTTTATCGATTAAAATGCTTATAAATTAATACAAACATATCTCAAGACACAAATGATGTACCCTTCGTGTGTGGCGCATGCAATCGCGTCCAAAGCACTTGGCCATTACTTTCTATCGTGTGACGCCTCCCGACGATGCTCTTTCACAGATATCAAAGGACCGATATCGATTGCCCTTTAGATCTTAAATTACGTCACTGCATAAGTATGCTATTGTTGATCGCTTAAGTGGTGATGGGCTTTTAATGAAGCGATGTGATCGCGAGATCTTAAGCGCTAAAGTCTGAATCGTGGTACTCCCACGGATCGTGCGTGCGCCGATACGATCGTCCTAGCCAGAACAGCGCGACACCGCCGATGCCAAGCGCGATATTCGTCTTAAAGTCAGACAAATGCACACTTAAATATAAAACTCTTAAGCATTTTTCAGGCGCGGCAATGGTGATAGCAATTTGATTGTAACCTTTGTGCGATTCAGAATAAACTCTATTGAAATGCAAATCCAATTAACGGATCTTTTCTTTCTGTCTTTTCACCTCCAACCCTTTTCACGGCTGAGAGCAACGGATGGAGATAAAAGTTTTCTTATTATTAAATCCGTATCAAGTAATGTGATTAATTTTTATTCCGTCCAGTATTCTACCCGACAAAATGCTCAGATTTCTTTCTTGAATCAAAGGGCTAGTCAATTATTTCTTGCTTTAGTCAAGTAAAATACAGAACAGCTTCCAGCTTAGAAGCAGTTAAACATATGTGTGGTGAGTAGGAATAAACCTGCCAAGATTAACGTGGTGATAATAAACTCTAGACCCAACAAGCATCATAACAGTCACGTCGCTCAACTGAATGCAACAAGAGAATCCAGTGGACTGATGATAATGAAACAGGTCAACTTCAACATCTGAAATACAACTAAGTAGGTACGTATTCCTGATTTTACCATAACAAATTCGCTAAAGGAAAATAAACAGAAACATTCATGATCAATATTTGATTACTCTGATTTCAATTTGAAATCCTAATTGTATTTTTTATCATTGTATCAGAATCCTAATTGTGTTCCACAAAGGGAGCGCAGGCACCCGCTCCATTAACTTAACGAGCGCTTGTCAAGATGTCTATCAAAATCACTTCACACTGCGCCGGCGCACCCGCCCCGATTCATTCTAATTATTTGTAGTTGCTTCAATCGTGTTGTCTTAGCAACTGCTATCCGATGCGATAGGATACAAAAATTTGTTTCTCTATTGCCAATCCTGTTTTGCGTAAACCCAAAGTTACCCCTCTACGGCAGTCTTAGACCTTACCCGTACACTCTACCGAACACGTATTTTTTCAAATTGCACTACATAGTCTACGTGAAGCTTATCTTTGTGGTAAAATTAAGATGGAAAATGTAATCTTACCTTTAACGACTGCATTGACCCTGTCTAAGTGATAGAGAGTCAAAGGCACAGGATCCGTCAGCAACCGAAACCTTGGTGAGGGTCCTCTCCACGTTTGGGTGAAAACGCCATCACTCAAGAATATCGCAGAAAGTCGAGCGCGAGGCGCCGGCGCGCAAGACTCTCTGGCTCTTCTCTTCTCAGCTACAAGTGTCGCTCCGCTCAACGTTTCCGAACTTCCTTCCAATTTTACAAAATTCCTAAGGTCATTGAGGTCCCCTTTTAAAACTCGTCGCATGTACACTTTATACAAGTTCGAACGCTTGCCGAACGTCTCGTCCGCGCGGAACTTCTTCACATTCAAAACTTTGCCCGTGAATATGTACTTCGATTTGCCTATCGCTTCCATCAAGGCCCACTCGTCATCGATGATCGTCTGGTTGAAGGGGCATGGCGGCAGTATGGCGCGGTGCCGCCGGTAGCTCGCCCTTTTCCTCACTTTGCCGCGGATCCGCAACTCGCCGGCGGCGGCGATCGCCAGCGCGATAACATAAACAATAACCATCGAGACCCTCATACTGGCCGCGCACGCCTTTAAACGCTGTCCGACAAATGCTCCTGTCACATTATAAGCCGATATTTATCACCGCTGAATCGCGTAAACTCTCGGCAACACCTTTTTATTAAAAGCGTTGACATCTCACTCGTCGAGAGTCAGCGAATTGAATATTAAAGCTTTCGATAGCATCTGGTTAGTATGGTAATTCGGATGCGACTTTTATTAAGGGTGTACCATAAAGTCATTCTAGAGTGTCTTTTCTCACGCTCGCGTGTCGGTAAACAAGCGAGAGACAGTCCCGGAAAGAGTATAGCGACGCGGGCGCGCGCGCAGCCACCCGATACTGACTGAAGGCTGTCACGGCACCTCCCGCCGTTCGCTCCAGACCCGCGACAAATGGAACGGCCTATAAATTTAATAACAAAAACTAACTACAGCATTGTCTTGCTCGCATTTAAATATTCGGTGTGGTGTACATTTACAATTTTATTGAGTTCTACACATGTTTCCTAAAATATTCGAAATGAAAAAATAAACTTAATACCTACATCGTAATCGTCTTTTTAGTATTTAAATCTACTTTTATAGAGTGGGTACAGAACGTGACCGACACGGGAAAACCGTACAACTACAGGTTTTAAAGTAAATGTACGCAAAATAAATGCGCAACAGCAAATTAATGATTGAAATGTATGTCCCTGGGTAACCATACGTATGTACTACATGGATCCTAAGGAATCTACTCAACATTCCGAAACATTATCATCGCGAAATAAGTGTTATCTGCGAGTAGTAAGTAGCACTACCTGACAACATTCTGTCGTACTCACTACATTGGCGGCATCGAACAATTTGTTCACAGAAAGTCGGTTCGCAACTTTCTTAAAGAAAGACTTTAATGGGAGCGTAGAACTTACAAAATTACTTATCATTACGTGTATATTGGTGTTATTATTATTATTATTATTATTATTAATACTTTCATTGCACTTACATTTAAAAAATACAAATATAGTACAATGCGGCGTACGGAATGGGTTTTACTTCATCTACTGCATCTTTTTTTCAAACAACTCGATTTTATGCATGATTTTATCGTGTCGAAATACTGTAACCTAGCCCTCCAATAGGCCCAACAAGAGGTAGTCATTTCATATTAGGGAACATTAGGAGTACCATATCAGTTATACCAAATCTATATAATATTTACTAGAATTCTTCGGGCCCGAGTAATAGTACAAAAGTAAAAATGATTAATGAACTTTTGTGATAGAAATACTGCTCGTTAACGGTGAACGAAAATATCATAAAGAAACGTGTGTTACGTGTTCACATACCTCAGCGCTTCTAACCGCCAATCCGCGGAGGGCACTCGCATAAAGCCCATACTCTCTCTCTTTGAGGGAAAGCCCTACCTAGTAGGTAGACTGAATTATTATATTCCTCTAGAAGTGGTTATTTTGTGGTAGCAGTATCGCGTTTGGCGCAGTAAGTCGTGAAAGCGCACTGCGTGCGGCGGGCACGTGGGCGGACTGGCTGTGGCGCCACGGCCGGCTCCCAACTCAGCCGTACCCTTGAACCCTTGGCGAAGTTGAAGATAAAATAAGAATATCTTTTATTGTACCAGGAAAAAGACACACAAAACATAGATATTGGTGGGCGAGAATGTTCTCGTTTGACTACAACTTTATTTTTTTAGATAGCCTCCGTAGCATGGGTGTTCCACTACAGGACAAAGGGCTCCCGCTTCGTAAAATATTAAGGTTGTGTAAATAAAATGATTAATTCAACTTTCAGTTCATTCATTTTCAATTATTAATTCAAAGGATTCTCACGTTTCCTAAATACTAAGGTCCAAAGCTGAGGTCTGTAAAGGAATATCTGCAAGATCTCGATAGCCACTTCAATATAAATAAATATATCACGGAATCAATGATAATACCTATTCACTACACCATTTCGAATATCAACAATTTAATCTTTTGCATTATTACCTTGAAAGGAACAGTTAAAAACAATTGCGAATATCGGCTCACCGAAAATTGTACAGGTTGAAAGCCGTCATTTAAAAATATACCTTATTGGTCTAGAAACAAGTGAATTTCTGCAAAGTAATCCTAAAAGGTAGCCTAAGCAGCGACAGTTTTCGTGAGGACCCGGTTTCACGCAGACTAAGGGCCAGATTCACAGTCGTGACTTTACTTTACAGCAAAGACGTCTTCACAAAGTAAGCTTTGTTTGACAAAGTATACTTTCAACTTTTTCAATTTCAGAGACAGTTCCTTGGTCTTTCCTTAGCAAAGCACGTGCCCCAAAGTAAAGTCTGAGCTAGTATTGAATTTGACAGAAGCTGTTACATGACACGTTTAATTTTTATTTAAGAAATAATGGTGAAAATATCATCTAAACTTGATTTATTTGAATGAAACGGAACGTCATTGAAAGATGTCAACTTTACCTTGACTTCAAGGATTTATGGTAATAAACCTCCTTTCGGGGCATTTTTTTGGTCAGTGAAAAGCGAATAAAACAAAAAAAAAAAAATTTACTTTACGTTTCTGAAGTATAACCCAACCTAATAAAATTTGATTCGGTTTTATGACAATGTCTTTATCATTCAGGACTACATTATTTGTACGCATATTGATGCTAAGTTTACTTTGAGGCCAAAGTCATGATCATCGGCTCCTTCGGCTTAGCAAAGTGTAGGCTAGTGAAAGTAAAGTAATGGTGTGACAGGGCAATGAAACATATTTTTGATTGGAAATCGATCTTTTCCTCGAAGTAAAGTCAAAGTGCACTTTAAGAATCTCAGCCTAAGACACTAACTTGGTAACACGTAGTAAGATGCAGACCGTGGAATCTACCTACCGCTTTGGGGTACGGGTGTGAGTTTATGTTATGTTTAAAGGCTAGCGACGTTGTGACTTTGAAAGTTGTTTTTTGTATACACTTTGATCAACTAACAACTGTTAGTATAATAAACAAATTGTTAGCGTAGGGGCTTAACAACGTCAGTGGAAACCAATGCTTATATTCCGAATATATTGAGATCAACAACACAAGTTGATTTCCGTTGTAATACAATAATACATACATACAATAATAATAAGTAGAGCTACAGCTACTAAATAAAACGTATAATAATACAGCTCTAGAGCCACTACTATTTTCATCTCGGTTAATTAGGGAGCTTTTCTTGTTTCCCTGAATAGGCATTATATAATAATAATAATAATAAAAGCCTTTATTCTCTGACCACAAATTTTACAATAAATGCATATATATAAACTTAAAATATTTTGATTTGTTTTGTTCTTAATTTAAGTATAAGTTATTGTGGCATCGCCATTCTCTAATTAGTCAGGTTGTCCTTGGACATAGGCCTCCTCCAGGCATTTCCAAACTTTTCTGTCACGCGCTGTGCTTCTCCAGCCTTTGGGTAAATCGTCCTCCCATCTCTTTATTTGCCTTCCTCTTCTCCTTTTTCCGTCCCTTGGATACCATTCAGTGATATCTTTAGTCCACTTCCTTGTTGTTGATCTCCACATGTGTCCCGTCCAGCGCCATTTCAAATTTTTTGTCTTTTTGGTCACGTCTACAATTTTCGTTTTTGCTCTGATGTTTTTAAGTGTTTGTTTGTCTGATAGACGGATACCCAACATACTGCGCTCCATACTCTGTTGACATACTTTTAGTTTCTGGGTTGTAGCGGCTGTGAAGGCCCAAGTTTGGCAGCCATATGTCAGTACTGGCAGAATACACGTATCCCAGACCCTCTTCTTCTCTGATACTGGTATATGTTTGTTTTTCATTATTTCCTTCAACGACCAGTACCTTGCCCAACTATTATTCACTCTTCGTTGTATTTCTTTGGCAGTTTGATCTTTTGGTGCTATTAACTGGCCTAGATATATATATTCCTCTACATATTCAATCTTCTTGTCATCTACTGTTATCTTGGACTTTATGCTATTGGTCATAATCTTTTTCAGTTGAGAGTGACTGTAACATGTTTTGTAAAGTTTTAGCGTCTTCTGCAAACAGTACTAGATCATCGGCGAATCTTAGGTGGCTTAACGTGGTACCATTGATGTTTATTCCGGTCTCCCAATCAAGGTTCTTAAAGATTTCTTCTAAGACTGCTGTAAAGAGCTTGGGTGATATTGGATCTCCCTGTCTTACACCTTTTTTCACTTTAAAAGGCTCTCCAGTTTTTTCTAGTTGGATTTTTGCTGTGCTGTTTTTATAAATCGAGTAGATTATTTTGGTGTATTTATTATTTATTCCTTGGTTAGATAGGGCTTTATATATGAAGTTGTGATGTAGGGAGTCAAAGGCTTTGTTGTAGTCTACAAAACCTATATAGTATACTTTTCCGTACTCATTTAGTTTTTCTATCAGTTGTTTTACCACATGCATATGGTCTATGGTGGAAAAATCTCTACGAAAACCGGCTTGCTCTTTAGGTTGTTGAATAGGCATTACCCAAGTATAAATTTAAAACGCTGTTCGTTGGAAGCGCATTATTTGGGAGTGGTTGATCCAATTATGGTTCTTTTTAAGGTAACTTTTTTTAATGTTATCAATTGTTTGAACAAGGTTTTTAAAACATGTTTTTTTATATTTGCCTTGAATTTTCGGGAAAAACTAAAGGTGCTTTTTTCTTCACAATGTCACAGGAAAGGTTATGGAGTCTGCTAAGATTCTAATAAAAGTAAAAACGCAAGAGAGGGGGCATGTTTTCGTCGCATTTTATGTCATTGTCCACAGTATCTGGAAGGTACACTACCACAAATATCAACAATGTAATAATAATACTGTAACGCACACGGTAAGTTGATATCAACTATTTATAGCAGCGTTAGTTCACCGCTAATGGGCGAACGCTGTATCTCCGCACATTTTAATTTAACACAGGTATGAAATAGTTCCATCGGCACAGTAATGCCTGGTACATTATATTACGATCATAAAGGCTTTTCATCTCTATTGGGGAACGAAAGCTTCTGGTAAAATTTTAATTGACTTTTATATGCCAATTATAATGGCTTTACTGCCCACTTTGTCACTGGTTATTACCATGTGGCCTTTCTATTTTAAGTTTACCTCGATAATTACGAGAGTATATTGTGTGATTTATACGCTCAAGTAAAGAGAATACATCAACAGAAGAGGTCTTCGTCATCCCACGCAAAGTTTTGTGCAAAGTGTAAATTCGACGCAACTTGCACCGTCTCGAAACGAAACGGAATGAAATGAAACCTCGATGTGAACAGGCATTTAATTAATACTAAAATTATTCCAATACACACTCACTTTGGTTTTAGTTCATAAACAATAACAAAACTGGCGATCTCAGTAATATTTTGCTAATAGTACACAAATTAACATTCAAACAAAGAAACTTCTCACAACTTATCACGACTCTATACTATTTTATTGCCAATTCAAATTTGTATCAAACTAAAAAAAAATCAGTTCGAAAACTTCTATTTGACTTCTCTCAGCACATCAGTAAAGTTCGCGATCGGGCGTGTTTGTTAATTAAAAACTAACTATTTTTGTATGGGATTCGCCATGAGGCGCCCTGGTAAGCCGAGTCCCCTGCTCGTATCATTCATGAAACAGCACTCCGTTTTCAATGCGCAAAACTTTGTTATTTTTTTTTTTATCCACTAGTAACGAAAATGGTCCGCGGATGGAAAATGGACTTAGTTTTACACAACGAGGTTAAGTTTTATACAAGCTAGTAGGTAACGCGAAGTAGAGTTTTAATTACTTACACATTAAAAAAAATAGTGTTAGGCCCTTTATTATTATTATTTTATGACCACTGCGTACATACCATACAAGGTATGTTCGAAACTGTTATAGATAATTTAGTAGAGTCGGGCCACAGAGGAATACGCTCTTTCAGAACGATGCGCTTGCGCTGTGTGTAAATCTTGTTCGCGACTCTTTGTTCTGTGCGTATACCTACGCCGTAATTGATGCGTACAGCTTATATTGCGTACGCGCACGAGGATAATGGGCCGCAATAAATATTATGTAGAGCAGGTAATTAAACTCAAAGATCGCCTAACGCATGTTTGTTTCTCTACAACCTTTGTTTTGACATTCATTATTAATACGTACCGCTTACGTTTTGCGGGCCTAGCTTAGCTTACATCCAACATTATCCTACCGTAGTAATTAATGAACAATTGCGTATTGAATACTTCACTTAGGCTAATTCATGCGCTCATTCATAAGCCAATAACTCCGCGAGGCAGGTTATTCCGCACGAATTATTAGTCGGCGGGATGTAGGTACTTCGGCGGCAGGCTGGCACAACTCGGGTCTCATAACTCACGCATTGAACTCACCCCCGACTAATCCCGATTTACTGAAACGATCACGGCGCGATATTAAATCACTCTGTCAAACTACAACAAGCCGCTCATTAAGCCCGCCCTACCTAGTAAACATCGATACGCCTCTATTATAACCGACTAACTCAATTAATACACCCATCCCGGTAGACAACGGAACAACTCCCGAGAAAAACTGAACGAAACGCAGCCTTATTGCGCAGGGCAGTAGGCGCAGTCTCGGCAACTCTTTCGTTAATCAATGACATCAAATTGAAAATGCAAATCGACGGCAACAGTGAAGCTTATTAAGGATCGCTCTCTTGTGTAAAATATTCTTTATGAAGTAGACTACGTATAACCAGAGGCACATAACGTAAGTAATGGGTGTGTTCAAGAGGTATTATCGTAAAATGTTACTGATGACACTGTCACTTCAACTACTGCGAAGTGGTGATTCAGCTTGGCGGGTGGTCCCTTTACCAACGTGGCTAATGAGTAGAGGATTTCATATCAAAAATTGGCTAGATTACTTTAACAAGGAATGTTTCGAATAATCAAAGGAAAATTTAAAGAAAGTTAAGAGTTATTCCAATCAATCAAGGGCCCGTCGATATCGTGATTATCGATAGCAATTTCAATAGTTTTATAGTGGCATTCAACCTGTTCTGCAATAATAAGGGGCCTTATTTCATACAAATACCATTGTAAAATATGGCCCGGATTAACTGACTTGGTTTTTTTATCGGAAGAGTCCGACCAGACCATATTTCACTATGTGTATTGCCTACGAAAGTTTTAATACAACTACCATTCATGGTTTTCTATGACAATTCGATATGTATTGCAAAGTCGACTAACCCACAGATTAATAAGTGGGTAGAGTATGCAACGTATGAGTTCGAACTTCGATCTGTCATCATAAAATCTCGACATAACAAGCATATGGTCGTATGTTCGATTTGGACGAAAATGACTTTTTATATATTCAATCTCAGCTCATCGAGATCTTTCTAACCATCTGAAATACATATTTATATCTTATTCTACTGCTGGGATAATACGAATGCATAATGTGTCATAATAATGTAGCCTTATAGTAACTTGTAGGCTCTCCCTTAACTTATAAAACTGACAAATCCGAACAAATACTTCTGATGTCGAGAAATATGAATGGAGAATTTACAAAAAAAACATTTAATGGACAGGCTATGTTAATAGATAAAATAAACGTGGTCGATTTTTCTCCACAATTTTTTTTTATTATAAATACTTTTCATTCATATGACCTATCGGAAACTTGATGATGATGATGATGGTTCCGACCGATTTCGGCCATGGCGACCACTTTGACATCGGAAACTTACTAATATAGTCAAGGGTAGAAAAACGTGGTACAAAACCCTTACCAGATAACGTTTAGAGATTAACGAAAACTAAGTCTAATAAGTTTTTTTATTACGAAAAATAAAGTTACGCTGCTTTATTTTTCGGCATTTTTGTCATCCCGAAATCTCCGAAAAAAAAATTAAGAGCTTTATTTTGCAATTTTACCTAAGTTTTTATGACATGTCTTCTATGGTTTGAAAACAATGTCACTCCAATTTAAATTAAACGCAATTTTCCCATTACAGATCTATGGATCGTATCGTAAGAACGCTTCTCTCACCTGATCCCGAGATTCTGGGTTCTTCGATTTCGGCATTCCACATGCCAGAATCAACCACGATTCACAAACCAAAGGTTGTCTGGTAGAAAATGCTGTTTAGCGTTAACTACGCTTTTGTACCAGACATGTGTTTTGTGCAATAAAGGATTTAATAATAATAAATATAATATCACTCACTAACCATGAAGGAAAACATTGTGAGGAAATCTGAGTATGTGAGATGTTCACGTACCTACCTCAGTGCTTCAAATTTCTAAACCTAAAAAAATATACATAAAAAGACAACTTCGAATATCTCAAGTCGTCCCTTAAGGGAATAGACTTAAGTCAGTTCTGACTCCAGGCCTGTGCCGGCTTATGATTATTTGTCTATGTAGGTCAGCAAGACTGACAGTAACAATCACAATGAAAATTCCAAACTTTCTCTTAGGTCGTATTTTTGTCCTCGAATTACAGACACAAACGAATTCAGAATCACCTCCTTTCTTTGAAGTCGGTTCTAAACAGCAGTCATTTCGAAATAGGAATTCTTAAACAGTTCATATTAAACGACTGTAAGGAAAAGATAAATTTCATTTGAAGTATAAGGTAACTGTTAAAGTAGTAATGTTACGCCGTGAACTAATCAGGCAATTGAATGAAAAATTACAATTACACAGCGCAATAAAACGATTTCGGAGTGCTCACTTCGAAATAAAGTTGCTAATAAATTAATACCGCGCGCCAATGCATTTCACTGCATTTCTAGTTAATTAATATTAACTGTGATAGTAGAGAGAATATTAAACTTTAATTGCTTCATTAGTTCATTTTAAGAACGCTGTACGCCTTGAAATTAATACTACAAAATGCAGTGAACGCAAAAACAGTGGAAGCGAGGTAGGTAAGCCGCTTTCCACTCGTAAAAAGCTACGTCGCGCAACTCTAAAAGATGAACGAAATCAAACTGGGTGAATTGCTCTTACAGAAACCGCTCTCTGAAAGCACTCGTTTGAATATTTTGCATAGGATTCTTGGACATTAATAATGACGACCTCTTTGGCGCAGCGGTTAGCGCATCTGACTACCATGCGAGAGGTCCCGGGACAAAAAAAAACCCAGGTCTTGGATGTTTACATGTTTGAGACGTCGCTGTTTCTGTTTCCCACGACACAGGGTATCCTAGTGTGGGACCAGAAGCAATGTATGTGCCTGTATGTAAATGTTATGTTATGTTACGTTATATATAATACCGTGTATTTCGTTTCTAATCCATGTGAACTTTGTGTGTTAATAGATATTCCAATTGTATACATATGTACCTACCGAGGTCTAGGCAGAGACCAAGGACTGCCAGCTCCCTCGATCCTGCCAAATCACTTTCGCTTCATCGACGTTTACTAGTCGTTGCATGCATATATGTCGTTGTATTTTAATTAATTAAATATATATACATACATTCAACGAGTCTAATCGCGATTAGAACCATTAAATGGCATTCATGTAAATCACACTTCACGCATACCCTCCATACACCACACTCCATGCATCACAAACTTCATTATAATATACCATTAATTTTATTTTATTATTTTATTTACTAGGAAACCAACAGATACGGTACAAAACAAAACAGTACATGAAAAAGTTACTACAAGGCCCACAAAAGTCAATACACGTTACACGTGAAATTACTACTGCATACAGCTAATAAAGACTGCGGAACATAACCTAATTGTAACAACCCTACAACTTGTGGAATGCAATAAAGTATTGAGTATTAATTAGGATTTTTCCCTTATACTCCTGAACAGATGGTTCTTAAATGAGCTCTTAGTAAGGTAAAATAAATCTATGTCATTGAAAATATTATTATAAGTGCTCATAATTCGATAGAGTACACTATTTTGCCCGTACCTGATTGCTGCGGCTGAATGGAACCTGAAAAAGAGTTTTTATTCTGGTTAACGCTTTTGGGACTCTGAATGATAATGATGACAGCAACCTGTTACAATCGACTAATCCATTTACAAGATTATAAAGGAACATCATATCCGTAACTGTGCGTCAACTGTGCAGAGAAACCATGCCATGTCGCTCAATGGAACTGTTATAATCGCAATCAACTATCCGTTTACGGTAATTTAAATGGCGCCTAAATTTATTTTGTATGCTTTCGATCCTTGAGGAATTAATGTTATAGATAGGATTCCAAATTAAGGAGCAATACTCGAGTTGAGTTCGGACGTAAGCAAAAAACAGAATTTTTAAGGTTGACAAATTTTTAACATGCCCCTATCTTCAATACATTAACATCTTGCTTCAATTTTCAATTCAACATTTTATTTTGTATTTGTATATGGGTCCCTTTGCCTGAAATGAATAACTATTTATTTATTATTTTTATTTCACCTAAAGAGTTTCGAATTCGTGCGCCATGCCAAGCCACAAATGAATCCTAACGGCCGCCAATATACAGACTACTAGTTTAGTGTAGAGACCATTGTAAAAATTCATATCTAACTGTTTGTCTACATACATACATAAGCTCACGCCTGTATCACAGAGGGGTAGGCAGAGACCAGGGACTCCCACTTGCCACGATCCTGACAAATCACTTCCGCTTCATCGACATTCATTTGTCGTTGCATGCACGCACGTCGGATTCGGGTACTTTATATCTTGCCCTTTGCTAAAACATCCCCTATTTTGTCGAAATATATCCGCCTGAGGCGGTAAATTAACTGTTTACCCACTTTATTATTAAAAACAAATTGTATTCTGAATGTATAGCATACCTATGTATGTACGAGTTTCACGAGCCATAGAAAATTCTCTATAGGAACTCTTAACCTATACCAAGTTGCGTTAAAAAAGATTTTGTTTTAATATACCACGTCTTCTCCTTTCAGTGCATTTACTATTGAAGGTTGATCGTGTGCATATTCCTTTTATCATTTTGCAAATCAAAATAGATTCTCGACAATGGCAACTCCAGTCCATTCTTTGATGTTACGGAGCCATGATTTCCTTTAGCTACAGATCTGCTCGTTTCAAAGCACATAATTCGAGTATGTAACTTATCTATGAGAATAGAGTAGCGAACAGCTTATACTTAGGGCAACAACTATACACACCTACTTACGTGTTAGCAGAGGAAAACGGAATCGGCGACTAATGGCG
Source organism: Yponomeuta plumbellus (assembly GCA_947310845.1). NCBI lineage: Eukaryota > Metazoa > Arthropoda > Insecta > Lepidoptera > Yponomeutidae > Yponomeuta > Yponomeuta plumbellus. The sequence goes on from OX371193.1 coordinate 10,881,974, forward strand.
ACTATCGGTTCGAATGTTCTATTAACGGCAGGCTAAGTCAGTCGACTGATCGACAGCCAGCCGAACAGTAATCGACTCGCCGATGTCTGCTAGTAATAGATTCCTATCTTTGGAAAAAGCAATGAGATAATAGGAAGTTTCCCTTAAGACGTATTTTTCAGTGTAAAGTGCGACCGTAAACTTACCGCCGAATAGTGCTTCAGGCAAAATGCTAAGGCAAAGAACAAAGAAAAAAGGTTTTTTAACTAACTAAGAATTATGTATTTAAAGTGGAAATACAGATTTACTATTAGGCGATGCGCGCGAGCAAGTCCATGACGGAAAAACCATAGGCAACGAAAAATAAAATGGCAGGAACCTGTAGTGTTGGGAATGTGGCGTAGACACAAAATATATGCCGGATCTACAATGTTAAAAGTATAACAGTTGACATTTGCAAGCCCTTGCAAGCAAAGGACTTTATCGTCATAAAACTAAGGGCAACGGCCATCTAAAACTAACCAAGCATATTTTTATACTACCCAAACACAAAAATGCCCAGCTTTTTATTGATAATAAAAATGACCAAGGAGATAATAAAACAATATAAGTAAACAGAGCGACCGAAGTGATGTCTCAAGCGGGCATACTTTATTTTACCAACAAAGGGAATCAGATGTGACGTGTATTCCATCTGAGTTACTAATATCATGAATATAAATTGGAACATCATGGATATTTATGCGGAGTTGCCCGCGGTATAGTACGCGAGATACTCGTTCGTTCGTAACATCGAAGCTTAGGTACATTGTGTCGCGTTGGTGCGGGACCCACCGGCCCTTACCACTTTTAATAAAACCACACAATGGAATCGCACAATTGAAATGTGAAGGACAGGATATTGTTGATGCAGTAGGATGCATAAGGGTTTTAGAAAGTCAAAATTTTAAACACTAGCTTTCGCCCGCGACTCCGTCCGCGTGGACTTTAGTTCAAAATTTTGCAACCCCGTTCACTCCCGTAACTCCCGTTAAGGGTTAAATTTAGAAAAACGGTGAAACACGTGTTCAATCAATTGTGTTGAAGAGTATTTATTTTCAGTTTCAAGAAAATCAGACAACATTCTTTATGCTTCCCATACAAATTTTGGCAACCCTTTTCGCCCCCTTAGGGGTTGAATTTCAAAAAATCCGTTCTTATTTCTTGCCTACATTATATACAGATCCTCTGTGCAAAATTTCAGCTTCCTAGGTCAAACGGCTTGGGCTGGGCGTTGATGAGTGAATGAATCAGTCAGTCAGGACTTTGCATTTTATATATATAGATTTTCGACGGCATGTATGTGCAAATTGAATACTCTTTTGTAGAAAATATACAAAAATTACGTAACGTTACGTTTCTAGAGGTAGTCCAGTTTGCGCACCAGCCTAAATAGGTGGTAATTTTGGTAAATTTGGTGCGCAAACTGGACTACCTACGTTTCTAATTAGAAAGTAGGTACATTACTTACTTTACTTACTAATATATAAAGTTACAACACGGTATACTCACTGACTGACTGACTGATTAATCATCTATATGTTTTCTCGGAAACGGTAGGTGCTACGTAAAAAAAATGTATGAGAAAGTTGTAGGGAAGGTGCGATATACAGCCATCCTATGAAGCCGATTTTTGAATTTCGAACGCATTCTCTTATACATATAGGCTAACTTTGTTATTTACCGAAATTTGGATCAAATTTTGGAAGAACATTTTTTGCCCATTCCAATTTGGGAAAAAAAAATTTGTTGTTCGAAATTCAAAATGGCGGCCGAGCTATAGCCTCCCGAAAATAGGCCATTTTTTAGACCTCTGCGCAAAAAAGTGCGGCAGCCAACTGGGCGCATGCTGGGGACACGGTCTCAACGGCATCGGGTTGTCGAAAGACCCAGGTACACCAGGAAAATCCGACATTTCGAGATTTCAAGATGGCGGCTGAGATATCGATGACTGAAGTTGACCAATTTTCTATGGAGATTTTTCACTGAAAATCCACTTTCAGTACTTAATTCAGTACAAAAAACGGGACAAACTTGCGAGGCCGAAGGCCGAGCTCCGCGAAGCGGGCACGAGAGACCCCGCCGCGGCGAGGCCGAAGGCCGAGCTCCGACCAGGCCGAGGCCGAAGGCCGAGTCGTTGCGTGTTCCGGCGTCAAGTGACAACGCAAAAGTCAGATGGGAGAAACTTGCGAGGCCGTAGGCCGAGCTCCGCGAAGCGGGCACGAGGGACCCCCAGCGGCGAGGCCGAAGGCCGCGCTCCGACCAGGCCGAGGCCGCAGGCCGAGACGTTGCGTGTTCCGGCGTCAAGTGACAACGCAAAAGCCAGATGGGAGAAACTTGCGAGGCCGTAGGCCGAGCTCCGCGAAGCGGGCACGAGGGAATCCCAGCGGCGAGGCCGAAGGCCGAGCTCCGTCCAGGCCGAGGCCGAAGGCTGAGACGTTCCGTGTTCCGGCGGAAAACTATCAACCCAAAAGCCAAAATGGAGAAACTTGCGAGGCCGGAGGCCGAGCTCCGCGGAGCGGGCACGAGGGACCTCGCCGCGGCGAGGCCGAAGGCCGAGCTCCGTTCAGGCCGAGGCCGAAGGCCGAGATCACACGTGTTCCCACGCGTCAAATCCCAACCAATAGTGTCTAGCGAGGCCCTAGGCCGAGCGCCGCGGAGAGCGAAGCTCGCAGCGGCTGGGTGTTGGCGCGCGTGAGCGCGCAGGGGGCTCGCCCCCTAGTTTAATTATAATGACAATTGTTCAAGAATGACCGATCATGGAATTGACTAAATGTTAACATGGCGGTGGCGACTTATCTGATTTCCATTTAACTAGGGGCTATTCGTAAAAAAGTTACTACAAATAGACTATCCCCCGGTTTCCCGTACGCTGACAGTCTGTTAATCTATTGTTAACAGCTGTCAGTTATCAAAAGTGCATACCAAAAAAGGGTTCAACCATGAGGAGCTAACGGGTCTACACACCCGTGTACAGTACATGAAGGCAGGTGTTCAGGCAATGTACCCAAGAGCAATAGATTCCTGATACCGATAAGTATATTACTGACCCGACTGTTCCGTGGATATATTTAGTTGAAACACTTCATTCATCTCTCCACACACTAAGAAAGGACGAAATTCTCTCAGTTTAATAAGGGCGCACAACATTTAATTTTATCCTTATCATTTCTCTTGAAATCAATACAAACACTTCTATTTTTAACCAAACAAATAAATACAACAAAGGCCACTCAATAAACTCGTTGGCTTTCATGGCAGAATGAAGCCGTCTAAACGGGAGTTTGAATCGAAAGATGAGGGGTATTGGTTTCTGAATCTGATCGCATTGTTCCGATATCAGCTTTGGACGCTTCTAGAGAGCGGGTAAAGTATTAAAGAAATTAATCCATATATATGACATTATTATAAAGCGACTGTTTTCGAATTTCGGTGGCAGACAATTAGAAGTGCAGTCTGAGAGAGACCGCAATGTAACGTAGACACTAAACAGCCTTTTACTAAAGGCATGCATGCATTGCTCAACAATGTTGAGTAGTGCATTATTAATTCACCAAAATGCAAACTAGCTTTCGACCGCGAACTCATAAGTACCACTGGTCAGGGACTTTGAAGGGTTCAAACCAGCCGTAACTTCTCAACAGGGTGCTGGAGGGGCCAAGTATGCCACTCGACAGCACAACACGCGTTTTGCCGAGCCGACCCGGGCATAGCGCAAATACTGCAGAATTTCTACGAATTTTCAATCTTAGAATTGACTCGGAGGACGTACAGAGTCTAGGAGTAAATGTGGCAAAACAGAGATTCAAATAGAAAGTATCCTGCCTATTACTGATACCAAACTAGACTATGATCTTCTATGATCTGCAGAATAGGCAGTAACTCACCATTTATTTTCACACTAATATTATAAACGTGAAAGTTTGTGTGTGTGTTTATATGTTTGTCAGTCTTTAGCGCTGAAACGGCTGGACGGATTTTAATAAAATTTGGTATGGAGTTAGCCGATACCCTGGATTAAAACATAGGCTACGTTTTACTGCGGGGAAATATCTTATTCCTACGGGAAAATCGATGAACCGCGGGTAACACCGCGGGGCACGGCTAGTATTGTTATATAAGTAAGTGTGATCAGGAATTCTACAAAATGTATATACGTATTATTGTTAATATTTATTTATTTGTGTATTATCGTGTATGTATTTTATACCTATATACCTATATACCTATGTATATAATACCCCCCCCCCCCCCCGCCCTCGACCCTCCTATAGGTCTAGATTAATGTATTTCCCTGTGCCTATGTAAGTTTATTATATCTCATATTTATTTATTTTATCTTGCACCACCTATCGCCAGTCTCTTCAAAACCAAAGGTTGCTAGAAGAGAATGCTTCCTGCATTAAGCACCCCCTTGTTTAAATATTTTTACAAAAAAAATATTATTCTACTTGATTTGTAAAGTAACGCCCGACGCAGAGCATTTCCTACTCATCAATACGAACAACTTTTAGTACCTATGAGACGAACCTCAGAACACTTCTTTTTGTGTTCTGAGGGACGAACTCTTAAATCTTTTTTTTTAAATCGGCTGTTTCATATATTTTCTTCAGTAGGTAAAAAATTTTAGTATGGCTTTTTTCTCGCGATTTCGAGGTAACGATAGCAAAAGTTGTTCATATTGTCTAAAGAAGAGTAGCCCGAGTCGGGCGTTACTTTACAAATCATATTAGGTAGTAACTTTAAGTGGCAGTTTCAGTTGGCTCACACGATGTAAATTTTCCTATACCCAAAGTTAAACCATCTCAAGTTAAGACACCTCTTACGTAAACCATTGCGACTATGGTAATTGGATACCTACAAATTCGTATCACAAACATACTTATTTACCTTCAGTCGAAAGCGAGTCTGTTCCTTTGTATCATCTGTTTTGTAAATGCAATGCGAGCGATTTCTGAGCCGACGGCACCTACGGCAAAATCACATTCCCCAGCGCTCAGATCGACTATCCCACTAATGTAGGCGGTAATAGATGGAGAGAGTTCTAGATTGATTTAGGGTAATTGGCTTTGTGTAGGACTGTGATAGGGAGGAACGAATTTTTGATAAATGGTTATTGGTTGCGCTTTGTATGGCAGCATGCAATGACGTCATGCTCTGATTCGTTGTCAGCCTCCCACTTAGACTGAAGGCAAGACCTTTTCTCAGGCTAAGTATAGATACAATTTTGACTATGGCATGTTTTGGCAGTTGGTTGCCAATATTTAAACAAGTACTTGTCATTTGAAATCTTTTTTATTTCAGTTAAAACCGTCGTATTCCAAACAGTGAATGATGCTAATTCTAAACAGTATTTACATTATATACCCCAAAGAGAAGTCTATGGGCCCATTTCTGAATTGAGCATTTCTCTAAGTAATTACTTAAGTAACTCTGAGAAATTTTACGAGACAGCACTTTACTACAGTTAAGTAGTTACGGAAATTCTCTATTCAGAAACTGGCCCATATCCCAAAGAATATAAAGTTAGTGGCTAAGATAATAATAATACGGCCGAATAAAACTAAGAACTAAATACTGTAGGTATCTTCGGTTAGAAATTAATTTATTAAGGACCGGTTTTTCAATAGTCAGTTAAAACTTAACTGGAGAATAAAACTGATGTTGTCACTGTCTTGTCGTATGATTTAGACAGTGACAGCATTCAATTTATTCTCCAGTTAAGTTTTATCTGACTATTGAAAAATTGGCCCTTAGACTGTTAATGAAGCAAGATTGTTAAGCTTGACAAGAACAATAAAGTTGATCAAGCGAAAATATCTGCCGGGATCGTAGCAAGTAACAGACCCTGTCCCAGCCCCTCCGGGACACAAGCGTGAGTTTATGTATGTAAGCTTGCCTTTGTATGCTTAGTTTTTCTTGTGCTTCATAAATAAATTAACCGGACCGGTTTCATGGTTTTAAGAAGCTGCAAAGTTTGACACTCACGACAGTTTGCATTTGCCACGTCATCATCGACTTCTTTATCGAACTTTTGGCACTTGCTTGTTACTTTCATCCTTTTTTTTCACTTGTGTAAGTGTTATGCGTGTCTAAACATGTAAATAAATGGTTTATCTGGTCACGAATTTAATAAATACTCATTATCTGTGTAAATATGACTAATAAATAAGCCTCGGAAAATCCTTGTGAACTTCGGTGCAGTTCAATTTGGAAGCCGAGATGCCTCGGGGGATGCCATATCGAGGAGATAACAGACCTCTGAGTGCACTAACTATTGCGTCTACTGGAGCGGAACCATTGTACGACGTACCTTCTCGCATAGGGAATCCTCAGTGGGTTCTACTAAGCACAATTAATATTAAATTTCCCCGAGACGTCTAAGATGCTTATATTGTAGATATGTATGTATGTATATAGGGGTAGTGTCATGTTCATGTCATGACTGATTTATCGTAAGCTTATTACTTATCGGTAGTCTACATTGTCATATTTTACATGAAGAACGATCAATAATCAATGACAAAATAATAAAAAATCCGTGGAATTGAATTGATATGGATGCAATTATTTTTTCTCGTTTATGTTGGAAACCACCACCACCACCCAGCAGTAGGACACAAAAAGGGCTAATTAAAAAAAATGTCGAACATAACACTACAATGTTAAAATCAATGTTGTGAATTGAAGCAGGAATGACCGTGAAGCGTGTAAAGTTGGGTTTTCTCAGCGGGCAAAGATCACAATCGAATCCAGAAAACAATGCCCGTTAATTGAAGAGACTCAGTTTGTAGCTTGCGTGTGGCGTGCGCGCCGGAGGAACTAAATCGCAAACAATAGCCGTGAGCGCAGCCTGCTTAAGTGATTTAGATGACTTCATTCTGGAGAGGTAATCAGCAATTCAGTTATCGTTAACTTCGGACACGACGGTGTATCTTTCATAAACATAGCCTGGAGAGCGTGATTTGATAAACTAGAAATTAAGTTTGATGGATTATTATACTATACACAATTAGGTACAGCAATATTTTTATGTCCATACATCTTAATATTTCTGTGTAACTTTAAAAAACTTTTATTAAAATTTACAATGTTACAAGTATAAGCAATGTACTTACCTATCGTCACAAAGATACATTATTTATTATACAGAACTCGAATAGCATAATGAACATTCTGACACATAATTTTATGCAATTTTGTTTTATTCTAAATGTTTCTATAAACTTGTACCTACATAGAAGACTAAAATTTACACATTCCAAAGGGGCCCCTGAAAATATCTATAAACATCTTTATAGACCTTTCATGATATATGTTTGTCTATTTGTCTCTGGTTTCTTGTATGCAATAAAGAATATTCTTATCTTATATTATCATATGTTTATAGAGCTTACCCTCAGTTTTTCGCACGCAACAATCTGTTAAATGATAACAGCTGTGTATTAACTGTTTGCGTATTAACTTTGGCCAACTGACAGCTGTTAACAGTAGCTTAACAGCTTCTTAGCGTACAAGAAACTGGAGGTAAGTTTCAAAGTTAACCACGTAGCAGTTTCACCCGGTCTTTGAACTGTTGGCAAAAACCTTCTGTAACCAACTAATTAGACAGAATGCTAAACAAGCAAAAGGTAAACAGTCCATTGCATACGACACGGTCACGTCGCCGCCCGGGCCCGTCGAATCTTAATTAACTTAACGCCTATTTACGCAGCAGAGTGCTGGCCAGGGACGTGTCTGGGTGAACTCGTCAAACATCACCATCATCATCATCGACCCATTATGACCGCCGAGGGGCACGGGTCTCTTCTCTGAGGAAGGTATAGCCAATACTCCACCCCGTGGGCATAGTCCGCATTAGTGGAGGCTTGTAAGACTTGTGGCTGGTCTTACCGAACTTTTCAAGCCGCCCTAAAGCCTCTGACTTGGCTTAACGACTGCCATCTATCGACGGCAGCCGGGACCAACTGCTTAACGTGCCTTACGAAGCACGGAACCGCTCGAACAATTTAAATAAAACTAGGATTCTCGTACACCGAACGCGTCTGTATGTAAAGCAGTGAACAATAAGGCTGTTTGTACCCCGCAAGTGAAGAATCGGTGGGCTTAAGCCCACTAATCTATGTCGTTTATTTTCATTGCTTTGTTTAGCTCCGCTGGATACTGGTTCAATGAAGCCATGTTTTTTATATGAAGGGACGCGATCTAAGGATGGGAGCTATGGATGCGAGCCAAGGATAAGAGCTACGAATCCGAGGAAGGGCGGAAGCTTCCGATACGAGCTAAGATTGAGAGCTACGGTTGTACACTAAGAATGGGAGCTAAAACAAAACAGATTTCCGTACAACCCTTTGACACCAAAACAAAACCTGACTACGTCCCTGGACAGGAACACCTTGATACAGCTTTAGTGGCGTTTAACTTTAACTACGACAGACTCGCTCAACTGATGGAACATAAACCCGAAGACGCTCTTAACCTGCATCAGACTGGAATGGTAAATACACTTTAATTTGTAAACTCCTATCTCAAAACAGAAAGTAGTACGAGTATACCGCCTAGTGCAAAATTAGCCACATCCAAACCGCAGCAGGCAGAGATTCAAATGAGCCGTGTATTTCCAACGTTTTCAATACGGTTACAGAGCAGTAAGCCTTATAAAAGGAGCAACAAAAATAACGTAATCCGGTCTAAACGATTCCACATCCTCTTAACTGAACTCCGTGGGCCGGCTGCGAACCAAACGTAATATTGTCGGTACAAATAGTGATAGTCAGTGGCGGCGTAGTATAGGTGTCAAACCGGGGTTTTATATTGTGCACCCCAAAAATAAAACAAATAGGTACTTACTAAACGTGCTTATGTGACTTTATTTTATTGAAATATTCAATAACTTTATCAAACTTTCCTGTCCTTTTCGATGGACAATAGGGAAAGTTTGGTAAGCCGCGCTTGGCTCATTGTAGATCATGAGTCATCATCATTCAGCCACAAGAAGTCCACTGCTGGACATAGGCCTCCTCCATGGATTTCCAAAAAGACCGGTTGGAAGCGGCTTGCATCCAGCGCCCCTGCCACTCGGATGAGATCGTCTGTCCATCTTGTGGCTGGTCGTCCTACGCTGCGCTTGCCGATGTGTGGTCTCCATTCCGAACTTTTCGGCGCCATCGGCCGTCAGTTCTGCGTGCTATGTGCCCCACCCACTGCCACTTCAACTTGCTCATCCGGTGGGCTATGTCGACGACTTTCGTTTGTCTACGGACCTCATCATTTCTGATTCGGTCTCTTAGAGAAATTCCGAGCATAGCCCTTTCCATAGCTCGTTGCGTATGAGGCCCATAGTGAAAGACCACGTTTCAGTGCCATAAGTAATCACTCGTAACACACTCTGGTTTTATAATTTTGTTTTCAGTGATTGAGGTAGTTATATTGGAGGAAAAGACTTTTCTGAGATCTTAAGTAACTTTTATTAAATTTAATTTCGAGAAACTTCTTTCACAAAAAGCCACTGAAACACAAATACTTAGTGAAAAAAAATCTTAGGCAAAGCGCTAGACTTGGAACAGACTCGGAATAGTCCCATTGTATAATAAACAGAAGCTCCACAATGTAATCTGTTTCTGGTTCCCACGACACAGGGTATCCTAGTGTGGGGCCAGAAGCAATGTATGTGCCTGTATGTAAATGGGAAAAAAATCAAATCAAATCAAAAATCAATCCACTGTACCGCTTCTTGGCAAATGCTGGTGGCTTCCAAGTGGCGCCTCAGACGTAAAATCTCCAAAATTGTTTCTTCCGCAGTAAATTCGTCATACACTTACGTTTTGGAACTATGTATATCCCGAAGCTCTTCTTCAGTTGACGTTAGCAGAGTTTTAGGCTGAACAACGCCAAATGAATTGAGAATGTCATTCATTGCCCTGTAGCCATGGTGTAGTTCCCCGTAAAATCTGTCTAGACATTCTAACATAGCTCTCTACAGCTCTTATGGAGTGAGTTGTCACCACTTTGTCACCCCTTGGTGCTTGACACCCGGGGCGGACCGCCCCCATCGCCCCCCCTCTACGCCGCCACTGGTGATATTAGATACATATAAATTGTTTTATTTTATTTATGCATATAAATTAGTTACCTATAGCTACATGGAATAAATAGATTAAAAATGACATCAGTCAGTATACTTAAAATATACAAAGTTGGGTAAAGGTTTGTGTTTATTCTTGTATTTTATTGTTAATTTAGACCTTACAGTCTTGATGGTTTTAGATTTTGTTTAAAATATCTTATCACTCCGAAAATATTGTCATGAAAAATCACAAAAAAAAAAACAATATGGCCAATTCCTCAAAGACATCAGAGTTCTGCTATTTTTTAATGTTAAACAATACTTTAATGTTTTGAATAAGACAATGATTTACCGGAGACTGCGATATTGGTAGAGTTCGTAAGCCGCGAGTTTAATAAAATAATCTTAAATGTAATATTACAAAATGCCCAACAACATACCTACTTTATATTTTTATACGTCCTACGCGTTTGGTTTGCAATACGGTCTCATGTACAAGTGCGCAATCCCCCGTAAATCCTTCTCCGGCTGGGACTGCCGAGCCTACTGGCAGCGCGCATTGACTGAGACGTATGCAAAGGGATCAATGAGATAAATTGCCCCCGATTGTCGCTTATTTCAAGGCGAATGGTACCGATGGGGCACAGCCAGGCAGCGCGCGGACCCAAGAATGCAGAGCACAGCAACGCAGCTAATGGTGCGCGTGGGCATTACACCCCAGAATTAAAGCTCTTGCTGGAGAGACAAAACCTAATGGCCCGTGCGTAATGAGTTTCCAAGCTATTACAGCAGAAAGGGTTGAGCATTTAAAAGAATGTTTGTTCAATTTTATTCCGCCGTAGGAAGACGCTGATGATGGGCGTTGACACGTCCGTTGCGTCCCGCGGAGATTATATTTCGCTACAACATCAGTGAGCACTTAAACCGTTGTTCCCGCAAATTGCCGCGTTATGAGACTACAAATAACCGCAAATTTATGTAGATAGCTTCCAAGTGCTACGCGTTACGTAAAACGTGTTTAAGATGTCGGAAGACGGGAGGAGCCCGAGTAGTGTTAACAGGGAACAGCTGTGGCTGGTGTCGGCGGCCTATAAACATCGTCATGTCGATATGACATCTTCATTTACATATTTCAATAAGGGATCGGGGCGTGAAATCAACGCACAGCGACTCGATTCGGCATTATACACGATACAATGGGTCCTGATCGTATAATTATCGCTACCTACCTAATGCCTGTCGGTTTCTATTGTTAACGGGACTAATATTGAAAACTGAATTGATTGGGTTTATTGAAGTAGCACACAATATTTGGTGGGTATAAGTAATTTGTCGATAATATTTATACGTACTCCTACCTATAGGTACTTTTTAACCGCAACGTCTACTATTTAGTGAACAAGTGCACTTCTATTGCACATAGATTAGCTTCCCGCTACGGTCATACTCGGGATATTAAGGAGGCCATCGGTCGAGCACAATGCCGCCTTAAGTCGATAGTTATCCAGTCTTAAACGGTCACAAAAGCCCCTCATTTGAAGAGGTCCATAAAACTGAGACAACAATATCCCCCCGGTAGACAAGCTATTCGTCTTGCGAGGGATAATCCTCTATTAAAACCGTATTGTAACATAATCTACTGGTTCCTATAGACCCTTGTTCACATTTTATATTGCGAATTTCCGCACTTGTGCGTAATGAGAACAGTTATTTTATTTTCATTGAGGATAATAGGTACTCTCGAAGAAAGGAGGAAAACATTTAGATCTCATTGAAGACGTGTGGAGAAAAAAATATAATCGCGATGAACTAATCCTTTTTATCGAAAGTTGAAAAGTAGCTACACTCCTGTGGAACACGTTGCATGCAAATAAGCATTCAAACGCTCAGTAAAGTCACATGTTGCTAATGATACCTTAAAAATAATAAAAGGTTTATCAATAGAGTAGGTAATCTACACTATGCCGGCGGCACGGCCGGCGGGTTTTCGCCGCGCGGGTATGCCGCCGGGTTGTTCAGGACGCCGCCGGCACTTGCCGCTGGCTGGCGCAGAGCATAAATTGTCTCTGTGGCATCATTTTCAAGTTGTCAGCCGGGTAGACCAGTAGTGTTGTACGGTTTCTGTTCCTAGTTCTTATCAATGGACAAGGAAGCTGTTGGCCTTAATATTAATTTTAAGTAGCAAAAGACTCAAAAGAAAAATGAGATTTTGGGCAGGAGCTGCCGCCGGCCAGCCGGCGGCTCGGCTTGTGCGGCATTGCCGGCGGCTTTATTAGGCGCCGACAATGCCGGCGGCCGTGCCGCCCCGTCCTAGTTTGTAGCAGCCATTACAGCGGTGACCGATAAATACCTACTATATAAAGTAGATACTGTACAGAGTAGACACGGCACAATATGGTACGAATCTATAGCTAGTCAAAACACCTAATTATTCCTTGAAAATGTAACTACAGACGTATCATCTAAATGTTATGAAAAAAAAAATTTGGAATATAATTAAGAGTTTAGATTTTAGTCGAGCGAAGCCGGGTTTTCATCTCGTGTTTTCATATTTCCACACACTTTCGATAATTATTTTCGATTATTCGATTACTAGTTTTTAATCTTATTAGATGCAAAGAAACGTTGTTTTGCCATATTAATAAGCCTACCACCTATTCTCAGACCTACGAAATATGCAAAAATATTAGGTCTTTACCTATGAAATTGCCGTTTTGTATGAAAAAATTTAAACAAATTTTTTTCATGTATTTTTTATTGTATTAATCGAAGTAATCACCCATGCAATCAATGCATCTTTGTCAACGCAGTGGCAGTTTATTGATGCCCTTCCTAAAGAAATCAGCTGGACGGGAGGCAACAAATTCTTCAAAGGCATTTTGTACTGCCTCTCGGGTATTGAATTTTTTTCCCGCCAAGAAGATGTCGAAATTCTGAAAAAAGTAGTAGTCTGTAGGCGCAAGGTCTGGTGAGTAGGGTGGATGACGGAGAGATTCCAACCCAAGTTCTTGCAACTTGGAGACCGTCTGCTGTGCAGTATGAGGTCGCGCGTTGTCGTGCAGGAGCAGCGGAGACGAGCGATTGACCAATGCTGGTTGGAGATGTGCCAGCTTCTCCATCATTGTGTTCAGTTTTTCACAGTACACATCTGCAGTAATGCTCACCCCGTTTGGTAAGAAGCTGTGATGAATCACACCGGCGCTAGACCACCAAACAGTGACCATCAATTTTCTAGGGGTGAGTTTTCGTTTAGGGCATTGTTTAGGTGTTGAACCAGGATCCAACCAACTTGCTAAGCACTAGCGGTTATCAAACAGAATCAATTTTTCATCGCAGGTAACAATGCGATTCAAAATTTCTTCATTTGTGTATCTGTTGAGCAGTGCAAGGCATGTCTCGACGCGTACTTCGCGTACTAAGCTGCTGCTAATTCAGCCGTAGATTGTGTATCATCAGCTTCCACAAGCGCTTTTAATTCGTCATTGTCGACCAAAGTCTTCGGACGACGTCGAGGTTCATTTTTCAGGTCGAAATTTCCAGAACGGAAGCGAGCAAACCAATAACAGGTGGTGTGTTGGCTTGTAGTGTTAGCTCCGTAAACGTCGTTGATGTTGCGTGCCGCTTGTGCCGCGTTGCTGCTACGGTACTCATATTCCATAATTAGTCGAATTTTTTACGTATCCATGATGACGAAAAAGATTGAAATGCGATGAAAATGTAACACTAATCAATAAACAAATGACTACTTTTGGAAAAAAATCCATGTTCTTAAAATAAAATTAATTTGAAATTAGAATTCTTAGCCAAACAAAAATTATTTTGATTTGAAATTGCCAGTACTGCAGAACGGCAATTTCATAGGTAAAGACCTATTATATAGGTACAGTAGTTTCGGAGGAGTTCAAAAACAAACACTGTGACACGAGATTTTTATAATTTTTTATAAGATTTTTTCAAAATTACTTTTTTCGATTTTTGAGATACACTTGAAACATTTAAATAATCGTGACATCACACTCTTAAAAAGAGAGATAATTTAATTGCAAAAAGTCCATTCCCTCACGGGGCCGGCATGTTTTGCACTAACTTTGTGATCTCTAACCTAACCTTCAATGTATTTAAGGCTCTAAGAACGGTAGTTGTAAAGTGGATAGACCTAACAAAGCGCGCGAATGTTTGGTTGACGGCGCAGGGTTGACTTCGACATGCATTAAAATATCCACTGTGCTTTTAATTATTTTAAAGTTAAGCCAAAAACGAATGCAAGCAATCCCGCTACAGCGCCAATGAAATTCCAATAATCCTTTGGCACCGTAAAATGCTGTTGCCAGGGAATATTTTCCTTTGACGTTTCATGAAAGGAAAACACGACAAGCGCTTTTAATTGCAGATTCAGAAAAGCTGAACCCTCACTATAAAACTTGTTATCGAAATAATGCAAAGACGGCATTGGTCAAAATCGACAAATTAAACTACTTCCGAAAATTCTCAATTTAACTTCTTTGATTTGACTTGAATTAATTTGATTTTAATTTGACCACGTTTGTTCACAAAAAAATAAAAAACTTATCTAAACCTTGAACAAAAGAATGTTTTGATCTCATTATACAGGCCATGCAAAAGATAAATAATTATAGATACCTAATTGTAGATTGTTTTTCTGACTAATACATTTCATAATGTAACTTGTTCAAAAGTAATTGTAACCAGGTTTTGATTTTAATTTGACCACGTTTGTTCACAAAAAAATAAAAAACTTATCTAAACCTTGAACAAAAGAATGTTTTGATCTCATTATACAGGCCATGCAAAAGATAAATAATTATAGATACCTAATTGTAGATTGTTTTTCTGACTAATACATTTCATAATGTAACTTGTTCAAAAGTAATTGTAACCAAAAAAATCAGGGTCAAACTATGACGTCACAAGGTGCTCGTAGCGCCTTACAATGTATGATGAAGCGTACTCATTCATATATCAGTTATCTCGCTTTTGAGAGTCCATACTCTTATTAGAACCTTACTCAATAAAATACTTAAATCTTATGTTTTTTTTATTGTAGTTACTAGATTTTTCGCATTTTTTGATTACGACTTACTTTTTTTTGTTTTCATGACAAATATAAAAACAATGTTACTTTAATTTAAGTTTGAAGCAAGTTTCCCATGAGGCTAATTTAATAAAAATAATTTAATATTTAATAAAAAATTAACTATCGACACTAAAGACACGCATTTCACTTTTTAAATTGCGTTATTGTAATGTACAGACGACAGCACATCATCCTATACACCCATGCACTCTACTCCGTTGCATAACAGACAACTTTGCAACTAAAATGTGAAGGTTGATGTGCTGTCGACTGTATTATGGAACTGGGAATACCTACATTAAGGAGAATTGGTTCTTTCACTTTATTTAGCGTACACGCGTAAAATTAAATATCAGGATAGCATAAAGCAGATCGCTCGCAGAATCGCTCGTAGCCCCGGCCGCCTGAAGGATCTTAAAACGATCACGAAGGCTAAGCAACATAGGGCGCGTTCAGTACATGGATGGGTGACCGTTCTATGACTAAAGCTAGTGGCATTTTTCTGAGCGATTCCGTGCTTGGCAAGGCATGTTAAGCAGTTGGTGCCGGCTGCCGTCGATAGATGGCAGTCGTTAAGCCAGTCAGAGGCCTTAGGGCGGCTTGAAAACTTCTGACTGTAAGACCAGCCACTAGTCTTACAAGCCTCCACCAATCTGGACTAGGCCCCCGTGGTGGGGTGTGGCCTATACCTTTCTCAGGGAAGAGACCCTTGCCCCTCGGTGCGGACATAACGGGTTGATGATGACGATGATGTCTTTTTTCTATCTCCCAATAATATGGTTTGTTGAATTGGGTCCCTGCTTTACAGTTAATGCTCAGCACTCGGGTTGCCAGTTATTTCTTAAATAAGTTTTTTCCGCTAGCGCTGAAAATATCGTGAGAAAACTAAAACGTATGAACTGTTTATATAATACTTCAGCGCTCAGCGGTTATTGTATTTTTATTTCAATTTAGATCGAGTAAGCGTAAATCCTCACGAACCACAATCCAGAGCCAGATAGCAGTCGCCATAGCCGAATACGGCTTGGAGGATATAGAATACAGTGTGTTGATTTGTACAGTTTCGTCCGACGTTTCATTTACACGATACAGAAGCAAAAAAAAAATATAAAAAAATATTCTTTTTTTGTGAAAATCACCTAAAATCGCCGGTTTTGCGGCGCCGACGACGGGCGAGCGCACGGGCGCACTCTCCCGCCCCGCCCCACGAAACCCCCGCCGGACCCGTCAAGTGCAAACGATAGAAGATAAGCCATAATAATATAACTTTATGATTTTTAGGTGATTTACACGAAAAAAAAAATTATTTCTTTAAATATATTTTTTGCTTCAGTATAATGTAGGTAAATAACCCCCTGAGTCGGACGAAACTGTACAAATCAATAACCAGTATATACTTCAGTTTTAGTTTTGTTGGCTTTGTAGTGATTTTTTTTTATTTTTGTACATAGGGGCTATTATTACCTTCTCCTACTCATTATTACCTTCCTTTTGGGTTCCGCCGGCGTTGGGTTAAAAGGGTTGGAAACAGTAGAACAACCCGTATTACCCGACATGGACCTACTTCGTAATTATTCCACTTGACAAATAGAAGAAAATACTGTAACGCATGCCAGGAAAAACAGCGGCACAACACCTCCGAGATTTAGAAGTGTATTTATGACACTTCTGTGTCACGCAACACAGTCGTTAGCCAAACAATACGGCAGTAAATAATAAAATAATATGTTGGGCACATGTAAGTGGCAGGCAGGCAGGCAGGCAGCAATGCAACAAAATATATTGGTGTTTATAAGATTAGTTCACGACAACATCGTTTTTCTTTTTTTTTCCTTTGAGCTTAATGCTATTGAGATACGAAGTTCCGATTTTGGAAACGACATTTTGAGAGAGGGTCATTTTTCCAAACTTTATATTTTGCGAAAATTACATTTTACGATCTGGACATTCTACGAACGACAAATACGTAATACCAACAACAATGTCTTCATAATGCTAAATAAATTCCTTTCCGACGCAGCAATATGTGAACTACATTTACTGACGAAGTCATCGAATTCGTTCGCTTATTCCATAAATAGGAAATTTTGTCGTGGACGTGACTCAATAAAATTTGGTATATTCGAGGATACCATCTCCGTTATTAAACTTCGGATACCGAACTTCGACATTCTTATACTTAATATAAAAAGATACGAGCTCGTGATTTGCGGAGATTTTTACCCTGACCCATTCTGTTTCCCGGGCCGAAAATAACTTTACGTAATTTGCGGTCAAACAAAATACTTCGCAAAAACATAGTAGGTACTGAAACAATACTTTAAAAGCCATATTAGGTACCTAAGCACAGTTCTCTTACTAAAGACCGATTTCTGAATTGAGAATTTTCGCTAAGTAACTACTTAACTATAGTGCTGTCTCGTCAAATTTCTTAAGATAAGAGCGTGACAGCATGTTACTTAAGAATTTACTTAGTGTAAATTCTCAATTCAGAAATCGGCCGTATGACTACCTAAAACATTTATTATTATTCTTTTTCACTAAGCGTTAATTCAGCGTTAAGACAACCGAAGTGTATCTCGCCACATGCCGCTTAACACGTTTACAGTCCCCATACAAAAGCTTTTGTCAAGTCTATATGTCCAGTGTCCTTTTGGTTTAGAATGATAAATAACACTATCTACAATAGTAACCTTGTGGTTTAGATACCTTACTCACAAGTCCCCCTTACCACAAGTCCAACAAAGTTAGAAACACTAGGCTAACCGTCGTGTTATTGATCGTGTACCAGATATGGCACACGGACTCGGTGGGCTTGCCTAGCGTGTCCAGGCAGGTGTCCCAGTCCAGTTCATGGTGCACTGAACTGGGAACGTGTTAAATCGTCAACTTATACGAAAAGCCTCGCAAATCGTGAAGTGCTCAATAGTAAGCTTCTACTCTCTCACTACCTAATAACGACATCAAAACTAGCGAAGTTCATTTTTATGTATAAGTCATTTTTATACTATTGAGACGAATCTGACGAAAGTAAGCACATGGCCTGGGCAAAAATAACTGACAGTTTTAAGTTTATTACCCCACTACGGCGGAGCCAAAATGTAGGGCAATATGTTATGTTTGGTTCGTGAGAATAACCGATTCCATATTCCATAATAAATGACAAATAAGAAATTTTCACTCATTTGCCAATCTATTCGTCATAATTGCGCAGGCTATTTCAGGATATTAAATCTGCTTTCCGATATATTTTAAGTCATGCTACCTACATCATTAGAAAAAAAACTGGATGCCGACTAACTAAGACATGAATTGGGTATTTGACAGGGTGTCAAATGAGTTACTTTTAAAACGGAATTTTGTATGAAAATACTTGCTTGTGACGTCACATTTCGGAGCACTCTTTATGTTTCATCTATTTAAAAATTGTAATAACTAGTAAATGATTAAAAGAAATACATTTTCCGAATCATTTCGTAATTTTTGTTTTTAATCGAGCATCTCAAGTAGATAATTTATTGTTGATAGTGTCAAATACCGTATTGATTCAGTTCTTTATTGTCCTCTTGTACGATAACACTTAACTTGCAACTCATCTTGCCATAGTTAATTCTACTGAATGCAAAATCAAATTTACCAAAGTTTGGAAAAAAACTATATTTTGTAACTTTGGCAAAACAAGATTCTCAGCTTTGGAAGTCTGCGATTCATACACCCGCCCTGTAAACTCCACAGGGGTTCCCTGTTCCGTAGAATAAACTATGACAACACATGTGAACATAAATGTTAGCGTACTAACTGATCGTGAATATTATGAATTATTGTGAGGTATTTAGGTTGGTCTCACTTGACTAACTTAGCAATTAGGATTTTTAATATTTTTACTTCAGGTTTCTACTGTTAATTCAATTCGATTGGCTTTTCGTTTCATGGTAGACCCTGTAACATTGGAACACTTATAATTTATACTTCAGAGCGCTCCCAACGCAACTTGAGTTTAAAATAACGAATGAGTGCTCAGAGAACGCGCTCGAGATTGTGTTTATACTGTACCTGAACAAACATACCATCGAACTAATTATGTAGATTAAGTAACCGACTATATTGGGACTACGTTTCCTAGGACGATACAGTGCTTGCACTCATATATATTTTCTCTCTCCTGAATCTCCAGAGGTTTTAACTAAAAAGATTTTTTTTCGCCCATATATTATATCTCATCTTTCTTTTCTTTCTTCTAATATATAAAATTGTCGTGTCACCGTGTTAGTTAACATAAATAAAATCATTATCTAAACATGTTTGATCATGTTTTCAACATGATGGAGAAGAAAGACAGTCGAGAGAACCCGTTCATCGTTTACAACAATACCTCTTGTTTGGGTTTGTTGTTGAGGTAAATGTTGAGGAGTTAAACATTTACATAGAGGCACATACATTGCTTCTGGCCCCACACTAGGATACCCTGTGTCGTGGGTACCAGAAACAGCGACGTCACAAACATGAAAACATCCCTCAACATGAAGTTCCCTCAACAGTTTCCCGTCTCACTCAACTCAACTACAATTATGTCTGCAAAGTCTCAAAAAAATCCTTTTACAGGTGTAGATTTAGTACAAAATCAATCATTCTCTATTTTTCTACCCATAAGGACAATATACTTTGATAGAATAAACGGAACTTTGCTTTTTTAATGGTAATCTTCAAAAATCTTCTAATTTGGATAGCAAAGTATGTAACGTGGTCATCCCCTGTTTTGTATTTTTATCAATTCTGAACAAGGAAATCTTTTGTTTATACCATAACTTAAAAAAAAGAAACAAACGAGTCGGACTAGTCCACAGAGTTCAGGAATGGAGTCTCGCAGTTTTTTATTCATATTTATATTCATTAATTCAGTTTATATAACAAAATTCTCAAATAATTTTATAAGTACAAGATCTAAGCAGATGCTTTACTTAAATAGCATAAATATAATTGTAATATAATAAGTTCCATAATAAATAAACTTAAATCAATAATAATAATCCATCAAAAAATGTAATAAAACATCATAGATAATAAATAAATGTCAATAGGGTAGTTTCCAGGGTCAAAATAATTAAATTCTATTTAGTCCGTATTTTAGATTATAAAAAAATGTTAAACACGTATTTTTTCTTTTTTCAATTAAACAAAAAATAACAAAGATATAGCCCATTAAAGTTACGTGTGACGTCACTCCGTGCTAAAAAATGCAGCACGGCGTGACGTCACACGTAACTTTGATGGGCTATATCTTTGTCATTTTTAGTCTAATTTACAAATAAAAAAATACGTGTCCCTTATTTTTGAATAATCTAAAAGACGGACTAATTACATTTTTTAGGGCAACTAGCCCATTAGTTTGTTCGTCCAGAATTCTACAACAGAGTAGTAAGCTTTTTCATTCAGATATTTTTTAGCTTATTTCAAAATATATAATAGGCTAGTTTCCCAAAAAAATGTAATTAGTCCGTCTTTTAGATTATTCAAAAAAAAGGGACACGTATTTTTTTATTTGTAAATTAGACCAAAAATGACAAAGATATAGCCCATTAAAGTTACGTGTGACGTCACGCCGTGCTGCATTTTGTAGCACTGAGTGACGTCACACGTAACTTCAATGGGCTATATCTTTGTTACTTTTTGTTTAATCGAAAAAAGAAAAAATACGTATCCAATATTTTTTTATAATCTAAAATACGGACTAAATAGAATTAAATTATTTTGACCCTGGAAACTACCCTATTGTTCGGTGACTGTTCTGACTGACTGTTTACGAGCTTTTCCGTAACTTCAAAGAAATTTTTTTAAATGATTCTACTGCAAATCTATTACAGGTTTCAGAAACCACAATTGGAGGACGACTCTGTAAAAAATATGCTTGATGGCAGTAAATGGAGGTAAATACGCGTCGCCTAAAATAACTCCTCTTTTTCTTCGGTTACAATTAAAAGGAAATTTAAAACACATAATAATATGTCAGTAATAATGTAATATAAGTATAATTTAATATTAATTATCTAAAAACTGCATTCAACGAGGCGTTTTCAATTAATTATTATGATTATGTCTATTTATTTTTATATACGGCTCCTTTATTTTTCATTCACCAAGAAGAACATCGTAACTTCATTACAAAACGATAAACGAAAACGTTCATCGCTTGTTTTTGTTCCAGCGCAGTTTTCTCGGGAATTTATCCGGCTAAATATTCATAGTGTTGCTTTAGGACAACGCAAACAATCTGAGGAACAACACATTAATGAACTACCTACCTCGGATAGCGCGAGGCTTTCGTAAAAAGGCCATTGTGTTTCAAACTGCTACCAACATTGTACGCCTTTTGCTCATGGTGCTGTATGAAACGTTGTTTTACATTCACCTACGTAAATGTAAATAGCGAAAATTAATCTCGTAGCCCAAGGTAGATATTTAAGTACCTGCCTACGAAAATGTGTATGATGTAGTCTTATAGACTATGAACGGGAGCGTCTAAATGTGTATTTGCTCAGCTGCCGTAAACACGTTCAGTAAACTCCGTATCGAGCTAATCGAATCGACCTATAACTCCGCTACGAGCATCGTAAATACGGTCCACTTTATTATCTGTACCGATTTAACAGCACCCTGCGCTGTCTTCTGTACGGAAACATTACTGCAGCTTACTTTTCTCGGTAAATTTATGAGGTTCTGTTCGATGCCTAACCTTATTAAGCAAAAATAGCAATTTGCCAAAAATTTCAACGGCAAAAAAGTTTTTTAATCAAGTGGGAGGTTATTGAAAATATTTCGTGAGCACATTATTAACTTTGAGTTGGCCGTCTCGTTTTTGCTGCCCGATATGAAGGCTGTAAGTGGGAATAATACTAAATGACGGGCGTGCAGAATCGAAACCATAATGATAAGAAGGACGGGATGGCTCAGTGTTTTATGATATTTTATGCATTTGTCCAGCTCTGTCAGTCTGTACTTTAATTGAAACGCGCGTCAGTCGCGTGATATACGAGAGGGAAGCCGCCGCCTCGTCGGCGCGGACACTCACTACCGAAACGAACAATTAATTCTGCATAAACAATTACTGAGGACCGATTTATGTCCAATAAATTCGTCTGATATGGCTGCATCGGGTGCTAGGCGGTTTTTTTTTTCATTAAGTTATAGCATCGCAGAATGAATGATATCGAAACCCTTAATGATTTCATTTCAAAGCTGCCTGGAGCGTTATGTGGTTTAATATAGATACTTGGATGCTTTATTCGGAAGAGAATTCGTAACCAAATCCTTTATACATATTTACTATTTATTTAACCAAAGCTTGTAACCAGTGTTCTTTTCCCAAAGACTTCAAGTTAGTAGAGCTGCGCGAGCTCGATCATGAACTTTAACGACTAGCTTAAAGTTTACGCGTTAAACTCGCAACTTTTACTTAATTACCAATATTTTAATTACATAGTTAGCTGTTATGAATACATCAGGCGGCTACACTCGGCTTCGCTTTGAAAACTTTGTGATCCCAGTAAAATTGATTGAAAATTAACTATTATACTAAAATTTAATAGGATGCCTTTTCGAATGACTGAAAACTTTTCGATTTGCATCTATCTAAAGGTCTAATGCTAAACGATGGACAAGCTGTTTATCTTTTAAGTGTAGGTACATTAGCGGCACGATCAAATCAGAATTCCGGGAAAGTCGGCCTGTGGTCGGGCAGTGTCGAGTGGGCATAAAACATCGGCAGCGTCGACTTTATGCTTCTTATAATCCTCGCCACGACGACGTGTGAAATATAAGGCCAGAATAAAACGTAAAACTCACCGGGGTGTCTTTTTATAACTCGGCAAATAAGTCATTGTCAGAACACCGGGCTTCACTCCTCGTGATCGCGTCATAAACGCAAGGAACTTTACGCATTCGTTTATTGAAATCTGCTTATTTTGCCACTGTGTCAGCCGCGTGCGTAAAATGATAAATACAGTAAATCATTTTATCGCTTCAATCAAATTGTACTTTGTCCATGTAATCTTTCAAATAACTCGATTCTCAGAAGATACTTTGATGGGTATTACAAAGAGCTTAAAGCTCCAACGGTTACCCTGAAATTGAAAGTTGAATAAATCGCAAAATGCTCTAGTTTGTCACTATCTGTGCTCAAAGATATACTTTGTAATAGTAAATTAAAAAGTAGGTATTTGTTTAAAAACCACACAGTAGATGAAACATATTATGTTCACTGGATGAAAACCTACTTCCTATAAGTAGAATATTCTTTATTGTATGTGCACCAGAAATTATTATATTACTTACTCACTTAGTGGTATTGAAACATAGGTAGAAATTACAGCTACCTAAAGTAACTAACAAAAAAGACTGAATGCCGGAAGAAGGTAGAATAGGGTAGTTTCCAGGGTCCAAATAATTAAATTCTATTTAGTCCGTATTTTAGATTATAAAAAAAATATTGGACACGTAGCTACTTTTTCTTTTTTCGATTAAACAAAAAATAAAAAAGATAATAGCCCATTAAAGTTACGTGTGACGTCACTCCGTGCTAAAAAATGCAGCACCGCGTGACGTCACACGTAACTTTAATGGGCTATATCTTTGTCATTTTTGGTCTAATTTACAAATAAAAAAATACGTGTCCCTTATTTTTGAATAATCTAAAAGATGGACTAATTACATTTTTTAGGGCAACTAGCCCATTTAAGCTTACCAAAATACATTACATTTCTGGTGTATACAAGAAAGAGTTATATTCTAATCCAATCGAAGTGCAATGGACACCACGCTATACTGGAGTTTGAGTTGTGATAACCCATATAACATAACCCTGTACATTTGTATTTACGTATTTCATACAGGGTTATTTCTCAAAGCTTTTATTCTTGGTTTTATTTTTATTTCATTTTATTTTTGCTCCAATCCTATTCTACCGGAAGTGGTTACAATTTTCGCTTGTTACATCGACCGCTTCGGACTGATAGATTTTGAAATTGTAAATTATGAGTATGAGAGATGTCAATTACACACTTTAAGCACTGTAAATGAAGCCATCTCACTCTATATAAACGATTTTTCTCTGTTAAGTAGAGCTTGGCTATAACCCGTCGGAAATAAAATATCTTCTATTTGCCTCCCGTGCTACTACTCTGCGTTTTCGTAAAATTAATATCTGACGCAGTGAGCACAGGTAAACGGAACATCGGAAACAAAGTCAGTAACTTTCTGGAGACATGTAAGTTGGAAATTTAATATTCCCGAGGCGTGTAGTTAGCGTGTTGTTAGTTTACTTGCTATTGCACTGCATAATATGACTTTTCCCGCGACTCCGTCTTCACTTCACTTCACTTCATATTTTATTGTATCTAAACAAGAAAGATCCGTGGATGCGAATGGCGAGAGACCGTGTGAAATGGCATTTGGGGGAAAAGGCCTATACCCAGCAGTGGGCAGCGGTGGGCTGATGATGATGATGATGATGATGACACAAGAAAGAAAGGTTACAAAAATATAAACATAATTTATGTGTAGCCGAGTACATAGGCGGTCTCCATGATTCGTCCAGCTCTTGTTCTATAATACTAGTATACTTTTTTCTTCGGTAATTTAAGTTCCAGGGGGCAGTGTCTCAACCCAAGATTTCCACTTCTGGCGGTCGTTCGGAGCAACTTCCACTTCAGGCAAGCTAGTCCATACCACCCACGTCGGTATGGTAATAGTAGATTAGTAGCCAAGGGCTGTAAGGCATCAATTGCAGCCCGAGATACAGGCAGCGCCTATAGTTCGAGGGTGCAATTGATGCTTACACCCGAGCTAACTACTCTGCTTTATATCTCGATTGTGAGGTAAGTAAAAAATATTACTCGTTTTTCTTTTCGCCACTTCATGAACTCGTCGTAAGTTTTCAAATATCTCTCTTTAGAACTTTCAGGCAAAATATTGTTAATTGCTGCTTCAGCTTCCATTTTCATTGAATCGGGAGCGCAGCTTGCTTATATCTTCATCACTTGCAGAACTCATGTTTTTTCTAATTAGCACGTGATTATATAAAAAAAAACCCAAAAACAAACAATATTTAAAGTAAAAGTTTTCTATTCCCTCCTTTTTTCATCTTTGTTTTTTAATAATTTTTTTCAAGAACGAAATTGAGCTTCGCCGTTCGATATTTCAATGATGACTATTATACTCATACGAAGACAAGGCTGAATAGCGAACCTCTTGTCATTGGGCTGAATGCATGATGTCTATTGCCAGTATGATGGTTAGATGTAGGTACGCGAACTATTTGAAAGAGTGAAGAGTTTTTTTTTAAATTACTTACCGCCCTAGGGCTTTTCTAGCTACATTATTACCCTAGAGCGCTAATTGGTCACCTACAAGCCCCATTTGGGGGTAATAAGGACGTTCTTACCGAATATGAGAGATGTAAAAGTCATTAAGTGACATTTTGGTCAAAAATCTGTTTTTCGGTTCATTAAATACCAAATACTGTTAAAGGTAAAACTCATTAAAACGCCAGCACTCTTTTATAGTGCAAGAGGATGCTGAAAGAATTCATTAGGTTAGACATACGAAAAAAAAAAGGTAAAACTTACTAAGTAAATAGTGAGCGACACGATTAGGCTCATTTGCATTTACTGAATTTTTCCTTTATACCCACGACCAGTTCATCTAGAAATCCTGGAAAGGCACTCACAACACCGGCACCAGAGATGCTTGACCAGATAAGCCCTCACGTACACCCCTTAAGGCAACTGAAAGAGGAGGCGGCCAAGAATCACCTGGCAAAGATCTATACTAATGTTACAAAGAGGAAAAGTTTCTCAGTATGTGTGTTTGTAAGTTAAAGTACAAAGGTACTTAAATTATTTATCTATACTACTATTATAAAGAACAAAGATTTGTATTTTTGTGTGTGTGTATGTTTGTAATGAATAAGCTCAGAAACTACTGGGCCAATTTTTAAAATTCTTTCACCATTAGAAAGCTACGTTCTTCGTGAGAAACATAGGCTATAATGGATTTTCAATAAGTTTAGGGTTCCGTACGAAATCTCGAATAATGAAACCCAAGGTGTTAAAAAGTAATACCCCGGGACTTAACCACGGAACTAATATGAAGAAGAAGAAGAAAAAACTTTCTTGGAGATAAATCGAAATTGCTGTACTGGCCAATTACACGCGAGCAGCGGCCGGAAAAAGTTCTATGAAAATTCATAACTGTCGTGTTTTGCGGCGAAATAAATTACATACATACTAAACTCATATCTGTCGTGTTATTTAAAAATGGAACGATCTTTTACTCCGAACAATGACAACCAAGGAGGTAACTTATCAGAGGTTTTATTTAAATTTCAAACTGGCTTGCGATAGAAAGCTTTACCTATATACCTATTGAAAAAAAAAACCACTTTAACGCGGAAAAAAATATTGTTGTTCGTTCGTGGTTCGTCTGATTTTGAAAGTTTATTGAATTTAACAGAATGAGTTCATAGTTTTAATTTCCGCTCATTATTTGAGAAAAATCATATACAAGCCTTGGCCACAACTAGGCATTGATGGACTCACGTATGTGTGCCTCGGCTTCGTCTCGGCCCACTTTTCCACATTCGTCCATCAATGCCTCTTTTGCTGGCCGCTGCAGTACCTAATGTACTATATATCAATGGAGAACATGAAAAAAAATCTCATTGAAGACGCCATGCTAAGAGATAATAATCGTCACAATTACTTTTTTATACAGCTTGATGCTTTTCAAAATGTAATCTGTAATGTTGTATGCACCTTATCATAATGTATGAAGCATTTGTTAACCTTTGAGTTATCTCGTAAAACAATGCTGCCGCTGCCTGTGTTTCCGCCCTTATTAGAAAACTCAATGAGAAAACTAATCTAAGTTTTTTTTTTATTAGAGCAACGACGTTTACTTTGTGACGTACAAAACTACGAGCCAAATATTTTTAACACATTTTTTTAGGACGTCTTTTATAGTAAAAATACGACGTAATTTACACAAATAATCCAATGTAATTCTGAAATGGTGGTTTTTTCGGGTGCAAATTTACTATATTGCGAGTTTACCGCCAATGTCAGCTTGGAACAGTCGGAAACGTGATGGCTCATCACAGGTAACAATAATTTTCTAATTATAAGACTCATTAACTGAGTAATCATTCATGCACACGGTTTGATAAATCTTTTGTATTTTTCATGAGCATGCGCTGAATGTCCAGCAGTGGACGAGTACTCTTATTGATACACTTCAACAGGGTTTGTCGTTGTAGATAAACAACTATTTTTTTCGGATTCTCGGAGAGCTGCTAAATTTCGGAGATGAAACAAAATTTTGGAATTCTTCTGGACAGTACAAAGTTGACGTCAGCTTGTTGACATTTTAGTTGCAAAGTCAAAGTACAGCGCCACCAAGTTATCTGTTCAGGTGGCCAAAATTGTAACTAACTAACTAATAGTAAATCCCATTCCCCATTTTTTGTTTCATTTATTCACTTACTAAGATTTATGATACACGACTATACAAGGTGTCAGATGTGAATATACGCTATGTAACTGCGCTGGAATATATGCATTCGTCTTTTCGTTTGTAATTATGTGAGTTCTGATCGAGCAAGCGATAGAGTAAAGCTCTGAGACCAGTCAACTATCGCCGTTTAAAAAGCCATATATCTGTTAAAAAGATGCTAGAAACTAGTTTGTAAACTGTCCCAGACTGTCCGTCATCAGATGCCGGCCGGTCTGCGCGCACGCCGCCCCCTGCGCCTAATTGCCGCCTACTTGTTTACTCTCACGTCTTGTGGAAGCGGATTGAGCTGCCACGACACCGTTACGTAATCATAGAACTTTCAAATAAATTATCGTTTATAATTTAGATTAGAAAGTAGCTAACTGATAAAATAAGTCTAGTAAATATTATTTAAAATCGGCCAAAACCGCGGTAATACTTGAGCGCGGTTTTGGCCGATTTTATATTTAATTGTAAATTAAATTTTGAGGTTAACGTCAATGACTTCGCGGCCGAAAGCTACAATATGTATATGTAATTTAATTAGCACCCTACCCATTTCAGACATTAAATTATAAATAACTTACCTTGAACAGCAGCCTCAATTATCTCAAGACTCCGAAGTGTGAGCACTATTGGTTCAAAGACCAACGCCAGTCGCAGTGGTGTACGTTTTTCAGCAAAGAACACAGCATACGTTCCTACGCGGACTCTACACTCAAGCACACTTTCCACGAACACACTAGCGCCACTGAAGCGCACAAAACGAACTTCAACGCCGATCTCACCCAAATCACCCTTGACTACCCTTCTCAAATTCACTTTGTACAAAACGATTCCTTCTAAAAAGCTGACACCGTTAACCCTACCTACGAAAACGTAGTTAGATTTGTCGACCACACTTTTCATGGTATAACTATTGTCGATAAAACCTGCGCGCGTACAAGCACAACGATCGGCCGTTACACCGCTCCGCAATTGCATATCCATGCTGACGACATTCAGTGTTAGTGTCAATATAATCAACGTTCTGTGCGCCCGCATGGCGGCTGATAAACAAATTAAAACTGGTGCAATCGCGGCCGTGGCATTGGCACTTATCGTTCTGATTCAGCAGAATTGCACACGCGTGTGAACGAAAGCGGCTCGCGACGGCTAGAGAGGAGTCAGCCGCGCCGCCGCTGCACCCACACGGCTCCAGATCGTTCACCCACCCTGCAACATATTTCCATACTGATTGGTGCGGCGTAAATAACACCAGGCACCTTGTAATACGACAGTTGGTGATTGGATGCGACGTTTATCGACGACACCATCTTGATTTGTCGCGATTACAAAACGAACTAATGCCAATTGGCTCTTCCCCCTTTCATGGCTTTATATAAAGACCATTAAATGGTCTGTAGTATGTAGTACGTAAGAGCCGAGTGGTTTATAGCGACAAAACACTTCGAAGTGGCTGCTCAGATCATGTTTCCCCATGAGCAATGTACTTTTAGCTTGCGATACTATGATTTCAATTATGCTTAATGACACTAGTGATTGACACTCGTAATGATCGTTGGCACCTAGTACAAAAATAAATAACTTCACCATCAAAGAAAATCATTGTCTTAATCATTGTCATTAAGATAATACGTTTATTTCAAACCATCCACACTTTGCAAATTATGACGTTAGGATCGCTGAGCCAAGATCGTCCAGTGATCAAACTTTTTAAAATCGGAGCACCCAATTCCTCTTCGGTAATGTGAGATCGTTGCATTCCTTATTCAGTGACGAGTTACAGATAAAGTTGAAGCGAATAAGTTCGCCAACAGATCTCAATCCATGTTGAAAGACAAGTTTCCGTTGGTAAGAAAGTACAACATAGCGATAACTCCTTCAAGAATCATTTTAGTCTGAAGAATTATATCCTGGAGGCGGGAAACGTTGCCGCAAAAAATCATTAACGTGTCTGAAGCAGGCGACGTCAAAAATCAATTTGTTTCTTGCCTCACCCCGTCTGGCTTGTTTTTGCCGCGAAACAAATACCTCACGAGGAATGTAATTTATGGACGTCAATTACAGCCTATATTATTATGCTTAGGTAATTATTGTGGACAGTTTCAATGTGAATTGTACGAGTACAAGAAGAGCATGTTGCTTGATTGAATTGTCCATTGCTTATCCAAAGTAAGGGCAGTAGCTACTTACCTTCTTAAGCCACACACTCATGGTCTTCTTTACTCAGTAACGAGGAGAAAAAAATTATGCCAAAGAACGCACAACAGGTAGTCATCATAAAATTTAAATTCACGACTAAAGTAGTAAATTACAATATAAAACGATATTTACGTCAGTGACAGCAGCAAAATGATTGCACGTTTAATATTTACTGACGTGGTCTGTATTTTATATAGGTGCGTCCGAGGGATTACGCGCGAAATAATATTATGTACCTATTTTACTTATGTATTGATGTGGAAACCTGTATTTGACAAATAATCTGACTATCCCGATGACGTTTCATTTCGATGTTTGAATTAGTAATCGCTCAGAACATAAATGTTCTGAGAGTAATCGGGATACATAGATTTGCAACATCATGCCATCTCGCGCTCATTTACCAGATAAAATTAATAGAAATATCAGTCATTGAAAAATAAAAATCATTACTATTTAATACAAGAAATGTTTTGTATCGGTATTAAAGTAAAAAATATAAAGAGTAATTTATTGGCAGTAACACTAATATACATATAACAATATTTTTATCTTGTCTTATCTAATGTCATCAGCATTCTTTCGGTGATTCTACTAGCTTTTATTTGAAACTTAATGGCACTATTCGACCGCCGCGCTGACTCTACATTTATTCGAGTCACCTAAAACGAGTCAATTGGTTGCAGTCATGAGCACTCGTTTATTATCCGACAGCTTATTATTCGCATAGCCTTCTAGTAACTACAGTGGTACTTCTGGTACCTCTTAACTCACATAGCCTTTATCTGCCGCGTAAATCAACGCTCAAATAGAGTTAAATACATCAACATACACGTAATATATGTACGGTAACATTTTGCTTTCTGGAATAAGTACAGGGAGTTTCAGTATTTCTAGGCAGAGAGCAATTGGTTTAAAACATAGAGAGCCACCCCGCTGTAATAGATTCCGTCTGTGAATCATAAACGAGTTGTGACACGGGCTCTGTCGCCAACATCGGGATAATTACCGTCATGTTTGCAGCGATTAGTTGCGCAACTGCCATACAACCGCTGCCAGTGAAATTCGGCTGCGCCTACGTTTACGTTTTCAAATAATCCTCTAGTGGAATTATTACCGGTGAATAAACATAAAAGCGAACGCCCGCGCTACGCAGTAATTCCACGCGGAAAATGTCGTAAATAATTGTCGCGGCTTTCCCTTTAATTCCGCGACAAGAGTGGAATCTATGACATCGTGAGCGTCGCGGTTGTTTTTATGAAAAATTGTTCAGCGGGCGCCCGTCAAGCGTCGACCTGTAGAGGTGGTTTTATTTCAATTTATTACGTTTTCCTGCAGTAAATTAATAATGAGTTTGCTTGCTAAGATATTTCGAAAGGCGCTCCGCTGAAACAACTGAGAAACATAATTATTTATCAAGTTTTAGCGCATGCGAATTTAATTAGGTATTCAGCGACAACACCGGTAGCGACGAGCGAAGATGACGAAATCCGTGCTGGGGCACTATGGCGGGAGGGCGGGGCGGCGGGCGCCACCCGCTCCCCGCTTACACCGTGTCACAGCGGTAATTAAACATTCCGCACCCGCTCTCATATTAACCCGTTTGAAAATTCGAACAATGTCGCCGGCTAGACGCTTCCTATGATAATGTTATGCAGTAAACATCGCGCTATACGGCCGACGTTGGCCGGCCCGATTCCCGTTCGTGCTGTGGCAAATTAAAATTATCTACGCTTGTAACTACCGATAGTTCTGCACTGTATGCATGATAATGCGGTCAGACTGCGTTGCCTTGGTCTTGCATAGTAGACCACAAAACTAATTACATACACCAGCATGATTTCGCAGCTCTGAAGATGCATATATACCATAGGTTCCCGAACTTCTTTTTCTCGTGGACCACTTACAAAGTTTAACTATTTTCGGTAGAACACATGCTTCTATATTTCTATTCCCAAAACTCCTAAAAACTACCACCCCAAATTAGGGTTGTTAAGAAAAATATGTAGCAAATATTTTTTGTCCTATTTATTAAAATAATACCAAGTTGTGGTTATACAAAATTATGAACATTTATTTTTACAAACAATCAAAAAATAAATCCAATCCGTAAATCCAGCCCGAAATTTTTGTTCTTTATTACGAAAACCAGAAGATTTTTCGTGGACCCCCATTTACAACTTGTAAAACGCTGTTTTCATTTCACGTCTACGTGGAACCGCGTGTGGTCTCCTATAGACCCCTGAGGGTCCACCTGGAGTACTTTGGGAACCTACTAGGTATACCCGTATATTATATGTATACCCGTACCTAGCCGTAAGTGAGTTTAACTGAAGCAAAAAGCGAATCGCCAAGGTACACCGCAACAAGTCTTCCGTCATAAAGTAACCATATTATTTCCCTTCCAACTGTAATTCGACCTTACGTCGCGAACCCTTTCCTTGAACCGATATTTTTGTTACACGTTATTGGTGTAATAAAAAATCCTATTTTACGGTTTATATGGTGAAGGATGCCAAGCCAATTTAGCTAACCTTAATACAGGTTTTATGTGAGGCAAAGGTAAATAAAT
The DNA here is from genome assembly GCA_947310845.1 of Yponomeuta plumbellus. Classification (NCBI taxonomy): domain Eukaryota; kingdom Metazoa; phylum Arthropoda; class Insecta; order Lepidoptera; family Yponomeutidae; genus Yponomeuta; species Yponomeuta plumbellus. The sequence continues at coordinate 10,914,473 of OX371193.1, forward strand.
AGTAAAAGATATACGTAGCGAATTAAATACACTCAATAACGCCACTTACGGAAGAATATAACATTCCGCTTTATTCGGCTTTGGTCTGGCTGTAAGTTTTTTTTAAGACAATTGATAAGAGCGGCTGATATTTTAAGAATCAATTAGCGGGATTCATTGGTTAATGAGCTGAATTAAACAACTGGATGTACTGTACAATTGTACATTATTACTATCCGTATTTTAAGAATGGTTAAGATATTTATATCATCGGTTTATTTGTTACACCAGAGTTAAATTAAATTAAATTAAATGTAATATATTCGTCAGCTTATCAACCTTTATATTTTCGTCACAGTCACTAGCAAGTCATTCCGATTTGACACCAAAAATAAATTAATTTAATACTTTAAGAATTTAGTGTTAATTACATGAAACATTTTGACAATCCCGAAATAATTAATAAACGATGTATTAATATGCATATTCTTGCCAAGTTTCAGTTTTCTGATACTAAACGTCTCCGAGCTAAGGCGCAAACAGACTGACGGACATTGCGAACCTACAAGAGTTTCTCGTTGACTCCGGAACCCTACAAACTCTGTGGCAGAGTGGTTAGCGCATCTGCCTACCATGCGAGAGGTACCGGATTCGAATCCCGGCTGGGGAAAAAAAAAGAAACCCAGGTCTTGGATGTTTAAATGTTTGAGACGTCGCTGTTTCTGGGTCCGACGACACAGGGTATCCTAGTGTGGGGCCAGAAGCAATGTATGTGCCTGTTTGTAAATGTTATGTTATGTTAACTAAGCGAAAAAAAAACTATGTAACGTTTTTTTACACATTCCAAACTCTATTCGGTCAATTTGTAAACATGTATTAAATATAACGTTAACTTTCGCTTCTTGAAAGCAGTGCCGAAATACTGGAAGAAACGGTTATTCCAATTCCGCATATTTTGTCCAACTATACCTAGTAAAGTAGTTTAAAAAGAAGCGTCACATACAACGAAGTTAATTAGGTCAGAGACTTACGCGGTCGCTCATCCTAACATGGCCCACGTAAGCCCGGAGAACATTCCCGGGAAGAAAACTCACGGAGCGACGAGCCGACGACACAGTCCGGAATATTAATGGTGGTTTTTAGCGACATAGGCTCTCCCCATACTAGGCACACGATCTGCTCATCGATTATTACTTTTTCCGCTCGACTATTTTTTCTTTTTTGTGATGAAAATAAATGTAACTTAATTTTATTTGCTGTACAAAACAGATCACAACATTACATGAACATACATAATACATGCATACATAAGTTCACGCCTGTATACCTGAGGTGTAGGCAGAAACCACAAACTGCCACCAGCCACGATCCTGACAAATTGACACTTTCACTTTTAAAAAACGTTTTCACAGTTAACTTTATATTATACCCGAGTGCTTATACTGAGTTTTTTCATTCACTTTCGATAGCGAGAGCGTTTGCAATTTGTATAGGATTGACAAAGCGCGCCACCTAGTTGTCTTTTTGTCACTCCTATACAAATTTCAAACGCTCTCGCTATCGAAAGTGAATGAAAAAACTCAGTATAAGCACTCTGATACGCTTACGACTACAACTACGATGACGCGAGCTCCGTCTCTGCTCACCACGTTTAAGCTCTGCGAATAAGAGCGAAACCTGGTCGGACTCATCCGACAAAAAGTCAAGTAAGAGTATACCTTCCTCAGGGAAGAGACACATAATGGGTTGATGGTGATGGGAGTACCCTATGGCTCAATTCCCACTGGCGCAGAGTCGAAGAGTCGCGTCGCGGAGTGTCACGTTTTTCAACTGTTCTAAATTCATCTCTATTTCTCTATCAATACGATACAAATTTCTGTTGCCAAAATTTGAAAACGCTCAGCGACATGCGTCTGCGCGCGAATGCGTGCGTATGCGCGCATCTTCGCCTGCTAGGGTCGCTGAGCGTTTTCAAATTTTCGCAACACAAATTCGTACCGCGACGCAACACAAATTCGAACAACTTCGCGACGCGACTCTTCGACTCTGCGTCAGTGGGAATCGAGCCATAGGGTACTCACATCACCATTGGTTTTAATTTGAATTCGGTACCGAGTCGCACGCGCTCCCGAGATAAATGGTCTTGACAGACAGACGGACGAACGGATAACAAAGTGATACTATAAGGGTCCGTTTTCCTTTTGAGGTACGGAAACCTAAGAAAAATTACTAACCGAGTGGAATGGAACTCAAGGACATCAAAGCATCGGAAAATGTGTTTATTGGAACGAGTGTTGTTCGCTCCGCTGGAGCCTGCAGGAGTAAACCCCAATATCTGTATGGACAAGCGGGTTGCCGTAAGACCTGAGGTAGACAATAAAGAACAATGAGGATGTCAAGTTAGCTAACGAAGCTCATCGTTCATCATCTACGATGGCTTTTCGTGGCAGTTTTAAGTATGCGGCGTCCAAGTGCTGGAATGATATTCCTCCTCCTGTCCGTGAAGCGTCCAGTCGATATGCCTTTGGGCGTAAGCTCAGGGCATATTTGCTTGAACAGCAGAGACTTCCCTATCCTGTCCAAACTTCTCGCCGCAACTACTGACTTGACAAAATTTAACTATGTGATCGCATCGAAGATTGATTGTGATTTGATTTTGTTAACGTTTATGTTTATCAAATTATTTATTAAATTTGTGATGCACATGCCATTTTATTATTACTGTTTAAGTATTTATATATTTTTTACATACATATTTGTTACTATTTTATGTCTATGTACATTGTACAATAAATATTAGTCTTATGTTATTATTAAATTATATAAATATACACTGCGCCGCACAATTGGGACACTTACGGGAAATTTAGGCACTGACTGAAACCCAGCGCTGAGGGCCTACACCCTCAGCATTATGCTGAGTCAGCTGCCTTTTGCAGCAGCGGTTACACACCGCGACAAAACTGTATAAATGTATTTCCTTATGTTTGTACCTCTTTTTATCTTTAATGTTTTCTTCTCATTTGTATTTCGTATTTTTGTTGTGTGTGACTGTTGGTGCAATATACGTTTCTCTCTCTCTCTCTCTCTCTATCTTCTAAATTAAACTTTCACCATGATCCACATTCGCCGATCTAAGCATTGCATATTTGGCGACAAATACCACCGATGTGCTGACACCCTTACCGCGGTTAAGTAAACGGGCGCTACGAGGTATTAATGTCCCGTCCTAAGTGAGCTCATATGGCACACCTCGCTCGCTCTTAATAACGAGAGCCTGCGAGTCGTGAAAACGAAAGCCAGGCCTGGACATAACTTCATAATAATGTCGGATTCAGCAGCCAGTCCGAAGGACCTAAAAGCTTTTGTTATATTGCTCCGTGAAAATATAGGCTGCCTTTCCTTTCCTTTTGACTGCTCTGGGAATAAATTTTGCTGAAAATTAAATTCTACCAATGTTTATCTTTAGTTGAATAGACTTCGACCGGCGGAACTTGGTTGAACAGCCTAAATACGTTCTCTCAGAGGGATAGCATGGGCTATGCGGGCTAACCATGCGTGCCTACCGCACTTTGTGAAATTTCAAGAACTAAGGTATTCTATTACATACAGTTCCATATATAGTTTCATTGAAAATTAAATACGCGCACCGACATAACTATGAAAAAGCGGACAAGAGCAAGCAGACTCATCCACCGAAGCTTAAGTATTCGCAGTTGTTTCCGAACTTTTTCCAAACTTCAAAAAGCATGTATAGTTTTTTTCCTGTATAAGTAGATAGATAGATAGAGAACACTTTATTGTACATAAAAAAGGAAATTACACAGGTATTTCTTAATCTAAGAGTACAGACGGCGGCCTTATCACGCCTTATTGGCCTACTTATTAAGTAGTGTAAGACGATATTAGGTACTTGCCAAATTTCAAAGTTCTCGGTCAATGGGAGGCATGCAACCTATAAATTTTGATTCCTTTGGGTGTGGAAATATACGCATTTTTGCGGCCTAAACGGCAATATCTTTTCTTTATGTTAACTGAGAAGTTTGGATTTTTTCACAGCTTCAAGGGGCAGTAGCCGTGAGTCTATGCTTTTAATTTCCACTCAATATCTCGACGCGGTCCACAGATAAAGGGTTTTGAGAAACAGACGGACGGACGAACAACAGTGATCGAACGAATTACGAAACCCTAAAAACTTACAATACTGTAACATTATAAATATCTATGACAAGCTCGACCTAGCCATTGTTTCTGAATATAAAGACAAAATATTTTACAATAAATACAGGGTAACCTAATCTGGGGACAGGTCATCTGACCTGGTCCCAGACTATGTTTTTCTTAAGGTGATGTGCTGTGATGATTATCGTAATCCTTTGAATCTACTTACCTATCTATTTCTAAGTAGATTCATACTTACAACTACGTAGGTACTATGCATGTAATATGACGACGAAACTACGACATGCGTTATAATTAATAACGGAAGCTGTACGGCTACATGTATAGAGCCACCGCATCCCATGAGTAATATGTTGACACAAGCACATTTCAGGAGATAACGCCGCGTTAAATACGATTTTACGTCCAATTGTCAGCTTTGTTTATGTTAACACAAGGATTATGCTGATGGCTGACGCAGGCCCCACAGATGCAGGCAATCGTAAAAATATTATTGAAAAACACATAAAACACGGCGATAAAACAGTGCCAGATACTCGCCGCAGCACTTTGCTCGTTTCTTTTCCTTTAGAAATGAGTAAGTACGTGTATGAAATGGAAATAATAACTTCTAAACCATCTAAGAAATGCTCTTTTCATACCAATAGCCATCTGAAGCATTGTTCAACGTGTGTAGGTAGGCAACTGCTTCCTTATCTCGTGTTTTAGTCCCAAGAAGCAGGCTTCGACGGTTAGTAAGTGAATAAAATAACAAAGGATGTCTTGTAAAAACTTTTTTACGACTCGTTTTAGTGGTGTTCCTTCAACGCGAAATAATAGCTTAAAATTGTGGCCTCTGTCTTTTATTAAGTACTTAGACAACGATAAGGAAGATTATTAAAGGAAGAGGGGAGGAAACGCAGATAAGAGAATAAAAGCGGGTGAAGAAAACTTGGGGAAACGAGTGGAGATAATAAAATCTAGCGGGCATAATAAATTGAGAGTACGTAGACGCAAATGCGTATAAGTAATTCCCTTCTTTTTTAAATTAAAGTGAAAGGCGCACGGATTACATCTTTAACAAGTTTATTAAACGAGAATTTCTTAGAAAAGATTTACAATTTTACATTCTGATATTCAGTAGTTAAAACACTTATTATTGCGAAGTCAAGGATAACATTTTCAAAGGACAGTTTTATCACAATTTTTAGATAAGTTTATGGCAAATATTTGATATTTTATACACCGTACACATGATACACGTTGAATCTTAAAGTGGCCCCACGTTGGGCACCAATATAACATTTGAAGTAAAGGCAATATGAGGTCTCAATCAAGGGCATACCAGTCTGGCCAAGTTGTGAGGAGTGCAGGGCCTGAGGCCGTGGGCGGTAAGAGGGATGCCTCGGGCGGGCGGGATGACATCACGACCGCTCACGCGCAGCCGGTGAACGCAGCCCACGAAGCCTCCCAATGAGCCTACACCCGCCAGCCTGTGCGGGAACAAAAAGACATAATGAAGAGTCCATTAATTACGTAAAGCTATTCAACTCCCTCGTCCCTAATCGCTCGTAGCCCCGGCAGCCTGAGTGATCATAAACGATCACGAAGGTTAAGCAATATAGGGCGCGTTTAGGGCATGGATGGGTGACTGTTCTATGACTTACGCTAGTCACATTTTTTCCAAGCGGTTCCGTGCTTTGCAAGGCACGTTACGCCGTTGGTGCCGACTGCTGTCGATAGATGACAGTCGTTAAGGCAAGTCAGAGTGCGTATACTGAGTTTTTTCATTCACTTTGTAACGAGGTGCATTTGCCTCGTTGCCTTTTTATTATTTTCGGCCACCTACTATTCCAAATTTAATTAGTATTTGACTTTTGCTGCAGTGTTCGGACGTATCTGGCTCAGATTATCCTCAGATTCCATCCAAGCTGCACCTAAACGTCATTATTTTTCTGTTTTTCACGACCCGGAGTATCTTATTCTCAATGTTATTATATAAATCATCATAAAATATTTAAAAAAGGCACATATTTATTATGTAAGTGTTCTTTTTATATTTCTACTGTATTTTTATTTTTATCTTTTATACCTTAGCTAAGACCTTTATTTTTGTATTGTTCCCAGGTACCTTTCCTTTACATTTTAAATCAAATATAATTATTCTACCGTGCCCCTGGATACCCCTCTTTCATTTTACGGATCGCACCTCTACTTACCTATCGTGCGACACTGGCGCCCAACTTTAAAAGAACCACACCCACGCTCCCGAACTTGACGCTGCCTACTGCTGCTTGCTGCTACTTCAAGCCACCCGGTTCCTCATGATTTATATTAATATATATTTTTTTCTTTCTTAATTTTATCTAACTTAGTTTAAGACCTTTTTCCAAATTCTAAAAGATTTTATCATCGCCGTTACCACTTTCGATCTTCTTTCGGCCTAGATTCTTTGACTTTTTATACTTATTTACCTTAGAACTCATAACTTCATCCATACCCACTCCATTTCTCTACCTAACACAAACTAACCATTTTAATCTTTGATCATATTTACCTTTTCTTTGTTTTATACTTAATGAATACCAGCATTTACGATTTCACAAATAATTTATAACTTGTTACATTGGTTATATTTTACCACTTTAACTATTTCACAGTTCACGATACACAACACACTCCTTAGTAAGCCTGAATTGCGATATGAGCTTCAGACTTCAATCAGTCTCATTCCCAAGTCCTGCAATCAGCTGATGACTTGCGCCAATTATTGCATCCTCTTGTGGACACTCCTTGTACCGTGGAATCTAGCCCTTATTCGTCTAAGCAACACATTGAGGAGGTTGAAAAATGCCCCGCAATGGTTTCAGCACATATTCTTCTAGCTTTTCTTTATGCTTTTTAATCCGTACATATTTAATTCACTTTCCGAATACAATTAATATCTTCCTATGTCTACTGAGACAAATACAAATTTATTAAACAATTTTAAAAATATTTGTGAGCATTTGACACTATGTCAACAAATTCAATGACACAAATGTCAACATTATTTTTTTCCCAAAATTCAAAATTAGAACAACCACTTGTTCAACCCCCATTTTGACACAAATTATTTGGCATCTAAACTCTTTACTTTTTTCGGCCTTGCATTAACCTATTGTACATTACGTTTCTTTTTCCAACCATCTCATTACCCTTTTTGGCCTACCATTATTTTATATCACACATATCATAGTTTCATACACAGAACAGAAAAAAAGAGTAGAAGGAGTGAAATGACCTATTAGCAGGAAAACCAGTGTGACCAAACTCACACATAAGCCAAAACCCACACTATGAATGCCAAGCTGCCATTGGTAAATTAAAGCAATGCCGAAAAGGTCTACATCATAAAAGTTCCACGTAACATATGAACCTTTTGGTGATATACACAACGATCAAAATCAAATGATAATGATGAAATTAAGTTTGACATTAGATCTTTGTTTCGTAGTACCGCTACTCTACACTAGATGGAACTCCCGCCGCGTCTGACCGTCGAGAAGTTTTATGTGATAGACCATAAAGTCGAAAATTAAAAAACAAGTATCTGCAATGGTCCTTCTCAGCTATAGGGATGGGACATATTGCGAGTTTTAGTAAGAACCTATCGACAAATTATAGAATTGTTTCGTAAAGCGACAGTTGATAATTAATTCAATTACAATTCGATGTAAATTACGCAGCCGGTTAGTATACTAACCTACCTTCTGGATGATCGGCTACGCAACGTATATGGAATTCTCATTATGAAACTAACCATAGTCGCTTTTGAAACGAGGCCCAGCAAACTTATCGTACGTATAGTTTGTTTAATTTTTTATTTATTTATTTAAAATGTCGTTATCCATCAACGCTTGTGCTTCACTTATATTATGGAGATGACATTTGCCAACGAAAGTCACGAGACTTCCCCATACATATAAGGAGTAGGCGTTGATTAAATTATCTAGACCCCCCAGCTGATTTTACTACACGAGCACATAAAATCATCTAACTTTGAAATTATGCATGCTGGTTTAGTTTTGATGACAATACGCCAATCTATACTAATAAAAATGACATGTTTTTTGAACTAAAACTTTCGTTAAGCACAACACATTGTAAACATTTAGTCCGGATCTACTTACGGGTGTTGTTTTATCGGACGCGTCTGACTAGGTTTCGCTCCGACACGCAGAGCAGTGAGTGGGTGGTGAGCAGAGACGGAGCTTGCGTCGTTCGGTTGCTCGTCTCAAACTGGGATGGGCAAGTTGATCCGGATTAAAAGTTTACAAAAATGACATGATACTGCAGTCAGGACCACATTCTCGCAAAGGAACTAAACAGCGTCAAGGAACATGAACAATAAATTTTGCGCAGTATCAAAAATAATTGCAACTAAAAATGTGTTAAATAATAATAATAAAAGATGATAATAAACACTTACATACAGGCACATACATTGCCTCTGGCCCCACCCTGGGATACCCTGTGTCGTGGGCACCAGAAACAACGACGTCACAAACATGTAAACATACAAGACCTGGGATTTGTTTTTGTCCCCAGCCGGGATTCGAGCCCTAATAGTGAAGAGACGAACTTAAAAAATAGTACGATCAAAATGCTCATTACTTGTCTTGGTTATTTTAAAATCCGAGAAATCCGAGAGAGCTGTTCCACTCCTGCCCCGGTTGGCTGTCGTCAGAGTTGAGAAATTGAGGGGTTAAGGGTAAACATCAGCGATGTGGCGGGAAGTTCAATTTTTTTTTAATTTTTTCAAGTTTGTAGGTTATCTGAGTTTTGTTTAACGTTTGATTGCAGTACACAGCAAGAGAAAAAGGTTGTGTGTCTTAATGTACAGCTCAGATCAGTTACGATATTGAAAATTCAGTACAAAAAAATTGAATTTCCAGCTACCTTACTAGGGTTAAGCCTTAAGCAGATTCAAGATTCAAACTTGTGACAAACAAAGTGAATAGTCTTGATGGAGCTAACATGTTCGGCTAAGTGACCAAAACTCCAAAATAAATAAGATAATAAAAAAATACATTAAAACGGACCAAAAATCTAATGCACGTCAACAGCTAACGAATAGTAATTTATCTAATCTTCCGAACAGACGTAAAAAACAATACTTGTCGATTTGGATCTCCTTGTGTTGGTTGAAACTCTGTTAGAATATAGAATTTAAAAATGAAAGAGTAAAATAATTACATTGATAGTCTTATTTTTCAATCTCTGACAAGCTAGTGAGGAGGAACTGTATCGCGAATCTAGATGTGCATGTCTTCGGAAGTAGGAATAAAATAACGACAATTATTTTCCCAAAGTACCTAATTAGACGCAGGTACTCCACTTAAAGTACCGATAATTATTTATTACTGCTAAGTCATAGACAAAATATTATCGATAGATTTTTGTTGAGTTATCGATAGATGTTGTGTCCCAGCTGGCAATTGAGTAGCATTTGAGTAGCATTCAAATGTTGACAGAAGTTTCTAGAAAAATTACACAAACTTCGACGAAAATTGAACATTATATACCAGTAAATAAAGGTGGTTTTACTTTCTCACTTTCGGATTGTTTTCCTTGTTCATGTCATTACAAATTTAATTTCTATTAAATTAAATACAATGGAAATACTACTTACCGATGGAATGTTACGGCATGATCGGTACATTTTGGTCCCCAACTTTTATTTTTGCACTCTAACACAGCACAATAAGGCATTTTAGTAGAGTTTTCACAATTGTTTTCTTTACTAGAAGCGCACGGCAACTGAGGTAAGAAAAACTGTCATAGACTACGCTTATGCAATACATTGCTAACGTGAGGCACGCGGGCACCGCCCACTTACGATTTCTACTCTTTTTTTTTTTTCTGTGGTTTCATACCTCTCCTTAATTCTTTCTCTCTCTTTCTTTTTCTCTCTCTCTCTCTCTCTCTCTTCCTTCCTTCCTTCCTTCCTTCCTTCCTTCCTTCCTTCCTTCCTCCCTTACTTCCTTTCTATCTTACTTTCTTTCTCATTTACTTTATTTTGCTGTACTTACATTCACAGCAAGTTACCAGTTTTTCCTAATTAGGAGTATTATCTCGTTGAGAGATTATTCTTAAACATTATTGTGCTACGTAGTATTTCTACAACACAAGTGGAATTTACTCTAATACGTATATACGTGACTTACGTAATGTATTTATATCATCTTGTATATATGTATATTGTATAAAATATCAGCGGATGGTAACTGTAACAAGCCTAAATACCAAATCATCTTGTATATATTGTATATAATATCAGCGGGTGGCTACTGAAACAAGCCTTAATGCCAAAAATAAATAAATTTGAGAGCGATTTACGAGTATTGACATGGTTATTTACATGGTACTCTAATGCAAGGTATATTTTTTGCAAGATTGATGTATGATTGTTAGATGAATGTTAGTTTAAATCGTCTCTCTTGTAATATACTCATTATAAATAACATAATTCATTTCTAACATAATTACTATCACTCATGTCATGCATTACCTACTCTGCAACTTCATTCACCTCATTTCTTCTTCATAAAAAAAAATCCATCTGGACCTTAGGTCCCTCAGGATTTTTTATTCCGGGGCAGACGGGGTATTGTAACGAGGTGCATTTGCCTCGTTGCCTTTTTATTATTTTCGGCCACCTACTATTCCAAATTTAATTAGTATTTGACTTTTGCTGCAGTGTTCGGACGTATCTGGCTCAGATTATCCTCAGATTCCATCCAAGCTGCACCTAAACGTCATTCTTTTTCTGTTTTTCACGACCCGGAGTATCTTATTCTCAATGTTATTATATAAATCATCATAAAATATTTAAAAAAGGCACATATTTATTATGTAAGTGTTCTTTTTATATTTCTACTGTATTTTTATATTTATCTTTTATACCTTAGCTAAGACCTTTATTTTTGTATTGTTCCCAGGTGCCTTTCCTTTACATTTTAAATCGAATATAATTATTCTACCGTGCCCCTGGATACCCCTCTTTCATTTTACGGATCGCACCTCTACTTACCTATCGTGCGACAACTTTCGATAGCGATAGCGTTTGCGATTTGCATAGGAGTGACAAAGAGACAACTAGATGGCGCGCTTTGTCACTCCTATGCAAATCGCAAACGCTCTCGCTACCGAAAGTGAATGACAAAACTCAGTATACGCACTCTGAGGCCTTAGGGCGGCTTGAAAACTTCTGACAGTAAGACCAGCCACTAGTCTTGCAAGACTTCACCAATCCGGACTTGGCCCCCGTGGTGGAGTATGGCCTATACCTTCCTCTGGGAAGAGACCCGTGCCCCTCGGTGGGGACATAATGTGTTGATGATGATGATGATTCGACTCCACTCCCCCCCCCCCCAGGCAGATTTAGCTTCATTCAGATTTCAAAGTGCGTATTTTTGTGAGAATATTGTACTACTTTTAGTTTAGTTCAGTTTTAGTTTAGTTTACTAAGGTTAAGCAACATACGGCGTGTTCAGTCCATGGATGGGTCACTGTCTATGACTAACGCTAGTGGCATTTTTCTGAGCAATTCCGTGCTTCGCAAGGCACGTTAAGCAGTTGGTGCCGGCTGCCGTAGATAGATAGCAATCGTTAAGCCAAGTCAGAGGCCTTAGGGCGGCTTGAAAGGTTCTGACAGTAAGACCAGCCACTAGTCTTACAAGCCTCCACCAATCTGGACTTGGCCCCTGTGGTGGAGTACGGCCTATATCTTCCTCAGGGAAGAGACCCGTGCCCCTCGGTGGGGACATAATGGGTTGATGATGAATTGTACTACTTCAGGGCGATCGAATAACCGCTGTAAATATTACCGTCTGAGAGAATTTTGGTGGAGAATTTCTCCCAACTCTCCCCTGAGATTCGGTGCAATTAGGCTCGCTTTCCTAAACTCCTCGCGTACCTAATTAATAGACGCCCCATGACAAATATTTATCCGGATTCACTTACTCGTAAAAACGTCGGATATATCCGACCACACTGATCTCTGGGTTCATCTCAATTTTTGGTATAATATGGAGCAATTATATTCCGCGAATGGAATGGAATTCAGAATGGAATGAAGCTTACCGAAGAGAATTGGAAGGATAATGATCAATGCACAAATAGATAACGCGTGGACATAAAAAGCACATTGGCCGTACATTAATGAGTATGGTTCATACATAATATCGTCTATCGGAGACAGTACTGGTCATTATCCAAAATTTTGAAAATCCAGTTTTTTACACCAAAGGTTTCAAAATAGACTGCTCTAGACTGCTGCAATCTAGTGCAGTATACGAATATCGCGAACACTCCTTTTATTATTTTTTTTATTACTAAAAACTATTATGGTCCTAAAAGATCACAACTTTGATTGCCAATACTCGAGTATAGTAAATTTTGAAATGCTCCAGTACTGTCTCCGATAAACGATATACAGGGCGTCCCACGGCTATGCCACGTGGAGGAAACTTACCTTGAATATTGTATATGGAACATTTTATTGAAAGAAGACATTGTTTTAATTTAAAAAACAATTTAACTGCATTCATAGATTTTTAAATAATTACATGGTTGAACCGGGAATCGAACCGCCTACACAAGAAAAAAAAAATACCTTGTCGCTTTCTCATACCGATCGAAAGGTTTCATCACAAGGATTATTTTTTGCTAAATAACATAGTGTCTGAAATAAAAGGAAGGAATCCTTATGATGAAACCTTTTGATCGGTAATCGTTTTACGCGTGCAGCTGGTTCGATTCCCGGTTCAACCATGTAATTATTTAAAAATTTATGAATGCAGTTTAAATTGTTTTTTAAATTAAAATAAAGTCTTCTGTCAGTAAAATATTCTTTGCAATATTTAAGGTACTTTCCCTCCATGTGGCATAGCCGTGGGACGCCCTGTATTAAACGGATGAATTAGTGTTGATGAGATCTGTCTGAAATAGATCTGATCTGAGAAAGTGATCTCTCACATAGTAAGTAGCAGTCCCTGGTCTCAGCTTACCCCTCTGAGATACAGGCATAAGTTTATGTTAAGATATCTACAAGGATATACATTACTTAGATACATTACATTACCTGCTGTTTTATTTGGGTGCAAATTATCTGTTTGTGCATTATTACGTTCCGAAACTGAAATATTAAATTCACAGGTTTCCTCTTCGTGAATGTTGATCGTGCCCACTGTACATACTGGCGTACGTAAGTTGCAAGAATGCTGGAGCAATTAGTGTAACCCCCACTAACATCAGTTGAATCAATCCCGAGGTTAAATAATTTCTAAATATCCAATTTTAGAAGACTTTCTACATTTCCCCCGAAATAACTTTGACTGGTGTAACGAGTATGTTATTATTAGTCAAAATTACCCAGATTAGGCATGGCTGATTGCATTTATTGAGTTCTCTTACTTTTGTCCGATCCCTAATCAAATCCTGGGTACGCACAAGAACGAACGTTTACTATTATTATACTATTGGTAGGCCTAGACCGGGTCTTGCAACTACCCACCAGTCTGTGCAGCAACTCGATTCATAGGCTTAAATAACTTTAAGCATTTATCGTACCTACAGTCCTTGTTTTCTGATTTAAAAGTAAATAATAATATGAAAGTAACTTACTTGGTAACGTTCTCAGGTGGGTTGCCGACGTAGAATAAAGGCTCAACGTCCACGGAGCTCATGCGTCCGCGGGATGAACCCATCTCGGTCACGGATCCCATTCGGACCACAGCGTCCTTCCTGTACCGCCTTGCAGACACCTTCGACCTTCCATCCGTGCGGATCTTCCCGGCTCGCAGCTCCGAGCGACCGCTCCCCGCGTCCCATCGTAAAACGGCCTTGTCATCAATAAAGCCGAGCCAAACGTGGTCTTTGGTTCCGGCAGCACTGAACAAAGACCCGTCGCCGCAAACAGCTGTTATTTCCACCATAACATCGAATCTCTTAGCTGGGAGTCTAGCTCGTGCCACCATTCTCGCATGCCCATCGAACAGCGGCACTCGGTAAACCTCACTGTGTCTAAAATCACGTTGTTTCTCGTCTAGATAGTCCTCGTAAGAGGAGTAGTCGTTCTCGAGAACATCATTGGCCAAAGTAACCATATTTAAAGTGTCAACCCTCGGCGAGGTACTGGTATTCACGAAATTCACTTCGCAGCTCGTCTGTGTGGTAACTTTTTCTGTGACAATGCTCTGAGCGGCAGCAATAAAATCCACTGTGAAACAACAGCGTCTTATATTTTCAGAAAATCTACAGTAAATATCTTTTACACGGTGGTCTACTTAGAGGAGAAATTGTGCGGATCAAACTACCTACGGAGTCAACAGTGCACGTTTAGCGATATCCAACTGGCGGGAGTATGTCGACGCATGTTAGTTCACTAGCACCATCTTCTTTGTGTTCTACAGAGTCGTCTTTCAGGCGACGGAGGGAGTTGGGATGGAACTTTACTCGTTTGATTTCTTCTAGCTTATGGTGCTGCGAGCTGAGGTCTGGAGGGCTGGAGGAGTGTGACCTGTCATTTCTACGTGCCATAGAGCGACCAGATCTGCTACCTCGCCTAACGTGGGGCGACTCGTCGCCGCAAGGCCCAAACGCCTGGACTACAATATCCGACTGACTCCTACAAGCATGGGCTCTCAAGTGACAGGTCGAAAGATAAGTGCGTCCATCACTGCCGCAGACGGATATGACGTTATTTGAAGGACATTCGGGTGTCCCGCATTCGCACGTGGCCAGCCCACTGCGGACTAGGCAATATGCTCCGAAGTAGCACGTCATGCGTTCGCAGTTTGTTGCTGGCAGTTGGGTTGATTCCGCTGCAAAATAAAGCAACTATTTAAGGCATGCTCTCTTCAAACTAATTATGAATTAGTGGAAGAACCACATACGGTCGTAGCATCCGTTTGGTCCAAGCGTGTGTTCATGATTAGAGCACACGGTACACTTCTGGCCTTGTATGCCAGGTTTGCAGACGCACCGCCCTGTCATCTGCTCGCAATCCTCACGTACGGAGCCAAAAGCTGAACAACCGCATGCTGGGAACAAATAACTTAATGTAATCACTTTTTATAAACTTATTTATTTATTTCAAGAACAAACCTTTTTTCTAAGGAACCAAATAGTAATCCCCTAGTCGGTAGTGTGCACGTCTAACTCTATCTG
The DNA here is from genome assembly GCA_947310845.1 of Yponomeuta plumbellus. NCBI lineage: Eukaryota > Metazoa > Arthropoda > Insecta > Lepidoptera > Yponomeutidae > Yponomeuta > Yponomeuta plumbellus. Next base: position 10,929,827 of record OX371193.1, read on the forward strand.
TATATTTTAGGAAGCGAGAGAACATTAAGCGTGGTACATACTTTTATTTTCATAGAAAACCGTCATATAGGCAAGGAAGTAATTTTAGTAAGCAGACTAGACCAATTTGGACCGGCGCGGCAGTTCCCAGTAGCCGGGCTCGCAGCGGTCGCACTTGAGCCCGCCGACGCCCCAGGCCGGCAGTCGCACTGACCGGGTTCATCACTCTGCTCGAGATGGAACCGAGCCAATGGCAGATCTTACGCTTTTTCTAGAAAATGTAAGCCTCTACTCACGTATACAGCCAGCGTGGCCGGTCCCGATGCGCGGCAGTCCCCAGTAGCTGGTCTCGCAGGTCGCACTTGAGCCCGCCGACGCCAGGCCGGCAGTCGCATTGGCCTGCCTCGTCACTCTGACTTGCGATGTAACCGCGCCAATGGCAGATCTTACGCTTTTTCTAGAAAATGTAAGCCTCTACTCACGTATACAGCCAGCGTGGCCAGTCCCGATGCGCGGCAGTCCCCAGTAGCTGGTCTCGCAGGTCGCACTTGAGCCCGCCGACGCCAGGCCGGCAGTCGCATTGGCCTGCCTCGTCACTCTGACTTGCGATGTAACCGAGCCAATGGCAGATCTTACGCTTTTTCTAGAAAATTAAAGCCTCTACTCACGTATACAGCCAGCGTGGCCAATCCCGATGCGCGGCAGTCCCCAGTAGCCGGGCTCGCAGCGGTCACACTTGAGCCCGCCGACGCCGGGCCGGCAGTCGCATTGGCCTGCCTCGTCACACTGCTCGGAGATGGAGCCGAGCCGGTGGCAGCCGCACTGAGAAGGGCAGCCCGCACCACCGGGCCCGCGCGCCGTTGTCACGCCGTCAGCGCAACATCCGTGCCACGACTCCTGGCAACTCTTATTCTCGGCCACTGCTTTGTCTGTGACAACAAAGATGCAAGTTATTTTATCACACGAAGCCTGTTTGGGCTTAGGACAAGAAAGTTAGTAATCTCACCCTTTCTGCAGCACCGCGCAGATTTGGCCGTGTGATGGCAGTAGCTACCGACGGGGCAGTCTTTGCGGTGCGGGCCGCCGCCGCAGTCTAGTATGCGACCGTTTTCGTCTGTCAACGGCTCGTCGTCACCGCACGGACGGAACTGTAACAGTCGCTCTTGTTTTACAGGTTTTACAGCTTCCTCCAACTGATCATCTAAGGAGAGATACCTACCAGAGCGCAGAGGACAAACAGAAAGATAACTGGCTGCAAGATCGGAGTGAATAGTTTCAGCTAAGCACCACCTCGACTAGTTTCGCGACGCAATGTTACCGTTCCAAGTGGCCACTGACTTAGTTAGCTTACAGGAAATAGCACCTTAAGAATATCACGAAATGGCAAAGCCTCTGCAATAAGTCCACGTCTGGAAATGACGACGATAATGACCGTACAGGTGAGTAAAAGCGTGTAAAGAGAGACACGCTGAGTCTATAGGACTAGTCTTCTCCACTGAATATTATTTAACCTGCTTCTAACCCTGTAACTTGAACTTGCCTCTAAACCTCGGCACAAAGGCAGCGGGCGAAGTCTCAGGTCCTCCTGCCGGCGACAGGACTCCAGCTTCATATGACACAGGGTGGGGTAGAGTCGCATATCGGAAGCGCAAACCGGAGCCGAGGACGCAGCCGCCGCGGCAGCACAGTCAAACAGACAAGCACACCTGTGGAAATCAGGCTATTAGCTATCGCAGTTCCATAAGAGACCCCCCCACACTAGCGTCTTTCGAGCGTCGTCGTCGGCGTCCGCGCAGCGTCGACGCGACGCCAGCGAAACGTTTTCTTTGCAAAGTTTCCCAACTGTATTGAATAATACTTCTTGTAGTTGAAGTAAAGCGAGCCGCTACCACATAGTCTTATTATTCTGATGTGTTTCCCGTCGATGGCTCCAATATAGTTGGAAAAATTGCCAAAAAAATCGTTACACTGGCGTCAAGGTAAACCCGAGTTCGGTAGACGGCCAGCGCCGGCGTCGCATCGCCGCGGCGTCGACGTTGCGTCGACGCTGTGCCGACGCTGGCACGACGACGACGCTCGAGAGACGCTAGTGTGGGGGGTCTTTAAGGGATGCAGGTTTAGTGGATCAAAGCGTTAAAGTTAATTATAGGTTTAAATTAAAGAATTATATCAACCAATCCGGACTTGGCCCCCGTAGTGGAGTATGGTCTATACCTTACTCAGGGAAGAAACCCGTGCCTCTCGGTGGGGACATAATGGGTTGATGACGATGATGATATCAAAAAACAATACTATTAAGGATAACATAATACTCTGAGAGTGGCCTTTATCTCTATCTTGTGAGCTCAAACATATCAATCTCATGTAACTGTAACGGTGCGCTACAGAATCGCTACATTAAGGAGCCTCCTTAGTGTGCGTGGTAGTATGGAGTTTCATTCTAAGCGGCTCGAGTTGATGCGAAACTGATCCGGTGCCGAGCTGATAATGCGCTTTATTTGACGACCTCTGCGGCGTAGCGGTTAGCGCATCTGACTACCATGCGAGAGGTCCCGGGTTCGAATCCCGGCTGGGGACAAAAAAAACCCAGGTCTTGGATGTTTAGATTGAAGTATGCCCAGTGGTGGGGGGAGTGGTTGCAGGACGGCGGCGCAGCAGAGAAACAACAGGAACGGTTGATCACATTTTAATTAATACATCGTTAAGACTCCAGTCTCTTAACTCCCTTATTCTAGTCTTACACTAGCTTATATATAATAATCCTACGTGCTTTGGGAGGAGTTGTCTATATTTCAGATACGTGAAGGCATGTGGGGTGATGATGTTATTTGCCTATCACAAGATGTTTGTGACGTCGCTGTTTCTGGTTCCCACGACACAGGGTACCTAGCCTAGTGTGGGGCCAGAAGCAATGTATGTGCCTGTATGTAAATGTTTATGTTATGTTCATGTTTGTTTATGAAATTTTTACGAAATCTGAGAATTTATTAATAAAATTTCAAGCCTTACCGTGGCTGCCCGTTAGAGTCTACCGCGCAGGTAGCTTCGTACGCGCACTGGACTCTTGCGCATACGGCGCTACCGACCGCGGGCTCTCCTGCCTCCGTAGTTCCATCCGGCGAATGGATCTCGTTACTCAGATCAGTTATCTTCGCTGATTTGTTTGAACCTGGAAGAAAATGGAACCAAAGATTTACTGGTAGGAAATGCTATTAGCACTAAGTACACCTCTGTACCAGACATGTGTTTTGTGCAATAAAGAATATAATAATAATAAAATGCGTTATAGTGAGTGTGCTTTACATCTCTTCAAAAAACTGTTTCACCTGGATGAATCAATTAATCAATCAACTTATGCTATTATTATTAACCATGCATTTAGTAGACTTGGAAAGTTGAATCCCACCACAATAATTTTTGTATATCACAGTAAATTAAAGAAAGAAACGTAATGACTATTGACACCTTGTTCACGAAAAAACTTCTTGTCTTTCTCTCTCTCTCTTAGAGAAGTCCTGTGCCCTATAGCGGGATGTATATTGTATACAATACAATTGTATAATTATATAGAACTAAAACTATCGTAAGCACTAGACATTCTAGAATATTATTCCGATACACTTACTTCATTTTTGTCAGAACAGTATCCGCCAGTAAGTGTATCCGGATAATATTCTAGGACAAATAGATTGTCCAATCCCTTTATTTGATTCGTTATTAATTGTACTTTATTGTACATACATACGCACAAGAAATAACCTGTACAAAAGCGAGCTTTAGGCCGCTTTCACATTAGAGCGCCAGTAGTGTGGCAGCAGCGGATGCCTTCACTTTATAAAAACAACAGCGCGCTTCTTGGCTTCTGCCCCGCGGGTTTGATTAGTGGGGCGTGTGGTATTAGTAAAGATAAAGATAAAGATAAAACATTTTATTTGCTAAAGCATGGTAAATACATTACAGTAGGTGGTAAAATAACTTATAAGAACATGCATGCTCTACCGGTTATAGTAGATTACAAAAGGTACATCTTTCGGTGTCGAACTCGCTTATTTTGTTGTCTGTAGACAAATACGTGCGCTTGCAACACTAGTTCGGCGCTTACCACGCGCTTACTGAATGCACTGAGCGCACGTGACTGCCGCGCACTACTTCCGCGCTGCTGCCGCGCTGACGTTTATAGCATGAAATTATCAGCAGCGCGACTGTCACAGACGCGCTGCTAAAGTCGCCTAAATGTGAAAGCACTCTAACTCTGCAATAGTTCATTTCCATAACTCACCCGAGGTATCATTATCGCTGTGCGACTCCGAGCACTCGCCGTAATACAAGACCCTCGGCGGGGTCTCGCCCCGCATCCGGGCCTCGCAGGCCGCCTTCTGCAGCGCGCAATCGTGCGCGAAAGTCTTGTGCGTGTTCGCGCAGACGGGCTCGCGCGCTGCGTCCGCGCACGGGTTCGAGCATGCGCACACGCCGCGCGCGCACCACGTGCCGCCCGGGCACTCCACGTCGGCGCACGATTCTGGGACGCGATGAGATTTTCAGGTAGGATTTCATTTATTTTATTTGTGAAATGAAATTACACGTGAAATTAGAAACTAAATTGTACATAATGTAGGCACTGTAATTTAAAGTACATTATGTATAATGTAATTTATAACGCGCTCCATGTGGTGTAATATTTATTCAAATTGCAACTTCCAGTTTATACAATACAACCATACAAGAAAAGTCATTTTTGCCGTTTTTGCTCGATACTAATCATGGTAAAAGGTAGACGCTTGAAATAAAAACGATATAATAATATGGTGTAGGTATAGATAGATACGTACAGAATCATTCGTTCGCGAGTGCGACTCGCCACTGGCCGGTTTTTTTTTATTTGCGGACAAAACATAGTAAGTACTTGTATGATAGCGCAACACCTTATCATAAACTTTTGCGGCCTTACTAATAAAGGTTATGAGCTGTGTATACAGCCGTTATGCGAGGTCTGACAAAGTGGTTATTTGTACGCTAAATGCGATCAAACCAGCATAAATTGATATACGTCAAATAGTTATCCAGAGTGAATAACTTATTATTAGTAAAGCTTATCGCACATTTGTCAGCACCGTACGCGCCGCACGCGCCGCACGCGCCGCACGCGCCGTATTTTAAAATTGGGTCGCATATTTGTCAGCAACGTACGCGCCGAACGCGCCGCATTTCTGTTGTGTTGCCAACATTTTATGCAGTTTTTTCTTGCCTCTGGTGTGAAGCGGTGCGGTGACATTGTGCTATGGAAGAAATTGTATTGGCAGAAGAAGAAAAAAATCAAATTCCAAGAAAAAAAAGACTCTGGATTCACAACATTAATTCAAAAAGGAACTTACATGGAGCATATTCATGACTCATTACCAGCATTTAGAAAAAAAAAAATACAAACTATTTCGGCTCAAACACATCAAATAAGCATACAACAGAATCCAAATTGAATCAATTGTCTTTATGCAATATTGCACAATTCAATCTTTTTTGTAGTTTAATCTAATTTCATGTATATAATCTAATGGGATTCAATCTATTCTAATTATTTAATACATTGCCTGTTTATATTGCACTTCTTGTAATATTTTGAATAATATTTAATCATTGCATGCTTACATAAATAAAATAATAATAATAACTCAACCAATAAGAACGCCGTATCTACCTGTAATCGGTATGTACATAAAAATGATATAACATGTAAGCACAATTATATAATGTATAATGTACTATCTTTTTGGTGGATCTAATAAAATAAAATAAAATAAAAATATTCAGCTCTTCGGATCCGAATGAGGCAACACTGAGTGGCAGCACGCGCCGCACGCGCCATACGCGCCGCATTATATGACGTCATCAGAATGCTTCCTTCGGAGTTCGGATGCCTGCCGTATTTTACGAAATGCGGCGCGTACCTACGGTGCGGATAAATATGCGAGATTTCATATCATTGCATACAACGAATTCTAAAATGCGGCGCGTTCGGCGCGGATAAATGTGCGACCAGCTTAAGGCCGTTGAACATACCTACATTTTATTATTATTTTTCTAATTTGCGGGCAAACACAATACTTTTTGTTTAATTTATAATGCGTACAACGTGCCGCCTAAGCAAAAGACGTCAATTGACGATAGTTTGCGCTTTTGAAGTATGTACCATTTCATTTTCATTTACCACGTCAGAGAACTTAGGGCAGCTTTTAATCTTCTGACACTAAGGCCAGCCACTAGTCTTACAAGCCTCCACCAATCCGGACTAGCCGCCCGTGGTGGAGTATGGCCTTAGATACCTTTCTCAGGGAAGAGACCCGTGCGAATCGGTGGGGACATAATGGGTTGATGATGATGATGATGTATAGGTATTAATGTGCAGTCGACTGTATGCAAGACATAAAACCTACCACATGACCCCATGTGCTTAACGTGGAGACGACGTTTCTCGCGGCACGCTAGGTCACGCAATGCGCACACACTGCTGTAGGTCTTCTCATCGCTGCCGCAAACTTCCTCTGTTTCCTGGAGCAATACAGAAACAACACTGCTTGTGACGTTTGTGACGTCGCTGTTTCTGGTTCCACGACACAGGGTATCCTAGTATGGGGCCAGAAGCAATGTATGTGCCTGTATGTAAATGTTATGTTATGTTATGCTTAAGATTTTTATCCCAATACGGTATTTGACACTGTCAACAATGAATTATTTGAGATGCTCGATTAAAACAGAAATTACAAAATGATTCTGAAAATGTATTTCTTTTAATCGTATACTAGTTATTACAATTTTTAGATAGATGAAACATAAAAAGGGTGCTCTGAAATGTGACGTCACAAGCAAGTATTTTCATACAAAATTCCGTTTTAAAAGTAACTCATTTGACATCCTGTCAAATACCCAAATGAATCAACATTATTTGGCTTATAAAGTTGAATAGCAGAATAGACACATGCTCTCAATAAGGCTTATGCGCCATGTGTAGACTGTTTTTATATACCCACGCATACTTTCTCCTCCCTTCTCTTCTCTATTATACTGTCGTTGTGCCTAACTATTTCTATGGAAACATTGTAAAATTCAAATTATAACTAAAGGCATTGAATTTAGAAATTCAATGCTAAAGGATAAAACATACCAACGCGGTTGCGGTGGCGGTGCATAGATGTCATTTACGGCAGTAGCATTTAGTATGGACCGCAAACGCAACCGACTTGGTGTGTGTTTATCCTATTTCCGAAATCGCTTATACTTCAATTTTTGTCGGAAGAGTCCGACCAGGTTTCGAGTAAGTGATTCCGGAATAATTTCTTACGAAATTTTTAGTTAAAGTACGTAAATCATTATTGAAAGCGTACTTACTGTCCCTTCTTCACAATGTTTAGGGCAGACGCAGCTGGCTTCGGACACTCCATCGCTTTCGCATACAGCGTAGTACTCGCACTTCTTGTTCTCGCAGCCATCTGAGAAAGTTTATTTTGTGAGACATAACCAAACGGCAAGCCCAATCCAAACATGATATTATCAATGTGGAGAGGCGAGTAGCCAAACACAGACATTGCGTCGCGACACCGACGGTCTAAACGAACTCGCGAACCACAGTTGGAACGCCCAAAAGACTCACTGCACGGTCCGTCGTAGAGAACTTGCACGTCACGGCGGTGGCGGCACGCCTCGAGCTGCAACTTGCAGCGGTTGCCATACGAGATACCGTTGGAGCCGCACACCGGTGCGAACTTGTTCGAGCAGCCAGAAGCCTCACAGCATGGTTCGTTGTATACTTGCACGTTGCGGCAGTCTAAAGGAACTCGAGCAACAGTTGGAACACCCAAAAGACTCACTGCATTCGTTGTAGAGCAATTGCACGTTGCGGCAGTCTAAAGGAACTCGCGAGCCAGGTGGAACAAGGACTTACTGCAGGGTCCGTCGTAGAGAACTTGCACGTCGCGGCGGTGGCGGCACGCCTCAAGCTGCAGCTTGCAGCGGTTGCCATACGAGATACCGTTGGAGCCGCACACCGGTGCGAACTCGTTCGAGCAGCCAGAAGCCTCACAGCATGGTTCGTTGTATACTTGCACGTTGCGGCAGTCTAAAGGAACTCGAGCACCAGTTGGAACACCCAAAAGACTCACTGCATTCATTGTAGAGCAATTGCACGTTGCGGCAGTCTAAAGGAACTCGCGAACCAGGTGGAACAAGGACTTACTGCACGGTCCGTCGTAGAGAACTTGCACGTCGCGGCGGTGGCGGCACGCCTCGAGCTGCAGCTTGCAGCGGTTGCCGTACGAGATGCCGTCGGAGCCGCACACCGGCGCGAACTCGTTCGAGTAGCCAGAAGCCTCACAGCATGGTTCGTTGTATACTTGCACGTTGCGGCAGTCTAAAGGAACTCGAGCACCAGTTGGAACACCCAAAAGACTCACTGCATTCGTTGTAGAGCAATTGCACGTTGCGGCAGTCTAAAGGAACTCGCGAACCAGGTGGAACAAGGACTTACTGCACGGTCCGTCGTAGAGAACTTGCACGTCGCGGCGGTGGCGGCACGCCTCGAGCTGCAGCTTGCAGCGGTTGCCATACGAGATGCCGTCGGAGCCGCACACCGGCGCGAACTCGTTCGAGCAGCGCGGGCACCGGCACGAGGCGCGCCCGCCCGCCGCCACGCACTCGCCGCCGTGCGGGCACACGCGACCGGCGCACACGCCGTTCGAGCCTGTGTCAACAGACTCTTTGTGAACACAAATATTTTATTCACTTGGTAGGTACTGAAGAAATGTTGATTTGTTTTAGTATTAATAGAGTATTTTTGAAAAGAATGTAGCAAAGAAACTCCATATTTATTCTTTTGAATCAGTTAAGAGAGTTTTCGACTATGACTATGACTGTGTTCAACACTACGACAATTTTTGAACTAGTTCAAACTTTCGTAAGCACAAATTTTTCAAAAAGCAAATAGTTTTTTTTTTCAATCAACAAACGTAAGTTGGTCCGGACAAAAATTTACTACGACAAGATTATTTTCGTTCCATCTGCTCGAAATGATGTATTTTTATGCCCAAATTTAGGACCCAAAACACGCTATTGTGGCTCAAGCTAAGATGCATCAAAGTAAATAGACTCAAAATTAGGTTTTGAATCTATTTACCTTTAGGTAGGTACCTTTAAGTAAATAGATTAAAAACCCAAGTTCAAATGTATATACTAATGCCCTCATTTACTAAGAAGTCGGACATCTCTTTCACTCTTGAGGATTCGTCCTATATCTATTTCGCTCCAACCCAATAAGTTTTAAAAACGAGTTTGGAACTACTTACTGAACTTCCAAACTCTTTGCTGCAAAACTTTTAAGTACTACCTAACTAGGTAAACCATAGTATTGCTGGCACCCACCTAGTCATTGGCACAGTGAGTTTTAAACACAAATATTAAGAATTAAAACTTCTTAAAAGGCATTTTGGTAGTTTTTTATAATTAGCATTGTTAAGTACAAAACATACATCACACTAATATTATAAACGTGAAAGTTTGTGTGTGTGTTTATATGTTTGTCAGTCTTTAGCGCTGAAACGGCTGGACGGATTTTAATAAAATTTGGTATGGAGTTAGCCGATACCCTGGATTAAAACATAGGTTACGTTTTACCGCGGGGAAATATCTTATTCCTACGGGAAAATCGATGAACCGCGGGTAACACCGCGGGGCACAGCTAGTTGTAACTGAATTTCAATTCGCCTTAGTGTTATAATGCCTGCCTGAAATTACAAATGACTTTATTTCAATTTGTCCAAATTTCAATTCGCCTTAAGCCCAAAATGCCTGAAATCCGAAATGGCTTATTTATACTACAATGTCTGAATTGCAAATTGTCTCGTGGATGTGGTAGGCATGTACAGTTATTGAGAAAATACTGGAAAATAGTCGGAATATCTTTGTTAAATGGGGACTACCATATTTATTACTTGTTTAGTATATCCGTCATAATTAGGGGTTCAAACGTGAGGCAATTGCTGAAGTGTTTTACAATTAACGCACGCACACCAGCTTTGGGTACTTTTTCGGGCACATAATAGTATTTACTTATATTAATTAATTATAATGAATTAATTAATATCCTTATATCCTATATTAATTAATTATAATGAATCGCTCGTAGCCTGGGCTGCCTGAGCGATCTTGAACGATTACTAAGGTTAAGCAACATACGGCGCGTTCAGTCCATGGATGGGTCACCGTCTATGACTAACGCTAGTACAAATTATAAATGCCAATGACTGATATTATTAGTGACAATGTTTATACCTGTAGGGGAGAGTGGGTAGGATTCGTACACTTTTCACTTCGAGCCCTATAGCAGAAAAACTGAACGCTATTTGAAAACAATTTGAGCAATGCTAGATTGCTTATATATTTGCCTACAATATTCCCTTAGACGACTTGTTCATAGAAAGAAGTGTGGCCAAGCTATGACGATTTAAAAAAAAAGTGGAAGTCGTACGAATGTACCCCACTTACGGGGTAGCTTCGTACATGTGTTGGGGTACCTTCGTACATGGTGGGGTACCTCCGTACATCATGATTAATAATGCTATTTATAGAAAATTTAACATTTATTGAAATCAAAATTTCACAGAATCAGCCTTGAGTGCCAAGTACTTAATAATAAAATAGTTTTAAATACAATAATTGGTTAACCTTTTTGTTTTAATATTATTTAACTTCTTATGTCCTATGGGAATGAATCAACAATAATATTTACCATTAGGGTAACAAGAGTCATAATATTTTTATGAGTCTACTTAATGCACATTGTACATAGACAGATCTTCACGAAAGGTAAATGTTAACTGTTCTTGCTGTAGAAGCAGATTTGGGTTCGGGCAATATAATATACGAATCGCTCGTAGCCTGGGCTGCCTGAGTGATCTTGAACGATCTCTAAGGTTAAGCAACATACGGCGCGTTCAGTCCATGGATGGGTCACCGTCTATGACTAACGCTAGTGGCATTTTTTCCGAGCGATTCCATGCTTCGCAAGGCACGTTAAGCAGTTGGTGCCGGCTGCCGTCGATAAATGGCAGTCGTTAAGCCAAGTCAGAGGCCTTAGGGCGGCTTGAAAATTTCTGACAGTAAGACCAGCCCCTAGTCTTACAAGCCTCCACCAATCCGGACTAGGCCCCCGTGGTGAGGTATGGCCTATACCTTCCTCAGGGAAGAGACCCGTGCCCCTCGGTGGGGACATAATGGGTTGATGATGATGATTATTTTTCTTAAATAAAGCTATGACAACAAGCAAGAATTATTTTTTATTTCCAACCTATACTCATATTCTAACAAATAAAAATGGTTAATAGTGATTGAATATGAAATTGAATGCTTAGGAAGCAAATTAAGTCAAGGTTTTGCTTAAGGTGCCAATCAATGTATAGTTTACCCTAATTGTCAAATATTTTAAATTGGAACGCAAGTTTTATCTTTTATTTCATTCCTCTCAGATGGTAGTGAAAAGCAGAGTGTTCTACACGGGCGCAAATCATTTTTGGTCTCGGTAGTGTTGAATCCCTCGCTCCTTCAGCGATTCTTAGGTAATGCATTCGCTCTGGATTCAATTTCACAACCTCGACGCAAAAATTTTGTTAGCGCCCTTGGTGAACAATCTACTATTTAATACCAGACATCTTTATTTATAGTAGGCTTTTTTCCACCGAATGTATTTATAAAATAATAATAATAACTACCACACGACAAAATAGCTCGTCATGATCCCAAATTAGAATACCCTGTGCTGTGGTAACCAGGCAAGGAGATTACAAACATGGAAATACAGCCAGACTGTGATCATCTGAAGAACTTACACGCAGTGCGGATTTACGGCACAATTCGCACTCGCTACCGTGCCTTCGAGCTCGAATACATCCCGCAAACGAGGGTAGTACCTACCCATAGTGCTCTCTACGCAGCATTGACCCCAAAAACGCGTTCGTAAGCAGCAAACTCCACCAATCCGGACTTGGCCCCCGTGGTGGCCTATACCTTCCTCAGGGAAGAGACCCGTGCCCCTCGGTGGGGAGTTAATGGGTTGATGATGAAGCAGCAAACTCACCACACGCGCCAGCGTGGACCACTTTCAGCTCCCGGCCCAGCAGACACGCCGCCCGACGCAGTTCGCACTCGCTGTCATGGGTGCGCGAGTCGGAACCGCAAACGGGCCGTAACACGGGCTCACAGGGCGGCGGGCAAGCGCAGACGGCGCCGCCGCCCTCGACTCGGCACTCCGCACCGTGGCGACACTCCACCTCCGCGCATGGGTTCACGCCTGGCGAATTTTACATAAGAGACAAATTATCGTTTCGATTGTTCAGAGTTGTCGGAGAGGTAAAGTCTGTTCGCTATCATAGTGTCAGTTTGATATTTACCGCCTCGGCACGTGGCGGCTTTTCACAAAAGAAATTAAAGGAAGCCGACGCGGCGCAAACACGACAGTGAATTTGGCTCGCAGCTCGTCTCATTCTACTATTATATAGATCACGCAATCCGCTACTTGACTCTTTTTTCAAGTATGTCTTAAATGCTAAATATCTCTTCCATTAGACCAAAAAATATTTTTGTATATTTTTGAGGACCTAAAAGCAACAAAAACATTATTTTAAAACGTTGCTTTGCTAAACAGCCAAAAACGCGGTCCGCCATTTTTGTCTATGGTTTGAAGTCATCTACGTTTGTATACAAAGTTTGACATTCAACATAGGTAGAGTTCGTGCCACGAAAGAAGTATGAGTCACAATAGAACCTACGCACGCACGACTGACAGATGTTTGTTTACAACCAAAGGTGCTTTCAAGGTGGCGGATAGTGTTTTCACCGTTCCGATTTAAAAGCGAAAAATATTTTTTTTACATGCAAATTTTGCAGCCATCCTGGATATTTACTTAGCAAAGTCAATCAATATATTTCGGTTTCTTACGTTAGATACTATAGGAAATATCCATTTATCGCGTCCAATTTGATACGAGGCAAGTAGCGTATTAAAGAAGTAAATCGATCAGTATTTTAGAATGGATTTATAACGAGACGATCCTGCATCACTTAGGTAGGTACCTATTCTAAATACCGGTGGAGATGAATATTCTGAGGACACTTTGAGTGTTGAAGAGCAGTGTTTTATTGTGTGCTTCATTAGGTATATTGCGTACCATGTTTTTTTTTTCTTTTTAAAGTATTTTTTCCGTCTAAGTTGTATTATTGAAATAAATGTTTTTTTACTAAAACCAAGATTGCCTTCGTGTGTACCGACACTATCTAAGCGAACGGACTTTAATGCTGTATTTACTATAATATTTATTACGTATTGAATTAATATTTTACTTCCTATAAGGATAGCTGTAAGTTTAAGGAAATAAATAAATATCAACAGAAGTTTAGGAAGTAGGTATGTGGAGCGGCGAAAATGTCGGTAGGTATAATGAGGTCATTCAGATTTCGGTGTACAGATGTGACTGTGTATGTCTATAGGTACATAAACTTACGCATGTATCCCGGAGAGGTGGGCAGTGACCAAGGTTTGCCACTAATCCCAACTCGTTTGTTTATTTTTTCTTGTTTGTTAAACTATTTAAAATAAGGTCAATAGAAACGTGACGCAGCATAGGTAGTACGATGACGCGAGTCACGCTTTTCGTGGCGCTAAAATGTCAAAATTTGACAGTTAATGTACTGGAAAGTCGCGACTTTTGACGTTATACCGCGCGACCCGCGTCGTCGTACTTCCTATACTGGACGACCCCTAACTACGCAGACAAACCTGAGCTGCACTGGCCCTTGAATATGACCCGAAGCGGCTTCCTAGCTCGGCAGGACTCGCGGTTCATCTGGCACTCGTTGGAGTAAGTCTTCCCGTCGGAGGCGCACACGGGGGAGAACTCGAGCGGGCACGCCTCGGCGCAGCGGCAAGATGGCGTCCGTCGTTCGTCCAGTTGGCACACCTCTGGGTCCGGACACGTCACTCGCGCGCACGGGTCTGCGGAAGGGTGGAATAGAAACAATACAATCAAAGCTAAGTTCTTGAGTGGAGACCGCGACTTGGCAAACGTAGTGTAGGACGCCCTCCGACCAGGTGGGATGACGATCTGCGAAAAACTGCAGGCAGATGCTGGATGCGGCAAGCCGAAGACAGGGCGCTATGGCGTCCATTAGGGGAGGGCTATGTCCAGCAGTGGACTAATATAGCCTGATGATGATGATGATGATGATGATGTCATGAATCAAAGCTAAAAGTATAAAAGTGCTTGTTTCTGCTTTCACTTCCGGCATTTTGTGTAGATTAGAGTAGAGAATACCTACTGAATTTCTGTAAGTACAAAATTCCCTAAAACATCAATAAAGGAGTAGGTTCGGTAGGTAGGCTCAGAATCAAGGGGCCATGGTGGCTACCTCTATAATTAGTACCTACATACGAAATTCTTACCCTACACCTACTGCGTACTGATTTTATGAGCCGAGAGCCGCCAGTAATTACGACGTAAAGTGGATTCAGCGGAACCCAAGGGTTACATGGGAAAGGTAGGTACTAGGGTTATGCGGATCACATTTTGTCACCGAATCGTTGGACTAATTTGGCTGATAGGGACCTATATTATAATTCATCAGCTGCAAACAATACTTGGCTAATGAGTAGCGTTACTTTCCTTCAGAAGCTTGAAGCATTGAATTCTCTATCTAAATTCAATGCTTGAAGTGAAGTCTTTCACTTGGCCTCTTTTGTTTGCCTACTACTGGGCAAAAGCCTCCCCTCCTGGTTTCCATCTCTCCCTGTCCACAGCCACCTGGCATCATCCCGGCAAGAATGCATTTAGGTGGTTCCGCCATCTTTGCCTTGGTCGCCTTTTATTTACGGAACCGTATATTAAAAAATAAAAATCAGTCATCATCATCATCATCATCAACCCATAATGTCCCCACCGAGGGGCACGGGTCTCTTCCCTGAGGAAGGTATAGGCCATACTCCACCCCGGGGGCCAAGTCCGGGTTGGTGGAAATTGTAAGACTAGTGGCTGGTCTTACTGTCAAATCAAAAATCAGTCAAATTATTAATTTCTTTTTTTAATATGGGGCTCTGTAGTATAAAACTGGTTTATTACTATTCCATAGCTTGAAAAGTTTTAGGAAACCCCGGTGCACAACGCCACTCACCGCACTTGCCGTAATACTTGAATGTGATATTGGAGTTGGTCTCGCAAGCCGCGCGCCTCATCTCGCACTCGCCGGGGTAGTCCCGTGCGTCACTGGCGCACAGCGGCCGCGAGCCCTCGTGGTCGCCGTAGCTCGGACAGGAGGCGGGGCACTCGCAGTGGTGCGAGAGGCCATCGGGCGTCGGCCGGCACTGCTCGCCGGGGCCGCACGACACGCCGATACAGGGGTTGGGGACGTCTGCAATGTTGACAACTTAAATGTTTATGTTTATGTCAAGTGATTGTGTTTTGTGGAAGTATGCTGTATTTTTATTGAAAAACTAATAGGTACGTAAGAAATATTGACGGAGAGAATAAAAGCAAATGGACCGGAGGAAGCAGAGGCCGGAGATTGAACGAAGGGGGTGACCATCACTTAAGAAGTTTGAAGTCCCGCGTTGCCCTAGAGCCAAAGTTGGCAGGAAAATATAAATTAAGCAGCTTTTCATCCTTACCGCTCGGAAATAGATAGCATCCACAAGCAGCGGCAACTAGAACAGACACCAGCAACGATGCAGTCACAAGATGAGAGGTCATCATGCGATCAGCGACACCACCCCGCGCCTTTGTCGAACCATCACACATGCTGTGGTGGCATTGTTCTCACTGAAATCATATGCACCAAGTTCTGGTAAACTGTCAATTGATTAACTGTTATACAGAGTGTCCCAAAACTCGACGTCTAGCCGGACGGAACCGGGTGAAAAGGCAAGTCATACTGGTTATCAGAAAAATATATATTTTTTTAAGTAGTCAACTTTTATTTTATTTT
Organism: Yponomeuta plumbellus; assembly: GCA_947310845.1. Lineage (NCBI taxonomy): Eukaryota > Metazoa > Arthropoda > Insecta > Lepidoptera > Yponomeutidae > Yponomeuta > Yponomeuta plumbellus. Next base: position 10,945,817 of record OX371193.1, read on the forward strand.
AATTCATCAACCCATCATGTCCCCACCGAGGGTCACGGGTCTCTTCCCTGAGGAAGGTATAGGCCATACTCCACCACGGGGGCCAAGTCCGGATTGGTGGAGGCTTGTAAGACTAGTGGCTGGTCTTACTGTCAGAAGTTTTCAGCCGCCCTAAGGCCTCTGACTTGGCTTAACGACTGCCATCTATCGACGGCAGCCGGCACCAACTGCTTAACGTGCCTTGCGAAGCACGGAATCACTCGGAAAAATGCCACTAGCGTTAGTCATAGACGGTGACCCATCCATGGACTGAACGCGCCGTATGTTGCTTAACCTTAGTGATCGTTTAAGATCACTCAGGCAGCCCAGGCTACGAGCGATTCAGTTAAGAAAAAAGTATTTATTTATTATTTTAATTATTTATTATTAATTCAAGCTAGGTAACATTAAAATTAAAACTGGGCAATTTTATAAGTTAATTTTTTTTTAAGTCTCCTTGTCTTCCAAGCTGAAGCAGCTGGTTTTGAAATGTTGTTAACAGTTTAGAGGAGCATGTTCAGTTACAAAACAAACAAAAATTGGAAAAAGTAAAGATTTGTGGCAACAGGATTTTTCAATTTTATTTTAAATGCCTAGTTATCATTTTGTATATAGCTACATGCAATTCTTATTTTTCTGATAACCAGTATGACTTTCCTTTTCACCCTATTTCGGCTTGACATCGAGTTTTGGGACACCCTGTATACGATAAAAAACAGTGATTCTTTTATCCTACAAGACAGGCTCTAATTAGGTAGTGTCAGGGTCGGCAATTGTTCAAATCGTGTAACCGATTCTTGGCAATTAAGTAGGTCCATTTTTATTTCAATGATTTAGTTACCTATTAGTTATAGGTGGTGTTACGTCGTGCAAAATACAGAAAGAAAAAGTTCCTGATGCATAGTTTCCATGCATCGTGATTGTAAGTAGTATAAACCATAGTTACTTCGATCAATAACAAACATCGCTAAATTACATTACCTACTGAATACACTGAAAGCTACAGTGGTGAAAGATATTGGGTACCTATTTTACTCACCTAATGAGAGTTTGTGTGAATCCCCCAGAAAAATACAGCAAGCCTGGCTTCCTAGTAAAACATAAACAAAGAAAACTGAACGTTAAGGGAAGCAATAACCGAAGAAGCAACGTTATTTCTGCCTTGGAGAAGGATGACTGAAGCGTTTTCGTGAATGGACGACGGGACATGCGCAGTGGACGTCGCAGCGACACATATTCGAAGGCATATCCATATTATCCATACATCATTAAGGTTTGGTCTGTTGATAGAAATCGTTGCCTTAGAGTTGCTTACTGGTTCTAGATCTATGTAATTTATGCAAGAATTAGCTATCAATTTCCCTATTATGTACCTTTTTTCTTAACTGAATTGTTTTGTTTACACCTAGACCAAAACTGAATGAAATTAAATAAACCTGGTGCTTCTTTGGTCACGGACCTGGTTTTTAGGAGTAGGTAAGGCACCTATAGTTAAGTGTATCAAAATCGCTTCATCTTTCGGAGGATTGTTCTAGTCACCAACACAAAATGAACTTAACTAAAAATTTTAATTTGGAAGCAACTTCGAGGTAAAGCCGCGTATCCACTAGGCAACATTTGGCGCGCAACACGTTGCACAACATGTTGCGCAACATGTTGAAAGTCAGCGCGGAACTTTTGTTGCCTGTTGAAAAACGTTGCCGAACATGTTGAGCGGCATGTGTTGCGCGGTCACCAACACAAAATAAACTTAACTAAAAATTTTAATCTGGAAGCGACTTCGAGGTTAAGCCGCTTATCCACTAGGCAACATTTGGCGCGCAACACGTTGCGCAACATGTTGAAAGTCAGCACGAAACTTTTGTTGCGTCGCGGAACTAGGCGGGCGTCATGTGGCGCGCGCCCGCTGGCAACGTCGCACGCTGTTGAACAACGTTGCCTAACATGTTGAGCGGCATGTGTTGCGCGCCAAATGTTGCCTAGTGGATACGAGGCTTTAAATATCGCATTTTTTTGGGTTCTGTACCCAAAGGGTAAACGTAGCCTATTACTGAGACTCCGCTGCCCGTCCGTCTGACACCAGGCTGTGGGTATCTCATGAACCGTGATAGTTACAGTTGAAATTTTTACAGATGATGTATTTCTGTTGCCGCTATAACAAAACTACTAAAAACAGAATAAAATAAATATTTAAGGGGCTCCCATACAACAAACGTCATTTTTATGCTCGTTATTGACAACGGAAACCCGTAGAGTTTGAAATATTCACAGAATATTTAGTTATATATTCCCTGTAAAAATAAGTACCTAGGTAATTAAAATAAAATAAATATTTAAGGGGGCTCACATACATCAAACGTGATTTTTTTCAAAATCCATAATGATACGGAACCCTTCGTGCGCGATCCCAACTCGCACTTGGCCGGTTTTTATTTCATTTCGCTATTCTTTTTATCCTGAGATGATTTGCATGAACTACCGAGTAGTTACGCAAATCAATTCCGAAAATGTCCCATTAACTGCCGTTCTAGTTCGCAAAATTCCAAAAGACCATCTTTTTAATAATAAATGTAGTTGTTTAATCATCCGTGTATAATCGCTTTCAGTCTTTCGATTAAAATTGAAGTCGCATGTCTAAATAGTTTCAGTCGTACACTATTCCGGTCCAATAAATACCTACTATTGATTTTAAAATCTTAAAAATAATGTCGCCTATTCCCAAGAAACTTGACTATTCGATATTTTTATTCTGCAAGTGCCTTTGTATAGGGATTTTCATACACCCTGTTCGAATTGATACCCAGCCCAGACCTAAAATCAACAAAACCTTAGCTACATATGCTTTGGCATTTCCTAATTTGTCATTCTGAGCCTAAATGTTTGTAGTAAAAGATAAGGAGATTATGAAATGCATCAATACACCTGGGACAAGTTTTATAAAACTACGGTCGTAGTTTACCACAATTCGATGTACAATGCGTAGCAGAAACTTGCCAATCTGTGGGTTAATCGGCTTTGCGATGAACATAGAATAGGGAATGGATGAAAATATCAGAAGTGCTTGATATTTTTTTTGGTGATAGGAATAACCTTCCTTAACGCGGGAAAAAAGTTTAAATTTGTTTAGCCCCGTAGTTAATTTTTAAATATACTTAATATTTTTCCATTCGTAGTTCTGGGCTCAGTACGGCATATCAGACATATTCCTTGGTCCGCTACGTATGAAAAAAAAATCTGGTGACAATGACAGCTTTTCAAGGTGAATTTTTTTCAAGGTGATTATTTAAAAATTAACTACGAAGCCAAAAAAATTGAAACTTTTTTCTCGCGCTAAGGAAGGTTATTCCTATCACCAAAAAAAAATATCAAGCACTTCTGACATTTTCATCCATTCCCTATTGTCACAGTAAACCACGATTGCAGTTTATGAAACGAGCCCCTGTACAAGATACCATGGTACAAAAACATCGCTTTTATGTTTAATTTTTATTATCATGGCTTATACCATTGAAGAACTCTTACTCTTATTACAGTTTATTGCATGTAAGAGAATAACCATTTACAAAGCTAAAAATAGGACTTTGAGCCGTATCGGACTCAGAAATGCATGTAAAACGAGAACTGAATTGAAAAATAAACACTCCTCCCTGTACACTGCTAAAATGCAATGACAAAATGTTATGTACCCTTATTAGGTACCAACCAAAGCATTCACATTTTAAACTTTAGAATATGCACATGATTTCAAATTATATGCAAACCTACTAACAATTACTAAATTTTGTACATTCACTATTATCTATATCACTTGTGTTTTTAATTAAATACAAGAGAAAATGTGATGAGGAATCAAATAAATACAAAATAGGATTATCAGATTAAAAAAATAGTATTTAAAACCAGTAAAATCGGCAACAAAAATTATACAATATAAAAATTAATGGTATTCGTCTACAAGTCTGTACATTATTCAGCAGATATAGCAATAAATAATTTCACTATACAGTCTCACTTATAAAACACTATTTTATTAAGTATATCTACATGCCTCCCTGAAGACGACGCGCTTAGCTTATCTATCACAAAGATAAAAACCACAGCACTATTGTCACTTACACTTTAATCTCGACGGGCACGGAAGTGTCCACAGCCACAGATCTAGATAAACTAATTATTTACACGTATTTACACAAGTCTCCGCGACTATTGCGCTAGGTAGGAGGTGCCCTCCGGTCATAGTCTCTCCTGTATACCTCGCGTTCGTAATCACGTTCATCATAAGGGTAGTCTGGCTGGGCGTATCCTCGCCAGTCCTCGGGGTACGCACGAACTGGCGGGAAGGCCATGCCGCTGGCCATGGCGGCGCCTTCATAGTAGGCGGCATACGGGCCTGCTGCCATTCCGCTGTAGCCGCCACCACCGCCGTACCTGCTGGTCCAAAAAATAATGTTAATCACGATTACACATGTACGTGCAAAAATTTCATAAAAATACTTGTTATTGTGTTTAGTAAAACTACAATAGGTATTTAATATTATAAAGTTTGGGAATTTGGATGCAGCAGGCAATATCCACCCAGACTGAAACTATTATACAAATAAAGTACGACGGCCTCCAATCGCAATCGAAGCCAAAATCTCTGTATCGGCAGTAGAGTATCGGTTGACATAACAACAGTTGATAGACTAACGAGGCAGACCAAAAGAGCATAAAAGGCAGAGTCTACTTCCATGTTAGTAATAATTCTTCGAATATGATCAAGTCAAGATACAGAATACCTACAGATATCAGGGTTCTGATAGCTCTTGAATCAATGAACGAACTAGGAACAGAAAATAACTAGGTAGCCACAAAAACATAGTGTATGAAACACTACACGCTTTTCATACACTATTTCTTTACATCCACGGAAAGTGTGTCTTGAATTGATTCAAGAAACAGTAAAATACCCATCACCATTATCTACATTTCTTGGGAAAAGTTGAATGTGAAGAAAAGCGCGCGAGCGTTTATCGATTCATCAACACCGCGTCGTTAGGGTGACTAACCTTCTCTTATCGTGAGGCCTCGGGTTGCGGTCGCCGCGGTACTGACGCGGGCCGGGGTACGCCGGCGCCCAGGCGGGGTGCGCCGCGTGGTCCGCGTGCCCCGGCTGCACCGGGTAGGACGAGCGCGCCCGCGGGCCCGGCCCACCGCTGTCACGCCGAGTCCGCGACCGATCGCGGTCGCGGTCCCGGTCCCGGTCGCGTTCCCGCTCGCGGTCCCGGTCGCGCTCCCTGTCCCGCTCGCGCTCCGGCCGGCTCCGGTCTCTGTAGACCAAATCGTCTCGCTTCAGGCTCCTATCGTTTTCCTTGCGGTCCTTGTGCTTGTGTTTATGTCTGCTGGGATGGAAGAAGCGAGATGGCGGTGAGCGAATGAGGATGTTAGCAACGAAAACAAAATAGTGAGTGAGGAGTGTGAAGCATGAAAATAAATGGAATGCGACACTAAGTTTTCTACAATCGTAATGATATTGGTTAGACTTGGGATGAAAATCTTAGAATGGCTTGTTTGTTACCTCTCATGCCGTTTGCTACCATTCGCCTCCTCATACTCCCCATCTTCAAGTTTTCTCTTGACACCAGATGATTGTGGATCTTTATGATTGGAGTCTTTATCTGTTTTGGGTTTCTTTTCTTTTCTGTCGTTATTCTCTTTCCTGTCGTTATCCTGTTTCGGTTCCCTTTTATTCCCCTTAACATTATTGTTGGCTGCATGGTTGTTTTTGTTATTAATCTGAAAAATAATAATTACTCAGCGACAAAAACATTTTTTTTAGCATGTTCTTAATCAGTATCACAGTGTATGAAACCGCATTTAGTTAGTTAGTAATAAATCATAATCAAAATAAGGCTTGAATCAAACCCTACTAAGATGAGGTGCAGGGAACACATACCTTCTTATTTTCTTTGCGTCTCTTATCCTTTCTATTATCTTTCTGCTTTGACACCTCTTCGTTTTTCTTCAAGCCAAATTTGTACAACTTGTGCAGTTGTTTAGCATCAAAGTTCGTAAACTTAGATACAAAATACCAGAGATTGCTTCTCCATTCGATCTTCTTCTCCTGATCGGGGTACGCCTCTAGGCAGATGTCTATTTGATTCCCGATCTGCGTGAGACAGGCACGCGTTTTCGTCACTTGTTCAGACTCCGTCAAAGTCTGGTCTGGGTTGTCGAGAGCTCTTAGCGCCTTCTTAACAGGCCTCATTTTTTCTTTGCACTGTAAAAGAAACAAACCAAATTAATTCAGTAATTTGTCCTGTGCCCAAAGTACTTCCGAAAAAGATATTACCAAGTTGGCCGAGGCAAGGACAATATTTTCAGGTCAATTGTCCACACCTCATCATCTACATTGACTGTATTATTACTAAATATAACGCAGTTAATGTTGCAGCAGGCAAAATTTAGGAACAAAAACTTTTAGTATAACTTATATCTGGGGCCATTGATTCGCTAAAGAGAGATATTTACCTCTTCAAAGACAGAAGGGTCTAGGTCGCCCAAGACGTCTAGGGCCCTAGGTTCGTTGTTTGCAGTAAAATGCATTGGACCGGCAGGTTTCTTGCGGCCCTTCACCTTTTCGCCTTTGTTGCGATCCTTCCCATCTTTCTTTGGCCGCTTCTTTTCTCGGTCCTTCTTGTCATTTGAGGTTTCGTCGTGGGTTGAGATATCTTCAGGTTTCAGCTTACTCTAGAACACAAAGATTCTATTTACTTGACAAGTAATCATAGATCAAGTCTTAGATTGTATTCTACCCAATAATTACTGCACTTAATCTACCGGTAATGCCAATGACTGAAATCACTGAAATTTATAGTATTATGTTTAAGCTTATTCTCATTAAACATTTTACCTACTTACTAAGTTGAACTGAAATATGTCTGTAAAAAATTTAATGTTGTGTAATTAAATGACAGGAAAAAACAGAATAAAATTATACTAACCTTATCTTGTTTATCATTTTTGGCAGTCTTATTAGTTTTCTTGTTCTCCTCTGCAGAACTAATATCATCTTCAATGATATCCTTAGTGACAGGCTCTTTGTTTCCTCTCTTCATTCTAGGCTTCCTTTGTTTCTGTTTACCATTTTTCTGGTCTAACAGTTTCTTTATGAGTTTCAGTAGATACTCAGCTCTTGACTGTAAATGCTTGGCTTGAGGCTTTTTGTCTTCATTCGTCAATATCTTGTCACATATTTCGTAAGAAGAGTCCATTTTTATGGCTTCCCACGAGCCCATGCCATATTGGTAAATGCCAGCCAAGAGTTTGGAGTCATCTGGCACTGACCACTCGACATCAAAGTTGGCAGGTCTTGTTCTAAAAGAAATATTGAATTATATTACATTTAGTATTTCTTTGGTCAGAGGTGGCTAAAGACCGAATTTTCAGCTGCAAAAGCGCCCTTTGCCCTACACACAAAAAGCACCCCACACCCATAAAAAGAAGCAATTTGAATGAAATAATAGAAAGAAATATTTGCAAAACCCTGTCAAACTCTTATAAATGGAGTATAAAACATTATTTACCTAAAATCCAACTGCCATTTTAATCGCTCTTCTTTTGTGTCTGGCAAGAAATCGTCCAACGGCGCTAATTCGTCTTGGCACTGAGCCAGGGTCTTGGCATTGACAGGCACTCCGCCTAGCTTGAACGTCTTACGGGTGTTCTTGCGACCCTCGTTTTGTTCACCTGAAAGAATTAGTTAATAAAAACTATCTGTTTTCGTGTAAGACCCAGCTAAGGAAACTACCACTTGACTGGACAATATTTTGAGACAGTGCTGAAAAACTGTTCGTTATAAATAAATTTTAACTAACGACAACACCAATTTATTGATAAGTAACTAGTCTAGTCTTACCGCCGGTTTCTCAAGCGCTAACAGTCTGTTAATCTATTGTTAACAGCAGCCAATCAGCAGCTGTTAACATTAGATAAGTCTGTTAGCATTCGAGAAACTGCGGGTAAGTCTAGTCTTTTGGATAGGTTGACTTGACAGTAGGACATGGATTATGGCTTTGAGTCCTAGGAAGTAAGGAGTTTCCATGTTATGTAAGGATATAGAATGTTCACTGCTAGATTGTTTCATGCCCAGGTTTATCAGCATCTCTACAGTAAGCTACAGTTTCATGATCATCATCATCAGGCTATATTAGTCCACTGCTGGACTTAAGGAGCACCATAGCGTCCTGTCTTCAACTTGCCGCATCCAGCATCTGCCTGCAGTTTTTCGCAGATCGTCATCCCACTTGGTCGGAGAGCGCCCTAGATAAAGCTACAGTTTAACAGCAATTAAACTATAGCTTACTTAACAAAAAATTATAATATAATTAAAAACAATCTCTTACTCGGCTCACTGGGATCATTCAACACAGCTTTGCATCGCTCTTGCAGTGTCTCCCCAAGTTTCTTGAGATCGGCCAGCGGTTTCTCCTGCAGCTCAGCGTCGCAAGCTATACTATCCAGGTGCTTCAAGGGTGCTGAGAACTTCTTGTAACTCTTGACAAATCGACGAATCTGCACAGAAAGACACTTTCTGAAGGCATTTAATGAGGAACTACACATAACAGGGTTTCCCAAATAACACAACCATATAGAGAGTTCTGAACAAGTGAAATTGGTATTGTCCTTAAATAATACTGTTTTTATACATATTTTTTTCGACAAAATAAGTATTGTGAGCCTGTGCCAAATATTAGTTATAGAGGGCTTTAATTGATTTTTAAAGCGAAAAAAATTGTTTAGGTTACTGGAAGTACATTATTTGCACAGACAAACATCATCAACTGAGATCCCAAGAGCTGTCAGTTTCTGTTGATACCATGGCTCGATATAAATTCTCATAAATAAAACTAAAAGGACAAAATAAAAGATAAATTATACTAGACGAAAACCCGGCTTCGCTCGGGTAAAATGTAGACGCAAAATAATATTCCACTATGTTTTTTTATATGGTGACGCCTCTGTATTTATCTACCACCAGTAGATATAAATCTCTTAATACATTCAGATACATAAGCTCACACCTGTATCCCAGAGGAGTAGGCAGAGACCACGGACTGTCACCTGCCACTATCCTGACAAATCACTTCCGCTTCATCGACATCCATTAGTCGTTGCATGTACCCACATCGGTTTCGGGTACTTTTAATTTTGCCCTTTGCTAATACATCCCCTATTTGGTCGAAGTATGTCCAACTGGGGTGTCCCTTACCGGCCCTTCCACTCACATTTGCCCGATATATTTGCTTTGTCAGTCTTTCTTCGTTCATCCTCTCCACATCTCCAAACTAACGCAACATTCCTTTTTTCAATTCTAGTCACTCACTACATCCTCTTTCTCTACATCCTCGGTCTCTGATCACACTATTACGTATTCTGTAATTCAAAGTAACACCACACATTTTTCTTAAGGATCTCATTTGTACTGCACTAATCCTACTTTCATGATTCTTTTGCCAAACCCAAATCTCGCTACCATGCTTACATCAGTATTGGAACCAGCACACTATTACGGATAGCCAATCTTGCTCTTTTGGACATGTTCTGGCTACTCACGAAGGAATGCAAGGCGAAAATCGGATACTTATCATAACTTTGTCATGGGTACCTCATCACAAATTACAAAATGAGCTTCCTTCATAAACTTAACAGCTAGTGAATCTAATGACGTATGAGACGTACAATCCACTTGGCTAATCAACTAAAAACTGCTCCCTCTCTTTGGCTTTACAGCTTTTAGTTTTGTATTGACCACATGTTTTTCTTCATCATTTTAATTTTTGGTATTTTTCTTATCTAGTGGCTTTTTCATTTCAATAAGTTTATTGGTACCTAACTAAGCAAAACAATAAAGATCAATTTATGACTTTGATTTCGTTTTTCAATTATTTTTCAGACCCTTCCAAAACTCAATGTCAATAATTGTCTTCCCTACGGCCTCAGAAGAAGGACCTTCTTCTGAGCTCCCGCCAATGAAAAACACCACAGATTACTTACTACACCTTCTCAGTTGGCACAGATTATAATAACCTTTTTGGATGCCACGGTATTCCACACACCATGGAGTTAACAAATTAGATCAAAAGGCCGGTTTAGATTATCTTAGTGTTTAGGAGAGTGCTTTACTTTACACTCTGTTGCAACATTATGCTGAATCAGGCCCATTTTGGGGGCTCAACCTTTAACGACCTCTGTGGCGTAGTGGTTAGCGCATCTGAATACCACGCGAGAGGTCCCGGGTTCGAATCCCGGCTGGGGACAAAAAAAAAATCCCAGGTCTTGGATGTTTACATGTTTGTGACGTCGCTGTTTCTGGTTCCCACGACACAGGGTATCCTAGTGTGGGGCCAGAAGCAATGTATGTGCCTGTATGTAAATGTAAATATGTAAATGTAAATTATTATTTTCATGTTGCACAGTTTATTTATTTTTACGCTTTTTATGCTTTCGGTGTTATTTTTTTATTATTGTACGCATTCTGTGTGTGTGTGTTTTTTTGTTTTGTTTTGAGTATCAAATAAATAAATTTTCCTTCCTTCCTTCCTTCCTTCCTTCCTTCCTTCCTTCCTTCCTTCCTTCCTTCCTTCCTTCCTTCCTTCCTTCCTTCCTTCCTTCCTTCCTTCCTTCCTTCCTTCCTTCCTTCCTTCCTTCCTTCCTTCCTTTCTTTATTTCTTTCTTTCTTTCTTTCATTCTTTCTTTCTTTCTTAAGGAGAGTGCTTTTGTAGAAACGTGTAAGCGCCACTTGCTTTAGTACGTGTTACGGTATAGTACTATACGGTATAGTTACTAATTCTAGTTGGCTTTCAATTAGAATCAAAATAAAATTGGTTTCTATTGTTCTATCCAGTGACACCTGAGCGCGTTACTATCCTCGTTACTTATCTGTGTATAAACTAAAAAATTAGTGAGAACTTTAGGAGAGTGCGCAAGTGACCCGTGACGGGTGCGTGTTGTTGTCATTAACTCGAATTATCAAACTTACTTACGTGTTCCATTAAAACTCATACTATTTTGAGTAGGATAGCGCATATTTCGCGACGTCGACGAAGTGACACTCTACTGGAAGAAATATAAACGTTCACTCGAACGTCTAGTAATGTACTAATGCACTTGCCTCTCTAATTGTATTATAGCACTCTCCTAAACACTAAAATAATGTAAACCGGCCATAACAGTTCACAATGAAAACTTGTGACACTAACACAACAATGATGACATTGGCATGTTTACTTAGCAACGCCATTGTTGAATTCAATAATTTTTATATTGATGCTGCTCGATAATACGAATTTTCCGCCCATATGTTGTCGACTCAGATCAACTATTTTTTTACGCTCTTTCATTTGGTGTGCATATCGTTCGAGTCTACCGTAGACCCGAACGAAATTATTAATATAGATTTGTTTTTTAAGGAATATTGAGAAATAAGTACCATTATTGACTTGTGACACATTCTCTGACCTTATACCTTTTAAATGAAGTGCGATTTGTAACTATGGTCAATATTTACGATAATGCCTATTCAAATAAGTTGGTCAGTCACAACTCTGAGCATTCTGATAAAGTCTGGTTTACTCTGCACTGATTACAATGGATTTTCTCTCTGTACAAGGTGTTGATTTGTAAACTAACGCCAGACTCAGGGTACTTTCTAATCATCAATACGAACAACTTTTACTATGGGACGAATTGTAAAATTTTTCAAAAAGAAATCAGCTGTTCCATACATTTTGTTCAGTAGGTACCATCGAATTTTAGGTCGACCCCATTGTACAATTTGTTCGTGTTGAGAAGAAAAAGTACCCTTTTTTATGTCATGTGCTCTAGGTGTAATATTCTAGGTGTAAAAAAATAATATTCTAACCCCCGGTTTCCCGTACGCTAACAATCTGTTAATCTACTGTTAACAGCTGTCAAATGTTTTTTTCGTATGCCCTTTGACTATCCGAAAGCTGTCAACAGTAGATTAACAGCTTGTTACCGTACGAGAAACTGGGGGTGTGTCTTATCTTAGGCAGAGTCGGGTATTACGTAACAGTAAGTGAGCCAGCAAGATAAGCAACCAACTAGTCATTACCTCAGCGTCAGTGAACCCCTTGATCTTCTCGCGGTGGCTGGCGGGAGGGCGGCCTCGCTTCCGCGGCCGGTCATCGTCGGCACTCGCGTCGCCCTCGGAAGCGTCGCTTTCCCCTTCCCCGTCCCCCTCGGCCCCGTCGGCGCCCTCGCCAGACCCGCGGCCACGCTGCTTGCGACCACCCCCTACAATTAGACATATTTTGTGAGTCAACGGATTAACTTCACGCCAGAGGGAAGTTTTCATACTTTTTAGTGAAATATAAAACGTTAAGTTGGTCCGAAGTTAACAGCATATAGGCATTACATAATACCCTTTTCTCGTATCTTTTCATTGTCAGCAAATGTTCAACTGCTGGACATACTTAACCTAGCCCACACTTATCTCTTGATAAGAGATTAAAGAGAGAATTAAATTAATAGGCTATTTGACTGATTTCTGAATCCGTTTCATATTTTTTGTTGGTGTTCATAGAGTCCTCAGAAAGAGGTCATTTTAAATTCTTTCGTGTATTTTTTCTAAAAAAAAGCAAAGGAAAATTTACTTTTGAAATACCCCGCCAAAACGCTGTCTGGGACAATATGGCGTCGCGCAGGAATTATGATGTCACTTGTGAGAAAGCCAACCAATGAACATAAGAAACGATGAATGACAGACGGCATTTTTACTGACATGTGACGTCATCATAGGATCGCCCAATTCAAGCAGTTTTCGATACAATGGCTAAATAATTATCAAATTGTATTTTGTGATTTTTACAAATAATAATTTTTTTTTAGTTAAAATGCCCTAAAGCGGTTTTAACTCTCATAATTTACACGAATACGTATAAATAATACTGATTTTTTCACACTGTCAAATAGCCTTTTAGTCAACTGTTGACTCTGTGCTGCCAAGATAGACACAAACGGCTGGCGATTTATCGAAGTTAGTAGGCAAAAAAAAACAAAATATAACAACAACTTACTGAGATCAGCATTCTGTTGCGTATTCTTTCTTCTGGGTGGTAAATACAAGTCTTCCATTTCCTTATTCTTTTCCTCCTCCTCTATCGTCTTCCGAACATTTTCTGGTATGATGTCATCCTACAAGAGATAATGAAGTGTTTGTGTAAAGTAGATGATCATGCTACCGAGTCTGTCAAAAAAACTAATATTTAATATAATAAAATATGTATACAGTACATTTCTTTTTTTCATTTTATTAAATATTTTCTGAATAACTGCGAAAATATTAAAAAGAAAGTGCACTCCCATAATAACCTACTTCAGCGCCTACCCTAAACCAGAGAGGGAGCTTCCCCCAGGTCATTCGGACCACCGTGACTACAGTCGCGTTCTCCGCCGATCTGCCTATGCAAGGCTAATGGATCTAATGGACGGCCCTGGCACATCTGTTGTATCCAGTGGCTGGCACTGCCGCACAGCTGTGGCGAGCTCCACAGAAAAAAAATCATAAATGAGCACTGACGCACGACTATGCCCCAGTGCGGCTAAGGCTGCCTAGCAGAAGCAGGAGCTTTTCTAAAATGAGTCAAGCCAGTGACCACGGAGTCAGCGCAAAAGGCGCAATCTCTGGACCCGGGCGGATTCCCTGCGTATCCCATTTGTGCCGCTATCGGAGAGCCTAAAGCCTCGATATAAATTGCCTTGGGTAACCTAGAAGTCCCTGAACCGGCCGCGGACCGTGTCAGCCGAAGTAAGGATATGTCCAGGTGGTCTGCGAAATCTGACAACGATAATTTTGACTGTGTGGGGCACTTCTCAAACGATGGACTAACTTACATTCGGCTCTGCCTGCCTTAACACCTGCACACAGGGGGACCTAATGCTTGCAAGTTATAATACAGTGACCGTCGCAAAGTTCTGGGTCGCAACTGTCTAATAATGACTTTTTATAAAAGTTGTTTTGTCATCGACATGCTCAGAAGAACATAAAAACCTGCTATTATACCTATATGGTATTATTTCTTCTTACCCAGTCTTTGCTTTCGTCTTCGGCAGATTCCTTTTTGACCTCCATGACAGCTTTGTCTTCGTCGAAAGCGAAACTAGCGACTTTGAAGGCCGACAATAATTCGTCGCCAACCATAGCTGGTCCTTCGTCTCGCGTCTCGGCTCTTTGCAGGATTTCATCGATATCGCACTAAAATTAAAATTACACACTTAGTTTTAAACAAATGGTAACTTATTTTTAATCAATCAATCAATCATTTATTTTGTGTAACATAGGTGACAATCGTGTAGTTGTTAAAGCTATTACGTTTCTCTATGTTATACCCATCGGGTGTACAAAAAAATATTCTTAGTTGCTATCATGCACTGGCGTTACACACAAGAAAACATTTTTTTCCATAATTATGTTTTAAACATGTTGTCGCCTTTTCTTGATTCCTAAAAAACCTTTGAAATAGCATTCAAAACAAAACAGTACAACAGCCTTATTTAAAACCACTAAAATATGAGTAAGCCATGAATACAATAAGACTTACGACTGGCTCCTCGTCATTTTCGTCATCATCTTTGAACAACTCTTCAGCACCAAACTTAAGAATAGCATTTAAATCTTCCTTATTGAAAGGATTGTTAGCCGTCGTTGCCGACGTGTCTCTTTTATTCAGAACTGTCCGCCCCGTGGTGTCCATCCGTTGAATGACTAGATGATCAAGCACCATTTTTCTTTTAGCTCTTTCCACGATATCTTCTTCAACTGATCGGGCGGTGACCAACCGATAGATGTTGACCTGCAAAAAATGCAACAATGACTTTCAGTTTGTGTATATGTACTAGCAATACTATAATCGTCACCACTTCCATGAGCAGGATATTGCTATGGAGACTGCAAGTACGTGGGACTACATTATTACTGTAATATATTTATATGAATACTGTAATATATTTATATGAATACTGTATTATTTTTACAGAACACGAACCTGGTTCTTTTGCCCAATGCGATGCGCGCGAGCTTGCGCTTGCAGATCATTCTGGGGATTCCAGTCTGAATCAAATATTATCACAGTATCAGCTGTAGCTAAATTGATTCCCAAACCACCAGCTCTTGTTGATAGCAGGAAACAGAAATCCTAAAAACAAAGTATTAGTAAACAAACTATTACCTTATTGGTATTCTCTCCGAATTGAAATACTTAAAACTAGATAATCTTACAGTTGATCCTTCAGCATTGAAATGGTCAAGTGCCTGTTTCCTTATTTCACCCTTAATGCTGCCATCAAGTCTTTGGAAAGGAAAGTGTCTTCTCTGTAAGTACTCTGCTAAAATGTCCAACATTCGCACCATCTGAGAGAATATCAAAACCCTGTGACCGGTTTCCTTTAGCCTGCATAACAATTTGTCCAACAAAAGCAATTTTCCTGAGCCTCTCAAGAGTTTCTGTAACAAAAAGAGTTTTTTTGATAAATCCTGGTATTGAGTAAAATAAAAAAATAATACTGAATTTTGTTTTACCTCGACTGCATCAGTTGTTGCCAGTGACGCCCGCGATTCATAATCTTCAGGTTTAGTCAATAGAGCGTGGTTACAGCACTTTTTCAACTCTATCACAATATTTATAAAGGTATTTATCGATCCTTTCACACCTTTTCGCAGCGCGCTGTAGTTCTTCGTGAGGATCCATTTGTAATATTGCTTCTGTATCGAAGTCATTTCTACCCGTAATATTTGCTCCACTTTTGCAGGCAATGACTTTTCGACATCCTTCTTCTGCCTCCTGAGAATGAAGGGCTCCAACTGCTTATGCAGTTTCTCATATCCCTTTGTAGCTGCATCTTCGTGATCTTTCTCAAATTCTTCCCAAGTCTCGAACCTATTGCAAAAGTACAATTAAGTAATAATAAGACATCTGGGACTAAACACAATGTTCCAAAAGTAAGCAACAATATGACATGTGTTGGTACTAATTACTTACTTATAGGGCATAATAAAATGCAGTAATGCCCATAATTCTTTCAGAGAGTTCTGCAATGGAGTTCCAGTTACTAATAATCTATGATTAGTGTCAAATTCTTTCAATGCTTTATACAACAACGAGTCATCATTCTTCAACCTATGGGCCTCGTCCACTAGCAACACAGCCCAGCTAAAAGATCGCAGGAACTGTCGATCTTTCAGTAATATTTCGTATGTCGTCAATATTGCATTGAATTTGAGCCTTTTGGAGCTAGCGAAACTCCATTCAAATTGTCTGAGCTGTGAACAATAAAATAAAATCACAATTTAAAATATTTGCATAATTTATAAATAAATATATACAGGGTTACAGTCAAAGTCGTACACAATACTAAAGGAGGTCATTATTTAGGTCATTTCTGATGAATTTTACTCTATTATATAGGGTCCGAAAATTAACCGTTATGGAGATATTGACTGTTAAAGATTTTAAAAAAATTATAAATTTTTTTGGCTTTTCGATTGATTATTTCTCAGAATAGAGCTCATAAAGTGTTTTTTTTAATGTATTTAGTTAAAAGGCATGTCAATTGATAAAAAAATATCAGCAATAGCTACACCTACTACTAACAGCTTTAAAAAACTGCTCTGCAACGGTTAGAATTAAATATATTTTCTCTAAATATTTTTCACATTGAAGCTCTTAAAAAAAAATTTACGTATGGAACTTATTCTGCAAATAATTTTAAAAACTTCTACAACTCTTTAACTATTCAAAAAAGTATAACATTTAATAGGTATGTGCATGAAATTTTAAAATAATGTTATTTGAGTAGGCTCTTTAGTGGTAGTACCGACATAACTGAACTTCGATACAAAAAAATCTTTTTACTTCCTGGCACCTTTAAACTATGTAAAAAGGTCAGATAGGCTTTTTTGTGCGCGTGATATTTTTTTGTCAATTGACATGCCTTTTAACTAAATACATTAAAAAAAAACACTTTATGAGCTCTATTCTGAGAAAAAATCAACCAAAAAGCCAAAACAATGATATTTTTTTAAAATCTTTAACAGTCAATTTCTCCATAATGGTTAATTTTCGGACCCTATATAATAGAATAAAATCCATCAGAAATGACCTAAATAATGACCTCCTTTAATATTGTGTACGACTTTCCCTGTAACCCTGTATAATATGAATGAACTGAAATGCAACATACAATGTCTCTGCTAGTAACATCGCCGATGTATGTGACAACGTTTATGTCGGGCGCCCACTGCGCAAACTCCCGTTGCCAGGCGGTCATAGTGCTCAAAGGGACCACACACAGAAATGGTCCATACAATGACTGAGACTTCAATAGGTAGTACAGGAAGCATATAGTCTGTAAAATAAGCAATGTTTAGTTTTTTTTTTTCATAAATACTTAAAGACATAAATTCAGCTGTAGTCAAATTACCTGAATTGTTTTTCCCAGACCCATTTCATCAGCAAGGATAACTGAATTATCTTTACACCATGAATGAATCAGCCAATTCAAGCCATCCATTTGGTAATCTCTCAACTCAAATGACTGCAACAAAAAATAATAATGAAAATCAAGAAACCAAAATACTAACTATTTATTTAATAAAAATTAATTGAAAAATACCTGATCCTTTCCCATATACTCTGGTTGTTCTTTGACCTGATGAAACTTTGGCCTTCTTTTTAAGACTGGGCAATGTCTCGATGGTGTAGTTTTGGCCGCTTCCCTGTGTTTGAAGTGCTCTACTTCAACTGGCCACCGTCTCTCAATGAGGACGGCATCCTCCCAGGTAGCATCAGCATATGGTAGAGATTCCCATTTGCAAAAATATTCGTGAGCAGTACCACCACCTTCCAACTCCCGCGTTTGTTCGGCTAATGGAAAATGTTCTTGTTAATTACCGAAACAGTACTTAAAAATATTTGTTCATCAATATACTTTTTTATTGTCTGCTTACCTATTATCCTTTCTACAAAACAATAGGTTTTCACCAGCTCCTGCTGCAATTCTGATTGACATTCAAAGTAATCAATATCTTCTGGTCCAGCTTGTTTCCTCCACCAAGATAAATCTGCATCTTTTTTCATGAAGTTCTCTAATTTTTTTATGCCCTTAACTTTTTGCTCTTGCAGGGATTTCTCAGACTCCCAGGTATTATGAATATGGGACCAACCTTTCCACTTGATCAGGTACTGTGGTTCTGTTGTCTCTTCATCATTTGGATCGCATCCTTCATTTAGATCTCCATTTTCTTCTATGTAATAAACTGTAGTCACATTCCCAGTGACTGCATAATGATAAGAAGATATTAGCTAAAATTCAACATATATTTGCATCCAAAAACAAACAGAATGAATGGACTGAACTTATATTTTACCTACTAATGACTCCATTATGCTAAATCAAAATGGCGGCTATTAAAATGGCGGCCGAGATCTACGATGGAAGCCATTTACAAAATGGTGATCGTCTTCAAGACTTTTGTTTATGAATATAATTTTGAATTTTGGATGATTTGATTATACACAAATAGTAAAGTAAAAAATATTTTATTGCCAGCAAAATCAGGGACATTTTAGATACCAGAAATAGTTTAAGAGAAAAAATTGGCCAATAATGTTGCTGTAAAACAAAAAAAAAACTTAAAACATGAAAGTTTCAAACATTATATTGTTCGAAAGTTACATTGTCAAAAGTACACTCAAACTTTCATCAACTTAATCACTAAATGTTAAAACTTGCAAGCAAGCTGATACCATAGGAGAGAGTACCCTTAGATATTTTTTTACTATTTTGATAGAAGAGTTCAGTAAAAATTACCTCTGATAATCAAATTTACTAAATTTTCTGTGAATGGTTATAAGCCAGGTACATCATACCTCAGTTTGATGTCAATAAAGTAGCAGTTATTAGTACCTCCTTTCTTTCCTCTTCGGTGTCCCAGAACTCTTTCTATAGTCTCACTGTGTTCTTCGGGTTCTGGTTCAGCATCTACTTCTCCGTCTCCTTCTACTTCCAAGAGATCTGAAGAATCTGTTTGTTCATCACTAGCTTCTTTATAACTAACAGCTGCCCCAGGCCGACGTGTTGCTGTTCTGCAAGAGACCACGCGTAAGAGATAAGTGGCGTTTTCTTGTATCAGAAGCCAAGACCTCATTCAGGTTGCTTGACTTGTGTTTTTTTTTGTTACTAAGTTTTCTTTACCTTTTTGTGTCCTCGTCTGATGCCTCTGTGCTTTCATCTTCATCACTTGTGAATCTTCTTCTTCTTGCTGGTTTCTTTTGTCGTAGAGGTACAGTTCTTTGGCCAGGACGTTTTGATGGAGGGGGTGGGGAACCTTTTAGATCACTATCACTATCGGAACTGTCAGAATTCCAAGAGCCACTAAAATGTATAAATTATTAGTTAATTAAGTAAATTTAGAATGTAAATGGTAAAAATAACATATCTGACTCAAGCATTAATATAATTGAGGGTAATTTAGATTAATTGTAGTGAATAGTTGTTAGTATTTTTTTTCTTCTATTCTTCTAACATTCAAATAATTTAGAACATTTACATAATAATTACCTCTTCTTTCTTCCTTTGTTGTTGTTACCCTTTCCTCTTTCACTTGAATCACTATCAGCAATTTTGAGTCTGTCTGGTTCTTTTCTGGATCTATTAGATCTTCTAATTCCATAAATGTCTGGATTATCTTCCCATAAGTCTGATTTAACTTTGCTGTGGTTGTTCTGAGACCGAGACTTAGAATTTGTGTCATTGTCAACATCTGACCAATCTTTATCACTGTTTTGCTCAGACTTTGTTGAATTCTGATTGTTGAACTTTGGAGAAGATTTTGTGTCATCACTGTGATGTGAACCTTCAGCACCCGATGATTTTTCTGATCTGGACCTTCCACCTGACCCAGAGCCAGAGGAACTGGATCCACTGTCACTGCAGAATTATTGTTTAATTATTAACCAGCTTAGAGTAACAAAATCTACAGAGAAAACAATGTAAGTAAGTATATACCTTTCACTTCCAGAGCCGGATGCGCTAGAATCACTTTTCTCTCCCTTGTCACTCCTAGATTCGCTACCAGATTCATTCATTGATCCCTTCTGTAACAATAGGTAAAATATGAAAAAATAAGCCTGGCTCTCAGATATTGTTGCTCAAGGTTTTGCTGGTGGGCACATGTGGTGACTTATATAGCCAACCTTGGCTTAAAGGTGCAGAAAAGTGCATATCAATCAAGACATCAATATTAAAATTATCTTTATCAAATAGTCCAGTAGGGTTTTATTTTTATTTATTATTACTATAAGGCAGATAAATGCATGATTAACTCGTAGACGTAACACCCTTTAACAGCGGCCAACTACGCTATCAGGATGGAGTACATCCATCCATCCGTCCATCTGGAAAACAAGGTCTACTTAGTGTGCGTAAAGGGGCCTTTAGACGCTGTATAAATCATCTCAAAACGATCAATCAGATCTGAAATAATTAATTGGTCGGACTAACACACATATTTTTTTAACCTCTTCTAGGTGGGCCGAGATAATTATTTGCGGTTTTTTTTTTAGACCTCATTAACCTGTACAATCTTTGGTGGGCCGATCGGCTTACCGTAACAATGAGTTTTAATTGTTATTTTCAAGGTAATAAAAAAACTGATTAAGCAGCCTCGATTTTGAAAGTCACATCTCAACTATGACTGATTTTTTTAAATAATTGTCAGGCCCATTCACATTTTTCTAGTGTATGAAAGATTTAAACCGTAAGCGTAAATCTTGTATAAAACTGTAAGAAAACAAATATAAATTAGTTTTATATTTTTATTAACCCGGCGATACTCGCTACCTATTTTCAAGCACAAACACTCGCTACCGGGTAAAAAATACCACAGTGTTGAAATGGCCCTATTTGAGAAAATAAGAAACTATTTTAGTTTCTAATGATTCAGTAGTGTTATTACAAGCATTTTTCATAAATAAAACGATGAACTGAAGTTATAATGTTGATTTATTTGAAATAAAAGCTTATCCTGAAATAATCAACAAAATTAGAACTTTTTTGTCACAATATTCAAAAAATCAACAAAAATAGTACTTCTTAGCAATTACCCAAAATTGAGATCAATATCAAAAATAGACTTATTACTTAGCAAAATAATAACAAAATGAAGGCACCTTTGCAATAAAAGAACTTTGACAAAATCGGCATCAAAGTAACTGCTTCACCCTGTTACAGCAGTCACCACAAATTGGAGTCATATGCTCGCGGCATATCTTTTTGATGGACAATTCGCAGGCAATTTTCGTTTTCTGGTCTTTCTCCAATCACATACAGCACAACGAGAAGCAAATAATGGCAGGCAGGAACCTAAATAATTATCTCCAAATCTGAGTCTGCTTCTTGCTCAGTTTCACTTTCGTGTTCGCTGTGCACCTCATTATCTTCTGCTCCCAAAACATTTTCTTCCCCGCTGTCTTCTTCCTGAAGCAATTCTTCTATTTTTGCATCTGCCAGTGGATGATTCATCTTTTTATCGGTCAAAAACAAAAAAATACAATAGCGAACATATCGAAAATAAAGTGACAAGAACCGTCGCTACCGGGTATTTTTCACCCATACTCACTTTACACGTCCGTTGACACCAAACAACGCGACCAACTAAACCGTCACTTGGGCAAGGGGTGTGTTTACTATCGCGTTGAAGCTACCTAGAATCATGTGGACCGGAAGCGCACAGAATAAAAGATGTAAAGAAATTCAACCACTCTGGGGTATTTTTTACCCAGTAGCGAGTACCGCAGGGTTAAGAATTACAATTATTATCAATTAGGTACGTATATAAAATTTGTTATCAGAAAAAAATCAAATTACTTAACCATAACATTTTTTTAATAATCAATCTTCCAATTCTATCAGACTTATGAAACAAGAGTTATCAGAGTTTTTATAAAACTTGGAAAGGGTTTCACCCCTTCTGCTAAATACGCCAGAATTCTGACGATGTGCATGTTAATAAAGGGCGAAATAATACAAGGTATTACTACTATGTATCATAAAAAATTCTTTGTACTTTCTAGTGATGAATCTTCAATAGTTGCAACCCATGTAACAGTGTACCGTCTCACTTTTTCTTGACGTTTGTGAGAATAAAATATAGTTTTGTTATAAAAATAGTCTTTCTTCCTAAATATGAAAAGATTAGTCAGGCAAGAAGCATTTTTAATTATTGTACACTAGCAATGAGTGAAATAGACGAACCCAACCCTACTAGTACAGTAGAACTTTCTCATTATACAGCCACAGTTACCCAAGCTGGACCAAAGTGATACTTCTAATGAAAATGAACAATATATTGACTCCCAAAATACAAGAATAAACACACAGGAACTATCAATATTAGAAAAAGGACTATGTTTTGAAGTTTTTACGTCAAAATGTTGGGTCTAATGTTAAAAAAACATTTTTTAAAGGAACATTGATGGTGTCCCAACTATTCTAAAGAAACTGAAGGCCCCTATGCGGGCTGTGGATGTCAGCAAACGAAAATACATTCAAAACATAACCTCAAATAGTCCCACAAACAAACAGTACTCATTCAAGCTCAATTTCAAAGCCAAATTGCGAAAAGGGGCCCATTTCCAAAACAATTTTCAGTGGCCTCTGTAGAAAGATTACGTAACACAGTTTCTTTGAAAACAGGTTTTTCATAAGGGAAACAACATTTTCATACATAAATTCACTAAAACGTAGTGTAAACAATCGAGTAAACCCCTAAAAACAGTACTACGTCTTAAAAATTCACCCTCTTTCAGGGCCACACCCTTCACTTCCAGAACATTCTACATTAATTCAGGGCTTGATAAATAGGAATCACATATTGTATTCGGTAAAAACAATGCTGAAATAGTAATAAAACACTCACCTGGTGCATTTTGCGGAAAATAGAATGAAATCACTAAAACTTATATAATAAGAAAGTTAGAGCTTAATGAATTTATCTAACTCATTACGAAAAAACTGATAATTCACTTTTAGATTTATTTGTATGTTTATTTGTTGTGTGAGCAAATAAAATCACGAAAAATAGTTTGCTGCAAAATCTCGTTATGCGTCGCCATTTTGTCGTCGCATGAATCTGCTGACGACGGAAACGAAAACCCGAATTTTTCTTTCACAATTTTGATACAAATACGATAAAAGGAAACAACAAACACTAAAAAAACTAAAAACGAAACTCTGAAGTTGTAGCAAATACTCCGTTCTACTCTAGGAACGTGTGATCACCGCACACTTGCAGCGAAACTCGAAAGCCACAGCCATATTGCAGCAGCCAGAGGTGAAAAAAAAAATGAAAATGTCGTAGAAACGATGTGGCCAGCTTCTAAAACTACGTAACTTCCGGTAAGGTAACCCTCATTTGCAGACGTAGAGTCTGACAAGCGAGTCGTGGGACACGATTTATTTCGAATTCTTCATATGGCCACACTGCTGACTGTCAAATTTCAACTGCAAGTAGTACAGCCGAAACAGTTTGATACTCGTCCTAGATTTAAACAAGAAAAAACTTTTGTATGTAATCAACATAATTTTACCTTTGTTTTAGTATGTACCTACATACAAGCCTCGTCGCCTGCTCCGTGCAACCTACTACCTGAGTCCCAGGAAACCCAGCCAGTTACTGAGCACGTCTTGAATTATTATTGATTAACACCCATTATTTCCGATTTGAAACTTACATCCAGTTAAAAGAGAAACTGACGTAGAACGAAACTAAAGATGGCTTTTATCGATTTTGTTACCTAACGAATACAGGAGAACAAGACTTCTCCTCAGGAAGTTCAGATCTATGGACTAGTAATGATGAATCGAGTTCCAGCGACGATTTAAAAGAAGTACGTGGCAAAAACTTCTACTTTGTAACTACTTCGCAAAAATATGTATTATACACAAAAAAAAAATCAATGTTGCTTTTGATGTTGTTAATGTTTTCGTTTTGCTTATATTTATGTTTCGACAAAATTCATTGGAGACTCCAAACTAATTAAACAAATAAACAAGTTAAGCAAAAGTATCAAGACGGTTTATTCAGACTTTATCTAGGGTTAACAGCTAATAGTTTTTTTTGTATTTGTATTACTCACACTGATCCTAATATCACTCATCATAGATCTCGGACTTGTCCTTGTAGCGATCGGACGTCCGATGTCTGGCCAGCCGGATGTTTCTATCAGCCGCGGATGTCCGCGGACAGTGAGTGTGATCGGGTGCGTGACAAGTTAGCGCACGAACGCGTGAAAGTGCACATCGCGCCGACTAAATAGAAAATTTAATTAATAATAATGTAACTCCTAACCTGTTGATAAATAAATAATTTGTAAATCGATGATCTGTGACCTTTGCAAGATTTATTTTTCCCAACGATCTGCCGAAAAAAGGCATACCTACCTATTATTATAGTATAAAACTATTCAGTGTGAGCCGATACTGTCTTTGCCGATACTGTTCTTAATTTATAAATGGAGACCTGGGTAATACAATAATAGTCATACATAACACACCGTTCGTGATCATATCATTTACCATTCAACTTTGGATTTTTAATGAAAAAGACAAGTGTGTCCTATGTGAGACTGTTGAGGAGGTTCAAAACTATTTCGTAAAGTAACTACGTAGTGCGGTCTCATCAAATTTCTCAGAAAAGAGCGTGACAGACCATTACTTAAGTATTTACTTATGCTTCATACATACGTAAAGGTTTATCTTAGCGATTAATCTGTGCAGATCATTTTGCGCAGTTTTATCGATCGTGTGTATGAAAAATCGTCGATAACACTGCTATACAGTAATTTTGCGGCAGGGGTACCTGAAGTCGATTTTGTATAAGACAAGTGTGCTGATAACGGAAACAATAACAGAATTGTCAAATTGACCCCAGTTTTTGAGATAAACGCTTCTAACATTTTTCCTAAAAGTTTCCCCAATAAGTTGATCAAGAAATATTTAGAAAATATTTTTATTGTTTATCTTTACAAAAAATACACAAAAATAATAGTTAGAGGATGCTCTTAATTAGAATAATAAATGAAGATCGTGGAAAACTTTTTCTTTGGGATTTTCTCTTATTTACTTTGTCAGGACAATCTCTTTTCAAGGTCCAGCAATAGTCAGCCATTATATGGCTGTCCCATCGACCTTGGTATCTTTCTTCCATGATCCTGATATCCTGATGGAACCTTTCTCCTTGTTCCTCACTGTAATCACCCAGGTTATCCGGAAATCGGTCCAAATGGCTGTGTAAGAAATGATTTTTTATGCTCGTGTTAACTCCTACTCTGTTAAAATTTTGTAGCATTTTTGCAACTAGTTCTTGATATTCCGGCGCGATTGCCCAAAAAGTTTTTTGCTACCAAAACAAAGCTTAACCATGCTTCAGACTCTATCTGTGTCATGTGGGTTACAAACTCAGTGTCTTTTATCAGTGTACGTATTTGCGGTCCATCAATGATGCCTGCTTTTAATTTTTCCATGCTAAGGGCTGGAAATTGCACACATATTTGAAACAATTACCATTCTTATCAATAGTAATGAAAATAAAGCAAAATAAATAAAGCAAAAACTATTAGGATCGTTGATAGAAGGTTCACGTGGAAAACTCATGTTTTTGCAAGGTAAAATGCACTTTAACACAAATAATTCGATAAGAACTGATAACTTCAGGGTCTGATAGCTATTAAGTGAAGCAGCTGTTGTAACTAAATTCGTGAAAACATAACAAACATAAGTGAAAACAAATCAATGAACCACAATTTTGGTAGGGTAGTTTGATATTTTTCAATTATTTCTTACGTTCCGTTTATCTCAATAACTAGAGTGAATCAAAATTAATTAAGCATGCAGCGTGTATGTCTATTAGGAGTATTAACAAAAACCATTAACAAAATCCCTGCCGCAGATTTTTTATTTTTTTGTATAGTAGTGTAATCGTTCATCGATGGCAGTTGCAATTTTTATTAATAAATCGTTGTCGATTGCGTTTGCAAATTTTTATCGTCACGTGTGAACGGCGATACTTCACGGGGCTTGCTAGTGCAGTGCACATCGCTTTCAAAGCAAAGCTTTGCAAAGCCATTAGATTTAAATATGAATCCTCATTCATCCCTAAATAGTCACGCCAATCCTTCGGAGCGAATTTTAACTCATTTAACAAGTTCGTATGAGAAAATAGCTTCATTTCATGAGCCAGTCTTTACACCGTAGACTCAATAAATCGATAAATCGTTAGGTACGTATTTATGAGCCATTAGTGAAATTCTAAATTAAGAAACCAGCTCTAAATGACAAGCTGCAATCGCAATCGGTCTGAGAGCAAGCTGTTGCTATCTCACCTTAATGTTAATAACTTTTGTTTTATTGACTATGTTATTAACTTTGGTATAAATATTTCAGTCCATATTAGCACGACTATCATAAAAAAGTTGCTTTCCAAAAAATCCAGCTTTATAACACTCAGTACGTTTTGTTTTAAGTTCTATGATGTGACAATTTTGCCTGAATTGTTTGAGTTATTATGTAGACTAAGTTTTGTATATGTTATAACTTGTAGTTACAACGGGGCTGATAATGGTCACCAAGTAACATAAGCGCCTAAAAATTATTTATTAAAAAAATTGTCGTCCCTTAATAAACCTGTATTTACAAAGTGAAATTCATCAAATGGAGACTCAAAATAGGGTCGTTTTATATCAATTTGATACTTCTCTTTTTTTCTTGGACAACAAAATATTGCAGCAGCTATCACAAATTGAATAAATTTGTTCTCGTTGTCGCTGCTCTACATGATTTTCCGCCAAAAAATTTTGACTAAATGAGAAAAATACATCTGAACAACCAGCGCGCGGCGCCGGCGTCTGGAGAAGCTCTGTACAGTCTTCGGTCGCGGCTGACAGCCGCGGCTTTTCAGACGCATCCGATAATATGTACCAGGCTTCATTTTCATGTCAACGTCAAGTTCAGACTGACCTTCGACACTCAGTTTGGACCAAGTGCCTTATTACAGTGCCACCAAGTTATCTGTTCAGGTGGGCAAAATTGTAACTAACTGATTATTGTAAGTCCTGTTCCCCATTTTTTGTTTTATTTATTCACTTACTAAGATTAAAAATATATTTTCATTTAAATTGAAAGACGGGTTAAAATATTCTCATTTTTCTAGGTAAATTTCTTAATTGTTACTACTAAATTCTTCACTAGCACCGCTATCAACTGGACAGATAAGATGACGGCACTGTACGTCCATGATCCAAACCATGATTTGGACACTGTATATTTTTCACTGAAGTATCAGAATGCTTTCGTTAGAGTGCGACAAGTGAGTCGTGGCACAAGCCTCTGGCGGGAAATTTAAAAATCTTTTAGTTGTTAACCCAGTCTGAATAAACCATCTGGATACTTTTGCTTAGCATGATTATTTGTTTAATTAGTTTGGAGTCTCCAATGAATTTTGTCCAAACATAAATATAAGCAAAACGAAAACATTAACTACATCAAAACCAACATTTCCACTTCACCAAAAACAGGGATTATAAAGATGCACCACATTCTGAACCATAATCAAAATCTGATTCAAGAAATTCAATGCCTTGTTTCATAGCGCAGTAAAATTAATTATAAATGAAACATTGGGCTGGCGAAGGCGTTTTCCTGACGTGTCCCACACACACCTTGCTTTAAGGAACCTTCCTTTTTTTATCCTCCTCATTGTATTAACACTAACTTCTGCAATAATAATAATTATTATTGTGTTAGTTGGCAGATTATTATCACCTAATAACTGGATTAAGACGTAATCATATCTTTTTTCTTATCATCTTTGAATTCTTTGACTAATGTTTTAAAACAAACATGAATTATTTCTTGTTGTAAGGTCTGTCGGATGACGAAAATTTTAAAGGTCATCACTAACACGTCTGCGATCCGCGATCTGACGCGTCAGATCGAAGACTTAGTGATGACGTTTAAAATTTTCGTCATCCGATAGACCTTACAACAAGAAATAATTCATGTTTGTTTTAAAACATTATTACTCTTATGTACGTACTTAAACATAGGTAAAATTATGTTGAAAAGAAACATTTTTCTTGTTTAAATCTAGGACGAGTATCAAATTGTTTGGGCTGTACTACTTGCAGCTGAAATACGTTTGACAGTCAGCAGTGTGGCCATATGAAGAATTCGAAATAAATCGCGTCCCACGACTCGCTTGTCAGACTCACATCAGACCATGGATTTATATACAGTGCCACCATCTTATCTGTTCAGTTGATAGCGGCGCTAGTGGAGAATTTAGAAGTAACATTTAAGAAATTTACCTAGAAAAATAAGAATATTTTAACTCGTCTTTCAATTTTAATGAAAATATATCTATAAATATTAGTAAGTGAATAAATAAAACAAAAATGGGGAACAGGATTTACAATTAGTTAGTTACAATTTTGCCCACCTGAACAGATAACTTGGTGGCGCTGTACTTAGAGGTTCATGCATTAGACTACGTTACGACGTACATTAGATGTGCCTAAAAAAATACGAACTCACGCTGGCTGGCAACCTTAGAATAAGGACTTATTCTGAGCTGGCAACATTGGAGTGGAGTGATGGGAGCATGGCTCCTCAGACAGAATAAGTAAATAAGTAAAATCAAAATTTCTCTTGTAAATTCCCTCCTTCTTCCCATCCTAGACTACGCCGATGTCTGCTACCTTGATCTCTCGCAGGAATTCTTAAATAAACTCGATCGTCTGCAGAACTCCTGCATTCGATTTATCTTCGGTCTGCGCAAATTCGATCACGTGTCAGAATTTCGCACCAGATTGAATTTTTTTCAAACCTTCGAATTCTTTGCACCCTCTTCTCTATTCTTAATGATCCCAACACCCCTCAATACCTCAAGTCACAATTTGCCTTCTTATCCTGCACACATAGCAGAGAACTCCGTTTCTCCCAAAATCTTCTTCTTTGTACCCCCTCTCACCACTCTGGTTACCTCTCTAGCTCATTCAGTGTCTCAGCCGTTCGTCTATGGAACGCTCTCCCTGATAATATCCGCAAAGCCTCGGAATTCTTTTAGCCTCTCTCGTGTTAAGGATCTTTCAGCTGTATGTCCTTTACTATTACACTTATATGTATATGTGTATCTATGGATATGTAAATATATAATTTCGTATGTGTGGTGAAATATTTTTCATATCCCTTGTTTTCTCTTACGTAATGTGTAGATAAGTATATTATTAATTCGGCTCATTGTATACTATTATAATATATATTATATTACATATGTTATTTTATTATAATTATATCTTATTATATGTGTAAGTCTATGATAATGTATAAGTTTATTTAATGAACCATAAATAAGTATGTTTGTATATTTGTTTAATTACTTTTGCACGCCTACCATCACTTTACCTCCTGCGGTTGACTGGTAGAAAATGCTAATAGCATTAAGTCCGCCGCATTGTACTATATTTTAATTTTTAAATGTGAGTGCAATAAAAGTATTAATAATAATAATAAGGTTATTCTGAGGTACGCTCTCAGATTATGAACTTATTCTGAGGGTACGCTACGTCCTCAGAATAATCTGAGGCTACGTCTATGCACGAAATGAAAAATCAGAGCTTAGAGCAGAGAGCAGTAGAGAGCACATTACAAATCACAGATTAAAGGTACTGCTAAGAGAAGTAGGCAGGCATAGGAGAATCATTAAAGCCCATTACACAATGAAACAAATAGGATTTAAGAATAAGAAATAAGGAACAAGAAATGGGGGAATAGCGGAACCCAGCAATGGCAGCACCGTTGAGCAAGACACAATCAAGAATAAGGAATAAGCAATAAGAATAAAATTTCCGTCGCGGTGGGAATCTGTTCCTTATTTCTTATAGCCAGCCAATCGCAGGGCATTTTTTCAACGAACTGTCGTGAGTGTTAGTGCTGCCACCTTGCCCAAGGAAAAAGTAGCTAAACCTTAGTAAAAAAGTGGCTAGTTACCAATAAATAAAGGCCTAAGTGGCTAAACAAAATAATACTTTAAAGAGTTGCTTTCAAAAACTACTGGCGATGTCGAAAAAGAAAAAACATACAATCAAGTTTGTCTAGTTGCAAGTTGCAACCAAGTTAGGAATGTCTTTCAATACCATAATCTGCTTTATCATCAATATATATAGATTAATATGAAAAAACGCCATGACATTAATGAAGAAGAAAGATGTAACACAAAAGTAACATATTGGGTCGTGTAACATGGAGGTAACATAAGAGGGCCAAAAGTAACATAAAATGTTACTTTGTAACATTCTGGCAACGCTGCACTCGTGCTTCGTGCACACGCCAGCCTGTGATTGGTTGAATATTGTAGCCTATCGTCTATTGTGTTTTGGTTGCTGTGCTATTTCTTATTCCTTGTTCCTTATTGGAACCGTTTTTTAGACATTAGACCGTGTGTGTCGTTTTTAATGAGCCGTTTTCAGAAGAACTAAAAAAAAAATCTAACGGCTGTCAAAGGAATGCAATTTTGGACCTCAGCCCAATAGCCATGTGTGATACATCATAAAATAGGTCTCAGCGAGCTGAACAAAAGTTACTATGACGCTAACAGCCAAATGTTTGTCCTTTCGGAGTTATATTTTATTGAAAATGTTAGTTTTTTTTCTTTATTTTGGTAAAACATAATTTTTGTTTAACTGATTCACATCCCTAATATGTCAAACCATCCGCTGAACCCTACGTTCCGTAATGCGATGAAATCGATTACAGTGCGAATCCGACCAAATTTAGTAGTCCCAAAGTATCTTGCACAAAGTAGGGTTTTTGTCCCTATTGCACTTTTATGGATTCGCGCTGTAATTGATTTCATCGCATTTCGGTTTACACCCTAAGTGTCAAACAAAGCAGTGTGACCAGATTTAGTAGAATTCTGCGATTTTAGCAGAATACGGCCTCCAATTTACAGCTTAGCATATTATGTCGCAGAATGTAAAAAGTTGGCAGATTTTAGCAGAATAAAAAAACATATGTTTTAGTTTATAGTAGATTAGTTTAATAGATTGTTATTTAAGTTTTTATGTTGCTGTATTTGTTTTGTTTTAATATTTAATCCTCCTCATACTAAGTTAATGAAAACAAGTCTAGTTTTTGCTTGCGAATTGTATGAGTATTTTTTTGTACTCTAAATACATACAACGCGCATGCGAAAACAAGTATGGGGATTTCCCCGGTTTAGCCATTTTTTGGCTACATCTAGCAGATTTTCAACGGTTTTAGCTACAAATAGACGGTGTTTGCCACTTAGCAATATTTAGCAACTTTTAGCTATTTTTGGCTAAGTTTCCTGATTGTAATTAAAGTACATGGGAACCTCTCTAATAAATAAAAGGCAAATGGGACGAGTGGACGACCATTTCTATTAATCTATGGTTTAAGTAGGTAACGTGGGCAATACAGGTGGGCAACACAGCTGACCATTTCGGGGGTTTCCCGATAGTTAAATTTTTTACGCAACTTGAATCGACCGAATGAAGAACACGTCACGTATAAGGTTAAAAAATTTTGTTCAAGAATTCAGTACAGTTTGTCCAGAAAAAGTAGAAATTAAAGAGAACGGTTTTGCTCAGACTTTTTGTCAGTGTTTGTTCATAGCTTGCGTTTACAAGCATTATATAAATTGAAAACTTGAGCTATTACATCAAATAAGGTGCCGTAATAAGGACGCCGTCTGCCCGTCTACCGAACACGGGTTTACGCCACCAGCGCACAGTGTTTTTTTATCCCCAAAAAAGTGACATCCTCAGTTTATTGCTCTAATTGATTCAGCTATGTGTTTAAATGACACGAGTAGAACTCCCAGGAGTCCAATGATCATAGTTTTTTTTTTTAAATCAAAAAGTTTTCGTTACCTTCGTAGTAATAAAATAAGAAAAAAAATCCTGTAAAAAAATCTATGAAGGTTTGAATGATCGTTGTGTCTTGGGTGTTTAGAGCTATTAGAGGCACATATTAAGAGCTATTAATTTGTTGAAACTTTGCCTAATAACGAAGCAATAACTGTTTTCATAGTTTTTGGTTTTTATTTTTTATTTATTTTTAGACTTTCAAATAGAGCCTCTGGTTACAACAGACTCGTTCTTTATTATGAGTAGCACATACGATAAAATTTGCACGTTCTAACAACGCGGTTTTTTGGAGATATGATTTAACTAGCTGTGCCCCGCGGTGTTACCCGCGGTTCATCGATTTTCCCGTAGGAATAAGATATTTCCCCGCGGTAAAACGTAGCCTATGTTTTAATCCAGGGTATCGGCTAACTCCATACCAAATTTTATTAAAATCCGTCCAGCCGTTTCAGCGCTAAAGACTGACAAACATATAAACACACACACAAACTTTCACGTTTATAATATTAGTGTGATTTGTTTCCAAGTTCAAATATGCAAGTCAGGGTTGTCACAAAGGTCTATTTCATTTACACTTTGTGACTTGTTTACGTTTTTTTTTATCATGGCTTAAAGTTGTCAGATTTTTTGTTTTTGCAAGTACCTAGGTACTTAACCACTTTTTTAGGGTTCCGTAAATAAAGGGTGCCGGACGGGTCCTATTATTCTGCCTCCGATGTTTGTCTATCGGTCTGTTCGTCAGTCGGTCTGCCCGACCATCAAAGGTTGTATCTTTGAAACCTTAATAGGTAGCCACCTTAAAAGGTTTACAACATGTTTTCTATGGCGAATTACTTATAGAGTGATAAAAATTAGAGGGTCTCTATACAACAATCGTGTTTATTTGCAGGTTTTGGTTTTTGCTCTTGCTTTTGATCTTAAAAACGTAGATACATGTTGTTGTCGAAGTTAGTGTGATTGTAGGGCTTATATTTTATGTGATATAATTACACATAATAAGAAATGATTAAGTGCAACTGCTCGTAGCCTGGGCTGCCTGAGTGATCTTAAACGATCACCAAGGTTAAGCAACATACGGCGCGTTCAGTCCATGGATGGGTCACCATCTTTGACTAACGCTAGTGGCATTTTTCCGAGCGGTTCCGTCTTCGCAAGGCACGTTAAGCAGTTGGTGCCGGCTGCCGTCAACTTCGAAAAACTTCGGACAGTAAGACCAGCCACTAGTCTTACAAGCCTCCACCAACCCGGACTTGGCCCCCGTGGTGGAGTATGGCCCATACCTCAGGGAAGAGACCCGTGCCCCTTGGTGGGGACATAATGGGTTGATGATGAAGTGCAAATGTGACTCACGCATTTTGGGGTCCGTACAAATAGTGTTTTTTTTCAAACCCTTAAGTATTAGGCTCAAAAACTTAGGTGGTGATGATGATGATGATGATGACGATGATGACGATGATTATGATGATGATGACGACGACGATGATGACGACGATGATGATGATGATGATGATGACGATGATGATGATGATGATGGTACGGCGAAGCCCTTGGTACATATAAACTTGGCCGTTTTTTTAGGACTCCTCAAATGAGTCATTTTGATTTGTCAGTATGACCGGAAAATCATCTTCCTCATTTAAAATCTCATCTACATCCAACGAATCTTCACCGACCATTTGTATCGCTTTCTTTAGGAGGCTGCAGAAGATTTTGCACTCCTCATTTAAAATCTCATCTACATCCAACGAATCTTCACCGACCATTTGTATCACTTTCTTTAGGAGGCTGCAGAAGATTTTGCACAGCTGCTGGCAAAGGCAGACGTGTTGAACATTTTCTGCGTCTGCGAAGGCCCATCATTGAAATTAAAGGATCTGAGTGCTTATACTGAGTTCTTTTATTCACTTTCAATAGCGTGAGTGACAAAAGGCGCGCTTTGTCACTCCTATACATATTACAAACGCTCTCGCTTGCGAAAGTGAATGAAAAAACTCATTATAAGCACTCTGATGACTCCAAAGCTCGATGAAACAGATCAGTTATAGTTGTGACTCTGTCCATCTTTCTGCAATGACGCTCTCTATCTCGGTGCCAGAATTTATTACGGGATTCTGCAGTCTGTTCTGACAGCATCCCTATTGGTACGGAATGAGCGTCTATACTATAATGTCACCACCATGTACCAGAATGTTGTGTGTTGTTACTGTCATGGGGTGCCAGTGCCATATGAATACATATATTTTTCAACTAGTGAGCGACAGAACATGGCAAGCTTGTTTCTGTCTATTGGCAAGTCGGAATTTATTGTCACCAAAATAATGTGCAGTTCGTCTACAAGCCATGTTTGTAGACCCAGAATATTGGCAAACAAATGTCGGTACTTGTCTGAAAGTGCAATTCGCGCAGTGTTGCCATCATTTGGGGTGCCAGCATTCGGACGAACAACATCCACTAATAACCCTATTTGTCACCCTGAATACGAAGTTTTCTTTGTTCCACAAGGCGACCTTCATCTGATTTTTTTTTATTCTCCATTTTTGCACAGCTGGATCTTTTTTATATGCTAGGTGAATTGTCTGTAAAAAATGTGATAAAGCTGAAATATTTCCGGAATAAGTCAAAAACTGTGATTAACCTGGTAGATGGCATGTGTTACGGAAACCTGTATTTGAATAAAATATGTATTGGCTCTTGAAATACGTTTATATGGCTAGCTAATCCATTTCAGTGTTAAAAAAAGACGGATATATTTTTTTTTCGGGTACGTACGAACAAACAATTATAAAATCGAAGGTCAATTTGAGTGATAACCCTGATCAAAATATTTAAAATTAAATATCTCCAAAAAACCGCGTTGTTAGAACATGCAAATTTTTTCGTAGGTGTAACTCATAATAAAAAACTAGTCTGTTGTAGCCAGAGGCTCTACTTCAAAGTATAAAAATAAATAAAAAATAAAAACCAAAAACTATAAAAACAGATATTGCTTCCTTATTAGGCAAAGTTTTAACAAATTAATAGCTCTTAAATATGTGCTTCTAATAGCTCTAAACACCCAAGACACAGCGATCATTTATGCCTTCATAGATTTTTTAAAGGATTTTTTTTCTTATTTTATTTCTACGAAGGTCATGAAAACTTTTTGATTTAAAAAAAAAAATTATGTTCATTGGACTCCTGGGAGTTCTACTCGTGTCATTTAAACACATAGCTGAATCAATTAGAGCGATAAACTGAAGATGTCTCTTTTTTGGGGCTAAAAAAACACTGTGTAGCGTCGTAAACTTATCTTATGCGGTAACCTTCTTAGAGTCTCCCGTTTTGAAATTGTATGACTCGTATCGTGTTGTAAGATACCGGAAATACGCATAGTGTTCTCAAGACGGAGTCGTAGTGCCTTCAGCCAAAACAGCCAAAAACGCGGTCCGCCATTTTTGTCTATGGTTTGAAGTCCAAACTGTTGTAAACAAGTTAGTGATGGAACTCGAATCAAAAATGACGATTCGAATCGACTCGTTTCGAATCAATATGTTGATTCGAATCAATATGTAGATTTGAATCAATATGTTGATTCAAATCATTATAATGATTCGAATCGATACGATGATTCGAATCAATACGGAGACATAATATGCATTGAAAATACTGATAAAATGTACCTATAAAAATAATAATTTTCAATGTAAATGTTTAACACACCCAATTATTTTCCATGTTTTCATCAAAATTTAGTTATTATTTTAATAAGTAAAGGAATGTGTCCATTATATGAAATTTATTTATTTATTTATTTATTCAACACTGATTTTCACTTACACGCATACACTCACACACTTACAGTACTTAGGCCCAGTTTCTCCAAGCTCTGTTAATGGTCTAACAATCTGTTACATCTTCTGACGGACTGTTAAATGCTGTCGAGTGTCCCACCACGCTCTAATGGACCATTAACTTCTTTAACAAAGCATCAAATCTAATCCTGGCATTGGAGGTCCGTTAAAACATTAACAGTCGATTTAGTTCCGTCAAAACTGTCAAAATGGACGCTGCCTACAATATTATTTTTGAAAATAAAGATGTTTTAGAAAATTTGGATAATTTGGAGCACGTTATACGCCGTCCTAAGATTTTCAAAACACAGCGTGACTACTTTGACGAATACGCTGACCTGGGCCTTAATTCTGTTGGTGCGTTATAGTTCGATGACAGATCCACGGTCACGCGACGTCTTTTTCCATACGATTGACGCCTACATTGCTTGATTTGAGTTTGCGCGTAGACTTGAAGCGGCAATGAAACTAAATCGCCACGTTCATCCAGTTGTCATTGTACTACAATGCATTAACAGAATCTAGGCCCTGGACTTCTGCAGCCATCCTTCGTGTTTCATAGAAGTCGTAACGGCGTTTGCTTTTTTTTATTTTCCACTACATCTTTGTTCTTTGACACTAAATGGGTGAGGATATCCTTTTCGTTAGCAGAAAAATTGGGTTATCATGATTTCTTAGACATCCCTTGTAATTTAATTTAGAAAACGCACGAATTTGACAAAATCACAACAAAACAAACCAGAAAAATCTTTTCACAACCTCAAAAGCGTTGAACCACAGACGCAAATGTTTAACGTTTGACAGGAATTTGAATGACTGGTTTGCGCTTCATTCACGTAATGCTTGATTTACTAATGGTCTGTTAAATTTAGCTCATAGGACATGGACATTTTAACATTGCTTTAACATCCTTGTTAGTTTTGACGGCTGATTTATAAATGCCGCGTTTACCACTAACAAACAGAGTTTGATGAAACCGGGTCTTAAGGTCACAAATGTTTGATACTTGAAGCATGTAATGTATTTTTTTTGTCAACGCTTTTTCGTTATCACCGTGTTAAAATGTCTTCTGAAAAAACTTATCCAGCACAACTCTTTCACTTATTCCACTCTGACCAACTGAACTATGAACTAAAACTCTACTACTATTTTTATTTCTAACAGAGATATGAGGTAGTTTTGGGAAGTATTTGTGTTGAATGGTTTTGAAATGTGTTTAAGATGGTATTGGAATATTCTTAAACCACAATTTATCCTTGCACATTATTTGATTTGAGATAATGTTTAGCAAGGTTTTGGACTGTATTTGGTATTATTTAGAAATCATCGATAAAAAAACATCCCAAACGCATCCCAAAACCATCCTAAAACATACCAAAACCATCCTAAACATATCCCTAAATCATTGCTAACATATTTCAAAACCATTCCAAATACGTACTAAAACGCCTTAAGCGGTCGTCTGCGGCTATGTCCATATTTGCACAAAACAATAGATTTTCTATTGTTTTTCTAATACTGCATACAAACAAAAACATCCTAAAACTATCCCAATTATACACCCAAACATTCTAAACACATATCAAAACTGTCCCAAACACATGCAAAAACCATCTTAAACACATCCCAAATCCATCCTAAATTCATTTCAAAACCATCTAAACACATCCTAAAAAAACAAATAATACATCCATTTCAAAGCGATCAAAACAAAAAGTTATAATCGAAAGCAGGTAACAATAATGCAGTGGAATGTAGAATGGAAAGAACCAGTTGACAAGTTCGGTTGGTCAGAGTGGACTAAGCCCTTTAAACACCAATTCACTTTAAACACTTTCTAAAAAACTTCATAGTTTAACATAAGAAAAAGTTAATACCTTATCAGTAACATAGAAGCAAGACAAAACTAATGTTTTAACTGTTAAAAAAAAAACTTCAACAAATCCTACTTGTCTCATCGGTCAGATAAGATTGCCGCGCAATGAATGATTCGAGTAAAAAATCTGATTCGAATCAACTCGACCATTCGAATCAACTAAAATTCTCATTCGACTCAAGTTTTTACCGTCGTGATTCGAATCATTCGAATCAAAGGTGATTCGAGTCTCATCACTAACAAAGTTTGACATTCAACATAGGTAGAGTTCGTGCCACTTTTATTGTTATGGCCTTAAGGATTTTACTGTGGGACTTGTTTGGTGAAACGATCTTTACCTAGTCCAAAAAATCTGTTAGTGATCTGTGAGCATAGTGAAATAACAACAACGCAACCATGATTTCATCGAGTTTACATGCAAAATATATCAATTATCATTATTCGAGAATGCAAAAACACGTCAATAAAGACCGCCGGAAAGTCGCGGATTCGTGTAGGTACCTACCCAGTGAAATAAACATACGAAAAACTTGGCTCAAACTTGCCAAGAGAGACCCCGATTCTTTATCGACTGAAACTTGGGTGTATTTATGTGAAGATCACTTCAATGTAAGTCCTGTAATATCAATGTACATAAACTTTTTTTAGCTGTAACAATGCTTGGTTTGATTTGGTTTAGTTTTGGCAAATCGGTACTATCTGCTTCCACGAATCCAGCGTCCATGATTGCGCTTATCAAGAAAATTATAATACACTAACTGCACAGGAAGAGTTTTTGCAAAAACACTAAATCCAATCCAAATCACAGTCAAACCTACGCACGCACGACTGACAGATGTTTGTTTACAACCAAAGGTGCTTTCAAGATGGCGGATAGTGTTTTCACCGTTCCGATTTAAAGGCGAATAATATTTTTTTAATTTGCAAATTTTTCAGCCATCCTGCATATTTACTTAGCAAAGTCAATATATTTCGGTTTCTTACGTTAAATACTACAGGAAATATCCATTTATCGCGTCAAATTTGATACGAGGCAAGTAGCGTATTAAATAAGAAACTCAACAACAACCACAGGAACAACTTAACAATAACAGAAAACAACGTAACAAAACTTTGAGTTTTTATTTTCTTGCTTTACATGCAAGAAAATAAAAACTCAAAGAAAACTACAACTTACTCGTATCTCTAATGAAAATATTCGTGCTATGAGACCGGCAGGAAGACAAAAGAAGTACCGAAACAACTACCCTCCTGTAAACAAGATGGTGTTGGATGGCGGACATACCTGTGTAGCGTCCTAATGACAACCTTTTGTGAGATTTTTGCTTCGCGTACTTAATTATGTATGATTATAAATTTCCAGAAAACAGAATCGCTCGTAGCCTGGACTGCCTGAGTGATCTTAAACGATCACTAAGGTTAAGCAACATACGGCGCGTTCAGTCCATGGATGGGTCACCGTCTATGACTAACGCTAGTGGCATTTTTTCCGAGCGATTCCGTGCTTCGCAAGGTACGTTAAGCAGTTGGTGCCGGCTGCCGTCGATAGATGGCAGTCGTTAAGCCAAGTCAGAGGCCTTTAGGGGCGGCTTGAAAACTTCTGACAGTAAGACCAGCCACTAGTCTTACAAGCCTCCACCAATCCGGACTTGGCCCCCGTGGTGGAATATGGCCTATACCTTCCTCAGGGAAGAGACCCGTGCCCCTCGGTGGGGACATAATGGGTTGATGATGATAAATTTAAATAGGTAATGAATCGCTCATAGCCCGGCTGCCTGTGTGATCTTAAACGATTACGCAGGTTAAGCAACATGGCGCGTTCAGTGCATGGACGGGTGACCGTTCTATGACCAATGCTAATCGCATTTTTCCGAGCGGTCTCGTCAGTCGGTCGGTCGTTAAACGGCGGTCATTGAGCCAAGTCAGAGGCCTTACGGGCCGGCTTGAAAACTTCTGACAGTAAGACAAGCCACTAGTCTTACAAGCCTCCACCAAATCCGGACTTGGCCCCCGTGGTGGAGTATGGCCTATACCTTCCTCAGAAAAGAGACCCGTGGTGCCCCTCGGTGGGACATAATGGGTCAACCCATTATAAATGATAAATTTGAAATATCTGCAACTTTTATTAAAATGTTAATTATTGTCATTAAAATAATATAACATTTACTTACAGCCACATACATTTTTTCTGGCCCCACCCTCCAAAATACCTTTAAAATCTTATTATGAATTTAAATATCCAACAAGGTATGTACCAACAAGGCAATGTATTCGTTCACTAAGTGAATGAGCTAAATTACCAACTTGGGTCATCACTATTTATTTTTCGCCGACATCTGGTATCACAGCAAACGTCAAACGATACTCCGGATAGATGTACTCTGTGCTCCGAATTTGTGGATTTGAGTATATTTCTTACTTTCCCTTTTGTTTCTTTGATCTTTCGTGTTTCTACTTTAATCTTTTTATTTCTATATTTATTACCAGTGAGGCATACCGTGGTTAACCAGATTATAAAGCGCCATGTATCTGATACAATTGCCTGAAGAAATTATAATATTGATAGTAAAGAAGTTGGACTTGCAGTCCCAAATTAATTTACATGACACATGTATATATTTAAGAAAGATTATGACCCTGTATGGTGTTGTTAAGGTCTGTAATGTCCCACCAGGCCCTCTAGCCTCACCACAAGTGTTGAAACTGGACTTCTTCAAAAATATATCCGGACATCTGAAAGAGATCAATTTGTGTGCTATGCGAAAACTAACAAAAAATTTGATTCTTCCAACACTGAAAAGTCTGAAGTGCCTGGAAACCTTGGATGTTTCTTATACAAACATAATCATACCAGATCTTGTGGACATAAAAAAAGTATGTCCTACACTCAAAAACATTAGTGTCAACTTCTTATTCGGAAAATTCAAGATGGGAGTGAGGGTTCCACTTAAAGTTTTGGTGCAATGTCAGGATGTATTTGAAAACTTCGAGAATGTGGAGTTTGTTGGTGTAAAAGGTAATTTGATGCAGTCTCAACTACCATTTTATGTCCTAAGCAAAGCTACTATGCTTAATGAAGTGAAATTTACTATTATAAAAAATAATCATACTGTCTATCAGAGTGAAGATTGTGACAAACTATTTAGATTCAATCAGTTACAAATATTGTTGTTGCCATGGAATCAAGCCAATACTCAGTCCAGAAATAATGAGTTATATTCTGTCATTTTACCTATGTTAGATAAGACAAAATTTGAATATATGATTATTTACATACAATATGATATGACCGTACAGAATATTTGGGCATCGGATGTTTTTAGAAACTTTTTGGAATCAAATTATGGTGAACCACCGAGTAATCTCGAAAGGTTTGAAGCCCTAGATTTAAGTAAGAACATACATATTTTTATTTGGAATAAAGAAACAACAGCATTTAATGAAGCATTTTTCTCTAAATTTTGGTGCTATATTAAATATTTGCTTCCACTCCGGGTGGCATCATCACATATTCCTGAATCAGCACCCATTTCAAAAGATGTTGATTGGCTTGTTGTAAATTTTGATACAAATGCTAGAGGCCAGCAACATTTAAATGGGAAGCACAGTGAACCTCTTGCCAAGAAACAGAGAGTGGGTGTAAAAAGCCATGTTTTGGACTATGATTATTATTTGAAAGAGATGAATAGTTTGAAATTAACTTTGAATTTTTGTTCACGTTTAGATGTGTGTTTAAACCACACCAGCAGTTACCTTAGAAAGCTCACCTACTTGAATTTAATGGGCAGGGTAAATTTTTGTGGAGACTTTTTCCAAGTTCTGTTCGGGTGCTGTAAAAACCTAGAAACATTAAATGTTGAGGTAGAAGAATCACTGCCATGTGCAAAATTTATATCAAACGCAATATGTTCAAGCTCTAGACTAAAAAACTTCAGGTTAGACGAACGAATACAAGGTGATGATATTAACATACTGCTAAATTCATTAGGTAAATGCAAGGGTATAGAAAATATTCACATAAATAATAAAAACATAAAAATCACTGAATTGAATGACTTAAGTTTTCTGGTTGCAAAATGTACAAATCTTTACAGCATATATGTAAGAAACTTAATGTCTGATAATAACCAAATAAAAACTTTCAGGTTGCTTAATAATGCTAAGACTAAATATGGCAGACCTTATCTAAATGTAGAATTGAATTGTATTTATGCAGGAGATAGTTATGACCCCTATATAAGTGTTTTCAATTTGAATCCATTAAAACGCATTTAATTTATTTAAAAAGATTTTTATTTTTTGTCATGATTACATTTTTAACGTTTATTGCAACAAATTAGTAGCTTTCACGTTGACTTTTCCTCTGGAAAGAAAACCTTGCCAGGCACAGGGACAGTATGCCCAGAAAAGCGCTCCCGCCACAGGCGTACACAAGTACTCCTCTGTAGTATTGAGGGCAATCCACAGCGTCATCACATTTACTGAAATGAGAAAAATTACCAATAAATCTTAAAGTCAGTCATAGCCCCTCTCCATTAGGGGCACCAAATACTGAACTTCCAGTCGTGTAACTGTCAAATTCCATACTAATTAATTATGATTGGAATCGTCCCGGGTCTCGATTCTGTTAGTGCATTACAGTTCAATTACAGTTACACGTCACGTCGGGTCAC
Organism: Yponomeuta plumbellus; assembly: GCA_947310845.1. Lineage (NCBI taxonomy): Eukaryota > Metazoa > Arthropoda > Insecta > Lepidoptera > Yponomeutidae > Yponomeuta > Yponomeuta plumbellus. The sequence goes on from OX371193.1 coordinate 10,988,220, forward strand.
GTGACTTTTTTTTTTTAATTCCATTGATGCGTAGAATTACGAATGCGCGTCCGGCTTGAAGAGGCTATGAAATGAAATCGACGCGTCATGCAACTGTCATTGTACTACAATGCTGTAGCAGAATGCAGGCCCAGGATTTGGTGCGCATAATATAAGAACTGTTATGTGAGGTACCCGTATACAACTTTTTTTTTTTACACAAGTCCTTAGGTTCTCTCACGATATTTTCCATGCCTAATCCACTAAGCAAATATTATGGCTGTCTCATAGTTATCAGCAAAATAATAATCCCCTTCGCTGTACCCACTTAAGTCAGACAGAGAGCAACCTAACTTAATATAACATCCACGTATTAATTTGTCCTGTTTCGGAACTATTATGATGATGTGTCAGAATTCGGAATTTAAATCATTGTTGTCAATCATTGCTGCCTTGGTCGAGTTTCAGTGTAGAAAGGCGTTATGGTAGGTGGTGGTTATGGTAGGCCTATGTGGTACTAACGAGACAGGTCCATCGCAAACGTGGAAAAACACTGGCGGAGATTAGGTTAATAGGTAGGAACACTTTATTGCTCACCTACATTATAAAAGTAATATCGCTGAAAGCGATCTCTTCCAGACAACCTCAGGATGGATAGATGACGAGAGGAGGTAAGGGTAGGTGCATAAATTACGAGTATTTAAGGATATACGTACATTACCTACATTCACAAAATAAATTAAATAAATTACTTTTACTGGTCGCTGTGGGAATCGAACCAACGGTAAAAATCCAATTTGAAATTCAATGGTGTAACGCACCAATCTCGAGCAGTCGTTAAGCTATCGTTACTTACTAATTTTCAATGGCGACGACAGCAATCCCTGTGACGAGTTTATCAGCAAATGTTACTATGGAGTATATTGCTGCACTCTGATGAGAATGAGGGCCTATCAGGTCGGCCGTGACACAGAGGCTCGACACCAAAGTTATTGAACTGCCAGCACCTGAGGGAATACAGCAAAATATTGGTTAAAAGTATAAAAACTCTGCTGGAAAACTTATTGCGGTGGATTTATGGCTGGGTCCTCCGACATTACCCCTAAAACAGCGCGCGTAGCACGAGCGTCATTTGTCTATTCTCAACTGTCGCACTCTCTCACTCTCAAAATTAAATTAAATCTAGTTAGTACAGTCGACAGCACATCAACCTTCACATTTTAGTTGCAAAGTCGCCCGTAATGCGACGGAGTAGAGTCCATTGGTGTATACGATGATGTGCTGTTGACTGTAAATTTTTCTCGGTTTTGTCTACGCAGCGAACATGACGGTACTTTTCATATTTCATAGGTTCATATTTTTTTAGTTCTGCGTAGGTACCTACTGCGTGCCTTTTTTTATGTAAGTTGTCAACATATTAATATGAAAGATAATCGACGAAATTATAACGGAATGACGGCTGTAAGGCTGACGTTTTATACCGACGATATGCCCGAAGACGAGTTCCTACAAAAATATAAAATAAGTCCGGTAGGTTCTCTTCTCTACAGGATCTTTACGCTGCCGCCCATAGCAGTAATTTAAGGAACTAACTAAAAATATTATGAAAATGTAGCGAGGTTTGCCATGATAGACATTTTCTTTTACATTATAAATACTTTAGTAAATTGCCTACCTCACTCACCAATTAACATCGCCACCAAATAAATTTGTACGATACTGGCCTCAGGGTCGATGGATATTGCAATCCAGACGCAACTGATCAAACTCAAGCAACTGCCCAGTAGATATGCGAACTAAAACAGAACAAAACCACTTTGAAATGATGTTGTTGTAAATTTAGCTTGCTGTATTTTACTCTTACTAGGGGGTCGTTTAATGTCTCTACGTAGATTTCAAGAAGTATTTAATTACAAGTACTAGCGCCTTGTTAAGACATATAGGCAATATGGAGAATTTCAAGCTGCCCGACCTGATTGCCGCAGTTACTTATACTACTTTTTAGGAGTAGCGATGAGAAGAACGACGAAATATATAGCACGAGTGGTACACTGGCCACCAGTTCCGATCCTGCGCTTGGGTTGAATGCCAGACGCTCCTCGAGAAACAGCGGCACATATACCAGGCTCAGCGCCCAGTAGAGCCTAGAGAACACATACCTGAAAATAAATATTGAGTATTTAAACATTAAGGCTCAGACATGTAGATAACCAATCGCTGGTTTCAGGAAGACATGTCTGTATCATTCTTTGCTCAAGATCTGAAGAGGGTGGGTACTGAACAAGAGCGAGGGCAATTGGGGAAAGGGAATCAAGCATCATGCAGTCAACAATGAACCCTTATAGTTAATTTCACCATGTCCGTTCATCCGTCTGTCTGTCCGCTGTTTAGCACAGCAATAGCACAGAGACGATAAATACTGAATGGATACCTAGGTATTTATTACGCCTACCAAAAAATAGATTTTTTTTCGAATTTTCTCTTACTAGGAAAACTATCACGGCTCAGTAGGTTTTGCAACTTAACGAGTAGGTGATTGGCGACGAAATATCAAATCTCTTTCTACGGAACTCTACACTGCACGTGTAGGGTTTTTTCATGGGTAAACTTTTACAGATTCTCAAAACTTTACAAAGCTATAGGTACAGGTTTAATTCGGAGCTTTAATATTCAGTGGCGTAACTATACCATTTGGGGCCCGTGGCAAATTTTTTTGATGGGGCCCTATCAGTAAAAATCGTCACGTTGTACTTAGTTTAATTTTAATTTAATAAACCACTTAGTAGTTATCGGACACTAAGAACAATTTTATTTTCATGGGCATGGTTTTATACATTTACATTCGTACATACATCTTATTCATTTAGTTCATGCCTCCTCTCTTAGGGGAGAGGGAACGGGCTATAGTCCTCATGCTAGCCCAATGCGGATTGCAGACTCTCATTCAGTCATCTTCCATTCGCTAGCTTTTCGTTGAAGGAACAACATCGTGAGGGAAACTTCATTTTACAATGAAATAAAAGTAACAATTTAATTTCAATAAAATAGGTATTTCTGTATTACCAAAAATCTTTTCTTCGAGCTTCTTGTTCCGCAAAATTGTCTATAACATCATCCAAGTTTAAAGATCGGGCCATGTCATTTTCCCTAATTCGCCAATTTCACTAATAGGTCACTTTCCCGATTCGTCAATTTCTTAAAAATCTTTAACTCGTCAATATCCCTAACTCGTCATTTTCGAATTCGTCATTTTCTCTAACTGGTCAAAAATGTTGTACTGTACAATCGAAGACAAAACGCGCAGCGCGCAAAGCGCAACATGCAACACGTGCACCATACAATGTACGAAAAAACATCGTTTTTTTATTTATACAAACAAACTTGTTGTCAGAGAGATCAATACCTCTAATTTGAGACCTCATTCATCGAAATCGGTGCAGCCGTTTAGGAGGAGTAGGGTGACAAACGCTCGTACAGAAGATATTTTAAGATTCAGTAGCGCGATGCCGACTATCGTCCTGTGCCGACTTTTATAGATGACTGTACAGACACTGACAGTTGACGAGTTGTAGATTTGACCAGTTAGGGAAAATGACGAATTAGCGAAAATGACGAGTTAGGGATATTGGCGAGTTAAAGATTTTTAAGAAATTGACGAAACGGGAAAGTTCCAATTAGTAAAATTGACGAATTAGGGATAATGACGAGTGACTCCCTAACCCTCAAAATGATCGTTCAGCACTAGTTCTAGTCACAGAAATTGTTACAGATAACATTAATGCAGTGCATACTTCAGGAAAGCTGCAGGATGAAATGATTCTTATTTATTATTATTAAACATTTAAAAAAAAACGGAACCCTTAGGATAAGTCATGTTTGTCTACCTCTCTGTTCGTCCGTATGTCTCAGGCATTTTTTTCCGAAACTATAAGAACTATACTATTGAAGCTTAAAAAGAAGATGTATTCTGTGAACAATATTTTAAATAACGCAATAATATTTTCACACAAAAAAGAAAGAAACAATAAATTTTCTGGGTTCCCCATACTTAGAAATGAAACTGAAAAGTAAGTCTTCAAACATGATAGTAAGGTTTTCAATATAATTAATATTTATTTTTCAATATATTATATTGAAAACCTTACTATATTTATATTTTTTCTAAACTGAACGTTTGCGCGTGAGACAATTCCAACAAAATTGTAAAATGTGTGTGTGTCCCCCGTTACTTCTAAAATAAGAGAATGATAAAACTAAAAAGAATATATGGTGTACATTACCATGCAAATTTCCACCGAAAATTGGTTCGAACGAGATCTTGTAAGTAGTTTTTTTTAATACGTCATAAATCGTACACCGCAATTTACCTTTAATTCAATCAACTCAAATATAAAAATAATTTTTTTTAGAAAATTCACGGATGATGGACCATTTTTCGGCCACACTATATTAATTGCTTCCATTTTTAAATTTACAAATTCATGTCGATACCTTTCCAATTCTTCTTTCCTTCTTTCTAAACAAATTTTCAAACATTACTCATAATCATTCTTCAAGTAATTTTAGGCAACAATGAATTTTTAAATTTTTTTTTTCTTCAGTTTCCCTTTTTCTTTTTCGGTTTTCGCTCCCACTTCCATATTTTCTGGAATTAGACATTCTATTACCTAACATTCACAATCAACTTTACCTTGCCATCATTTGCAGTTTCAATAAAACAACAAATTTTAATACGAAAACTCAAAGATACAAATGACCAATTGTAAAAACAATCACACAAAAAATACGCAGTCAGTAGAGCCCTCATAAAAAATAGCAAATCCGGGATTGCCGTAACTTAGTATTATAGTTCATCCCAGCGGCTGTGCCACGAAAAAAGTCTTGGTTAACAAAATGAGGGAATTTCCTGATCGTCAATGCTCACCTTTTAGGACCGTTTAGGATGTGTTGAAATGCTTAACGATGAACTTGAAATTGTGTTATGGTATTTAGTTGTCTCACGGACGGATTTTAAGAAGAACTTACAAAAAAAAAACTTTTCAAGTAAATTAAAATGTACAATGTTAAAAAAAAAATTCTGTGCTCGCGGCCTCCTAGGCCAGGGCCCCCTAGGGTCGGGGGCCCGTGGCATTTTGCCAGCCCTGCCACCCTATAGTTACGCCACTGTAATATTGAAGATTATGTCAGTGATTCTACTTATAATTAATTCGGGGTAGCAAATGATAAAGCATTTACTGGGAATGTGATAAACTGATAACCGAAATCACAGTAAAGGTAAACATACAAAAACATTTACATACAGGCACATACATTGCTTCTAGGATACCCTGTGTCGTGGGAACCAGAAACAGCGACATCACAGACATGTAACATCCAATACCTGGGGTTTTTTTTAACCCAGCCGGGGTTCGAATCTATCGAGATTACAATTGGCTGGGAACACGGCAGGAACGAGATTTGACCGCTGCCTTATTTACTTTTCCAGTAGATCAGTACCTAGAGTTACAAAAAAGTGGACTTACAGCAAACTAGCTTGATACAAAAGAGGCTTCTTAAAAAAATGCATTATCTTCGAAGGTGTTGTTGTAGAGTTCACATCACCATCTTCTGTCTTTGAGACTAAAGAAGACGATCCATTCATGGCCTGGCCGTTTAGCTTGTGTTCCTTGGAGACGATGAATTTGAAGAATGTGTGAAACAACAAATAAGTGGCTACGCCTGTGGTTGACAAAATTATCGAGACGTCCTGAAATAGGTAAAGATTTACATAATTAAAAAAGCGTTACGTGTTAGGTAACCTTACCTTTTATACCCTGTAGGTACAGTCGACAATAGATCAACTTTTATATTTTGCAATGGAAATAATTAGAGTGCTCATAAAGGATGACGAGCTGTCGAATGTCCAATAAGTAGGTACCTATATTTACTAAATAAGTGCAGTGTATGAGTCATTCATTAGTATATAGGCACATAGCCACTTACTCTAAATTTGTAGTCGTCCGTAGGCCCTATAAAAGTGCTGTAATTCGTAGCTCTCAGCACAACCCAAGTTATCAAATACACTGCTATACTGGAAATTACGGAAGCCATGTATCTGAAAGAAGAAATAACTTTTCAGCTTTTAACATTCCGCGTGGCACGTTGTTGCGCTTCTATGAGAGTAGGTATTTCTGAAATACCTGATTGAAGTGAGCTCCGAACGAACTTCAATGGACTCTGATATAGTTGGTATCATGGCTAGGTGTGATATCTGCACAATGGCCCAACCGATCTGAAAAAATACTACGAGCACTGCGTAGTAGAAAGGCATCCACCATGATAGATAGGCAGCGTCGACTATCCTATCGGGATAACATCCCCAGCATCTCACGAATAGCAGAGGAAATGTGCATGTCACTAACGTGCAACCTGAAAAAGAAGTTATTGTGTGAGACTCTTTGGGCCAATTTCTGAATTGAGAGTTTTCGCCAAGTAACTACTTAACTCTAGTGCTGTCTCGTCAAATTTCTCAGAAAAGAGCGTGACACATAAGTGTTTACTTAGTGAAAATTCTCAACTCAGAAACCAGCCCTCAGTCCTGGCTCATAAGCAGATACAGAGTGTGCGTGTGGATTGAGTGAGCACCCTTCTAAAAATAGAAAAAGGATGCTGTTCATTTAGTAAAAGTTCTAAAAGAATTGTAAAAGTAATATCTGCATTTGTAAAACGATACAAAAAAACTTTTAGAACATTTACTAAATGAACAGCATCCTTTTTCTATTTTTAGAAGGGTGCTCACTCAATCCACACGCACACAGATACAGATCATAGGTACAGATGTGAATGTAGAGTTTAATTTTCCCTTATTATTATTAATTCTTTATTGCACAAAATAAAGTATACGAAAGGCTCATGGCATTTTCTACGAGTTTACCAGCAGGAGAGGTAAAATTGGAATGTTTGATGCCATATTTGCAGTCGCCTTATGCTTACGTTTATGAATTTAAGTGGAGCGTACCTGATAAATGCCAGGACTTTATATTTCCGTATTTGTCGGCCAGTACACCGACTATAGGCGTTGCTAATGCATCTATCACTTGCCCTGGAACATAAATAATTATTAGATTAGACACTTCAAAATTACGGCGCTACCTTAGACATAGCAAGGAGAATCCTTGGTCACTGAAAAATAATTTTGTCATTCCTACATAAAACTTCGGGCAACGAATAATACGAGTAGATATTTCGCCGTCATTTTCCATCAACAGTTACACCACTTTAGCAGACTTAAATGTACCCAGGCATGAACTCAGTCAATGTAGAGTCATAAGATCATGTTCTTTTAAATACCCAAAAAACTCCAACGTTAAAGACGTAGGATTCGCCAGTCGCGTTCATATTTTTTGGTAAAATTCAGAAGCTGATCCTCTCTAATGTTAGATGGTTTCACGAACAGCATCTACGAATTTTTTCATACAATGCTTTGTCGTTTTCGTTTGATACAAAGCTGTAGCAAATGTATTAAAGTAATGGTCGTCAATAGCTGAGCAGATAGCACGGGTATTAAATTGGTGATGTAGGTACCTACGTAAGGGGGCGTCCATTAATAACGTGAGGTATTTAGGGGTGGGAGGGGGTCGAGCCGAATCGTACTAAATCTCGAAAGAGGGAGGGGGGGGGGGGGGTCGTGACAAATATCACGTAATTTTCCTGAAGAGCATCCTAAAGAACGTGACGGAAAATTATTTGCTCTATTCTCCATTTCATTTGATCACTGTAATTTAAAATAACAGCAATATTCGGAAATATAAAAAAATTCAATGCATACTTTTATACTCAAAGTACAAATTTTGCAAAATCTCACATGAGATTGGGGCAGGGGTGAGGGGGTCGAGAAAAATCTTACGACATCTCACCAAGCGGGTAGTGGAGGTAAAAAAATCCTTAAAAATGCCTCACGTAATTAGTAAACGCCCCTTCATTCATAATTTATCTACCTAAGAGAAGCATAGCGCCTGCAGCAGCCGGCTTCATGTCGAGCACTGCTTGGAAGAAGAGCATCATGTAGGAGAACCACATGGCGGCGCACAGGTCGTTGTACACGTGCCCAAGACCGAAGATCGCGTTCTGGCTGATCCTCCATCGTCGCCGGCAGCAGAGTCCACTGGAAGGAGACGAAACAACTTTTATCTATGCCAATGTAAGATAAACAACTAGTCACTGATGCAAGTTTTGATCAATAAACGAACGTCATTCGCTGCCCTGGCCCTATATTACGGGCACCAGATCCTGAACGATTTCAATCGTCTATCTGTGAACTACCGCACAAATTGCTCGCAAAAGTCAGTTTCCTACCAGATATGGTACGCATAATTAGGCGGCTGATGTAGAGTACACCACAGACATGGCAACCGGCCGGCAGTTGCAAAAGGAAAATTTATGAAAATCAATGAGCGATTCTACACTAGCTAGAACTGTAGGTACCTGCATCGGCTCGGCAATCATGCTGAAAACTGTGACACATTTTTTCCGCTGTCTGGCCACTTGGTCACGTTCGGCTAGTGGATAAAAAGCCCAACCCACACCTCAACGGTGATCTGATTACGACAAAGGGATAGCCAGCCAACCACTTATCCTAAATGATTTGATAGGTTTTAGATTTTTTGAAGCGACACAGAATTAATAAATTAAATGCAATGGAAGATAACAGGTTTATGGCGGTAACTATCTGGTCTTACGAGTTGAAAAAAATCTCTTCATTTGGGTGGTGTTGACATGAGAACAATACCAGGGTCGCATCCACTCAAGTATAGCTTACATCCAATTCGTTTTCTAACGGTAGGTAGGAACATTGAAAAGCTACCCATGTTACCCACTATCTAAGAATCTACACTAGATCCATCGGGGATAGTTTTTAGACAGCCGGGGTATTTTTTTGTGATAAATATAAGTGAGGTCCTCATACATGGTGATAATGAGATGTATTAGGTTTACCAAGAAGATTTATTTAACGAAAAAAAAACACGATTTGACCAAAATCGTTTCCTTCCCTTTTTGTACTTGCTATATGTGCCAATGTACCGATACGTGCCAATATGATTCGGTGATTAGTCCACATCCCCAAACCACATGGCTTGTGGGAGGCCAAAAAAGTCTTCGGGAGGGACACCTTAAATACCTAAACGTGAATGAAATGCTAAAAAATGATATTAGAATGTAAATACCTTAATTATTATAGATTAGATACTTAAATAATTGAATCACTCGTAGCCCGGGCTGCCTGACTGATCTTAAACGATCACTGAGGTTAAGCAACATACGGCGCGTTCAGTCCATGGATGGGTCACCGTCTATGACTTAACGCTAGTGGCATTTTTCCGAACGGTTCCGTGCTTCGCAAGGCACGTTAAGCAGTTGGTGCCGGCTACTGTCGATAGATGGCAGCCGTTAAGCAAAGTCAGAGGCCTTAGGGCGGCCTGAAAACTTCTGACAGTAAGACCAGCCACTAGTCTTACAAGCCTCCACCAATCCGAACTTGGCCCCCGTGGTGGAGTGTGTCCTTATATATATTATAGCTTCCTTAGGGAAGAGACCCGTGCCCCTCGCTGGGGACATGATTGGTTGATGATGATATTGTGTATAGCGGTATCACGTGTTGTCAGTGGTCGTGGCTTCGATTCCCACTGGAGACTGTCGTCTGACTGACTATCATCATACCATCTATCAGTTGTATTTCCGCTACGGGTCCCGAATTGAATGACAAAAATCGTACAGATCCCTCAGTGTGCGAGCTCAACTCGCACTTGGCCTATTTTTCTATTAAGCTATCAACATGTTGAGCTGCATACACACATTTCACGCCGATTACAGATATCACGCTGCCTCGATGATAAGAGCATTATGATAATTCCTAAGTCCGGGCCTGCGTATTGGTACATAATTACTAGTTTTAAAAGACATCGGAGCATATAAACGCCGTAATAGGCATATTTTATACCAACACACTTAAGATGTCGTTGTAGCATCAGCTCATTAGGTTCATTTGTGGAGTTTATAATTAGCATAAACTCAAAATATCCGGAATAACTATGGATTTCTGTGAACATCACACTAATATTATAAACGTGAAAGTTTGTGTGTGTGTTTATATGTTTGTCAGTCTTTAGCGCTGAAACGGCTGGACGGATTTTAATAAAATTTGGTATGGAGTTAGCCGATACCCTGGATTAAAACATAGGCTACGTTTTACCGCGGGGTAATATCTTATTCCTACGGGAAAATCGATGAACCGCGGGTAACACCGCGGGGCACAGCTAGTATTTTATAAATAATAGCCAGCATAACTTGCCGTCCCCATATCCTGCACTTTTTGATGACAACGGCCTGGGCCTTTGTATTGTAGTACAATGACAGCTGAATTAACATGGCGATTTAGTTTCATTGCCGTTTCAAGTCTAAGCGCTCACTCAAATCAAGCAATCTAGCCGTCAATGGTATGAAAAAATACGTCACGTGACCCGACCGTGTATCTGTCATCGAACTATAATGTTACATTATTAATGTACTAACAGAATTGAGGCCCTCGTCAAACGGCAGTTGATGGGCAAAATTGATAAAAAATGATGTATAAAGAAGAGGTTTCAATGAAAGGTAACACGATTCTGTAAACTAAACATTTAATTTTGTAAAAAATAGGAAGGTAGATACGCTTTGTATTTCCAACCGTTTTCGTGTTGCAATAACAATAAAGCCTACTTAAAGAAATGACCTCTGAATTCAATGCGAATGATTAACTTAATTAGTCTCTATTTGTGAAAACTTGTAATTAGCTTTTTGTTATTTACTAAATTCTTCATTTTGTTAAATTTAGCTATAAGTTTTCCTTAAGGTAAAAATAAAAATAAAATCAAATATAAAAGCGTGCGCGAAAATTTTGGCTTGATCTAGTAGCATTGTCCTACACAATATTGGATGATTAGCTTCGAGGGGGTCTGAAGAGCCGATGTTTCCCAAACTGTTTCGTTCAGTGTAGTAGCAAAAATATGTTTTCCCCTTCTAAATCCTATAAGTCATTATTTGGACGTAGTTTAGCAAAAAGGTACCAACCCACACAAAGTGAGTTTCGAGATATTTGAGTTGTTAGGTTTATGCTGATTTACGCTCTCAATACATGTGGGTTGACTTCTATCATAGAAGCCAACCCACATGTATTCTAGAAGTTCTATGTGCCATAACTTTGCACATACTCATAGGATCGCTATGCAAGTCTTTGATTCTTAAAGTATAGAGCTTAGTGATAATTTTGGTATAGATATTTACCATATAGTTGTGGGTTGGAACCTTTCTGCTAAGCTACGTCCAGTTGAGGTTAAGAACCTCGTGTTTCTCGAACACTCACAAGCCGATCATTTCTACTGTTTTAAAAGTCTCATCGCCTAAGGACATAGAAAAAAAACTGGTAAAAAGTGCTAGTCGGACTCGTACACGAAAGATTCTGTACCATTATCTATACAACATTTGAATATTTCAAGCGCCTACGTGTCGCCGTTATTAATATTAAGCGAAAAATGGACAGCCGGACAGACGGACAGTCATCATCATCATCATCATTCAGCCACAAGAAGTCCACTGCTGGACATAGGCCTCCTCCATGGATTTCCAAAAAGACCGGTTGGAAGCGGCTTGCATCCAGCGTCTCCCTGCCACTTGGATTAGATTGTCTGTCCATCTTGTGGCTGGTCGTCCTACGCTGCGCTTGCCGATGTGTGGTCTCCATTCAAGAACCTTTCGGCCCCATCGGCCATCAGTTCTTCGTACTATGAGCCCCGCCCGCTGCCACTTCAACTTACTCATCCGGACGACTTTCGTTTGTCTACGGACCTCATAATTTCTGATTCGGTCTCGTAGAGACGGACAGTGGAACTCTTAAAACTGTCCTGTGTGTCGATCAAGAGATTGTTAATGTACTGGAAACAGGGAATAAGGTTTGTAGATTTAAGAAAGAAGTGACGGATTTTGGTATGTTGACTTACATAACAGAAAAGCTTTAGTAACACAGATAAACTGATCAATCACCCGATCTGTCTGGCGTGTGGTGTCCCCTCTAGCTCTCGGTGGCTTCCGGGTTTGATGCACGGGGGCCAGACCAGACTAAACATGACCGCACTGATACGTGCACAGGCAAAAGCGCATGAACTTTTACATCGGTACATGCATCTAGATATTACAATGCGTCACGAGGGGCCTGGTGTCGACTGTAACTGTGAAATGTGAAGAATCTCCACGTCGCGAACGAACGACCTACTAGATGTTATAAAGGAACCGATACAGTAACGTATCGTATGCCATTTGAGGGTTAAGTTACTCATCAACAATCGTGAGAAATGGAATGATTGCCACACACATATTGGGTCAATACCATCGACCAAGCGTCAGCTAGACGTCAACCTATCGCGAGCACGGAGCATGTACCTAATCGGTACGGCTCAGCAACCCGAGCTGAAGACACGGCTACGGAAACTGGCCGAAGATGCCGCGCTTGGACTGCCCACAAATACATTTTAATTAGGCAAATGCCTGAAAATGGATAAAAATATTTGAAAATGTATTGTCGGACTCGTCCGATAAAAACACACGTAAGTTGATCCGGACCAAAAATTTACAACGTATTGAATCCCACTTATGGTTTAAAAAAGTTTTTTCATTATTTTATTCAACAATGCCCGCACGTGTTTACTGGCAAAAATAGCTGCTTCCTGCCTTTTTGCTGCGTTAGGCCGTAAAAATTGGCATTTCCTGCCTTTTTTAGGGAATTGGCGAGACATCCGCGTCTGTGAGAACTAAAGCGCAGTCATTGCGAATTGAGCACCTCGTGCTTGTCCCGTGAGGCAAGATGCCGTTACTATGCTAATTAGTGTGCAGTGCATTGCAGTATGGAGTTAAAAGAAACAAAAAACTGAACGGCTCTAGTTAAGACTTTTCTGATCGGGGGCTGAGCCGAAGTGTGACCACTGAGAGCCCTATGGGACACAATCACACATACATAATTTCCGAGGCTATTGTGAGTTCATAGAGGAAGTTCTTGTAATTGTGAGTTCATAGAGGAAGTTCAAATTGTAGTGTGATGACAACTCACCCAACCTTCCACTAAATACGGCAAACCAAGAGCAACTCCGAAAAAGACGTAAAACCTAAAAATTGTGTAGAGTAGACGCACACTAATACGTGTATGTGGCTACATAGGTGGATGCGGCGTCGCCGTCGGGCCACTGGTGTCCGGACGGAAAGCTTTATTATGGCTTCATTATCGTATTGACTTATTCGTCAATTTTGAATCATAAACGGTAAGTGGTAGACTACTGAGCAATTTACTGAACGCAAGGGAAGTTAATCTACTTAACATGGAGTAGGTAACTAGATTGTGGATTTTGAATCTCCGTTGTAATGGACTGAATTTAGTAAACTAAATAATCTCTTTCGTAAATCGCATGCGTACCATAATTTCTCTGAAGCTTAGAGTTTACTCTGAAAGTACTTACTGCCTGATAATATTAATGACTTATCGAATCGCACATTCTACCTACCTTGCAGCAATATCCTTCTTTTCTTCGCTATTTTCTGCGATTTTCTCGAGGGTTTCGTCCGTCGCACCATATTTTGCACTCATTACTTCGAAAACTATTCACTGTCGCTTAAATACATTAGCAAACTATTTGATTAATCACAATACACATTTGTTTCACCCACGTGTTATAAATTTAAAGGAAAGTAAGGAAGTTACTGTGTTACGTGCTGTCGCACATGGAACCGGCCGGCTGCCTCGAAGGGGCTTCTATTCTATTGTGAAGTGGACTGGACGTTTGAGCGGCTACGACTCCAATTAGGAAATCTTTAGGCCTCTACATACCTAACGCAGTATGCTGTATGACTGAATGTTGCATTAAAGTAGTCCTATGACCTCATCTCGTATAACAATCGATACTTCTGCAACAACAAATAACTATTGGAGACGGTGATCTACATGGAGCCAGTTAAAAATTTAGGCAGTGAACGGAAAAGGTTTTATAGATAGCGTACATAGGTATGAATACTTGCACATAAGTATTTCCTTCGTAGAATTTCCACTTCAGAACACAGCTGTACGGTTATAAGTTGGAACTCAAATTAAGTTTAAATGCAAATACTAAGTATTACTAATTGAACTAAGTACAAAGAAAGAAAATAATTTAGAAATTCTCCTCATAAACTTAATTCAAAGAAAAAAGATACAATTGAATATTTTAGGTAAAATATTATTTCGTCGATATTATAATAATAAATATAATCATTTTAGATCAGCCAATTTAACGAAGACAGTCATTTGGATACAGTGTATGACATCGTTTTATTCGATTGTCACAAATATTTTGCTTACGTTAAGCCCTGTACAGACGTGTTTAAACAGCTTATTTAATATAGGTATTGAAAAATCGAACTTATTTCATGGCGATTTAGCTCGGTTTTCCAATATCTACCAACCTACATAAAATATCGCTGGCTTCCGCGAGTGTTGGGTTTCTTTCACCAATTCATGCTTCAATGGGCAAGACTGGTTTGGGTTCACTTTTGAAAATCATGTGGTCCGACAGAGATCTCGGACACCTTCGGCTATTCTCGGCTTTACATCGTGCTTCGTACCGCGGTCTCCGTTAGGTTAAGATTCTCAGCCATAGAATTAACTAACAATTTGGGAAATAAAGCCCACATAGGTTTAGAAAAATTACGTGTTTTTGAGGTTTCACATCAGACCGTTCCGTAGACTTTAGTAATTGGTGTTACTCGTATTTATATAAACTCGATCGATGCCCCATTGAATTTCAAGTAATGTACTTAAAATTCAATGCCTCCACGCATTCCCGAGATATAGGGTCTTGACATACATAAAGAGATGACAGACGAAAAATGGTCTTAGGGTGATTTGAGAAAAGATGGTCAGAGTGGAGTTTTTTTTCGCTGCCTTTTTCTCCACTACACACGGCCCCAAGGCAGCGGCTAAGATTATACATAAGTGTATGTAGTTTTTTCCTTTTGTGGTACGAAACCCTAAAAAGCAGTACCTAAAGCTTTTAGAGCACCACGAAATACGTAGGTAGCTTATAACTGACTTCCAAAAAGGAGGTTCTCAATTCAACGCGTGTTTTTGGTTTTTTTTGCCTATGTTCTTCAAATCTTAACCGATTTCGATTTTTTTTTATAGATTTGTTATAGCATTCCATTGGTCTCATTTAAGTGAAGAGCTGATGTAGAATTTCAGAGTTAAAGAATGATACTCATCAATGGACAGGAGAGAATAAAATAAGTATGTATATTTCACAAAGTATACCTACTGTAAATAGTTCCAAGGTAGTTTGTTGATAATTTACAAAGAAAGGTGAAATATAGCATTGTGCAAATATAGGTGCTATTTAGCATTAAGTACGCCTTTGTACCAAACATGTTTTGTGCAATAAAGAATTTAATAATAATAATATTTCTTTTAATAAAAAATAAAAACTTACTTCAGAACCACAAGAAACGCAGATATAATGAAGGTGTATTTCAGAACTATATTTTGGAGTCGGTGCCAAGTTCCCGACCAGCACATTATTAATTCCGCATTTCTGAGCATATTATTTCTGCGTGTGATTCTGAGGTCGGTTTTTATTATTTATTTAAAAAAAATGTATAACTGTAATTACAACATTGAATATCAGCATAGCCATCTATTGGTTGACTGCTTAACTGCTACGATTATTCGTAGCAGACGCTACGGACTACGGAGTAGCTAGCTAGTACGCTACGGGCGAAGACCGATGTAAAGTAAAATAGTTACGGTTATTTGCACTAGATGTCAGTACTAGTCTTTTTATCATAGTATTTTACAATTAAGCATAATATCTAGGTTTTTTAAAATTCTGTAAATAATATTCAACAATATTATATATATTATTAAATTTATTCCGGACACAATTACCTGTTCAGACTCTTCAAGCAAAGAATCAAGTAAGTGTAAGTATAATGTTATTAATGCTTACGAAGTTTTAGTTCAAAAGTATTTTACAGTTTTCTTTGTTATTGATGGAAATGTTTTTTCCGTAACATTGTTTGTTCAAAATAACTTTATTCAACATTGCAAAATAGGTACGTTGAATGTTGAATGTACGAAGCCTTAAAAAAAAACGCATTACGCTTCTAATATATTTATTTCTTTATGGTGTGTACAATAAAGAGTTCTAATCTAATCTAATCTAACGCTCGAAAACAAACTTTAAAACCCAGATTGTGAAGGAGTGAATGGACATCGCAAATCAACCAACAGGCTTAAACTCCAAATCGAATTCAATTAAGAAACTGGAGGCATATCATTGTTATGCACCCGTCAAAATATTTATCGTCAGCGGACGGCTGCAGCCGCGAGGATGCAGACATGTGCAGACAAAACGCATTAACTTACTGCACAGAAATGCTGTCCGATCGAAATATCCCCTGTAAAATTAGGTACCTACCTTCTCCCTTCGCAGAAAAATACAGAAGTCTCCTCACAACGGAGACACTGATCCATAACCTAATTACTATCTGTACTAATTGTACGGAAAGCGAAGTGAAGTGATTTGTCAGGATCGTAGCAGGTGGCAGTCCCTGGTCTCTGCCTACCCCTCTGGGATATAGGCGTGAGCTTAGGTATGTATGTATTTATTTGTATGTATTTATAGTGTTTTCAAGTATTTTCAGTGATTTGTTATACTCAAATTTTAAGAGTGCATGCCGACTATAATTTACAGTTTTATGTTAGGTAAAAAATGACTTTTTTTTATGGGACTTCTTAGGTATTTTAAATGATTGACGCAAAACGTACTACATGTAGGCAAAACGTTAGTTACGTACTAGTCTCCATTGTGTTTCTTCGACCTTTCTAATAAGTCTTCTTTCTTTCTTTCAAAAGAAAACTTTGTCAATGCCACGATACTTTGTGCCGCTCTGATTTAACCAAAGCCTGTAGGTACAGTTTCTAACCAAACTTCGAGAATGTCATAAAATAAAAATCGATTAACTTATCAAGAATGTGAACACATCAAAACGTGATTTAAATGGTAACTATTACACAGGACTTCTCTCAGAGAGAGAGAGAGAGAGAGAGAGAGAGAGAGAGCGAACATAAAAATAAAATAAAACAATTCGAAAGATTGTTAACATTATTCCGGATACACTTACTAGACTCATTTAGTTTGTTTTGTTATCATAGCGCTGCGTTTTTTACTAGAATTAATTACAAGTTCGATAATACAGTCACACCAGCGCCGTTCTTAATTCATTATGATAAGAACGTTAGCTCGGCAAAGTAGGATGAAGCAGACCCCCTGTTTCCATCAGTTTTGTGGTGGCCATGGCCAGCTGGTCACAATCGATTGGCCGAGCCAGCCCGCACCAACTATTCCAGGCTGATTTATGACTATCCCACCGGCTGCCTAGGTAGTCACGGCTAGCGCAATCACGATAATTAAAATCCAACATTAATTGATATAGCGGCACTAACAGCATTTCCGATTTAATACGGCCCATGTACAAATGAGTTAACGCGACAGCATTTTTTAATGAGGTGTAATGTTTCATTGTTGTCACTCTGTGGTTCGGTTTTGCGTACTTGTGCAAGAACAGACGAGTTGTCCGGCCCTTATATTATGTAACTTTCCACTCTATTGGGTTAAGCATTTAGACAACTCGAAAGAGTCAAATTAAGTATGTATATGACAGTTCGGAGTAGGAGTATGAGATACCTAATGGGAAAAAAGTCCCAGAATGTAACAGTACAGTATGACATAAGGTGGTGTGACATACCGGGAACAAAAGGGCTAAATCGACAACTCCATACAGTGGAGTCTTACGTAATTGCACCCCTGAAGATTTTTCCGGATAGATCCCCGTAAACAGAACATAGTAAAGAAATAAAAACAGGGCGGAAGAGAGTCGTACTCGCTCACTAAGGGTTCCGTAGGTACCGTAAATTTGTAGTACTTAAATATTTATTAACATATTTATAAATGTTCAGGAATAGAATCTCGCAACTTCTTCCTAGCTTCAATTAAATAATTAAAAAAAATGTCGTTGAAGATAGCCAAAAACTCGTAAAACAACTGCCAGTACGTAACCCTCGGTGGGTGAGCCCGACTCGCTCTTGTACGGCTTCTTTTAGTTTTCCCAATTCATTGTTACTAACGAATCCTTTTCAAACTTTAATGAAGATAATAATTACCTTTCTTTCTATGATACAATAACATCACTAGTTGTGAAAAGGGTCGCATCGTGCAGAGGCTGCGGTTAATAACAGTTTTTATTCACACATGTCATATTTTTTTTTATTCATATGCATTTTATTTGGATGTTATCAAACATTTATGGTGCTAATTTTTAACTATAACAAATAAATTTCATATGGACGAATGCAGGGGCTTAATTACACGAGTATTAAAATGAGCATACTATGGACGTGTGGAAGAATAAAACTGTAGCGTCCTCTAATTCACGAACTATGTAGATAATTATTCCTTCATCTTATGCGTTTTGCGCCCTGCATGACGTCGCATATTAAATGTTATCCCTTCGGTTGGCAAACGCCCGCAGCGGGCAGGCGGCCATTGTTTAACTATTGTTATGCTAATTACCTCCATTAGAAGGCTTATACGCGTACATTCTATTCAGTCACGTTATGTGCAACTTTGCTATAAAAATGTCACGGTGAAGCTGCTGTCGACTGTACCTACGACGAGAATGCAATGCATTATGCACATAGACGTAATGCGCTGCAAATAGGTAAACAAATACAATATCCTTTGGATAAAGGAGGAAGCGATCTTCGAGGGCTTGAATACAAATACCTATAATAAGGTGCTCCTTGTCTCTTCAGAACACGAAATGATAAAAGAATAGTGATTTTGTTACTTATTGACTATGCCCTCCAATTTTGTTCTATCGATACTTTTTTCGTCTCTGTGATATGTCTTGTTGGTACAATAAATGTATTTTACATCTCTCATGTTCGGTAAGTAGGTCCTTATTACCCCCAAATGGGTCTTGTAGGTGATCAATTAGCGCTCTAGGGTAATAATGTAGCTAGAAAAGCCCTAGGGCGGTAAGTAATTAAAAAATACTCTTCACTCTTTCAAAAAGTTCGCGTACATCTAACCATTATACTGGCAATAGACATCATGCATTCAGCCCAATGACAAAAGAGGTCGCTTCGCTATTCAGCCTTGTCTTCGTATGAGTATAATACCTAGTCATCAATTTTAAATATCGAACGGCGAAGGTCAATTTCGTTCTTGAAAAAAAATATTAAAAAAAAAGATGAAAAAAAGGCGGGAATAGAAAACTTTTATTTACTTTACATATTGTTTGTTTTTGGGTTTTTTTTTGTAATAACGTGCTTATTAGGAAAAAACATGAGTTCTACAAGTGATGAAGATATAAGCTGCACTCCCGATTCAATGAAAATGGAAACTGAAGCAGCAATTAACAATATTTTGCCTGAAAGTTCTTAAGAGAGATATTTGAAAACTTACGACGAGTTCATGAAGTAGCGAAAAGAAAAACGACTAATTTTTTTCTACTTACCTCGCAATCGAGATGTAAAGCAGAGTAGTTAGCTCGGGTGTAAGCATCAAATTGCACCCTCGAACTATAGGCGCCCTCGCTGCGCTCGTACGCCTAAATATCTCGGGCTGCAATTGATGCCTTACAGCCCTTGGCTACTAATCTACTATTTTCTTCTTCTTCGTCTATCTTACAAAATCTCGAGCTTTTTTCAGAGTAAAACTTAAGGTACATATCTATATTAATAATTTCGTTCGGGTCTACGGTAGACTCGAACGATGTGCACACCAAATGAAAGAGCGTAAAAAAATAGTTGATTTGAGTCGACAACATATGGGCGGAAAATTCGTATTATCGAGCAGCATCAATATAAAAATTATTAAATTCAACAATGGCGTTGCTAAGTAAACATGTCAATGTCATCATTGTTGTGTTAGTGTCACAAGTTTTCATTGTGAACTGTTATGGCCGGTTTACATTATTTTAGTGTTTAGGAGAGTGCTATAATACAATTAGAGAGGCAAGTGCATTAGTACATTACTAGTCGTTCGAGTGAACCTTTATATTTCTTCCAGTAGAGTGTCACTTCGTCGACGTCGCGAAATATGCGCTATCCTACTCAAAATACTATGAGTTTTAATGGAACACATACGTAAGTTTGATAATTCGAGTTAATGAAAACAACACGCACCCGTCACGGGTCACTTGCGCACTCTCCTAAAGTTCTCACTAAATTTTTAGTTTATACACAGATAACTAACGAGGATAGTAACGCGCTCAGGTGTTACTGGATAGAACAATAGAAACCAATTCTATTTTGATTCTAATTGAAAGGCAACTAGAACCGTACTATATCGTAAAACGTACTAAAGCAAGTGGCGCTTACACGTTTCTACAAAAGCACTCTCCTTAAGAAAGAAAGAAAGAAAGAAAGAAAGAAAGCAAGAAAGAAAGAAAGAAAGATAGATAGATAGATAGATAGATAGATAGAAAGAAAGAAATAAAGAAAGAAAGAAAGAAAGAAAGAAAGAAAGAAAGAAAGAAAGGTAGAAAGAAAGAAAGAAAGAAAATTTATTTGATACTCAAAACAAAACAAAAAAACACACACACAGAATGCGTACAATAATAAAAAAATAACACAGAAAGCATAAAAAGCGTAAAAAAAATAAACTGTACAACATGAAAATAATAATTTACATTTACATAGTATTTACATTTACATACAGGCACATACATTGCTTCTGGCCCCACACTAGGATACCCTGTGTCGTGGGAACCAGAAACAGCGACGTCACAAACATGTAAACATCCAAGACCTGGGATTTTTTTTTGTCCCCAGCCGGGATTCGCATCCGGGACCTCTCGCATGGTAGTCAGATGCGCTAACTACTACGCCACAGAGGTCGTTAAAGGTTGAGCCCCCAAAATGGACCCGATTCAGCATAATGTTGCAACAGAGTGTAAAGTAAAGCACTCTCCTAAACACTAAGATAATCCAAACCGGCCCTTTGATCTAATTTGTTAACTTCATGGTGTGTGGAATACCGTGGCATCCAAAAAGGTTATTATAATCTGTGCCAACTGAGAAGGTGTAGTAAGAAATCTGTGATGTTTTTCATTGGCGGGAGCTCAGAAGAAGGTCCTTCTTCTGAGGGCGGGAGGGAAGACAATAATTTGACATTGAGTTTTGGAAGGGTCTGAAAAATAATTGAAAAAGGAAATCAAAGTCATAAATTGATCTTTATTGTTTTGCTTACTTAGGTACCAATAAACTTATTGAAATGAAAAAGCCACTAGATAAGAAAAATACCAAAAATTAAAATGATGAAGAAAAACATGTGGTCAATACAAAACTAAAAGCTGTAAAGCCAAAGAGAGGGAGCTGTTTTTAGTTGATTAGCCAAGTGGATTCTACGTCTCATACGTCATTAGATTCACTAGCTGTTAACTAAATTCAATGCTGTTAAGTTTATGAAGCAAGCTCATTTAGTAATTTGTGATGAGGTACCCATGACAAAGTTATGATAATTATCCAATTTTCGCCTTGCATTCCTTCGTGAGTAGCCAGAACATGTCCAAAAGAGCAAGATTGGCTATCCGTATTAGTGTGCTGGTTCCAATACTGATGTAAGCATGGTAGCGAGATTTGGGTATGGCAGAAGTCAGAAGAATCATGAAAGTAGGATTAGTGCAGTACAAATGAGATCCTTAAAAAATATGTGTGGTGTTACTTTGAATGACAGAATACGCAATAGTGTGATCAGAGACCAAGGATGAAAGAGGATGTAGTGAGTGACTAGAATTGAAAAAAGGAATGTTGCGTTGGTTTGGAGATGTGGAGAGGACGAACGAAGAAAGACTGACAAAGCAAATATATCGGGCGAATGTGAGTGGAAGGGCCGGTAAGGGACGCCCCAGTTGGACATACTTCGACCAAATAGGGGATGTATTAGCAAAGGGCAAGATGAAAAGTACCCGAAACCGATGTGGGTACATGCAACGACTAATGGATGTCGATGAAGCGAAAGTGATTTGTCAGGATAGTGGCAGGTGACAGTCCATGGTCTCTGCCTACCCCTCTGGGATACAGGTGTGAGCTTATGTATCTGAATGTATTAAGAGATTTATATCTACTGGTGGTTGATAAATACAGAGGCGTCACCATATAAAAAAACATAGTGGAATATAATTTTGCGTCTACATTTTACCCGAGCGAAGCCGGGTTTTCGTCTAGTTTATGTATAATATTGTTTTCCGTCATGTTGCAACTGTTCTGTTACACTAAAGCATGGGTGTGGGTGGACATGTTAAATTATAGCGTTTAGTTCTATTATTATGCATTTAGGTTCTTTGTATGAATTATTTATTACTGGTGATGTGTTTTACTGCGCTAGTTACAATAGAAATTTTAAAGAATCCGGAATATGGAAGGAAAGTGAGATAAAAAAATGTTGCGGGCAGCTTTTGGAGTTTTAAAAAACATCCATATTTTTTACGTTTCAAACATAGTTTTTCCAAGTCTCAGAAGTCATCTATTATTCGCCATAAGCTCACATCGGAACGACGTAAATATTACGGACGTGTGCTGTGAATTATTGTTCTGTGTACCGGGGTGGCGGTAAGGCCTTAAATACAATTTATGGGACGGATTCTAAGAGAGTAAACGTCGGCAATCCCGAACGAGGAACAGCGACGCGTCTCACTTCGCCCAACGAGTGTAGGTCCTTGTTCTAAATTCATAAGAATCAATTTGAATCTCACTTAAAAAACATAAACATGTTAATCAGCAGAACAAATAAGGACAGCTGAATATAGGAATCTATAATGTCCTACAAAATTAAAAACCAACTGGTGATCCGTATCAAATGTTATCAACTTATTAAAAATATACGAGTCATTATCATTATCTTTCAGATTGGTTATTCGTATATAATTTGGTCAAGTAAATATAATGCAGGAAATAAATAAAAAAATAAAAAATAAATAAATAAATAAATAACCGCACGCCCGTTATCCCCGAAGGGGTAGGCAGAGGCACCAGTCTCTAGAACTGGACCCATGTTTTGCCGAGTTTATTAGGTCCCAAACGTGACAAGTGGCAAGCCTGTCGCCGTTATCCGGGCACAATTTATCAGCGAATGGTGTTGCTGTGCAAACAAATGTACGTAACTAAAAGTCATTGGTACATGCGTGGTTCGAACCCAGACCCTCATGATCGAGAAGCAAAGGTCAACCCCACTACGCCACCACCGCTTAAAAAGTACATAATTTTCTTTTCCAATAATTTAATTAAAAACATTAGATGTTTCCTTCCATTCAACAACAACAAAGCAAATACAGCGAGATAACGAAAACTCTACAAGGCAACTCACAATGCACTTTAAGTGTTGTCAAACAGTGTGGCTGCGATATCGTCTCATCATCATTCAAGCCATGTGCAGAACCCGTGCGATGTGCACTCGCGTCTAAGGACCCCTCGTCAAGTCAAAGGAGTCCGCTCGGCCACGTTGCCGGCCAGTATTATAAAACCATGACTGCGACTTCTTAACTCCATTATAAAGGAAGTCACGGTACACCAAGCTTTATATTTTCTGGAGCAGGCAACGCTGCATGAACAATAAAGTTTGTTATCAACCAAGTGAATATGCAGCTAACTATGTTAGGGCAAACATGCAAAACAGTCTTGCGTTAATGACCCTTAAAGTTGTTGATACGAATTTTATGCAAAGCCAAGTGCCTGGTTTAAACGTTAAGCTTCGCGTACCGCCCCGTGTACAAACTGAAATATACTCACTGTACTAAGTATAGCGAGCGCTATGTGGATGTTTTTCGAACGGGTAATCGTTAGGATGCTAAATTGTGCGTGCTCGGGTTTACATTGTGCGTACCGCTCCTACTATCAAGAGGCGTGGATTCAGTTGATAACAATTTGATCCGCACTCACCCCTCTAGGCATAACTAGCGTTTTGGAGCCATCTCCGTTTATGATCCTGAACTCTTATCTTAATCGGCACTGACGATTTTGAAATTGGCTTCGTAATCAAATTGTGAATTTATTAGAAAGGAAGTGTCTATCTCTACCTTTTGTGCAATTACATAGCTTTCACTGAAATCTTTTACTGAATTTGAGCGAAACATTCTTCCTTTTCTATACCCGAAGGGTGAAAACGGGATAATAAAATTTTCACTTAATCTGTTTTATTTGGCGGATTTCCCAACAAGTAGTATAAACACTTTTTTCTTTTTATTATTTCTTGGTATTATCATCATCACCATCAGTCTACCGCTGCCCACTGTTGAGTATAGACCATTTCCCCCAAATGCCATTTCACACGGTTGGTATATTTGTTGGTATATTTGTAATTTTTACTATTTGGAAATAAGTAAAAAGAATAGAAAAGGAAACATGTAATATAATTTTTATTACGTCATTTCCCTCGTCATTACGAATCGCTCGTAGCCTGGGCTGCCGAGTGATCTTAAACGATCACTAAGGTTAAGCAACATACGGCGCGTTCAGTCCATGGATGGGCCACCGTCTATGACTAACGCTAGTGGCATTTTTCCGAGCGATTCCGTGCTTCGCAAGGCACGTTAAGCAGTTGGTGCCGGCTGCCGTCGATAGATGGCAGTCGTTAAGCCAAGTCAGAGGCCTTAGGGCGGCTTGAAAACTTCTGACAGTAAGACCAGCCACTAGTCTTACAAGCCTCCACCAATCCGGACTTGGCCCCCGTGGTGGAGTATGGCCTATACCTTCCTCAGGGAAGAGACCCGTGCCCCTCGGTGGGGACATGATGGGTTGATGATGATGATTTCCCTTTCAAGCCGTTACGTCTTCTTCTTCATTGTTTCTTTTTAGGGTTCCGTAGTCTACAAGAAACATTTATAGTTTTGCCATGTCCGTCCATCTGTCTGGCATATGGCAGTCTGCCTGAATGTGGCCAAGCTCAGAGACCACTAGTGCTAGAAAGCTGAACTTAGGCATAGACATTCATATGTATGACGCCGTATAAAACGCTAGAATAAAAACTTTAATTTTTTTTTAGTTTACTACCCTTTTACCTAAACGCAATTTTTTTCCTCGCCAACACCATAGTGTTGGATATCGTTACATAGGTCGTTCAAAAATATTGTGCTTGTAGGAAGATCTTTTTTTGGTTTGGGGTTCTGTTTGCGAAATATTAAGCCCTAAAATGCAAATTTTTGACCGAGTAGGGCGTCCCCCTGCCGTCTAAACGGTTGATTGCAGAAACATGAAAAAATCAGGGTAGTAGACATAATGATCTCAATAGGAAGACTATCTTGGCTAAGTGTGCTTTACAAGTTAACGAGTAATAGGCGACCAACTTATAAAAGGAAAAGTTCTAACAAAACCTATTTAGTTCTGTAAAGCAGATAAAAATCCCTCTTTCTAGGGAACTATACACTGCGCGTGACCCGTCAGGCAGTGGCCTGTTTTTAAAGAACATATTATTCAAAGTTTGGGGCATTATAATTTAGTCACTATAACAAAAATAACAAAAAACAAAAACGGCCAACCGTCAGGGTCCCAGTTAAGCTAAGAGTCCTAGACTAAAAGTAAGAAAAATACTTTTGCGAAGTAAATGCAAACTTTTACTTTTATAGCGGTACTGAACCCTCGGTACGCAAGCCCGACTCACACATACCCGGTTTTTGTACCTTCAAGCTGGAAATTCAGGACAATTTTTCCTATCTCACGCTCGGCGCATATTCAAGTTTCCCATCTAGGTCATAATCTAAGGGAGGTAATGTAGTTTGGAAGCGCGCCGACATCATCTACCGCGCAAACGATATAGGCCCACGGCTGAGTACATGCCTACTGACTTACTATCTATATTTTTAGGTCAATCTCGGCCCAATTTACATGTGGTAAGTCTATAAACTGGCTCTGCATTCTGTAGGAATTTATAAAGCACGTGAGACTGCCAGATGTTTATACGTGTAGAGAGCTGTGTGGTCCAATTTTGGTTATAAATAGACAGGTGGTGATCAGAAAGAAATCGCAGTGCCTTGTTAGTAAACACGGCAGTTCAATGACATTTGGAGGTAATAAAAGAAAATCAACTATGAAAGATCATTACCAATTAGCAAGAGATTGCCAAACTCTATGCTCCGCATAGCCGTCCGGAATATATTCGTGACCTTTGTCAAGAATCGTTTAACGGTTTATTCCTTGTTAGGTAATGTGATTGTAATTTACAAAAAAACTACTTAATAGAATTTTGCTTATGATTTTTTGTAGCGCTTTTTGTTAAGATAATAAAACCAGAAGTAGCGTTTGTATAGCGTATAAAGAACAAAATTATGTAATTCTTCACATTAAAAAAAATACAAACTTGAGAATAATTTTTCGAGGTAACTCTGTACGGATTAGAGGTACAGTCTGTTAGCTTTTAGAATATAGCTACCTCAACTGAGCAATCAAAAACCGATTATATTGCAATAAGGTAAGGTTTATTTTGTATTGTTAATTATAACTTTACGTAACTTTTCAAAATATTGAAGAAAAGTTTTATACAGAGCAGAATACTACTTATTACACTCGTGTGTTTTCGGCGAAAACCGAAGTCTACTCTAGAGCCCGAGGTATATTCTAAGAGCTAACAGACTATAGATACTTGAAGGAGGCTGGTAATTAGTAACACAGAAACGTTGTAGGTCAAATATATTATTATTTCCTTCTTGTATCATAATGCGAGACGATTATAAAGCGATTTAGATTTTTTTTTAATAGATTTAAGTGTAATCGTAGACATTACAAACAAGAATAATGCTACCGTGTACAATAGAATTTCGACATTTTGGTCAATACACCAATGCTTTGGTTTCGCTTCGGTTAAAGAAAATATTACCAGCTACGGTTCATAACGTTGAAGTGCCCGGCAAAGTTTCATCAGTAAGTAAATACCCATTACTTTTCCGCTAAGTAGCTGAACTAACCGCAAAACGGTAAAGAAACTAGACTACTTTCGAAATATTTTTCTTAAGGGGCTCCACGCATTAAGACTAGTGTAACTAATGGAAAAAAGAACCGGCCAAGTGCGAGTCGGACTCGCGCATGAAGGATTCCGAGCCATTATCTATAAAACAACAAACACATGTATGTTGTTGGGTCGAGACGATGGGCCCGTGGGGCACTGAAGCGCGTAAACTTTTCAAAAAAATATCAACGCGCCTCATCGACTCGTCAGGCGATCCTAGAGCTCGTAGCTGCCTCGGTCAGCGCATCAGCCTGGTCATTCAGAGGAGGAATGCTGCCAGTATCTTGGGAACTCTCCCCAACGGCAGCGGCTTAGAGACGACTTTTTATATTTAGGTAGTATTTAGTTTAATATTTAGTTTATTATTTTATATTTAGTTTAGAAACTAATTATCTACTTGTACATTATACTCCTAGTACACAAACACATTACTTATATTTTTTTTAAATATTTGAATATTTCACCCGTCTGTTGCTGTTATAAGTATTAGTTGGGAGCCCCACTTAAATATTTAATTTAATTTTATTCTGTTTTTATTTATTTTGTTTGTGATTATAGCGACAATAGAAATACATCATCATCAACCCATTATGTCCCCACCGAGGGGCACGGGTCTCTTCCCTGAGGAAGGTGTAGGCCATACTCCACCACGGGGGCCAAGTCCGGATTGGTGGAGGCTTGTAAGACTACATATAAGAAATACATCATCTGTAAAAATTTCAAGACACATAATGGAGTCTTAGTTCCGATTTTACCCTTTGGATACCCTACAAAAATATATGATTATTTTTTCCATCGGTATGTTATGTGTGTTATTGCACGGAGCTCCTTAACTCTTGTAAGCACAATTAATGTCGTGTTGCTTTGGAAATGTTTTTGGGGCCGACCGCTTATAACGATTAGTGTTATAGTGAGATTTATTTCCTGGGAAGTTTTTTTTTCGCAACGTTACTATTCACATTAGGGAAAAGCATTTGTTGTTAGTTCATTGCGATTTGGTAAAATGTATTAACTGTTAATAATTAACTGCCGAGGGCGTTAATTAGATGGCGGCATCCGTTGGGCATTGTCCTAAATATTCACAGTAGTTAGAAATTGTACTTAATTTTAAATTACGTATAAAGTCAGTGAATATAATGCAATAATTATAAATTTACATGATAACTAACATTAAATGATTTCTTGTATTTTTGTGAACGTCTTACGTAACTAACTACAGATGAATGACAATTCCGTGTTAGTAATTTAATAATTGTTTTAATTGTGGAAGAAATAACGCCAAGCTATTGACATTTAGGTGTTCCGTAAAAACAAATATTATTTATGTTTCAGGTTTGCTAGTACTAGGAGTATTTTTATTTTGGTTTATTTAAAGAGCCTTAGTATCGAGCATTGGTATCACAAGAAACTGACAGCTCGTAGGATCTCCGTTGATGACGTGTTTCCGTTCATGAAGTAGGTACTTCCGGTAAAGTAAACTCAGGTTATATTCTTTCGCTTTGACAATGCCAATTAAGGGGCCAAAGGTGATTGAAGGAAACGTTCTATAGATTGTTCCAATTGTAAATTGTAGTGGCAGACGGGTTGGTAAGAGAGAAGGTTACGGGTAGTGGAGTAATAACAAATAGCCTCATGGTGCCGTGCCCGTAGACATAGGCCCGATTTCTGAATTGAGAATTTACACAAAGTAAATACTTAAGTAACGTTCTGCGCTCTTTCATAAAGAAATTTAACGAGACAGCACTACAGTTAAGTAATTACTTTGCGAAATTCTCAATTCAGAAATCGGCCCATAATATCTCACGTAACCTAAAATAAGTTTATCAATAACAGGTAGTAGGTTCTAGTTGAGTTTAATCAGAACGCGAATCCTTCAAGCAGCGCGGTGCGCTTCGCTACGTAGTAGGCCAAAGACAAAAGCCATTTGTTCTAAAATCTCATTTGCATAGTAATTAATTGATATTATGGTTCCTTGGATTCCTATGCTTAATTCAATAGTGCTCTGGAGGGAATAAACCGTGCATTGATTTATAAGCGTCTAATACGAATACAAATTGTTAATTAGGAATAGACTGAGCTGAATAAGAATTAGATACGCATTGTTTAGACGCAGGTACTGGATTTGACATACTTAGCTAAATATTTTCTTCTTTTTCTGCCTTTAGTCAGTAGCCACCTAATCCTGTGCTTTAATTTTGTAAGGTAAAATAAATATCGTTGATATTTTGAGCGGTGATTGCTATAGAATCATCTGAAGTTTAAACATGAAACATAATCATAAACATTTATATTCCGGCATATACATTGTTTCTGGTCCCACACTAGGATACCCTGTGTCAATGGAAAAGCTGTAAAACCTGCTGTCCATTCTTACCCTTTGTAGATATATTGGGAAAGACACGGGGGTTTCACTAAGATTATACATTTCGTTTGAGTTCACTTGTTGTTAGTGTAAAACCACGAAAGTTTTAAAAAGTACTTACAAGATAAGATTATTCTTTATTGTACCAGGAAAAACACATACAAAAAATACCGAGTCTTAAAACCAGAGGATGCATCGTCCATCCTCTTTTAACTTTTTGTTTATTTTTTGTTTTTTAAGTATCCAATTTATAAAATTAAAAGTTTAGATGTCACAAAACTAACTAAATAACTTTTTCTTATTATTAAAAATACATCCTAGTCTGTGATTCGCCTATTACTTATTTTTCGTCTATTCTTCTTCAACTGACCGTGCACAAAGCGACGAATACTTTATTACGCTTAAAAAAAAACTAGTACGGCCGTTCTTAGGGAAAATTAAAAATATATAAAATATTTTAGTCACACTCAATCTAAATCTCCCGCTGTCGCTAATGCCGCACGCCGTCGCCGCCCCTGATCTCGGTAAGTTTTTTAAAAGTTTGAACCACTTTTCCTCATCACATTTTATTTTTAAAAGGCGCAGTTTTTAAAACACTTTTAGAGTTTGCCATTTACAACAACTTCTCATGACTTTTGAAAATAGTTACTGCAATATTTCATTTTAAAAATAAATAAGGGGTTTCTACTTTGGAGTGGCGCTGCTTGATTTGCTTGCTTTAATTTAACACCCTATAGCAAACCTTCCGGAACTAAATATCTGAAAAAAAAAACTCGTGGAACAAAAGTTGAACACGAGCTCTTATTGCGATCCTTTAGTCAAAATTGTCATATTTTGTTAGATTTGTTCATTTTGGTAATAACCCTGTATAAATATAATGTGATAAGTATTTTTTATTCTTATTCGTCCTGAAACTGCTATATAATATTTTGGAAGAACTCAAGCTATTTCCTCAATTCTGATAAGCGCGGGTGCAATTTATTCAGGACGCGTTCAACAATATCATGGTAATGTCAGCTTCGCGAGTTCGCCAATAGATTTTTTCGTCCTCTAGTAGGTACCTATTTACGAAAACATTGATATTACACGCGCCGCGACGCTAATGCGAAACGATTTTTTTTCGAATTGTTTGAGTTCAAACAGTTACTAAGCACATCGCTGATAGTGAAGGTTAGATAAGACTAGAATTAAAAAAGAGAACAGGTACTGTGAATTATGTGCAGAATTCATATTATTGGTTTGATTTCACTTTACCAAGATTTGGTTAGGTACGTTCTCCACTACGATCTCTCACCAACAAATGCAATTGACAAGATACGCGGACTATTTTAGCTCAGGACTTATACTAAATCTAAGTACAGTGAGGACTTTAAATCTTACAAAATCTTACAACGAACTACCTTGCTCTATTATACGGTATAGCTCACAGTATCAATAGAATTTATTTCTATTGGTGCTGTGCTATGGAGTGGTTGGACGTTGGAAGGCAGGTGCGCCGGACAGCATTCCCGAACGCTAGAAAAACTGGATTCAAGTCTTGCCCCTCGCACTTGAGTGCGCTGTAAATGTCCAGATTAGATATATTGATAGAGTATCTAACACGTTACTCTGTTTGTCGAGAAGAAAGCTTTGCACTTGCACACTTAGGTGACTTTAAGAAACTGAACCAAAGTTACCTACCCATTACTGGCGGGTACTTACTCACAATCAATCTTCCGCACACAATCACTCATCCTGGTCCTAAACTAGGATTTCCTATGCTATCTAGATCTAGTATATAGAGAAAGTTACTTCACAAACATGGAAATACACCCAAACTGAAGACAATGTCCAAATGAACGGCGGCCCCCAGTGGAAATCGAACCCACATCCTCCGGCATGATAAGTAATCAGACGTCTTACCGTAGGAAGATCCATCAAAGGCCACCTGTAATTAGATGTCTGTCAGTAATGAAATTGGTGTAGTTTAAGTCTTATTTAATGTGTCAACGTGCCGTGCCATGTCGCCATAACTCATATCGCCTGAGGGCTCTGCCACGCCGGTGCGGTACGAATACTTGCGCTGAATCACAGCATTTTTGCTCATGTCCTCATAAATTGTCTGGACAACTGGGGCGTCCTCAAATGACGTCTATTAACCGTATGTTTGTTCAGACAGGTCTGTCTTTGTTTAGGCCGTAAATTGTGTAAGGCGTAAGAGGGTTACTTCATGGGTAAAATCATAACAACGTGCTACAACGTGAATGCAAAACTTGAAAAACTTTCTTTCAATTTTTCATACAAATCGAGCGTGACGCTTGAAAATTGTCTAAAAAATAAACTGACAATAAATAAAGTTGTTTAACCAGCGATATAAACACTTTTAGGTTTTGCATTATTATAATGACATGTAGAAAAAATACTACTGCTTCTTGTGCGTTTGTCTTCCTACCTTAAAAGTAGCCAACTCTTCAGCTTGTCAACCCCCTTGCTAATTACTATAGCAGGGGTTTCCTAAGTGGTCGTGCAGAGTGCCTACGTTCATATTACTTACTCATATATTTGCGTCACATAACTTTGAAAATATGTTACCTACCACTAACAGAAATTTCAGAGGTTTTCTACAAATTTTGTGTTAGGGGCGAAAACTGTTCTCACTTAAAAAAACAACGAAGTGATTGTATGGTTTTCTTTAGATCTATATTATTACTTTAGATCTGTGTTTTGTACCACCTTACACAATTTCCTAATGCCGTTGCTGTACACATAATATATTTCAAATAGGGCGCGTGACAAAATACTGCACCTATAATGTTGCCGCTAACTGAAAAAGTTCTGGAACCCCATGGACGGGACTTTTTAGTGATTTGATTACCTTCGGACTGATCTAACTTTCATAACTAAATACTCCTGTTTACGGGAAACAAGGTTATTCCGAGGATAATCCCAGCCTTTGTATGGAGCGGTAATAAGCTACGGGCGATTCTAAAACGTGTCTCTGCCGCTTTAGGGGTTAAATTACAGAATTTGCCCTCGTTGCCTGACGCGCTTTCGTTAGCGAAATTATTTGCTAATTTCTCCCGAACATTACGGCAATGCCACACGGTCACTCGGCTAGGGGTGGCATTTTGGTGATTAAACTAATACAGTAGGACAGATCATTGTAGTTGTCAAAGTACCTGTAAGTCAATAAATTATAGGCCTTAATTGTTATCTATCCTTCTAATTTCATTCATTGTTCATTGATTGTTCAAGTTATTTTCACATGGCAGGTGAAGTTACATACAGAGATATGTACAAAAAATGCGTATTTTCTGAAACGTGACATTTTTTGTATGATTAAGCTCTGCGAATTAGAGCGAAAACTGCTCGGACTATTCTGACAAAAGATCAAGTAAGTGCATCCGGAATAAAGTTATTAATGTGTTAATAATGCTTACGAAAGTAATATTTCTATTTAATTTATTAACGCTGTATAGTTAAACATCTTCATGCCTCTAAACGTGAATCTAAACGTTGATATTTCGAAAAATATCAGTATGAGAAAAAACTCAGCAAACTTGTTATAAATGATAAACTCCAAGTGGCCCGTATAAATGAAATTTCGAGCAAGTTGAAGCGAAGTATCGCGAGACTTTAGACCTCAGAACACAGAGACGGAGACGGACGGAGTAGATTGCCAACATTTGATAGTCGGAGAGGCAGCATAGATAATGATGTAATAGATCGAGGTATCGTCAAACAGAGTTAAGCTTTTGGGTTACCTTATGTTGTGGCCTAATCTACTACATTACACCGGCTTTCAGTGATAATTAACACGAAGTCCAACACAATTTTAGACAATTCCGAGCTACAGTCACGTAGCTTTGTTGCCTTTGTGTTTTGATTTTGCAGTTTAGTTGGTCTAAGGCGTGGCTTGACTTTTAATTCGATACGGTAGCTTACTTAAAGTATAGGTATTCGTGAAATTGATAACATGGTGTAAACTTACACTTATGTCAATAAGTTGAAAGTTGCATGCGAGCGATAATTTAAAACACCAACAGTTCAGTCCACATGCCTGTTGCTTAGTAACCTCGCAGTTACTAAACATCTGATATGTAGTCGATAATCGAGCCTGTTTAGGCAGTCAGTCGTAGTTTTCGTACAAAAAAGGTAAGTGAAAAGCAAACACTCCGTACTTTCTTTGTCGGTCATTATATTGTCATGCTTTTCTTTAGTTTGAAGAGGCCGCAAAATAGTTGTTTATTGTTGAACAATAATTGAAGGGCACTTTAGGGTTGTCACTCTAAAGTTTCACAGAACAGTTATAAATAAAAACCTGATTTATCAATAACTGACAAAAAGCGTATTGGAAAACATCTGAAAATTTAATAACGCAACAAACAACCTCGACAGAAAAATGTACCATGAAAAATTGTCTGCAACTTGCGAACGAACAATTGTGCAACATTTGAGACATCAACAAGCGGGACTAATCTAGACAATCACGCGCCAATAGTCAGTCAATTCGAAGCCCCTACTCTCTGCCTATTCTAAATTTGTAGAGTCAGAATACATGCGTCATCTAAACTTGCCAGTAAGCTCGTATAGGATCACGAGTCTCAAGTAGACCCTCAGTGCGCTAGAGGAGCTTGACATTTCAGAGGCTTTGCATAACCTGACATTAGAGCCGATTGAAGTTCGCCATCGTAGCTTGACAGGGACGCCTCCTGTCCATAATAATATTAACTTCTGTTGTTCGCCAGCCATGTTCACGCCTTCGTTTCACCTTGAAGAAACTACTTATGTATTACGACATAGTAGATAAAGTATGTAGGTACAACAAAGTACAGTTTATTTTGTGAATGCCTGTGAAATGTAGAGTCGAGGTGTCACAAATTCACAAATATAACGTGAACAAATAGTCAAATATTTGGGTGATGCAGTTGGGCCAAATTAATAATAGTTACTACTACACAATCTCTGGGTCTATTATTGCATACAGTAAAACGCAATTAATTTAATTTAATTGTAGCTTTAAGTCTAGCGCACAGCTATCAAACTTCTAGGCATCAACGGAATGAAAAACACGTCAAAAATTAAATGTCACGTGAACGTGAGCCAACTACGAATATGTCGTTGTGCTATATTGGGCACACCAATGACGGACTCCTGTCATCATTTGCGATAGCAATTAGTATGGACTTTGACAGAGCAGCTATGCGTTAGAAATCCTTTAGGATTTGGTGTACATAATGTGAAGGGCACTCGTATATACCTATATTTATGTCACATTCTCAATTAGTTCGCATTTAGACAGTGAATAAGACCTTTTAGATGTAAGGTTTCAAATGTATATTCTCTTTCTGGTGTGTACAATAAAGAGTTCTAATCTAATCTAATACAAGACAGCCAAGTTATTACTCGAATAATTTACTTTACAAAAAAAAACAACAAGCCAAGTTGACGCCTCCCTTTCTTTTTTATAGTGACGTCATCACATGAAGGTTTAATACCTTCATGTTTATCTAGATGGCCAAGTAAATGTCGGTACCAGTAAATTAGACAAACAAATTGGATAATTTTAAAATATTATTAGAATAAAGTCTAAAGACGACCTCTGTGGCGCAGCGGTTAGTGCATCTGCCTACAATGCTAGAGGTTCTGGGTTCGAATCACGGCTGGGGAGAGAATAAAAAAAGAAACCCAGCTCTTGGATGTGCACATGTTTGTGACGTCGTTGTTTCTGGTTCCCACGACACAGGGTATCCTAGTGTGGGGCCAGAAGCAATGTATGTGCCTGTTTGTAAATGTTTTAAAGTTGGGGAAATGAAGATGTTTTGGCTAATAAAAATATGATAAAAATATAATAATAATTTTGTTTTATTGCTAACTTGGCGTCTAGTTTAAGGTGCTTGGTGTATACTATTCAGTCCTGTCCTTGAAAATTACAATAGAAAACCATTGTTATTTTCAAGGTCAGGACTGAGGAGGATGAGGTTCATAGTTGCAATGACGTTGTTTACTGCTTGATTGTTATTGTACACTGTGGTGGTGGTTTTCATGAAATAGGTATATGTAAAAGATTTATTTTTCTACTTTTCCCATGTCTTTTATTGTGATACAAGCTAATGCAACTCAACAAGTTTGCAAACAGAAGTCTTGCCAAGCTAAGGGTTAATAGGTAGGTATGTATGTCTAATTACTTTCGGCGACGCGACGCTGATAATAATTAGACTTCAAAGCTCTGTAAATTTTGTTCCTATACTGACTCTAAATCCGGCAAATTGTTTATTAGATATATAGATTATTCTTTATTGAAGACCGAAATTACATGTACAGAGTTAGTTACATTTTAGAATTAGTTTAGTCGTCATTACATTGTTCTGTTCTGTCACGACCCAAATACAGCGTCACCAAGTCATCTGTTCAGGTGGGCAAAATTGTAATGAATTAATTTAGTTAAATTAAATTAATTGTAAATCCTGCTCCCCGATTTTTGTTTCATTTATTCACTTGCTAAGATTTATAGATATATTTTCATTAAAATTGAAAGACGGGTTAAAATATTCTCATTTTTCTAGGATGTTACTACTAAATTCTCCAATCTCAACGCCGCTATCAACTGAACTAAGATGGTGGCACAGTACATCATTTAACTCAGTCAAATCTACATTAGAGATTTATGTTATCTTGTGTGTCACTAGCAAGTCTGATATATAAAGCCTTTATAAAATATAAGGCAACATTAAATAAAATAGCAAAGATGCTCTGTCATTCATCTCGCTTTCACTTTCTCG
Organism: Yponomeuta plumbellus; assembly: GCA_947310845.1. Taxonomy (NCBI): domain Eukaryota; kingdom Metazoa; phylum Arthropoda; class Insecta; order Lepidoptera; family Yponomeutidae; genus Yponomeuta; species Yponomeuta plumbellus. The sequence goes on from OX371193.1 coordinate 11,024,408, forward strand.
AATTATTGTTCACTCAAATGGGCCATGAAACTTTTAACCTTTTAAATGTTAATTGAGGCTTAAAAAATAATTTGTTTTGCACAACAATTTGGGCGTTAATGACCCCGGACTAGATCGAGAATTAAAAAACTTTTTCTTTCATATTGATTTAGCAATAGCAAAGTGCTTTGAGGAGCATCTCGGATTGTGAGTAAATTCGCCTTCTTCCTCGTTAGTATTATTTCAAGTCCATTCACACCATACGTTTTCTTCATTCAAAGAAAAAAAAAGATGCAGAGAAAAAAGAGGTAATCTAACAAGGTTCCCAAGGTAATAGAGGTTATCTTTCTTTTTTATTCAAAGACTCTACGGAGTCTACCGAACTCCTTACTAAAAAAAAACAGAAGCACAGACTTTTTGGACAGCGATGGTTTTTCGGCAGGTGTAGAAAAAAAGGCCACTTTTTTGTTGTACATTTTATGGGGGTCTTAATAACAGTTTTTTATGTTCGGTATAATTTTAGAATATCACTTCTGAATAGCTTAGAGCAATAGAAGATTCTTTTAAAAAGCAATTGTGGCTACTGCTAAAACATTTCAATATACAAAACAATATGTTTTCTATGCAATTTTACTTTTTGAATTTTGCCAAGGCAACCCAATATAAAATTAGGTTTTTCGTAACATAACATTGAACTTTTTTTTTTACATACAGGCACATACATACAACAAAAACCTGATTTATTTGTATTATGTTCCAATTAATGTCGATGAAGCGAAAGTGATTTGTCAGGATCATGGCAGGTGGCAGTCCGTGGTCTCTGTCTACGCGTCTGGGATACAGGCTTGAGCATGTATGTATGTATGTGTTCCATAAAAATAAAAAAACAACAGAACAAAACTTTTTTTTTATTCAATGAGATAAAAGCGTGGCAGAATTTTATCGTAGATTAACCTATTTACTTCAATCATAGTTGCCAAGTGAATAATCGAAGTAACCTTATCTCAATGAGCTTCAATAGCTACTAGAATCGGATAACATCTCATAATTTACATCTAAGAAAAGAAGGTATTCCATTCCTACACCTTAATAAATACAAGTCACTTACTATTTGTATTTTTAATTGCCTCGCGTCTGAATTATTCGGTGAACATTCTCACTCAGAAACCGGCCCTTAATGTCGGTTAAACGAAGGTTAAGCAACATAGGGCGCGTTCACTCCGTGGATGGGTGACCGTCTATGACTAACGCTAGTGGCATTTTTCCGAGAGGTTCCATGCTTCGCATGGTGAAGCTGTCATCGATAGATGGCAGTCGTTAAGCCAATTCAGAGGCCTTAAGGCGGCTTGGAAACTTCTGACAGTAAGACCAGCCACTAGTCTTACAAGCCTCTACCAATCCGGACTTGGCCCCCGTGGTGGAGTATGGCCTATACCTTCCTCAAGGAAGAGACCCGTGCCCCTCGGTGGGGACATAATGGGGTGATGGTGATATTGTGTATCGCTATACAGACAGTATCACGTGTTGTCAGTGGTCGTGGCTTCGATTCCCACTGGAGACTGTCGTACATTTGTATAAATGCCAGTCTGGGTGTATTTCCGTGTTAGTGATGGTTACTGGTTTATAGTATAAACCATGGGTCCCATGGTCCCATATCAACTTTATACCATAACGTAGGGTATCGTAGTTTGGGACCGGGACACTTGATTGTATTGTGTGAAAGCTATAATTATTGTTAGTAATTATTTGTTTAAATTTTTAATCCTTAAAAATTCATAGTCCACATAAATTAACCGACATTATACATAATAATGCATTATATAAATAATGCATTATTATGTATGTATACAATGTACATTTCTTATACTCTTTCGTGCTTAAAATTTTAATGTTTATTTTTCGGAAAAGAAACGTAGTCTATACCTGCCAAATTTCATCCAGATGTGATTCATAATGGTATCTAAGTAACTTTCGCATTTATAAAGTAGCGAGATCCAGTCTTATAACACTGTTTATTTCACAATGAGATAGTGCAATACAATTTCTTTATATGTAAATATTTGGCTGAATGTTTGGATTTAATATTTGTTTTTTCATAAAAAAAAATACTTCCTACGTGTCAATACACGTTGTCTATTAATATAGTGTCATAACAGAAAGAAAGCACAGCATTTTCTTGTACCGCGATCAGTATTATCAGTGCTACTGGGTCACTCAAGCAGCCGCGTTCCAGCAAAGAGAATGAATGATCCGTAATCAATTTGTTGCGGGTTCACTGTAGAAAGTACTGCGATTGTTGAATTGAGACTAATCGAATACCTATTGCATCCGTCTGGCATCTGTGATTTATGTTTTATTAATTTTTAAATTGTATACTAGTGAGCTAGTGCTGTTTGCTAACTTTGACCCTTACGAAACTGTTGCGATCGCTGATGCTGAAGTTGTTTCACAATTATCTGAGCTCTGAGCTACACAGTCATCGTTAGCCTCTGATGACGATGCAGTTTGGAAAAGTAAGTAGGTACACATAGCTTATTACGTGGGCAATACGCTAGTTTGTAATGAGTTACAATAAGTTACAAAAACTGGCCACTAGTCACCTCCAACTCGATACTGTCAAGCAACTCTTTCTATGCAGCTTTCATTAGACGTTTAGTTGTGTAACTTCAACCAGTGGCGATTTTTCTCAAAATAGCAATAAATCAATGTATAATATAACGCTTACAATGAATAGCAACTCTCAATACAGTCTAGACACCAAGCACAATCAACTGCATTATTGTCGCCGACCGCCAGCCCTCGCGTCTGTTGCACGAACATTTTTCATTCACTGACAAGCGCTCTGTTAGTCGGAGTGCGCTCGGATATTTATGCTGATGCTAGTCGCGATGGATGGATGGAGCCTTTTTACTCCGAACCGGGAGAAAAGTTTGCACTGTGCGCGTGCAATTAGGGTTGCCAGGCCCATAAATAGAAAATCCAGACTGCGAGCCATATTTAGCCGAACATTTAGCCCAGGGGTGCAATTACGTAAGACTCCACTGTATGGAGTTGTTTGATTTAGCCCTTTTGTTCCCAGTATGTCACACCACCTTATGTCACACTGTTACATTCTGGGACTTTTTCCCAGTAGGTATCTCATACTCCAACTCCGCCGAACTGTCATATATATTCTTACTTTGACTCTTTCGAGCATTGTTGTACAAGTTCGGCCTCTAGTCAAAAGACGACGCGCGACGCCCGGACGCGCACATATGACTCGCGTTTTTGGGGTCGCAGGCAATATAAATTGTGGCAAGAGCAGTGTGTTAGGCCTCCAGCCCTTATATTACGTAACTTTCCACTCTATCTGGTTCTGATGAAGTGTCATTATTTGACTAGATGCCGAACTTGTACAACAATGTTCAATGTTGGTACAACAATTTTCAATGTTGGTCAATGTACGGCTAAGCCAGACATCTGGCAACCCTAGGTGGAGCGTTAGCAATTGAATCAGCTTCAGCAACTCTACTACTAAAGTTCTACTCAGTTTTCTAGTCAATAAGCAGCCTATCTACCTATGACCGTATGCAGAGCGCAGGCCTTCTGTCAGAGCAAGAGAGATAAATACATGAAAATATTTAACAACACGATACCCAAATTATATACCTAAATATTTTAAATATGACAAACATTTTATACGTAATATAACAGAAGGATAGAGAGAGATAGATAATTTGAAGTAGCAATACCAGTTTGTGAACGAAAATATCATGACGAAACCCGAGAGTCTGGGGTGTTTTTGTTTAAGAAGAAGAAGAAAAAACGTCACTCTATAAATTTAGATTTTTCGATCACCAAGTGAGCTTTGACTTTTGTGCATTTTTTCTATGATAGGTTTTTCCTGGAGTCTATTTTAATAAGTTAATAATGAATTTTATCAAATTTATTAAATTAGGTAGGGAAAGTGAATTTGAAGCAAAAATGTCAGGATGTTCTCAGCTTATACCTATATCCAATACTTTTATATCTATTTATTTCTAAAAGCTTACTATCTTAGTGAATATACTTATAGAAAAAATATTGGTAAGCCCTTACGGCAAAAGACTGATAGCGAAATGCTCTAAACTAAGGTGAGTTCGGCTCTGGATAATTTATTGCCGCAATTTAATCTCGTATAAGTATCTGGTTTATTTAATTTTGGTCTTCATAATTTCTTAAGTGTTCACTGTTTAGTTCACTACATTTTACTGCGACAGAATCGATCGATTATTGCAAATGCCTTTTTCACGCCGCGTGCGGGAGCGAGACCGCTTTCCCGACTAGGGACATGGAATATTCACTGCAGACGTTCTAACACAAAATCTCAACTAATCAAAATATTTATTTTAGTGCACTATGTTCCACCCAAAGCACTGTAGGCTACCAAATGCACGTGCAGCAATGGAAGAAAATCCTGTTCTGGTTTTTAATTTTCTTTCGGGTCAAAAGTAACTTTATTACACCCGGAACATCGCGCATGGTGCAGGCCATGTTTCGAAGTTTTCATATTTGCGGGCTATTGCGTAGTTAGTTACTCTTCTGATGTTAGATATTTTACTGCAGTCTAAAGCGAACAATAAACAAGCTACCCTCTGAGACCGGCAAGACTCATAAGCAAGCGAATTGCTGACGTGGCAATGCTAGCAAAAAACTGACACTGTAATAATTCGTAAAAGCAAAAAAAGCCATCCCAATCTTGTTTTGTTTTTTTTTGATGATTGTGTTCTTCGCTCAAGAACATGGGCATCTAATAGGGAATGGATGAAAATATCAGAAGTGCTTGATATTTTTTTTGGTGATAGGAATAACCTTCCTTAACGCGGGAAAAAAGATTCAATTTTTTTGGCTCCGTAGTTAATTTTTAAACAATCTTAATATTTTTCCATTCGTAGTTCTGGGCTCAGTACGGCATATCAGACGTATTCCTTGGTCCGCTACGTATGAAAAAAAAAATGTGGTGACAATGACAGCTTTTCAAGGTGGATTTTTTTTTATACGTAGCGGACTAAGGAATATGTCTGATATGCCGTACTAAGCCCAGAACTACGAATGGAAAAATATTAAGTACCTATATTAAATTTTTTTACCAAAAAAAATATCAAGCACTTCTGATATTTTCATCCATTCCCTATTGTCTCAACAATCATAGGTCGCTCGGAATGAACTCTCAGCGAATTTTGATGGGTTTGATAAATAGAAAAAGAAGTGTTTTAAAAATTCTTGTAAACAAAATTTGAGACTAGATTAAAGGGCTGCGGATTTTATTTGTAACTCCAATCTTTTAGTCAAGAGCCGGAGGTGATATTTACTCATAAGATAATTATGAAGATCGTTAAGTTGCAAAAAACAAGGTCTTCTAAGGATGTGCTAATTAAATATCTGAGACAGGAAACTAACTCTACAACGTCGAGAAACTCGACCAATGGCGATAATTATCATTGTTGTCATAGAGTTGATAAAAGGGATAGTTTGTTTTGTAGTTCATGTGTTATTTTCCTCTGTGTCTGTAGATATGAAATAAAAAAATTAAATGCTTTTCGTTGGTAAATGCATGAGGGCGACTCGACAGATTTGGCATTTTTATTATGGTTTGTGTCAGAATTTTCAGAAAAAGACAGTGTTTAAGATTGCAGAAACTACGAGAAAAACTGAAATGGATTTTACTACAAGATTTTTGTATAAAAATGGTTAGGTAAAATATTAAAAAAATATGTATGTCTTTCTAGCTATACTTGAAATATTTGACCGACTGACGCTCACTTTTTTAAGTCTACTTGGAAGTGCTTCTGGATTAAAGTTATAAACGCCGTTGAGGCCAGGTTATAACCGCTCTAAGCTGGTGATCTGGAGTGTTACTAGAAAATCGGTTACCACTAAGCACTCCTATAATCACAGCAAAGCGACAGCATCATGATGTTGCAAATCGTCTCAAACCAGCTACCGTCATACCGGTCTGTAAAGAATTAAGTTTACCCTCCTTGATGATGTATTATTTCCATGACATTGATATTTTTAAGACATCCTGAGGCGGGCACAGCTTGAAAAGTAATGACATCGACAGAAACGTAATGAGTCTATTATTTTTGAAGCTGCAACCACCTAATCGTGAATTGAATTTGGACTCCGAAGACACATCTCGGATTAAAACAGGGCATTTCCAATTCCCAAACAACTATTAAAACAACCGTGTTTCTTAAATTAAGTTAGCTGTGGCTTTATTAAATATTGTGTCTTGAAACGACGGAAATGAATAAATGTTATGACAGATATCATTATCATCAGAAAAGAGTGCACAAAAGGTGCTGCCGAATATAAAAAGAGAATTAATTATATCAGTTCGTGTACTTTTATTGGTTATCTACTGTGTCTTTAAATTTACATTTCTATTGTTTTATGTATAAAATGCTTATGTCATGTTTTACTCAAAACAGTGTCGTTAATTAAATGTTTTTATCTATCTATCATTTGATGCCCACTGCAGGACAAAGGATTCCCTCATAATTTTCCAAGCTTCTTTTGACAAACATACTATAGGTACAACATTTTACATCCATAATGAGTGAGATCACGATCAGCAAAACTCTAGCTTATTGATGCTGCTCTGAAAAAAGGATAAAAAAATAGTAATGAGCTCTACAGAGGAGTGTCTCCGACAGCCGTGCTTGCGCCAAAAAGATCGTCGCCGCTATCATTAGGGCCGTGATCTCCAATATTTTCCTTCCACCCGCTGTAAGGTCCGAAGAGATAGGACAGTTTCGATGCCTTTTGATAAAGGATCCCTTCACACTACGTACCTACTGGAAATAGCAAGACTATGGACCGTTTTGAGACTTTTGTACATAGAGACCGATATGTCGTGGTATAATGAGAATTTTGTAATTTAATGAAACCACTGAATGTCAAACAACCCATTTCCTTTTTAGGATCATCATCATCAACCTATTACGTCCTAACCGAGGGGCACGCGGGTCTCTTCCCTGCGGAAGGTATAGGCCATACTCCACCACGGGGGCCAAGTCCGGATTGGTGGAGGTTTGTAAGACTAGTGGCTGGTCTTACTGTCAGAAGTTTTCAAGCCACCCTAAGGCCTCTGACTTGGCTTAACGACTGCCATCTATCGACGGCAGCCGGCACCAACTGCTTAACGTACCTTGCGAAGCACGGAACCGCTCGGAAAAATGCCACTAGCGTTAGTCATACACAGTCACCCATCTATGCACCGAACGCGCCCTATGTTGCTTAGCCCTCGTGATCGCTTAAGATCACTCAGGCAGCCGGGCTACGAGCTATTCCTTTTTAGGATTCCGTAGAGCAAAAGGAACCCTTATAGTTTCGCCATGTCTGTCAGTCTGGTTGTTTTGTTGTCCGCGGCATAACGCAGAAACGATAAGTGCTATAGTTACCTGAAATTTGAGTGTTAACAAAACAGTAAAATAAAATTAAAAAATATATAACGCTTAGGGTATTTTTTTTAACTTTTGTTATTTGGTTTTGGTTCAAAACAGTTACCTTACCCCAACACCTAAAATCAGGATGAATTATTTTTGTCATCAATAGATGAGTACCGAGGGGTATCCACAGCGGGATATCGTTAGATTGGTCTTTTGAAAATATTGTGAATATACCACCGATTTAAGTTTATAACGTTATGTTAAGTTAAAACGCATTTTTTGTCAGAGAAGCCCCCCCCCCACTCCTCTCCTGGCTGAACGGTTGATTGTAGACGTGAGATATTTCCGGGTACATATATAATGTGCCACATTTCAAATAAAAAGTTAACATATAATAGCCGACCAAGTTATAAAAGAAAAATTTCGTCCAAAATCTAATGAAAATTATTATTTTGATATAGTTAATAATCCAATAAAGCAGATAAAAAACCCCGTTTCTTCGAAACCCTGTACTGCATCTCCGACACGGACTTGGCCGATTTATCTGATCCGAGGCCAGCTAATTTTGCATCATCTGACACATTATTTAAAACGCTTAATTTCCTGTAGCTGTAGTTGGTATAGAGCTTTATGGCATTGAGATGACGACCCAGATAGTCTAGGTCCTCTAGGATGTAATAAGTGCGCCCTGCTGCCGGGGTGCCACTGAATTACCGCACTGAAGTGTTTTTGGCGAGTTTAAAAAAACCGTTTTAAACGAGCGCTTTGGAAGAAATACTTTCTATTCGAAGAGGCTACAACTTTCGGAAAGAGGTACATACAATGGTCACATTGCCAGAGTTCTGGAAAAAAATTGTCTCATTATAAGAGGCTTGACAGTGTTATTTATACGTACAGTATTATTAATACAGTATTATTTATAAAACAGTATTATTTATAAGTACTCGTATAAATTATGTGTTTTAAAACCGCATTAAGGCATTTTAACTAAAAAACAATTCTGATTTAAAAAAAACAACATAAAATTTGATAATTTAAATCTGCCGCCATTGTATCGAATATTCTATGATGACGTCACATACCAGTAAAAATGGCGTCTGTCAATCATTCTTTCATGAGTTCATTGGTAGGTTGGAAGTGCAACGCCTTAGATAGCGTTTTGGCGGCTTATTTGAAAAGTAAAAGAAAAATATAGTTGAAAAAAAGTGTTTATTAAATGTTGAAGCACAAACAAACAATATGAGATGGCTTTCAGGAATCGGTCAAATAGCCTATTGTTTAATTTGTGTTTCTGTAGGTCAGCGGTTTTCATGATTTATTATTTTCCATGTTTTGTTTTTAGATTTAATTAGAGTGAGTTGTCTGCTGCCATAAGTATTTATAGGAGAAAGAAAGAAAGAAGGATTTAATCGAGGATTAAGGATTTTTGTCGTTAAATTTTTCAGTGGTACATGCATAGATAGATGGGCTCGCAAACATTAATATTTTGTAGACGATGCGGTTATGCGCCGTTTGGTGAGATCCGAACACCTATTGTCATGCCCCAAGTCAGTCCCACAACTCTGTAACAAACGGTAATTTGTAGTTTTCATGACGAATCATCGTCCGAAGTATAATTTTCACCAATTACTTAGCAATTGGTCTCGTGACGATTTGTCGTACCTACGTTTCACAACCCGTGACCCTCACGACTATGGAAATCTGGCTAACTGTCGAATCACGACGCCTGCGCCCGAATTCTGTAAACGCGCCAATTTCTGACTCTAATGGCAATCAGCGACAATAAAAATGGTAAGTACTAAGGTCAGACTGAGCGTGGGAGTTTCGCAACTGTGGCGAGTGCCTACGCAAAATTATCATTGCTGATGTCTACAGGGTGAATTTGAAATTGTTAGCGATGTAATTTACGAGAGTGATAGGTATGTCATCATGATTAAGATAAAAATTAATTACTGGAATAGATTGTGTTAGATTAAACTTTTTATTAATTACATATAGAAGTTGTGATGCTTTAAACTTAATGGTTTATTTTTTGTAAGCTTCTGATTAAAAAATTACAAACGTACAAAATTACAATTAAAATAAAATTATTAGAAACTTACCCCCAGTTTCTCGCACACTAATAATATGTTAATCGACAGTTACATCTGTAATTTTTTTTAATGCACTTTGGATAAGTGAAAGCTGACTAAAATCAATTGTATGAAAACCAGAATGTAGTTGGATTCGATCGAACTAGAAAAATAGTTTTTCCCTAAAAAAACAGACTTTGGCTAGGACAAATATGGCTCAAAGTGTTCTAGATGGTCTATACTAACACCCCCTTAAGGCTTTGCACCCAGCTTCCAAACACCCTGTATATAGAAATTTTAGGAAAAGTTATTATTTTAAAAGATAGGACATTATGGGCCCAATTCTAGTGATTGGTGCCTCTGCCTACCCCCTCGGGGATCCTAATCGTCTAACTGTTAAATTAGATACCCTATCGCAAATATCAGGATTCCGGCAGAATTCAGAGCGCATTTATTAGCCCCTGGGTAGAGTTTCACAAAACTATAATTCGTGGTACAAGGTACGCAATGGCGTAGCAGCGTCTACTTGTTACTCTGTGCATCGCAATCGCAAAGTCAATTAAACCACACGCATGTACACATTTATATATTGCACATTATATACATTGTCATAGCATGTCAAGAATTTTAGTTCTGTAAAACAGGCCACTGATATAAAAAAAACTTGAGGTTTGTTGCGTACACAAATACAAAGCTCTTTGTTATAATGAATGCTAGTGTTGGCAAAGTCACAACGTAACTGTTCAAAGGAAAATAATTTTGTGGTAACCATATTACGTAACATTTGTTTTCATTATATAATTTCATTCGTATCAAGCCCTATTCATCCAAACAACCCGAAGCTAAAGAATGTATTTCGAAGTTGTCACTGAAAGTGAGTTTGATTTTAAAAATAATCACACTAATATTATAAACGTGAAAGTTTGTGTGTGTGTTTATATGTTTGTCAGTCTTTAGCGCTGAAACGGCTGGACGGATTTTAATAAAATTTGGTATGGAGTTAGCCGATACCCTGGATTAAAACATAGGCTACGTTTTACCGCGGGGAAATATCTTATTCCTACGGGAAAATCGATGAACCGCGGGTAACACCGCGGGGCACAGCTAGTTACCTATAATTCATTCCATTCGGCTTCGGCCTACATGTAAACAAACCGTTGACAACAATAATTGAAATAGTATGAATAAGCAATAGTCTCTATAGTGTTGTTTATTTGAACTACCACCAGCTTAGTTAGCAATTTATTGACTTTGACAATATTTAAAAACTATTTATTCTCAGACCATGACTGAATGAAACGAAATGTACCTACCTATAGCTAACTACTTAGCAATGATAAATGAAAGTCCGGGTTTTTTAACCACCTAGTTAGTCCGTCACTCTACTTTTCTATAATGATAATAATGACTATGCTTGAAAGTATAATTACGTCAACATGATATCTTCAATGGACCGATTCGGAAGTAGATAGCACACAAAAACTTTAAGTAAATTGCCGTCGGTTTCTGAACTGAATGAATTTGCTTCGGAATTTGAAAAAGTTAATATTTGTGCACTATCAAAAGAGACAGTCTCATACTAAAAAAAAACAGATTAAAACTCTTTATAGCATACCATACACTACAAAAATACTTAAATATCAACGTATATGTATGTTTATACAACTGGCGATATCATCGCTAAAAAGCGATCCTTCCAAACAGCCAGATAGACATACTTAAATGTTCACTTAACGAAATTCTCATTCAGAAACCGACGGTTACTCAGTCCAATTTGCGGTGAGCACTTCTCAGTATGAGGAAGTAATAACGCAAGACGGATGATAAATTAGATGATGCAGCAATAAGAGCGCTTAGTATTAGTACGGTATCGTGCTTGTTTTTACTGACGAACTATGTGTCATGCCATGCATTGTTTAAAGCAGCGGCTCTCAAAGTGTGTTTCGCGGAACACGAGGGTTCCTTAAAAAACCACCGGGATTCCACTTATTGCATTTGTCACTTAATCGTTTAATTATTTCGATTTCTCATCTACAAATATTATTTGGTGTCAATGTAATGGGACTGTGACGGCACCTTCAGGATCATGAAGAGAATTCATTCATTTATATATGTATCATCATCATCAACCCATTATGTCCCCACCGAGGGGCACGGGTCTCTTCCCTGAGGAAGGTATAGGCCATAGATAGATATAATAATATGTATACATACATACAACTCACACTTCGTAGAGGGGTAGGCAGAGACCAGGGATTGCTACGTGCTACGATCCTCACTGATCACTTATGCTTCATTGACATTCATTAGTCGTTGCGTGCACGCACGCCGGTTTCGGGGACCTAACATTTTTACATTTACATTTAAATACAGGCCCATACATTGCCTCTGGCCCCACACTAAGATACCCTGTGTCGTGGGAACCAGAAACAGTGACGTCACAAACATGTAAACATCCAAGACCCGGGTTTCTTTTTTTTTCTGTCCCCAGCCGGGATTCGAACCCAGGACCTCTGGTATTGTAGGCAGATGCGCCAACCGTTGCGCCATAGAGGTCGTCACTTTTACACTCGCCCTTTGAAGAAAAGTCAATTGTTCAATATTTTGATATGGAGTTGATAAGATACATAAGAATAGCAGGCTCAATTCACACTGGCGCAGAGTCGAAGCGAAGCGTGACGCGAAATAATTCGCGCGCATGCGCGCGCAGACGCGCGTCGCTGACTGTTTTAAATTTTTCGCAACACAAATTCGTACCGTATTGATAGAGAAATAGAGATGAATTTAGAACAGTTGAAAAACGTGACGCTTCGCTTCGCGACGCGACGCTTCGACTCTGTGCCAGTTTGAATTGAGCCTAAGAGTTATTGTTAGTGTAGCATGGCCTTAATAGTTTAGGCGAGTTTGACTCGCGCCTGCAACCCGGAGGAATAGGCAATACCCCAGGCTCTACCACTTGTCACGATCCTGACAATCCTCATTTGTTTCATCAACATTCATGCATGGACGCCTGTCGGTCACAAGCTGAGGTCATAATCTGAATATACTATAACATCAGACAAAAAAACTTAACATACATTTAATGGAAGTATTCCCTTAATTATTTGCTTATTGGGTGTATTTAGTGAACATTTCAATCAGTAACAACGGTTACGGGTTACAGGTCGATTTACATCAGACGAGTGAATGCTCATTCTATCCCCACTCTATAAAATTCTTTTAGTGTAAACAGACGTAGAGCATTCTTTCGTTGCTCTGTCTGCGTTCGCAACGATTTTATGGAATATTCTAAGAATGCTCGCTCGCTCGATATTAATGGCGCTAGAGAGCGTGCGAAGCGTTGTCGAGCGTTGCTTAGAGCGTTCTTGCGTGTTCGGACGTGCTCGCTTCCCCGAGCGGTCTCATCAAAGTGTTCTTGGTGTAAATCGACCTTCAACATCATTGTGCCAGAATTCTAGTTCTTGGTTCTCATTCTAGCTCGTTGATATTTTGGTGTAAACGGTGAAAACGAGCTTTCGTTTACACTAAAATATCATGAAAGAATGCTCTTGTTCTAGCTCTAGCTCTTTGTTCGTTTGATGTAAATCGACCTTAAGAGATAACGCTCTTTGTAGGTCAGATAGACAAACCACCACAAGCATAACAATATACACATTCCGCACCATTCACGTGCAGATCTCTAAAAAGTGATAGTAGATCGAAGTTGGTAGTTACAGACTACAAATCTACAAAGCAGTATTATTTCCAAAGAAGGCATACATTTATCAGTAGGTGTTGCAAGTTTAAACGTTTGGAACGCAATCGAGGCGAACGTATCTAAAATGTAACACTTTACGTTCGCAGGGGACCACTGACTGCGATCTTTATTTCTCGCGAAGGTAATCAGTTTGAAAGAACAGCGAGACGTCTTACTTTAAAGGCGAAAGAGCGGGTTTTTAAGTGAAAAACGGTTTTTTATCAGGCGCTATCGGTTGCAATAAAGGCCTTTTATAAACGGGTTTTGTAAAGTCAATAAATGTATGTCGTTATTGGTCAATAGCGTTTAGCGTGGGCCGGGCCAAGAGACCACTTTGCCACCCTAGCACTTTCCTGCAACCGGTCCAGCTCATGCCCACACATCGCGTTACGTATAACACAGAAGGTATACTCAATATTAATTAAATGTTGTAGGTAGGAGTGTCTTACCCCTAACGGACTCGAACATGATGCTTGTAAGCAACATCTTTTTATTATATGTCTTTAACATCCCATCTGATTTCTAGCTATCAGTTATAAATCGCCTGTCCCTGACCGGCGCCTGTAAACTGACCCCTATGACAGTATAACGATTAACGACGATTACTCTTTCATCCACAGCCAAATAAGACAGCTACGGGCATCTACCACATGTACAAAGAGGTATTGTTACAGTACGTTTAATAAATCAAAAAATCCTCATAGACTTGGTTTTTCCTGGAAATTATTTATTTCCAGGTCAAACTATACAGGGTATTGATTTGTACAGTTTTGTCCGACTCAGGGGTGGTTATTTACATGATACTGAAGCAAAAATAAAAATATTTTTTTTAGTGAAAATCATCTAAAAATCAAAAAGTTAATATAGGCTTAGCTTCTATCGTTTGCACTTGACGGGTCCAGCGGGGGTTTTGCGGGGCGGGGCGGGAGAGTGCGCCCGCGCGCTTTTCGTGCGTGCGTGATTTTCACAAAAAAATTGTCAACTTCCATGGTGGGCACGCTTAGTAATAATACCTATACTCTCCTCTCTCTCTCTCTATCTCTGAGAAGGCCTGTACTCTCCAGTGGGACGTATAAAGGCTACATAAAAATCTCTATTAAATTTATGTTAACATTTTCATATTTATTACGAAACAAAATAGAAATTAAACTTTAATTTGTCGAAAAATTTCGAGAATAACAAGTACATCGTACTATCTAGCATTGAAGGAAGCACTTCCTTCGCTTCGTCGGTAAGGAGACGTTCTTTGCTTCTCAGCTTACGCTAAAGGAAACAGGCATTTGATCTATTTACATGACCAATTACTTCACACTCGCCGAGTGTTTACCAGAACTGATCTATGTAAACCTTCCCAGGGTGTGGAATTTCAGTAGGTCGCACGAAACTCCGCTGCCGGGTTGGATCACTTTTTAAGTAGTAAGAGCTTTTCCATGCGGCGCAGTGGACTGTAGACCATTCATCGAGATAGGGCCCTTGCCGGAATTGTTCACCAATATCAAAGATTAAAAGTTGAATCAGCTTTATCATCATCATCATCATTCAGCGACAAGAAGTCCACTGCTGGACATAGGCCTCCTCCATGGATTTCGAAAAAGACCGGTTGAAAGCGGCTTGCATCCAGCGTCTCCCTGCCACTTGGATGAGATCGTCTGTCCATCTTGTGGCTGGTCGTCCTACGCTGCGCTTGCCGATGTGTGGTCTCCATTCAAGAACTTTTCGGCCCCATCGGCCATCAGTTCTTCGTGCTATGTGCACTGCCACTTAAACTTACTCATCCGGTGGGCTATGTCGACGACTTTCGTTTGTCTACGGAACTCATCATACCTCATCAGACCTGCTGCTTTATATATTGCATGAAATGAATATAAAAATAGCTGCTTCATCATCAATCGCCAATCGTTGCCAACTACTGGTGCATTTGCCCCAAATGCCATTCATCACGACCCCAAGCCATCCACATCCACGGATAGGTAAATCATTTATTTGGGCTTCTTGACACTTCGATCTTGTACTTGAACGTCCGACCATTGAGCTGCTGCTTACCTAGTATCGAGCTATTTATTGCATTTTATTCTTCTTGTATTTTGATTGTTATTGGCATACAGTTGGTCTTATGGCAGAATATATATTCAAAAGTAAAAAATATGACTTAGCTAGCTATGATTTTACTAAAAAGAGCTACGATTACGACTTAAATAAATCTTGTCATAGTGTGTATGCTGTGAAGCTAGCATACCTGCACAGCCATATATAGATAGATAGATAGAGAACACTTTATTGTACATAAAAAAGGAAATTACATAGATATTTCCTAATCTAAGAATATAGACGGCGGCCTTAACACTAAAAGTGATCTCTTCCAGACATAGATTTACTCGCGAGTAAGAAAGCTCTGGGGCGTCCTATGGTGACCGATCTATACAGATAACCGCTAAGTTAGTAACTTTTCGCATTTCCTGGCAGCGAGCGGGACGCCGGCTGTCGTCTTCAGTCGGGCCTCCTGAACCTTTATAATATGGATAACAGAAGCTTCTCAAGCAATGAGTTACATCGCATCTTTGTGTCTTAGGTTTCGTTGTGGTTTATGGTATTGTACAAAAGCAGAACTGGACGCATGCATTATTACCAGTTGGACTTTAGAGCGATTGGACGCAGCCACTATTTGGTTGCGTCGTGAACTCAAGCGTGTTGGATGTGATCAAAGACATCAAAAATTTATTTCAACGTAAAGAATTTACTTTTTTTTAAATTTATTTTCATTCTGTTTGTTGAATGTCAATGCACTTACTTATGATGTTAGGCGCGACGTTATAAGTGCTCAGGAAACAAAATTTGAAGGAAGGCTCCAAATATTATAGTTAGGAGTTTTCCTTCGAATAATTGTTAATTACATACATAAGCTTACGACTGTATCACAGAGGGTTAGGTAGAGACCAGGGACTGACACCTGCCACGATCCTGACAAATTCCTTTGGCTTCACGGCATTCATTAGTCGTTGCATGTACGCACGTCGGTTTCGGGTACTTTTTATCTTGCCCTTTGCTAATACATATCCTATTTGGTCGATGTGTCTCCGCCTGGGGCGGTTATACTATCTCTTTCTTGCTAACCAGTTAAGACCCATCTATTCTATCTACGGACGTTCGTACTATCACTGCTCTGTAGCAATTAAACTTAGTATAAGCTGAACGCAAAGGAAACCTTCTGCAAGAGTGCATTCATTGCTTCCAAAGGCAATCTCGATTTACAATCCTCGCCATCATTGTTGTTGGCTTACTTTAGCGAGTACACAAATGAGTTGCCAGTTCTACGTGCAACTTGGATTTGACACACTGCTGCTTTGCATTGTGACTTATATCAAAACTTTGTGAATATTTCCTTATATGTAGATTGAAGAGCATAATGTATAAAAACTTTCGTAAGCACTCATACTTAAGTGAATTCCGGAATCACTTACTTGAATACGGAAGAGTCCGAGTTACTAATTTAATCCTGGAATCACTAGCTCGATTTTTTGTCAGATGATTCCTAGCTCTGCCTCTACTCACCATGATAGAAATAGAATAGGAGCGAAACCTGGTGGAACCCTTCCGATAAGTGTAAAAGCGTTCAAATAAGTAATTGCAGCATTGAGTTAATGATCATCATCAACCCATTATGTCCCCACCGAGGGACACGGGTCTCTTCCCTTAGGAAGGTATAGGTTACCACCACGGGGGCCCAGTCCGGATAGGTGGAGGCTTGTAAAACTAGTAGCTGGTCTTACTGTCAGAAGTTGTCAAGCCGCCCTAAGGCCTCTGACTTGGCTTAACGACTGCCATCTATCAACGGTAGTCGGTACCAACTGCTTAACGTGCCTTGCGAAGCACGGAATCGCTCGGAAAAATGCCACTAGCGTTAGTCATAGACGGTGACCCATCCATAGACTGAACGCGCCGTATGTTGCTTAACCTTAGTGATCGTTTAAGATCACTCAGGCAGCCCAGGCTACGAGCGATTCAAGAGTTAATAATCAATGAGGGCTTGCACACTCAAACCATCTCTTGACAAATTTAATTACATTAGGTATATTAAAAAGAGGATAATATAGACAATGTAACCTGATTTAAGAATAACTAAAGTTTGATTTTTACTATAGTTTGAGGGTCGAACCAAGTGGTATTGATCCTTAGTTCAAGGGGCGAACTAGGTGAAATTTTAAAAATCCTCGTGGTCTGATCGAAACACGTGATGTGAAATATGAAATATCCTCTTAACATAACATAATATTTACATACAGGTACAAACATTGCTTGGTCCGATGGTTGAACTAAGTGGAATAAAAAATCCTGATAGACTGACATATCGGACAACAAGGAATCAAAATTCCTCCGACATGTCGGACAATGTTGGCGAACCACGTGGCCGCAGGGGAAAAAGTAGAAAGAAAGTGTAATGGTAGGAATTGTTTACACGGTTTGACTGTGAACGCCTCGAAAGTTGTTAGCGAAATAGAGTAAACAGTGAAATTGCCCTTGGGCTAAAAAATTGCTTTAATTCAAGCTACGTATAGCAGTATTGCAAGTTAAGATCGTTGAGAGATAGCACGAGAACTATGTTTGGATAAACACCTCCGCTATATTTAGCTCTTTACTCTATCTGAACTTATTTAAAGTGTTTCTCCAGAGGTGAGATTTTTGCATGGCGAAATAATATTTGATATATTACATATACATTTTAGTTTCTATACTTCAAAGTATACCTACCACAAGCATGTATGTTGCTTTTTGTGATTGCGAAAAGTTTAGATGACATAATAATTATGTCTATTAATTAATTATTAATACTGTCTTCAGATGGGTTATGTTTCAGAATTCAGAAACAACACGTAAATAAACAGGGTTCATTTACGTATTGTAAATTAGCAATTCCTGAAATACGCCAATGAGAGTAGAAACTTCGAAACTTCTTCGCTCTTGTAGAAACCGAGCATTATGCTCGTGAATGTTAATTTCATGTTAATCTCACGTCAAGCTAATTTCAGCCAATCACGTGCCGGTATTTTGAATTAATCGTAGATTAATCTCTTGTTACATTTCAACACTCTTTCAGAAACTGAGGTTTAGTCTCTCTAAATAGTTTTTTTATTCTTCATATTTTACTGTATGTAAGTTTACTGTTTTTTACTTTGTAATGGCTGTCTCATAAATGTTGGGAATAAACGGTAATTCTTCTGTGTATAGTAAAAACTTACGGACGCTGCGACATGGATACTTTTTTTGAAGCCCGAATTTCAAGAAATTAAATAACTCCTGGTATTTTAAATAATTTAAATTTGAAAAAAATATTGTCGAACAAAATAATGTAGCAAAACCGACAATATCTTTTCCAGGAATTACGCATTTTTTATGTAGTATATTTTATACGATAGCACTTAATATTTCTGTCTATTTTAGGGTGCGTTCCCAAAATAAACAGACATTTCATAACATAATAACATTTGATTCGAGCTGATAACCTTGGACCTTTTTGGGGACTTCGTTCAAGGGTCTAGCGGAACTTTATTACTTCGATCACGAGAATCACGAGATTGTAGGACGGAAATTATTCTCTTAGGTAGAGGGTTCCCTATTTTACAAAACACGTGAAAATACATGACAAAACACCAAAGCAGATTGAACTATTCAGCTCACATTTTAGGCCTAAAGCATTCTGAAACTAGGCAAAAAAATTGCCAAAGCTTAGATCAGATCTAAATTGGGGTCTCGTTTACACGTCGATGTGACCCCGAAAAGGCATCACCGCTATCTTTGCGTGCGAAAGGAACCAGGCGGAAACTAGGGCTTCAGAGCCTAACGAGTGTAAACTTGCTGCTAGCTCTTTCTTTGTGTAACAAAATTGCGTGAGCGACCTCATTATGCCTTTTATAGGAAAAAATGTGACAGCAATGGCTTTCGAGTATGCACCAAGCTTAACATTTACATACAGACACATACATTGCTTCTGGCCCCACACTAGAATACCGTGTATCGTGGGAACCAGAAACAGCGACATCACAAACATGCAAACATCAAAGACCTGAGTTTCTTTTTTTTTTGTCCCAGCCGGGATTCGAACCCGGGACCTCTCGCATGGTAGGCAGATTCGCTAACCACTCCGCCACAGAGGTCGTCTGTTTGAAGTGGGGATAATTATTGCATTTAATGAAAACTACTTAAACAATAGTTTTAATTGTAAGAAAGTAGGAGAGTATATCGGGGTTTTGGTCGGTATGTGGGACTTACTCCACTTTGCCGAATTGAATGTCAAATGTCGGGCAGTTGCTCGTGAGCTGAAATAGTTAAGCTAAAATTGCATAACTTGCACTTCCGACATGTTATTTGTCAATTTGAACCGTACACTGCCGGCTAATTTAGAGTGCAAGTTTCCTAATTTGTTATTACTCACATTTGGGTTAAATTAAACAGCTTAGCCGAGTTCCAGCTACGAAGCCTACAAAATGTCACGACACAGAGCGTTAGGACGCTAGTAAATATGCTATTTACATTTGTATATCACTATACGTCGGCCAACAGCATGATTGAGTGGCCTTACGTTGAAGATGAGCACAATTTGCGCATAGTGCGAGATTAATAACAGTGGCCCCGATGACCTACGAACCAGCTTTCTCTCAATGCATCGACGGTGGCGATCTGCGGTCGGAGTCGGCCTGCTCGTTAATCATCCTAATGATGTCAACCGGGTAAAATAAACGGCACAAGATTGAATACATCAGTCACACACACATGATTGCGTTCCCATTCTGAATCCTCGCAATTGATGCTGCGAAAGGCCACCCAATCAATATTGACTGACACATTTCCGTTCATACTCTTTATTGCCTTTAAGCGATTGACAAAATGAACAACAAATCTCGATACCGACACGACGCTTTATTTTCCTCTTTAATCGCATCGGGGAAAAAAGCATTTTCGTCGGCGACGAAATCACGGAGTCAGCGCGAAAGAATTGCTCGATTCATCAGCAAACTTCCACAAGAGCGGGCTCATCCATCTCTCCTTCCTTTGTTTCTTGATTGCACTTGCAACTTCATCAATAGCTGGAATAATTCAAATAGACAACGTTAACAAATCACTTGCACTATATCATCCCTACTTAGGACAAACTACAGAAGTAAACTACCTTTAGGCGCCCAATTTTGTTGAAATTGAATTTCTTTCTTTTTTGCTTCATTGTAAATGTCTCTTACACTTTTAAAATAGCGGCAAAAAGTCTTTTCAAAAACTATTTTGAAAACCTACCGAATTATTCACGTTCAGGTTTCCTAGTTTGGAAAAGAAAAACCACGAACAATTCGCGCCTCGACGAGACCGAATGCCATTGCGGGTAGTCTTTGAAATGCCTGAGTGCTTCCTGCAACCTGTAATGGTCTACGCTTCTATATTGAGCACAACAAAAGATGCACCACTTGGTACATGACCAAATTGTGTTGCGTTCCTACGCACCGAGACTAACAATAGTGTAATTACCATCCAACTATTTGAGTTCCTTGAATGCAACGTAGTGTCACAGAAACAAATATAATCACGTTTTCATAGTAACAGTTAACCGACCAAATTCTGACCCTTTAGAAAAAAGTCATGAGAAATAGTGGCATGATTTTCAGCAATTTCAGCGAATTTCATTACGGTTGACTGTTCTGACATGGGTTTGCATTGATATTGTTTCCCGATTTATCTGTGTCGTGATATTAAAAGTATACAATATGAAAAAACCGGACAAGTGCGAGTCGGACTGGCGCACGAAGGGTTCTGTACCTACCATTTTTACAATATCGAGCGAATAATCACGTTAGTAGTTATATCGGACAAAAACGGCTTGTTTTATGGGATCCCCATTTTAATACGAGTAGTTATTATTCTGTTTAAAAAACCGGATAAGAGCGAGTCTGGCTCGCCCACCGAGGGTTCCATACTCGCATTTTTTCCGAGCTTTCCCCGAACTTACAAGAGAATTTTTTTAAAGATTTAATTGCAAATGTATAGTTTCAGATTTTTCCTTGTATTTGAAGATTAAGATGATTTACTAACTTGCCAAATTACATAGTTCTATTGTGTCCAGTTTTAATAATTCATATTTTATAAATTTAGGTACTCTTTAGGAACTGTCTAGAACTCTAGGTAACTCACAATACCATTTCGAGGAGTGGCGCTGGTGACTGTAGCACAGTTCTAACAAAGAACTAGTACAGCCGCCATCGTAAGTACGAATAGCTCATATTAAAGGTAGAGTATTGTAAAGTATTGTCTAGTACCTTATCATGTATGCCTATTTCTTATCAATAAACAAATTGAAATTGAAATTGAGTTCTAGGTCAACGGAAAGGATCCATAGTACGTACACGAATTTTTATATCCTTGAGTGTCGAACTTACAAGTTTGATTATTTCGCAGCTTCAAGGGACTGTAATCTGAGTCATCATCATCATTAATTTAAACTTATAACTCCATGAATTGTCGAGATGGATGGACGTGCGGACAGACGGACGGAAGGACATGGCGAAACTATACGGGTCCCGTGTCGACTACGTAACCGTAAAACCAACGAATTGAGCACCTCCTCCACATAGAAATACCTACACGCAGTGATTCCTAATTATATACATGGAAATATCGTTAGTTGGGCACCATCGCGACCAAAATTGCGTTTTAATTTCTAGGCATACCTCCTCCGCCTTCGCGAGATAAAAAGTCACATAGGGTTGACAGAAAGACGGACGGACAGACGGACAGAAGGACTTGGGGAAACTATATTATAGGTTCCTTGTCAACTACGGAACCCCAAAACCAACGAATCGACTTCTACAAGGAGGAGAGTCCTTATAGAATTATGATAACCTATCTTCGAAATCGAGAATGACGTTATCATCATCATCATGATCAGCCCACCTCTGCCCAATGCTGGGTATAGGCCTTTTCCCCATTACGCCACATCTCGCGGTCTCTCGCTCGCCATTCGCATCCATGGGCCTCTCGCTAACCGGGCCACATCATCTGACCATCGGGCTGTTGGTCTACCGACCGACCTTCGTCCGCTTTCTTTCCCCATGACGTTATCAGTATTAATAAATTTCGTTCCATGCATCGCGACCAAATATGAAAAAAGGCGGGGTTTAACGGTCAGTTGGAAGACAAAAGCGCAAACAGGATGACTTATACAGTATTATTACAGGAGGAAACACCTCACTACAGGAGTATCAAACCAAAAGTGCTGCTCCTATTACGATGTGCCAACTTTATACGCGTGAATTTGACAAGAAAGTATTTTTTTCTTTTCAAAGCTTCAACACGACTTTAGACGGCGGTGTGTCGGTAATGTCTTCTTTCAGTACCAGTTATTACCCACACTTATGAGGCCGATGGCAATGGGGCGTGATCTTTGCATTAGCCAAACGAACCGTTAGAGAAAAAGAACCAAGATTGGAGAGACTCGTCTGTGTATTAGGTAATCGAAGCTTTTATTTTGCCGAGAAGTGAAGATCAACTGTCATATTGAAATTGTTTCTTCAGTACCTATCTACATACAGGGTTACAGGGAAAGTCGTACACAATATTAAAGGAGGTCATTGTTTAGGTCATTTCTGATGGATTGTATTCTATTATATAGGGTCCGAAAATTAAACGTTATGGAGATATTGACTGTTAAAGATTTAAAAAAAATATCGATTTTTTCTCAGAATAGAGCTCATAAAGTGTTTTTTTTAATGTATTTAGTTAAAAGACATGTCAATTGATAAAAAAATATCAGCAAAAGCTGCACCTACTACTAACAGCTTTAAAAAACTGGTCGGCAACGGTTAGAATAAAATATTTTGAAAAACATTTGAATTTTTTTTTTAATCTTTAACAGTCAATATCTCCATAACGGTTAATTATCGGACCCTATATAATAAAATAAAATCCATCAGAAATGACCTAAATAATGACCTCCTTTAATATTGTGTACGACTTTCCCTGTAACCCTGTATATAAAATTCAAAGTCCTGAGTGACTGATTCATTCACTCATCAACCCAGCCCAAGCCGTTTGACCTAGGAAGCTGAAATTTTGCACAGAGAATCTATATATAATGTAGGCAAAGAATAAGAACGGATTTTTTGAAATTCGACCCCTAAGGGGGTGAAACGGGTTGCCAAAATTTGTATGGGAGGTATAAAGAATGTTGTCTAATTTTCTTGAAACTTAAAATAAATACTCTTCAACACAATTGATTGAACACGTGTTTCGCCGTTTTTCTACATTTAACCCTTAAGGGAGTGAACGGGGTTGCAAAATTTAGTCCACGCGGACGGAGTCGCGGGCGAAAGCTAGTGTATATATAAATTCAATCACTTC
This sequence comes from Yponomeuta plumbellus, assembly GCA_947310845.1. Classification (NCBI taxonomy): domain Eukaryota; kingdom Metazoa; phylum Arthropoda; class Insecta; order Lepidoptera; family Yponomeutidae; genus Yponomeuta; species Yponomeuta plumbellus. The sequence continues at coordinate 11,047,981 of OX371193.1, forward strand.
CAATAAACAAAGTAAAATATAGGTATAAGCGAAAGTTCTCACAATTTTTATTTAAATGCTTGGAAATGCTTTATTAGTTTGATCATTGTTTCTTTGGCCCTAATAGTTTTTAACAGATGATTCCAACAATTGGCCTCTTTTAGCAGATTTTGGTCCAGTGTTTATGGGCTAAAGCTGTCTTGTATTCTTTGGAATAATATACTTCTATAACAAGCATGTAAAATGTAACCATACAATGAAAAGAGATATATTTATACAGATTAGATAGTTTATCATAGTAAATTTTACAAATGTATAATAAATAATAATGTAAATGTAATGTATTAAATGTAAAAAACTATATTTTCATTTTTTGTCTACATGGTATTTTAATAACCGTCTTTGTAATTGTTTTGTTTGGTATTGAAACCGTCAAACCGTCATCCCATATAAACTGATAATTGAAGTTCACTTCTCGGCAAAATAACATGGTAGTTATGTCTGTGGTCATCTTCACAATAATGTGGCCTAGTTGTGTTGATTTGCCTAAATTGGCCTCGCGATGAAAAAAATAATAACGCGAAGCAAATTCGGTTGACCCAGTGATCAACTTTTATGTAGCAGAATACCTACTCGTATAGGTACTTATTTAAGCAAATTGAATGACGGGCAAGACGTGACGATGGCCTGGCATCTTCATTTCGAAATTGATTGGAAGATAGCAAGTGTAACTTTTGCTCTTTTTTGAAGTAGCATTGAAAATATTAAAGAAATAAGACAGAATGAAATCAATGTCGGTCGGCCTGCCTGCCTTCGGTAGAACGAACGGTAGAATAAAATCTCAAGATATTTTTTGTTGAAAAGTATTGTCAAGCTCATATTTTGGTTTAAGGTTGCGTTTGCGAAATATAAGGTTTCAAAGCGCATTTTTCTTCGAGTAGGGAATTCCGCCCCCTCTCCTGTCTAAGCGGTTGACTGTAGAAACGTGAAAAAATTCAGGGTAGTAGACTAGTAGCACATAATAACGAATTTAAGAGGAAAACTAACACGCCTGAATAGGCTTTATGAGGCCTATATTACGCGTGGCTCAACAAACACTTAACCGGTCTGTTTTTATCAAACCCCATTATTTAAACATATTAAGGGTCTGTTTCACAATCTGCAGATAAAGTTCCGGATAAGCTATCCAGGGCTGCCGTTTGTTCTAAATTTAAATATTTTTTTATATATTGCGTGTGTTCGCTTATGGCTTCAAATTTAGAACAAATGGCAGCCCTGGTTGCGGATAGCTTATCCGGAACTTTATCTGCAGATTGTAAAACAGACCCTAAATCTATTTTCTTAGGTACTAGAGAAGAAATAATTTGTTTCTAGTGGCGGCGCCACTATTTATATATTTTGTTGTTTCCTACCACAGTTAAGGTATTTTCATCTATCCCTTTTCCTTCTTTCCTATTCGGGAGCTCGTTTAAATGTTTTTCACGGCTGCCAAGCGCGACCGGTCGCGTCATTATGCTGCCCGATAAACAAGTCCCTAGCCCGCGCACTTCCATGTTAATTAACCCCGTGCACAGCACAACTGGCTCTAGGCGACGACGACGTCTAGGTAAAGGTGTCTTCCAGTTCGCACCTGCTAATTTAAGCCTTATCCTCTATGGTCTTATGTTATGGCCGTAATATTAATCACGTCAACCCAGAACGGTTGCTAAGGTAAGCCCTTATGTTAAACAAGTTGACCTGGCAAACGTTGTTTTGCCATATTCATTAACTCGCCACTTTGTTTGCGAAATAATTATGAAGCATATTTTATACATATAGCCGAGTCAAAGAATTTTTGATTAGAATAAGTATAATAGTTGCGGAGATTAGCTACAACATATAAATTTACAAATTTTTCATACTTATAATAATATTAGTATAGATAGATATTGCTTTTGGGCAGTTTCTGCGGCGGTTGCTGTTGATGGACGCCAGCATAGGTACGTCGTTCGGACATACTATATTTTTTAATGTTATGAAATGCGTATACATGTAGGTATAGGACAAGTATATTTTGGACTTGGTACCCAAAATGTATATAGCCATGTGCTGGTCTGGAACTTGACACCGATTAAAAAAAAAATTTTTTTTAATTAAATTTCTGTTTGTTTGTTTGTAAGTTTTTTTTTTTATATAATTCATTACCACGCATGCCTACCCTGGATTACTAAGATTTTTTACTAAGGGATCAATCATAATATTTGAACAAAGTGATTTTAATCACAAAGCCAGTTTGGCTTAAAATTTGGTTCTCAATTTCCATCTCCGAAAGTTCTTATCAAGTCAGCACCAAATTACCCTAGGCCTACTGAAGATATATATAACTAAATTAGATATTGTCCCCAATAGGATTTATTTTCTGCTGTCCATTGAAGAGTTCCGTTCTCCATCTCTGAAAGTCTACATCAGATCTTGATTAAATTAAAATGGGAACATTGGGAGGTTATATAAAATTGAGCAAACAAATAATTGTCGAAATCAGTTAAGATTTGACGGAGTTACGTGAAATAAAATTTAAAAATAAAAAATACGTGTCGGACTGAGAACGTACACCTTTTTTTGAAGTCGGTTAAAAATAAAGAGTAAATAGTGACGTCTCACAAGTCCATAATAAGAAATGTTCCAAAAGAAAGAACATTGTAGGTAATGAAAACAAAAAAGAACATGCAGCCATTCGAAACAAAATTTCCCTGCAACGAAAATTGTAAGTAAAAAACCATTGCATTTGAAAAGTTGACAATATCAGACGGAAATAACGGTCCAGTTTTTTTCCTGTAAACACTAGCGGGAATCAGAACCATTTGTTTGTTTCCACTGAATCGTTTTATTTACTGCTATTGAGTATTTTGGAATATTTATGAGAGCCGACGTAGAGCTCCGTGTCGTCCGTTGGTTGCGTTCATCCGTTTGTTAAGTTATGGCATTGAATTTTCAATGCTTATCGTAAAGTTTTAATGACCGTTACTGAGTATGTAATACAGTTTTGGCCCTTAACCTGTATGTAGAATATATTTATATAAGGTCAATCAGCAATATTTTATTTATATATCAGGATGTCCACTGGAGTGTGATGGAACTCGAGTGTGGATGAATGAATGAAAAACGGCTCGGGCTGCCATCTTGATAGTGCTAACGATCATGCTGCATTTTATAAATTCCTTCTAATAAGAAGAGTAGCGTTAGCTGCTAAGATAGCTTAAATTGTTCGACTAACGTGATATTTCGTAAATGCGATCGTTATTACATAGGTAGGTACTATTTGATATCAGTAAATATAGTTTCCCATTGTTGTTGAGCCATATATAAAAACCTTGTAAAGCAAAACCATTTCAGCAAACTTTATCATCATCATCATCAACCCATTATGCCCCCGCCGAGGGGTACTGGTCTCTTCCCTGAGGAAGGTATAGGCCTACTCCACTACGTGGGCTTAGTCCTTGTAAGACTAGTGGCTGGTCTTACTGTCAGAAGTTTTCAAGCGGCCCTAATCTTCATAAAATATAATTTAGTACTCACTAAAATTTTAACAACATTATTAGCGTGCCCACAACGCTTAAGCCGGGTCCGCTGTGCCATGTTACGCGTGTTACAAAAAATGTAACACGTTATAATGGGGCGTGGTATAACTTGTTACGTGTTACGTAACACGTAACACGTTAGCCGCGGCGAATGGATAACATCCCCCGCGTTCGCCTGCGGGGGGGTGAAGTCATTCATTTTATGTTAGCGCTCGCCGGACGCACACGTCTCGCGATTCGGTGATGGAGTAGAAAAATAAAATACTTTGTTTTTCATACGATTATTTCGAGAAAGACAAGTGCTTTGGGACGCCTCATGTAGTGATAAAGCAGAAATAATAGGAATTTCAAAAGAACAAGTGAATACAAAGTGGATAAGCCTAAAGGGACAAAATAGCAGACACGTCTGCTTCGTCGGAACTCATTTTGTTTTTGTCACAAAAACTGTAACATAACAGAACTAGAAAGTCGCAGCAGACGGGCTGTTACGATAACCGTAACATGTTACATTTTTTGTAACACGCGTAACATGGAGCAGCGGACGCGGCTTTAGCTTTTCATCTCGACCATTTCGAAGTTCACAAAATAAAGTGGTCTTTTGTTATTCAGATAACTTTATCGAAAGATTGATTGACATAAATTCGCGATTTAAATAGATCGCAACCCCAGGGTTACACTTGACCCGAAAGAAAAGGGCAGCCAAGGGCTAATTGAGGCCCAACCACGTGATCGATCCTAACGTAGGTACAATACCAATAAAATTGTTTGATCGTGAAAACAGCGAATTAATGAGTTAATTTCAAGAGGTCACATTTAGTTTAGGCACTTGTTATAGCCTGCGATTGTTATAATAAGCCTTTTGATCGACAGGTAAACAAATTAAAATCGACCTTTGGTGTTTGACTCAGAAATTAAATACCTATTTATGGTGAATTCGGTACATTGTTTAGTTTGATTCAAAAGAATTTTTAGCATCTAGCCAATCAAAACTTTAGAAAAGTCTAAAAAGACTAGACTACGCCAGGTTTTTACGTTGCGTTTCCGCGTGTTTTCGTTGATCTAAAGTTTGCTTACCTTACTGTTAAAAGAAAAAGTTACCATTAAAATCAATAATTATCTATGAGTACGTTATAACAGAAAGGGAAAAATAGTTCTTTCAATTGCTACAATGTCAATACTACATGTTTCGTCCATGAAGAAGGACTCACTTACTAGCCGTAAGTGAGCATTCAAACGTTTGTAAATCCATCCATAGATAACTCTACTGGTATTAAATTTTCGGCTTAAAAGGCGGTTATTTCCACACAAAATTTGAGTCGATTTCGAGGACTCAAAAATCCAATTTCTTTTCTATTAATTTATTCTCAATAATTCTAACTCTAAACAATTATTCTGAGCCGATCAATACCCGATTTGAAGGACACTAATCGAGTTTTTATCGGGCTTAGAATCAATACTAACTTTGATTGTAAGGGGTAAAGATTTATGGCAAAAATTTATAAACCTATCTATTGTTTGTATAGGAATCGCCTCGTGAGGGTCAACTTAAGTTAACTTCAGCTGTTAAATTCATGGATCGCTTATAGAAACCGGCCGATAGTTTACAATCATATTGAAATATGCTTAAATTACACATTCAATATGCAGTTTATTCTAAGTACCTAACCTGTAACTCCCTAAACACTGCCTCAAAAGGCGTACCCTGTCTGAAGGTCAAGCGAGATGCACATCTAATTAAACTCAGCTCGACTTGTTTGACCGCAGAGCTAGCCAGGGGCCTGTTTGCATATAAGTTCTACAATTCGTGGTTTACTATGACAATGGGCTAGTTGCCCTAAAAAATGTAATTAGTCCGTCTTTTAGATTATTCAAAAATAAGGGACACGTATTTTTTTATTTGTAAAATACACCAAAAATGACAAAGATATAGCCCATTAAAGTTACGTGTGACGTCACGCCGTGCTGCATTTTTTAGCACGGAGTGACGTCACACGTAACTTTAATGGGATATATCTTTGTTATTTTTTGTTTAATCAAAAAAAGAAAAAATACGTGTCCAATATTTTTTTATAATCTAAAAGACGGACTAAATAGAATTTTTTATTTTGACCCTGGAAACTACCCTATTCGAACTAAAACTTTCGTAAGCACTGGACATTATTAACTTTATTCCGGATATACCTACTTAAGTACTTGACTTTTTGTTGGAACAGTCCTGACCTGACAGCCAGAGACGAGCAACCGACTACGCGAGCTCCATATCTACTAACCTTTAATTAGTCGCATGGGGTCCATTGGACCCCAAGCGTGATTGTTTTTGTCACATTTCGCCAAAAATTATACTTACGCGACTGTGCGTTTTAGTAGCTTCCTAACTTACGCCCCTCTCGCATCTCGGTATTCCGCGAGTCGCTGCGTCGAACACACGACCCGTAACGGAGGTGTTTGGGGTCCCACGGACCCCACGCGACTAATAGTGTAAGTGTAACCAATGATTAAGCTCTGCGAATCAGAGCGAAACCTGGGCCTAGATTCTCCTAATGCATTGGTACAATGTCAACTGCATGAACGCGGCGATTTCATTTCATTGCCGCTTTTAATCTACGCGCGCACACGTACCAATCCCTCTAGGCGTCAATGGTACAAAAAGTCATGTCACGTGACCTGACCGAGTATCTGTCATTGCACTATAATGCAGAAGCAGAATTGAGGGCCTGGTCAGACTCTTCCGACGAAAAGTCATGTAAGTGTATCCGTAATAAAGTTAATAAAGACAATAGGGTAGTTTCCAGGGTCAAAATAATTAAATTCTATTTAGTCCGTATTATAGATTATAAAAAAATATTGGACACGTATTTTTTCTTTTTTCTATTAAACAAAAAATAACAAAGATATAGCCCATTAAAGTTACGTGTGACGTCACTCCGTGCTAAAAAATGCAGCACGGCGTGACGTCACACGTAACTTTAATGGGCTATATCTTTGTCATTTTTGGTCTAATTTACAAATAAAAAAATACGTGTCCCTTATTTTTGAATAATCTAAAATACGGACTAATTACATTTTTTAGGGCAACTAGCCTATTCGACGTACAATACAAAGTCGATTAACCAACAGATTAATAATAAGTAGACGCTGCTATGTAATATACCTCAAAATGTCATATTAAACTACGAATTGTAGTTTTATGAAACTCGCCCCAGGTTGTTAAACCTAGTGAGGCTATTTACGCCTTTGTAGTACCTGTGCTGTGTAATAACTACGTATGTGTTCAGAGGTAAGCCTCCTCTAAAAGGTTGACTCCTAGAGATCTAGAGAAAGTTCAATAATCGTTCGTCGACAGCTATTCATATTGGGAGTGGAATATGAAGTAGATAGCCTTGAATACATAAACTTGCAAAGTAATGGTGTAAATCTTTACTACGCCACTTCTTTATTGTCTTTCGGCTATTATAACATTTACATACAGGCACATACATTGCTTCTGGCCCCAAACTAGGATACCCTGTGTCGTGGGAACCAGAAACAGCGACGTCACAAACATGTAAGCATCCAAGACCTGGGTTTTGTGGTCCGCAGCTGGGATTCGGCTATTACTTACTTACTGCGCTGGCTCAGCGATCCGAAGTGGGTCTTGGCCTCCGACACAAGAATTCGCCACTTGTCTCTGTCCTGCGCGGTCTCCTGCCAGTCACTCGCCTGGAGCTCACGCAGGTCCTTGGCCACTTCGTCCTTCCAACGATGTCTGGGGCGGCCCACCGGTCTTTGGTCGTTCGGAAGTCCCGAGTATGCTCTCTTAACTGCTCGGTACTCTTCCATTCTTTCCACGTGAGTTTCCAAGCCAACGGATTCGGTGGGATTCCGTTTCCGTTGGGTTCGGAAATGAGGTCTTCGATTTCCTGGTTCTTTTTGACTCTCCAACTATCATTTTCCCTCCTCGTTGGACTCATAATCTTCCTCATATTTTCCTCTCTGCAACCAGTAATTTGTTGTCCTCCTCCTCCTCCTATTGGCTAATGGCAAGTATTAAATATTTACCTACAAGACATTCGGTAAGATTTCGTAATTCTGTCGTAGTCTAAGCTGGTCAAATCATTCTAATTATGCTGTTTGGTAATAGTTAATTATGATTCTAATAGCATACAAAAAAGGAGTGAAAACTCGTGTTATTCTATTGTATTTGTTCTATCGGTCTAGCCTCGGGAGATTAGGCAGTTCAGAATTGCTGATTTTCCATAAACATTTACGATGTGGCTTGTCTGCTGACCTAGACCTACCTCCTTTGCTCTGCGATAAAGCCATTGTCTATAAGATAGGTAGACTCTAGATTAGGGCAGTTATTAGTCGCCAAGTGTTATTAAACATAAACATTTACATAGGATTACTAGGATACCCTGTGTCGTGGGGTAAGTATCAGATAATAATAATAATATATTACAAATTATTATTATTAAGCATGAGAGTATGATCATTCCTAATGAAGATACACAAGACCGCAAATTGTACTATAATCTTTTTATTTTTTTTAGATATTTTTAGATAAACTAAGCTGGGAGTAGTCTTTGTCTTGTTAATAAAATGGGATTCATCATCAACCCGTTATGTCCCCACCGAGGGGCACGGGTCTCTTCCCTGAGGAAGGTATAGGCCATACTCCACCACGGGGGCCAAGTCCGGATTGGTGGAGGCTTGTAAGACTAGTGGCTGGTCTTACTGTCAGAAGTTTTCAAGCCGCCCCTAAAGGCCTCTGACTTGGCTTAACGACTGCCATCTATCGACGGCAGCCGGCACCAACTGCTTAACGTACCTTGCGAAGCACGGAATCGCTCGGAAAGAATGCCACTAGCGTTAGTCATAGACGGTGACCCATCCATGGACTGAACGCGCCGAATGTTGCTTAACATTAGTGATCGTTCAAGATCACTCAGGCAGCCCAGGCTACGAGCGATTATAAAATGGGATATTTATTAGTAATTTAAGTAACTACTAAAATTAGTAGTTCAGTAAACAGCAGAACAACTTTACTATCAATACAACAGCTTAATTTACAAGAAATATCTTCTCACCTTTTCTTTTTTTCTTAATTTCGTTTCTACGTTGTCAGTGACTCCACTTAAGTAGAGTCCAAGAGAGTATACATAAAGGTTTTATTTATTTTGTACTTCATTATTTTAAGCCAACGGCCCTGTTTTAAAACATTTTTACTTTATTAAAATTAACCAGTTTTAGCCTTATAAGGTTGCCAATAAATATTATTAATTTTAGTTCTCAATAGAGATAAATATCAGCATTGTTATCTAACTCTATTGAGTACTAAAGTTAATATAAGGTTTATATCATTATTAATGTTAAAAACTCAATCCCAATCAAATAGGGAATCTATCAGCAAAGGGCAAGAAAAAGAGTAACCGAAACCAGTGTGCAACAAAGTGTTCTCTTTCTATCTTTAACCGTTTTCCTTTTTTTTTAATTTCACCTTCCTTACTTTTTTCGCTTCAGGATTATGCATGATTTCAGGGCAACGAAATCTGCTTGACAATGTCAGACAAATATGGTTATCATCATCATCAACCCATTATGTCCCCACCGAGGGGCACGGGTCTCTTCCCTGATAAAGGTATAGGCCACACTCCACCACGGGGGCCTAGTACGGATTGGTGGAGGCTTGTAAGACTAGTGGCTAGACTAGTTAAGCAGTTGGTGCCGGCTGCCGTCGTTAGATGGCAGTCGTTAGATGGCAGTCGTTAAGCCAAGTCTGAGGCCTTAGGGCGGCTTAAAAAGTTCTGACAGTAAGACCAGCCACTAATATGGTAATATGGTTATACATATCTTTAATTGCTTCGACATAAAAGCTTGATATTTTTATACGTTTCAAAACAGTTACCGTGAGAATTGGTGTTTGAAGTTAATTTTAACTTGATAGCTTTATCCACTTCTGGGAAAAAGGGTCTTGACGGATAATAAAATGATATTATTGTCCATCACCTGTCGGGAAACAGAAACTCCTGACAAAAAAAACTTGGGCTTTCCTTAAAGGGTCATCTTTTGTTGACATCATTAAATTACATTAAATCACGACCTCTGTGACGTAGCGGTTAGCGCATCTGCTTACCATGCGAGAGGTCCTGGGTTCGATCCCCGGCTGGGGAGAAAAAAAAACTCCAGGTCTTGGATGTTTACATGTTTATGATGTCGCTGTTTCTGATACAGGGTATCCTAGTGTGGGGCGGGGCCAGAAGCAATGTATGTGCCTGTATGTAAATGTTTATGTTTATATAAACGCACGCCTGTATTCCGGAGAGGTGAGCAGTGTCCTTAATCAAAGCGAATGTCTACATATATGTTGCATATCTGTAAGTAAAAAGTTCTTTATCTTGCAATAATGATTCACTACTATAGTAAGGTTTAATAGATCTATGTAGCCGATCTAGTAAACGCATCTTCCTTAAGTTTATTTAGCTACTAGCGATTAAAGTACACTGGGTTATTAGTATTTATATACTTTCAATAAAGAACATTAATTTAAAATAAAGAAAACAGTGTCCAGGGTTTGCCACTTGCCACGATCCTGACAAACCTCCTTCGCTTTTTCTTCGTCAAAATTCATTGTGTGTTCATATGGGGCATTAATGGGTTAACTAGCTAATTTAAACACACCCTCTCCTCACGAGTTATTACGTGATGAGTTATTACGAGTTATTGATTTATTTATTTTACATTTATTTTTACTCGATTTCATAATTAAAAAAAACTTGAAATTTGTCATTGTAAAAGAGTCCTCAAAGCTACTTTTAATCTTTCTTTTATAATTATACTATATATTGTCTGTAAGCCTCTGTCTTGCAATATTTAATACGTCCACCTGCCTATCTTGAAGAGGGTTGACATATGTTCAATTCAGTAGCTCTGCTCCTAGGCAACCTTCGATGATAAAATGCCTATCCACTAAGACTTATTTTCTATCAGGATAATTGACAGGCAGACTGTGAATCCTTTCGTACTGACTCAGAACTCAATTTCTTGACAAATTAAAGGTTAGCGACCTTATTTTTAAAAACAAGATTCGTCTAAAACCAATCTAAAACTCTCTTTATTTAATCTGTGGCTGACGCGAGCTTCGTCTCTGCTCATCATGATTAAGCTCTGAGAATCAGAGCAAAGGTCGGGCTCTTCCGACAAAAAGTCAATTTGCATGTGTATGCGGAATAAAGTCTAAAATATCCACAATAGACTATTTCAATACTTTAAAGGAATCGAGTTTACTTCATAAATAAGACCATAAGTATTTAGAGCTGTTTTCAACAGTATATTTTAGTAATCCGACCTTGAGGAGAATTTGGTTCTGAAAGTTTGCATTTAAAATAACAGAGCAATAACGAAAATATTACACTACTATATTTTAGACAAAAAGACTGACATTACTACCATTTTGGCATGTATTATTTTTCGAATTCTCACTGAAAGATTTTTATAGCTAATAGTGGAATACTTTGTAGCTTATCTACAGAGGGAGTTCAAAGTTGTCAGTAACATTTTAAAGGGACATTTTAATCATGATTTAGAAACAAAAAACTATGAAAAATATTCTTGATACAAATTTCACTTAATCGTGAACAAACGATGGTTCTTTCACTTTATTTTTACGCCATTTGGACGAAAGAAATACATTTTTCAACACTACAATACTTTCTACCTCGACCACTTTGAATAGAAATTGGAAAAAAAACGTTGATATTATAATGTACTTTTAAATCATTGTTATTATTATTTATCATAACGAAAAGAATATTCTCTTAAAATATTGCTAACGATTTAAAAACTCACGACGTAGTGCAAAAAAGTTTACTGCAAAAGCTTCAATATCACAGATGATAATTGACGTGCTAGATCCTCGAAGGAATAAGCCTAGGTAACAAAGTGACAACGACCTAACGTCCACAGAGGCCGCTGTGCCATCCAATAGCCTACACATTTCGATTTACTGTAAGCCAACTGAGATCTAGAAAACTACTTAGCAAAATCGTCAATATCTAAAAGTTACTAATGGGTTTCGTAACTTATTGAGAGTAGTACAGTCACAGCACATCGTGCGTCGTATAGAGCTATCGTCTTATATTCTTATTGTGTGGGGTGCATTTTGTATGAAGGTAAATAGAAAGGATGCCACCATGTTCCATCTATGCGGCCCGGTCCTAAAGAAATCTATTTTCGAATCTAACCTTTTGCGAATAAGTGCAGTCGATAACAAATCAGCCTTTCCATACGAGCAATGTAATCGTTATGTTAAGGAATAATTTGCAATAAAGATATAAATTTACCAGCAGCTGTCGACTGTATACAGTCGATAGACATTGAACATCCCTCTTTCTTTCTTCATTAGGCATTCCAAGAACCATAAACTTTATGGTTCCACTTTACTAACACGTTAAAAACAATAATCATTACAATTAATTAAGATAACTTTTCAATTTATATTTAATTCTTTTTATGGCACTCCTAGGATTCAGCCAATATCAGATAAGCTAATAGATAGAGAAAATGCACTAACACCAAATCAGGCAATATCAGCACTGCACGTCTAAAATAACAAAACTAATTTTGTGTAAAATATGTCCAGCTTAATGTGGGGACACGGTCACCACTACATAATGTTATCAAATGTTAATGTGAATTATGTTGTAAATTTTAACTAAGATTAATAATTATTAATCCACATGCATGTAACATAATTCATTTGGCAATAAACGATTTTTACTTTTACACATTATTGTACAAAAAAATGGAATTTACAGAGATGTTTCTAAACCTGAGAAGACCCCGGCCTTATCTCTAAAAGTGATCTCTTCCAGACAACCGGATGCATATTGATCTAGTAAAGTTAAAACTGTGAAGTTTTTTTTCATTTGTGCCTTCAAGCTTAGTTTAAAGGACTAGTCATAACCAGCTCCCTATGCACGTGACAGAATATTTGTCAAATCACTGATTAATTTATGATTTACAGCTATAAAAGCTATTTTAACTTAAAATGTATCCATTGTTTAATCTTGTTTATATTGTTTACATTTGAAAACCCACAATTTAATTTATTATTAAAATTAATTAAGGTTAATAAATACCAACCGATACCAGTGCCTGTACCTATGTATTTCCGATATTAAACAATTAGTGTTAAGCTAAGCGTCCACCGCATCGGAACCGCTCCGTACGGAGCGGACGGATTTGTTGCTTTGTATTGATTTCTATGGGGCTGCGTGCACTGGATCGGCATTTCTGCTTCGGAGTGCGATATTACTGCCGATGACGTCATCCGTAGCCGACGCGCCATTCCGATTCCGAACGCTTCGAGTTCTGACGTGCACAAGCGAACTCGATTGCTTTGAAAATACCGATACTGCCGACGGCCAATCCGAATGCAGTAGACGCACCCTTTCGCCATTTTGTAAATGCCGACGGCCCGTACGGTGCAGACGCTCCGATTCCGATGCGGTGGACGCTTAGCTTTACTCTTTGTGATTCTTAGCTTTGCTTATGAAATAATTTATTCAGACATATTGTGATCAGTAATCTATATATAAAACGAGAAGCTGACTGACTGACTTAGAATCAACGCAGGGCCCAAACTACTGAACCTAGGGGGTTGAAATTTGGCATGGGAGTTTCTTAGGGAGCCTAGGGGAGCACTAAGAAGGGATTTTTTGAAACTCACCCTCTAAAGGGGTAAACGGCGGTGTTAAAGTTTGTATGGAGGTATAAAAAAAGGTTGTCAGATTTTCTTGAAACTTGAAATAAATACTCTTCAACACAATTGATTGAACACGTGTTTCACGGTTTTTCTAAATTTAACCCTTAACGGGAGTGAACGGGGTTGCAACATTTTGAACTAAAGTCCACGCGGACGGAGTCGCGGGCGAAAGCTAGTAATAAATAATAATGTTAACCCTACTAGACAATTAAAATGAATAATAAGATTAATCGATAATATTTTTAGAAAGGCTTCCGTTTGACAGGATGTATTCTGTCATTGGCTAGATAGGATGCCATATTGTTTAGAGATACTCGTAAGTGGGGGCTCGGGCAGGGTATAAAGGCAGTAATTACAATGTTTCGTAGTGGGACTTTTGCTGTCTTCGCCCTTGGAGCCTGATCTATCAAGTAAGTTATGTACTACGTTCCAAAATAGTTGCTTACTTATTGTGTTTGAACTGTTCTATTGGTTCTTTAAATGTGTTTTAATGTATAGCCTAACGTGTAGTATAAAGTTAGTAATATTAATCTTAGGCTGTTTGTATTTTATTCATACACATAAAAAAATACATTACAAACACAATCAAAATTCACACACAGCTTTGTCAAAAATAAGAAATAACAAAAAAAAAAAATGGCTTGGATGTAGTTATTAAGTTTAAATGATTTTGAAAAGATGGTCAGAGTGGAGTTTTTTGTCCCGTTGCCTTTTTCACCACTACATTACGGCCCGAAGGCAGCGGTTAATATAAAATATAGATATTCAGTAAATATATAAACATCTATAAAAACATGTAAACATTTACATAAGTAAGATTTATGTAAGTTTATTATTAAGTATAAGTATGTATTATTCGTATTTGCACAAACTGCCCGTCTCTTTTTCCTTCGGCAACCTCTCCGTCACAAGGTTGTCTGGAAGAAATTGCTGTTAGCAATAAGACCGCCTATTCCTTAATTGTAACTCTTATTTGTCTCTTGTTTCTTATGTGCAATAAAGAATATTCTTATCTTATCTTATCTTATCTTATTCTTTAAAGTACAATAAATTATTTTAATTTGATTTAATGTGTGTAATTGTTCTTCTTTAACCCAATACACTTTTACAGTTCATTTATTTGCTGTTAATTCGCTGTCCCCTCAGAATAACTAGTTAAATAATTTACAATAAATAATATAGTGAAGGTAGACTAAAAAAAATACACAATAGTATTAAAATTATATTTGCTTACTAGGTATTTGCCTATTAAAAACACACATTTATTGCAATAGCTTTCCCAGTTAACTTTCATTACTTTTGCTTTTTATTATCAGATTACATTATTAAAGTTAGCTTCGTATTAGTATGATCTTGTAAAACTGAGCTTAGCTTCTATATTGCTCTCTTATTTCTTAACCTTTAAGTACACGCGTTGTTTAGGATAACATTCCGTCACGCGTGGGGTCCAGAAGTATCCCCAATATAAATTTACATGTATATTCAGATTTTTTTTAATAATTTTTAAAAACCGGGTTAGATTATAAGAAAAGACAATATAATATTTATGAAAAGTATTTATTAATCTTAAAACAAAATAAGTTTTTTGACAGTAAGGAACATTTTTATCATATCAGTCAATCTCGTACATAGAATTTTAAGGCACATGTTCAATGTACTATAATTTGACAAAATAGTCAACTTCTGACTAAATTACTATTTTTTTCTAATAAGATAAGAACCAAAAACAAGTAATAAGAAAAATTAACAATAAACATTTTAGAAAAAAAATGACAATTCTTGAAACTTACTACCATAACCTCGGTCTTAGACCCCGCCCGTGACGTTAAAGGTTAAATCTTACACACGCGCTAAGAACGCTGCGTTTTGGTCCGCGTCCTAAAAAATTGTATGAATTTGTATGCAACGAATCACATCAAGCGCTGCCGTCGGTCCCCCGGATACCATACGGCTTTTAAACGTATTCAAAATAATAGGTGATCCTTAAATAAACCCCACTTTTTACAACCTTTTATTTAGTTTCACCTGTCCCGACTCCTGATGTCTGTCTGTCTTGGATTACTAATGGTTGACCAAAAAATTATTGACAAATGGTCATTCGACAAACAACGTTTAACCAAATGTTCATTTGGCAAACGAGACATTTGACAAAAGTATCATCTTACAAAAACTCACTTAGCAAATGATCCATTAGCAAACACTACATTTGTTAAATGTTTTGAATATTAAAATGTCAATTGACCTTTTTTAATTTCACCAAATAATATGTTTCGCAAATGAAGCATTTGTCCAAATGTCATTTAACAAAATGTTGAACGCATCAAAGTCGAGTCTGTTTTCGATCTTACATAGAGATTTCGATCTTGGATTACTAATGGTTGACCAAAAAATTATTGACAAATGGTCATTCGACAAACAACGTTTAACCAAATGTTCATTTGGCAAACGAGACATTTGACAAAAGTATCATCTTACAAAAACTCACTTAGCAAATGATCCATTAGCAAACACTACATTTGTTAAATGTTTTGAATATTAAAATGTCAATTGACCTTTTTTAATTTCACCAAATAATATGTTTCGCAAATGAAGCATTTGTCCAAATGTCATTTAACAAAATGTTGAACGCATCAAAGTCGAGTCTGTTTTCGATCTTACATAGAGAACCTAACGCTCCGACGCGCTCCGCTTCGCTACGCGCGTCGTCGCACGTATATTTCTGTTGTCACGTATTCTTTACATCGCCGACCCCCCGTTCGTAAGATTGATTAATAAACGAAACATTTGTCAAATAATACATTTTATCAAACGTTTTTAGACCAATAGTAGTTTTGTCTGATAACTCAGTTGTTAAATGTTCATTAAGTAAAATAATTATTTGTAAAATGTAAATTTAAGTGTTGATCATTTGGATAAGTGAGTCATTTGTAAAATGATTAGTAGTAAAATTATCAATTGGCGAAAGCATTTTTTGTCAAACATTGTTTGTCAAGTGTAATTTTGTCAAATGACTTTTGGTCAAACAGCAGGACCCCGTCTGTCTTGCATGCAATGAAATCTAGCAAATAAAATTGGACCCACGTTACTTCCTAGTGTCTGATGGAGCTGAAATTTTGCATACATGTGTAAATCACGTCACATTGCTTTATTATTAATAAGATGAGATGGAGTTGAGTTGAGTGGCTATAAGAACTCGGTAATAAAACGACACAACCTCATCGAGATTGGGCTCGTTTGAATTATCTTTACTAACACAATTGGGTATTTGACAAAATGTCAAAACTTTTAAAACGGAATTTTGTATGAAAATACTTGCTTGTGAAGTCACATTTCAGAGCACTCTTTTCATGTTTCATCTATTTAAAAATTTTAATAACTAGTAAATGATTAAAAGAATACATTTTCTGAAACATTTTGTAATTTTTCTTTTAATCGAGCATCTCAAATAATTTATTGTTGATAGTGTCAAATACCGTATTCAAGCACAATTAAAACTTCTCTCTAGAAATGAAATTTCGAAAGGAGCTTATTCCTAATATATTACATGAACTAGATTATCGTAAAACTAAACAAATATTGTTTGCGATAAAAATAAGATATTTTATGTGTGATTTGAGATAATTTTGGATTTGCATATTGGAAACACCGACTTAGAGCGCGTTCGCTGCGAGTTCAACGCCCGCTTTGTGAGCACCTGAAACACAGCGTAGGTACTGAGCGAGCGCTTCGGCCCTTGTTGGCTAGGCCTTGTTCTGAGCTTACAGTATGACAGGCACATGACATCGCAAAACAAAATATAAAAATAAACAATCAACAAAAGAGGTTACTACTTTGAAAAAAGGTAGTAGGAAAATGAGGAACGTCCAGAAGATTTCAGCGGTCTGGGAAACTCGTGTTAACTCTACGAGTGTTTACTTATTTATTTTTTATGAGTGTGTCGGCGACGGCGTGGTGGCTGACGTAGTGGTGTTGTGCTCAGGGCCCCGTTCCATAAAGCGACAATCAATGTACGGGAGATAACTTAAACGATTTTTTTACATTTTAAAAAGAGTAATCCTTACGGTTCCGTAGTCAATAAGGAACCCTTATAGTTTCGCCATGTCCGTCCGTCCGTATCTATGTCTGTCCACGGCTTAGCTCAGACACAATAAGTAAGTACTAGAGAGCTGAAATTTGGCACAGATATACACATTTATTATGCCAAAAAAACGGTAGAAACAATCTTGAAAAAAATGTTTGTGTAGGTACACCCTCTAAACCTATATCTAAATAAGGGATGCCATGTATTTTCTCTTCTACATAATTATCATCATCATCATTGACTGTGTTTATAAACATAGTCGGTGTAGAAAGACCATTTTCCGATTCAGGGTTCCGTTTTATAACTTAAATTATTAAGTTTTATAGCGCAAATTTTTGTCAGAGTACCGGCAACTATTACCGATTCCGGCACGGTTGCTTGTAGAAAAGCGAAAATTTTCTGGGTATATAATAAACATGATAATGAACTTAAAATAAAGCTATCGAGGCTAAGTAGGCTTTACAAGTTAACTTATGCAAAGTGATGTAAAACTGAATAACTTATAAAAAGAAAACTTCTTAAATAAAAACTACGAAAAATGAGTTTGATAAAGTTGTTACTTATGTAAAGCAGAAACAACCCCCTCTTTCTACGGAATCCGGTACTGCGCGGCGCACCTGGCCCGTCTTCATTACGTATAACATGGGTTCATAAAGTAGAACAAAAAAATAAATTTTCAACTAGCGTAGGTACAGTTGCTTTATGAAACTTAATTAGGAATAGTATTAGTTGTAGAAAAATATCTATGAGCTTTTTTAAGTTAAAATAATCATGGCTTCTTAAATGAGAACAAAGAAAATAATATCAAATAGCTCGTCGCTTTATAGCACAGCGAAACCTACTTTAGGACAAGTAATTATGTCTTGTGGAAGTTATTGGTATTATGAAACGGGGCCTTGACGACGGTGTCCACGCGTGGGCGGGCTGTGGGCGAAAGCGTCAGTCGCGACGGCTTTCCAAAATATAAGTCACACGCAGTCACACATCACTTCCTGCCCATGGTATAGCGCATTGGTCGAGAAGTGAACTTTCTTTAAAAAATATATAAACAACTCATTGTGACATATCACACCCTTGCAAGAACAACGTGATATTTCGGAGAAGACCATTTTTTATTCATAGAAATGGTTTTTTTTTAACGCGATTTTATTTACTCCGAAAAAGCCGGAATAATGAGCAAAAGAGACACTGCATCACGTTATAGCGCTTCGGCCATTACTTTGAAACTTTAAAAAAATGCTCTCATGTAACGTAAGGGTTCCGAAATAACACGTTGTTCTTGCAAGTGTGTGATATATTTTATAATTTAATTAGAATTTTTGATAAATTATGTACACAACTATGACATTTTAAATTTTAAGATTTTTGACATGCTTAATTCTCAATAGGTATCACCGTATCACGTTCTGTTTTCTGTTTTTGTACGCCAATTGGTAAATCATAGAGGACAAATTGTATAAAATTAAAATCTGGCTACACTATATTAAGTATATTGTACGCAAAATACCTATGCTTGAACAAATAAATGTATTTGATTTGATTTGATTTGACTTGGCATCGGTCTTTCAGAGTAGGTATCTTGAGCGAGCTGCGCCAAATCAATGGAGAAGTAAGTACATAGATTAATGTTTAGGGATTCACGAATATTGACAGGGAATTGACAGTTTTCAGTCATACAATTTATCTATGGATAGCTCTGAAAAATACATAATATGTAATTAGGTAGGGTTTTTGTTTTGTTAATAAGAGGTTTTGCATAAAGGGCGCGTACGTAACCCTCTTGATATCGAATCTGTCACTGTAGGGTCGTGTTCGGTGACAGATTTGATGCATAATAATTATGAATATTTATTCGTAAAATATTCTACTAAATTGTAATCGTTTTTAAAATATATTTATACCTGTTCCAATATTACTCTCACCAAATCTTGAGCGATTCCAAATTGTCTATCAAATCGTCGGTTTAAAGGTAAAACTCACTAAATGTATTTTTTTCTCAAAATGACCTTTTGCTATCATTTGTCTACAAATTACAAATGCTTAAAAATGGTAGCAAAATCTCATTTCGTGAAAAAAATGTCACTAGCCCCCGGTTTCTCGTTCGCTAACACTGCCCTCGTATGGAAGAACGCGTAATAGCCATTACTGCGTTTTTACTTTGGATGCAAAATTGAGCTCCCTGGTGGTACATCTATAGGTGAAAAAATAATGGTGGCTGTAGGTCTACTAGAAACCTGAAATTTCAGTAAGAAAACAATGCAGTTATGTCATGAAATTATATGTTTTTCGCTATTTACTCAAAACTGCGTTTTTACGATTACTGCTTCTTCCTCACGAGGGCAGAACAGCTGTCAAATGTTTTTTTTTCGTCTGCACTTTGGCGTACTGACAGCTGTTAACAGTAGATTAACATAATGTCAATGTATCTACGACAAACCGGGGGTTAGTGAGTTTTATCTTTGAACCGATGAAATTAGACACTTGGCCCACTTGCGTCAGCCCGGGTTAGCCCATTTAACTCGAGTTAACGGGTTATTTCGATAATTTTGGCAGCTAAAGTATGGCGGAACTGTCAAAATTCTGTTTAACTCGGGGTTAAATGGATTTTAGTCGGTGGTGCAAGCGGGCCTTACACTATTGGATTAGCTCAGGATTTGGTGCGCGTAGTTAGACCACAGTAATTGAAAAAAAAAACTCATAGATGCATAGAATGCTCCAAAATCGATCGGTCCACCAATAACAATGGCTATTAAATTCTACTCTTCAAGGTCATATAGTAAAAGTACCGGTATGATCCCCGGGATCGACTTAGTACGATTAGACCTTGTTGGGGTTTTAATGATGAATCGGAAAATTTGCTCCAAATACGGTAGGACTAAAGGGGTAGGGGCTTCACCTTGTGTCTAGGCCACTCTATGAATAACAGCCCAATATTAGGAAAAGTCGTGTACTCACCAGTTCCTGCAAACATGACGCATGGGATTGGGAATCCATGGGATTTCGCTTCGGCTGACTAATGCTTCGCTCAACCAGTCTTCAACATCTTTGACATTTTAGCGAATAACTGGAACGGAACAATACCTACAATTATGGCGCAAACACAAACCACTCTGCCAGGTAAATGGTGACTCAGCAAACCGTCATATTCAAAGGTGGTCTATTTTTCTAATCCCGGCCCCCATTATTGAGACCACTAGGCAAATAAATTACGTTCTGGCAATAGAGATTCTCACCTCAAAACGACGCCGACTAATCTACGAGCAACTACCTAAAGCCGGGTCCGCTGCGCCACGTTACGCGTGTTACAAAAAATGTAACACGTTATTAAAACAAAAATGGGGAGTGGTATTAATTTTTTACGTATTACTTAACACGTAACGTAACGTTATGTAACACGTAACGTGTTATACCACGCCCCATTTTTATTATATTTACGTGTTACGTTTTTTGTAACACGCGTAACATGGCGCAGCGGACCCGGCTTAATACTAGAGTTGTATTAGTCACAGGGGCATTGAACATTCGCAACATGATTCCAAATCAACAATAGCCATGGGTTCTCTAGAACATGTCCGTGAGGAATTATTCAGCAGAAGTACAGCCTTCAAGCTAAGGGGCTGTCAGAGCATCATTAGCTAATTTAAGTGAACTTCGATATTTTTTGTATCCCCAACGAAGGCGGCAAAAGAAAGAAAAATCCTTCTTCAAACGCGTAGCTACTGGCAACAAATTTTGTTACGAACTTCCTCAAGTAAGTGACTACAAAACAGCTAAGTTAAAAAGTGCTGTGAAAGCTTCTGAACGATAAAAGAATGTCAATTAATTTAACATAGTAGGTAATTTTCTCAGAACACAATCTGAGGTAATTTGACTGCCTCGTTGGTCGAGCGGTAAACATGCTTGACTAATGAAATTGAGGAGGTGAGTTCGATTTCCACTGAAGGTCACCGCATTTGATTTATATAAGTGGCCTCTGACAGCTCAGTCTTGGTGTATTTTAATTAATTAAGTGTTAAAACAAATAATTTTCTTTCTTCATTTAGGGAAGACAAATTGATCGAATTATATCAAGATTTTGGGTTGAGAGTAAAGAGTGTGTAGAGTTAAAATTAATTATGTTACGTACCGTAACGTAACGACGTAAGCACGTAACGACTTAGACCCGTCTACCAACAGCCATGATTGGAGTCCAATGATAACATGTTATAATCAGGAAGATGAGAAGTTTCATCATCATCAATTCATTATGTCCCCACCGAGGGGCACGGGTCTCTTCCATGAGGAAGGTATAGGCCATACTCCACCACGGGGGCCAAGTCCGGATTGGTGGAGGCTTGTAAGACTAGTGGCTGGTCTTACTGTCAGAAGTTTTCAAGCCACCCCTAAAGGCCTCTGACTTGGTAACGACTGCCATCTATCGACGGCAGCCGGCACCAACTGCTTAGCGTGCCTTGCGAAGCATGGAATCGCTCGGAAAAAATGCCACTAGCGTTAGTCATAGACGGTGACACATCCATGGACTGAACGCGCCGTATGTTGCTTAACCTTAGTGATCGTTCAAGATCACTCAGGCAGCCCAGGCTACGAGCGATTCGTGCGAGAAGTTTACAGTGATACAAATTTAAGGCGTACCTGTTCTTCTGTGTCGGTTTTTCTTTGAGAACTCGTGAAGCCTGTGTCTTGCCTGTCTGTTTCCCAGAACGGGCGCCGGCAACAGCGGAAGCGGGGCCACTGACTCATTGTGCGAGGTTCGCGATCGCATTCTGTGATCTTTCTAAAAAAGCCATTAAGGCAGAAAGAATCATCGAGATTAAAAGTACTTCTTAGAGGTCCGCACCCAATAGGCCAACAGTGCCCGAAGGATCCTGCACATTTCTGGCACTTCGCTGTTTGTTCGTTTGTCTGTCTTAGATTTGAAGGGGTGTATCTTCCGAACAGTAATGATAGGTTGAAATGTTCACATAATATGTAAGAAAACGGGATTGCTTAACTGAAAATCTTTCTTCTAGTTCTTCTAGTTATTTTCTTCTAATATATAAAATTCTCGTGTCACAGTATTAGCGCGCAAACTCCTCCGAAACGGCTTGACCGATTTTGATGAAACTTTATGTGTATATTCGGTAGGTCTGAGAATAGGTTGTTATCTATTTTTCATAGCCCTGTCTGGCAAAACAACGTTTGCGGGTTCAGCTAGTATAAACATAAAAGTACCCGAAACAGGGGCGTGCGTGCATGCAACGACTAATGAATGTCGATGAAACGAAAGTGATTTGTCAAGATCGTGACGGATGGCAGTCCCTGGTCTCTGCCTACCTGGGATACAGGCGTGAGATTATGTATATATGTATGCACTCTAGAGAAAGACGGATATCTAAAATTAAAAGATATCCAAAGTTATTCTGTTTTCGCTATCGTCTTTACGCATAGGCGTAAAAATGGTAATAAAACGGGTGTCGTAGTTGGTCTATGTAGTGCAAATCCTTTAGCATAGTCAACAGCCGGCTAACCTTCTCATTTTTGTCGCAAAATCGCTCTAATGTTACTGAGTAGAGTGCACACGCGACAAACGTAACAAGAAACAAAAAAAAACGGCCAGGTGCGAGTGGTGAACCATCGTAGAACGGAACCATCGTTGCGCAAGTGCGATGTGCTTGACCAGTTTTTTGTTTTCTTCATTAATTTGGTAATTATTTCCCTCTATCCACTGAGACGATTATACAAAGTTGTGAACGAAAGAGACCAAAACGGGTCGCTGAGCCAGCGCAGTAAATAGTAAGTAAGTACCTAAGTGAACGAAAGAAGTTCGTATCACGAATTTCATCACGGAGTAAAAAATAAATAAACTCACGCCCATTACCCCCGAGGGGGTAGGCAGAGGCACCAATCACTAGACACACGATCAATCACACGACCTTTACTTCGCATGGACGTTTTTTTTGAGGATCATTGGCGCGGACCTGGGATGTGACTTAGAATTCCTCGGATTGTAGTTTAGTCAAGAAACGATAACAACTTAAGCATAACATAAGCTCATGACTGTATCCCGGAAGGGTAGGCTGAGACTAGGCTCTGCCACTATCAAGATGTAATCACAATCAACCCATTATGTCCCCACTGAGGGGCACGGGTCTCTTCCCTGAGGAAAGTATAGGCCATACTCCACCACGGGGGCCAAGTCCGGATTGGTGGAGGCTTGTAAGACTAGTGGCTGGTCTCACAAGTTTCAAGAAGTTTTCAAGCCACCCTAAGGCCTCTGACTTGGCTTTACGACTGCCATCTATCGACGGCAGCCGGCACCAACTGCTTAACGTGCCTTGCGAAGCACGGAACCGCTCGGAAAAATGCCACTAATAGCTTTAGTCGTAGACGGTGACCCATCCATGGACTGAACGCGCCGTAAGTTGCTTAACCTTAGTGATCGTTTTAAGATCACTCAGGCGGCCCAGGCTACGAGCGAAAGATGTAATAGTGTATAACAAATAAATAAAAAATACTTACTCTTTCGTCATGGCAAACACATCCCGAATCCACCGATTTTCGTTAAAGTTACCTGTAAGGCATTTAACTTAGTAAAATATAAACTTATCTACGGAGGGGGATTACGTACCCAAATAAGGATAATATTGAAGAAGATTGAATAATACGAGCGTCGTGCCGACAGAACGTCGTCATGCACGAGTGGTGATCATCGTGTTGATTTTGGGAGAGCATCGCTAATGCCGTCACGGCCTCCGTGACGACACTTTATTGGTACAGTAGAGAACAGCTGACTTTTAAACTATTACGTAGCAAATGCACCCGTAACGTGGCTGAGTAGCGAGCAAGCGTGAAGGACAATGTGCTATCGACAGTACCTCACACTAAGTGTTGAAACCCTTGCTATTGGGAGCCCAGCACTATAACACAATCATAATCGACGCATTTCGGGCTGTGTGCCATTTTAGGGTTCCGTATCCAAAGGTTACGGGACCCTATTACTAAGACTTCACTGTTCGTCTGTCTCTCGGTCGTTCATGTGTTCGATCACAAGGCTGAATGACCTTCAGCCCTTTAAGAGGAAACACAACGGCAGTTTTTCCATACAAACGTAGTCCCCTGTTTCCTCCCTGGATAATGCCAGTAGAGCTATTCTTTTTTTCCATAAAATCTACGGCTACTATACGCATGTCCCTACGTTTTGATTTTTTTCATAAATTTGTTATTAAAAGAGATATGAACATTAAAAAACCTTTTTTTTATTTTTTATGCATTTAGCAGATTATTGTGTTGTTAGATTGTTGGAAAATAATAAGTAGGTTAATAAGTACCATGAAGCATAACAGCAGTAAGTCAATGAAATGATTTTGTTTTCTTAGCGTAAAAGCAGGAAATACTTCACGTTAATTACTGTACATCCGAAATCTATGTTCTATTTTGCTAATAATAAAAACGGTCTGTAAGTGAACATTATTGTTGTGTAAATGAGCTTAATCAAAAAATTTTAACTTAGAATGTCAGCACTAATCACACTTACTGCTTTTATCTCAAATCAACTGAACATTTCAACTGTCTAACTATCACGGTTCATGAGATACAGCCTGGTGACTGACGGACGGACAGACGGACGGACTAACAGCGGAGTCTCAGTAATAGGGTCCGTTTTACCCTTTGGGTACAGAACTTTAAAAAGGAAACTCAAGAAGTACCTAGTAATATGGATGGATAATTGTTGCGCCCAAAACAAAAATTTCGCTGTTTTCAGTTTTTTGGTGTACATTATTAAAAGCCAGCATTTACATGCGATAAAAATTAAATTACTTTGAGCCTAGTCACTCTTTCAAATCAGTCGACAGCTTCCTACATCAGGTTGAACAAGCTATGCAAAGAAAATAAAAACATATAATTTTTCAGATTTTATCGATTCAGTACGGCAAGCAAACTCTAAAAGTGTTATTTTCAGAAAATGGTTCAAATTGCATAATTTCTTTGGTACATTTTTTTTCATATTAACTCAATAAAAAGTAACAAATATTGTAGGTGTAAAATGGCTCCTGAAGATTGAATTGTAGCATATTTGTAGGTTTCGTCAAATTCACTTTAATTACGTGCTTTCAGAGCCTTCTCGAAGAAAACTTTAGGTAATTTACTACATTTCAAGGTTTGTAAGTATAGATGTCTCACTATATTATCTTTTAAATTGTGATTACTGCTTATTATATAACATCTTAGTTTTTTTGTACCCTAAAGTGACACGTAATTTCATACAAAATATAAATATCGAATGTATGGAATACTTAGTATTAAAGCAGTAACTGGAGTACTTACTACGGTTATTCTAAGCAATCAGTACAAATAGATTTAACTCTATCTATCTAATCTAATCAGCCCGTAAATAGAGCCCACTGTTGGGCATAGGCCTCTTCTCTTTCACGCCAACCCATCCGGTCCAGTGCTCGTCTCGTTCAATGTCTCCCAGCCGCTTTCACAATGTCGTCGGCCCATCGGGCTGGTGGTCTGCCCACCGACCGTCGACCCGTTCTTGGCCACCACTCAGTGGCTACCTTAGTCCACCGGCCGTCTTCCCGCCTAACCAAATGTCCCGCCCATCTCCATTTCAGGTTTGTAATTCGTGTGCGTACATCTTCGACCTTAGTTTTTTGTCGAATATCGATGTTTCGCACACGATCCTTGAGTGTGATGCCTAACATGGCCCGCTCCATAGCCCTTTGCGCAACTTGGATCTTCTCCATAGTGGCTTTCTTGAGGGTCCATGTCTCGGCACCGTAGGTAAGGATGGGTAGGATACATTGGTTAAAGGCCTTTGTCTTTAGGCTTTGTGGAATTTTGGCTCTAAAGACATCGTCCAGCTTTTTAAAGGCAGCCCATCCTAGCTGAATTCGTCTGGCAATCTCCTTCTCCTGAGAGTTACATCCAAAGGACAGAGTATGTCCTCAGCTATTAGAATCAGGTCATCAGCAAAGCGTAGATGTGACAAGTGGGCGCCGTTTACGTTGATACCCGTTTCGCTCCAGTCAATGGTTTTTAGTACGTCTTCAAGGACATTTGTAAACAGTTTGGGCGAAAGTCTGTGTTTTGTGAACTTGCATTATTTGTAGCACGTTTATATAGCGTCCTGAGCAGGTCCACATACCTTTTGTCTATACCACAGCGATGCAGGAAATGGAACACAGCCCAGTGCTCGACGCTGTCGAAAGCCTTTTCATAGTCGATAACTCGTAGCTCGATAACTCATAGATTTAACTCGTACTAGAAATATTATGAGTTTTCGTCAATTAAATAATATATTATAATAACTAAATAGTAATTTAGTTATTATAAAGAACTCCATTTAAGCTACATATTGAAAAAATCACACCCACAAAAACTTATAAGCTAAAGTAGAAGTAAATAAAAATGTAATACAAAACTTTGTCCTCCATTTTCTCAACTTTGAAATTTCCGACTTACTGCTCTTACCCTTAGCATGGCAGAATAATGTTGAAAGTATAGCTAAAGTTAGGTATAAAAAAACTATTCAGTGGTCAAACCGTTTCTCTCTCTCTCTCTGATCTATAAAAAACTTGTACCTATCTAATGGTCCGGAGCGTGCTAAATTTCGTGGTAGGTATACGACCGTCGCGGGAATGGGAAAATGGGGATTAGTTGAAACGGATATTGAATGAAATGGGAATCGGATCAATAATGAACTTGGATCTATAAAAAACGAGCGGATTATTTTTCGATCTGGTAGCTAACAGATAATCGATATAAAAAGTTTCTAATATCGGATCGATTTTCTGCCAAAATACATCGTCTCTTTTAATTTTTTCGTAAAGTAAACCTGAGCTCCACAAAATAAAATGTCCAGTAAGTAATAGCCAGAGTCAAACGAAGAGCAGGTAGGTAAAACAATAAGACGAAACAACACTCCGCAAGTCCGCACACGCCGCGCCCGAACGAAATCAACTTGCAGACTACGCCCGGCCCGCTCGCGAGCGTATCGCGCGACAGCAATAGATTTTACAAATACCTATTTTTCAATTCTCTAGCCCGTGATGTTCCCTAAAGCCGGGTCCGCTGGGCCATGTTACGCGTGTTACAAAAAATGTAACACGTTATTAAAACAAAAATGGGGAGTAGTATTAACACTTTACGTGTTACGTATCACGTAACGTAAGGTTATGTAACACGTAACGTGTCATACCACGCCCTATTTTTATTATAATTACGTGTTACGTTTTTGTAACACGCGTAACATGGCGCAGCGGACCCGGCTTAATGAAATCCTAATTTTATCAGTTGGGGGCGACGCATATATCATGACAACAGTTGATAGATGGCGCTGTTTAATCCTTACATCGTAGTATGTATTATCCATAGGCCATACATATAATTATTATGATTTCTGAAAATTATGAAGACTGTATAAACTAAGACATACCACTTACGAATCGAGTCGCTTCTAAACTTGGGCGACAAGCGACGACATATCTTAAATATGTTACTCGCTTCCGTTATGTTGGACTATTACTGTTACAGCTGTAGTCCTTAGATCCGTAGTGGTTAAGGTAACACTGTTTCATAGAATAAAATAGGCTCTTGAAATTTCAAATGTTGTATAGACAATGGTACGGAACCCTTCGTGCACGCGTTTGACACGCACGTGGCCGTCATTAAATTAAAACCATTGAAGTGGATGACCATCGTTATAAGCCATCGTTGTACATTACGGAGAATTCCTAAAGTCGGGTCCGCTGCGCCATGTTACGCGTGTTACAAAAAGCGTAACACGTAAATATAATAAAAATGGGACTTGGTATAACACGTTAAGTGTTACATAACGTTACGTTAAGTGTTACGTAACACGTAAAGTGTAAATTCCACTCCCCATTTTTGTTTTAATAACGTGTTACATTTTTTGTAACACGCGTAACGTGGCGCAGCGGACCCGGCTTTTGGTAGTTGCTCGTAGATTAGTCGGCGTCGTTTTGAGGTGAGAATCTCTATTGCCAGAACGTAATTTATTTGCTTAGTGGTCTCAATAATGGGGGCCGGAATTAGAAAAATAGACCTTTGAATATGACGGTTTGCTGAGTCACCATTTACTAGCGGACCCGGTTTTAAAAACAACCGCATAGCTACTTAGCAGCGCTGGTTTTTACGTTCACTCCACGTATCAGGACGTTATTCCAATAAGAGCATAGTTAAGACTACAAAAAAAAAAGTATATAAATAGACTTATAAACATTTTTTTAATAGATACGCCCGTTTTAACAAAAAAACAATTAATGAAATCAGACAAGGTGGTTAGAATTGCCGCTGAACATACAAAAAATACAGACGAATTGACCTCCGCGTTTTTTGAAGTAAAAAGAAGCAAGGCTTGTTATCTTCAATTAGTTTTCCAAGAGAGGAGTGCAGCGGGACTCCGTTGCCCTGTGGCCTTCGGCTCGGGTTTCAACAGGAGTGAGGGAGACAACCGCAATCCGGTTTGGTACGCTTTGTGCGGCAGCCTGCGGTGGCATTGACTGCTGGAGCGACGAGTGGACTGAGGCTTGAAATGCTAAAAATAATAATCGAATTAAGGCTCTAGGGTTAAATTGGAACTGGATTGTGGACGGTTGCTAGTATGACGTAAATAATATTATGACGTGTTGATATACATTCACACCCCGTTGGTGGTCTTGGGTAAAGAAAGTATTTAGGTATAATCCATTTGGGATGAATCCACTCTATAATTTGAATCTAAAAATATTGTTGTTCTCCTGTGTATTAACGACTTGTTTTAAGTTTTTAACACATCGCATAATGTAAACATGCGCCATTCTCTTAAGTTAAGTTGTTCAAGAAGGCCACGACATTGTAGGTTCGACTGGCCGCGACCACTGTTTATTGTTTTTTTAATTTAATAAAGACTTTTACTTCTATGTAAGTAATTAATTCGTCTCCAAGCCACATAACAGACTTAAATAAATAACTGTCTTAGAATAAAAATCACGCTTTTGTGGAGATTACACTCACACACAAGTAGAAAAAAATTCCTCGTTGGCTAAGCCCGACAGCGTCTCTACTGTTTAGTTCATCCCCGACAAAAGCGTGCTTTCAAAGTCTTATATTTCATTTTATAGTCATAAATAAAGTGATTCATTGTAGTTGCTGCTCTTGAAGTCTTCTTAGTTTACATTAGAAATTGACAGGCTATTACTCGTACTAGCGGCGATGCCTCAGACGACGCAGTATAGACAGTTTTTTTTAATCCCACTATAACTCTCGGCTACACCTCAGTGAAGCTAATAGAAACGTGTTAAAAATTTACAAGAATGAAGGATAAATCCTTACTGACTAACAACCCTTGTTGGTTGTGGTACATAAACATAAACATTTACACACAGCCATACACACTTCCTCCGGCCCCACACCAGGAGATACCCTGTGTCGTGGGCACCAGAAACAGCGACGCCACAAACATGCAAACCTCCAAGACCTGGGCTTCCTTTCTGTCCCCAGCCGGGACTCGAACCCGGGACCCCCCGCATGGCAGTCAGATGCACCAACCACTGCGCCACAGAGGTCGTCAAACACCTCGTCAGTTCAACCAGGTGATCCACGAACACAACTTTTTGGTCGTGGTTCACTTTACTGGTCATGTGTGACCCCTTTCTTTAATTAATCTAATAATAATGGCTAGTAAGAGAAATAAAAACATATTATTTTGTCAATGACATCTGTCATTAGATCTTTGCGAGAAGAATACGTGAAGTGTTAATAAAATAATTTGTGTGCTTACAAGCAAGTTATTTTTTTTTTTAATATTCATTAATTGTGCTATATGTCTCGAAAAGGAGGCATAGTTCTATTAAACGATAGTTAACGACAGATTTTTCACAGGTGAACCAAGAACCATACGTTTTTACGATTATTTTTTTATGCGAGAAACGGTAGACCTCAAACAAAAAAAATTTTCATGGCTCTGGGTGACTGACTAGGTGTACCAAAGCCAACAAGGGACTAACAAGGAAGAAGCGCCATTTTTTCGACGAAAACGATTTGCTGCAGTGAAATAAAATACGCCCTGATGGACTTGAACCCGATATTCTAGTATAGGCATACCGGTTCTGAACCAATTACACGGGCACGCTCGTGTGCAGTCGTGACCAGTCGAACGTAAGTCCACCCACGACGCTTACTCATGAATTACATGTATACCAATCATATTGTACAAAAACGAATCCATACTGCTATTGCAAATCAATTTTGACTTGTGTGTGATGTAAAAGTAAAGCTGAGATTGAGAGAGAGAGACACAGAAATAATGAGCCGTTTTCAGAAGTACTAAAAAAAAAATATTACGGCTGTCAAAGTAATGCAATTTTGGACCTCAGCCCAATAGCCATGTGTGATACATCATAAAATAGGTCTCAGCGAGCTGAACAAAAGTTACTATGACGCCAACAGCCAAATGTTTGTCGTTTCGGAGTTATATTTTACTGAAAATTTTAGTTTTTTTTCAATACAATACAGTGTGTCCCTGGATAAAGTGCAATCCCGAAAGGGGATGAAACTAGACCATGAATCATTGACTAGAAAAATATAAAAAAAAATTATAAAAAAATATTGTAGGATTTATTGGTATTTTAAGATTTTCATGTTTCATTAAGGACTCTATGTACAAAAGTATTGATTTCTTCCAAAATAATGGGTCTATTTCTTTGAAATAAAAAAAAACAGTATGCCTAATACCTGGCGATGACCATGAAATAATAAATAGTCCGCAAAAAAGTAACTATCTTGGGTAAAAAAATGTATTTTTATGAAAAAAAATATTTTTTTAGACGTTTATTTTAAAATTTTCAAATTACTAAAAAAATGTGCCCTATAACTATGTAATTTTATAGCTTACTTTTATTCTTTACCATTTTAGCTTCCAAATAAAAAAAAAACAATGTTCTAACTAAAAAATTGGCTAGGTAGGAGTTATTTACATTTTAGTAGGTAATAAAAGTCAGACTTTAATCACAATAACTTTATTAATAAAATTATCCGTAATTTACAATTTTGCATTTTTATTTAATGCATTAAATGTTCAAAATGGCCTCCTCGATTTTGCAAGCACATTACTGCACGAATATTAATTTGGTTAGTGGCTCTGCGAATCATTCCTGGATCATTTTTAATGTCATTTGCGCTGGCGTGCTGTATACTGTTTGCTTCATGACACCCCATAAAAAATAATCTAGGGGTGTCAGATCAGGTGAACGCGCTGGCCAGCCTACTGGCCCTCCTCGGCCAATCCACCGGTTCGGGTAATTTTCGTTCAAAAATCGCCGCACCTCCCGCCCATAATGTGCAGGACATCCATCCATTTGGAGATACATACGCCCACGCCGTCTCGTAGCCAGGGGAACATCTTCCATCAACATGGGTAAATTTTGTAGTAATTCTAAAAAACGTTCAGCATTTAGGGTTCTGGGTAAAATGACTGGACCAATTAAAATGTCGTCGATTAAGACTGCCCATACGTTTATTGAAAATTTTACTTGAAAAGTAGATGCCCGCTTCAATCGTGGATTTTCGTGAGACCACTGGTGCAAATTTTTGCAGTTTGTAATGCCGTCTCGGGTAAATGTCGCTTCGTCCATCCAAAAAATGCGTTTGGGAAAATTTGGGTCAGCTCTAATTTTTCTTAGAATCCACGTCGACATTACGCATCTTGGACGATTATCTACATTTTTGTACTCGTTGGTAATGGAAAGGATGCAATCCCTCCTTTTTCAAAATTCGCCAGACAGACGTCTTCGATATGCCATGACGCAACGCTAATCGTCTTATGCTTGTTGTAGGGTCAGCAAACAGATCGTTTAAAATGGCCTCTTCTAACGCATTGTCAATAACGACAGCTGGTTGCTCACGGCGATCTCGTGCCAAACCAAGTCCAATGTTGGAGAGCCTCCTATGAATCTCTTGAAAATTTCGAGCTGAGGGTATGAGTCTGCCCGGGAAAGCATTTATGTATGCAGTCCGAGCGACTGTTGTGCGACCATGTGACATGCCATAATAATAATGCATGTCGGCTATTTCTCGAGGTAAGAACTCTGGCAATCGCGGCATTTCGTCAACACTTAACAGCAGAACAGGAACAGTCCAAACGTAACGAACAGTAGAAAACGTAACAGTCAACAATTAACAAAAACTTAATAACAAATCAACGTGAACACAATGCGAGAACGAGAACAATAGTAGCAGCGGCGAGAATATCGGAGCGACTGTGTAAGTCCTGTTTCGAACCCCCTGCCTCCCCCCCCCTCGCCTTCCCTCTACCTGAGTGTAGAACAAAAGGACTGCGACTGCCGAAGGGCACAGAGTAGGACGGAAACAATGGAAAAAACGGTCTCTACCTGCACGGTAACACGATTAGGCCCCACTTTAAAAGTTCGTAGATAGCGTGTTTTTTTAGTTAGAACATTGTTTTTTTTTTATTTGGAAGCTTAAATGGTAAAGAATAAAAGTAAGCTATAAAATTACATAGTTATAGGGCACATTTTTTTAGTAATTTAAAGTTTTTTAAAATAAACGTCTAAAAAAATCATTTTTTTCATAAAAATACATTTTTTTACCCAAGATAGTTACTTTTTTGCGGACTATTTATTATTTCATGGTCATCGCCAGGTATTAGGCATACTGTTTTTTTTTATTTCAACGAAATAGACCCATTATTTTGGAAGAAATCAATACTTTTGTACATAGAGTCCTTAATGAAACATGAAAATCTTAAAATACCAATAAATCCTACAATAATTTTTTATAATTTTTTTAAATATTTTTCTAGTCAATGATTCATGGTCTAGTTTCATCCCCTTTCGGGATTGCACTTTATCCAGGGACACACTGTATAACTCCGAAAGGACAAACATTTGGCTATTGGCGTCATAGTAACTTTTGTTCAGCTCGCTGAAACCTATTTTATGATGTATCATGGCTATTGGGCTGAGGTCCAAAATTGCATTCTTTTGACAGCCGTAATAATTTTTTTTTAGTGCTTCTGAAAACGGCTCATTTGCTTTATTGTATTGTACATAAAAAAAAATACACAGATAAGTGTTGTATGTTTTTTTTTAAATATCTCACCTTAGTGAATACCATCGACATTACATTGGACCGGCAACATACATCGGCAAGCAGCAAAAAAAGGGTTCTATCATCATCAATCGTTCAATCCATTATGTCCCCACCGAGGGGCACAGCCGCACAGGTCTCTTCCCTGAGGAAGGTATAGGCCATACTACACCACGGAGGCAAAGTCCGGTTTGGTGGAGACTTGTAAGACTAGTGGCTGGTCTTAATGTCAGAAGTTTTCAAGCCGCCCTAAGGCCTATGACTTGGCTTAACCAATGTCATCTATCGACAGCAGCCGGCACCAACAAAAAGTACTATCTTTAATACAATTCTATACATTTTATACATTTGGACGTTTAGCCGCGTGAAAAGTAATGACTAGTGCGTTTCAGCCCTTCATCACATCAAATCATTCTTCTACAGTCCGGCCGCTGGGAGAATACGATCCTGACAGGTCATGTTAGAACGGACGACGTAACCTTGAAGTGGCGTTAAATTTTCGATTAAAATATTTTTATGTCCTATAAATAGGACCTAGAAATAGGACATAAAAATATTTTAATCGAAAATTTAACGCCACTTCAAGGTTACGTCGTCCGTTTTATCCTACTAGCAAATAATTGTCATTGAAACTATATCATTGTGTAAACTTACAATCAATGTTATATTTTGCACAGTGATTTAAATGTTAAATAAGAAGAAATCAATATTTAATGTTCGTGCGTAAAATCCTTACTACGTTGTCACAAGGTTATGTCATCCGTATTTTTTTGTAGTGACGTACCAAAAATAACGAAAATAATAACGGTCCCTTTAACGATACGAAGTTGATGAACAGGCTTTAGAAAATGATCATCGCGTTCTCAGAATCTCTCCGTACCACTGCCGTACAAAGCGATTGAGCTGATCTGGGCTCAAATAAAAGGTCGCACAGCTCGCCACAACACTTCACCGCCATTCGGCACAAAAAAGATGATGACCCTTCTAAAATGCCTGCGAAAATGGGACAAGAGATGACTGAGTGAAGGTCGTCTAAAAAACAAAACTACTTAATCGTGAGTCAGTAACAAAAGGTAGTTAAGAATAACGTAAGGAATGATAACGTTGATTTTCTCCCATCCCTAGTTATATGAAACAGACAGGTGTCAGGATCGTATACTCCCAGCGGCCGAACAATAATGCAGCAACATCTTAATTGAGATATCAATCAATCTCCCAGAAACTTTTGGATATTTCTTACTTGGTTGGGTTAGCCAAATAATAGTGTTCGTGTTAATCCCTTCAACTTGAAATTTGTTAAATTAATTTATGCATAAGAACAAAGAGTTCTATTCTGCAGTAGAACGTAGCATAGGCTGGCTGATTTGTTAATAGGGTAGAGTTAGCAGCGTCAGGAGTATGAAAGTTCGCTATAAATCATCCGAAGGCTTTTAGTTCCATTTTGAGTTGGGCTGTAACAGAAAGCGTCAAGTGAAATGTAAAATTACTCAGAGAGTATCCCAAAAATTACCACTTTTCATTTCAATGCACTTTTTGAGACCTTTAGGCGTAAACGAAATCACCAATCAAAGCCTCAAATCCGTAAAGACCCGACGCCGGACCTTCTCTTTATAGGTATGTCCCACATGCGGTAGGGGCTGCCGCTCTCGTATTGGACTTTTCAGTCACTCAAAAAAGTGTCGAAGGCCCACAGGATAGATCCCCCGGCACTGCTTGAATCGTCCGTAACGGACGCGAAGGCCTATGATGATGAGGCGTGAAAACATTAATCACAAACCATAACGTTTCACACTAATTAAGTGGTTAGGTAGCAGATTAGATCAACTAAATTTTTTAAAACTCTATGAAATGCAAATTCCGCTCGTACAAACGTATAAAATAATAACTTCAAGCGAGGCAATTCTTCTCGACGACGCCGTCGCGTCGTCGTCGCTGCCAACACTTGGCATTTTACTCCTAGAGGGAATAAAACTTTTATTTCGCACCCTGGCGCCGCTGTTCGGACCGAAATCGTTGAGAGGGCTCATTTATACTTGGATAGTGGAAGTACATACGAATGAGATTTACGTAGTAAGTATTTTGTAAAATAAACGTAGAGAAAAAGTTACTTTGTTGGTTTTAAAAAGGAAAATCGTTACGTGGCATTCTTATATCATACGTGGTTTATCTTCGTCTCATCTTCTCGGGTCAACACTGACAATTGGCCAATCTACTGTTAACTGCTGTCAATTATTTTCAAGTTAATCTACTCTGTTAACAACTGACAATTGTTAACGTAGATTGACGTTAACAATTGTTAGTGTACCAGAAACAGGCGGATAGGCTCTCAGCATGTAAATGCTCCTTGGGCCGAAATCGTCGAGTAACATTCGCTTCGGTCTCGAACACGAATAAATTTCGCGTGAATTATAGTCACGAAAGACGTGTTTATTTTAAAACCTGCGACGTGAGAGGAGTCAACAACCGCCGAAAGTTTAGGCTCCCCGCCGAGGGTCCCGCTCACAAAAGGACATTCTATTTTGATAATGTCAAAGGAGTGACTAAATGGCTTCTGGAGAAGCTTAAGTAATATAATTTCAGTCCCGCTAAAATTGGTGTGTTATTGTATAATAAACCTTTATACGTAGTCCACAAAATCGACACCCTTGCGGTATATATTTAACTAAAGAATTTAGGTCTTAAATCAATAGGATTAAGGTCTGGAACCAAGTGAAAAGTTAACGCTTAGAGTCCATCGGCCCTTACCTTTATTTACCTACTTGCGGGCTTTGGAGCCATGGTGTTCGCTTCTAATCATGGCCATTATCTGTCAAGTGTGATTTCCTTCCTCGTGGCTAGTAGAGTCGCTCTCAATATTTATTGTGCAGCCATTCATCGAAGTTCTCCTAGGAGATATTGTACACAAAACTTACGGTTGCTATTGTGTGCTTTATTATCAGTGTTGAAAGGGTCAATCAATATAGGTTATTTTGCATCGCTCGTAGCCCCGGCCGCCTGAGTGATCTTAAACGATCACGAAGGTTAAGCAACATAGGGCGCGTTCAGTGCGTGTAATGGGCATGTGTAACCATTTTATGACTTACGCTAGTGGCAATTTTCCGAGCGGTTCTGTGCTTCGCAAGGCGCGTCAAGCAGTTGGTCGACCGTCTGGTCCGACCGGTCGCGTTGGCCGTCTGCCGACGGCAGTCGGTAAGCCAAGTCAGAAAACTTCTGACAGTAAGACCAGCCACTAGTCTTACAAGCCTCCACCAATCCGGATTTGGCCCCCATGGTGGATTATGGCCTGATGATGATGAAATACCCGAAACCGATGTCCGTGCATGCAACGACTAATGAATGTCGATGAAGCGAAAGTGATTTGTCAGGATCGTGGCAGGTGGCAGTCCCTGGTCTCTGCCTACCCGTCTGGGATACAGGCGTGAGCTTATGTATGTATGTATGATGATGTTGTAAAAGTACGGTTTCGTACAAGTTATTGGAATACCAATTATAAGGTGAGATTCGTAAAATATTTGCTACATACTAAAATAAATTAATGCGTATTCTTATGTTTTTTACATTTAATACACCTTGGCAGGGCTACAAGTACATATCTTACTTGCCACATTTCTGTTGAGTAGTAATGTGTGCATTATTCGCATAGAGTTACAGAAGAATTTAATAATCAGATTGTTTCAGATTGGTCCTTCTATTCTTCAAGGCAAATAACTTACTTATTATTAGATTATGAGAGCAACTTCGGAATACTAAAAAACCCGGCCAAGCGCGAGTCAGACTGGGGCACGAAGGGTTCCGTACCATTATTTATGCAACATTTGAATATTGCAAGCGTCTACCTGTTGCCGTACTTGATATCGAGCAAAAAACTGCAAAAAAATCTCTATGGGAGCCTCCCTTAATTATTTATCACATTCGGTTTTTAGAATTGGTTGTTATAGCCGCAACAGAAATTCATCATCTCTGAATATTTAAACTATCAAGCTACCATGGTTCACGGGATTTAGCCTTGTGACAGACAGACAGACGGATAGGACGGATGGACGGACTGTGGATTCTCAGTAAATAGGGTGCCTTACCCTTTGGGTACGGAACCTTAAAATATGAGCTGTTCATATGGAATTTCGATATTACTCCAGTGAATATATGAAACAGCTAACATTTCTATAGCCCCTTTAGGTTTCACTGGACCTTTCTGAAACACGCGGCCAAAAATTTTTATGAAAGCACTATACATTATCAAGTAAGTGTATCCGGAGTAAAGATAATAGTATTCGTTGTTGGTTTGTTTGACACTTGAAGGTGATTGTCCGACAGATAGTGCAACTGTAGGTACAGGGTCATGTCGGGTCAAAACGCGCGTGCGCCGCACAAGGCTAGACTTTAAAGGTGCTGGTAGAACTGAGCAGTCATCTGTGACAGAACCTCGAGCACAAACAGGGCCAAACATCGCTACAATTCTGTGGCCCGGTGCTAAAAGGGCCAAAGTCAGGTTTTGATGCCAAAGTATTGAAAAATTTGTATAGTTATTTGTGCTAAAAGGGCGAAAGTGCAACGAGAATATTTTCAAAGATGTGATGTGTAAAGAGGCCAATGTAGGGTGTATGACTTTCTACCGGTATAGTAGAAATTGTTAGTTTTAAAAGGGATGCAGGGAGGACGGGGATTACTGACATTGGCCCTATTAGCACCAGGCCACAGAATTAGTTTGACGTAGCGTATTACCAAAATTGCTCGGCTCGGCAAAACAAGCAAATTCACAGTCGTTTCGCCAGAATGCTCGCCAGAACGTTTGCTAGAATGCTCGCTACAATGATCCCGTTAATTTAGTGAGCACCTGTAGTTATTAATTCGCTGAAATGGTTTTTGATCAACTCTATAACCACTTTTATATCAATTCACATTATAGCTTAATTGCAAAGAAAAATTCCCGTGTTGGTATCAATCGATCGGTCTGGTCTGTTGAGATGTCCGTCTAACACAATCTGTAGTAGAATTGAACAATACTGACCGTCATCGTCTGCCGAAATTGATTGTTGGAGATACCTATTTCTTACGAAGAAAAACGGTTTTGAAATCGTTTGAACTAATGATTAGCGCTTTGTGAAATGATTGGCAACATATCTCACCATTTCAAGGACAGGTAATCTGGTATTGTGCATTATTTCTTCTCTCTAATTTCCCGTTTTGTAAATTGTTTGTCAAGACTCAAGAATATGAAAAAAAAAGCTGAACGAATGCGAGGCGAACTCACCCACCGAGGGTTCCGTACGATAGGTAAATACATATTATGAATGTTCAGAAATCGAGTCGCGCAGTTTTTGCGAGCTTTTCCCGAACTTCAAAGATTATTAAGAAAGATTAAGAAAGATTATTTTCTACATTAGAAAGACGATAGAAGAACTAAAACATACCAATATAATAATATGTTTACCAACAATCAAACACTCACAGTTCGCCACAATGTACAATTGGAGAGTTGAAAATTTCAACAACCTCATCTACTTAGATTTACTAACGCACGAACATGCGTGGTTCTTAGACTCTAATAAGAACCTTAAATATGATTACACCATGTTCTCAAAGCGCACTGGTTTAATAAATAATGACGGAATGTTGACCATATTTAGAGATTTAAATAAACTTATAAAGGACATAGATAGTTTCAACAACAAATCTCAACGTCCAAAGATTACTCCACAGGACGATGATAACCAAGAAAATAGTCTGTTTTTTCGTGAATAAATGGGTCTATATTATGCATCAGAATATTGCGGGCCTACTTAATAAATCCGATGAACTCACGGTTTGCCTTGAAGGTCTATCTGATGACGGTAAACGTATAGATGTGATATGCCTAACGGAACATTTCATGGAGTCGGGATCTGAAAAGTACTTAGTAGTTCCGAATTATAACTTAGCTGCCTACTACAGCAGAAAAGATAGTAAAAGAGGAGGATCCTGTATATTGGTGAGAAATGGACACGAATTCATCGATTTGCCGGAAGTTGCCAAGCGGTCAGTAAGTGGTGTGATTGAATGTTGTGCTGTAGAACTAACCACCCATGGGATTATAGTTGTAAGTATATATAGAGTGCCCAAGCCAGGCAACCTTAATTTCTTCTTTGAGCGTTTAGACGGGCTGTTACTGGAGTTATCGAGGAAACGTAAGCATTTAATTATTGCTGGCGACTTTAATATAGATCTACTAAAAGAAAGCACAGTTAAACTAGACTTTGAATGTTTACTTCTGAACTTCAACTTAAAACTAGAGTTAAGACAGCCAACTAGACTCGTAAGTGGTACCTGTATTGATAATTTTGCACATGACTTTAGGACAAAATGTAAGACGGAAGTGATAGAGTTCTCGTTGTCCGACCATACTGCTCAGCTACTGAAATGTCCAGCAAAAAAAGTGTGCCTACTACCTTTTTGGCGCACTAAACGTAGAGATTACAATAAAGAAAACATGGATAAATTTAAAGAAATTATTAAAAAATTAACATTTTCCAAAATCTATGAAACTACTGACCCAAATATTGGTTATAATGAATTTATCGAAGAATTTCGACTGTTCTATGACCTTTGCTTTCCTTATAAATTAGTCACAATAAAAACAAATAAATGCCCTAGTTGGGTATCGCGTGGCATAAAAGCTTGCAGCCGGAAAAAAAGAAAATTACTATGGTTATACAGACTTGAAGGCAATAAAGTAAATAAAATTAATTTTAAAAACTATACAAAAATATTTAAGAAAATCGTGCGTTTAACAAAACATGCCCAAAACAATTATAAAATAAAAACGGCTGACAATAAGTCTAAGGCCACATGGCAAATAATAAACAGTTCCAAGCAAAAAATACCTAGAGACTCTATCTCAAAAATAGAAATTGACAATGAGACCATAACAGACCCACAAACCATATCAAATGCATTCAATGACTTTTTCATTGACAAAATTAAGCCCATAGATAATACTGACACACAATCACGAGTAGTAGAGTCCCGTATTACACGTTGCTGTAAATCAATGTTCATGGAGCCCAGTACACCACACGACATTTGGAGAATAATCAAATCGTTAAAGAATACGAATAGCGTTGGATACGACGGCGTCTCTACAAAAATAATAAAACATGTAGCGCTGGAAATCTGTAGTCACTTAAGTTACCTGATTAATCTTAGTATAGTAGCAGGCATATATCCTAACAGCTTGAAACAAGCAATAATAAAACCCCTTTTTAAAAAAGAAAATAGAAAACGAATGGACTTTTATAGACCAATCGCTCTTATTCCTATATTTGCAAAAATTTTTGAGAAACACATGTGTAAAAAAATTTACGCCTATCTAGAACATAATAATTTATTGACTAAAGAACAAAAGGGGTTTAGGCAACACAAGACGATTAATTTAGCCATTTACGATTTCTTAAATACAGTCATGACATGCGTAGATAAAAAAGTTCCAGCCTCTGCGTTATACATGGATATGACGCAGGCTTTCGATCATGTAGAGCACTCTATCTTACTGCGAAAGCTTGAAGCATATGGCATACGGGGAAATGTATGGAAACTAATAGAGTCGTATCTTAAAAATCGGACACAGTACACAGAAATTTCAACAATAAATTCTAAAACTAAGCGTGAAAATACTTTCATGTCACGTAAACGTGAAGTCTGCCACGGCGTTCCTCAGCGAAGCGTAATGGGACCGTTACTTTTCATACTCTACATTAATGACCTTCCCAAAGTCACAGCCCACCCAATGACTCTGTTTGCGGATGACAGCACTGTAACAATCCAATGTGACCAAGAAACTTCTTACGAATATGACATAAACCAGACTCTACAATCTATCATAAATTGGTTAAATAATAATAACTTAAAGGTAAATTTAACTAAAACTAATTTAATGCAATTCAGTCAAAGGCTACCAACAGTAAATTTAGACATAAATTATGAAGATAGCAAAATTGAACAAGTAGTGACTACAAAATTTTTAGGACTGACGGTGGATCAAAATCTAAATTGGAAAGCGCATATTGCGGGACTCTGCAAAAAAGTTAGCTCATCGGCCTACCTCCTCTATAAACTTGCTCCGGTTACTAATACTGATGCTCTAATTACTGCATACCATGGTATTGTTGCTTCAGTGCTGAGGTATGGCCTAATATTCTGGGGTAACTCAACTGATAGAGATATAGCGTTTAAGGCGCAAAAAAGGTGTCTAAGAGCAATGTTTAGATTAAAAAAGACTGACAGTTGTAAATCCTATTTTAAAGACAACAATATTCTGACACTTCCCTCAATGTACATTCTAGAGGTGGGACTATTTGTTAAATCCAATCCTGATATTTTCCAACCAGTTTCGCTCGTCAGCACTCGCTTACAACGGGACGAAAGTAGAGTTTATATTCGTAGAGCCAACACTGCGCTTATGCAAAAGAGTGTGTTTTGTATGGGGCCTACAATCTACAATAAAATACCAAGATCATTACGAGAATTAAACATAGACCAATTCAAATTTAAATTGAAAAAAATGTTGTTGGAAAAATGTTATTATAATTTAATGGAATTCCTGACTGAATGAATATATAGAATTAATTTAATTATTCACTACAACTCCGACATTATTATTATTTTTTTTTTTTATTGACCTTGTGTGTACT
Source organism: Yponomeuta plumbellus (assembly GCA_947310845.1). NCBI lineage: Eukaryota > Metazoa > Arthropoda > Insecta > Lepidoptera > Yponomeutidae > Yponomeuta > Yponomeuta plumbellus. The sequence goes on from OX371193.1 coordinate 11,090,098, forward strand.
AAATCATCTTGACTATAAAATTGTTTTATTTTTATTGATTTTTGTATTTACTAATGAATTAATATTATTATGATTGTAATCTAATTTTTTACATAAATTTAATGGAAGGTGCTCTCTCAAGAATTTTGTAAGTCCCGAAGGACAAAACATGCACAGGACATATTTATTATAATGAAACAACCTTTTTAACTCATGTTTGACAAATAAATAATCTTTATCTTTATCTTTATCTTTATCATTAATAATTTAATTATAAAACATATTTTTCAGATTTTTTCCAGTATTCATAGTGTAATAGGTAAGAAGATTATTAATTTTTGCTAAATCTCACAGTTCTAGGTGAACCGAAATAAACGTTTTTTTGCGGCCGCATTTTTTCTTTACGTTAATTTTGAAATTTGATTATTTCACAGCTTCAAGGAACTGTAGACCTGAATATGCAATTTTAATTTCCACTCGATAACTCCACACTTTTCCGACATAAAGGGTTTTGACAGGGTTCCATTTTTTAATTTTCAGGTACGGAACCCTTAAATTTTTTCTTTACGTTAATTTTGAAATTTGATTATTTCACAGCTTCAACGAACTGTAGACCTGAGCATGCGGTTTTAATTTCAACTTGAAAACTCCACACGTTTCCGATATAAAGTGTCTTGATCTTGACAGGGTTCCGTTTTTTTTTATTTCAGGCACTACGGAACCCTTAAAATGACTGTTTAATCGGTTTTAGCATAATCCGACATTGAAAGCTACATGGCTTTCATTTGACATACAAAATCCGAATTTCAAATGAACAGATCACATACGTCCGGCTTTTTCAATATAGTTAGGTACTTTTGGTTCAAAACTCTACACTATTCAGAAACTATATAGTAAAAGAGCGTAGACGCCGCCCACTATTTAAATTCGGTTAATATTTTGTGCAAATCTAATTCGCCCCTAGACGTTTCGGGCGGTTATGAACGAGCGTCCCTGAATCGCGCCTGTAATCATCCCGCGGCACCGCGCTCGCCTGACTTCGTACCACAGAAATAGTAAAAGAACAGCTGCTCAACTGCTTACTCAGTAGATAACCACTGAACATTTCTTAGGTAAAATTAAAAGTACAGCAATCTGCAATACTCACCTTTTGGTGGATTATTTATTGTTGATTTAGTAATCGCGGTTCCGTGCTTCGCAAGGCACGTTAAGCAGTTGGTGCTGCTGCCGTCGATAGATGGTAGTCTTTAAGCCAAGTCAAGGCCTTAGAGCGGCTTGAAAACTTCTGACAGTAAGACCAGCCACTAGCCTTACAAGGCTTCACCAGTCCGGACTAGGCCCCCCGTGGTGGAGTAGGCCTACGTAGTAGGCGTAGTAGTATACCTTCCTCAGGGAAGAGACCCGTGCCCCTCGGTGGGGACATTATGGGTTTATGATGATGATGAAGTTATCGCATAAAGAATAAGTCAATTTTCTTTTTCTTAGCTTAATTTTGCATGAAATTTATTTTCATATTAATTTCTTTGTTATTTTTAAGCTTTTGTTGAAAATTAATATCGAACTGCATCCTACTATTTTAAGAAATATTCTTTTCACCATGGTAATCGAAAGAGCAGGCCTTTCCGTAATACCGGTTTTTATCTGTACGGGTAAACCTTTTATTTATAAATTGTTTTGTATGACTGTCCAACAAAATAAAAAAATATTATTTTTCACAATCACACTTTCTGCGCGACATACGAGTACCTAGTACAGATATAGCTCAGTTCGATTTGTCCTCTATGTGGCTAGACTCTCCTTCAATTTGGAGTCATGCCGGAAACCACTTAGCGTGCATAGTACCTAACTATTTTAAGCTGTATCTCTGCTATTATTTTACGGCAGCTGAAACGGGAGAAATTTAAATCAATACGGTATTGCACTGTGGCAAACCCGATGGGAAACCCCACTGCTGCTTACAGGATCAATAAATAGAGCGGCGGTTGAAAGGAAAGTATCTATACCTGGAATAGTTTGTAAGTTGAATTACAACGTTCTTTTCTGAGAGACAGATTAAATTAACGAATTTACTTAAGGAGTTTTCGGTGTTACAACAAGCTAGCTTGGGTGAGACCTGCTCTGCATTTTGAGGGACGTTCGCGCTAATTACATTTCGCACTCTTCAACTGCACGATGACTTGCGCTAGAAACGGACGGAGCTCCACTGAGGGATGCCGCTTGCTAGGCTGTCTTATCTGAACGGTCGTGTTAGTTCCCGAGCACGCCAGCTGCAGTGCAGAGGGTCCCGGGGCGGGCGCGACCTGTACACGGAAGCGCCTAACTGCCGCGACCGTCGTCGCCTCTATTCCTATGTAAATCTCGACGCCGCACGACGCCAGATAATAGGAATGCAATTTGCATGTCTCGTTGCCCTTTGTGGCAGCTAAGCCCGCTATCGATGCCCTGCGCAATGGGCATCGCTTGTCGGTCCTGAAGACTAGCGTAACATGAATAATAAGAGCTAATAGACAATACTCGTTGATCGAGCTGCGTGATTCGGCATTCAGAGGGGTAAAGCGCGCACGTGATCATACCTACGCGCTGTTAGCAGACGCAAATTGAATAATTTAATTCTCACTCGCTACAGTTAAGGCGAGACCCAATTTCTGTGATAAATTTCCTCAATGATGCGCGGTTTAATTAAATTTCGTTTTGAATATTCTTAAAAGATATTCTATTTTATTAAGTCAGTAATGGGTTCTTTGCTTTGGAAAAACATTTTTGTTTTTTACTTTAGTATTTTATTTTAATAAGCTTTGTTGAGAGGGCTGTGATTACATCTATCGACCGAGTCCAGCCAGATAGCGAAGCAAGCAAACAGGGTAGCAGAACCTCCGCGTCGACTACGCCGAAGCGATTAATGTTTTTCCTCGAGGCGCATCTCTCGGCATCCGGTGGGCTGCGTACACTAGATTGTTTCAACTTCTTGCCAGTTCCCAGGCCGATTCCAGATTCCTTTGTACAGTCGACAGCACATCAACCTGTACACTTTAGTTGGAAAGTAGCCAGTAACGTCGCTGAACAAAATTCACGGATTTAAAAGTGTATGTCATGTCGACTGTACGATCCGCTCCCTTTGGTAGAGCTGATATCCTGCTCACTAGGGTTGATTGCACTCTTCAATATCTCGTTTGCGAACCTTGTTTTCAATCCAGTAGCCGCTAGCTGCAGTAGGCAAGATTCCTTATGGCACTGATTATTCACTTATTTTGTTATTTAGCTCGTAGTCCTTTTGTAGAATGAAATATGAGGCAACGTAAGGCTCTCTTCGAATTCCAAACACTTTTATTGCTCGTCTTTCCTAATACTCTATATAGAGTAATTTGTTTTCGGCTTCTGATGCATCGGCTGATGGTAATCACGGGAGGAATGCCGAAGCGACTTATCAATTCGATATGGTTTTTTTGCTCCCATTTCACAGTACATGTAGGTATGTAGTATGGGTTTCGTTCTTTATAATAGGCTCGTAACTAACTAGTGTATCGCAGGCGCTGGTACACGGTAGAGCCCAAGGGGTATTTAGATTGAGCCTCGATTGCTCGAATAATGAGTAATAACGATTTATGTTTTGCTTTTGTTCTAATATGAACATTATAGCGCCTGGAAAAACGTTATTGATATCGGCGTTTTAAATCATTATGGCGTATTATGAGAGAAGTTGTGTGTGCTTTTATAAGATGATAAAAAATAGATAACAATATTTTTATTTCGATGTCAACCTTCCGTTAATGATTGGATTATGGTGGGAACTTCCTATTAAGTGTATAGTCACCAGTGCCAGGAAACCTGTCTGCCCACGTTACTAACTAAGAAAATAGACAACCGTGCGAGTGCGAGCGGGACTCGCATACGAAGGGTTCTGAACCATTATCTATACAACATTTTAATATTCCTTTCGTTTTTAGGGAATTCCACTTAAATATTTATTGACAAGGCGGGAAGACGGCAGGTGGACCAAGGCAATCACAGAGTGGTGGCCAAGAACAGGACGATGGTCAGTGCGCAAACCTGTGTCCCGATGGTCGGACGATGTTGTTGAGTCGGCGGAAGAGCCGTGGATGCAAATGGCGAAAGACGCGGGACCCAAAAAAAAGATTACATTGGCGTTTTGTCGGGGTGATTAATATTTACGTCTATGCCAAATTTCAGCTTTCTAGTAGGCACTAACCGTCTCTGATCTAGGCCGCGCACAGAAAAACAGACAGACAAAGGCAAACGGACATGGCGAAATTATAAGGATTCCTTGTCAACGGAACCCTAAAATACAAACTAGGCAACCTAGTTCTTAGCGAAAAAAAAAACTGGTTTATAGTATAGCGCCCGATGACGCTGTCGATCACTACAAACCTAACAATTTTATCACAGTATATTACTGTTTTATCAGAAAAATGCTTATCCTGACACGTCGTGAAAAAGGGCATAACTATTACTTACTTCCGAGTGGCCGAATTTCTGTCGAATCAATCGGGTCGGAATCAGTAACGTTGATATATCGACGTCGTTTGAGATGCCATGGGCCTATAGAGATGTCTGGCTGTAAAGCTGCCTTGAATGGGCAATATTGCCAATATTGCATGTTGCTACGTTCAATGTCGTTGACAAGTTGTAGATCAATAGCACCCAGCATTAAGCGAAGTGAAAGTACTGTTACAAGTTACTGCTGATGCTAACTTTTCCATCGAAATAGTTGTATGTATCAAAAAATCATAGAAATATTTTTCCATACCAAATTTACACTAAAAAACGCTCCCAGTCTCCTGATTAGTCTTTGCCAATGAAATGAAAATGAAATGAAAAAAACTTTATTGTAAAACGGTTACAGAAAATGGTTACTGGCTCCCAAACTAGGATTCCCTGTGCTATGGGTAGCCAGATGAGAATGAAATGAGCGCATGATATGTTGTAGATATCACTTTGTGTATCATTCAGTGTGCCATGCGTGACGTCATGAAGGTTGATTGGGCGACAGTAAGTGACAACATAACTGTTTAAAAAATAAAATAAAATAAATAAACTCACGCCCGTTATCCCCGAAGGGGTAGGCAGAGGCACCAGTCTCTAGAACTGAACCCACGTTTTGCCGAGTTTATTAGGTCCCAAACGTGACAAGTGGCAAGCCTGTCGCCGTTATCCGGGCACAATTTATCAGCGAATGGTGTTGCTGTACAAACAAATGTACGTAACTAAAAGTCATTGGTACATGCGTGGTTCGAACCCAGACCCTCATGATCGAGAAGCAAGGGTCAACCCCACTACGCCACCACCGCTTTTTAACATAACTGTTTGTATACAAAATAGTCAAACCAATGATGTGATCCGTCAAAATACACATAATATGTATTGCTACGTCACAGGTTGGGGGTCTGAGGGTAGCAGGTGCATAGATATTTTGACGGGTATTACTGAACTCGCTCCGATTGTTAACACACGTTTGACAAGCCCCGCCCGCCCACATTCGAACGTGCGCCAACTTTTTTGCGCTGTTTAAACATCTATGTTTTTAATTATCATTGATTTAATTATCATAATTACTATTTATACTCAACGCATGGTGATTGCTTAAACTCTGTCTCTCTCTCTCTCACTAAGAAAAGCCTTATTGTAAAAATGTAAAGATTTAGTTTTGCGCATTTGGATATAAATAAAATAAAAAATAAATAAACTCACGCCCGTTATCCCCGAGGGGGTAGGCACAGGCACCAATCACTAGAACTTTTGAACGACCCACGTTTTGCCGAGTTTATTAGGTCCCAAACGTGACAAGTGGTAAGCCTGTCGCGTATTTGGATGTAGGAGGGAAACTCAGAAAACTACTTAAAAAACAAAAAATATATATCATCAATATTTGCAGAGGGCTTTCAGGATGAACAAAGTTTATTATCATTATTGAATTCCTTACAAATAAAACCACGGACACAGTAGGTTATGACGTATTTTCCACGTTCAATCCAATATTTTACTCAAAAGTAAATAACTCTACATTTGTAGAGTGCTTGTTCGAAGTTAAGGCGTTTTTAAACATTTATTGGTACGGGTAACTGGACAAAAATAATCGAGGGACCGGCTATGCTACTTATGCGGGCAATTTGGATTCGTACGCGACGAGTCGCGTCCGGCATTTCAGGTATTCAGCAATACCAATCCCGCGCCCGCTCAAACGACACGCTAGCCGACGAATACACCCTGTATAATACCTTCGTTTCGAGGTGGACGACTCAATCTATTTCGCAATGGACATTGTTCTATTGAATAGTGACCGTAGCTGCAAATGATAAGGCATTTTTAGAGGATAAGGTCATATGAATTAAACTCATCCTACATATCCCACTGCAGGGCTCAAGCCTTCACTCGGAGAGAGATTATGAGAGCTAAGGTTTACTCACGATGCTTTTCTTCACAATTATTACCATTTCACCAAAATACTATAGTATATAAGGTAGGACGCGCAGCGTAGGAAGACCAGCCACAAGATGGACATACGATCTCATCCAAGTGGGGGGAAAACGCTGGATGCAAGCCGCTTCCGACCGGTCTTTTTGGAAATCCACGGAGGAGGCCTGTGTAACATAACATAACATTTACATACAGGCACATACATTGCTTCTGGCCCCACACTAGGATACCCTGTGTCGTGGGAACCAGAAATAGCGACGTCACAAACATGTAAACATCCAAAAACCTGAAGTTTTTTTTTCTCCAGCCGGGGATCGAACCCGGGACCTCTCGCATGGTAAGCAGTTGCGCTAACCACTACGCCATAGAGGTCGTCAAATGTCCAGTAGTGGACTTCTTGTGGCTGAATGATGACGATGTTGATATAAGGTAAACACTACATTATATACATAAGGTAAATCTTTTTTACATCATTTTACCCGCATGCCAGGTGCCAGCACGTCAAGTTATACACCGGTGAAATGAATTCAACTTGTCATCGTGATAAGGGCGGCTCTGAATCCAAAATGTAAAGATTGATTAGCTGTGATAAGTCAGACCAAGAAAATTATAAAAAAACACGGGAAAATGGTCGACACTACTTGAGATTTAATGACTCGTTACCTAACAACAATAAAGCCTGTATTACACCGGGGCAACACTGTGCGGCATTGCGGCATGCCACAAGGCCGCATGCTACAAAGGTGCGGCAAAAGAAGAAGAAGAAGCTGCGACAGTTTGCCACATGACCCAAGGTGTTGCCATGCCACAAGGTTCTTGCCACAATGTGCGACGTTGTAGCATGCGGCCTTGTGGCATACCGCAATGCCGCACAGTGTTGCCCCGGTGTAATACAGGCTTGAGGAAAATATTTTGTTGTTACATCATCAAACACTTTACTAGGTATGATGATTTAGGTAGTTCTTATTATTATATAGTACGGCGAAACCCTGTGGGAATCGAACCTACGTTGTTACGTGCCTTACCGGCTAGACCAAATAGGCAGCCAATCAAAGATATCAATGGGTTTGGTTGGTATGATGAAAATACCTCAATGCTAGGTACAGACCAACCGAGCCGAACGAATTTGAATGTATGGAAGTGAATGAGTCAGAACAATACAGTCAGTCAAAATTGTCAAAATACAGTTAGTCAAAATTGTTCTTAATGACAAATTGTGTTGTTCCACTCCGACTCGATTGGCATTTAGAAGCCTTAAGTACCGCGTTTAGATATTATTACAATTAAAAATATGTGTTTTATTTCGCTGTTTTTCTGGCCAAGCCTACTCCATCTAAACAATGTCCCAGGCACTCCAGCGTCCTAGTGGTCGACTTGGGTCCCAGTCTCATTACGTAGTTGCAAAGGCCGAAGTTTTATCCGGCATTTAATTTTATTGCATTTAAATCACTCTGTTCGCGATGCGAGTGTAACTGTCTAGTTATTCAACGCACAGTCATATTCAACGAATCACTCTGAATATTGTTTAAGTTAATATAATGTCATTAGAAGGGATGTAAAAATAAAGCCTCGTTAACATAGACAAAGTCGGTTTGTCTATGTCGAGTCTCTAAGACAAAGAAGATTCGGTCAAAGATCACTTCGCTTACAGCTTTTTCTATTTTATTGCGAGATATCGTTTCGTTCTTCAACGTCTAAGTTTATTACGAAAATCGGTCCAAGTTCACTTTGAATGGACGCAGTCACCACCAGTCAGTAAGCTCGCACTGATCGGTGTTGCAACCAATAAATTGTAATTGAAGCAGTCGTCAAAGCTACTTTGTCCAAGCAGACTTTGATCGCGTCAACGCGGCTTTAACCCCAAACACTGGAAAGTCATTCTTATCACATTGCCATGAACTTTTGCAAGGGCGGGCGGGCCGCGCCGCGTCGAACCGCCCGCCCTAACTCTTAGTGTCGTGTGTGCCGCCCAAGCTGACGGTCGCTCCCAGCACTAACCCCAACTCTGAATCTGAAAAAATAAGCCGCGAATACGCTCGGCCTGGAAAAATTTAAGTGTGTGTTTTAGTGCACAATGAACAGTGTCATTCTTGTTTGATATTCCTTAGGTACATATAAGGAACTTTTTTTCGGTTTGAAACTGCCTTACAAGAGTTACTTGGACTTCGTTGCCATTGGACCAAAATAATATTGTTGCTGTCTGGATGTAACACGAAAGGTAAATTCAAATTTATTAAAACCGACTTGCACCACTTCCTAAATGTCACTTAAGTATCCATTTAAACTGATTCTTGTATAAAGAATTTTAATTAAATGCTACTTAAGTAGCATTTAAGAAAATGGTGCAAGTCGTCCTTAATATACTCCATGTTGTAATACCATTTGCTGTGCAACATAATGTGTTAATTACAGTCAGTTAAAATTATTAACGAACACTGGCCGTGAGTCTACGACCTACAGTGCTACTTGTAAATGAGTTCATAAATTAGACATATTAATTACAATCACAGTGGGTATGAATTACAAATGAGACATCTACTTAGGTAATCACCGCCAAACGTCATGGGAACAAGAAATAGAAAATCAAATAACGGTCTAAAGCCACGACTTGCTCTATGGGGTCTAATGAATTATGTTACTGTCAAGGGAAAACGTGCCTTATTCCACTGAACAAAAGCCGGTAGTGTGAATTGCCAAAACTGTGTAGAAGGCGAAGGTTCAATGTTCGCCGTACATTGACAATACGCCCTGTTCCCTCGAAGTCGCGTTACGCTTAATATCAGATGGCCTGCGAACTAAATAGGAACCTAAAAGTATATAGAAAAACACTGCTCGAAACCTTTATCATTTATTTGGGTAGGTGCTTGGGATTGTTTAGCGCCGTCAAAACTACGCCACTGGTGCGTATTTATTTATTACTTTTCAGTAGATACCTCTTGGTTTTTACAGATGGTAATAACAACGGATTTCTTGGCTGGAATTCAGAAAATGTTGAAGGACAAAAGAAATTAATTACATTAGTTTAATGGTTATAGTACCAAGTCCGTCATATTGCATTGTTTGCTTGAATGTGCGATAGAGTAATTAGTAATAATTTCAGCCCAAATGTCAATAAAAAAATATTTCGATTTCTCGCTCATAAACCAAACGTATAATATGTACTCGGATTCTTTTGCTTTATAACGGTTCGCTGATGCCGTATATAAGTCTACGGAAAGTGAAACCTTTTTTTTAATATTGTTCTCGGCCTTGACAGTTCATAGGCGTTTCATAGTGCTGTCAGGGGACCTTTAATAGGGCTTGTCGGCCAGCCATTATGAGGACTTTCGTCTATTTAAACAGACCCCACTTTAGCCACTAAGTAGTAGCGTGTTGTTAGGATACGCATAGGTACCCTTTCAAAGCTTTTATTCTAGAAAGCCGGAACATACTAAGAACTCAGAATCTACTTTTTACTTATAGGGTACATTGAGATCTACCAATTATAAAAGTGACAAACGCATGTCCATTTTATGGTTTGAGAAAATCACTTGTGATTTCTACTTATCTTTTACTCACAGTTTTCCCTTCTACAGTTTAAACACATATCACAGACAAGACAGCACACTAAATTTACTTTAGAATTATCTGAGATACTCGTATCTCTCATACTAATATTATTGGGCGCCCATTTTTCTAATTGTATTTATTATGCTTTTTTTCGCAAGCGCCACTAACCGCGATACAGAATATCAGCTATGTACATAGGCATTTCGGTGCTCCTGCAACACATACTGTGTCAAGGTAATTTTAGGGGCTCAACACTCTAAAATTCCGACTGGAAAATGTAGCCGGACGAAATATTTTTTCACAAATTTGAAGATAATATCGAATAATAATACTAGCTGACCCGGCAAACGTTGTTTTGCCAGATAGGGGTATGAAAAATAGATTACAACCTATTCTCAAACCTACCGATTGTAACCAAACATAAAATTTCATCATAATCGGCCAAGCCATTTCGGAGGAGTATGCGCCACTAACATTTAATTGTGACACGAGAATTGTATATATTAGATAAAGAATAAATTATGTATTCACTAAGTGTCCGTGCCAAATGTCCGTTTGTTTTCTCGAAAAGCTATAATAGAAAGCTATGCATATAATTGGTTTTGGTTATTGTACTCCACAAAAACGAATAACAATTATAACTTTACAATTTTTCGTGTCGTTTCGCAGAACGAGCCATTTATGAATATTCTGCCTTTGAATTAATTTTCAAAGGCTCGTGCGCTTTATCGCCATTGCACAAATACCGCACGGAACAACATTTTGGCAACGCCGACAGCGACATGTTGGTGAGCTTTAGGCTTGCATGCCAACAGAGAGGTTGTATATCATGACCTCGTGTCTGAGATAAGACAAGACAAGAATATTATTTATTGACAGCAATTACACTAAAAACAGTAACGAAAGAAGAGGTACAGGCTTTATTGCTTTTGTAGGTAAAACCATTTTTCAGGTTTGAGATCTCGTATTTATACAGCTAACTACATAATGAAGTGTAGCTGTGTAGCGCACTACTTTATTAAAACATCCTTATTTAGCAAAAATACTATTTCATTATCTTTTTTTTTTCAACTGTCTATCTTAGCTAGTCATCGACTGACATCTCAACAAAAACGTAGCGATTCCCTGTCAATCAGATTCAAATCATTCTAGAGGGCTGTGCCGGTCAGTAACTATAAAAAGGAATCGCTACAGTAGCACATTGATAGATAGATAGACAGATAGATACAATATTCTTTATTATATGTAGGTACACCAGGGATCCAGGATATTTTTTATCAATAATGAAGGAATAAACTGTGTTAATCCCCTGGATTAACACTCGATTTAAAAAATAATACAAAGTTACCTTAATTTTCCATTTATCAACTTTGCAATACCTAAAAGGTTATGTAATCATAATTATCACATTTTAATATGAAAAATGAATACAAAAACAATGAGACACCTACGTGGATCTTATAATTTTCCATTTTTTATTTTATTCGATTTTTTATATTTAGGTAGTTTTTAGTTTAATATTTAGTTTCATATTTTATATTTAGTTTAGAAATAAAAAAAAAACCTTACTTTATTGCAATTCACTTTGTATTTACAGAGAAATGTTCCATTCATTTCTAAAAATTAATTTATAAAATTGAATATACTGAAAAGTAAGCTTCATTGGCATCTTCTGAAAAAAAACTACGACATCGGCTAAATCAAATATGTAACAAAATCTCTCCCCTTGGGATTTCATACGGGAATACACAGGTTTGTTAGAATACAAAGCAAAAAACACATTTAGCTTTCAATCGCACAAAATCGACTTGCGCAATCAAAATAACGTCTCACTTGACATTTTGTTTTGATTCGACAAAAATGTCGAATACGTGATGATCTCTTTGACTGCAAAAACAAGGCCCTTGACCTTTTGTGTTACGATAGGTACAGTTAGAATCGCATAGGCAGAGTCAATGGCGGTTGTGCTTTCTGTTTTTCTGGTAATATGCGAAACCTCCCCACCGTTTTGTATTAAGTGGCGTTTTGTCATCCAAAAAGTGTCCAAAAACAAGGTCTATGATTCTATACTATGCAACTTAGTTATTTAAATTAAACCTCGGTCACATCTGAAAAAACACGATTCATTTTAAACACTTTGCATAGAGGTAGGTAGATACGTCCAGTCGATGCAGCACATATTGTTTTAAACATTATCTATCAAATAGTACCAAAGAAATAAAAAAAATTATAGAAGAAAAACTGGGAAATTTAACAGAAAATATTTTGAAATAACAAATTTAAATTGAAGCGTTTCAGGAATTTTGAAGTGACCCTACTAACGATAACGTATTTTCCATTCCAAACACGCTTAAAGCAAAATATCGATGAAAATTGATAAAATACGGAGTAAAATTATACAACGGCTATGGAGTAATTTGCTACCTCTATCAATAAAAGTGTCTCAGTGATGATTCATGGAATCCCTTAATCTAAAAGTACAGACGGCGGCCTTATCACTAAAAGTGATCTCTTCCAGACAACCTTTGGGTGGCTGGAGCAAAACATTGGAGGAGGAAGTAGATGTACAAAATAAGTAAAATAGGTCAGAAATAAATTTCTGACTCATGAAATAAGGGTTTATTTTATTACCATGCTTAGTTGGTTGCTGGTTGTTGGTTTGGTTGCCTGGTTACCATAGCACAGGGTATCCCAGTTTGGGATCAGGTCAAGGGATTGCGTTGTGTGGAAAATATTATTATTATTACCAACCAAGGAAAGCGTGTCCGGCATGAAATTAAATATACTACCTACCTTAAACAGTAGAATGCTTCAAAATGGTAAGTTTTACGGTCCTATTAACATGATTCCTCAAAACACTCGACAGACGTCGATTAAAATAGTCTGTGGTGGAAATTTTATAAAAGACGTAAACCACAGATTGAATAAAATACCTTTGAGGAGTGCTTGTTTTATAAACAAGGCCGTTAAACTATCTTCATGTAGAATATACTCTCTCTCTCTCTCTTCCTGGCTTTTAATCCCACATGATGGTAGGGTCAGCCTACCTTATCTTCTCCCTCCACTTCGCCCTATTCTCGGAAACTTCTTCAGAAGCATCGCACTCTATGAGGTAACGTCTCTCTTCAAACTTCCATCCACCTGGTTTTCGGTCTTCCTCTGGATTTCCATCCAGGAACGGACAGACGTAGCGCGTCGTTTCCAACATAGTCAGGGGCTTTTCTTTTTACATGCCCGAACCATCTTAGATTAGATTAGATTAGAACTCTTTATTGTATACACCAGAAAACAAACAAATACATTATAAGACTTATATATCTAATTTTTGCCGTATACAATTGGTGGTCTTATCGCTAAAAGCGATCTCTTCCAGACAACCTTGGGATGGATAGAAAAAATGAAGAAAAAAAATAGGTAAGTGTACAAAAAGTATAATGAGGGGATATGTACATAAACTAAACTGACTTTACAGATCCATTAGAGTAGGTATTTAATAAGCCTTCTTAGCCTACTCCCTTGTACTTTTTCGGAGATTTTCCGCACTTCAAGGTGTACAGTCGACAGCACGTCAACCTTCACATTTTAGTTGCAATGTCGCCCGTAATGCAACGGGGTAGAGTGCATGGGTGTATAGGATGATGTGCTGTCGACTGTACATACTAGAATACACTATCTACGACTGAGAAAAGGATATTTTATGGACCTTATTTATTACTCTCTTTTGGTATTTTTCAATTTTAATTTTTTGCTATTCAAATTAGGAATTTTAAACTATTTTACTGTAGTGAATAGGGTAAAACCTTTTTTTCTTTTAATGGATTTATCTATTAGGTACCGTGGAAGTCAGTGATGTCATACATTGTATCCAAGTAGGAACAAAAGGCGTACCTACGTCATCCATGTATGGTTTGATAGCTTTCAAATAATTATACATCAAGGAGCGTGTCTATTCGTAACAGCTTCGATCCAGCGACGAAGCGTAAGAACCTACTGTAAAGCAGGATTAAAATAAATGAAGCATCGTTCTTATTGCTTCTCAATTTAGCGCTAAAATACTGTAAAATACTGCACCTCGTTGATGAGAAAGTTTATAGGTGTTTGACTTAATTTTAAGTGTGGCCTATTACTGTGATTTTTTCTTGACCTAGTGGCATGGTATGAGTCATGGACTCATGCATAACTTACAGGCTTGTTTTGTACATCAATCTGATGAATCATTATAGATGTGCCCAAGTATGACTAAATGGCAGTGGGTGACATAGATGAAATATAGTCAATGGGAGGTTCTCTTTTATACTATAGTCTGTAAAATATAGCTTGAGCTCCGCGACATCTGTCATAGACATTTGCGTCCATGAAGTTTTGAATTTTTCACAGAATATTTGCACTGTGAAAACTCCGTACTTACACTTACTACGTCCGCACACTATTCGATGGCTGTAAGTACGAGGTTTTCACAGTGCAAATATTCTGGGAAAAAATTCAAAACTTCATGGACGCAAATGTCCATGACAGCTGTCGCGGAGCTCAAGCTATATTTTACAGACTATATTAAAAAACCGGCCAAGTACGAGTCGGACTCGCGAACGAAGGGTTTTGAACACTTTTTTTTTAATTTTTATTTTATCTTTATTCAGAAACAAACGGTCATTTAAGTGCTAATATTAATCATATATTATGTAAAAATAGACCTCTAGTTTCTCATAATTTCAAACAAAAACATTTTTATGATACACATGACATCATAAAGAGAAGAACTCCGAATCATAACTTTCAACTACAACAACAAAAATACAAAACAAACATGTAGGTAGTTACGTCTGCCGACTCAACGAATAGAGCTGGACCAAGCAAAATCTTCTCGTCGGTCTAGACGCTGAATCGGCAAGCGGATGTTTGTTCAACGGCCACCTGCGGCGGCCGAGCTTAGCGATAGCAACTAGAAATAAGTTAGTCTTAGACCAGAGTTTGTGACAAATACACGTCTCTATTAATTAAAAATTGTATTTTTAAAACGTCCTCCCGCTCGCACGACGCTTGACTGGCGCAGCCGGTAGGATTTCCGGGTCGCGTAAACTATAAATCAGTATACGACGGCGAACGTTTTCACGCGTTTTCAGCGGAAATCCTCGAACCAAACAAATTCGTCAAGAAAAACCTATCGAAGGTGTAAACGCAGCCAAGGAAGGACGACGTCTAAGACTCAAGGAGGGACATGGGCAGCCTGTAAGTAGATCTTAATCACTACTCCAGTCTCTTACCCTATCCTATTCCATTATAGATATAAGTGTCTGAAAGTGTTGTTAGTGTTTTTCCAAAAATCGATTAACCTAAGCTGAAGCATTTTGTAAGACGTAGTTATTAAGAAAAATTAAAGAAAAGTTAAAGAATTTGAATAAATAAATAAAAGTGAATAAATAAATAAGTATAATAAAGTATAATTAAATAATAAATATAAAGTGTAATTAAGTAAAAGAAAATGGAAAATATAACTCAGATTCCGAAGGAAATTGCCAGCGTCATCCCCAAATTTGATGGTGATGAAAAGCTGTTAAACTTATTTATAAGAAAATGTGAATATGTAATACAATGCTGTAGAGTGGAAGGCAATGCTGATCAGGACTTGTATGTTTTTCACATAATCACGTCAAAACTCACGGGTAAAGCAGCAGCTTTAATAAGTGAAAGACAAGACCTAGATACCTGGCCCGCATTGAAAGCCGCCTTAGAGCAACATTTCGGTGATCCGCGTTCAGAAGAATGCATAGCAATCGAGCTAGAAACACTGAAAATAAACAATGGCGAGTCTTATCTTGATTTCTGTAATAGGATTCAACACACGCGAAGTACCTTAATCGCTAAGGTTAACACCATACAAAATGACCACTTGCGAGCAAGCAAAGTAACCATTTACGACAACATGGCGTTAAACGTCTTTCTCTACAACTTGCCAGAGGACCTTTTACGCATCGTGCGATTAAAGGGTGCTACTTCACTGGAAAATGCATTAAGCATAGTTCTAGAGGAGGTGAACTTCTTATTTCAGTATAACGCCCGAAACAAAATGACAAAAATGCCAACCGTCATGCCACCCAGACCAATGGCTTTTCCCCAAAATAGTCAACCGCAACATGCCTTTAAATTCGGCATCCCCAATAGTGCGCCTAACGCAGCCCCTAGGCCTTATAACCCGTTAGTGCAGGCACAACCACAGCAACAGTTTAAATTTGGTATCCCACATAGCAAACAAGTAAAACTACCCTCTGCGGCCCCTCAACAGTTCGGATTTAGACCGCAACTACCCCATCAACCCTTAGGCTATAAGCCTCAATTCGGAATTACACCCCAAGTTGGATATCGACCACCCTTGAACCAAACGCAGCAGCAGTTTGGATACAGACCTAATCACGGACAGCAGCAGTTCGGCTTCAGGCCAAGCTTCAACCAAGGCCAATTCGGCTATAGACCGAACTTCAACCAAGGTCAAGTTGGCAATAAGCCCCTTACTGCGCAACAGACGACGGACGTGAGCATGCGTACCGCACCGCCCGCACGTCCAGGGTTCCGTATGAACGAGCTTTATAACATCTATGAGGACGAAAATGACGAGTACTACTGCGACCAAGTGTACACGCAGGAGTCATACGAAACGGAAGATAACATGTACACAGAGATTTACGAGGACAATGCTGAGGTCCAGGAAGACCCAAGCTCATCACAGGAGTCAACCCAGAATTTTCAGATAGCCAAGAACAAAAACATAGACAGATAGTTTACCTAAACTGTACAAAATTAAAGTTGCCATATATTGAAATTCCAGAATTACAGTCTAAATTCATGGTGGATACGGGAAGTCAACGATCATTTATTAGCCCCGCTAAGGCAAACGAGTTCTTTTACAACTATAAAAGGTACGAACCTTTCGAAGTAATAAGCACTCACGCCTCTAGCCAGCACAGCGAAGTAATCGAAGTTCCACTTTTTCCAACTTTCAATAGCCCCGAAATACACAAGTTTTACGTATACGACGTGGACGGACGCTATGACGGACTCATAGGCAGCGACCTCTTAAAACAGATAGACGCGAAAATCGACATGAAAAATAACATCATTTTCACAAGATCGGCGAACATACCAATGGTGTATAACCCCGATGACGTCATATGCATAGCTCCTCGATGCGAACAACGAGTGAAGCTACCCACGGACTTACAATACGGCGAAGCTATTATCAACTATGTAGCGTTCACAGAAGGCGTCAGAATGCCTAGCGCTATAGTTAAATGCGAAGACGGCTACGCAACTACCGTAATACAAAATACGCTAGATGAAGACATTACACTGACCATAACCAGCCCTTTTATTGTAGAAAAATACAATAGCGAAAAATGCGAACTTAACAGCTTAGTTTCCCCTCAAAACAAAGAGAAAATACTCACGGAAAATCTAGAAAAATTACGCCTCGACCATATGAACTCAGAAGAACGAGAAGGCATACAAAAGCTTTGCAAAGAGTACAAGGACATTTTTTACACCGAACAACTACCCTTAACTTTCACTAATGAAGTAAAACACAGAATAAGGACTCGTAATGAGGACCCCATCTATATCAGGCCGTACAGACAACCACAGGCAGTAAACGAGGAAATCGGAAAACAGGTTGAGAAAATGCTTGCGAACGACATCATACAAGAGTCGCACTCTCCCTGGAGCGCCCCTGTACACCTGGTGCCCAAGAAACCAGATGCATCCGGTGAAAGGAAACACAGACTTGTAATCGACTACAGAAAGTTAAACGAACAGACCATAGATGATAAATACCCCCTACCGAATATAACAGACCTCTTCGACAAATTAGGTAAAAGTACCTACTTTACCACCCTTGATTTGGCAAGCGGCTACCATCAGATAGAAGTGGCTGAGGAGGACCGCCAAAAAACGGCTTTTACAACCCAAACAGGCCACTACGAGTTTTCCCGCATGCCTTTCGGTTTAAAAACCGCACCAGCTACCTTTCAAAGAGCAATTAACAACGTGCTACGAGGACTACAAGGACTACACTGTTTAGTGTATCTAGACGACATCATTATCTATTCGTCTAGCTTACAAGAACATCTACAGAAGCTACGTCTAGTTTTCGACAGATTACGTAAAATGAACCTCAAGGTTCAACTAGACAAGTCAGAATTTCTACGGAAGGAAGTTCTATACCTAGGACATACTATAACCAGCCAAGGACTCAAGCCCAATAATGAGAAAATTAAGGCAATCCTTAATTATCCTTTACCTCGAACAACAACCGAGATTAAAAGCTTCCTCGGATTAATTGGTTACTACAGGAGGTTCATAAAGGACTTTGCAAAAGTTACACAGCCTATGACAGCCAGGCTAAAGAAAAAACGCGCTATGCCCATCAGCGACGAAAAGTACATAGAGTCTTTTGAGAAGTGCAAGGAACTGCTTGTCAATGCACCGATCTTACAATACCCGGACTTAGACAAACCCTTTATATTGACAACAGACGCCTCAGACTTTGCCCTTGGAGCTGTTCTCTCACAAGGACCAGTCGGGAGCGACAAACCAGTCGCGTACGCGAGCCGTACCCTTAATGATGCTGAAAGAAGATACAGCGTGACTGAAAAGGAATTACTAGCAATCGTCTGGGCAGTAAAACACTTCCGCCCTTACCTGTATGGTAGAAAATTCCTGGTCATCACCGACCATAAGCCCCTCCAATGGCTTAAGTCCCTAACCGACACAAACAGTAGGCTCACCCGTTGGCGCCTAAGGTTAGCTGAATACGACTTTGACACCATGTATAAAAAAGGAAAATTAAATTGCAATGCAGACGCCCTTTCACGTATTCGAATCAACGCATTAGACAACTTGTCGACTCAAGCAAACGTAGACAAGAAGGAAAACAAGGAAAAGTCCATAAAACAACTCACGAAGGAAATAAGAAAATTAGGAAAACTACAAAAGAAAACTCTCGCACAAATTCCGGAAAAACCAATTACTATATCAGACTCTAGTTCAGAACACCCTATAACTATTGACTCTGATACAGACAGGACACTATCATTAGGCCGTAGATCTCCATATTCTATTGCCAGCCCTTCTAGTGCAACCCTTACAGCAACCGAAAGATCATCCTGCACAGAGACCGCACATTCTGGTGAAAACTTGGAATCCCAAGGCATCCCGATTTTACAAGAAGCTGTAGATACAAAACCCAATCAAATCTTGGTGTTTACCTGGTTAATAGATAAACTCTCTGTAAAAGACATTTCCCGAGAAAAACAGAAAATCCTAGAAGTACACTTACCCATAAATAGACGAGACTTAGTAAAACAGTTTCTCAAGGAATACGTGAAAAACAAGACAAAATACTACATCTATTTTGAAGACGAGCAGCACCGTAGACAGTTTACGGAAGCCGTTATATTCCTTTTTAAGAAAGAACTAGTACAGTTCTACGAATGCACGAAAAGAGTTATCTATGTTGACGACGAAAACGAACAACTAGATATTGTACGAAAATACCACCACGGAAAAACATGTCATCGTGGAATTAGGGAAACTCTCGCGCACATTAAACGCACATATTTTTGGCGAAACATGGACCAAATTATATCGAGCGTAATAAACTCATGCGAACTCTGTCTGAAGATGAAATATGACAGAAAGCCCCTGAAACCACAACTTCAACTCACACAAACACAGACGAAACCCTTAGAGGAAATCTTTATTGACCTATTTTCCATCGAAGGTCACTATTACCTTACTATTATAGATGCGTTTAGTAAGCTCGGACAAGCTTTCGAAATAGCCAACCGATCTACACCTGAAGTGGTTAGAGCCCTCATAAGATACTTCTCTTTTTACGGCTTACCCCTGAAAATTAGTGCAGACCCCGGATCTGAATTTAATAACACCTTAATGAAGGAACTTCTCTCTCTATATAAAATAGACATCCACATAGGCACCCCGAACAACCCTAACTCTATGGGCCTTATAGAGAGGTTTCATTCAACCATAATTGAAATATACAGATTGGCCAAGTACGAACACAAGTTCACTGACGCCGCGTCAGTAATGACGTATGCAGTTATGGCGTATAATCATAGTATACATTCAACTACAGGTTTAACCCCTTTCGAAGTTTTATTAGGACATACCGATTCGCGACATGCCTTTGACGCGAACTTTGAAAAGCAGTACACCCAACAGCTAGTTAAAGAGCACGCCAAACGCACTAGGTACCTGTACCAGCACCTAGCTGATCAGACCATCAAAAAGAAGGAGAACATAATTAAGAAAAGAGGAGGAGAGGCTGAATTCCAGATAGAGCCCGGAGACACTGTTTACGCCAAAGGGACGAATAAGCGGTGTAGTAAGGACAAACCCCGTTACTCCCAGGCTTTAGTGACTGGAGACGCCGTTAGGAACATAGTCCCCATTCAAGTTGGTAACCGTGTCACAACAGTGCCAATTAAGAATGTGAAACGCCCTCCACAGACACCTGCTCGTCGTGGCCCTGGTCCTGATGATGAGGAGCCAGGCCCTTCAACTTCAAGAGCTAAATAAAAACCCAGGTATATTACCCGTTAAACACGGAGTTGCTGTTCTTAGCAAGGACAAATGGGTCATCGCGAAGACGCTCGACTTTAAGTCAGTCGCAGACGATTTGCAGACTAATGTCGCAAGAACATCGCAGCTAAATAGGTTAATTAGTACTTTAAGTGATAATTTTACGTGTAATTTTGTAGATTTAAGGATACAAACAGAGTTTGTTAAGAATTTAACTATTGACAAGTTTCGGCAAGTAGCACCCTCTATTCGAATTAAACGTGGACTCATTAACCCTATTGGTTCAATAATTAAACTAATTACCGGAAACCTCGATAACGACGACGCCCTTAGGTATGATAAAATGATAAGCGACTTGAAATCCAATCAAAACCGTAACGACAGAAAACTAACGCTAATTACCGAAATGGTCCATACTTTAGCAAACTCTACATTTAGATTAAACGATAACCTCATTCAGATTAATACGGAAATTAAAAGGTTAACCGCCGACGTAAACAACATTTTGGAAAAGGAGTTTTCTAATCATCTGGAAAACCAAATTATTAACACCTATAACATGTTAATACATAACTTTCAGGCGATCCATATTAAACTGAATGAAATAGAAACTAGCTTAGCATTAAGTAGATTAGGTATTTTACACCAATCTGTTATAGAGTCGAGTAAGCTACTGCAACTTCTGAAAAAGGTAAACGAAGTGGAAAAATTAGTTTTCCCGCCTAACATGGAAAATTTAGTTAAAATTGAACAAAGCATTATGTTAAAAGCCTATTCTAAAATGAATTCAATAACTTACCTTTTGGAAATACCACTAATTGAAACGGACACATATATCTATTATAGACTCTATCCTTTACCTGTTTTGTCCCAGAACCGCACCATTGTTATCCTACCCAAATATCCTTACATCCTAGTGAAAGGATCTAAAATCAGGTTGCTTACTCGCCCATGCAAGGAGATCGACGAATCCAGCTTTCTATGTCTCGATGACGACATCTCGCACTATGTACAAGACACATGTATCATAGAGCTTATGACGTATGCTGAAAGAGTGACGTCATGCTCTCAGGTTCCTGTAACTATTGAAAACGTTAAGATCCAGCCAATACAACCCTATAGATGGATATTATATAGCAAGGAAGAAAGACTGTTATCCCGAACCTGTGCCGACGAAACGTTTCACCAGAAGATCCATGGCACCTATATACTCACCCTAAATGACCTATGTGAGGTAAACATCGGCAACTTAAGCCTGAAAATGCGGCAAATGGACGTGGATAACTTCGATTACCGGAAACTGCCTTTAGTGAACTTACCCACTGTAAAACAACCCCCAGTCAGTACACCTGCAACCCCTGTAAACCTGGAAGGCGTGGATCTTGATGACCTGAAGTTCCTGTCATTAGCATTGAAGAAAAGTTTCAGTGAAAATAGTGAAAATGAAAAGCCCATTATCATAGTGAAAAGTGTCAGCATCTGGACAGTTGGACTTTATGTAGTGCTCCTTATATTACTGTGTATTTTAGCTTATAAGCATCGTATTAAGATTTTGCAGATGTGTCCTCGAAGTTCTGCTCCTTCAGAAGAGAACTTCGATCCTAAGGAGGGAGGAGTTACGTCTGCCGACTCAACGAATAGAGCTGGACCAAGCAAAATCTTCTCGTCGGTCTAGACGCTGAATCGGCAAGCGGATGTTTGTTCAACGGCCACCTGCGGCGGCCGAGCTTAGCGATAGCAACTAGAAATAAGTTAGTCTTAGACCAGAGTTTGTGACAAATACACGTCTCTATTAATTAAAAATTGTATTTTTAAAACGTCCTCCCGCTCGCACGACGCTTGACTAGGTAGAAACAACACTCCAATGAAATGCTCGTACAATTTTAATGAACAATACGAATTATTTATTTTATTATTTGTACAACATTAGACACTATATTATAATATATATTTTTTCATTATTAGGATGAGAAAAAAACGGCAAAACGTACACGTTTGTTGTAAGAAATAATTGAATTCAAACAAATTAAGGGGGGCTTAATTTGTTTGAATTCAATTATTTCTGTTTGAAGTAAATATACAATTAAATAGTCTGTGAATATTTCAAGCGTCTACCTACTGCCGTTATTAATTTATCGAGCGAAAAATGGTAAAAAAAAAACAAATTTGTTGATGGAATGACATTAAATGTTTATGTTACTTAGTTGTAACACTGTTAATGGTGTTCTTATAAAATAATTTGGTTTGAAGTGTGCAGAGCATATGAGAGAAAGCTTTCGTATGGTCAGTCCAGGCTTAAAATATATGGAATGACCTACACAAATTGCGCTTTACGACTTTTATCACCAGTAAAAATATGTTTGTTTACCTTCATTTTTGGACAAACCCACTAGACAAAGACCTTTTTTTTCGTTTGAGACAATTTTATTTCTGGCATGAACCTTAAAAAGATTCTTATTTTTCTTTTCCTTCATTCAATTTCAAAGTGTGATGTGATGTGATAATCAATATCATTGTTTGTTTCATGATGAAAACTACATCCAAGTTAAATTATAATAAAATAATGTGACGATTCATTCCTTGCTGTATCCATAGAGGAAAAACTGTAACTTACCAAGCACCATTCTGCTACTAAGGAAGAGTTCAAAATTAAATAAAAAGAAAATCCCTCATTCAAAAGGAACAATTTTCTCTATTTAGACTCCGTAATCCAGTTTATATATTGCGGCCGATTTACACTACGTGGGAGTTCATTAGGAGAATTGAAGAATAGGGCTGATTGATTGATTATCGAATAAAACGACTAGGCTATTAAGGGCAAATTTGCTATATTCCAGTACAGAGCTAGAGTGGTATGTTAGTTATTAATTCCACCAAATTTAATGGTTCTACTAACCCAATACACACTCGCGTGCATGTAGCGAATACTGAATTATTAAAAAAAACTAACATTTTCAATAAACTATAACTACGAAAGGACAAACATTTGGCTTATGGCGTCATAGTAACTTTTGTTCAGCTCGCTGAGACCTATTTTATGATGTATCACACATGGCTATTGGGCTGAGGTCCAAAATTGCATTCCTTTGACAGCCGTTAGATTTTTTTTTTCTTCTCGAAGGAAACGGCTCATTTGGCCAACGGACAGCTGTTACCAGTAGATAAACATATTTTTAGTGTACGAAAAACCGGGTGTTGGTTTTACCCCATTATTTCTGGTACGCTAACAGTCTATTAATCTACTGTAAATAGCTGTCAATGTTTTTTGGTATGCAATTTGGCCAACGGACAGCTGTTACCAGGAGATAAACAGATTGTTACTGTACGAGAAACCGGGGGTTTGTTTTACCCTATTGTTTCTCGTACGCTACCAATCTTTATCTGCTGTTAATAGCTGTCAAATGTTTTCGTATGCACTTTGACCAACTGACAGTTGTTAACAATGGAATTATAGCTTATTAACGTACGGGAAACGGGGGGCAAGTGTATTAATGGATTACACTATGTACAGTCGACAGCACATCATCATCTACATCCATGCACTCTACTCCGTTGCGTTACGGGCGACTTTGCAACTAAAATGTGAAGGTTCACGTGCTGTCGGCTGTACAATGAATTGTTATAATGAAGTATGAAATGCAGCTTTCCAGCCTTATAAAACACGCTCCAAGTCGCTGCCTATCCCGCCGGATACAAGCGTAAGTATGTAATAAATAAATAACACTAAAGAACTCGCTGTTTAGTAATGTAAGCCGGGTATGCCTTCGTAACTTGTTACAAGTTTACTATTACGATCTAAAGCGCGTTGTGCGGACTGCGCCAACAATGAAACCGGTTTGTGGCCCCCGCCCGACCAGACGGAAGACAGTTTGTTTCTTTTTCGTTCAATGATCCTAAGCCCGTAGCCCAGAAACAGGACGTGTAAGGATAGTAATATTTGAAGGGCTAAGGGGAAAAAATCCATTATTTGTTTTTGTAGTCTATAGCCACAAAAATCGGCAATTTTAATACAGGAACTTATTTTAAATACATGTAACATACACAATTGCTTCTTCTTAAATCAATTGCTCCTCCTCAAATATGTTATTTGATTCAGCCATATAACACATTCACAACTTAAATAGTCTGTACTGTAAGAATGTGCAAAAGTGACAAAGCCAATTATTCCCTTTAGGCCTTCATTTCGCCTGCATCCCGGAGGGGTAAGCAGAGAGGATTTGCCTCCTAGCACGGTCCAGTAGCCTAATTATGCATACTAAATCCTAAGCGATTCCAATAATGTCAAATTGGTACGGAATTTGAAATGAAAATGAAACCCAGGATTTGAGGTAGGTAAAGTTTGTAAAGGAAATAAAACACATAAATAGCATCGCAATCTTGCTTTAAGCTCAAAATATTGATTAACTAACTGCCAAGAACCTCATGTGGTTGACCTGATCAAATAATAATAATAAATAATAATGGTTTTCTATTGTTATTTTCAAGGTCAGGTCTGAGGAGGTTAATGGAAGTTTAAATCACACTAATATTATAAAGGCGAAAGTTTGTGAGTGTGTGAGTGTGTATGTCTGTTACTTCTGGCTACCCATACACAGGGTATCCTAGTTTGAGAGCCAGGACAAATCGTGGGTTAATAACCAGAGTAGCGAAAGGGCAAAAATTGTAAAAAAAATTTTTTCGCCATTCGCTTTTAAATCCTTCGTATTTTTATGTGCCAAAAAACTGGATCGATATTGTGAGTCGATTGCTTAGTACAAAAAAAACGTATCCAAAAAAATTATTTTTGTTTACTGCCAAAATGAAGTTTGACTGCTTGCAATAATTTTGACTTTTTTTCAAATTTTGCCCTTACGCTACTCTGGTTCTTAACCCACGAAATACTGTAACTTTTAGTACAAAATAAATATTTTTCATTTCATTTCATTTCCGTCTAAACGGCTAGAGTGATTTTATTAAAATTTGGTATGGAGTTATCTGACACCCTGGATTAACACATAGGCTACGTTTTATATCAATATCTGAGTTGGGGTGCAGAAACCTCATCATCTTCTAGAGATTTGCAGCGAATAAAAATCCGCGCCGCGACAAGGAAAAGAAACTGCATGTTACAAGACTGTTCTAATCGTGCGTTCAGTGACCCTAAAATGTCAAAAGTCACAACTTTCCACATTATTACAATTAATATTATGGAAAGTTACAACTTTTGACATTTTAGCGTATCTTTGACGGCTAAAATGTCGGATTTTTTTTTCTTTCAAATTCTGACATTTTTGCAGTGAAGATATTATTATGTCTATTGTTGTTAATACGTTTATTGGGCATAAGTAAACATTACGCTATTGTATTAGGTACATTACTTATGTTGATCGACCAAATAGCGAGATGAAACTACTGCATAATATTTTTCCGATAACAAATTATTAAGTCAGTGCAGCTGGGATGACACGTTTAGTGACGTCATCCACGTGACACGACTGTGGGCTCACTTATCTCGCTTGTACGTTGAGATGAGTTATTTTATTACTCTGAGCGTTAATATCGCATACACCTACAAATCATTTCATTTCAAATGTGAAGTATAATAGTTTGTTCAATAATTTTACATTGTAATTGATTTACTTTATTTGATAAATTTACTGAGTAGATTTAATAAAAACTTGGCCGATATTTGCACAATACCTAACGAATTAGGTCGGTAGTTTTCATACAAACTTTTTCATACGCTAAACGTAGCGTATGAAAAAGTTTGTATTGTGGTTATTACACCACACGGTGGAAAGGTTGGCTGTAACGCAGTCCAATTTCAATTTAATGTGGTATGCAGCCGACTTTAAACATGATTCATTTTTGATAATAATAATTTCTAACTAAAATAAAAATGACATTCTATGTACATCTTTTTAAGTTAAAAATTCCATTCAAATCAAATTAAAGTAAACATCGTTCGGCCAATTTCGAGTAAAAACTTACAATTTATTGTATAGATTAACTTTATTCCGGATATAAAAATTACTTGATTTTTGAGTAATTGTATTCGGAATAAAGTTGTTACGAAAGGGGTTTGAAGATTTTGGCATAGGTAGGTACTGCTGGTCAGTTGCCATTTTGTTTTTTTTTTCAAAATGGCGGCGCACCATAATATATTGTACCTAGTACATCGAGTGGGGACACTTATGTAAACAAAAAAATACTAACTGATCTTATTTTCATAAATGTATGTTATATTGACCAATAAACAATGATTCTGGAAGTAATTATTGGTTTTATCCTCTTGCGGCCCGACCTTGAAAATAACAATATGTTTTTGTACATTTTATTTCACATTGGGCCACACGAGGTTATTGTAAATAAGTCTAGTTGAAAAAGATTTTCTTTTTCTGCAAATAACGCTGCAACGTGACGTTTTCGGACATAGTGACCTTAGTATTTTTTTGTTTGTATAAGTGACCGCACTCGATGTACATACATAGATATTATGGTGCGTCGCCATTTTGAAAAAAAAATAGCAGCTGGCCAGTATGCCAGTCTTCCAACTAAAATCTTCAAACCCCTTTTAGTTCACACTCACAAATATTATAACCTCGAGTATTATAATATTTACTGCATATAACATTAAGCGCAAGGGCAAAACCCAATTAAAACAATTGCATAAAGCTTTACAAAATGATTGCTTTTCATTATTCACCTTCTTCCGCGACTTTACAAAGGCCCAGTCGGAAATAATAATAATGACTAATAACTTTGAACGAAGTAACTCGACGGGGAAGGCAGACTTACGGCATAGTTTTAATTATGCACTTCAGGAACTTTAGCGAATGAGGGGACGTTCGAAATAAAGCCTGTTCTATTTTAGACATCTCGCTCGACATCTTACAGCGAGAGCGAGATGGCGCTACTCATATCGAGGTGATAATCGCCTTATCTGCAATTATCGTGCAGCCGCTTTGCAACGGCAACAATATAACTAATAAAGGTCATCAAAACCTGAGCAGCAGCATCAATCCGGCAAACTATTTTCAATTTAAGCAAAATTATTTTAGGTATATGTTTGATAACTGTATTTTCGTCTGTCTGTGTTTTTCCTGGCACAGTAAATATTCTCATCTTATTAAACATGCATCAGCTCCAACTCTATTTTTTCCTTAGGCAATTTTCCATCATTAGGTTGTCTGGAAGAAATGCTTTTACGCAATAAGACAGCCAATTATACTCCGTCAGTTTTATTTATAAAACACGGTTTCTTAAAACACTTTTGAAACGCCCATTAAAATAGTCTGTGCTGAAGATTTTTCAAGAAAATACGTAGCCACAGGTGAAATTAGCTGCTTCTATAAAATGTTTCAAGGAATTGTGTTTTTATAAATAAGACCGCAATCTCTAAATGTTTTTAATTCATTTGCTTTGGTCATTTGGTGTACAATAAAAATATTCTTATTTTATCGGTAATACCAACGATTATTTTAAAAAACAGTTTTGTGACAGTCACCTGCAGGTACTAAAGCTACGAGTATAATACGGATACCTATTAGAGTGGTAATGCCAACGCTGTGCCAGAAATCGCTTTCCATCGCCACCGAGGTTATGCTAACCCGCGTTATGTAAAAGCGCATCTAAGTTCAAATAACGCTGATGCTTACGCAAACTGAGCAGTTGCAGTTCTTGATTTCAGCTAGGAAGAGCCAACTGACCTGTGACCACATAGAAAGCCTGCGGATAGACGTAGGCTCCCACTTTAACTACCTCTAGATCTCTTATCTTGCCACCTCCGCAACACAATACAGTGTTCGTTTGATTTAAGGTCCAATTTAACACGCCATGACTATTTAGGTATGGGTAGAAAGACAACGTAGTCTGTTAGCTTTTAGAATATACCTCGGCTACTATCAGATAGAATCGGCTATATTAGTGTAATAGAAATATCGCAACTAATATGAAACTTACGGCCGATTTCTCAATTGAGAATTTCGCTAAGTAACTACTTAACTCTAGTGCTATCTCGCCAAATTTCTCAGAGAAGAGCGTGACAGATCGTTACTTAAGTATTTGTTTACGTGAAATTCTCAATACAGAAATCAGCCCTCAATTTCTTAATTACAGAGCAGGAAGTAGTATTACACTCGTGTGCTTTCGGCGAAAACTGAAGCCTACTCTGGAGCGCAAGGTACCTATATTCTAAAAGCTAACAGACTGTACGTCGTGCTTAAAAAACTGTATCCTTTCAACTTTTATAATGAAACCTACTGCCGCGAAAGTGACAACAATCGCTAATTAGTGACATTCGTTTCTCTACAGCCAACAGCAGAACAGCCTCTTCACACGTGCACTCTTCTCAGTTTAGTTTCTGAGTGAGAATGACTTATACAAAAATCCCATATCGACTGTACTATTCTCAAAGGTACAGTCGACAGCACATCGTCCTTTGTACATATACGTGGAATCTAATCAGTTACATTAATGACGACTTTGCAATGAAAACGTTAGGATTCGCTGTTGATTTTGTGTTTTCTGTTCTCAAGTGTTCTCTATTTATCTGTACCTATCTTCAGTCGAGAGCATCGAACTTATTATAATGTGTACAGACAACACATCGACCATCACATTTTAGTTGCAAAGTCGCCCGTAATGCAACGGAGTAGAGTGCACGGGTGTAGAAGATGATGTGCTGTCGAATGGACCTACTGTACTGTACTGGGTAACCGGTTACCCAGTTACTTATGTTTCATTATCATCAGTCAGACGCCTAATGCTGGAAGTAGACCCTGAATTGTATTTCCAAGCTTAGCGGTGTTGTGCCACCCGTATCCAGAGACTCCCTATCACCGTAACCAGGGCCTCGATTATGTTAGCGCATTACAGTTCGATGACAGATACACGGTCGCGTCGCGTGACGTGTTTTTTCATACCATTGACGCGTAGAAGGATGGAACTAAACCACCATGTCATTGTACTACAACGCAATAACGGAATCCAGACCCTGGTCGGCCCACGCTCGCCGGCGGCCATCAGTTCTCCGACCGAGTTATGTACCCTGCCACTTCAACTGAGCAATTCTTCGAGCTATATTCGTAACACGGGCTCTTCTGCGGTTTTCTTCATTCCTGATTTCCATTTCATTCTTCGATTTTCCCTACACGTGTATTCGGCTAACCGAAGCACACCTTCTGTAAATAAGTATTTCTCCCACTTTAGTGCTTATGTTTATTTGATTTAAAGCGCAATACGCGGTGAACTTACATAATGTTATCTACCGTCGTGAATCATGGTTAATCTGTAGCTAAATTGGCATTGTTCAAGGCGAGGCTTATCGTTGGCCTGAAAAGCTAAATCTGACATTTATTTCTTGTTCAAGCGCCTTTGGTCCTTTTAGTAATTTCAAGTAAATTAATTATATTTATAATTAATTTAACTCGCTTTCTATTAGTATTTTTTTTTATATGAAATGTATTTATGTAGATAAGTATTATTATTTAAATTAGATGATTATATAATTTTATAGTTGTTACTTCTTATGAAAAGTATTCTTTAGACTAGCGACTGTGTGTAAGTCTGCCTGGAATTGTGGTTAACCCTGAGTGTTAACGGTCACGTATCGCGAGACGTTTAAAGAAACAGTAGTAAATTTGTTTTACCATTATGAGTTCCTCAGTCAATATATGTTACTGCAGTAAATACAATAGTGTTTTTAAGTATAGTTCAGAAGTTTTACAGTCCATGTAAATAGGGTAGTTTCCAGGGTCAAAATAATTAAATTCTATTTAGTCCGTATTTTAGATTATAAAAAATATTGGACACGTATTTTTTTCTTTTTTCGATTAAACAAAAAATAACAAAGATATAGCCCATCAAAGTTACGTGTGACGTCACTCCGTGCTAAAAAATGCAGCAGGGCGTGACGTCACACGTAACTTTAATGGGCTATATCTTTGTCATTTTTGGTCTAATTTAAAAATAAAAAAATACGTGTCCCTTATTTTTGAATAATCTAAAAGACGAAATAATTACATTTTTAGGGCAACAAGCCGATATGCCTGATATGCCTCCTATATGTCTGATATGCCTCCTATATTTCTTCATAGAGTTCCGATATGCCTGATATGCCTCCTATATGTGTGAGAGAGAGGCCCGATACAAATGTTTATGACTCAGTTCGCATGTTTGTAATGGCTCAAGTATAGCATCTCTCTACTGAACCAAAATGCATTTAAGAGACTCGTCCTCAAGGCGTTAGACACAGCCATCGGCTCACAAGTGCTGGAATAAGTCACCGGCATCCGAGAGTCACCGTACCGATACCGGATTTATCTTTCGTCATCTACTAGGCACGACCCGCAGAGAAAGCCACGGGAAATGGCACAGGATGACATGTATAACAGCTGATTGGCGAACCACCTTCACACGCGTGCACTCTATTCGGTTATGTTATGGGTGAGTTTGCTACTAAAATGTAAAGGTCTGGTGTGGACTGTACATTTAAACGTACAGACAGCTACAATATCTACGGCCAAAGAGCTGCGGTCTACTACAAGTATGGCAGCTTTTATCGTACACGGTAGTAGTGCAATAAGTTTTAAAATTGTGATTCAATGATTCAACGTGATGTGTTCTAGAAATTAGTAGGTAGAGTCTGAATCAAAAGGAATATGGAGAAACTTTTTATAAGGAAACAGGCATCGATAGACAATGTTTGATGGATTAAATATTATCTTGGATTCAAAATATACTGTAATGTAATGTTTTCTAGGTCAAGTTGAAAAAATCAATCAGCTAATATCAGTTTCTTGCTGATGAGATAGCACTTTACTTTAATTACTCTACTATTTCTTTCATAATAATGTTTCTTACATTTCGTGCCATCTTATTTTATCTTATGCTTATAATCTAACTTCTTAAAACGAATGTTCAAATGTTCGAATGTTCGAGGTTCAATGTGTTTGGGATTGTCGTAGTAAACAGTAAATTGTAGTTTTATGAAATAAGCCCCAGGCTTATAAAACCAACAACAAACCTCCGGTAGTACAATCATAGGCCAAACCAGTCGGGGGCTAAAGAGAGCCGTTTATTCAATCACTTTATTACGGAAACCGAATTACGTACGTTTGCACGTAGCCTAAAAGACTTCCATCGTATTAGTGTAACGCAGGTCAACGTGATTTTATTTGACCCATATTTTGACCGTTTAGCTAACATCGGCGATTCTTCTCCTATGCATTCTACGTGCTGTCGATAGCAGTTCAACCTTTACATTTTAGTTGCAAAGTAAGTCGTAAAGCCGAATAATGACAATTGCCACTGTCAATGCGTTGTAATGCATTCAGGGCCGGATTTAGGGGAGGGCAACCGGGGCGAAAGCCCCGGGACCTCCACAAACGGGGGGCCCCCACAATAGAGACTCCGGAACAAAAAAATCTTTTAAATAAAAAAAATGTGTTTGTTAAATACTAAGTGAATCTACTTGGTTTCACAATAAATTATTTATTGAAAAAGTCGACTGAAAAAAATTGTTCATTTTATTTGGAAAATAATTTGGTGCGAGGGGGCCTCCGCTCCTTTGTTGCCCCGAGGCCTCTGGACCTAAAAAACCGGCCCTGAGTGGATTCGTTAGCAGAGGTGCTTCATTCCATTTTAATCGCAAAGTAGTCCTAAGAAGATTCTCATACTGGCCACGCGTCACGCCGCGGTGCGCGAAGCGGCGAATAACGCGCGCGGCGACGGAGGCGCAATTTGGCGGAAATCCTCGGCAATGTGCTACGCGTATTATTTTCTATAAAATTTGAGATAGATACTTGCATATAATTAAAAAGTCGGTGCAGTGTGATAATCATATGATCACAGATTTTTTGCGATTTTTTTATTTTCACAGAGCTGTACTCGTACACATTACACTATACGCTCAGTAAAAAATTTAAAGATCGAGCTTCTGATAACCCAACTGAAATGCTACTACAGAATTGAAGCCCATCTGGACAAGACATGATTAGTTATCATTCGAGTTATCATTAGTTATCATGATTCGAACAAAAAGTTTGTGCTGGAACTAAATTGTTATTAAGTATTTATTATTATTTGTTACTATGCTTTGTGGTAAAACTTTCGTAAGCACTACACATTACAGATTGTTCAAATTCAAGTTAGGGTATCCGTAAAACCATCTACCTATAATGATTTGTGGTAAATAAAACTTTTTTTGCTTTCATTTTGTAGCCAATAAATAACGTAACAAATCGATCGGTAACGGTCCACTGAATATCTCACTTCCCACTTTTACACCGATATTATTAAAGTGAAAGTTTGTGTTTGATTAAATGTTCGTTGCCTTCATAGATTTAGATCAATTATGTATACACAGACATAACAAAAAAGTCCTTAAGTGATTTAAAATATTTTTATCGGAAATCAACTCTGTATTATGGTTGAGCAATAAAGTGTTATCTATCTATCTATCTATCTATCCATGCGAACAAAGTCGCGGGCAGAGTTAGTAAAGCATGTAACACTATGATCCATCTATGGCATTTTTTTTGGACTAAACGACACAGAATTAAAAACCTTTAGCGGTAGAAAATTCAATACTACGATTCGCTAGTACTAGCTAGCACTAAATTTGTAAACTTTTTCGAGTTTTATACCGCTAAAGGTTTTTGATTTAGTGTCTAAAGTCTGAAAAAATGCCAAGTAGGTATAGATAAATGGATTATACAGTTGTGCTGGTTTCTATTTTACTGAAAACAAGTTTCTCGGTTGAAAGTTTAATCACCGTGGCATTACTTCCAAATAGGGCCAAGTCATCAACTTGCAGCCGAATCGCCTCTCACCCGCCTCCGCCAGAAGCAGTTGAACTTGGCCCGTAACCTTTCAGCTAGAATGCTACAGATATTGCACATTTGTTCCAATGTCAACTTGTACTGCTTTCACGTCATACTATTGGTGCTTCGGAAAGGTGCTATGCTACTGTTGGGTCTACCCTAATTTTAATTTTGTTTATTCGGGAAACCAACCAGCTTTATTTCACTTAATTCTTAAAGCTTAATAGCGATTTATAGGTTACCTCAGACGAATACAACGTAGGTACTGACCATTTATGTTAAAATACACAATATTAAATTTGAGAAAACTGGATCAACTAGAGATAACACACAAGTTGGTACTTATTTTAAACACAACGAAATGTAATTATGTAGGGGAGACCGGGGGCAATGGTAACAGTTTTGATATAACAGCTTGTAGCTCAGAATATAGGTATGTACCAGTTTTTTATTAAAACTGCATAAATACAGCACAGTCTAGATTAATACTCTATACATTGTTGAAGTTAGTTTGTGACAGATAATAGAACACTGTAAAATTAAGTTTTTATTCAGCTACTCTTACTGGTTCAAATGACTCCTAGACTGGGTCAAGTAGTACCGGGCTACCTACTCATTTATTCGTACAACTACACCTTTTGATTCAAATCCAACTTTTGGTTTCTCATTCTTATGTTTTCACTATTGTTGTACGATCGCAAGTCAGGCCGCGTTAAAGCAAACTACAATGATAGTTTAGTATTACTATTACTAATGTACATTGCATAGCAGTCTTCCTGCTCGTTAATCTGTGTGTAAATCGACTTGGCAATGTACAACGACTTGTGTTGGGTTTTTCGCTGCTGTCGGTTGGAGTCGAGAGTCTCGAGCCGCGGAAGTGCTGGAACTAAATTGTCATTAAATATTTATTATTATTTGTTTCTATCCTTTGTGGTTACACTTTAGTAAGCGCTATACATTATAGATTGCTAAAATCAAAGCAATAACAGAATAACAATAATAAAAACATAAAATAAACCCTAACCAAATAAATCGCTCCGAGCCACATTCGACCCATAAAGTCCCCATAATCCTTCGGCCCCAGAACGAACGTCCAGGGTTTTTTTAATTCTTTTATTATTATTGTTATTCTGTTATTGCCTTGAGATTCTGTTACGATTGTTCAAATTCAAGTAGTGGTAGACAGAAGTCCTATCAATACTAGAAGTCGCGTCATCATCATCATCATCACTTCCATGAAACACGCCGATGACCACACTTTACATGTTTGTTCGAGTCACCCACGCACGTAAAGTGCGTCCGTACCGTGCACGGGAATATTGGCAATGTGCTTCGTTGACTGTGTTTGATAAATCCTGAATTGTGAAGAAAGAGTTTTCAATTTAAAAGTCGATTGATAGTTAACGCAGACATTAATTAACGTTTTATGGGACTAGTCAACAAACGTAAGTAGGTCAACTTCCAACTTCACAAGCGAATAGTGTAGAATTAATCTGTTTGTTTATTTTTATGGAACACATCGAACAAACAAAAGGCAGAAGTAGGCCACACATCGGAGAATTTGAAAGCCACAATGTCGCTCGTTACTAATGTTTCGGGATGCCGCACAAGTGCTACATGCCCAATATTGAATTGGTTTGGTTACACAAATGATTTCGTGCTCCATCGACGACCAAATTTGGAAGCAACAAAATAATTCATTCGCATGAAAATAGAGGGAAGATTTCAAAGGCTTAAAAGCGTTTACATGTTTCATTGCGATTTTTATTACTGTAGGTACTCCGGATTCTTTATCCACGAGCTTCAAAAAGGTCTAACATTTATGTGATCCCTTTGGAACGCGATCTGGAATAAGGTTTTATTTTGAGGCTTATGCTTCATGGTCCTTCACTAGGTATTTATTTAATTTCACTTAAAACTTCAAACGAATCCGTATGAAAGATGTAACAAGTGTTTACTGGACAGTGCATCAACTTTTATATTTAAGTTGCAAAGGGCCGGTTTCTGAATTGAGAATTTTACTAAGTAAAAACTTAAGTGACGTTTTGTCACGCTCTTTTCTGAGAAATTTGACGAGAGAGCACTACATTTAAGTAGATGCTTAGCGAAATACTTAATAAATTCAGACCGGCCCAAAGTCGCCCGAAATATCTGGAGTCACCAAACTAAAGCATCTTTCACGACGTACTTTGGACGGCACGTTATCTGTGTCACGGAGACATGAAGTTAAATTGAATAAGAATCTCGTTTGATTGATGTCAATTGACGATTCAAAACAGTCAATGACAATATTACGTGCCACGCTGTGTCCCACTGAGATAGATGACTTGACCGATATTCTTCACTCTATGATTGGTTAGTACATCAGTCTACAATACACACATCACATTATGATCAGAGAAATAGAAAAGAGAAGAAGAAGATTTTACATCACGTGGGCATCGTGGTATGCAGATTACAAAAAATAGGCCTACAATTAACCTCGTGCGGCCCAATGTCAAATAAAATGTACAAAATCAATTGTTTTTTTCAAGGTCGGGCCGCAAGAGGTTAAATATAGCTTCTAAATCCAAAAAAATAGAAAATAAGGAGAATAAGGCTGACATTCCGAGACGAATCTTAAGTTCACGCTTAGATCAGTCTTAGTAAAGTAAACTAAAGTCGTACTTAGTAAAGTGCCGAAATTTTCGTATTCACAGATGATTCACAGTACTTAAGAAAGTCATCTATATTGTCTATCATTTCTTAGTGATGTAGTTCTTACCGGTTTTTTAAATTTGACATTGCTACACGAGAGCAGGACAACATCATACAATTTTATATATGTCAGAGTGAATAAAAAAATCCCACAGATAATGCTCGTAGAACATCAGTGAAATGACGTTTGGAGTAGTCTGTGAACAAAAGGCTTAGAAGTGACAGTTCTAAGTTCACGTAAAGTCACCGATATTGACTACTTACACTTAGCTAAGCACCATTTCATACTAAACTTGCTAAGATTCGATTCTGAATACGAAATGTATCTAAGTACGTGATTTTGACCTTTCTGAGACCAGTCTTTGCTTAGTTTTCGTCTCTGAATGTCAGCCTTAGAGACTTATGCACAGAAAAAATAATAATAAATACATAAGTACTAAGGGCCGGTTTCTGAGTTGAGAATTTTCACGTAAGTAAGTAAATACGAGTACGTAACGTTCTGTCACGCTCTTTTCTGAGACATTAGACGAGACAGCACTAGACTTAAGTATTTATTTAGTGAAAATTCTCAACTCAGAAATCGGCCCTAAGACTTCTGTCATGCCTTGTGTTTCTTATAAAGTCTGTTAACCTACTTTTAAACCGTAGAATTTTGGGTGGTATGGTATGGTATTTCAATGTCCTTTTCCAGGGTCATAACCAGCTGTATTTTGGCCAAAGATCATACAAAAAGAAACAACTGATAGCTAGTAGCAGCGGTGAAGCGGTGCGTGGTAACGAAGCGGTAGATCGCCGGCTTCTCATATTCAACATGAGGTGGGATCAAATCCCCGCATGTACCAATGACTTTGTTTTCTAAGTTACATACATTTGTGAAGTTATAATATCACGTTATAGTGCAATATCACTCGCTAACTGTGAAGAAAAACATCGTGAGGAAACCCTAGTGTCTAAGGTATTTACATATGTTAGAGTTTGCAACGTACAATGGCCCAACTATAAGGCTAAGTGCGGTAATCTCAGATCTAACTAGAACTAGCTAGTAGCAGTAGATTAACGGATGTTAGTGTGAGAAACAGGGGACTAGTCTTGCAATATCTTGTACTTACTTGCGTAGGGGTGGATGGGGATGGCCAAGAACTTGGCTTGCAGTAGGAGAGACGTGGTTGTCCACTGATGGTCCAGATTGTCTAGTCCATCAGTGGACAACCAAGGAGTGACTGATTGACGAATTAAAATAAAAAGACATATATGATAAAAAACTGCTTTATTTCACATTTCTAAATTTTCGGTAAAACAGTATCACTTTCAATTGATAGCATTTTTGAACAAACTCAGAGGCAAAGATCCGGCTGTCAAACCTAATAGACCCTGGCGATTGGTAGACAGAAAGACGATCCGTTGGTTCAATGACGACATTACAAAAGCCATCGAAAAGCAATGGAATAGCTTGGCAAAGAGCCTAGGATGGGCGTGGTGGGCTCTATAATACGGGCTGGATAAAAAAAAATTACTTCCACACAACCTCTAGGATAGTCTGTGCTATGTTACCAGGCAAGGACGTTACAAACATGGACATACAAACACCCAGCCAAAGACCATTTGTACAAATATATGGCGGCCTCCTGTGGGATTCGAACCCATGACCTCTGTCTTGGTAGGTAAGCACCTTAACCGCTAAACCAATGAGGTCATCGATAGATGCCTCAGATGGTCTTTCCATAAGACCATATGTACCCACCGCTGATTGGCAAGTTCAAACGGTGAGGTATGTGACGAGCTACTCACTCAGGTTACTTCACACGATACTTTCCTTCTTAGCTCGTTAGTAACATTAAACAATCCCTATAAGTCGCTAGTACAAGCCGTAATATGTAAAACTTTTGATTAAAATAATACACTGTTAAAGCTATTGAATTTTATAACCGTGGTAGCTTAGAATGTCTCTAAAATATTATTTTCGAAAAAGAGATTCCAAAAATAATATCCGTTTTCATGGAAGTGTCAACTTTAAATCTCGTCTTTCTGACATTATGCAAAGCCTGCCTAATTTGTAACCAAATCTTGAGTTAGGTCTGACAAGCTTTGTTAAGAATTAAATGAAACAGCAAAATAAATTAAGTAAAATAATTATCATTAGTTGTAATACCAGTCAGTCTATCTTCGCCAATATAATAGTATTATTATAATCTGTTAGTTTTAAAAGCAAACCTTTTTAATTTTTGACTTCATTTAGCCATTCTGCTTCTCACCCGATCTGTTTGTGTTTCTGGGCCGTATTTTACACACCAATAATTGAATATTTCGACGACTTTATTATTACATACAAACTTAAACACATACTGGACACACAGAGAACATTTTTTTTTCGTTTCGTTTTTGTAATAACCTGAAAAGAAATTTCAACAAAGTTTTTGAAAATCAGGACACTCGTGTGGGGCCAGAAGCATGTGCCTGTGTGTAAATGTTTATGTTTCCACCCCTCCAAAGTAGAGTCAGGCGTTATAAAACTAAATAATAGGTCTTTACCTATGAAATTGCCGTTCTGCAGTACTGGCCATTTCAAATCAAAATAATTTTTATTTGGCTATTAAGAATTAAGAATTCTAATTTCAAATTAATTTTATTTTAAGAACATGGAATTCTTTTTCCAAAAGTAGTCATTTGTTTCTGATTAGTGTTACATTTTCATCACATTTCAATTTTTTTCGTCATCATGGATACGTA
Source organism: Yponomeuta plumbellus (assembly GCA_947310845.1). NCBI lineage: Eukaryota > Metazoa > Arthropoda > Insecta > Lepidoptera > Yponomeutidae > Yponomeuta > Yponomeuta plumbellus. The sequence continues at coordinate 11,128,875 of OX371193.1, forward strand.
AACTATTCGACTAATTATGGAATATGAGTACCGTTGTAGCAGCAACGCGGCACAAGCGGCACGCAACATCAACGACGTTTACGGAGCTAACACTACAAGCCAACACACCACCTGTTATTGGTTTGCTCGCTTCCGTTCTGGAAATTTCGACATGAAAAATGAACCTCGACGTCGTCCGAAGACTTTGGTCGACAATGACGAATTAGAGGCGCTTGTGGAAGCTGATGATACACAAACTACGGCTGAATTAGCAGTAGCTTTCGACGTTAGCTACAAAACAATATTGGTCCATTTGTGTCAAATTGGCAAGGTAAAAAAGCTTGACAAATGGGTGCCCCACAAACTCAATGATCGCCAGCGCGAAGTACGCGTCGAGACATGCCTTGCACTGCTCAACAGATACACAAATGAAGGAATTTTGAGCCGCATTGTTACCAGCGATGAAAAATTGATTCTGTTTGATAACCGCAAGTGCTCAGCAAGTTGGTTGGATCCTGGTTCAACACCTAAACAATGCCCTAAACGAAAACTCACCCCTAGAAAATTGATGGTCACTGTTTGTTGGTCTAGCGCCGGTGTGATTCTTCACAGCTTCTTACCAAACGGGGTGAGCATTACTGCAGATGTGTACTGTGAAAAACTGAACACAATGATGGAGAAGCTGGCACATCTCCAACCAGCATTGGTCAATCGCTCGTCTCCGCTGCTCCTGCACGACAACGCGCGACCTCATACTGCACAGCAGACGGTCTCCAAGTTGCAAGAACTGGGGTTGGAATCTCTCTGTCATCCGCCCTACTCACCAGACCTTGCGCCTACAGACTACTACTTTTTTCAGAATTTGGACAACTTCTTGGCCTGAAAAAAATTCAATACCCGAGAGGCAGTACAAAATGCCTTTGAAGAATTTGTTGCCTCCCGTCCAGCTGATTTCTTTAGGAAGGGCATCAATAAACCGCCACTGCGTTGGCAACAGATGCATTGATTGCATGGGTGATTACTTCGATTAATACAATAAAAAATACATGGAAAAAATTCGTTTAAATTTTTTTCATACAAAACGGCAATTTCATAGGTAAAGACCTAATAGTACCCGATTTCTGAATTGAATCGGTTATTTTAGAAGTGGAACAAGTCACGGAACCACAATTTTTCATGAGACGAAAAAAACTAAATAATTTTAAGATTAATAATAAATTAAGATATTTTTTTTCCAGTATTATATTTAATTACAATGTATTATGTTATTTTCCAATTTTTTATTTTTTTCTATAGTCGTAAGTATGACTTGAAAAATCATACTTACGTCAAAATCGCCATTTGCAAAAAAACCTGACTTGTTCCCTTTCTTAAATAACCGATTCGATTGAGAATTTCACTAAACAAATACTTAAGTAACCTTCTGTCACGCTCTTTTCTGAGAAATTTGACGAGACAGCACTACAGTTAAGTAATTACTTAGTGTAATTCTCAATTCAGAAACCGGCCCTAACTCACTATATGGCGTCACTTGTAGTAGGTATAATTAACTTCACACGAAATAACACTTTGGCCAGCACATTGTTCTCGGTTTCCAAATAATAAAATGCACATTTTTCTATGCGGACAACAATAGAAGTTTCATGGACCTTGAACTGATTGATTCACAGCCCGCTTGATTGGTTCAGGCCTTTGGACGATAAAAACTTGCTCTTGCCATCATTGTCAGAGGGCTCAATAAAACAATAGATCGATCTAACCATGCATAGAGTTGCCTACAAAACAAATGCAACAGAAGAATATATCTGCCGAAGGATATATAGGTAGTACAGGCTTAATACCTAGCTCGGCAACAGAGGCTTAGGCCGACTTGCACCACCGACTAAAATCCATTTAGCGATCAATTAAATAGAATTTTTACAGATAGTGTATGGCGAAACTGTCAAAATTCTGTTTAAGTTAAAGTTAAATGGATTTTAGTCGGTGGTTCACGTCGGCATTAATCTATATCTATCTTCTATATATATAAAACGAGAAGCTGACTGACTGACTTAGAATCAACGCAGAGCCAAAACTACTGAACCTAGGGGGTTGAAATTTGGCATGGGAGTTCCTTAGAGAGCCTAAGGGAGCACTAAGAAAGGATTTTTGAAAATTCATCCCCTAAAGGGGTAAAATGGGGGTTCAAAGTTAGTATGAAACTTTGCCGTTTTTGAAGTTATTCGAATGAAATTTTGTACTAAGGATCTTCATTGAAAATTATGAAACACGTATAAATAGTTTTTTAAAAATCATCCCTTAAGGGGGGAAAAGGGGGGTGCAAACTTAGTATGAAACTTAGCCATTTTTGAAGTTATTCGAATGAAATTCAGCATGAAGGTCCTTCATTGAAAGTCATGCAACACAGGTAAAATATATTTTCAAAAATCATCCCTTAAGGGTGTAAGAGGGGGTTGCGAAGTTAGTATGAAAGCTCTTTCGCATGCGCTAAAAGTATCCCTATCTTATTTTCAAGCTCTTTACTCAACTAAAGCCCACGCGGACGTAGTCGCGGGCAACAGCTAGTAGATCTATAAGATTGAGAAGATTTCATCGCACTACTAGAAAAAGAAGAAGTACTTTCAACAATATTTGTACTTGTTATCTGACAACGTTATTTCAATAACATTATTGGCATCATCAGACCGCGCCGCCTTTTTTTCCTTTTTTTTTCTACCGTAAAAACTAAACTTAATTTGACGATTTGAACTTGTTATTCTATGTTGCAACAAGTAAAAAATATTCACAAAAACAGACAACATTTAAAACTACAATTGGTATTTATAACTGCCTCGTTGGTTGAGCCGTTAAGGCGCTTACCTACCAGAAAGAGGTCGTGGGTTCAATTCCCGCTGAGGGCCGCCGTACATTTGTAGAAATGTCCTCAGTCTGTGTGTTTTTCGATGTTTGTAATGTCCTTGCCTGGTTACCATAGCAGAGTGTATCCTAGTTTGGACCCAGGTCAAGTGATTGGGTATGGCAGTTGAATGTACATTGAACTATCATAATAAACCATGAATTGTAGTTCTATGAATTTATTAATTGTTAGAGTATTATAACACCAACAAACGTATAAAAGTATAACTCTACACTCCTATAAGTCCCTTAGACAGGTGTAGGTGTAATTTATCGCAATAATGCAGCTTACATCACGAGTGAACTGTAATAATGCTTCAAGTACACCTGGGAACTAAATGTGTACTCTTAAATGGAGTAAAATGCTACTTGGGAGGTCTATGACTACGCATTACGCCAGGGATACCCTTCTGATTTTATTATAATATCATATCACTCAGTCCACGTGACTTACAGAGATACAAGTTCAAGGCGAAACAATTCGGCATTTCACTCACCAATCCCAGTGTGCTCTCAAGGTTAAAGGCGTCTTGTTTTGAAAACTTAATTTCCATGTACTATGTCGGTTGACTATCTACCTACCTAAAATTTTAATAGTCGTAGTATACAACCAACAGCATAGAACTTTGGGTGAAATTGGATTTTAATCGTTGTCTACTAAAAATTATTGTTTTTAACCTACAATGCTGCTAGCATCGTAAGTGACGGAAGTCAAATGATTGTAAAATAGCCCTTACGCATTAAAATTCTGTAAAAACGAGTCGGTATTATATTAACCCCTCAAGCCCTGAGGACCAGCCGGCGGGTTAAATGTAAACTACGGCGGGTCGGTCTTGCAACCGCTCTTTGAATCGAAGTTTGAAGATGATACATACCACAGTTGTATGACCATGTTTTATCGTGTAAAAACTGTGATAAATTGCAAATATTACTCTGGGAATAACTAATTTAGCTAAGAAAGAAAAATGTCCTGGGCCTGAGGAGTTAACTATGTATAATCCATTTATCTATACTTAGTATTTTTTTTGGACTTTAAACGACACTGAATTAAAAACCTTTAGCGGTAGAAAATTCGATATCGTTTGCAATTTTAGTACTACCTAGCACTAAATTTGTAAACTGTTTCGAGTTTTCTACCGCTAAAGATTTTTGATTTACGCCCGTGCTACTCGCTCGGTACATTTCGCCAGTCGCTTCGCCGTTCGCCGCTCCGCGTGGCTTGATATTTCTATGAGTTTGTTTCAATCGCTAGAAATCGCCTCGCCGGCCGCACCGCGCGAATTTTCGCTATGGCGATGTCCCATGGCCAGGCCGTGAGTGTCGTTTGAAGTCTGAAAAAAATGCCAAGTATAGATAAATGGATTATAGTAGTAGGTACGTGGACCGATTCAGTCGCGATTATTCATAAGGTAAACTGAATATTTAAGACGGTAAGCTAAGGATAAGGGATTCCCCAGCTAAAGAATAAGGAACTTCCGGGAATTTCAGTAATTAAGTTCATCTCACAAATAATGTATAATTAATTAATTATATATTTGTGTGTGAGTCGGCCTGTAGAGGGGTACCAAGGCCAGAGGTATACCTATATACGCTCAAAACTGTATCCTAGAGAGGTAGGCAGAGACCAGGGCCTAGATTCTGCTAATGCATTGTATTAAAATGGCAACTGCATGAGCATGGCGATTTAGTTTCATTGCCGCTTCCAGTAAACGCGAGCATGTGTTGGGTATCAATAATTGTAGGCGTCAGTGGTATGAAAAACTACACCACGTGGCCCGACCGTGTAACTGTCATTGTACTGTAATACACTAACAGAATCGAGGCCCAGGGACCGCCACATGCCACGATCCGGACAGATCACTTTCGCTTCATCGATATTCATCAGTGAGTGTATGAGTGTTATGAGTGCGCGCGTCGACTTGAAGCGGCAATTAATTAAATCGCAACGTTCATGCAGTTGTCATTGAACTACAATGCATTAGCAGAATCTGGGTCCAGATATGTACTGTTCTGTACTATACTTACGTGCACAGTACAGGCATTGCGACACTCGTTTAGAGGAAGTAGTCCCATCCAATTAAGAGAGAGCCGCTGGATTGCTTTCAGGGTTTTGTAATTGTCAGTTCACATTTCTTTTTGCGAAGTATGCCGTCTCTGCACGGCGTGTAGTTTATTTCTAGTTCTAGACACCCCTGCTTGACCCCGGCCGATTGGTTTTACAGCGAATTAATTGGATTTTTAAATCTACCACGTAGAACGGTGAAACTTCAGTGGCTTAATTTACACTTGAGAAGTATTCGCTCCACTAATCAGTGATTTCATGATTTTCGTGCCTCAGCCCTGGCCAAACAATATCTATCTATATCCTCGTGAGGCCCAATGTCTTCAAGTGATCACAAAATCAATTGTTCTTTTCAAGGTCGGGCCTCACGAGGATATATATTAAAGGAGAAGCTGACTGACTGACTGACTGACTGACTGACTGACTGACTGACTGACTGACTGACATATCAACGCAGGGCCTAAACTATAAGGGTTAGAAACTTGAAATTTTGCACAGGGGTTCCTTTTGTAAGGTAAGGGAGCACTAAGAAAGGATTTTTGAAAATTCATCCCCTAAGGGGGTAAAACGGGGGTTCAAAGTTAGTATGAAACTATGCCGTTTTTGAAGTTATTCGAATGAAATTTGGTACGAAGGTTCTTCATTTAAAATTATGAAACACGTTTAAAATAGTTTTTTTAAAATCATCCCTTAAGGGGGATAAAGGGGGGTGCAAACTTAGTATGAAAATTAGCCATTTTTGAAGTTATTCGAATGAAATTCAGCATGAAGGTCCTTCATTGGAAGTCATGAAAGACGTGTAAAGTAGTTTTTCAAAAATCATCCCTTAAGGGGGTAAGAGGGAGTTGCGTAGTTAGTATGAAAGCTCTTTCGCATGCGCTAAAAGTATAAGATAGGGATACTTTTACTTTTGCAAACAATTTACTCAACTAAAGCCCGCGCGGACGTAGTCGCGGGCAACAGCTAGTAGCATATTATTTTGCAAAAGAACAGCACATTTCGGCCAAATAACGGATAGTACCTAAAGGGTAAGATAAAAAGTACCCGAAACCGACGGATATGATTTGTGAGGATCGTGGCAAGTGGCAAATCCATCCGGGTTACCGGTGTAAGATTATGTAATGTAATGTTGTAAAATGGTTTCGTAAATGTCGAGGAATTCGTTAGGCTCATTGATAAAACTTTTATTGTAGAATGGACTTCGAAAACGCAGCCAATATTACGTGGTCAGAAAAAGACAAAGACAGCAAATAATCATTTTGGTTAACAAAATAAATAATCGATCAGCAAAATTATTTTTTAGTCGGCACAGAACAGGAGGGAGTTATTTGTATAAACCTTTTCGCCACTTCGCTCCATTCCTCTCTAAAGACAATATTATTTAACTCACGATTTTCTGCCCAATCGAGTTAAGAACTGATCAATTTGGAAACAAAATTTGTTGTAATTGAATATTTACATTCGTAACACTTTTATTATAGACAGAAGATTTTATTGCTGACATTAATCCACAATTAGATTTCTTTCGAATGTTTAGCTGAACATTAAAATTACAATAATGCAACAACTTACATTGCATAAATTAACTAACCATAATTAAATAAGTTGTTAAAATAATTACAAGTTCTTTAGGAATGCAACCGCGATTTAGTTGGATCATTAAAAAGAGCAATAACTGCATTTTGTATGTAATTTTCCGTGGTACTCCATTATGTCATTATAGCTTTTACATAATAGTGATTAAGAAGATTAAGAAAATCTCCAAGTCTCGGTGCATGTAATACTCGTATAACGGTAAATGGGAGGCATCACATCACCCACCTCTGTGAAGCAAGTTTACTAATAGTCTACTACCAAAATATAAAAATTTAAATAAAGGGTGAAAGGGAGAGAGCGAAAAGGAAAACATCTACAAACATTTATTAAAAATATTATTATTATTTAAGTAGACAAAAAAAGTAAAGGTATTATAAGCGCTGTTTTTATAAGCGCTTTCATCATCAACCCATTTATGTCCCCACCGAGGGGCACGGGTCTCTTCCCTGAGGAAGGTATAGGCCATACTCCACCACGAGGGCCAAATCCGGATTGGTGGAGGCTTGTAAGACTAGTGGCTGGTCTTACTGTCAGAAGTTTTCAAGCCGGCTTGAGGCCTCTGACTTGGCATAACGAATGCCATCTATCGATGGCAGCCGGCACCAACTGCTTAACGTACTTTGCGAAGCACGGAACCGCACGGAAAATGTCACTAGCGTTAACGGTCACCCATTCTTGCACTTAACGCGCCCTATGTTGCTTAACCTTCGTGATTTTTTTTTAAGATCACTCAGGCGGCCAGGGCTACGAGCGATTCAAAGGCGTAGGTACTAATACTAATCAGCAATTGATCCTTTAGTTGAACATATTATAGAATACGACGGCGTGGTCACGGTCGCGGTGGTGGTATGGCAATCCAGGGCTGCAATTACGTAAGACTCCACTGTATGGAGTTGTCTGATTTAACCCTTTTGTTTCCTTTTTGTTGTTTATGTCACATACTGTTTGTTACATTCTCGGACTTTTTTTCCAGTAGGTACTCCGAACTGTCCTAATTATACATACATTCTTATTTTGACTCTTTCTAGTTGTCTAAATCTTAACCCGATAGAGTAATAATATGTAAGTTAAGTATACGCTAAGTTACGTAAGTATCGGTTGTCTTATATATGGACCACCACCACCACTGCGACCGCAACTGCGTTGGTCTATTTTATACTTTATTTATTTTAGTTGAATAATTTTCTCGATTGTCCTTAGTCTGTGTTCAAACTAGTAGAGTTGCTCTAGCTAGTCTCAAATACGCCGTAGAATATGCAAATGAGAGATTGGAACTAGCGGTATTGCTGTCAACGAATCGATTAACTGTAACTGTCGCAGTCGAGAGTCGATATTCGGTGGATTAGGGCCTGGCTAGGAGAGCAAAGCTATAAATATACGTTACACAGACAGATCAAGCGGAGTCGTGTATACTAAGTATAGGTATTTTATTTTATTAAGGAGGACAAACACAATTAACAAAAATTACTTAAATAGAGTAAATGACTTAGGGGCGATTTCTGAACTGAGAATTTACACTAAGTAAATACTTAAGTAACGTGCTCACACGCTCTTTTCTAAAGAAATTTGACGAGACAGCACTACAGTTAAGTAATTACTTAGCGAAATTCTCAATTCAGAATTCAGCCCTTAGCCTATACATTTTGTTGACTCCTAAATATTTCTTACCGATAAATAAAAGCGTACAAATGTTAACAAATGACAAGAGCAGAAGAAATGACATACGTGAAAATTTACGATCATACACACACGATAGGTACATAATTATACAACAATATAAACTTCGTTAAAACAAGCAAATAAGGTATATATGAGGTGAGGTTGTGTCTGAATTGTTCAAATACCTAAATTTCAATATTTATGTTTACTATAAAAGAATATTATACCTACATATCTATCCATCGCCAATCTGTAGGTATCTACGCATGATCATTAGGTCCAAACTTTCTCTTGTGAACTGCTGTGGGTACATACCTATGAATTGTAGGTTACTGTTGTATAGATATTACAATTAGTAGCAGTTGGAAAACCCTGGCCTCTACCTAACACTTCTACACCATGTAGATTCTTACAAGCTATTTCAGATTTTCTGACTATACAAAGTACGATTAATCTTGGCTTCTAGTTTGAGAATAACATCTTCTAAACTAGTCAATGTAAACTCCAACAGGTTTAAGGTATTAACGGTAACGCATCTACCACTTTGTATGCGTAGTCGAATGACAAACCTGTATTATGTTGACTTGTGACTGACAAAGTTCTTGCTCCAATCGCTCCTAGCCGTACAGTACCGTAGTGCTTACAGACCTTGACATAGAGGTGGTATTTCTATATGCCATCATGTGGGTAAGAGGATTGTCATATAACTCCTTAATAGGCTGTAGAGCCACCGTGAAATGATTGCGGAATAAAGCCCGTTGGTTTAAATGAACCGTGCAATTGTGTCCGGATTGTTTCAGAGACGCATACCGCGGCGACCATTATGGCTTTATTCTTCGGAATTGCGGCGTAAGCACCTGATCTCGTTGATTAGTTTTAGGAATTCATAGCCATACACATATCCTCGTGAGGCCCAATGTCTTCAAGTGATCACAAAATCAATTGTTATTTTCAAGGTCGGGCCTTACGAGGATATAAGGGAAATTTCATGAATTATATTTGCTTAATGATACTTCACAGCACACAACTTCATAAAGTAAGGAATTGGTGATGAAAGGTTAAACATTATGGCAGTAGGTAATGGATAAACATATTTTAAATTTATTTTCTTAACGATGCACAGTTTTAAAAACTTTCAAAGTTTTACAATATACCTAGTTACCTATTCAAGAAACTATCAACTGTTTTAGTAAACGGTTCAAAGTTTCTTCGAAACTTCAGAGTTGGTCCCATAGTAAAATTTGTTTTCATCGATGAGTAAAATAACCCACTTAATTTCTACCGGACTTCTCTGTGACACCTTTTATCCACGACAATATATGGTCTAATAAGTAGATAGATACTTAAGGCCCGATAGTTAACTTTGACATCTCGTTACCGTTACTTCGGTTTTACCAACGTTATCAGTCACTTACGTCTCTAAGAGCGTTTTCGCCGAACAGCCTCTTTTAGCGGCAAACAATTAAAGTTCCAATTCCATTCCCCCTTCCCTAATAATATCGATAGCGATGACTTAACACTTTAGGACGCCACTTCAAATCACTAAGACATTAGTTAGGAGGACCGTAGGGCAAACCCTAACCAAAGTTGCTGATAACGGGCTTTCGTTAGAGACATTTTAATTCATTAGATTATTGTAAAAGATCCATCTCACGCAGAACAGTGAAGAATAACAATAAGAAAAATGACATCCACACATCACAATCACTATAGTTTTGGTCCCAAGCTAGTAGATACTGCGCTGGCTAACAAGAAATAAGGGAAATACACCCGGTCTACGCGTAAGAGGAGAGTAAGCGAACAGTTGAAAGCACGTAGACCTTTACATAGTACGGCGCGGCGATTTTAATCATAATATAATAAATATATCTACATTAAGTTATTCTAAAAAGAAAAAACATAACATAAAATGTACCTACTTGGGTACATATCTGCTACCATGGATAGGCTCACATGTAGCCTGTGCTTATGGCGAGCAGGCCCGTGCCTCTGGCGAGGTATATGCTAAGACATAGATTTGGTGGTGGCATGCTTAGGATAGAGTAAGCGAACAGTTGACAGCACGTAGACCTTTACGTACGACACGGCGCGGCGATTTTGCCACTAAAATGGTGACGGTTAGACCCATCGCAAACAGGGCGAGATTCGAACTGAGATTCGCGTCAAGTCGCCGCGTCAGACGCGAGTTGTCATATGCTTCTGGCGTCTTGTCGTCGCGACTCCGCGACTCTGACGCCAAGTGTGCGGAGATTCGAACAAAATACATATTATATGAAAATTGACGACCGTAGCCTGTCGTCGCGTCTAGTCGCCGAGCTGTCGCCTATCGCGTGTCTCTAGTGTGCGCCTAGGCTTAAGCAGCTGTTGACTGTACATTAAACGTGTGAAGTGTGCCCAAAGTGTTCTCTATCTGTCGACATGACAATGGCGGCTATTTTCTCACGCAAGCGCAAATTGTCTCCGATAATTGATAATTTTTCGCACGTATTTTTCCATATCAATCGCACTTCGTTTTTGCCGTGACTACTCGTAAACACCTCTATTACATTATTACAAGTAGAAGAATTTATTACAAAATTTCATCACCTTCACTTCTGCGTTGATCGACGACGTTTTTATTGTGCTTAATGTACCTACAACCAAATTTATTTATTGTAAATCCTTGGTATAAATCTAGCCACAACGCTTTTTACATAATAGTAAATAATGCAAATAGATAGCTGGAGACACGAATAGAAACTACAGTATTAAAACTCTACCACGATGTAAAAGCTAGCCATCTTTCCTACATCGTGCATGCTAATACTAACACAATTACTCAACACTAGTTGAACCGACGGATTCTCCCGCGTGGAATTCAGGGTTAATATAGTTACATAAATGATAATTGCTGTTAGCAATAAGACCGCCTATTGTATATATTTCTTTAATTGTAACTTTTATTAGTCTCTTGTTTCTTATGTGCAATATTATTATTACTTATTACTTAATATTATAAACGCGAAAGTTTGTAAGTATGGATAGATGGATGGATGTTTGTTACTCTTTCACGTAAAAACTACTGAATGGATTTTAATGAAAGTTTACAATAATATAGCTTATACATTAGAATAACACATAGGCTACTATTTATAAAGATATTGTGTGAATTGTCCAAAATATGACGTTAAGTGTCAAGTAAGTTGGAAAATCTACCATCTGCGAGCTATTCTGGCGTGCGCTGCCAAAACCGCTAGAGTTACACATAGGTATGCAATGTAAGATGGAAATGTTTAGCTTATAGCTACTCGAAATACTAATTCTGTGCAGACGAAGTCGCGGGCACCAGCTAGTAAAGAATAATTTTATCTTATCTTAATAACAAAAAAAAACAAATTTTAAGAACTACGAGCTTACATAATAAGGGTACCACCTTTACCAGTTTATTATTACTGCCTCATTAGTCTGATAGTAAAATGGCGTCGGCAAAACCGAGGTCGTGGTTTCGATTCCCCGTTTGTGATGTCCTTGCCTGGTTACCATAACAAAGTATAACCTAGTTTTGGATCAGGAAAAGTGATTGTATTGTGTGGAAGTTATCCTATATAATGTCTTATAATTAGAGACCGGATTACGTGGATCTGTATAAAATGCTTTGCATGTTACGACTCTTTTTAGCGGTAGTTGCATATTTGATAATATTAGTGAACTGGGGTAAGGGCAGCAGGCAGTGTCCTTGTCGCCGGTCGCTTTATAATTCCTATAGGTACTTGGTAATGGGTCAATGATGATGATGATGACTTGGTAGCATATCACATCAATGTTTACAAGCGTCTGATTACTCTTGCCTCGGAAATCACTCATCGTTTTGCTGCTTTGTTTCAAATAGCATAATGAATTGGGTACTCCAAACTCAAGAGCAATCTCATAAGTAAGAACGCTTTATTAACATTAGAAGAGTGCGCACTTAGCTCTTGATTATAAAGCAGTGTTGTTGAATGTAGCACATGCCAACTAGTACCTATGATACTAAATACATAATATGTATATTGTCAAACCTTATTTATTTTTCAATCAATATCTACTAACGCCTTTCAGTTAACGGTTGGCCGAGATATATGTAAATCAAAACAAAGTATTCAATGTAACGATGTGTCATTGGTTAGTGCGCATACTCCTCCGAGACGGCTTGGCCGATTTTGATGAAATTTTATATGTATATTCGGTAGGTCTGAGAATATGTTGTTATCTATTTTTCATACCCCTATCTGGCAAAGCAACGTTTGCGGGGTCAGCTAGTTCGTATATGAACTGTGACTTTATGAACGTCACAAGAAAAACTAGGACATTTCGAAATCTAGATAATTAAAAAAAAACCGGCCAAGAGCAAGTCGGACTCACTCACGGATGGTTTTGTACCATTATCTATACAACATTTATATATATTTCAATCGTCTAGTTGTTGCCGTCCAAAAAAATGACAAGAAAATCACATTTGTTATTTGTACCTTTGTGTGTTGTTGTAAATCCCTTAAATATGTATTTAATCGTTTTTGTGGTATGGTTGTTATAGCGGCAACAGAAACACACATACCTATCAGTAAAAATTTCATCTGTCTGGCTCATGAGATATTGAGACGGACGGATGGACAGATAGACAGACGGACCGTGGAGTCTTAGTAATAGGGTCTCTTACCCTTCGGGTTCGGTACCCTAAAAATGGACAAAAACCTCCAAGAAAGATGCACAAAAAACTCCACAAACGGACAAGCCCACTTCCAAGTCTCAACATCACTACGAATGAGTGGATAAGTATTCAATGCCTGTGAGCCAGTACATTGGGGACTATTGTTTTTAAAAACGAATCACTATCCAAGCGGTGGAGTGGTGCCTCATTTGTAGGCCGCAGTGTTAGGAGCCCGATTGGCATGCGTGAGGCGCGTCTGCAAGCCGTCTGAACGGCTGAAGTCGCTCGTGGCATGACAATGTGCAATTATATTTAGCCTCCCAATGCAATTACGTCGTTGGACAAATGAAATATGTGCCAGAGACCTTATTCGTCTCCTTTTGTCGAGTATAGAACTAAAGGACAATCGAACGATTGAGGAAGGACGAAAGTTAACGAAAATTTTAGTCGTAGGTACCTATGGCGATAGTCTTACCTCCACCAATCTAGACTAGGCTCAGGAAGAAACCCGTGCCCCTCGGTGGGGACATAATGCGTTGATGATAATGATGATGGCGACAGGACGTTCCAGGTGGCCATAACGTTATTCAGGAGACGTTATTTTTCATGCTGTATTGCGGCAGCTGTAACGTTGCCGAAATGTCGCAAATACAAGGTAATTTAACTACCTAATAAATAAGCGATTAGACCCGTTTAATATACCTATTTGTAAATGTGTGAGCATCGAGAGTCATTAAAAATACCTTTGCTACTGAATCATAACTTGTATAATATTTTTGCAATAATCATTAAGTAGATCATAGTTTGTAAAGTTAATATGTTGTGCTTTGTTGTGCTGCCGTTTAGTTATTAATAAAATCACTAATAGCAGTTAACACGCTTGACTTTAAAAAAGTCGGTTCTATTCCTCCTGGAAGCCGCCGCATTTAATTTATACAAATGACCTCTGACTAGGCGCTCTTCCATGTTTGTGATGTATTTGCCCTATGACCATAGCACGGGGTATCCTAGTTTGTGATCAACAGCGCTGATGATGTGTTGAAGTTATAAAGATGTAATCGCTTTTCATATTATCATCCCATGAAAACCGGATAAATGCGTGTCGGGTCAGTGCAATACAGCAGATAAAACAGCCTCCGTAGAAGAGCGGGTTTTATTTGCTTTACGGAACTAGCAACTTTATAAGTGTAATTATCAATTTTATAATAATTATCAACTGTTTAGCCAGGAGAGGTGTGGCTCGCCCTACTTGGACAAAAAATTGCGCTTTAAAGCTTATTATTCTGCAAACGGGACCCTAAAGAAAATAAAGGTCTTCATAAATTCACAATATTTTTTAATGACGAATCCGACGACATCGGACACTAAGGTAGGCAAGAAAAAATGCACATCTAATTTCGGTGTAGGGGGTGTACCCTGAAGAACTTTATTTCGGATAAACTTACCTACTTGACTTTTTGTCGGAAGATTCCGATCAGATTTCTCTTAAGCAGAGATGGAGCTCGCGTCTTCGATTGCTCGTCTCTGTTTGTTCGTCTCATGCCTGGGCCGCACTCATCGCGATAACATTCGGGCGATAAACTTCGTCTTCGGTCTACGGCGAATCCTCGCGGCCACACAATGCGCGATGTAAAGAGCGTTTTTTTTAAGATTTTATTCTACCGCTTTTCGGCGTGATGAATATGTATGGCTATGCCAAATTTCAGCTTTCTAGTAAGTACCTACTGTAGCGATTCCTGTTTATAATAACTGGGAGGCACAGCCGTCTAGTATGATTTTAAATGTTTGGAAGGGAATCGCTACGTCTTTGTTGAGATGTCAATCGAGGACTAGCTAGGCTAGGCGTTTCTTGATAAAAATATAAAATAAAAGTTACCATTGCTAAATTAGCATCTTTTAATAAAGTACAGTGCGCTACAGTGCTAATCGCCTCTGAGCTAGGCCGCGGACACAGACGAAAAGACATGACGAAACGATAAGGGCCATGCCTCACTGGGACGCCATGGCGACGTCGCCAGCCACGTATCCAGGCAGTTTGTATTGAATGGCGACGTCACCAACAGTCGACAAGTGAGGTAGGCACCTTAGATTTCAATACTAACTGCTTGGATATGGTCGCTGGCGACGTGGCCATGGCGTCTCGGTGAGGCAGGGCCCTTAGGGTTGCTTGTCGACTACGGAACCCTAATAAATTCCGTATCTTTTCGTGGCACCAATTTCGTGGACACGCGGAAGCAGTGGCAACGGCGTCGTTCTGAAATAACTTCTCCTTTATAAATTAAGCCCGCGACGACAGTGCCGGAATAATAATCAAGGAGTTAGCTAAACCATTGTAAGCCGTGCCTGTGATTGTATGCGAGATTCCAGCTTATTAGTACGGGTCCCCGTGGAGACTGCGTCAAAGCTATTATTTTTTGAGTTACGAGCTTCACTTAGCGCAAGTCTTGTCCGTTTTCTTTTATTTCCATTGATGGTAGTAAGCACAAAGTAACGTCTGGGTTCACCGATCTGTACACTTCATCAATAATTTTATATGGCAATAAACGATTTTATTAAGATAAAATCGTAGTTTTAGTTAGTAGTATTAGTGAGTAGTCATTATTGACTTTATTCCGGATACAAAAAGTCAAGTAATTGATTTGACTTTTTGTAGGAATAGTCCGACCAGGTTTCGCTCTCATTTGCAGAGCTTAATCATGGTGAGCAAAAAAGTCAATTAATACGGAGTAAAGATAATAGTAAAAGATAAAGATAAAATTAGAAGACAAAGATGTCTGGTGTTAAACAATAGATTAATATTAAATGTATTCAGAGGAGAAATGTGTCTAGTGTTCAACACATCCATGTGTAATATTTTTAACCCTTTCAGACCTGACCTTGAAAATAACAATAGAAAACCATTGTTATTTTAAAAGGTCAGGTCTAAAAGGGTTAAGTTGAAAGTTTGTTAATTTTATATTAACACTGTTTTGAAAATAATAGATGTGGAGTTTCTTTGTTAGTTTCTTCTCCACGCAATCTATCAATTGTGAAACTAACAACTTTGACGTTCATAAAGTAAACATTTTGTTTGTATTGCGAATAAATATTTGAATTTGAGTCTTATCATATCTTAACTATCTTCTGTCACTGTGATTCTGAAAATAAATTTTATTTAATAGCGCTAGTCTGCATAGGTACTCAACTGTAGGTACCTTAGTAGAACGCACTGCTAATACGGTATTTGACACTATCAACAATAAATTATTTGAGATGCTCGATTAAAACAAAAATTACAAAATGTTTCTGAAAATGTATTCTTTTAATCGTTTACTAGTTATTACAATTTTTAAATAGATGAAACATGAAATACCCAATTGGGTATTTGACAAAATGTCAAATGAGTTACTTTTAAAACGAAATTTTATATGAAAATGCTTGTGACGTCACATTTCAGAGCACTCTTTTCATGTTTCATCTATTTAAAAAGGGTGTTATTTAAATGGCTAGCATAGTATTGCTATTTTTGTGAGCAGAAAAATATAATCTGTGAGCAGAAATAGCTAATTGATCAGCAACTCAAGGCCAGCAAACATTTCAAAATCAATCATCAATTTATGTCATTCTGGATCGCTGTAATTATTTTTATACAGCATATTAATTATATGAACTGCAATGAGCTGCTCCTGTTTAGTAAAATTTTGGTAAGCATTCAGAGTGGAAGCAAAATAAATCAATTTTGTGCTACATATATAAACGTAGCAAAAATACTGTACTTGTCATGCGGAAAATGGACGCATTTCTTACAAAGATTATTTAATTTATTTACTCTCTGAGTGGATGTGTTTGTTTACGTATGTTTTATTATTTATAGAAGTGTAAATAAATTTTTTTTATTGTTATAAAAAATAATTCAGATAAATTAAAAAAAACTAATACAATTAAGTAGGTACCTAAGTACTTAAATTATCATTAAAGACATAGCGAAAATTTTCTGCACTTGCTCCGCCCACTTTTAACGTACATTGCCGATGTTTGAACAAAAACGCAATCTAATTAGTTATTTTATTATGTATTAAATATGCATACCAATCAAATACACTGCTTATAGACATGTTTTATCTGCTGATCAATTAGAAATCTTGCTGATCAAGTAGTTATTTTGCGGACTGAATGTTTATTATGCCACCTCATATTATTGTAAGCTGCCTATTTATGATTTAATTTTTTGCCATTTTCAAAATTATTTGCGGAACCGGGATTGCTGCCTGATTTTTTTTATTGCAAACAAAATCTTTGTATGCTGACCAAATTACTTAAATGCTGTTTTTTGTTGCTGACCAAATTATATAATTGCTAACCATTTTAATTACTTCTCATTTAAAAATTGTAATAACTAGTAAATGATTAAAAGAATAGATTTTCCGAAACATTTTGTAATTTTTGTGTTAATCGAGCATCTCAAATAATTTATTGTTGATAGTGTCAAATACCGTATTGAGACACTCCGACCAAACTTGGAAGCCAGTATAACATCTATCACAATTTAACCTCTATAGGCTATTTAAAATTGAAATCGATGCTAGATTAACATTTTTCGCAGTTTAACTCAAATCATTGGTCTCGAACTCCCGATTGGTTCGACCATGTCTACCAGGTGACTGAATGAAGTGATAAGAGTACAGTCAACCTTCACATTTTTGCAAATGTGGTGTACAGTCGACAGCACATCATGGTATACACCCATGCACTCTACTCCGTTGCATTACGGGCGACTTTGCAACTGAAATGTGAAGGTTGACGTGCTGTCGACTGTACGTAAGCCATCACATGAATGGAGATATTCACGTGCGCTGTCGACTGTACCAACATAATATATTCCGCGAAATATTGATGTTTCCAAGGTAACCGTTTTAATTAGACATGATTTCAGTATTCAACAAAGGAGTGAGCGATTTGGAAATGTGTATAAAATGTGTCGAAATCTAATCCGTGATTACCGTAAACTATATCTATTTTACTAAGGGTCTGTTTCACAATCTGCAGATAAAGTTCCGGACAAGCTATTCGCAACCAGGGCTGCCGTTAGTAATTTGAAGCCATAAACGAACACACGCAATGAAAAATTATTTAAATTTAGAACAAACGGCAGCCCTGGTGGCGGATAGCTTATTTGGAACTTTATTTGAACATTGTGAAACAGGGCCTAAATATTATGATATTACGGTGCAGGTTTAATTTGCCACTGTTTAGAAAATGGACGGCAGGACGACAGATAGATAGACTGTAATTGACATTACGGGACTGTTGGGTAGGACTAACGGGACGTTCAGTGTCTTTTTCAACTTGTAGATTCCTATAAATATGTATGTAGATGTAAATGTAGTTGCATCTGTAAGCGAAGTTGGCACGGGTCCATTTGTAAGGATCCAGCGCACACGGTAGGGAGCGTGGCCCACGCCGGCCACATATTGATCACAGCTAGAATGGGGTTCAGAAAGCAGGTTATATGTTCCGATGTGTAAGCACATGTAACACTAATTTATGGACCATGGTGGGTCGTTATCATTCTTGTTACGTCCATTCAACGAAAAGCTGGTTGTCTTTTTTTATAAATACATACATTCACTTGCATAAAAACACAGACTCTAATTGACGTGGTTTTCGAATTGCTATTGCCACTGAGTGATGGCCAAGCACGGTTCGACGGTCGGTGGGCAGACCACCAGCCCGATGGCCCCACGACATTGTGAAAGCGGCTGGGATGTTTCCCAGACGAGACTAGCACTGGACCGGATGGGTTGGCGTGAACAGGAAGACGCCTATGCCCAACAGTGGACTCCATTTACGGGCTGATTAGATAGATAGACGAATTGCTAATTAAAAAACAATGTTCACAAGATGTTATTCGGTGTCACTCCAGGGACGAAAATCCTCGGTTTGTTTCCGCAGTGACAGCCAGCTCCCCACTGCCGCCCCCTGGTCCGATTTGCTCATTGATACTTTCAGTATCGATGCATTATGCATGCCGCAGCAGACGAGCATTCACTTTATTTTAGTTTCGGGAGTGACACTGAGTAGTAGCATCCATTAGTACACGTTGACTTTATTGTAAGGTGGACATAAGAATTAAATACATGTCGTTGATATTAAGTGGCAACCGCATTATGTAACTCATTTAACAATTGTTATAACTCTTCTCTACAGATCGCGAAGTCCAGAGGCCCCTTTGCTGCTGTTCAAAGCTCAGAAATCAGTAATTTCAATTCACCGGTCAATATATTCGATGCCAGGTATGCCATTGACATAAGAATAGATTATATTTAATACCGAACACCCAAGAAACGAAACAAAGATGAATTAATTTTAATATAATAACAATGAAATAAATGAATGTACAATGTATGTTACCATGGTGTGCGAACTTAAATTGCGGAAACTGAGACGCGCAAAGCTTATTCACCAAGATACGAGTACATTTAGGGTCCGTTCAATTAAGGCTCCATAATCCAATTTCTTACGGTAAAAAATGCGATTAAAGGATAAAAATGCAAAGCGACACAACGACATGAAAAAAAGTAGGTATAAATCGACACTAGGAATCGAAATTCATTGGGTACTTCCCGTTCACATAGAACGATGTGGTAAGTAATATTCTCCTATACTACAAAATACAGCGAAATATCTGAAAACTAGTTTTAAGACGCTAAAATTTGAGAATTTGATAATTGATGGACTGGAAAGTCTCGACTTTCGATATTTAAAATGCACGGCTTGGGTCATCGTACCAACTGCTTAGAATGGCAGGATCATCGGCTTATGGGACCACTCCCATGCAGTATGTGCATCGTGCTACTGTAAACAGTGGCTTTGCTCGCGGGTTCAACGGCGTGGAGCGCGGCCAACTAATAAAACTTCATGTTTAGCACACAACCGCTGGCGTTGGTAGACTCATACAGAAATGTCATCGACATACCAGTTTCCAACGGTTTGATTAAGTTTGGAAACAACCAGCTACTCAATAGTCTTATGAAGCATCCAAATAATTTAGATACTCTAGTATTGCTCTTCCCAATGGGAATTCTGATTATGTAAGGATGTTTATATGCGACAGCAAAAGAAAGAGAACCTTCTGAGTCACTCGATTCGGTGGTACGAACAATGGTCAAGTGCTTATACGAGTAGCCTCTGTATGTAGATCTGACACGTAATGTAACACAGATGTGTTGGAGTTGGCGCGATGGATGTTATGTCCAGAGTAGACACGGTGACAAGCTGTAGTCTTTACGGCAAGGATGCTAACTTTGGTACATAAATAGTCATAAAAATCGGCACTGATATTTTCTGGGGTCAAATAATAATAATAAAACAGTATTCTCAACTAAAGCCCACGCCGACGAAGTCGCGGGCAACATCTAGTTTTACGAGTACATAACCGTTATAGGCAAGAATTTTTTGAAAAGTCGTTAGCTCTGTGTAAGATTTAACTTAAGTCAACCTTATTTTTATTGAAGAAATTTATATCTTCTGTAAATCTCCGCAAAAGCAATACGACCACTTTTCGGTAGAATTCAATGTTTCAATGATTAAACGCGTTGTTTTGTTTCAGATAATTAATATTTTTTCAAACAGAAAACCTCACGGGACAAAAAAAACAAAAAGGTTGTAACAAGGAGGTTACAATATGATTAAAATCAGTTAACACTTAGGCTTTTCTCGGATATCATCGCCTAAATCCGGAGACGGAAATGACACGAAATAAATTACCGCGATTTATTTTAGGTAGCATTCAATTTGAAGTATCATAAACGCAATGTATAGCACCTGCTAAGATGACATTACTAACCGGTAGACTTAGGAAATTTATTATGCAGAAGCGACATGAATTTGACTGAGCTGAGAGCTTGTCGTTTTCCTTCAAAATTTTTAACACGCTGCTTTTCGAAACACCGGTTGCTTCAGAAATCCTGTCAAATTTTTTTAATGATATTTACTTTCCTCTTTTTTAATTTACTTCTTTTCTAAAATAGTTATATTCACTATTTACAATTTCACGAGATTGAGCAACAATTTTTTTACCACGCTGTTGTTGAAGCCATGATACATAACTATTGTAAGTTAATTGTTATAAAATTTGATAGAATCGAATATTTTCACGAATTAAATTAGCGTTCATAAACATAAATGTATTAGATACGTCGAAATAGTCAATTATTTTTCTAATTTCAATAAAAAGGTTGGTGTTAGTTTTGAGCTCCATAGGTTTTGTTGCTCATATCGTTCTTGTATTGTATTCAATGAGACAATGAGTTATATGGGTGAATATACGGTATTTGATTTTTTTGTGTCCCAGAAGGAAATGTAATCTGTTCCATTCAATATTGATAATTTCTCTATTTGACACAATTTTTAAATGTTTAATGATGAGGGCCAGAAGATTTTTCCATTTTTTTGAATTTCATAAGCACTAGAGGAAAATGTGTTACCAGAGGACTGACACTATTGGCAGAGTAGTCACAAATTAAAGCGGGGAAGTGACAGGCCATTGATTATAGCTAAGAAAGGGGACACGTATTAAATAAAACATGAAATATGCCAGAGGAGTGACGCCAGAGGAGTGACAAAATCGCACAAAACCTACAAAAACATATCACTCGCTTTTCTGATCGCCGTTTAACGTAATACATGACATCTACACACAATAAACGTTGCATTGCGCAAATATACAATTTCGTAACTATAAAATACAAAAACATAGACTTGCCAGAGGAAATACTCCAACGACTGGCACAAACACGCTTTCCTACAGTGAATCGCAAATTGACGCTATATTATAGGAATTTTGCTCAACGTCAGTAGCTTGTTTCTAACTTAACACTATTGTATGCGCGTAGTTCATGGACAAAAACATACCTTTGCGGTTTTAAGTCAAATTTTACCTCTTTGAGTTTGGCCAGATGAAGTGACATTATTGTAACGTGACATGAAAGTAAGTTGTTTTTCTTTATATTAATCAATGTTTTTACTGTATATTTTGATGAAATATGTTTCGATGTTTATAAAAGCATATGATCATATTTAAAAAAACATAATGGCATACGTATTTAAAAATATCTCGCCATAAAATCATTATAATCTAGAAATGGGGAGGCCAGAGGAGTATACAGTTACAACTATTTTTAATGATTAATGTCTTAAATTAAACAATTATCGTGAATAGACTATGTGGGCCAAATAAAAGACCATATTCTTTAATGCTGAAGCATACGGACGCAATAATATAATAAGTTTTACATAATATTTGTCCATGGACCATAGAAATTCAAATAGCGTATATTGACCCATATAATTAAAGGTCATGTCTGTGAATTGATAACTCTATGTGAAAGACGACGGATTCACGACAATTACAGAGGTTGGCCGAAATGTTAACTGATTTTAATCGTATTGTACAAACTTTTTGACAGGCGCAAACCAATCACCGATACGTACAAAAATAATGCGATACTAAAGATCGTTTCACCAAACAAGTCCCACGGTAAGATCAATATAACTGCCATGCCAACATCTTATCCTTAAATTAAATTAAAAGCCAAAATTCATTAACTCATGTGACTTCTTTCGTGAAACGAACTCTAGTCATCGTGGCTAGCCGTATTTTTGACACAGTACAGTCAATAGGGTAGTTTCCAGGGTCAAAATAATTAAATTCTATTTAGTCCGTATTTTAGGTTATAAAAAATATTGGACACGTATTTTTTCTTTTTTCGATTAAACAAAAAATAACAAAGATATAGCCCATTAAAGTTACGTGTGACGTCACTCCGTGCTAAAAAATGCAGCACGGTCTGACGTCACACGTAACATTAATGGGCTTATATCTTTGTAATTTTTGGTCTAATTTACAAATAAAAAAATACGTGTCCCTTATTTTTGAATAATCTAAAAGACGGACTAATTACATTTTTTCGGGCAACTAGCCAATTTAGTTTCGTCCAATTTCCGCCGGGCAGACTACTAGGAAATGAACAGCACAATGTATGGATGAGGATTTCAATTTATTTTTTCAACACTGACATAGCAATGGTCTGCTGGCCACAGTCGAGTGTTATTGTTACGATAAATGAGACCATTGTTCGCTGAAGGGTTACCGGGAGGGTTAGAGAGGTGTCATCCGACAACTATTGTGTGCCACGCAAAGGATTTAATAACACCCCGCACTATTGTTATTAAAAGTTATGAAAGAAATAGTAGCCGCTGTCAAGAGATAGCGATAGGCGGGCAATTTAATTGTACTTTATTTGATCAGTTGCGTTATATCTAATCTCTTTAAACGAGCAATTCTTGTATATATATTTATATATAATCAGGATCTCGGAAACGGCTCCAACGATTTTCACGAAATTTTGTAGGCAGCTGCTTTCGTGGGCGTTTAATTGATCTAACTAGGTAACATTTTTAGGAAACGTTGTTTTATCCGTGTTTTAAGCCAATTGAAATTTGCTAAGATAACATACAGCTATCTGCAAGGTTGGGATAGTTCTGACGGGAAAACGGGCGAAACGTTTCGGGCCGATTTCAAGAGACCCGGTTCGAGTCATGATGTCTTTTTTCCAAGTTCTTTTTTTGCTGAAAAAGGATTATTTTAATTTTATATTACATATTTTATATTACAAAAAAAGTACCGGTCACCCAGGTACTCATTGTTTAACTCGAAAAGAAGACTTAAACAATTAAGTGATTTGTCAGAATCGTGGCAGGTGGCAGTCTCTGGTCTCTGCCTACCCCCCTAGGATACAGGCGTGAGCTTATGTAGGTATGTACGTGAACAATTAAAAACCATTGAAATGGTGAATCGATCGGCCCACCAAAAAATCTACAGGTTAATTGTTAAGCAGTTTTTTACGACTTCGTGTTAATAATTATTTTTTTTAAGAAAAATTGAACACGATACTGCTAAATCAACAATGCAGCAGAATGACAATGACATCGACACAGTACAGCCATTTGCTCTGGTCAGTGACTCCCAGTGGGAATCGAAGCCACGACACTTGTCTTGGTATTTAAGCGTGTTACCGCTAGACCAATGGGACAGCCAATAAAATTGTAAGATATTTTGTAATCTTTCATCATGTATGAGTTTCTCAGAAAGTGCAGAGTTTATTTTGTAAACCACTTTTGTGCTGGGAACTTAAAGGTAGGAACTCTGGAAACAATTTCAGTCTAACAAAGCGCAGTTCATTTGTTTTTCATTTTCTCGAACAAACAGAGGTGCAATTTCACCTTTCCTGTGAGTATCATAACACAACATCATAGCAAAACATTACAAGCCTTATTAAAGCCATCTTGACTGCTACCTATAGTCTTACTCAGCGTAATTGGTTTAAACTGCCCTTGATTTCGCTGTGCCAACACTTTCTCAATTGGTTTATCATCATCATCAGCCCACCTCTGATGATGATTGGTTTATGATTATATTTAAATTGATTTACATTACTTTTTAAGATTTATTTGTACGGTTGACTGCATATGAACCTTTACTTGCGAGCATCTAAAATCTAAAGGTCAAGCTGTTGTCGACTGTAGTTGAAATGTAGAGTCAGTTCATGTTTATCGTTTTACTGGTCAGAGCGTTATTAATGCAAATGGATTAGAATCTCTTTTTGGCATTTTGGCTGGTGAAACATAGAATACGTTTTGGTATAATAAATAATTAATAATATCTTATTTAAATAATAATGATCTTATTTACGAAAAAAAAAACACAATTCCTTAAAAAACTCCATTAAGGTCGATTAAAACAGTCTGTAGTAGAGATTTCACAAGAAAAAACCATAGTCACAGATTAAATAAACTGCCACTGAGGAGGGCTTTAGAGAAATCGCGTTTTTATAGATAAGGCTGTAAGTATTTTAGTAGTCCATCGTCATCATTATCATCCCAGTCTGTCCACACGGAGGAGCACGGGTCTCTTCCCCGAGGAAGGTAAAGGCCATACTCCACCACGGGGGCCTAGTCCGAATTGGTGGAGGCTTGTAAGACTAATGACTGGTCAGAAGTTTTCAAGCCCTAAGACCTCTGACTTGGGTTAACGACTGCCATCTATTGACGACAGACGGCACCTACTGTTTAACGTGCCTTGCGACGCACGGAACAGATCGGAAAAATGCCGCTAGCGTTTTAGTCGTGGAACGGTGACCCATCCATGCACTGTACGCGCCCTATGTTGCTTAAACTTCGTGATGGTTTAAAATCACTCAAGCGACCGGGACTACGAGCAATTTGCTCCGTTGATATTTTATACTAAGTACAAAATAACAACCTCACCTATAGTACGTTACAATAATCTGTATTCCTTTTCTGTATGATTGTCGGCATCGATTCACCGTCAGGCACAGGGCCCGAAACACAACGGGCATTGTAATTGTAACACAGTCTATTTACCTTCCAAGCCGGGAAAGTAGCGCCGAGAGTAAACTTGAAACAAACTATTATCGATGCCGCAATGATACATACTAACGAAGTAGAGGAATGTTGACCCATCTAACGACAGGTTAGATCCCAGAGTGAAAACGCAAAGCTTGTCGCACTTGGTTTTAAACGAAGTTTGAAACAAAGTTTTAGGCGAAACCGGCGCTGAGCAAGTGCACAACGAGAGCTTTATATACTAATGTCTAGTCGAACTGTAAGTCTCATAGGATTGGATTGTTACAAAATAACAATTAAGATGTATAATAATACGATGTCGGCGTGTGTGGATTCTAAAAGTGTGGAACCCACATATGTAGGTACATTAAAATCGTACTCATAAACATACGTTTATTTATGTGATAGAGAGTCCCCGACACAGCACTTTTATTGTAAGAGTTTCTTGTCAGATTTTTCGAAATATCAGGGCTTTTCATTTTTCTCTACCTATGTAGCGGCTCTCAGTAAATCATTGTCCTACATAGAAGTGTATACTATGTCCATTCTTTTTAACACATTTTATCCTAAACAATTATCTATTATTTTCTGCTTTGATAGACTAATGTCTATCTTCCAAATTACATCGTCGTTTACAAACTCAAACTAGTTTCTAAAATCACAAACTCTAACCGAGGTGTTTCGAGTGACAAACTTTAACCGGCATGTCTCAATAATTGTGTGTTTTACAAATAGCCTAGATGTCAAACTCTAACAGACATGTTTTCAGGAATGGTGCATTTTACATTTCAGAAATAACCGAGTTATTCTCTAGTTCAAATAATCTAAAAGTTGAGTCATAGGGTATTATAGGCCTGGGCCCAGTAAAAGACTAACGTCCTAATGGGTCCTTATTATCGTACCGATGCATACAATTACAGAGCGGATAATGTGATTGAAAATATGTTCCGAGTAATTAACTTTCACTATGTTATTATGTGACTCAGTCAAAAAGATGAGTTATACCTACAGGTAGTTTAACATGAGATAGGTATATCGACCAATGTACAGTCGACAGCACAACATGCTATACACCCATGCACTCTGCCCCGTTGCATTATGGGCGACTTTGCAACTCAAATGTGAATGATGACGTGCTGTCGACTGTACTACAGTACACAAAAGTTTACACCCGCGCACTTTACTCGGTTATGGTACGAGTGAGTTTGTTACCAAAATGTAAGTAAAAGTTTTTTGCTGTCGACTCTACAGCGATACTTTGATATACCTACGTAAATATGCACGTAGGCATATAATATTCTAAGCAACATAGGGCGCATTCAGTGCATGAATGGGTGACCGTTCTATGACTAGCGCTAGTGGAACTTTTCCGAGCGGTTCCGTGGTTTGCAGGGCACTTTAAGCAGTTGGTGCCGGCTCCCGTCGATAGATGGCAGTCGTTAAGCCAAGTCAGAGGCCTTAGACTTGAAAACTTCTGATAGTAAGACCAGCTACTAGTCTTACAAGCCTTCACGAATCAGGGCTTGGCCCCCGTGGTGGAGTATGGCCTATACCTTCTTCAGGGAAGAGACGGAGCAACCGTTGATATTTTATACTAAGTACAAAATAACAACCTCACCTATAGTACGTTACATACATACATACATACATACATAAGCTCACGCCTGTATCCCAGAGGGGTAGGCAGAGACCAGGGACTGCCACCTGCCACGATCCTGACAAACCACTTTCGCTTCATCGACATTCATTAGTCGTTGCATGCACGCACGCCGGTTTTGGGTACTTTTTATCTTGCCCTTTGCTAATACATCCCCTATTTGGTCGAAGTATGTTCGCCTGGGGCGTCCCTTACCGGCCCTTCCACTCACATTCGCTCGATATATTTGCTTCGTCAGTCTTTCTTCCTTCATCCTCTCCACATGTCCGAACCAACGCAACATTCCTTTCTCAATTCTAGTCACTACATCCTCTTTCAGTCCACAACGTTCTCTGATCACACTATTGCGTATTCTGTCATTCAAAGTAACACCACACATATTTCTCAAAGCCCTCATTTCTACTGCATTAATCCTACTTTCATGATTCTTCTGCCACACCCAAGTCTCGCTACCATACATCAGTGTTGGGACCAGCACACCATTATGGATAGCCAATCTTGCCCTTTTGGAGATATTCTGGCTACTCACGAAGGAGTGCAAGGCACCATTTACACAATTTCCCGCTTTTACTCTCCTTTCTATATCACCTTCACACTTACCATCCCTTGTAAACAGGCTCCCCAAATAGACAAATTCTTTCACCTGTTCCACCCTTTCATCTCTAATCATTATCTTGCACTCAGTCATGTCATCATCTTTTTCGAAGACCATTACTTTCGTCTTACTCACATTAATGTTCATTCCTTTCC
This sequence comes from Yponomeuta plumbellus, assembly GCA_947310845.1. Lineage (NCBI taxonomy): Eukaryota > Metazoa > Arthropoda > Insecta > Lepidoptera > Yponomeutidae > Yponomeuta > Yponomeuta plumbellus. The sequence goes on from OX371193.1 coordinate 11,156,544, forward strand.
TTCTAAATGCCTCATCCATTACTGTTACTTGTGTCTGCAGTTCTTCCACTGACGATGCGAACAAAACCTGATCATCGGCGTATGTACAACAAACATTTAACAAGTAACTCACCCATCCTCATCCCACAGTTATTCTCTCTCAAATCAGTCAGGCAGCTGTCCATGAATAAGTTGAACAACCACGGGGACGCGACACATCCCTGTCTAACACCCTTGCGGATGCAAAACCAGTCAGTGTACGCCCCATTAATTCTTACGCAAGCACTGGAGTCTCTATACAGAGACTTCAAGGCTCGCAGCAAGACGTTGTCCACCCCATACTCGGACAGTACTGACCACAGGTCATTCCTCACCACTCTATCATAAGCCTTCTCCAAGTCGACGAACGCACAGAAAACCCTTTGACTTTTGGCCAAGTCTTTCCACCATCCGTCTCAAAGAGAAGATTTGATCCACGCATCCCATTCCCTTTCTAAAACCCGCTTGAACATCCCATATCTTTTCTTCAGTCACATCCAGAACTCTTTCAATCAAAATCTTTGCATACAGTTTGCCGACAATGCTGAGAAGGCTGATACCGCGGTAGTTTTTGCACTCCTGCTGGGACCCTTTGCCTTTATAGAGCGGCACTATGACGGCCGTGCCCCAGTCCCTAGGTACTGTGCCACTTTTCCAGCACTTATTGAAGAGCAGGTATAACTTGCTAGCTACGATGCCTTCACCAGCCCTCAGCATTTCTAACGACACCCTATCATATCCCGCAGCCTTACCTAATTTCATGCTTTTCATTGCCTCAACAATCTCTTCCATACTTATAACGCTATCATCCCCCCCAGGTTCCGTCTCACTGACGGGATTACCATCAATGGGCAGCTCCTCTCTTTCAAACAGACTTTGAAAATATCTTTTCCAACGTTCCATAACTTTCGATTCCTCTTTCAGAACGGAGCCATCCTCATCCCTAACAATATTCAACTTAGATTGCTCTGATCTACCTCGGGCCACTTTCACCGCTTTCCAAAACAGTTTTATATTAGCCTTGAAGTTTCGAGAGAATCTCCTATCATACTTTTCTTTCTCTTCCTCCTTTTTTCTCTCCACTACATCCTTCACCTTCCTTTTCATCACATTATACTTCTCTTTCAATTTTACCACATCTTCATCTTCACTACAAATTCCTTGCATTCTTTTGCTGGACTTGATAGCTAGTAAGTCCAACCATGCCTTTTTCTTTTCATTCACTACTTCTTTAACACTTTCATCCCACCAAGTAGCTTCCGCTTTTCTTCCATTCAGTCTCTTTCTGACTCCACATACTTCGGCAGCAGTCTCCACTATATTAGTTTTTAACTGAGTCCATAACTCTTCCACTCCACCAACATACTCTTCATTTACATGAATGAGTTTGTCCTTGAGTTTCCTCTTAAACTCTCCACTCACATCTTCATCTTGCAGTCTATTGACTTTTATTCGCTCTAGAGCTGTTGTAGAGACCCTCACCTGATGGCGCCAACGCTTGAACAGACCTCTTACCCGGCTAATCACCAGGAAGTGGTCCGTCCCGACATTACTTCCTCGGTACACTCTTGTGTCTACAACTTTACTCCTTAGTCTTTCATCCACTACCACAAAATCAATCATAGACCTGTCATTCTGACTCTGGCATGTGTACATGTGGATCTTCTTGTGACTAAACATAGTGTTAGTCACTCGAAGATTCCACTCCAAGCATACATCCAGCAAACTCACCCCATTTTCATTCACTCTCCTGTCACCAAAGCACCCTAATACTCTCTCATACCCATCACGCTTTACCCCTACCCATCCATTTAAATCTCCTAATAATACCACCCTTTCATTTCCTTCACACTTGAGCAGACAATCTCTTACTTGCTGCCAGAACTCCTCTCGGTCGCTTTGAGGTTTTGACATATCTGGAGCAAATACGCCCAGAACGAATATTTTCGTCAAGCCTACTTTAAAACGAGCCCAGAGAAGTCTGGGATTTACACATTCATGCGCAATCAAGCATTCGGCCATTCGCCCGGAAAGGATAAGTCCTACTCCTTGACAGCCTCGTTGCGCTTCTGGTACACCTGACCACAAAGCTGTCAATCCACCATAAGTGCTTGTACCGCTTCCTTTCCGCTTTGTCTCATTCACACATAACACATCTAATCCTTTTTCTTTAATCATATCGTACACTTCATCCAATTTCTGTTCCATTCTTCCACAAACATTCAACGTAGCAAAGCGGGTGTCCAAAGTCCGCTTTCCGCCCCCTCGTGAGATCTGGCGTGAGGCGCGGCGACCAACCTCGCCACCTTCGATAAGCTTATTTACAAAACAACTCATCTTGTTCCCACGAGTAGCTAGGGAAAGGTTGTCCATCCCGGCAGAGCCCCGCATACCGAGACAAGGCTTTTAGTGCCTGGAGAGCGCCTAACTCCAGGACAAACGCTTACGACTAGGCTCGCCCCTAGCCACGCATCCATCGGCACGTTGACCTTAGATTGACATTAGGAAGATGGACTAGGGATCAAGGAGAGGGAAGGTGAAGGGAGTGTTGATGAGGAGCAGGTTTGGAAAGGAATAGGGTACTAAAAGGACATCAATTACTACAAAAAGGATAAGTGTGGGCGTAGTAATAGAGGCTCGAGGAGGCCGGGGTCGCAAACCCGAATAGCCATGGCACAATGACCGGATAAGTAACTGTGATGACCACCCTCTGGCCCATCCTATTTAAATAATAATGATCTTATTTACGAAAAAAAAACACAATTCCTTAAAACACTCCATTAAGGTCGATTAAAAAAGTCTGTAGTAGAAATATCACAAGAAAAAACCATAGTCACAGATTAAATAAACTGCCACTGAGGAGGGCTTTAGAGAAATCGCGTTTTTATAGATAAGGCCGTAAGTATTTTAGTACTTCATCGTCATCATTATCATCCCAGTCTGTCCACACGGAGGAGCACGGGTCTCTTCCCCGAGGAAGGTAAAGGCCATACTCCACCACGGGGGCCTAGTCCGAATTGGTGGAGGCTTGTAAGACTAATGACTGGTCAGAAGTTTTCAAGCCCTAAGACCTCTGACTTGGGTTAACGACTGCCATCTATTGACGACAGACGGCACCTACTGTTTAACGTGCCTTGCGACGCACGGAACAGATCGGAAAAATGCCACTAGCGTTTTAGTCGTGGAACGGTGACCCATCCATGCACTGTACGCGCCCTATATTGCTTAAACTTCGTGATGGTTTAAAATCACTCAAGCGACCGGGACTACGAGCAATTTGCTCCGTTGATATTTTATACTAAGTACAAAATAACAACCTCACCTATAGTACGTTACAATAATCTGTATTCCTTTTTTGTATGATTGTCGGCATCGATTCACCGTCAGGCACAGGGCCCGAAACACAACGGGCATTGTAATTGTAACACAGTCTATTTACCTTCCAAGCCGGGATAGTAGCGCCGAGAGTAAACTTGAAACAAACTATTATCGATGCCGCAATGATACATACTAACGAAGTAGAGGAATGTTGACCCATCTAACGACAGGTTAGATCCCAGAGTGAAAACGCAAAGCTTGTCGCACTTGGTTTTAAACGAAGTTTGAAACAAAGTTTTAGGCGAAACCGGCGCTGAGCAAGTGCACAACGAGAGCTTTATATACTAATGTCTAGTCGAACTGTAAGTCTCATAGGATTGGATTGTTACAAAATAACAATTAAGATGTATAATAATACGATGTCGGCGTGTGTGGATTCTAAAAGTGTGGAACCCACATATGTAGGTACATTAAAATCGTACTCATAAACATACGTTTATTTATGTGATAGAGAGTCCCCGACACAGCACTTTTATTGTAAGAGTTTCTTGTCAGATTTTTCGAAATATCAGGGCTTTTCATTTTTCTCTACCTATGTAGCGGCTCTTAGTAAATCATTGTCCTGCATAGAAGTGTATACTATGTCCATTCTTTTTAACACATTTTATCCTAAACAATTATCTATTATTTTCTGCTTTGATAGACTAATATCTATCTTCCAAATTACATCGTCGTTTACAAACTCAAACTAGTTTCTAAAATCACAAACTCTAACCGAGGTGTTTCGAGTGACAAACTTTAACCGGCATGTCTCAATAATTGTGTGTTTTACAAATGGCCTAGATGTCAAACTCTAACAGACATGTTTTCAGGAATGGTGCATTTTACATTTTAGAAATAACCGAGTTATTCTCTAGTTCAAATAATCTAAAAGTTGAGTCATAGGGTATTATAGGCCTGGGCCCAGTAAAAGACTAACGTCCTAATGGGTCCTTATTATCGTACCGATGCATACAATTACAGAGCGGATAATGTGATTGAAAATATGTTCCGAGTAATTAACTTTCACTATGTTATTATGTGACTCAGTCAAAAAGATGAGTTATACCTACAGGTAGTTTAACATGAGATAGGTATATCGACCAATGTACAGTCGACAGCACAACATGCTATACACCCATGCACTCTGCCCCGTTGCATTATGGGCGACTTTGCAACTCAAATGTGAATGATGACGTGCTGTCGACTGTACTACAGTACACAAAAGTTTACACCCGCGCACTTTACTCGGTTATGGTACGAGTGAGTTTGTTACCAAAATGTAAGTAAAAGTTTTTTGCTGTCGACTCTACAGCGATACTTTGATATACCTACGTAAATATGCACGTAGGCATATAATATTCTAAGCAACATAGGGCGCATTCAGTGCATGAATGGGTGACCGTTCTATGACTAGCGCTAGTGGAACTTTTCCGAGCGGTTCCGTGGTTTGCAGGGCACTTTAAGCAGTTGGTGCCGGCTCCCGTCGATAGATGGCAGTCGTTAAGCCAAGTCAGAGGCCTTAGACTTGAAAACTTCTGATAGTAAGACCAGCTACTAGTCTTACAAGCCTTCACGAATCAGGGCTTGGCCCCCGTGGTGGAGTATGGCCTATACTTTCTTCAGGGAAGAGACCTGTGCGCTTCGGTGGGGCGTAATGGGTTGATGATGAAGTGATATCAGATCAGATACAATTAACGGTCTTATCCCGGAGGAGTAGCTAGAGACTAGGGTTTGCTAATAATTGTGTAGACACAGATACACCAGACAAAGGTTTAATACTACTTACTTACTTTGTTCTTTGGTACTTTGTAGGTTTCTGCACCAAATACTTTTGAACTGAATAAATATTTTTGTAAATAAAGTAGTAAAACTTGGAAATCACGAAAAGACATCAGTTGTTATCAGACACCATACTAGAGTTAACATAATATCGTCGGTCGGAATCATTACCGGAACATTTCCAAATATACGATTTTTGAGTTAAGTATGCAGATTGGTGGAAATTTTAAAGATATTTCCGAATCACTAAAGGTACAGATCAAATGTTTTTTTACCGTCACAAAAATACTAATTCCAGTAGGTAGAGAAACAATTATTTGACTGTGACATTGACAATTTTTGTAATCTTTAAACGTCAATTACTCAAAACAGAATATTTTGAAATATACCATTAATGATTCCGACCGACGATATGCGGTATTAAATTTTTTGGGCCAAAGCTGATATTATTCTTGCGATTACGAGTTTTGTATTGACAGGTAGGGTGTGTAGGGGTTTCACCCTGTACACGAGACCATTACATATTTTTCTGGCAACAAAATTGTATAGAACGGACTACTGTCGACTGTACGTGTTTTAATAAAATACCATGTCGAATGATGAATGCAATCAGTTCTATTCAACTCGAAAGGATCGTTATCTAAGTAGCTAAGATGGAAATAAATGTTTTATCTATCTATCTATCTATCTAACCGTCCACTAAACGAGGTTAAGTTAGCGATCCGCCAGTTTAACCTTCATCTTTTGTCACTTACGCCCACAATTTCATTATATTGAATTATTGCACGCGAAACATTTAACAGAGCATTACATAAGAAACAACGTTTGCAGTCACTGTCGACAGCGCATCATCCTATACACCCATGCACTCTACTTCGTTGCATTAGGGGCGACTTTGCAACTAAATGTGAAGGTTGACGTGCTGTCGACAACAAAGACGAGCTTATCTCTGTAAGATATAATATAGACCTTGGAGAGTCGAAGAAATCATAAAAACGGGTCCATAAACTTCAATTTTTTTTTATGATAAATTGCTATAAAAAAAACTTCAGTCTTTGCATCTACGTAATGATAATTATGATCTACAGCGTCTAGTGGTATATTCACTAACACTAGATGGGTGAAGAGACCACTCGGATACTGCAGTGCAGTGGGCATATACTTCCACAAGGATCTCTTATAGTTTCGCCATGTCCGTACGTGTGTCTCTTTGTCTGTCTGTCTGTCCGTGGCTTTGCACAGACAAGTACTAGAACGCTGAAATTTGGCATAAATAAATATATAATAAATTAATATTAATCGAGCCAACGAAATGCTACGATAAAATCCCAAAAAAAACCTTTATTTTAGGTTCCCCCCCCCCCCCCATACACCGTCATAAGCATGCTTTTTTTGGTTCCGTAGGTGGTATAGTTTTATCGTTGGACTGGTATTTAAGAAATATTTTAAGTTTAGAAAACCATTTTTTTATTTAGGAATCCGTTTGAAAAATATTAAGCTTCAAAGAGCAAATTTTTATTAGAGTAGTGAAGTAGAGAGTCTAGTATTAGGAGCAGGAGACGCCAGCTTAAAATTCCATTGAAAATGGCTTTGATGAATTTGTTAGTTCTGGTAAGCAAGCAAGTAAAAATCCCCTTTCTTCAGAACCCTATACTGCGCAAGACCAGACACGCACTTGGCCGGTGTTTCTAATGAAACTACCAATCGTGGAACTAGCGCATATCATTCCACTGGTTAGCTCACAGTATCCTTAAAAAATAAACTGAAACTATTACGACACCAAAATCAAATTACATTCGAAACACCACTGAAATATTTCGATATCTGCGGTACCACGCTTATTCTAGAATTAACGAAGCGTTCATTCTATTAAATGCTTGACATTTTATAGAAACTGAACTAACAGCGGGCGCAATGCTGCAAAAAGCATGTCCTCTAAAACCCCAGTAGGCTGCTACGGCCAAGGAATTCATCGATACATTTGCAGTCAAGTCCAATCGCGCAGAAAGTCGTTTTTACCTATCACCAACAGTTATTCGACCCTAAAGCACGAGTTCGCAGAACGTGCTTGGCGTACTTGTAGTAATTTGATAAAACAGAAAATGAACTTCTGTTGTGAGATTTTTGACACTGCGCTGCAAGGGTGCCAGACTATTCTAGCCAAAGTGTAATTTATTGGGACATCTTCTGAAGGGATCCTATCGTATCCGATCACGAAATAGCTGCAAAAGATATAATTTAATCCAGTAGGATGATATGGAACTGCTTAGAACTATTTGGTTACGCAGTAGCTCTGCACGGGGGTTAGGGACATAAAATCGGCCAAATTTTTTTTTTATGTAGCCTGTTTTGTGTCCCACTGCTGGGAAATATTTATTTTAATTTTAATTATTTATTTATTTTTAAAGTAAAAAATGTAACTCAACATTCTATGAATATTTCAAGCGTTTACGTGTTGCCGTTATCATAATCGAGCAAAAAAATCACGTTTGTTCTATGGGAGCCCCCTTGAATATTTATTATATTCTGTTTTTAGTATTGTTGTTATAACGGCAACAGAAATACGTAATTTTTAACTATCTATTTATCACGGTTCATGAGATACATCCTGGTGGCAGACGGACGGACGGACAGCGGAGACTCAGTAATGGGATTCGTTTTACCCTTTGGGTACGGAACCCTAAAAAATTATCAACGATTTGTTTCAAACATGAAATTAAACAGAGCCAAAACGTAATTTCAAGTTCGATCTACTTTCCTCGGTTGTCATGATGTTGTACGGTTCTTTGGGTTAGGGTTAATTTTACACAATGGATTTTTAATCATCAAGTCACACAAAAATAGCGTTCATCATCATCATCATCAACCCAGTATGTCCCCACCAAAGGGCACGGGTCTCTTCCCTGAGTAAGGTATAGGCCATACTCGACCACGGGGGCAAAAAAAAATAGCGTTAAGCATTCTAAATTGTATTTTAAAAAGTTTGTCTTAGTTCGCCTTAAATTGCCGCAGTTTTATATATCTACTCACTTGCACGATTATGTTAATGAAATTCAGAAATGGAAATATCGCAAAAACATCTTGACAGTTTTAGAACTTAATTTAGTATTTGCAACCTATCGGTGTCAGGCCAAGCCTCTCCACTTATATCTAATCGATTAGTTCAAGATAAGATATTGCGCAGACGTAACATCAGCTTTGTTGGACAATACAATTTGTTAGTAAAAATATTAGTAAAAACAGCCGCTGATCTCTAGTTAAATAAAAAACTGCTTTAACATCACTGCTATAAGTCTCAGTTCGCTCGTTTACATAATTTTAATTAATTGCATCTACCAATACATCTTGAATATTAAATCGTAATTGAGGCAAGGTATATTCTTTAAGGTCACCTTAAATGTCAGGAAATGTATGATCATCAATAAAGATGTGTAAGGAACCTGTTTCGTCAGTGGGGCATGCGTGTCATTGCAGAGACATACCGATTCTCTAATAAATATACAACACATATTATGACTATTTATATTATTGCAATTGGAATAGACGCTAGTCTCCCAAGCTGTCTGAAACTTCAAGGTGAGGTAGGTAAAACACGAGCCGAAGCCTTCTCCTCACGGCGGCGTCATCAATGACATTGTAACGTAAATGTTTCTGGGTTAAATAAACGTATGTCACTATTTAACATCTTTGCTAAATTAAGCGTTAGGCATACATTAAGCAATATTTGAGCAGCAGCACGGATATAAATAAATACATTTACGACGTATCCTCGGCTTTTTAGTTTGAATAGTTCATCCTCATCTTAGAATTGCCTACTTGGAGATTTGATCAAACTAGGTACTCATCTTATGAATTGAATTGTCCATACTTTGAATATAATTAAATTCATCGTTTTGGTAAGCTAATCTTTAGTCAGTGGGTTCAACATCGTAAAGCCGTGGAATTCACCGTCAATACATAGAAACATTATAAATCTTCCCGTATCCACGTTAATGATATAACGGAGTCAGCCAAGTGGCCACATGACAGTAGGGCCTATAGAAACCATGTCGCAATCGAATCGGGAAAACCGGATATTGTAAAGAGACACTTAATAACAGCCGCCATAAAATTCATAAGTTGCTAAGCAGACGCTCTAAGACAGCTATTAATCCGGATATTTCGAAGAATCTGTAATTTATAAGGTGACTTCATGTCTATAACGGATAGTTGGACACGGTTGATCCCGTGGAATGCGCTGGCCTCTGATGCAACTGTGCACCTGCGCGCGCGCACCCTACTTCTTTGTGGCAATTAATCACACGTCAAACATTCTGAGCGTTTAACAGACAAGCAAGTGTGAGATGATTGTAGGAATAAGATTTCTATAGGCTCCTTTGATAACTGTATGGCTCAAGAAACGCTGATTAATAAACTCTCTATATACAAAAGAATGTTTGATTAAAATCATATCACGGTTCGCTCTGCCGCTGTGTCCGCACTTGTTAATACGACTACTCCGCTATTACTGGCCACGCTGTATAAAATACCAATTTATTATGTTTAGAGCAATTGTTTGATCGCAGGAAACTGTTTTCGCTATTATTAACGCGGACCCATTAAATTCTAGAGCGCTAGCACAATGCAAACAAAAACATTACTATAGCGGGGCCGCCGGCCGGCCGCCGCACACAGGGGTATTTGGAACGAAAAGTCGATTAAAATTATTTTAACGTTAGAATCTTTTTATTTTGATTTCATTTAATGTAATTACAATAAAAAAGTGACATACGATGTTAACATTTACAGAATCTTACTCAATGTCTACTAGCGGCTCGTCCTGACTTCACTCGGGTGGACAATTATTTATAACAGAAGAAAACAAAAAAAAGTTCAAAGTTGAGAGTTTTTACTTTAACTCGCATAGCTTGCTCGTGCACTATCCACTGGACTACCAGACATTTGATAGAAATTGCGAATTTAAGGTTGCCCTTCGATCTTTATCGTTCTGGTACCGTGGATTACATTTTCTAAGTTTTGGCTAGGATCCCTATTTTTTATTGGATCAAATATTTGTTACTCAGGGACAATTAAACTTTCTAATAGTGAAAGAGTTATGAAATCGGTCCAGTAGTTTTTTAGTTTGAGAATCTTTTCTCTTTATTATATTAGTGCAGATAAAAATAATCTTATAATCTTGTAAAAACTAGTCTGAAGATGCCTCCCATTTTTCTTCGTCTGAAGCTTCTTCAGAGTCACCGGATGGTATATTCTCTTCGGAAGGAATATTCGCTTCGCACGGGACCAGCATTTGAATAATTTCTGGCCTAAACGGTTTTGATTTTTTAGAGGGTTTCCGTCTAATACTGCTTAAATATGGATCTGATGTCAATAAAAGCTTGTTAATGACATGTATATTGCATTGTTTTACGACGTTTTCCACAATCGGTTAATTCCTAAAATGTTCCATCGGACGACCAACACCCGATGTATTTTAATCGGAATTTCAAAAGTGCGTTGTAGGTAACCAATCATGGTGTTGTTGTTAGAAAACTTTTTCTGTTCGTTTGGAAGAAAGCCATTTTGATTTTATTTCTGACTTGAGACGCGAAAAATTTTGCATAAATGTTCGCGATTGGTCGGCTGGGAAGGTCTCTCAATTTATAATGTTCCTTTCAACTGCATCCAACTTCTTCGGTAAATCCCTTTCATCGCACTCTTTTGTCATTCGATAGACACCTTCCCGAGTCATAACGTTGAAACCAGAGGAACCTGTAACAAGGCAAATGTTAAATTAATAAATGTAACAGCAGAAATAACTTTGTTTTGCTAAACTGATATCAAATAAAAACTGCTATATTTATGTTTTTGGCACTTTTTGGCAGTAGATTTTTGTGCATGGGGAAATATAATGAATCAAGCAAATAAAACAAAAAAAAAGTAATACCGGGAAAGCCCCGGAAACATAACTAATTGGCTCTTCAACATACAAGAAATTAAAATGAACGTACAAAAATAATTCAGTTTGTAAAAATAGCTAGATAATAATAATGGCACGGAATAATTTCAAAATAAGAATATAGTTTCACTTCTACATATGTACCTGCGTCTCCAAGATCTGTAATGATAGTTGTCACAATTCACTTCAACAGACTTAAAACACGTATGCTTCAGCAGAGTAATTTTCTTCATTTTTCTGGATAGCAGTACGTGCGATTAGCAATGGTCTTAAAAGACGACTGAATACGCATCAGCGAGTAAGGCTAAAGGAATTAAGATGGCGGACTATTGTTCGTTAGACCCTTACGGTACTCCAGGTAATGGCGGCTACCTGAAATACGATAATTTGAAATTTCGACTTTTAATCGACTTTTTAGGGTAAATACTCCTGTGTGCGCCGCGTCGTATGCAGAAATTGGCTTCGAATCCCAAGTTTAATACAATCACATTGTTGTTTTTTACTTTGTACTTTTGCCGAGATGTACTCTTTTTATCTTTAGTTAAAGCTCAGAATGAGAGTTAAAGTTTTTTAGTCTGGGCTGATTGATTTTGTTTTATCTACGCAAAAAATACAGGTGCCTTATTTTGTCAGCTTGACAAATTACATTTTCAGTCGTAAATTTTTACTTCAAAGATCATTTAATTTTTTCCTATTTACACAGAAGGTCTCAAGTGAGAAGGTCTTAAGTGTCGATAAATTATTCTAAAAGCTCTATCGCGCTGTTGGAATACTATATTTCTTATAATCCTACGTACCTATTCTATAATCAAATCAATGTTCTGTATATCTGTTAATACAGAAAGTCAAACGGAAGGTCAAAATCAAACGTTACTGTGAATGTCTTTCATTATTTTAAATCGATTACCCATATTACAAAATTTTCTCTTTATATGTACCAAATTTTATTGTCATTTTCATGTGATTTTCACATCAAAAGACCACAGCAACTGCAACAGAAATGTACGACGTTACCTATGACTTATCTATCCTATCTATGTCCATTGATTTAGCGGTGCGTGTACACTTGGCCGATCGCGGTAAGATTAACTGCAATGAGATCTAGTCTCTATAATTCGGCGCCCGGTCGGGTCCACCGGTCGCCGTACGGTTTCATTAAGTAAGTACCTACCTACTTTAGTTTCGCTGGCTGTGTGCTTAGGAATGTTAATTGAACTTGCCCATTGAGTTAATGTCCGGACCTTTAAGTATTTATTTTTCTCCACAGGTTAAATTACTCGGGTCGAACCTTTGTTACTTTCAAGGTTATAATGGTAACCTGTACCTCTGTGCCTTTAAAGGGTTAGCCAGTAGATCAGTACAGAAGAGATCGATCAGTACAGAAGAGATCGATACCCCATGTATTGCAACTCAACTGGGAGAGACTCTCTCCTATACCGATCTATATTATTTTAATATGTTTATCAGTTTTATCATCGTAAAGGATATATAAAACTACAATTCATAGTTGATTATTACTGTAAATATACATTGCGTAGCCGATTAATACAATCCCTCTTGTCATTATTAAACGTTAATGTCGCTTCCTGATCGTTGTTACTTAAACGATCATAAAGGTAAGCAACATAGGGCATTAATGCATGGATGGGTGACCGTCTATGACTAACGCTAGTAACATTTTTCCGCGCGGCTCAGTTTTTCGCAAGGCACGTTAAGCAGTTGTTGCCGGCTGCCGTCGATAGATGGCAGTCGTTAAGCCAAGTCAGAGGCCCTAGGGCGGCTTGAAAACTTCTGACACTAAGGCCAGCCGCTAGTCTTACAAGCCTTCACCAATTCGGACTTGGCCCCCGTGGTGGAGTATGGCCTATACCTTCCTCAGGGAAGACACCCGTGCCCCTCGGTGGGGACATAATAGGTTGATGATGATTATTAAACCATGAATTTTAGTTCTGTGAAATGAGGTGATGAATAGGGCGTACCTTTAACCAATAATAATGGATTTTCAAATACTAACAATGATAGAGAGTCATCGAAACGTTCCTTTTGATCTATGATTAATTTTCATGTTAACAAAACATCCAATAATAGCCAGATTTATCCAGCAGTCTGGCGATGACGTCATGCAGTTAAATGTCCGAGTAGATCAGCCAATAATAGCATTCGGTGTGGGTGAAGTAAGGCGAACAAAATTGGAACAATTTCGCGAACACACTGCTGTGCTGACTGTCGAGCCTTATTTTAGAATGGCAACTTGTGAACTGAATAATGCTACTCTATTAACTCACAAAGTACAACAGCAGCTTTCCTACTGCGAAAACCGGAGATAAAATTTTCGTATATTTCATTTCATATTGCTCCCAGTCATGAGCAATACAATAATAGTCCATTAATACAGGGTGTCCCAATACTCAACGTCAAGCCGCAACCGGGTGAAAAGGCTAGTCATACTGGTTATTAGACAAATAAAAAAATAAAGAAATTGCATTAAAAAAAATATAGGCTTTTAAAAATTTTTAAAAGTCCTGTGCCACAAATCTATTTCCAATTTTTTTTTTGTTTTGTAACTCTGAATAATGCTTCTTTAAGCTGTTAACAAAATTTCAAAACCAGCTCCAGCTTGGAAGAAAAGGAGACTTTAAAAATAACTTAAAAAATTGCCCTTTTTTTTGTTTTAATTTTAGTTTTCATTATGTTTGTGAAATTTCTTGAATAAATAATATAAAAAAAATTGTACTTAAAATTAAAAAATTGTTTTTTTTTATATTTTTCTGATAACCAGTATGACTTCCCTTTTCACCCGGTGCCGGCTTGACGTTGACTTTTGGGACACCCTGTATAATGTGTAACAAGATCCCCGTGTAGTTATATTGGAAAATGTGGGTAAAACAGGTAATTGCTTTATTGAAGTGATCACTGTAGAATAAAAATATAGTATTGAGAACCCAGCTATTCTGTCAGATAATAATAACGGGAGCTTTGTAGCAAAATCTTGTTGCCCATAAAGCTGGTAGAATTCGCTTAGTATAAAACTAAAACGGCTTTTTTTAAACTAGAAAGAAGAAAGAAAGAAAGAAAAATATATTTATTTGACGACACAATACTCAAAAACACAAAATCACGCAACATAATACAACAATCAGCAGAAAACACAAACGGGTGACGGTGGAAATACAAGTAGTTAACAGTTAACACAAAGACAAACTTACAGAAATCTGAATATCTAACAAAATGTCAGGAAGTTTTAAGTATTGAGTCCCCAAAATGGGCCCGACTCAGCATAATGTTGCAACCGAGAGATCAGTTGCAACGCTGATTTTCAGTCGGGTCCATACTGCGGTTAGTAATGTACGTGTATTTGATTTATTAATTTGCGCCTAATGTGAAACAGAAGGAAATACCATATTATATTTACTTAGATACCATAAGATGTGCAGTGGTAGTGAGAGTAAGAAATACGTATTATTATCGGATAAAAAGAATAAATAATAAGTAATATTAATACACAAATAAGATTATATTGAGAGTGTGCCCGGACAAACGAAGAACTAACTCCGAAGAACTAAGAACAAACTATTCGAAGCTTCTTTTATGACGTACAGAACGGGGGTTATTCACCAACTGGACACACATGACTGGACACACCTGTGTCGAGTTGGTTAAACTCAAATTAGTATCATTTATTCTTTCGTCATCTGGACACACAAAGATTTTTATGTGTGTCCAGATGGTGAAACCTATTTTAATCATTTTAATGTTTTCGTCAACTGGACAGTAGGATACCCTGTGACGTGGAAACCAGAAACAGAGACGTCACAACATCCAAGACCTGGGGTTTTTTCGTCCCCAGCCGGGATTTGAACCCGGGACCTCTCGCATGGTTGGCAGATACACTATCCGTTCCAACCACAAAACTAGATAGGGCTTAGTGATCGTCTTCCGTCCGAGGCGATGTAATTTTCTTGTTTATGCTGTCAACAATCGTGCCGCTAGTCGGAAACTTTATATTTTCTGTAACTCTGAGTGTGTGAATGAATTGATTCCCAGAAAAGATATCAATCGACATAAATGCTCACGCCACGCGACGCATTTTATTTGTTATCAGTAACAATTTCTTACAATAGGTTTAAGCGTAAATAAAACTTGAACTTGGTTTAGTCCGTTCGAATGCTTCATTTGACCACCAAATTAATCTTAAACCCCATTCGTAGCGTCGCGGACGGACGTTTTAACAATTTTTCTGGCGCACTGTGATATTATAATTTTTTTGTTCTAAAAGATTTTCTTGCCTGAACTAAGCCGCTTCGGCTTTGAAGACTGACAAGCTACAGTCAACATCAGGCCAACCTTCATATTTTTGTTGCAGACGTCCTTAACTTAACTGATTAGATTCCAAGTGTGTAAAGGTTGATGTTAACTGTGCCAAAGATTAAGGGCCAGTTTCTGAATTGAGAATTTCGTTAAGAATACTTAACTGTAGCGCTGTCTCGTCAAATTTCTCAGAAAAGAGAGTGACAAAACGTAAATCGGCCCTAAGTCTATCCTGTTAAGATTTTTTTTATTTTTATTAATCTTTCAGTCCACAGCACAAGCCATTATAAAAAACAGGTAATTAATGTAGGCCAAACATAGGTCACAATCAGGGTTGGATTTAGGTACTTTGAAAGGGAGAGCATTAAACTACCTACTAACTTCACAAGTAGTCCAAAGTTTGGTCCGTATGGGAACGAACTGGACCGCTTATAGACGTCTAGAGTAAACAGTGCGAGTGCCAAGAGCATGAAGTTTACACGAACGCAATTCGCGGAAAACTAACGAAACATTCACGAAGAGAAAATGGCATCTATTTCTACTCGATGCAATGTGCCTAATTTACGACCAAAGAATTTACTTTCATTGTTGAATCAAACAACAATCGAAAGACCCTCTGCTTTCCGGGGCGAGGTAAATTTAATGTTAAAATGAAGGTATGTCTTACATTGGAAAGTCCTACGCGGTCTTTGCTTAGATTGTGAAATAGACTGACAAAGAAAATACGGTTGAAAGAGCTATCCCTATAATTTTGAGCTAATCTATACAGGGTGGCATTTTCACTGGTACAATAAATCAACATACGTAATACTAAGTCTAAAATACAAATACCAACATTTTTTGTTACTACCCCGTTGGTACAAAAAAACAAAAATACCAATGTCTGAACTTATCCGCAAATCTTAAAGAAATATGGACTCATTACGCATGAGCACAACTAAACGCACGAATTGGCAACTGCGCGCGGCTTGCGGGAAGGAAAAGAAGCGGCGGCGGCGGCGCAGCCAGTAGGCATGACTTATGTATGACGTAGCAAAAAAAATCTTACTTGATTTCAACTCTTCCTTCATACTTGCACGGGCTTAGGACCGTCACCGGCGTGGAATGCTTGCACTGGTTGGTAATGGTATGAATTTCCACACCACGTACTGGCTAACGCCGAAGTGCGCCGTGCGTACCGCGTCGTTGGTGCTACTTCTGGGGACTTCCTCGAAGAACGCGAATATCTGTTCCTCGATCTCCACGGCCAAGGGAGGTCTCCCTCCTCGGCCTTGAGCGTGCGCTGGTGCAGTGAACTGTCCGTAGTCTAGCAAATGCTGCGTCACTCTCATGAATGTCCTGGTGTTGAGTATTTGAGGTTAAATAAAACCGGCATTTATCAGGCGGGGCAAACTTTCTTCAGCGTATACCCGCCGAGCTGCACTGTATTTTCCCCACTGAGAAAGTAACTACGAACCATTTCGTAATACTCGCGGTTTGTAAACATCGTGCGCGCGTAATTTTCGACTGCAGGAAGTGCGGAAACGGCGCACGTGCACTCACCTAGGTCAATGCGCGCGGACTGAATGAATGACCGGCCAAATCGTACGCCGGCAAGCCCGCCGCCCGCTCACTCACCCCACCCCGCCGCCCTCTGCCTCGCACCGCGATGACACCTTGTAATGGGTGTCCATGAGTTACAAATTGGATGAATGATAAATTAATGAAAATGAAAAAAAATATATGGTAATTTTATTCGATAAATGTAATCTATTATCGATACCAATGATATAGTAAAATTTATTGTACCGGTGAAAAAATCAGGCTGTATATTAGATAGAGAAGATAGATTTATTTATTTATGTCATGTGAAACAAATAACAGGGTATTACTTAAGAAATAAGAAGTACAAAAGCGTCCTTGTCTTTGTAAGAATATTCTTTCAGCAAACCTTGGAGAGTCAGAGAGGCGACGCAACGAAATACAGCGTGCACAAAATAAACTAGAAGTATTTTTAACAAAAATTAATTACATAACGGCAATAACCGAACAAAGTATCAGTCCTTCGTCAGTCTTTACCAGTATTTTGTAAAGTATCTGTCCTTACAATAGTAATAGTAGTAGTCTTTTCCTTCCCGCAAGCCGCGCGCAGTTGCCAGTTCGTGCGTTTAGTTGTGCTCGTGCGTAATGAGTCCATATTTCTTTAAGATTTGCGGATAAGTTCAGACATTGGTATTTTTGTTTTTTTGTACCAACGGGGTAGTAACAAAAAATGTTGGTATTTGTATTTTGGACTTAGTATTACGTATGTTGATTTATTGTACCGGTGAAAATATCACCCTGTATAAAATTCTCATGTCTCAACGGCTTCACCGATTTTCATGTAACTTTACACGTATATTCGGTTGGTTTGAGAATAGGTTGTTATCTATTTTTCATATGCCTATCTGGCAAAACAACGTTTGCCGGGCCAGCTAGTTTTATTGTATAAATGCATCGAAATTTTATTTTGTAGACTCTATAACTCAGCGGTCACGAACAAATGAAACTTTTCACTTCGCAGTAAAATAATCAAATACTGAAGGAACTGCGCCTCGCTCTGGGGAAAACTACAGAACAAACATAAATCACACGCCGTTTACAGTGTATTCCAATTTTTATGAAAATCCTTTCCAGTGAACTTCATTTCTTTTTACTGCTGATTGTTTCTTGAAGGCGCAGCTGTGTCCGAGGCCTCTATTGCTTTTGAGGTAGTTTCCTGGAAATAAATTAATTTCATGCAAAATATGCATTCCGGTAAGAAAAACGCTCTGAAAAGTTCCTTCTTGATCACCTGAAACTCGTTTGCAAAGTCGATTCCACGCGGCTTCAGATGTAAAACCGACATTAAACTTAATTACAACGAATAAAAGTCCGAAGAACTCTGACCAGGGACCGAGAAGTAATTACATTTCTACAAGCTTTGAATTTTAATCGTCTACTTTAAGGTGCACTCAAGTCCAGTATACACACACGTGTCCACATTCTCGAAGGAGCCTTTGCTTAAACTCAATTTTTACACGGGGAATTATTGACACAGTTCGATTTTAATTGGGTTGCTGTCGGTCCGGTAACCTCAGCTCGAATCCCTTCTAAATTCAATACAATCGTGACTGCCTTACTCAAGTTTGTCGTAAAAAAATATAAGTAGGTAATCGGTAATTTATTAGTGTTTTGTTCTATGTACCGCTTTGCAATCTAAAGTATTCATAACTTTTTATTGTTATTTAGTTGAAATGTATTCCTGTCTAGAATGGTGAAAAACGTGAAGCATTGCCTGCCCAGCATAATTTATCTGTCATTAACCTTATGAGGAAGACGCAGCGAGTGTGATTAGAAAGAGCTTCCTTTAAAGCGGCAGGTGCGAGTGACGTAGCCGCGCCGAGCTCTCCCATTGGTGGGGCCGGGACCAGTGCAGGGCGCTGATTTACTGTATCTCATGGCACCGCGCAGCTGCCTCGCCGCAGTCTCGTCTCTTATGGCATGCTGCCTAGAAGAAACGATTGTACAAAAAAGGAAGTCGTGAAACCAGAGCTCCTCGATCGTGTCTCTTAAAGGAAGTAACAACCGCGATTTCCGTTTTTATCGACACTTCATACATAATGCAGTCGGGATAAATCTCCGAGAGGGGCCATGCTGTGATAACAAGTTAGCTGCGTGCAGAAACGTCCGGTGAAACTTAGGGAGTCGCGACTCATTAATGCAAATAACCAACTTCGAAATCGCCTAAAATAGGGAGTAATATTTTCGTATAAATTCTCCAAGGAAAATGAGTGCCGGCTGCCGGCAGCGGTGTGGCGCGGTGGCGTGACAACGGACGTGGCAGGACGAGTGGCGTGGGGCTCCGCCTGGCACGGCCGCGGCCGGGAACCTCCGAGCACGCGATGTCTGTCGGCAGCCCGGGAAATTGGACAATACTACGACACACCCGAAACAAAACGCCGGAAGCTTGCATTATTACGTATACATGGCATTTTGATTGCAAAAAGCAAGAGGCATCGTTAGTTCTTTTTCTTCAGCATGGCAGTCGCCTTTATTAATATTGTTTACAATATTTAAGAGCGCCCCTACTAATAAGATTATAAAAATCTGTTGTCCGTGTAAATTTTTATTGTTAGGGGAAGTAAACAAAAATAATGTTGGGTTTTGCCTAAAACACATCTATCAGCTGGTTTGAAGCCCAATATAGGTAGAGGGAGAAAGGTTATTAAAAATCTGATTATTTATTTAAGCCACAGAATAGTGTCACGATGCACTCTGTTAACTTGAGATAAATAACTTGGAATTAATCAATTACAAGCTTATTGGCACCACTCCCTTGTGCTTGTGAACCTTGTCGAATCACTTGAATCTACAATTCTAAGTCGGTCTTATGACTATTAAATTCAGAAACCGGCCCATAGACTCATAAGTCTATGGGCCGGTTTTTGAATTGAGAATTTCTCTAAATAAATACTTGAGTAACATTCTGTCACGCTCTTTTGTGACTGACGGGACAGCGCTACGGGTAACTTCAGAAACCGGACCTATGAATGATCGCCACTAGGGTTGATGAGGATTTCTCTTCCTCTTCCTCAAAATGAAGAATTTCCTCATATTTTTGAGGTTCCTCATCCTCTTCCTCAAAATTGATTATAAAAAATCCTCTTCCTCTTCCTCATGAGGAATTCAAGAGGAAGGAGAGTTATAAGTTTTGTTGAAACGAAATGTGTTTGAAAGAGAGAGAGAAGTCTCGCCGTATTAAAAAGTTAAAGGAAGACAGAGATGGAAACACGTAGGTAAAGAAGTTCAATACTAGCGTAATCTACGTAATTATTTTGTTCTTCGTCTTTAGCATCCTCTTCCTCTTAGTCTGCCAGATTCCTCATCCTCATACTCTACTCAAAATCGACTTTAAAAAATTCCTCTTCCTCATCCTCTTCCTCATAACAAGTTCCTCAATAACCCTAATCGCCACGTATATCACCGAGTGCGGCCTTCTTCCCGCCATGCATCGGCTAGTGATAGCTACAATTAGTCTCATTCACCCACACTCCTATGATTAATGTTAATTGCGTCTTGATTTTCCTCAGGTCGGTGATTAAGGAATCGCGCATTACGTATCTCCGACAGCTATCATTACCAGCCACTCTACACTATGAGCCATTACTCCCGAACCCAGTATTTAATTGCGTAACAATGCGAAGCATGCTAAAACTGGATTACAGTGGCATCGTATTTAGACCATATTTGTGGGCCAAAAATATTTGTGCACCAACAATATTTATGGGCCAACGAATATTTCTGGGCCAACAAATATTTCTTGGCCCATTTGTGTGATGGCGAAACAAACGGTATTAAGGCTGTTGGCAACCCAACACTAATTTTTGCAATTAATATTGTAAACTAGTAACATTACTTCTTGCTCAATATCTGTAGCAACGTAAACATTGCTCTTGCTAATAAACTAAGTTTTTTTAAATTAAACTTAATATAATTATTATATTAAATTCTACGTGATAGCTCAAATATTCATAAATACTTAATACATTTTGAACTACTTTAACAAATTTTATGAAGCGATTTTGTAGCACGTGACTAAAATTACTTTCCGAAAGGTAACTATATACGCAAAATGGTAGAGACTTTTTTTTTATTTTATATTTTGTTGCAAGTTCTCCATTGACTGGCTTTTCAGTAAGCGACTACACACTAAAAGCTTTTTAATGGCAAAATAAATAAAATTCACTGTGTCGACTGCGAAAGGTAATTAAGTAGTACCTATAGTTATGTATTTGTTTGCAGAGTAGGTGTAACACCGGACCTTCTTCAAGCCACTAAAGTAGACATACGGAATCATTAAAACACGCCTTGAACAGGCATAAAAAATTGGCCTTCAATTATATGAATATAACCAATTATCAAGCCAAAAGATCGTATTAGCAATTAATGAAGTCTTTCATGACCATATGGGTGCAATATAGCTGTCAGCCACGACATTGAAAGTTGAAGTAGCTCTGCTGAAGACGATTACGAAAGCGACCCCTTCATTGGTCTTGCGGTTAATGCGCTTGAATACGAAAACAGAGGTCATGTATTCGATCCCACTGGGGGCTGCCATACTTGATTTTTTGCAAATGGCTCTAGACTTCCATGTTGTATTTTCATGTTTGCAAATGGCTCTAGACTTCCATGTTGTATTTTTTCTCACCATTTAAACCGTCCCTGGAGTTCCACAAATATAAAAAACCAAAAATCAGCCAAATCAGTCCAGCCGTTCTCAAGCTTTAGTGAGACTAACGAACTGCTATCCTTTTTTATATATAAGAGAAGAAGAAGAAGAAGATCTAAGAGATTGTTGTTAAATGTGAGATAGACCAACACATGTGCTGAGTGCCCTGGGTAGGTATTTCGAGAGCACTTTTCGTCTATAAGTACCCACGTGACTATCTACATGTAACCTAACAATTCGTCAAAGGAAGAATTCAGCCGCGGATCAGAATAATGATACAAGTAAGTACATAATATTACAGAGCAGAGTTTCGTCGTCATAATAAACGTCCAACCTTGTAACGGATCATTTGCTCGTCACAACTTGTGGGTGACTTTTTTCGGCAAGTCTAATAATCGTAAAATTCGATTACGACGTGTATCGAAAGGGGACCGACAATTTCGTAATAAAATATCGTAATATTATTCAACCACTAAGTACCACGTACCTTTGGATGTTATCGTTTTCTGACGCATTAAATGTTTGTCTCTTTTTTTCATATTATTACACGGGTTTTCAGAAGGTTCGACAGTTAGACTTTTACGTAACGTCTTACGATTTTATTGAAGTTGCGCAAGGCGTTGCTCAATAATAAAGTGTGTTTAGTTTGTATGATGATGACCCTTTGTGACATCGTGAGACGAGGCGCCAAGGGCAACCGTGTCAATGAGGACACCAGGCCACCACTCAATAGAAATCACACCGATGCGTGAACTCTGGTCATTCTCTGCACGTAGGTACAGCCGTTACCCAGTCGTGCAGCAAGTCCTTTTGTAATACAAGTGTGTGCTTGACCAGAATACCTTAACGCCCTCATTGACGAATCAATTGAATCATTGATAGTGGCGAAATATTGGAACAATAGAATGAAAATGAATAGAATGAATCGCTCGTAGCCTGGGCTGCCTGAGTGATCTTAAACGATCACTAAGGTTAAGCAACATACGGCGCGTTCAGTCCATGGATAGGTCACCGTCTATGACTAACGCTAGTGGCATTTTTCCGAGCGGTTCCGTGCTTCGCAAGGCACGTTAAGCAGTTGGTGCCGGCTGCCGTCGTTAAGCCAAGTCAGAGGCCTGAGGGCGGCTTGAAAACTTCTGACAGTAAGACCAGCCACTAGTCTTACAAGCCTCCACCAATCCGGACTTGGCCCCCGTGGTGGAGTATGGCCTATACCTTCCTCAGGGAAGAGACCCGTGCCCCTTGGTGAGGACATAATGGGTTGACGATGAGAATGAAAATTAAAATTTAGTAAAACATCACCTTTACGGTCTACAATTCAATATCAGGGCACACGGATCATATTCCATTTAAATTATTATTATCATGAAAATTTGTGAGGACATAACTGTAACACGTTAAAATTCCAGTCAAACTAGGGCCCAATTAATCACAATTCACAACGGGTAGCGGCTCGTTACATTCAAATTGTAGCGTTGGAGTCATTTGAATTTCATACCTTTATGTATTCGCGTCTTTTGTATGTTCATTTTATGCTATGCAAAATCAGCTTGTGTGAATCTATTAAAAAACACTCGTTCATAAATTAATGATGATGCAAAAACTTGGTTTCTTGTTTCAGGTACGAATCTTCTTCATCCTTAGAGGTAACAGATAATTGAATACTTCAATATAAACTCATACAAATATCTAATACAGAATACTCGTGTTACAATGTAATTCATGAGCTACAATAAGAACCAATAACATAGTAAACTAATAGCCGATCAATGATCATACTAATGTGTTGACGTGGATAAGCAATATCCGAGATGAATAAATCTCCTGCGTGGGCGGCTGGTCGCACCTGTTCATTGACAGAACTGTCTGAGAGTGGGGACTACCGTCCGCCCACACCACCACGCTGGATGCAGCGCTTATTCAATTGATATTATTATCACTAGTCCATGGCCGGAGCCAAATGCGGTGCTATTTCGTCAGCGGCCAAATAGCAGAAAATTTGCATTCCATTTCCAAAAGGTGTTCTACTGACCATGTGAATTTCGTCACCATAATGAGCTCTCTTTAGTATTGTAGGCTAAACGTCGGAATCGCCTTATTATTTCCACATAGACAGTTTGATTCAAAAGCAATGATGGAGCTTATTGGTACAGTCAACCTTCACAGACGTAGAGTCTACTCAGTTACATCTCGGGTGACTTCGTTAATGTCGATCGGTTATCAAATGTACGTACAGATGAAATAGTCAGGGGTTGACTGTCAGTGGGACTGTTTCTGTGAAGCAGCCCACATAGCGCACTCGAGTTTATTATTTATAAGATTAAAAGCCGTGTTCTGTCTCATATGTCAGCCAGGCATGTCTCTCCGACAGTTGACGTTAGATTAATACGGGCCTCTCCGAGAGGATGAGCTGGCTGACTAAGTGACATGTGTAAACAGTACAATGTCAACTAATGCTCTTAGTTCCTCGGAGAGACAAAAGACTCCATTAATGGAACTACCTAATGAGAAGGTGATTTATGTATGAAGCTGCAGGGACCACTATATCTTTGGCAATGTCAACATTAGCTCGGTCTTATGTTACATTTGCTCTTTCAGACATCAGACATAGACTGCAGAAATGAATGAATGAAAATTATTGAAATACTCGTACGTGACAGCCATAGCACTTTATATTATGAATACTTACAACATACGTTTCTACTCAAAGAATTTCGCTTTAGCTGCAAATATGTCATAATAATGTTTGTTTTATGATTAATTTAAATTATTTTCCTTTCAAAATACACGATTATTGGCCTTTTGATTTTAAGTAGGGTTTAATTTTTATTTGTTACTCAGGACCTTGAAAACGTTATTTAATAGATAATTTTGCTTACGACCTATTTTAGATCTACTAAATAGGTATTTAAAAAAATCATAAACATCAGTGGAGCCGATTCAGAGGAGTTCGATAGCAAACACTGTGACATGAGATTTAAATTATGTTAAATTTTTGTCGTAATCGTATACTATACAAGTACGCTACAAGTAAATCAGTATAATATTTTTAAGAAAATAATGAACTCTTAAGAAACCTGACGGAAAGCAAGAACTCGAGTTTCTGTCTTGTTATACTAGAGAGCCCTCAAACTAACTTCGGAGTTAGTAATGTGGTTTTAATAGCTTGATCGTTTTCCGCTCGTGATAGAGTGTCATTGATAGAGTGTCCAAAACAGGCAACTAGAAACTCATAGAGTTTCAATTAAAACAAATATTTACTTAACGCAATGGACTAGCCATCCCGTCTCAAGATCGCGTTGATTGATGTGATGAATGAAGCATTACATCTATGTATGCATAATTATACGATCAACCATGAGTTTTCCGATGTGTATAATTATTGTTAAGAACCGGCTGGAATGTTACTATCGGTTTCAAGGCGACTGGCGGTAGGAAAACGGTGCAATATCAATCTTGCCATTCGTCTAGAATGTTTGAGACTGTAGGCCACTCAACGCGCCAGACTAAATGGCGACACTAAGCGAAATATTTATTTTACATTGACATTTACACTCGTAGTAATGAATATTTATGTAATAAAAATGTTAAGTTGATTTACTCGAGCACTCTACTCCGCTTCTATACGAAAATAAATTTTATTTTTCAGCGATCAGCTTTAATAGAAAATAGAGCACATGTGACACATAACAAAGCTTATAATTCGATATTTGACACTATCAAAAATAAATTATTGGATATGCTCGATTCAAACAAAAATTACAAAATGTTTTGGAAAATGTATCTCTTTTAATCATTTACTAGTTATTACAATTTTTAAATAGATAAAACATAAAATGGTTGCTCTGAAATGTGACGTCATAAGCTAGTATTTTCATACAAAATTCCGTTTTAAAAGTAATTCATTTGACATTTTGTCAACTACCCAATTAACTGTACACATCTACAAAATATTATGTTACTAACACTTTGCACTTGCTTCTGTTCACAACCACTGTTGACATTATAATTTTCAAACAAGAGCTCAGCTACATTTCACTATGTCAATTACTACTCACTAGTTCGCTCTCTAAATCATTCTACATTGCCTAATATGCTGTAGAATTGGTTGTTAACTATTAATTATTCTTGAAGGTCAGCCATAATATCGTGTAGTCATCTACCGACGTCATGAGAAACATATTTTTTACACACCAAGTACAGGTTGATTGATGGTCAGCCGTACATAAGTAACGTAGATATTTCTTGCAAGAATCAAATCCACTAAGAGCGCTGGCTATTGAAAACTAAGTAAGTACCTAACTTACATTCCGCTTTTCATTTGTGTGGAATCCATTTTTATTTTTGGATCTATTTGTATTTGTATATTATGTTCTAAAAATCACAATTTAGAGCTAATTTAGATTTGTAAGACTACAAAAGACTTGCAAAAAATACCTGTAAAAGAATTTTAAAAGAGACGCAAATTGTTGATGGTTGTCTGTTATTGATGGCCAATTGAGAAGTGTTGACCGCAAAAGTCACAGTAGACTTATTAATGCACGAGAAATCGGGGTTAAGTAAGTTGAATATTACAAGAATTTAAACATCAGGAGAATGAGGGTTGATGATTCCAAACACAGCTAGGGCCTAGAGCTAAATCGGTTTAAGAGTACGACAAACAGGTAATGGAAATCGTGGAATCGTAATAATGGTAATACAGGTTCTTCTGCAACCGTTTCTGTCTACAAATAAACAGGACAATTTGTAAAACTATAGCTAGTAAATGAAAAGTATGACGGGACAATTCAATAATAGAGGTCAACAATAAAGGTCAATATAAACAATTGGAACGACAGATTTTACGCATTAGCTGATATGCAGGAAACAAAATAGAATTAATTCCCAGAAATAATGTATCCAGTAGAATAACAATAGTTGCATGATATAATTCACGCAGCATATCAATTAGCGGAAGAAACCTATCCGATCAGATTTCACTGACTATTCAGTTTGCAGTAACTAGAATATTCGAATATCATCCAAGGATACCGTCATGAAACTCTGAAGCTACGAGTAACTGGGTTTATTAAAATAGAGATACAACAGACAGCACAGTTGCTACGCCTAGCACGAATACCTTACTAAACAAGGTAGTTCAGAGACTCATTAAATTTCTTAGAAACACAATTCATGCTTTAGTATGACAATTTGATGCATATTACATCGTCGATTGACCCCCAGATTAACTAGTAAAAAGACGAATTCAAAGTACTAATTTGTCACGCTCTCACACAATATGGAAAGAATATTCTAAGACCGAGCTGAGCGGAAACCTTTTTGGTACTGCTATATTAATTTTAAGCTATATTAATTTCCACTGTACCTAAAAACTGTATGAGTACCAAATAAAGATTTTCTATTCTATTCTATAGATAGTCTGTATTGACAGTATTGTAAGAGTCAGACTTAATTTTTTAGTTTGAGATCGCAGTAGGTATAAAGTGGAAGTTTATTGGTTACCCTTACGTCCGCTACTAATCAGCCTGAAAGGCAGCGGCTAGCATTGTACAATGATATTAAAAAATCAGAATGTAAATTATTTACGTTGAAATCTATACTTAATATTATAAAGAGGAAAGATAGGTATTCTGCATTTTTTTGTTATTTTGCTTTCGTTTATGTTTGTAATTATATTTATTTATTCACTCAAAATAATGCAAAATTAAAATAATAATAGTTTGCCAAACTGCAAATGAAACTAATGAATAAGCTCAGAAACTACTGGGCCGATTTTGTAAACTCTTTCACCATTAGAAAGCTACATTCTTCGCGATTAACACAGGCTATATTAAATTTTCAACAAGTTTAGAGTTCAAGAGGTCAACGTGTAAAAAAATTAATACCGCCGGGAATTTTCCACGGAACTAATATAGCTATTTCGTTTTTGTTACCCGTGCTAAGCCGGGGCGCGCCGCTAGTAGTAAAATAAAGTAGCAAACTCCCACAAAACATACATTTGAGGTCAAGACCTCAAATTGTTAATTTCTGATTTGTATCGAAACCGATAAAAAGATCTTGCTAGCCAGTTGTAGGGGTATATGTTGGCGTATCTATTCTGCGACAGAAGGCGTGATTCGTTTCCACCACAGCCGCAATCGCGGAATAACGCGGTTCAGTCAGCGCTGGCTGCACACTGCGGGCTGTGCAATTTATATTTTACTGACTCCGAGTTTGCGGAAGTCTTCACTTATCGCTTCGCCTCTTCTATATGGGATATACGAATCTATCCCGGAGCGCAATAGACTTTACGAACAAACCCCAGTCAAAGTTATCGACTTTTGTTTCAGCAAAGAACTACGAAGTCAGATGAGACAAGTGTTTATTGTAAGTCAAGAAATATGCAAATCTAATTTCATAGAATACCATTAATGATTTACCATGATAATTCGATGTACCTACCTACTTTGCAAAGCCGATTAAGCTACAGATCAATAGGTAAGAAGACTCGACTAATTAACATCGAATCGTCATAATAAACTATGGATTGTAGTTTTATGAACTACCGATATTTCGCATGATTACCAAAGCAGGGATAGTGCGTCCGATTGTCGCATACATACTTTAATTCGTAGAAATTGGCCCAGTCTGATTCCATGCTTGGAATACCTTTTTGTAGTTTCCAATTACAGGATACTAGGGGCCGATTTCTGAATTGAGAATTTACACTAAGTAAATAGGTATTTAAGTAACGTTCTGTCACGCTCTTTTCTGAGAAATTTCACGAGGCAGCACCACGGTTAAGTAGTTACTTAGCGAAATTCTCAATTCAGAATCTGGCCCTATGTTTTGGAAGCACCTCTTTTACGTAACCAATTAGCTCGCATTCGTCTTCTGCTGAACATAGGTCATTTTTAACTAAAACTTTCGAAAGCACTAGACATTATAACCTTAATTCCAGATACACTTACTTGTCAGAGACGAGCAACCGACGACGCGAGCTCCGTCTCTGCTCGCCATGATTACGCTCTGCGGATCAGAGCGAAATCTGTCGGACTCTTCCGACAAAAAGTAAGGAAGTGTATCCGAAATAAAGTTAATAATAGGCCACTTTCCCCAAGGTACGCCACTTAGGTCCTTGTCCATCCTCATTATCCACTGCTTATATTGTTCTATTACAGAAGTCTCATAGTTTCTTGTAATGGAATTCACCTCGTTCAGACATTTCCAAGTACATTACGTGCACATGTGGATATTCCAGATACAAGGAAAAATCCAGCTACACGAGGCTCATTGGAAGGTTAATCGAAGCGCTGCACGTGGCATTTAACGCCCTTTTAATTTAATGGAATTTATAACCGTGGATTTTCGATCCATTAGCGCATTACGCGACCAGTGCACCTTGGAATTATGTATTTTACATTGTTCCGAAGTTGTTATTCATCGCTAAGTATATTTTTATACAATGGAAATAACTAAACGATTATTTGGAAAAATATGACCTCTGTATTTAGAAATAGGCACGTTTTAGACTTAGAAATACGCAGTTCTTTAGAAGGTATATCTGATCCAAGGTTTTCGATACCCATAGATAGAAACACACGAGATTTGACAATAGCATAGATGAATAGAACTACCTACTAGCTTTCTAAGTTTTTTCTCTCTGTAGGTACTAACTTTAACTTTCAAGATATTACGCGTACAGTAACATAAAGCGTAGTTATTTACGTCGTTCATATTGCAATTTGTTCTATGTCAAAAAAATAATATTTTTTTGCAAGCAATTTACTGCCGAGTTGATCATGTGACATATCGCAAGTTACAAAAAATGCCGGTTTTCTATCGGCAGATGCCATTGAACCTTTTTTTGGTCGCGTTCAAAATAAAATTTGAAGCACATTTTTGAAATAAAAAAATAATTATTTTTTTTACATAGAACAAATTGCAATATGAACGACGTAATGGAGCCTTTACCTATACGGGCCACTGCTGAGCACATACCTTCTCTCAGAGGGAGAATGGGCATAATTACCACGTGACGCGGCGACAGCGTGACGCTGAGGAAATACATCCAAGATACTCAGATTTCCTCACGATGTTTTCTTTTACGGTTAGTGAGTGGTTTTGCTACTATAACTTCACAAATAAACGACGACCTCTGTGGCGGACTGGTTAGTGCATTTGCCTACCATGTGAGAGGTCCCGGGTTCGAATCCCGGCTGGGGACAAAAAAAAAGAAACCCAGGTCTTGGATGTTTACATGTTTGTGACGTCGCTGTTTCTGGTTCCCACGACACAGGTTATCCTAGTGTGGGGCCAGAAGCAATGTATGTGTCTGTATGTAAATGTTTATGTTATGTTATGATATACCTACGTAACTTAGAACAAAGTCATTAGTATCCTCCCGAATGGGAGACCGGCGTTCAACCGCTGTGCTACCGCTCAGTTTAATGTTATCTTCCTTTAATTGTTCTATCTCTTATTTAGTGAAACGCATTTCCATATCCGCATAGGTACCTACCTATATAAACTGTTGTGAAAAACGCTGGCGCGTGCGCCGCTCCAGCTGTCGGTACAAGCACCTGCCGCATGAATTATAACTCCACAAGAACACTGAACCCTAGTGACCTTTCCATGTATGTACAAACAAATGCACTGACATGGCACAGGCAGATGATATTGTTAAAAGGCCAGCGCAGATGCAAAACAGCGCAGATGTGTCTAAAAAATTTTACGCAACTGTCAACCTAGCAATTAATGCTAGTATCGATAAGGTTCCCTTGTCGGGTTGCTTGGGGTCTGGTATTGTCCTGGCAGGTGAGAAAGGCACCTGACCTAGAGAGAAAAAATTGTTATGTTACACTCATTACATATTAGTGATAAAAAATAGTACATTACTGCAGCGGCCAGCAAAAGAGGCATTAATGGACGAACGTGGAAATACACATACGTGAGTCCATCAATGCCTAGTTGTGGCCAAGGCTTGTATATGATTTTTCTCAAATAATGCGCGGAAATTAAAACTATGAACTCATTCTGTTAATTTCAATAAACTTTCAAAATCAGACGAACCACGAACACGAACGGACAACAATAATTTTTGGCGCGTTAAAGTGTTCTTTTTTTTCAATAGATATTATCCTGATTTCTATCGCAAGCCAGTTCGGAATTTAAATAAAGCCTCTGATAAGTTACCTCCTTGGTTGTCATTGTTCGGAGTAAAAGATCGTTTCATTTTCAAATAACACGACAGATATGAGTTTAGTATGTAATTTGTTTGGCCGCAAAACACGACAGTTAAGAATGTTTATAGAACTTTTTCCGGCCGCTGCTTGCGTGTAATTGACCAGTACAGCAATTTCGATTTATCTCGAAGAAGGTTGTCGAAATAATGCTCAAATTTCCAAGCATGTTTGAGAAAAAATATCTTTCTTATATTCTTTAAAAAACAGTAATATAAAATAGAGTTCAGAAACATAAGCTTGTTGTTAAAAACATAATACCTACAGTCTTATCTTCGAATATATAAAAATGTAATGTCATAGTGTTTGTTAGCAAACTTTTCGAGAAACTTTTCTGTCTTTACAGATCTTACTGTTTGATTGCTTCCCACTTGAAATTATTAAACTATTTGAGTTTTACAGGAATCGCGTTTTAACAGACTTCACAAAAGGAGGTTTTCAATTCTGCTGTTTTTCTTTTAGATTATAAATGATAGCTCAGAAATGAGGTTGCAGAACAATAGTACTCACCTACTTTAAAAAAAAATTACGGAGAATAAAAGAAAAAATAGTAGATTAGTAGCCAAGGGCTGTAAGTCATCAATTGCAATTGATGCTTACACCCGAGCTAACTACTCTGCTTTACATCTCGATTGTGAGGTAAGTAGAAAAAAAATACTCGTTTTTCTTTTCGCCACTTCATGAACTCGTAAGTTTTCAAATATCTCTCTTTAGAACTTTCAGGCAAAATATTGTTAATTGCTGCTTTAGCTTCCATTTTCATTTAATCGGGAGTGCAGCTTATATCTTCATCAATTGCAGAACTCATGTTTTTTTCCTAATCAGCTCGTAATTATAAAAAAGAATCCCAAAAACAAACAATATTAAAAGTAAATGTTTTCTCTTCCCGCCTTTTTACATCTTTTTTTTAAATTATTTTTTCAAGAACGAAATTGAGCTTCGCCGTTCGATATTTAAAATTGATGATATTATACTCATACGAAGACAAGGCTGAATAGCGAAGCGACCTCTTTTGTCATTGGGCTGAATGCATGATGTCTATTGCCAGTATGATGTTTTGAAAGAGTGAAGAGTTTTTTTTAAATTACTTACCGCCCTAGGGCTTTTCTAGCTACATTATTACCCTAGAGCGCTAATTGGTCACCTACAAGCCCCATTTGGGGGTAATAAGGACCTACTTACCGAATATGAGAGATGTAAATATATTTTATCAAACCAATTTTCAAACCAGCAAGCATTTTGCAAACCGGACAGAGGATATTATTAAAAAAGAAAGAGGTCGCGTTGCACAGCGGTCTGTTTAATCGCTACCATGATTGGAGCAATCTGCGAAACGATTACAAGGAAATAATTGCCATAATCTATCTGGAAAAAAGCAACCACCTAGATTCCTGCCCATCTCACATAGGTACCGCATATCGTTCTATCTAAGAATTTTCCCGCAGCATCATTACAGCTGTTAGTTTTTCCGAGCGGTCACGATAATAATTACCGTCGTGGTAAAAAGCGCAAAATAAATGCATCAGATGGACAGTTTAATCGTATTTCGAGAATTGAGTGAGAGAGGAAATTTAGGTATGTTAAGGTAGAGTCGATGGCATACTCGACCTTGACATTTTAGTTGCAGTCACATGCAACATAAGCGTGCAGAGTACACGCCTGTAAAGATTGATGTGCTGTAGGTACACTGCATGAACTCCAATATTATTTTGTGATCGTCTGAGAAAAACTCATCGTAGAATTTCATAGCGCGGAAATATTGTATAATATCACGGGTAGTGCGATCTTCTGTACTTCATTCAATTTGTGGTAAAAGGGGTGGCGTGTCCGGCGCAACGAGGTCCCAACCGTTACTACCCACGGTTACTGGCTTACCGTTACTATAGTAATTAACCACAACCAAGCGCCGTAACTCAATAGACGGTTGGATCGAGTATAGCATACTTAGTGAGATCTCTGCCCAACAACTACGAGTCAATGCAACTTGCATGATTTTCTAAGATTATGAAAATTAAAATTAAGATTATGTTTGTTTGTACAGCAACATCATTCGCTGATAAATTGTGCCCGGATAACGGCGACAGGCTTGCCACTTGTCACGTTTGGGACCTTATAAGCTCGGCAAAACGTGGGCCCAGTTCTAGTGGTTGGTGGCTCTACCTACCCCCTCGGGAATAACGGGCGAGAGTTTTTTTTTATGAATTTTATTTTATCATTAAGAGCAATCTTTGTTCTCAAATCAATCAAGATTTGTTGACTCTACAACTTACATATAGCTAACCTGAGCGGAGCCACTTTTTATGTTCACAAAATTTCCCAATTTGTGAAGTTATATGTAGTAGCAATGCTACTCGCTGACGTAGGAAAACATCGTGAGGAAACCTAGTGTCTGAACTAGTTCATTCATTCGCCTATAATTCGCCGACAAACTGCCACGCAGTTTGGCGAATGATCTTTTTTTAGTGAATCTATGTATAAACTCTGAACAAAATTGTCAAAAAAATAAAACGATTCGCTAATCCGCGGTGGGTAAAGCCCAAGTCCACACTCTCTCCAAGATAAGTTCTGTGCCTTAGTGGGACGTATTATATAGGCTGCTAGTTCAATTCTAAATTCAATGGTTCTATGTACACAAACCATAAATATAGCTCACTAGCTGTCCCGGCAGACTTCGTACCGCCAAATTTTCGTAATTATTCCATAGTTTCTCACCATTTAAACCTTCCCTGGAATTCTAGAAATATAAAAACCAAAAATCAGCCAAATCGGTCCAGCCGTTCTCGAGTTTTATTTAGACTAACGAACAGCTATTCATTTTTATATATAAGATTAAAATACGGGAAGCAATAATAATGTCTACAAAGTTGCTCACTCGCCCAGGGCCTAGATTCCACTTCGTTGTAGTACAATGAGAGTTGCATGACTGCGTCGATTATTTCATTGCCGCTTCAAATCGACGCGCGCACTCGTATTCGTAAGTCTAGGCGTCAATGGAATTGAAAAACATGTCACGTGACCAGACCATGTATGTAATTGAACTGTAATGCACCAACAGAATCGAGGCTCTAGTCTTTATTAGAGCTGCCAAAGCTGAATGAAAAGAAATAGGTATACCTACTAACACCAAAAAGTTTTGTTTCCAAGTAACTTTAATTACCTACACACCATGAGTAAATAGATCATGTATGAAAACAAAAGTGAAACAAGTTTTAAATTGTTAGAAGGCCAGACTGCTGTCGACCCCGTGACTTTTATGTTTGTTTGAAAAGCAAATATCCATTAAGGAACCCAGCAATGGCTACAGAATGTTAAAGAAGTAAATGATACGTTTTCACTAAAAGTAACTTCTTCATTAGTTCAGAGATAATCGATCTGTTCATAGTAAAGTCCTCTACAGCCCCTACAGTTTGATTGCATGGCACTCGTAGCCCCGGCTGCCTAAGTGAACTTAAACGATCACGAAGGTTAACATAGGGCGCGTTCAGCGCATGGATGGGTGACCGTCTATGACTAACGCTAGTGGCATTTTTCCGAGCAGTTCCGTGCTTCGCAAGGCACGTTAAGTAGTTAGTGCCGACTGCCGTCGATAGTAAAGTTGGCATCCGTTAAGTCAAGTCAGAGGCCTTAGGGCGGCTTCAAAACTTCTGACCAGCCACTATTCTTACAACCTCCACCAATCCGGACTTGGCCCCCGTCGTGGAGTATGGGTGCCTGTAATACTTTTCTTTATTACCTAGTATTGTTGTGTATTTACTTAGCCAGCCATGAGGCTTGCTAAGTAAATATCTCCTTAATGATAAGGAGATATTATGACAAATCTAGTACGAGTATAAGTCGTAAAGAAAACTTTCTATCTAATACAATATAATCTAAGAGTCTGATACACAAAGTTATCTATTTTATTTTATGCTTATACCTATACGTATAAGCACGACCATAGTTGTTACCTTATCTAGTTACCACGACAATAGTTGTATTCATAAGTTAATATGGTATGGACTTTTGCCGCAGGGGTGCGAAAGCAATAACAAAGCACTCAGTTGTTAAAGGAGACCTAGACTAACAGTTCACGGAAAAGAAAAACAAGATCACACTAGCTAGGTCGTGCAACTCGTGCGTGGCCGGCCGCTTCATAAATAACTAAAGTTTTCCCAACAAACGGCAGACAAACTCAAAGGCGACAGAGAACGACGTGTGCCGAGTAACCGTCGACAATTTAGTTCTGTTTAAACTGAACTGAAACGGCTCCTTAGGCGATTTCTCACCGCGCGGTGTTACCGCCGGCCATTGAACGGGGAACTTTGTTTGGCCAGCGACTGCTGGCTACATTTTCTGTGGCGCACCATAAAACGGCTCTTATTTAACCACTCTTTCCCAATGAATTGGTGCTGGAGTTTCCAACGATTTATTACTATTTAAATAATAGGCTCATTTGCAGTAGAGTTGCGTAAAACCAAACCGTCACCTTACCGATACTACAGGGCGTAACCCTTCATTTGGCGGTAATTAGCATAACAATAGTTAAACAATGGCCGCGTGCCCGCTGCGGGCATTTGCCAAGCGAAGGGCTAAGAGAGCAACCATCATTGCACTAGAGGCTATGTAAGATCATAAAACATGGTATTACTCTTAGCTCTGCGAATCGGAGCGAAACCTGGTCGGACTCGTCCGATAAAACAACACCCGTAAGTTGATCCGGACTAAAATGTTACAATGATATTACTCTACATTCTTTGCAATTTCATTTCTTTTTTCAATTTTTTCTTTTTTCTTTCATTTTGTTTTGTTCGTTTGTGTCTTTCTGCTTGATAAAGTGGAGGGCATTAGCTAACCAGCATGGTGCTTGTGGGATTTTGGCGTTTAGCAAAGTAATTTTCACATTTTGATGTCATTCTTTACCTTAAAAATTCGAACTGATTTCTAGCTAGCATCCGATGACCTATCTAGTCATCGTTCTGGAATTAATTTGAATTTAAAAGTCTAATTTCGTTGTTAACCTCATTCATCTGGCACCCCATTAATTAACGTGTGCCATATTTCACGGACTTAGCAAAGTCCATTCAGGATTACAGACCTTGATTAGAGCGGACAGTGTGACTGAAATCGGGGTTGATAAATTAATAACCACGCCGTGCGTATTTTCATAATTGATTTATCACATGGCTGCGGCATATTACCGGGAAACCTATCACGTATTTCCGAAGCATTTTTTGTGCGCGTATCAAACGATCTCATGTCACTATTTCGTAGACCTTCAAATTGTGCTTTTAAATGTCAATTAAGCCATACAAACAAACACAACATTTCAACAACCAGTAGAATTTTCGGTGGGCCGATCGGCTCAAAGTAACAATGGTTTTTAATTGTTCTTTTCAAGGTCATCTCCAACTGATTATCTGATATCAATGAACGAAACTGATTACGAACAGGATGCATTTGACAGGAAAGTGTTACTTTAGGTTCAATAATGGTAAATCTCAATTATCACTTATAGGTATTTACTACAGAACTTTAATGTCATTTTTATGATACATTTTTTGACATTTACATACATACAGCAGCGTGCAATTAGTTGCCTATTTTCAAGCAAGGCCTTTCCTTAAACTAAGTTATAGGTACCTTCCAAGGTCTAATTAGGAGGGTTGGGACACTCCTGTTAACTTAAACAACCTTTTGATAGGAGATGCCCGCTCTTTCAACGAATATAAGTTTATACCTATGTTACATTATAAGTGTATTATACCAGCGTGACACAAGTAATA
This sequence comes from Yponomeuta plumbellus, assembly GCA_947310845.1. Taxonomy (NCBI): domain Eukaryota; kingdom Metazoa; phylum Arthropoda; class Insecta; order Lepidoptera; family Yponomeutidae; genus Yponomeuta; species Yponomeuta plumbellus. The sequence goes on from OX371193.1 coordinate 11,193,159, forward strand.
AAACTGGGTTACGCAATGTACATCAAAATTGTCGTTGTAAACTATGAATAGGCTATTTGACCGATTTCTAAAAGCCATCTCATGTTGTTTGTTAGTGTTCATGGAGTCCTCAGAAAGTTGTCATTTTAAATTATTTCTTCTAAAAAAGGCAAACGAAAATTTACTTTTCAAATAAGCCGCCAAAACGCTATCTTACGCAATATGGCGTCGCACAGGATTATGACGTCACTTCCCGGTAAACCAACCAATGAACGTAAGAAAGAATGAATGACAGATGCCATTTTTACTAGCATATGACGTCATCATAGAAACGGCCAATCCAGGCCGTTTTCGATACAATGGCGGCAGATACAAATTATCAAATTTTATCTTGTGTTTTATTACAAATCATAATTGTTTTTTTAGCTAAAATGCCGCGGTTTTTAGACACATAATTTATACGAATACGGATAAATATTACTGTTTTTTTCACACTGTCAAATAGCCTATTGTAGTACTGAAAAGCGGCCCAGCCAGCGTCAGTCGGTTGGTGAGGTGACGCGCCGCCGCTGTCTAGCAATGTCCAAAGTATTTGTGGACGAGCGCCGACTATAAAAAGATCATGCGTCTGCCGCAGCGTCTCCGTTGGGTTCCCTCGGCTCGTGCCAAAAGGAAATAATAAATTAATTTCGTAGACGAGGCACAGCAGTCACAGCGTTTACAAGAATGCCCATTTCGCATTTCAACCGAAGGGCCAATAATTACCTCTATCCGCCTTGCACAGTCAACAGCACGTCAACCTTCACATTTTGGTTGCAAAGTCGCCCGTAATGCAAAGGAGTAGAGTACATTGGTGTATAGGATGATGTGCTGAAGAGTGTAAATTGACCTTTACATTATGTACCCTCAAATCAGTTACGTTAAGGACGATATTGCAAAGAAAACGGTAACCTGCTCTAGACTGTGCATTCATCAATGAGTAGTTGACCAAAAAGGGACCTGAAGGGATTGGAAGCCGTTATTTTTTTTATTTGAATTTGTTTAATAGGTATGTGGTTTTTTAGCTTTGTTTTGGTTTAACCAGAATATTTTTAGCCGTATATTTTGCCGTAGTTATTTTTTTATTATTTTTTTGTGAGCCGAGCCGAGTCGACGTCTCTAGACGAAACTTCAAACGCGATTTTCTCGAAATCAATTATTTTCCCTTGAGGTCCCGTTTTGGTCAACCACTCACTAAATGGACGTAGTTTAACAAAAAGGTTCCAACCCACAACATGGTCCTTTTTGAGTTAAATATAGCAAAATGATCACTATATGCTCTATATTTTAGGAATCAGAGACATTCATAGCGATAAGATAAGTATGTGCAAAGTTATGGCACATCGTAGTCCAATCCACATGTATGGGGGCGTAAATCAGATTAAACTTAAAAACTCAAATATCTCAAAACTCACTTTGTGTGAGTTTGAACCTTTTTGCTAAACTACGTCCAAATAAGCTCAGTAAATTAGTTGAGTGACTTTGTTTTAAAGTGACTGTTTTTATCGACAGACTAGAAATTTGTTAAATAATTGATCGCGTGGCGCATGCAATAGAATAATACCTACTTAACCTGTTAGTGGTTAGAAGTGATAATATTCGGGTTGATGGACACACGGGCTGGCGATGTTACAGAGTGTTATTATTTGTTCGCGTGAGCCGGGTAGGAGCCGTCGTTATCACGCGATGGACTATGACAGTGACTACCAACTTTTTATATGAGAAATAAAAAATAAAAATAACTCGACACTGTAGAGACATGCGATATGAATATAAATACGCCGAGCGGAAAGATAATGTCGATGTTTTAAGAGAGCGCTCTTTTTATAGCGCAATTTATTCGCAGTGAAGCCTGTAATAGTTAGCGAAAAGGTTAATGTTTTATCCACCTTAATAAAAAAACTGGATAACTTCGAGTAGGACGGAGTTGGTGGTGTCCTTAGAGTTCCGAACAAAAAATTACAAACTTAAAGCCGGGTCCAGACGAGTGTAACGTGTAATGTAATCCACCGTGTAATGTAACACGAATTCTTGTGTGGACGGCCTACGAGAGTTACATGTAATGCTTGTAGTGCCGTCCACACATAGAATTAGCGTTACATTACAAAGTGGATTACACAGTGGATTACACTCGTCTGGACCCGGCTTAACTTTGTAAATGAGACGGACGATGCTGGACTTACTTCGAACAAAGGGCAAGATAAAATCTACCCGAAACCGGCGTGCGCACGCAACCGCGACTAATGAATGCTGATGAAGCGTAAGAGGTTTGGCAGTATCGAGGAAAGTGGTCTCTGCCTACCCCGTCCAGGTTGCAAGCGTGAGTTTATAAGTGTAATCGGTTTTTTAAGTGACATGTCTATCAACGGGAAGTACCCACCCTAAATTTTATGATTTTTTACGAGTGTCGTAATTAATATGCAGAGGAACTACAACTTACTGTATATTTTGGTTGACTAGTTTAGCTTGTAATGTTTACTAAGTCCCAGTTTCTGCGTTACTTTGAAGAAGATTTTGATTATTTGTTTACATAACTTTTGGTCGTTAGACAGTTGCGTTATGACCTTGAAGAGAACAAAAAAAGCATTGTTGTGAAGAGCCGAAATATTCTGCAGGTTAAGGGAATCCACGGAGGTTTTACAGATTGGTTTTTGCAAAAAGTGTCAGATCATTATCTCAATCATGTTGATAGTAATTTTGGAAACCATTGCCGTGAAGCTAACTTTTTTTCTATAATTAATCATTAGCGTTTTATGATTGTTGGCTTCAATAAACGATATCTATCATCTGTCTTTCTATTTCCTAGGTGGTGGGTCCTAAAAGTGATTGAGATATTGATCTGACACTTTTTACAAAAACCGATCTGCTCCAACACTAAATCCTGAAAGATTATAATCTTCTGTCAAATAAGTATGAAGTTTGACAGCTAGACTGTCAAATTTGGAACCGCTCAGGAATTAGTGCCTATAATAATAATTAGGCCCCTTTAAGAGCCCCCGCAGACTGCAGACTTTTAGTCGGCCGATAGTTTGGTCAGTGTCCTATCAGTATGGAGTGTAATGTGCGCACTACCATACATCTCCGTACTGATTAAGCAGCCCGACCAAACTATCGGCCGACTAAAAGTCTGCAGTTTGCGGGGCCTCTAAAAGTACAAATTATATTTTTTCATTGGTGACGCTAGTGTACCCGACGGAGCCCCTTAAAAGCTGATTCAGACATCAAGGGTAGGAATAATTATAAAGTAAAATGACGTACATATTGTTAAAAGTCAGGGGTTGCATTGGAGAGTCCAGTGAGTCATCGGCAGCCGCCCAGACGGCGCCGATTGCATTCTACACGCACTCTGATGCACCCTCGCTGCTTTAAAATTTTACTACCGAAGACTTGCTATTACGGAGCTAAATTATGTGTTTTCACCGAGAGTCGTCTGGACAGTCTACTTTGGATTTCGACTCAGCTGCGATCTCGAAAATTTCGAAAGTTGTTCTTCTCTGATACTTGCATGAAGGTTACACGATTAGACCTCTTTTGAGCCATGCACTTTATGACCTATTTCATAGAACTAAAATTCAGGGTATACATTGACTATTCGCAATTCGATGTACACTGCAAAGTCGATTAACACACATAATTAACGAGACGAAAGACTTGGCTAATGTACATAGAATAAAAATAAACTTTTCTCAAATATGCTTGGAAATTTGAGCATTATTTTGACAACCTTCTTTGAGATAAATCGAAATTGCTGTACTGGCCAATTACAAGCTAGCAGCGACCGGAAAAAGTTCTATGAAAATTCATAACTGTCGTGTTTTGCGGCCAAATAAATTACATAGGTAATAAATAAATTACATAAACTCATATCTGCCGTGTTATTTAAAAATGGAACGATCTTTTACTCCGAACAATGACAACCAAGGAGGTTACCTATCAGAGGTTTTATTTAAATTTCGAACTGGCTTGCAATAGAAAGCTGGATATACCTATTGAAAAAAAGGAAACGCGGCAAAAATTATTGTTGTTCGTTTCGTTCGTGGTTCGTTTGATTTTGAAAGTTTATTGAATTTAACAAAATCAGTTCATAGTTTTCATTTCCGCGCATTCATGGCCAAGGCTTGTATATGAGAAAAATCATATACAAGCCTTGGCCACAACTAGGCATTGATCAACTCACGTATGTGTGCCTCGGCTTAGTAAGTTAGTAACCCACCGAACAAATAGCAAAAGACTCGTCATATACCTACAGATTGCCCTGTGATGAAAGGATAATCCCAAATTCGCATTTTCGCACAAACTCGCTGCCGTTTCTAGCCGCGTCGGTAGTTCTCATAGTACTGCGCAGAGGCAAGCTGCGGTCCCAGCTCCTGCATCCCGTCTAATGTTACTCGCCGGAGTTTCCTGGCTTGCGGTCTGGCACCACTCTCTGAGACTTCACTACCAACTAAAAACAGTCTCTATTAACTTTTTCACAAAGTGAAGAAAGGACTTGTAAGTACATCTTGATGTAACAGTCTAAAAGGAGGCACTTTTTATTAGCTTTTAGTTGAAAGCAGTATCAGCTGTCCGTACTAAGTTTTGAAATATCAAAAGTGAATATATCAAACAGGTGGTTATTTTCGTTATCCTAATTTATTATTTAGATAGATAAGTAGATAGATATTCTTCATTGTACACAGGCATTATATTAGCAGAATTTAAATAAATCGAAGTAATATTGGGGGCCTTATACGTACTCGATGACGACCTCAGTGGCGCAGCGGTTAGCGGATCTGCCTACCATGCGAGAGGTCTCAGGTTCGAATCCCGGCTGGGGACAGAAAAAACCGCAGGTCTTAGATGTTTACATGTTTGTGATGTCGCTGTTTCTGGGTCCCATGACACCGGTAATCCAAGTCTGTGGCCAGAAGCACTGTATGTGGCTGTATGTAAATGTTTATGTTTATAAGCAATTTTTAATACAATAATATTTAAGAATAATATTGAATATTTACTCAATAACATTTATCCCTAATCTCTCCCTCGCTACCTCGCTTTCTAAAATCAATACAAAATAAATCATTTAAATAGCATCGGGATTGGGATACTGAGATTTTATGATGTTGTTTTTTATTGCGGCTTAACAGGGTAGCTGTTATTGGCTCCATAAACGCTGCGAAAAGCGATTTCCCTTGCCGTGATATTCCTTGGAGATGCTAAGCAATTTTCTGCAAGAGATATCCTGTTCCAAACGTGCCTTCTTATCGAACAACACCTAACAACTCTTTCTTATTATTATTAATTATTTCTTATTCATATTCATGCAACTATAATCCGTACCTCTCGAATATTAAACCGGGAAAAGCAATCTCTCGCGAAAAATCTGAAATGAGAGCACGTTGTTGTGACGAAAAACACCTGGCTTATAAAAACAGGCATGAAGTTGTTTCATGATTATCTTTATACGTACTTCTACAGACGACGTCTACCTTAACATCAGTACACTCTACTAAATAACTTTACGGGTTAATGTGGCATTATTGATGTACAAACAGCTACCAACACTTCAGTCAAACACAATATCTAATTCTGGGTGTAAAAAAAGTACAAGCTAAATTCAAGGGGCCACCCCCTTGAATTTGGCTCGTACTTTTTAGATGAAAAAGCCATAAAGGCCTTAAAAGGCTTTTACATCTTTTTCAGCGTTATCGGTATTCGATTTACCTAATTATATATTATGACAATGAGAGAAAGAAAAAGCTCTCTCCGTGTTATCAACTTTAATTTAATTTATTTTCTCGTCTGGAAGTATTCTTTCAGCAATGCTGGTGAGTACAAGCCACTTGCCGATCTGAAGAAAGAACAAAAGTAAACCGCAACACGTAAATGTAAACGGTATTTTGACTTCTTTTAGAGAAAAGCACATCTCTGCATGCATTGCCTTGAAATAACATTTAACATAACATAACATTTACATACAGGCACATACATTGCTTCTGGCCCCACACTAGGATACCCTGTATCGTGGGAACTAGAAACAGCGACGTCGCAAACATGTAAACATCCAAGACCTGGGTTTCTTTTTTTTTTCCCCAGCTGGGCTTCGAACCCGGGACCTCTCGCATGGTAGGAAGATGTGCTAACCAATGCGCCACGGAGGTCGTCAAATAAACATAAACATAACATAAACATTTACATTCAGGCACATACATTGCTCCGGACCTCACACTAGGATACCCTGTGTCATGGGAACCAGAAACAGCGACATTACTCGTACATGTAAACATCCATGACCTGGGGTTTTTTTTTTTTCAGCAGTCGGGGTTCGAACTCGGGACCTCTCGCATGGTTAGCAGATGGCCTAACCGCTGCGCCACAGAGGTCGTCAAATCCGTGTATAATGAAAGTACTCGTCAGATAACACCTTCTCTTATAGTATTCCTATGTGACAGCGGACAGGGCGGCTGTCACGTGAAAATGGAAACAGTAAGAAAATGGTCACACAGTAAAAACGATACGGCGGCAATAAAGTGGCCTTAACCATCAGTTCCTTGCTTCAAAGCAACGACTACATTGTTGGCGATAACTACTCGACCTAAATCAATTCTGCAGCTCAAAATCTGGTTGCTATTTCTTGAAACATATCTCCATCATTTGAAGGTCGGCAGTTGGCTCTTTACAACGCTCTCTGTTCAGTATAACTTCTAACTTTTTTGTTGTTCTAAACACCTCCACTCCTTGATGTTGCACAACCATGTCATTCTTCTTCGTACCACCTTCTCTTTCCTTACACATTTCCTTACATCAGGTTACAAGATTGGAATCTGCAATTTAAAATTTAAGTTCACAAGCTATTAATAGACAGTTGTCGAACAAGTAGATAACGTAATTAAAAAATCATATCCGCTGACATAGGCAGTTCAAACACTAAGTGAGGGCTTCACTGGATGGGCGAGTGTATAATATTCAGCCGCTCGTTTGTTCCCTACAAGGCGCGGGTCGACGAAGGCGAAAGTGCCCACGACCGGATAAATCGCTTTCCAATAACGTTTCTCTTTTCAAAATACATTTCTCCTTTGTTTTTCATTTTACAAGAGGCTGAAAATTTTAAAAGGCACGATTAGAAAGTTTTTGCGCAAAACCGGTCGGAAACATTTTTATCAAAGAGTAAGTAATTGTTGAATAAATTATTTGTTCGATGATTTGTTTTCTCGAAAGCTTTAAATAACAATAAAGGCCGAGAAACAATTTGTTAAACACTAAACGTAAAAAAGTACCGACCTACAACAACGTGGTGCAGAGCAGCGACTAGACGGCCTTAATACCCCAATAATAATGCAATTACCTTCGAATCTGAAGTACAAGATTAACCGAATTAAGGGTCGGCTATTGACTGCGCACTCCGCATCGCCGAACCTCAGGTATTTCCCGAGAGACGACTAAATCACGCATTTCATGGGTTACTTCACTTGCACGAGTGAATTTTATGTTCTACCAAACACCTTAAATGGAGAAGCTAGGGCCGTAAATATAAAGGCAGCAATTAGCCAAAAAGTCTGCTTTCATTTGCAGCTCCGCTCGCGTAGAAAACTTTGTTTGGTTGAGTGATAAATATTATACTAGACGATCTAGTTAACCTTTCAACTAAACAACTAATTAAATAGTAGCAAGATTGTGCTAAATTAGTGTTTGGATTGGTGCTCAATTATCTAATCTAAACTATGATTGTGCCCCCGAGAAACCTTGGGCATCATGTTTTTATAATACCTACAACATATTATTTTTATTTGTATTTTAATTAACCATTTACTACATAGTAGTGATAAGTTCTAAATGTTAAATGCTCTAAAAAAAACCTTTCGGGATTGAATCTCAATGGACCGAATGCGAAACTAGTCGCATGACACTACATAAAATTGGTTTTGGATGTGAACCTGCGTGTCTACTCGGATCACGGTCTGTGGGTCGGATCGACTAGCGTCCGTCCCCCGGGGGGGTCGCGGCGTAGGCTCTAAAAATCAGGCTTTATGTGCGTCACATCAGCGACCGCTAACGCAGAGTTATGACTGCGCTGAGCTCCGCCGCTTTCACTCCGGTTATGATCCGTTTCACGATCATAGAATCGTAAGGAGACTAAAATACTTAGACCAAATTCTACGTAGGATAAGGCGAAACGTCCGCGGATATTCGAGATGTACCTATTTCATACAGTTAAGCCAACAATGAGCACCCTCCTTTTAGATCCACTTAGCTTTACGGTTAAAAGCGAAGCATTAAGTTAGGTCTCGTTTATTAAAATTAAACTCGGCCTGTCTTAAAACTAGAGAGATTAATGGTCGCGTGAATACAAAGTTATGTAGGTCTCTAAAAGGGCAAACGGAGTGCGGCTCCAAGCCTTCATTCTGGCTTCATTCCAAGATAGCTTGTCTCCTACATCACGCTTATCGTGATAGCTTTTGGTCGGCGACTATTTGATTATGAGCTACTGCAATGTCTACTTCTACATTGTCCTCCCAACACTGCAAAACCTTCTTAGAAAACTTACATAAGCAAAGTGTCTCCTTTGTTAACATGGATATTTCTAACAGTACGTAACACATTTTCACACCTTTTCTCATGACAGGCGTGGAGGTTACAAAAAATCAGATTCGCTCTCGGAAACAAAGAGGAACGTGCAACTAACAATACACTTGTTCTACGACAAGTCAGTTAAGAGTTCGCCGGCAAGTTATATTGTTCCCAGTGGAGGTCTGCAAATAGGAAACAAGTAATAAAAATAGTTCCCAGTATCCGGCGCGCCCGGGATAGATTCCATACGGAATTACGTGCGCAATTCGGACATTCCTGAACGCTGTCGTTGGAATAATTGAAGACCCGCTCATTTGAGGTGAAGTCTAAGGTATGCCTTCTACCGTCCGCGCTTCGTGTGCCTTTAATAAGAAGCCCCTTTGTGGTGAACTTGTGCATACCCTAACCTTATTCGATGGTAGGTTATCAAAACGCTTCAAAGTAGAGCAAGCAATTTAATCGAAGCCATGTCGAAAATCAGGTTCTAAACTAGAGCCTATAAAGCTAGTTGTAGGTACAATATAGAACAAGTTTTAGAGCCCATAAATTCGCAACCACACCTTGAACTTGAAAGCCGAACGTGTATTTGAGATATACTTAAATAAATTGAAAAATAATCATACCTAAAACATGCATCCGGTCATTAAATCACTTTGTCTTTATAATTATTCAAAAATAATCATTCAAAATATTAAATATCAATTATGATGCGCTTAAGTGCCGTTCTAACTTGTAGCATCAAATAATTACCTAGTTACACCGGAAATCTCCGTGACATTAACACACACGTGTTTTGTTCGAAAATAAGATTGTCGGTGTATTTTAGCATATCGAATCTCAGTTGAATATCACGAATACGGCCTCCGCAGTCAGCGATGGCTGGGTGAATCGTGCACGCATGATTGGCCATAATGAAAACTATCTGATGGCGGTGAGCCCTCCCCGCGTCCGCAGACATCCCTGCACATCAATAACAATCCGCCTTATCCTCAGCAGTCCGCAAAAGCCACGCCGACAATTTGTCCGGGACTTTACTCTGCTACATTTTCCCTCCACGATTTTTCTTGCAGAGTCAAGGCTTTTCTGTACCTACGTATAGAGACATAAAATACAGTCAACTCATTTTTTTTAAGAATACTCCTTCTGTAACAACGAGTCGTTCACAAATTACCAACCTTAACCTTAACCTATTATTAACCTGAACAAGAGAAATTCTAAACACAGTTGACGGTATTGGCCAATGGCAATTTTTAAGAATTTATTATATTTGTTTTTGTTTTTAAATAAGACTGACGTTCTTTGATTCGGTACCAAGTTACTGAGTCTACCACAATATTCTAAAATATCTAGATACCGATAGATATTTAGATACTAGGAAAAGTAAAACATAAAATAAACTTTAGTAAACTTTACTACAAAAAAGTAAAAAGTAAGTATCAAATCAAGACGTACGGAAGCCCGCTAGGCTCACGCGTTCAAGTCACGAATTCCGCGAAAAAAAACATCGAAAAACAAACTTTACAATCACCAAACAGATTGACTGACTGACTGGGCCGACGCGTCACTAAATATAATTTATTCAACACGCTCCATTTGTGTCTTTGAAAAATTCTCTTGAAACCACTTCATAAGCCGTGTCGCAAAAAATATTTTACGAATTGCTAATTGGTTAATTACCGTCTAATTCTTACGTATGTATACAAAAATACACATGACCAAACTTATAATGCAACAAACGGGAACCTTCAAGCATTAACATCCAAGGACAGACGAGTCGGCGGGTTATGAGCCCGCTCAGACAGATCATATCTGCAAATTGAGGTGCTTTAATTTTTTTGTTCCTACAAAATTAGCTAGGAGCGTTTTACAATCCGATCAGCTCAATAATAACCGCATGTACCGTGTAAAACAACGTTTATTACACCGAGATTCAGATCTGTCCGACTTGATTGATTTGAAATACCCTAATTAACTATTTCGTTCCCAAACCGGCAACAGTGGATATTTCAGCAGAAGTACAGTGGCGTACGGAGCTGGGCTAGCTTCTTTGCTCCGCACACAATTTAATGATAAAAGTTCATACTTGGCACTCGATGCACATCGACTTTTACTGTTAATCTGAATTTGTGTCAAAATTCGAATATGAAACCTTGAAAGTCCTAAAAACTTCAGAATTTCAGAATTGCCAAAAACTTGTTTCAAAAGCTTACAATTATTAAACTTAGGCTAGCTTGGCGAAAATTCCTTACTATGGTAAGTTAATTACTAATTGTAATGAATAATCTATTGTCAGTTTGGGAACATAACAGATGATTATTTTATGTAGTAGTTGTACGAGTAGATTAATGAATCCGGCCCCTGGGAGACAATTTATTTATCAGAAAAGCTGTAAATGAAACAGTGCGGAAAGTGCATTATTATTTATTATGTACAGCCGACAGCATATCATAGGTATAATAACAAATAAACAAATTTTGTTCGTGTCAGTAAAGTTGTTTAAGCTGCAATCCCAAATAATACAAAGTTACGATTACTATAGGTAAAGAAACAATCACGTTTCCTCACTAGACACTTTATTTAATACTAAAACTCCTATTAGCATAATTATCCACTTATCTACGAATCACTAATGACTAAAAATTTCATGAACATATTGCATTTAAAGCAAAGAAATAAATTAGGTACTTTATACAGTAAGGGTATCTCTTTCATATATAACATTTTTGTGTCACAGTGTTAGTGTGTATACCTACTCCTCCGAAAGGGCTTAACTGATTTAGATGAAATTTCATATCTATATTCGGTAGGTTTGAGAATGAGTTGTTATCTATTTTTCATAGCCATTAGTGATGATAAGGGTGGTCCACCGTCCACCCCAATTGTTTTTAAAATTATAATCCCTACAAATAATTTACATGGCGAAACAACGTTTGCCGGGTTAGTTAGTATTTTTATAAAAACTCAATTCCTTAAAACACTCCTCAGAGACAGTTAAAGAACTAGTCTGTGGTAAAGAAGCAAGCACAGATTATTTAAATGGTTGCTCAGGAGTGTTTTTTAAACAAGACCGATAGATTACAAGGCGAAATACCTAATTGCCTATACAGGATTAAATGTTCAACTCACGATAAACGCGGATAGCTGAAAATAAACCAGGGGCTCCTTCATAATAAAATTTTTCAATAGAGTTAAATCAGAGTAAGCCGGAAACATCGTGTCAAAACAGTCGACAGCAGGTAAACCTTATTTAGTATTTTTTGCATATTTGTTGCAAAGTTGCGACGACCTCTGTGGCTAGCGGTTAGCGCATATGCCTACCATGCGACAGGTCCCGGGTTCGAATCCCTGCTGGAGACAAAAAAAAAGACCGGTCTTGGATGTTTACACGTTTGTGATGTCGCTGTTTCTGGTTCTCACGACACAGGGTATCCTAGTGCGGGGCCAGAAGCAATACATGTGCCTGTACGTAAACATGTATCTTAAAAAAAAGTCCTTACCGTAACTGATTCACGTGCAAGTATGTAAGAGCGGGTACACACTAGGCGTTTTGAAGCGCGCGCTTTTGTAAGGCGCGTTGTAAGAACTATGAGGTCCGATTGAAGTGTACACATGCAAACGCGCGCTAAGCGTTAAGCGCGCGTTTGCATGTGTACGCTTTTATGCTTGTACGCGTTACAAAAGCGCGCGCTTCAAAACGCCTAGTGTGTACCCGGTCTAAAGGTTGATTTGCTGTCGACTGTACGTATGACAGAGCTACGTTAGCTCGGCGCTCGTGCACGGCGGCCATAAACAAACCAGTCTCTACCGTTAGTCGCTGGCTTGGAGGCGCTCGGTAAGCTCTACTGGTGCTGGTCCGAGTGGTCCGACTGCAAAAACAACGACAATATTATAGTCCCTATTTCTTGCGGTATTCTGTTTTACATCAACGGGCTTTAGATACTCGTAGTGAATACCATATCTCGATCTTGGGATATCAATTTGCTGAGATTTGCGCGCAAGACTCCTATTAATAGAATGTACTTTGTAGATACTACATCGTCGAACATTGTAAGCAATTTAGCAGAGGTAGGAATATATTGGGTGTGAATATCTACACCTGAGGAGATATACAAGACCCCATGAGGTATACTAGCGAGACCAATGAAGATCAGAGTATCTACTTTTACAGATATTTTTTGCGCTTTTTGCAAAAGTGGCTTCTAAATCTCTCAGTCCCGTAAATTATGATTTTCATTAGTTTTTTTTAAGTACCCAAAATATAACCGTTTTAGTTGTATGTTTTTCAGCTTTTGGAGTCGTTACGTCACCAAAACTCTTATTTGTCATGTCTCTACCTTTTCCAATGACTAGTAATAGGGCCTTCTGCCCGCCTCTTTCTCTACATAATCTATTTGGAGTTACTTTGTTCTTAAGTTCTTCTCCACATAATCAATTAGTTTTGAAACTAACAACTTTGACGTTCATAAAGTAAACATTTTGTTTTTACTACGAATAAAAATATCATAATTAGAATTTGATAGAGAAAGTAATGGGTTACAATAAAATAAACTATTAAACCTGAATACACGCGGCTTTAACAAATGATTGAATGGTAACCCGTTCTCATTGTTCAGCCTTCCAAGTTTCCTTCCATTTAAGTAATAACGACCCACCGTTGTTAGGAAAGCTATGATAAGTTAATTACAATGACCTACTATAGTTTACTATACAAGGTGGTCCAGAATAGTTCCGTGAAACTTAAAGGGTTTATTCTCCTTAAATACCCAAAAAAAAAATATTGCATTCGCTACAAAAATATAAAAGTGCAAGTGCAATATAAAACTAGTATGAGACTGCTGTTTTTTTAGGATTAAAGTTTTAGTATAAGCAGAATATCCACTTTAAGGCTGACATTCAGAGACGAAAACTAAGCAAAGACTGGTCTCAGAAATGTCAAAATCACGTACTTAGAAACATTTCGTATTCAGAATCAAATCTTAGCAAGTTTAGTATGAAATGGTGCTTAGCTAAGTGTAAGTAGTCAATATCGGTGACTTTACGTTAACTTAGAACTGTCACTTCTAAGCCTTTTGTTCACAGACTACTCCAAACGTCATTTCACTGATGTTCTACGAGCATTATCTGTGGGATTTTTTTATTCACTCTGACATATATAAAATTGTATGATGGCTGTCCTGCTCTCGTGTAGCAATGTCAAATTTAAAAAACCGGTAAGAACTACATCACTAAAAAATGATAGACAATATAGATGACTTTCTTAATTACTGTGAATACGAAACTTACGGCGCTTTACTAAGTACGACTTTAGTTTACTTTGCTAAGACAGAGTGCGTATACTGAGTTTTGTCGTTCACTTTCGATAGCGAGAGCGTTTGCGTTTTGCATAGGAGTGACAAAGCGCGCCATCTATTTGTCTCTTTGTCACTCCTATGCAAATCGCAAACGCTCTCGCTATCGAAAATGAATGACAAAACTCAGTATACGCACTCTGATCTAAGCGTGAACTTGGGATTCGTCTCTGAATGTCAGCCTAAGTTTCATCAGAACTTTCTGTAACACTCACGGCCGATTTCTGAATTGAGAATTCAACAAAGTAACTACTTAACTCTAGTGTTGTCTCGTCAAATTTCTCAGAAAAGAGCATGACAGATCGTTATTTAAGTATTTACTTACGTGAAATTCTCAATTCAGAAACCGGCCTTCAGTCGGTAACAGTGAATTGTCAGGATTCTAACCGTCACTGCCTCCACTCGACGCAACGGTTTTGCGGTATCAAAGTGACTGCCTATAATTCCATTATCATAGAAACACTGAATACCGTAAGACAGTGGTTTGAATATCAATCAAAATTGCTGCGTACATTTGTATTCAATCCCTTAGATACAGAAATAGCTCTCTACCTATAGTCATGTTAAGTAATTGATTGTGTGAATCGGGGTTGAACCAAATGGTTTATTTCATAATTATTGCATATCAATTACATGACTGTCTCAAATATAAGTTAGGTATCTTAGATTTTTTTTCCTAGGGAGCAATTGTAAATGAAAAAAATACCTATTGTTATAAAATAGAATTATTTTACAAACTTAAGGATTGGCGAGACGATCTCGACCGACACATGCCGGAGTGGTCTGAGGTGGCAGAAGACAGAAACATCTGGTCTAAGTTGGGGGAGGCCTTTGCCCAGCAGTGGGACACAATCGAGGCTACGTAAAAAAAAGGATTATGCAAAAGTACTTCTTATTAAATAGGCTACCTGGTAACGCGTAGTACACTCTGCTGATCCTGCAGAATAGTTATGCCTGTCCTGTTTTTCAGCGTACATCGTACATGTCTTGAAAATTAAACACTAAAAAATACTGTTATATGGAGGCATCATTAATAATTGAAAATCAATAGCACAAAAATTGGTTACACCGAGGAATAGGGTATTCCTCGGTGTAACCAATTTTAACAAGTAAGCAAAACATTTTTCTGAGTAAACACTTGAATAAGTCGCATAAGAGTGGGTTTCTGAATTGAAAACTTCAGTAAGTTAATACTTAAGTAACGTTCTGTCAAGCTCTTTCTGAGAAATTGGAGGAGGCAGCACTACAGTTAAGTAGTTACTCGGCGAAATTCTCAAATCAAAAACCAGGCCTTGCTCTTGAGCGGAAGGCTTAAGTTTCCCCCAAATAGTGTACGATTGAAATGCTCGAAATTTAATTAAATCGCATGATGGTTCAACGAATGACCCCTCATCGCTATTAAACGGTTTATCCAGTGCCATTAGTTGAGGCTTCAGACGACATGAGCGTCCCCGACGAGTCTAATGTAATTAGTTCATTACCCGGCAGCGTTCCCTTTCCAGCAGCTTTGTTATTTCACCCGCAGATTTATGTGAGCCGAGTCTCACTGTTTTTCTGCGGGCTGCGAATGCGAAATTGCTGCTTTTTCTCCCGCCTTTGTAGAATAGCTGAAGGAGATGAGACTGTATGAAAGTGCGTTTTTGTGCGCGTTTCGGTGTTTCTTTTCCTTTTGTGTTCAATTCGTTGATTTCAGCGGTTTTTTTTTGTTTGTTGTGCGAGCGTCTTTCGCATTTAGCCAGCAGGTGCTGATGACATACATAACTTAACCTATGAGCCGAATAATACTGTACTGGTAAAATAGAAGTTGTTAAGTATTTATACATTAAATCGGTGCATGGATGGGTGACCGTTCTATGACTAACGCTAGTGGCCTTTTTCCGTGCGGTTCCGTGCTTCGCAAGGCACGGTAAGCAGTTGGTCCCGGGTGCGGTCGATAGATGGCAGTCGTTAAGCCAAGTCAGAGCGGCTTGAAAACTTCTGACAGTAAAACCAGCCACTAGTCTTACAAGCCTCCACCAATCCGGACTTGGCCCCCGTGGTGGAGTACGGCCTACACCTTCCTCAGGGAAGAGACCCGTGCCTCTCGGTGGGGACATAATGGGTTGACATTAAATCGATGTTTCTATGGAGCCTGGAAGGTTGACTGTCTCGTTGGTTTAGCCGTTAAGGCGTTTCACAACCAAGACAGAGGTCGTGAGTTCGATTCCCACTCGGGGCCGCCGTACATTTGTACAAATGTCCTCAGTATATCAGTTATTTCCAAAGGGTATCCTACTTTGGGACCAGGTCAAGTGATTATGTTGTGTGGAAAATAAATAATTATACAATAAAATTAAGGCTATTGTAGTCATATCCAATAAACTTCAGATTTTTATAAATAACTACTTGCGGAGTATTCTCAAGGGACAACACCATCTGTAATGTTGATCTTGGGCGGAAACAAACCAAATCCTAGTGACTGCGAAGATAAAAGCCAGAAAATGTCGTTGGATCCGGCATACACTCTGGAGAGCGGATATCCGTAACAAAGATTGTACTTAGCTGGAGCCCTCAAGCTGACTCAAGAGTATCAGTTCGACCCAAGCAGAAAATTAATTTAAATTGAAATGTATAAATTTACTCACGTTTATTATTACGTGTTGTAATTTCATCTTTCTCTCTATAATATAAAAATGAATCGCTGAGTGCAAATCTCGAGAACAACTGAACCGATTTCGCTAATTCGTAAGTAAGAGGATGGTTCTTACGCAGAGAAAAATTTAAAAAAAAATCCTAAAAAAGGGGAAAGTTTAAATGGTGAGAAAATATGAAAAAAAAACGAAAACGAACGAAGTTTGCCGGGACAGCTAGTTTTACATATAAACGTTTTGTCCATTAATTATTTATTTAGTAGGTACTTCCTTAACCCTTAATTCGATCATGTCCGGTGTAACGAATATTTTTCAATATTATTGAGTATTTTTCAATATTAATATTCCCACATTAACTTTCTTTCGAGTACATTTACTTGTTGAACATTAACATTTCTGAATTTAATCTACATTAAATTAAATGTGATTTGTTCGGTAGTAGAGCTGCACAACGTGGAGTCCCGTCAAACGCCCCACGAAACTGTCTCGCCAGGATTCATAGATTATTTTCTTAGAAAATTTCCTTACCTTAATCACGGTACATTAATCAAAGTACATACCTACTTGATTGCCTCGTTGGTATAGCCGTTAATGCGCTAGCTAGTTATGGGTTCGATTCTTACTAAGGGGCACGGTACATTTGTACAAAAAGACCTCAGTCTGAGCGTTTATATCTTTGTGATGTTCGTTTCTGGTTACCATAGCACAGGGTATCTTAGTTTGGGATCGGGTCAAGCGATTGTATTGTGTGGAAGTTATTGTTGTTATTGTTGTGGGCAGCTTAGTAAAATATCACCATCACCATCATCATCATCATTCAGCTACAAGAAGTCCATTGCTGGACATAGGCCTCCTCCATGGATTTACAAAAAGACCGGTTAGAAGCGGCTTGCATCCAGCGACTTCCTGCCACTTGTTATAGTGCCATATGATGGCTTATGGCACTGAAACGTCCTCTTTCACTATGGGCCTCATTATGAAAACTCAAGGTCACGCAACAAGCTATGGAAAGGGCGAGCGAGCTCTGAATTTCTCTACGAGACCTAATCAGAAATGAGGAGGTCCGTAGACGAACTAAAGTCGTAAAATATATCAACCAAGAATTGAGTCTATATAAATTACGTAAATACATATAATCATAAACTGTTAAGGTGAAGAATAATCGCGATTGTACTCTCGTAATTATGTATTCCTGTCTGTTTTTAACGACGCTATATTCGTGTACAGTCACGAGCAATAATATGTATACATTGTCACATTTTCTAAAAATCCTAACTTAAAATAATCTAAAAAGAAGTGTACGACACTGTGTCCTAAATTATGTAACCAACTGTTAGATAATTTAGGGTAAATTGTCGTACACATTCTCTTTTCCTTCAGCAACTTTCCGTCGTCGGTTGCCTGGAAGAAATTGCTTTAAGCAATAAGGCCGCCAATTGTACTGTATCTTTTTATGTTTTGTATGTGTTTTCCTGTTACAATAAATAATATTCTTATCTTATCTTACACATGTGCTGCACAAAAGAAAATGTGTACGTGATACAAAATTTGACAGTGTAATACTCAGAGGTACAATTAACTGCCCACTTTAATTTTCCGACGTAACTTGAAATATTAATTAGGGAATGATTTCCACTCGCATTTTAAGATTGTCCCAAACGTGTTTGATAGGGTATACCCACGGCATCAAGGTACTACGTGAGTGGTCATGGCGAGTGCGAATCATCCCCTAATGAATATTTCAAGTTACGTCGGAAAATTAAAGTGGGCGGTTAATTGTGCCTCTGAGTGTATACTATTGCTCGTGACTGTACATACTGTACCTACAGTCGACGGCGCAACGACCATGCCTGTGTTCAGATCAGTAGCCTTACGGGCGACTTTGCAACCACAATGCAGTATCAGTTTCTACTATACCCTGTTGTACAGGAAGAGACGTTGCCTCGGGTGGCGATACAATAATAACGTCGGAGAAAAAAACACCTTGATAAGTCATGCGTTAACGAACCCAGAGTTTTTGTTGCCCCGCGCCGTCGGAGCTCACTTCGCTGGAGCGTGAGCTGTTAGAAATAAAATTTGCTTTTTAAAATGATACCATTTACTGGTGAATATCAGATCAGATTTGAATTGGAACAGAGGATTATCGCGGATTGTCCGCGCCAAACAAACAATAAAGTCTTTTAAAATTGAATCGCTCGTAGCCTGGGCTGTTTGAGTGATCTTAAACGAGCACTACGGTTAAGCAACATACGGCGCATTCAGTCCATGGATGGGTCACCGTCTATGGCTAACGCTAGTGGCATTTTTCCGAGCGGTTCCGTGCTTCGCAAGGCACGTTAAGCAGTTGGTGCCGCCTGCCGTCGATAGATGGCAGTTGTTAAGCCAAGTCAGAGGCCTTAGTGCGGCTTGAAAACTTCTGACAGTAAGATCAGCTACTAGTCTTACAAGCCTCCACCAATCCGGACTTGGCCCCCGTGGCGGAGTATGGCCTATACCTTCCTCAGGGAAGAGATCCGTGCCCCTCGGTGGGGACATAATGGGTTGATGATGTAAATTGTTTTCCGGATCCACTTACTTGACGTTTTGATTGATTGAAAATTCTTTATTGCACAAGAAACAATATCTGTACAAAGGCGAGCTTAATCTTAAAAAGTATTTTCTTCCAGCTAACCATGGGTGATGTCATGATGTGGAAAGAGTAAGGGGTAGTGCTAGAGAAGTCTTAAGGAAAATAAAAAAGATTAATTAGCTACTTACAAATTATTATAATGTAATACGTAAACTTCTAATACATATACTACACACTATATTACGACGTTTTGTCGGAAGAGTCCGACCAGGTTTCGCTCTGATTCGCAGAGCTATCATGGTGAGCAGAGACGAGAGCGAAACCTGGTCGGTTTCTTCCGTCAGAACGTTAAGTAAGTTCCTTCCTCAAGGAAGAGACCCGTGCCCCTCGGTGGGGACATAATGGGTTGATGATGATCCGGAAAACAATTTAATTTGTGTAGTGCATATGAAAGTTTTAGTTCAAAAACAATCAAGTCGTGCCTCTATCCCAAAGGGCCAGTTAGGTGCAAGAAAACCATAAATAAATTCAACGGAGGCGACTCAAAATCTGTTTATAATATCTACACAGGTGACGAATCCTGGATCTACGCGTACGATCCCGAAACTAAACAACAATCAACAGTTTGGGTGTTTCAAAATGAGCCGAACCCTACGAAAGTGGCTCGTGCAAAAGGCACTGTAAAGCAAATGGTGGCCTGCTTTTTTGGTATTAATGGCCATGTGGCTACAATACCACTGGAGAATCGCAGAACGGTTAATTCGGAGTGGTACACGACCATTTGTTTGCCGGAAGTATTGGAAGAAATACGCCAAAACAACCAGCGACGCAGAATCATACTTCACCATGACAATGCCAGCTGTCATACATCTCAGGAAACAACCACATTTTTGGATGGTCAAAAAATAGAGTTAATGGGTCATCCACGGTACAGCCCTGATTTGGCTCCCAATGATTTCTATTTATTCCCAAATGTAAAGAATAAATTACGTGGTCAACGATTTTCGACCCGTGAAGATGCCGTAGATGCGTTCAAACAGCACGTTTTGGAGATACCTCAATCAGAGTGGAAAAAGTGTTTTACAAATTGGTTTCATCGAATGCAAAAGTGCATCGATCATAGTGGAGAATACTTTGAAAAACAATAAAAGCATATTTAGCCATATATGTACATTTGTTTATTTTTTCTATTCCGCATACATAAGTAGCAGCCTTCGTACAAATCCTATTAGTATAACATCAAACTACATAAAAACACCCATGCTTGATGTTTTAAATGACGATGACGATGACGAGTGACGACCTCTATGGCGTAGTGATTAGCGCATCTACTTACCATGCGAGAGGTCCCGGGTTCGATCCCCGGCTGGGGAGAAAAAAAACTCCAGGTCTTGGATGTTTACATGTTTGTGACGTCGCTGTTTCTGGTTCCCACGACACAGGGTATCCTAGTGTGGGACCAGAAGCAATGTATGTGCCTCTATGTAAATGTTTTATGTTTATGTTATGTTAAATGTATCGTATTATATACTAATAACAGGCCAAGTGTGAGTCAGATCGAGCTACACCATTTTTTCAACACATTTTTTAACAAGCAATAAATTTATATTCATGGTGGTACAGAATACTAGGTGCGACCAGTGAGAACAACCTGCACTTGACACACTTTTTATTCGGAGCTAATTCTACAGGGTGTTGATTTGTACAGTTAAATCCGACTCACGGGTGGTTATTTACATGATACTGAAGCAAAAAAAATATATGTTTTTAGTGAAAATCACCTAAAATTCGTAAAGTTATATGGCTTAGCTTCTATCGTTTGCACTTGACGGGTCCGACGGGGGTTTTGCGGGGCGGGGCGGAAGAGTTCACCCGCGCGCTCGCCGCCGCCGGCGCCACAAAACCGGGGATTTTAGGTGATTTAAACTATTAAAAAAATATTTTTTTAATATTTTTATTTTGTTTCAGTATCATGTAAATGTAAAGCAGTTGGTGCCGGCTGCCGTCAATAGATGGCAGTCGTTAAGCCAAGTCAGAGGCCTTAGGGCGGCTTGAAAACTTCTGACAGTGAGACCAGAAACTAGTCTTACAAGCCTCCACCAATCCGGACTTGGCCCCCGTGGTGGAGTATGGCCTGTACCTTCCTCAGGGAAGAGACCCGTGCCCCTCGGTGGGGACATAATGGGTTGATGATGATGATGATGATGATCATGTAAATAACCACCCCTGAGTTGAATTTAACTGTACAAATCAACACCCTGTATAAAGAAGAACAGAATTGAACTAGACTCACAGTGGTCCAACCTAAGCCCTGTAAATAAAGGCGCAGTCGCTGAAAGTACAATCGGTGCCAGGTTTATGGCAAAGCCGGTCAGTCCCGTTAGTAGTTGGTCGATGATGCTAATGAAGCCCACCTGTCCACCGTGGGACGCCGCTGAGTACGGCAAGCTTCAATAAACGCATCCGTCCATTTAAATCTGCATAAGTCAGTAATTTAATCTTTCTAATAGGGCTCCCACTTTAACTTTTGTTTTGAGACTTCGCGGAGGTGTAAAGCCTAATGGAATGATGTCGGTGTCGTCAGACATAGTCGAATTATTAATTGGTACGCCCTCAATCCCCCAGAGGGGTGGGCTGACTCGGTAATCCCATTCGACGTCAACGGTTATGACGATCAATGTTCATTACGCGTCGACGAATCGAAGCACTAGTGTTTTTATGCGGTTATTCAAAGCACTCCAACATAGATAAGATATTATGAACAAAAACTTTCGTAAGCACTAGACATAGAAACCTGGTCGGACCCTTCCGATAAAAAGTCAAGTAACTGTTTCCGGAATAAAGTTAATAACAGATAAGATAATAATATTATTTACTGTGGACTGGAAAAATATTCACAAAGGTAAATACGCAATACAATTAATTGGCTGTCGTACTGCTAATAGCAATTTCTTCCAGACAACCTTAATATTATAGAAATTATCGAGCTACCTTTGCAAGCAGTCCCCGTGTAGTGTAGTTCTAGTTAGACCGACAATTCCCGCACTTTAGCCCTATAGTTCGGGAATTGTACGTTTCAAGCGCTGAGTTATGTAAACACCTCTAATACTAGGGTTTCCTCCCTCTCCTGGTCATACTCACTTTTCTAAACATCCTGTAGAAGGAAAAACAAATGCCAGAACATAAAACTACATGTAAATACTCCTTAATAATACAAGAAGTATTTGCTACTTTCTTTATTTACACTGAAAAGTATTTAGGTATATTATACAGAAGGAAGGAAAAACCTTTTTTCTAAGAATATCGTGTTACAGTGTATGACTAGGAGGACATGTATATCCTCGTAGTCATACTTATATGACATATTAGTATGACCACCAGGAAACGGGGGGTTTCCTCATGATATACTTCACAGTGTTATTGCTACTACAACTTCATGCGCGTAACTTAGAAAACAAAGTTATTGGTAAATGCTGGGATTCGAAATCACGCCCTCCCGAATGTGAAGCCGGCGGTGTACCGCTACGCTACCACCGCTTTATGAAGGTGTGGTGTATTCGCTAACGTGTGAAATAGCACAGTAACACGCTACGTGTGATTTGACCCGGCTAACTCGAGCGAGGCTGCGTCCATCACGTAGTATTGGCTAGCAATCAACCGTCATTGTCTTGTTCGTTTGTTTCGCTAAGCGTGTCACGAGAGTCGGCTCTCAGTGTCAGTAAGCCCGTCCACCAGTCACAGGCACGGACTCATCGCTGACAGCCAATTAGCCCCCATGCCATGGGCCGAGCCCTGTATCTCCACTCACGAGCCCATCTATCTTTATTTGACAAAATCGCCCCGCTCCACGCACTCGATCTCGGCGAGTACCGATAATACGCTGCCAATTGGGGCCATCTATCCCTACTTACTCAACCTCACACCATTATGCCTCTGACGCAACCACAATTGAAATGAAAATTATGACGCCTTTTAATAATTCTTGCGTTAGCCAGAACTTTTAAATTTTTCAATAGACTAGCTGGTGGAGCCAAAAATTTTTATCTTGTAAAGTTTTGAAGTGGCCATTAAATTGCTTTATGGGATAAGTTATAAATCACGAAATTTTCGGGTGGAAATGGGCTAATCCCTAACTCGTTTAAAATTCATTGTTGCAGAAGTCTTGTGATTCCATTAAAAGAAAGAGTCAGCGAACAAATTTAACTTGCTCCAACTTCGCAGCGGAGGTGACTTTCAAGAAACAGAACAAAATAATTGTGTCCACTGTAGAACAAGAAGCTACTATTAACAATTATTGCAACAATGAAAGACAAGTAGGTCAAGTTGAAACTAATTGTATCATTAAAATGCTACAAAATGTCATACCCCGTCTGGGTTCCCTCGTTCCTTTGCTTTTTATCACTGGGGCAATAAAAACGTCGGACTCATTTCAGCTATAACTAAATTATATAGCGCAATCCACTTCTCATTGCCAAGGTTATTCGCTATTCTAAGAAAATCTGTTAGCGCCTTCCGTGAGTCAGAAAGTACCAAAACTGGCAAAGTGGCCACCTCCTTAGTCATCGAAGTGCGCGATGGTTTCCGATAATAGTTGCTGTTTAGTTTTGTACCGGCAGCTGCTATTTACACAGCAACATAAAACGGAACCGTAATACAGTTAACTGTAATATCAGGTTTGCTGATACAGCCTGTCAGTGAACCGGCCCGCGTGGTAAAAGTTGCGCACTATTACCCAAGCAAGGCTCATTAAATATTTTCGAAACATAAACTCGCGGCATCTGACAATTCTCACCTCGCCGTCATTTTATTAACATACGGTATCTTGTATTCACCAGCCTTAAATTGGGTCATAAGCAACAGAATTTTCAGTCGGCCGAATTGAAGTTGCCTTGCTTCAGTCCTAATCAGCAGTTAGCACACGTTTCCTTCAGAACCTTGCAACTCGCGCACACAGTAAGTATTCAAAAGAATTTGACCTCGCATCTGGCATTTGGCGTGCTCGCAATAAGGCAAGTATTATGCAAAAATAGCACTGCTGTGATGCAAGTGTAGTTGCTCGCAGCATCTTCATTTTGCTGGGCCGGCGTCTGCGGCACGACGCCATTCACATGCGCGCTTTGAGCTGATGCATAAAGACACTACCAGTCACTCTGCTACCAACAATCCCATTAATTGCTTAGGTAGGTACTTATCTTTATTCTCTCGGTTCCAGTCCATTCTACTAGCCACTGAATTACCACCGGTTTGATACCTATATGATTTTGTTTATTTTCAAAGTCACGTAGGTGCATCTGCGAATTTGTAGTAGCGATACCACACGCTAACAGAAAAGGAAAACCGCATGAGGAAACCCGCAGCTTGGTTGGCTCCGCACGTATTGACTTTTCTTTCTTTCCTATGGGCTAATGTGTCAGGACGGTATAGGTGCAGGGCAAATTACTTCATCTAATACACAATGCCCCAGGCACTACAGCATCCGAGTGGTCCCTCCACCCATCTAGAGTAAGTGAAGATGCCACTGGGCGCTGTATCAATGATCTCATTACGTAGATGCAAAAGCCAAAGTTGTATCTTTAATCAATGCTTTTCAATCAATAAGATTAGTTTTACGTCGCGAAGACCGCCATTAAATGCTTTTACTTCATCGACTGCTTAATCGCTAGAATGACAAAAACCTCGCTTACATATAAGATTTCTTTCTAGAATGATTAACGTGATCCATTAAACACGTAAGTGTCGATTAATTTTTTTAGAGTCTTTAACTCTGGACCTCCCCTACAGTTTGCTGAGGCGCCCGAGGCGCGTCGTGTCTGCATACGAAAGTCACGACACGGCACAGTCACCCGAGATTAGGTCAATGGAAATAAGCTCACTTGTCTTTTCTGCATAAACACTGTCTTCTTAGAGCACCATAGGTCGCCTTTACAAAAGTGTATTATAAAACAGCGCGGCACATACAGCAAACGCCACGGCAGAAACAATGTAGGAAAGTTACGAAGCAGAAAATAAAGCAACGTTTTCTGTAAAGGAAATCTAGTTGTTTACTCTTCCGCGTTTCAATTTACCGAGAAGTCTAGAGTAATAAAATCAACCTCATGCACTTCAATGCTTGTAACTGGTTAGGTTTAATAAAAACTTAATATCAGAGTACGATCACTCTATATTAAAACGACGATTTACGAATATACTTAGCCATCAAGATTTGCCAAAACTCTATGGAATGCCACTGGTTTATGATGAGACTCGCGCTCTTCTGCTTAGGCAGGCATATCGTAAAGATCCTGAATGCCGAACCCCAAGACATAAAACGTCTTACGATTCCCTTCTTTTAGTGGTTACGACCTTGGTTTTTGGCAAACAAGAAATGGGAACAAAAAGCGGACGACAATAGAGAAAATGACATGGGCATTAAACATTTTAAATGTGTCTAAACAAAGTTGCTCGCCAAGCTAACTGCTTCAATTTCGGATTGAGTGAGGGTAACAAATGGCACGGGTCCCCCGGGAACTAACTCCCGGTCCTACTAGTTCGGCCTATCATTAATTTAATGGATGATTTTTTCGGTCACCGTTTTTTGTCGATTACTGACAGTAGAATGGTGATATACAATACTCAACATATCCTCCCCTAAAGCACTTTGAAGGTAAATAAATTGTGGTGCACTCCCATTAATACTTCATGTATATTATTATAATACACATGTGAAAGTTTAATAGCCGGTTTCTGAATAGACAATTTCATATTAACCGCTATCACAATATCCGTCTCGTTCATGTTTTGAAAAATCTGAAGATTTTTAATCAATTTTTTACTGCATTGTTCACTTGTGAAAGTCTCAATTTAGAACACATAACATTAAACGCCGGTATCCCGGGGGGGTGTGCCACTAGTTACGATCCTGACACATAAAATATCTTCAGCTTAATCAACATTTATTAGTCACTTTTGCCGGTTTTGGGTACTTTTTATACTGCCCTTTGCTAATACGGTTTGTAAATTATAAGCCAAAGTGCCCAAGATTCCCAAGGCCCAGATAGTGTATGGCTCATTAAAAGCTTAATCGTATCTAATCACCGACGACCTCCGTAGCACAGCAGAAAGCGCAGGTAGGCAGCTGGTAGGCACCATGCGAGAGGTCCCGGGTTCGAATCCGGGCTGGGGACAAAAAGAAACCCAACGCCTTGCATGTTTACATGTTTGTGATGTCGCTGTTTCTGGTTCCCGCGACACAAGGTATCCTAGTGTTGAGCCAGAAGCTATGTATGTGCCTGTATGTAAATGTTTATGTTGTTACGTATAAATAGATGTTTTTGGTTCCCAATTTAGACACCGGCTGTTAATATTTAGTTATTAGGTTTCCTCGCTACGATCATGCTATAAGTGGTTTCTATTACCACGTGATGGAACTTAACGGCTATTATCTTTTAAACTATTTTAAAATCATCTTTTAAAAGTTCTAAATTTGCTTCATTTATATAAACATCTGATCTCATAACAGAATATAAAATGTTGTTATGTGTTTGAAAGAAAAGAAAGAAAGAAAGAAAAAACGTTTATAATACCAAGAATACATATCACAGTAACAAAATAATATTTATTAGCAGTTCATTAATTTCATTTTATCGGGAGCAGATTATCTAACCTAATATCTAAGAAGTATTCAGTGAATAGCCAACCTAAAGTATCTAATGCCGCCAGTAGCAATAGCTAAGTAGGTAGAGGCTCATGCTTAGGACTAAATTAGGTCTCGTTACGAAGACATCTTTGATGGAGTCATTAAACACAAAACTAATAACCAACAGCCGTTTCACAATCTAGCCGCATTCTTGTATAACGCCGTTGCTAATTAAGAAATACTCTTGTCGTTAAAACTTAAGGTATAACATGTGAAGTCGTGTGTTACGAAGAGTGGTTTCGTACATTTAGTTTCACAACTTAAAAGAGTGATCGCTTATTCGGAGGCTAACCAAGTTACGACACCATGTAGGAGTATCGTTTTAATTGACATATCAATGATTTTATGTAAAGAGGCGTGGTTCGGCCAAGTGACACGAATGTCCAATTTTGCAATAATTCACGAGGGTCACGATATTCCAGTCTCTTCTAGTGATGTTTTAATTCCCCCTGTCACTGTTGGATTGGACAAAAACCACTTTCTTTGTTAAAAGTTTGCTCAAGCAAGTATTGTCCCTGTGGTAGGATTTTTTGCTGTCATCTCTTGATGGATGAGCTTTCGCAGTGGTTGTCAGTTGGGACATTTGTCAACTGGACCCCATTCTACCATTTAACGATTAGTTTTCTAAATTGTTTTATTGCTTTTCATTGTTGTAGTGGAATAGCATTAAGAACATTTTTGCACTCCTCTAAATAACTGAGAATTCTCATAAAAGTATTTACCAAGTTAACTAAAACTGTTTTTATAATTACTGCCTTAATATTATATCGCTGGAAACTCTTGACTACCAAAACAGAGGTCGTGGGTTCTGCTTTCCTGGAGACCACCGTACTTGATTTGTATAAGATGGCCTCAGTCTGGTGCATGTCTCTGTTTGTGATATCCCTAGATACAATAGCATAGGATATCCCAGTTTGAGACCAGGAGATTGTTGATTGACACAGGATTGTGTTTTTTTACATTTTACATTTATTTTTACATACATGCACATACATACATTGCTTCTGGCCCCACACTAGGATAATCCTGTGTCGTGGAAACTAGAAACAGCGACGTCACAAACATGTAAATATCCAAGACTGTGTGGAAGTTTAATAAATATTATTTCAAGTATTTATAAAATCCAGCCAGGGTAGAATTATAAAACATTAACCGCCGGGACGCAGGAGTAAGTTCATGCAAATATGTTGGTTGGCAATTCTATTATACGTAACTCTAAAATTCTTACTTATTAAAAATGCATTAAAAATATTTTATGTGTTTTTCAAAGATATTTGTAGAGTTTTTTCTCAAATTAGGTAGTACCTACCTTAGAGCATTTTAAATTCAATGCTTAGATTACATAATTTGTGTAACATCGTGCTTTATTTAAGCCCTCTGTCAATGTCGCAAAATCCAATA
This sequence comes from Yponomeuta plumbellus, assembly GCA_947310845.1. Lineage (NCBI taxonomy): Eukaryota > Metazoa > Arthropoda > Insecta > Lepidoptera > Yponomeutidae > Yponomeuta > Yponomeuta plumbellus. Next base: position 11,221,347 of record OX371193.1, read on the forward strand.
ATCCAACTCCACATCCAACAATCCATAAAAATAAGCAAAATTTCAACCTTACGCGACGTACGTGACCTGTGCATTTTAGAGCTATATACATACATATTGCATTTTAAATTTTATGTAAGGAATTTTTGAAACAGCTGATATTTTATAAATACCTTAAAAATATTTAGGAGTTGCTTCGGTACTAAAAGTTGATTTTAACAATAATGTGGCAATAACACCACATTCCGCTGGATTTTTCCAAAATACTTTAAAGTAAGTAAAGTAAAGTAAAACTTGTTTATTTCGTAATATGTGTTTGACAGTATACAATTTTTGGTGTATAACAACTTCAGTTTGCCTGTGAATTAACGCTAGATTACTTTGTCATCGGTTCCCGATTAATTCCATTTCGTAACACGATTACAGAGCTGCTCGCTGATGTCAATATCGTATTGTTTAATTTGAACGTCACGAATGTATTGCAATTTTCCAATGGACAGTATTTTATTTTCGGCAAAATAAAACATAAGACATAGTGAAGCCTCTTTCACAATTAATCATTTTTGTTTCAGGTTCTGAGCATCCAGACACCACGTCATGAAAGAAGCTTCCATAAGGGGTGGGTACGATTTCGAAATAAGAATGCTTTGTTTACCCACTCAATATGTAAAGAGGAAAGTGGGTAATATAACGTATGAAATTAAGCGGTCACGGCACAAGCTCGTTCGCGAGCGTGGATTAAGCAGATTGTATAAAAATAATCCAGCAAAATATTTCATAGTTGACTCGACGGCGATTTAGGGCCTTTTGTTGCTTTCGTTTGTTACTGAATGATGGATGAGTTTTTCGGGTAGAGACGTCGCGTCGGGGTCGAAAAAACGGCGCTGTCGTGACGTCGCACGCCGCCAACGCCGCCGCCTCGTGACCACCGCGTCTCCACAGAATTTCTAGCCCATTTGCTCTGTACGTGCGTAAAAACGTACCATGTACACACGAATTTATTTCCCAAGAGGGCCCGCCATCGTCATTGTGCGTAGCTGAACACAGCCAAACACGACCGAGCCGTATCCGCGGCTTTATTAGAGATTTATTATGATGGTTTCGCTTAGGGCCTTGCAGATACGATCAGCAGACTTTTCAAGTTAGAAATATGTCAACTCGCTCGAATGTCATGATGCCACAAAAGGATGGGCGAGGAATTCTGTCGGAAGTTGGCACTGAGGTAACACGGTTAGGTGCCTTAAATGTTGGATTCAGTCAGCAGCATGAAATACGTGCCTAACGATAGAGTACGGTGCACGTTAGAGAAACAAAACGACACGGTTGCCCTACTCTATCGACCGCTGATGCCCAAAGTGGGTTCCGCGGAAACTAAGAGCTCTTTGAAAAGTACAAATGTAACAGAAATTTTATATTATCTTGAGTTTGAAATGATTCCTCAGTTACAAATATTATTTTGGATGAATACAAAGCGGCAGTTGCTGTTTATCAGTGTTCCGTTGCATGTAAAACATAGAAACTGCTGCTAAAGATCGTGCACGAACGAAGTTGATCATTTTAGACGCATAGAGAATAAACAGATAGGTATGTAGGTCTTAACCTAGCTTTAAGATCTAGATTTAACATCTATTCATGACACAATGAAAAATATAAATAAAAAATTGGTGTACTTTGTGAGCAATTACGTGCAGGTACCTGAGGTACCTAGTTAAGGCGATTTAAATTGCTTAGCCAGAATGACTGCTGTGAATTCCAACCTAAATCTGTTTGCGCAGCATTCAAGCACGTACACCGCATACACGCGGACCTTTACCATCAATTAACCTCAAAGAATCAAGGTGCTTTTGGAACATGAAAGGTCTGTGATATATCTGTCCTTAAGTCTGTCTACCAAACAAAACCAAAAGCGTATAATTTTCACAGCCGGCCAGCGTTAGTTCAGCCATTGATTACCTCCAACCAACCATCAGGCAAACTCGAGTCAGTGATTAGAAAAATGTAATTTAGACGCAGATTTCTAGCACGTACGATTAATTTTAAAAACATTTTTGAACTTGAGTGAAGCTATTAAGTGTTATTAAGTCTGGTGGCGTGTGTGGCGCGTGCGTGCGCCGCGGCCGGTGATAGAGCGGCTGTCGGAACGCGTTTGATGCATAAGTGATCAAAAAGACAGCTCCCGAAGCTCGGTCGATGCTCCGATACACAACAAACCGTTACATATATTTTTTAAATTGGATCCGGATGAATTTGTTGCTTCGCATTCTGAGGACCCTTGGCCCGGCGGGGCTGCACCCCAGCGACATTCAAATCTACTCGTAAGCCGCCTCACACAGTGCCTTGCCACAAACTGGAACGTGACAAGATCCCGCCTCGGAGTTCCGACACCCATTTCGGGATCAGCACTTACTTGGAATAGTTTACCTACAGCGTAGGGAAACTTGTTACGTGTGTAACTAATAACAGAAGATTTTGGTACCAAGTACCTACGTACTCACTGAAGTATTTATAAACTACGTGTTTCCGATAACATCAACGGGGCGTGAATATTCAATATTAATGTAGCGTGAAATAATTTTAAGCACTTGCCGGGGCTATCAATCTGGCCCGCTAATGAGATTCGGGCTAGTCCCGCGCTTGGACCAATTTGTGCCTCGCTGCACCTTGCTAACGAACGCTACTAAAAAAACTTCTCTTATTAAAACTTCATGACTCATCGATAGAGTGCTGTGAGGGCAAGTAGACTGGGAGAAGGCCTCTGCCCTGTAATGGATCGTATAGGCTGCTTATGAACTCTTGCGTGATAGGCATTCTCTGTGAGAGAAATCAAGTGGAAAGTAAGAGACCGCTTATGAGTCATTAATTTATTATTATTATTAATACGTTTATTACACATAAGTAAATATGACAGCGGTGGTGGCGTAGTGGGGTTGACCCTTGATTCTCGATCATGAGGGTCTGGCTTGATTCTCGATCATGAGGTACCACGCATGTACCAATGACTTTTAGTTACGTACATTTGTTTGTTTGTACAGCAACACCATTCGCTGATAAATTGTGCCCGGATAATGGCGACAGGTTTGCCACTTGTCACGTTTGGGACCTAATAAACTCGGCAAAACGAGGGTCCAGTTATAGTGATTGGTGCCTCTGCCTACCTCCTTGGGGATAACGGGTGTGAGTTTATTTATTTTTATTTTATTTAAATATTACAATGGCAATCCGGCGGACTCAATGCTGGAAGCAAAGCTACCAGACAACCGACCGACCGGTCAACCATTATTAACCGAACTTCAAATAAATGTGGTCAATTCGCAGGAAAGAAATCGAAGAAACTAATTTTAGTCGTGTCACTGGGAAAACCGAAAGTAGACGTCGGTCACTTTGTTTCAAGCTGTGAATCGAAAGAGTGACAAAGCTGGCTGTTCGTGGTGACCTCTGACCAGCCGCTTTCACTCATCTGCCCACGACCTCAGGCTACGGACACGTTTATGAAGTCTTTCTTTGCCAAATAGGGAGCATTAAAAGACACCATCCGTTCTATTCAGAGTTAGGTAACACCTATTCAAATACTGTTATGTAGGTACCAATGTGTAGCCTATTAGGATAATGTTAAGTCACACATGCATGTCGTTATTTCGGTTTGTTTCACATCCTTATCCGTGAGGCACGACTAACTCGCTTCTTGGGCTACCTCAACAGCTTGCACACACCTTCGGATCTTTGCTTTGGGTTTACAAACATTTATCTTCTACAGCTTTACTAATCTATACTTCTAATCGAATACGTATACATTGTGATATAAACTTCCTCACAACACAATCACTTCACTTGTCGTGATTGTGTTGTGAGGACACAACACAATCACTTCACTTGATCCCGAACTACGATACCCTGTGGTATGGTTTCCAGGCAAGGACATCCCAAACATGTAAATACACCCACTGAGGCTAAAAGAAAAAAAAGGAGCGGATAAGAGTAGGTACTTAGTTACAAAGAGGACTATTTTAAACGGGGTGCATGCATGCAACGACAAATGAATGTTTGTCAAAGTGATCTATCAGGATCGTGGCAAGTGGCAGTCTCTGGTCGCTGCCTACCCCTCTTCGAAACATACGCTCCTTCAGGGTAAACATAGGCTATATCCGTTAACAACGCGAATGTAGTCGCGGGTACTGCTAGTTCTTTATAAAGAACTTCCATCGCGAGCTCATACAAGTACATATTTGTTGGAATTAAAATAATTTCGTGTTTTCGTACCTATTAAGTTTTTGTTGTTTTGTCATATTTCTTACCTAATTTTGTTTTGTAACCTCATAACCTGTAAAAACCATAATTATAGGAGGTTATAATTAATAATTATTATGTTAAGTCTGTCTAACCAGCAGTGCCCCAGTCTTCTATACGTGCTTGCTCGTACAACATATTGAAGTGATTTTTATCAATGCATTAAAGTATCGATAAGAGTGAGCTAAGGCAACGTAACGAACCATCTTGTGAAAGGCTCCTGCTAGAGCCGCTTTTCGTTACGTCATAACCACTCGTGTCAAAAGTAGAAACTAACCAAGCGCAATTACCAGCCTCACCAAAAGCAAACTGAATGATTAACAAACAATAGACTGTCGGATACAATTGCTACAAAGAAAGACTATGTAGATACGAATACGTTGGATAGATATGATACAACTTTCACCGAAGTTACGATTGCATATTGTTAGATGGTATTGTGATTTGGGGAGGTGAGAGCGTTGTTTGTTCGCGGAGTAACTTCTCATAGTCGAATGGTTGTAGATTGTAATGTGGCGACTGGCAGCCTGACATCTCGTACTCGTAAGTCACAATCAATGCGTTTCCTGCATTGTGAGACGTCTCAATTGCTGCTCTTTTGTCTGTAATGAGCAATTTGTGCCGCCTCGGTCTGCCGGCTCGTTGGGTCAATGAAGCTTGTACACCCAGCTCGGCTCACCCACACATTTCGGCGGTTGCGAAATCGTCCATCTCTCGTACAACACGGCTACTGTAAAAACATTAAACCCATCCATTGCGTGCCATCTGAAGCAATGTAACGGCAATCAACCTTTTTAAACTCGTCTTATGATTAAAGCCAATGTCATCATACTTAACTGTCTCGACCTCGAGACCGTGAGATTTAACGTAGCAATTCGGATATAAAAACAGATTTTATCTGTCAAATTGTTTTGCCTATTTAGTGTCCCAACGAGAATGTTGACTCTTCACTAAAGAGCACAACTAAACGCCAAGAAACGTTTTGTTTCGGTCCACCCCAAGGACCACCCTTACCACTTAGGGCAATGAAAAATAGATAACAACCTATTCTCAAGCCTACAGAATATACATTAAAATTTCATCAAAATCGTTTTCGGAGGAGTACTGACACTGTGACACGAGAATTTTATATATTAGATTATTAAGGTGGATAAATATTAATCAAGGCGGTAAAAAAATATATCTAAGTACGTACAACTTCTTAATGGCAAACCAGCGGCGCTTGTGGCGCTAACATGAGCTGCTAATCATTGTCTTACACAACTTTGACAAAGCAATTGATGTGATTAAAGTTAAGCAACCCCGCCCTACATAGGAACCTCGCTTGATCGTGGATCTTTTTGTTTCTCGTCTATTAGCCGAGGCCATTGTCTCTCGGCGATAGAGTAATTTATTTGTTGCAGAACCCGTAACACGCAGCAGAATAGACCCCGGTCAATCAACCGCTCGCGTTACATGCTGCTGACATTAAAATTGCATTGAATTCTATTTACCAGCACGACATAACTACCTGGAGAATCTAATAAACGCATCGTCGATATTACCACGAAAATGGTTTTTATTTGGCGCTATATCTTATAGCATTACAATGTGATTCCAATGGTATTATGGCCTTTGTATCTACGTAATGAGATGATTCATACAGCGTCCAGTGGCACCTTCATTCAAACTAGATGGGTGACTACTCAGACGCTGCAGTTCCTGGGACTTTGTTAGACGGAGTAACCTTCTAGATTCGGAGTAACGTCTAGATTCTGTTAATGCATTGTGGTACAATAACAACTCCATGAACGCGGCGATTTAGTTTCATTGCCGCTTCAAGTCTACGCGCGCACACATATCAAACCTTCTAGGCGTCAATGGTATGAAAAAATACCTACGTCACGAGACCCGATCGTGTAAATTGACATCATACTGTAATGCACTAACAGAATCGAGGCCCAGTAGCTATGCCATTCTGACAGCTTAGGCGGCCTAGCTCGCAGGAAAGACAAGTCAATACGTGCGAAGACAACCAATCTGCGGGTTCCCTCACGATAATTTCCTACACGGTTAGCAACTAGCGTGGTATCATCATCATAAACCTATTATGTCCCCACCGAGGGGGACGGGTCTCTTCCCCGAGGAAGGTATAGGCCATACTCCACCACGGGGGCCAAGTCCGGATTAGTGGAGGCTTGTAAGACTAGTGGCTGGTCTTACTGTCAGAAGTTTTCAAGCCGCCCTGAAGCCTCTGACTTGGCTTAACGACTACCATCTATCGACGACAGCCGGCACCAACTGCTTAACGTGTCTTGCGAAGCACGGAACCGCTCGGAAAAATGCCACTAGCGTTAGTCATAGACAGTGACCCATACATGGACTGAACGCGCCGTAGGTTGCTTAACCTTCGTGATCGTTTAAGATCACTCAGGCAGCCCAGGCTTTCTAATATCACTCTGTTGAACAGCTACATTTAAGAGACTCGCCCCCTTGAATTCGATATTAACTCTGCGATAGTAAAACTGTGATAGTTTATCTTTAAACGGAAACCTATTTTCTAGGAAGGATTAGCAAACTTCGTAGTGGCGCAAAGAAAATATCCAATTTCAATGGAAAGATTAATCTCCGCGACGTTTTTATCGCCAATATTTCTCTGAACTGCAAATATCACGACTGAAAATAAATCGCAGATAGGTCACGGGAACTTAATCGATCACGGCCGGCCGTCTCAAATGGCTGCATTGGACATGTTTGTTTGGACAATTACGTTCCGTTTACGAAACATACATAGGTACATTTTTTCCTATTATTATTTTTAATTAGACAGTTTTTCGGCAATATAACGACTTCAAATTGTAGGTAATATATGCGAATCAGATCAAAGAGTGAAACTAAGACCCAATTTCCTCACTCCATCGATGCCCGGTTTGTACTAATAGTGACATTTGTGACAAAAATTTGGAGGATGCCTATAAAACTGTATGCTAACTTAATTGCTTCGCAACACGGCGGTAATACGCTTGTTTACCGACACAGAGGTTTTGTGTTCAACTTGGTAGTTAACTATACACTATACTATACTCCCGTACTATAATTTGTACAAATAGCTACATACTGTATATAAGTAAAGTTCGTTAAATCATCACAGACTTGAGATCAAGGGGCTTGTTTTACAGAACTACAATTCATGGCTTACTATGAAAATCGATGATCATCGCATCATCTATTAACCTAAAGATTAACAAGTGGACTCTGCTACACAATGTAAGTACTTGGAATTATATTCTTATGAAACTCGGTCCTGACAAGTGCAGTGTTGTACGTACATATATTCTAATAAGGTGCTCCAAACAGTGTTATTATAGTTAAGCACCTAAGGTCGGTGCTGGACAGTGAATGACACCGTATTTTACGTTTAACATTATTTTAATGGTCTTGCTAAACGGGCCTCCGTCGGATGAATCCGCGTTCAGTTTCGACGACGAAATTGGAGCCAAAGGTATTCAGCAAACCGGTATGTACTTCCGATGCCGATGGTCCGAGACACGTCATCGGACCTGCACGTGCTATACTTCGCGCTCCTGAATTTCTACAGATGGATTGATTTCTCTTGAAATCTTTTTATTTTCGTTTTACACGTTTCATCAGTAATTTTTTGCCGTAAGTGACTTTTCGGCCTATGCAAATACGAGTCTTAATATTTAAACATTTCGATGATCCACGTTTTTTAACCATCATTCCTTGTAGTTGATATTAAATATATACTGACTTTTCCTAATAACTTTCAATAACATGCGGAAGGTGAATCAGTATCAAAATATACATTCGTACGTTTCCAATGTTATTCTTGACTGCACTGCTTATAGCCGGTCGTTTCATCAGAATGTGCGCGCGAGCAACACTGATCGTTCAATGGCGGATGCTGTCGATTGTGGATTATTTTGGTCTCAAGGAGCAGCGGGTAGCCAGCTATCCACAGCTCGAAATAGGACCATACAGAATGTCTGCTTCCTTTAACTTAAGTTCAAATTTCTTCTAGTTACGTTCCTCAATGGGCGACACCATCAATTAAGCATATACATATTACATACATAATCACCGTGTAGTGTAAATATTCACCGCATATTTTACGTCCTCTATTGCGCGAACCTTCCACGTCTTCCAATTTGGTGACCGCAGCGAGTGCTCCACCCACAGGCAGGCCCGCAAAAAAGGAAACGTTAGATACGCACCACACCATGTACACGATGTTGTTTAAAATTAACAATAAGCATTAGGATTTTTTGTTTATGTTAATTAATTGTCTATTTGTTGTCTGGGTTATAAATGACATGCCTAGTCTTGATATGGAATTCATGACTTTGAAAGAATACTCAAACATCTACATACCTAACACCTTAGATGAAATTTTTGTTTTCATCTAAGCCTAACACTAAGATTTTAGTTTCTTATGCGCGAAAATGTAAGGTAACATTAGGTGAACAAAACTTCCTTAAGTCAACTCGATCGGGGGAACACTGAGAGGTTCGAAGAATTCACAAATGCAAATAAAGCTTTGCGACTTTTTGTTGATAGCGGTCGCAAAATAGACAGGTAAAACCAGATCAACATTGATCTTCTGAGAAACCATAAGGACAGAACTGCAAATCTCGAGATTAATGACATTGGTTAATACATAATTCATCTCAAGTTATTGACGACGTGAAATATGGTTATTCGAAGTTATAGCTCGTGTTTATCTTCATAAAAATTTCGTGTCATGTCTGTCCCGTAAATATTTGACAGGAAAAAGGACTGATTATTGTCTTTTATAAATAAAATATTTATTCCCACCACACGCTTCATGTTCTAAATACGGAGGGGCAGATCCATTATGGATCGATCCATGGACCTTTGGGTAAAGTTTGTAAAGTTGTCATTTTAGAAGCAGGAACCAACTCTCATAGAAGTTTCGAGTATCTATTCCTCAAAGAGGTTCATTGTCTATTGCGCCACTTTCCGGCTGCTCTCGAGATGGGCTTGTCTTGTCTATCTGGAGGCGAATCATCAAGGGACAAGAGGACAGCTCAGCAATCAAACAATTTAGGCTAAACGTTTGCTACCTTGTTACATGGTCAAAGTAGGGATAGTGTTTGATGTTTAATGTGTTACATTTGTTTTACAGTAAGCCTTTTGCAACGGCTGAAGCGCTTAAGTAACACCTTATGGATCCTAAGGAAGAAAGCTTATTCTTACAGCGCGTTATACAAGTCTTATAAAGACTTCTAGGCTACTTCTCAGGCTCTGAGAGGCGCCTTATAGAACCTTTTGCTAAATGGGCAATAAAAAAAGATCAACCTTCACATTTAAAATGCAAAGTCTCCCAAAACAGAAGAATAGAGTCCACGCGTGTAAAGATTTATGTGTTTTCGACTTTTGACTCTATTTCAATACTCTAACCAAATGTTTCTGCGTGGATTTCTTACTTATATGATTTTCCATGTGAATCTATGTTAGTCCTTATAAACTGTGGTACGGTATACAACTTGTGAATTAGTTCACCTATTCGTATCGTATTTTATGAGGATCAAAATAGGGAAAAATTAAGCGTCAAATAAACAATTTCTTGTTACCCAAAATAACTGGCATAAACAAAAAACATCAAGACAAAAAGTAACAGAATTTAAAAATAAAAACTGTTTTTAGCATCGTATGGTCCGCCCACTCAATTGTTTTTAGGGTTCCGTACCTCAAATGGTAAAAAGGAACCCTTATACGGTCAATTTGTTGTCCATCCGTCCGTCAATACCTTTATCTCGGGAACGCGTGGAGTATCGAATTGATTGAAATTAAAACCATAGTTATTCCCTTCAAGCTGTGAGAAAACTATCACGGCTAAGTAGGCTTTACAAGTTAAGGAGTACTACTCGACCAACTTATAAAAGAAAAACTTCGTACAAAATCCATTGAAAATTACTTTGATTTAGTTGTTAGATCTGTAAAGCAGATAAACCTCCAATTTCTACGGAACTCTACTCTGCACGTGACTGCACCGACACGGGCTTGGCCGTTTTTTTAATTGTTTACGCATATCAGCATTTATTTTAGCATATCACACACTGAGAACGAAAGTTCAAAATTTTCGAAAATTGAGTTATGATCATGAAACGCCTCAAAACAACATTTTCTATCGCCTAGAAATTAAAAAAGGAGCATATCGCACATTCGGTAGTACAAGGGCACAACTGCACTTTTTTTAATTTTACAGGATGTCATATTACTCGGCTTTGTATTGCTTCAAAGTGGTTGTTTTTTGTATGAAATACGACCCATATTACGGGTCGAATTATATTATGTAATATGACATTGAATGCAAAAAAAAAACTTTAAAATGGCTCTCCTGTAAAATTACAAAAAGTGCAGTTGTGCCCTTGTACTACCGAAGGTGCGATATAATGGCTGGAACAGGCCAAACCCATACATCGGTCTCTTTTTAACGGACGGGATTTTTAAGAACGAGATTGCGCGACAACGCCATTTTTAGTTTTGTGATAGCTTTGCTGAGAGAAAAACCGCGTGCGATCAGACAAAAAGTGCCGGAAAGCCAATTCAGATTGTTTTATTCTGATAGAAAGGTACGTTTGCCTTCGATTTGGTAAGTTATTTAGAGCCTCACTTCGCTTTGTGCTTGTTTCTTTCTGACTTTACTTGCAAACCTAGTGACTCAATCAGTTTTGTAATTGTTTTATTCTAAACGACCCCGTCAATTAGATTTTTTTTAAATATGATACAACCACAATAATGCCTGCGTCAAAATGACATTACTCAAAATTAATATTGAAGAGCCTCAATCACTAAACAGCCTAATATTTCAAAATATATTCGATAGAAAAGAGACACTTTATTTTAAATAATTATTACAAAATTACTACGCTTAAATTACTCTAATATTTTTTAATCCTATGCATAGATGGATAATTCATTGATATCTTAAAATACATACTTAGGCACAAACGTCAACAGATTTGTTCCAATTAACGAATTCTTACAGCAGTGTCTCAATTCGAAAGTTTATTTTGTCTATTCCCAACATTTTGAAATTTTTAGTTGTGGCACTTTCGTTCTCAGGGTGCGATATTTGAAAACCCTTTTCGACATACTACATCGAATTTGGATTCACAGTTTGGAACCAAAGGTCCGGAATCACGAATATTGACATATTCTCGTGAAGCCCAATGTCTTCAAGTGATCACAAAATCAATTGTTCTTTTCAAGGTCGGGCCTTACGAGGGTAAAGTACACAAATACTAATAAATCATTAATAATACTGTTGTTTACAATGAACGTAACATTCCCTTAAAATACAGTAAACTCATTCAATGTCACCCTGTAGACACGGGTTACCTCTTCGTCTCCCAATTTGTTTCTATGTGAAGATTGGTTACCTTACCTAAACTGTCAAGCACACGATGTACAAAATTTTACAAAGGACACCTTGTTTCGTTTGCCGCAAGCTCAGAACAGTGTTCTGAGGCCGCAAGTGAGTCCTTTTTCAATAAACAGCTACACAATAATAATGGTACTAACACACGTGCTCATTAGTAGCACGAAAGCATGCTTTTATTACTTGCTCAATAAAAGCTGTATTTTTGTATTCGATGTTTTAATCCATCCGTCTTCCTTTTTTTGAGGTTTGATAACCTAAGACTGCATTGTAATTGTCGTCAGTGTTACTGTCTTAAGAAATCATAAACTTATTTCAACGTCAAGAATTTACATTCTGTTTGGGGAATGTCAATGTGCCTACATACAGAAAAGATTGGGAGTAAAGCACTTGCTCAATATAAGCATGCTTTCGTGCTACTAATGAGCACGTGTGTCTGTGTGTAGCCAAAGGCAAAAGCCATTTTTTTAAATGTGTAAATTCATATTATTATGACATGTCGTTAGCACTGAATAATTCGTAAGTAAATGATGTAATTACCTAATTTGGCCAGTCATTGCTACTAAATTAAATTAAATTTTTCCAGTTAGTTTCAGGACAATGTGGTTGTTATGTTATATTGACGAATGTGTTAATGAGATCTATGAAATGTTTTGATTTACAGTGTAAAGAAAACGCATACAAATTAGATTTAATTATTGCTATTACTAAATAATTAACACTAAGTCGCTGTGATAGACTAGGAACATAGTTAATAATACCTAATTCATAATTCATAACTGTATTGCGACCATGTAGTTGTTTCGATATTACATTTAGGGTTTGTCTCATACATGATACCCACTTAAAGCACAGCAGTTTCCAAGCAGCATGCAGTGTTAGAAACACAAAGAACTTTGACAATAATCCAGCTACAGAATTAATTTCATCCATAGCTATTACATGTATTGTATTAAAAAATATTTTACAATGTCAATAAATTAAACAAATATATATAAATTACAGATGTATAAAATTTTATAATCTCATCATAAGAAATCATAAGAAATAAGCTCGCCGTGAACATTTTATTACGTATTTTCTAGTAAATACAATAATTACAAAAACTTCCACGCAACACACTCACTTGACCTACAAAAATATTTTTTTTATAGTTACAACAATTTATATTCAAATTATATTATAAAAGACAATGCCCATTCGTGCCCCAAGACTACTTACCCAAAAATACTTTAAGTTACAGACTTAAAGTACGCATAAATGATTTTATTAAAAATAATAAAAAATACTGTATATAAATAAGACCTGTAAAAGCAGCTAATAAATTTTTTAATTCAAAATAAGCAAAATACTTTATAACCTACGAATCTGTTAAAAATATGTATTAGTTTTTTTTAAGGGTACCTATGGTATCTATTATATCTTCAGTCACACTTCTGTGGCATAAAAAAAATGCTTTCCATACAAAAATGTCATTATAAAATAGAGTTATTGTAAAATAGACAGCTTTTGTTATGGTATGTTTGTACCCTTATAACTTAGGAGTCTGAGCTTTAGCATAGTTCATGTTCTATAATTTCAAGAGTAAAAATTATAACCTATCAACTGATATATAATTCATTTGTGTAACTGAAAAAAATCTGGTGGGGCGTGGCGTCATAGAAATCTTGGCACTATCCTTTGAATTTATATTTTTGTAACTTTTGTTTCAGTCAAGAGTTTATAGAAGACTGCAGTTTGGCAGTCTCGGACTTATTTTCAGATATTTCAGACTTATTGTCCATGAAATTGATATTTCCGCCAATGAATAGTAAACCACAAATGTACGATCGAATACCTATGTGTAAGCTCACGGGTTTTATGCAGCGGAATTGCCCACCACATATTTTAGGTAAACCCCTGTTATAAACCCTGTATGTAAAGGTTTATGTTTATAAAGGCTTATGATAAATTCCTGCTTTTGAATTGCAGTGTTAGACTTAATTTCAATGAAGCTTTTAAAATATATATACCTATATATGTATATTAGTACATAAATAAGAATTTAAATCGCGATTGTAGTAACTAATTTAAATCAAGTTATTTAAATCATTTCAAGTCTAGTGTAAATGAACCTGATAATGGTTCCATCCAACACTCTCATTGTCAATACAAACTGTGATTTTAGTTATGTGAGTGTGTGCATTCATGTGTGAGATTGTGCGCGTGTTCGTATGCGTGTGTGAGGAGGAAGTATTACAGAAACTATAGTCAGCAATATTCAAACACCACAAAACTAAATAAGTATAGTACGTATTACGTAACGACTGTGGTAGCCCAGTGGGTGGAACGAGGCACTCGGAAGCGACGGACCCAGGTTCGATTCCCAGTGCGGGCATATACCTATGACTTGGGTTTTCTAAGTTATGTACATTTGTGAAGTTATAGCGTACTATTATGTATTCTACGGTTATAGTAGCTATGCCACTCGCTAACTGTGAAGGAAAACATCGTGAGGAAACCTGAGTGGCTGAGCTATTCATATACCTTAGATTATGCCCATACTCTCTCACTCTCTCTCTCTGAGAGAAGACCTGCCCCCTATTAGTGGGACGCACTTGCACTTGCTTACACCTAACTACTAAAGAAGCTACGTGACAATAAGAGTATATACTTAGTGCACTATAATATTAAATCGAATCCGCATTTCAATGAAACCTGTTTTGGAACATTCATCGTATTTTAATTGCAGGCCATAAAACAAGTAGCAATTAATTATACATTAGTAGAAACCATTTTAGACTCGCGGCGTGGCCCTAAAGTGGAGAAGGCAGATCCCCTCCCAAATCATAAAACCTCCTCTCGCTCTATGTCAGCCCAGCGAGGGGAAATTACAGCTTTGCCGTTAAATGCCGTAATTATCTAAAGCTCAAGGCAATAATTACACCGTACCTACACGGAAAGATTTACTAACGAGATAGCGCTCTTTAGTTACTTATTGACCCCTTTCGTCGACCATTTGGATAGAACCGCTCGAAACCCGATGCGATGTGTGTTGTGCATATCTATACTCCGTACCACTTGATGGTATCAGTCTGGCTGGGGGCTTTACTCAAACTACCACGAATGGCACGTGCTGTCAAATACGTAACAAAGGACATCGCCCATTTTGGGCCTGATGTTACAAGGTTGAATTAAGTACCAAATGAAAACCTAAATATTTTATGCGTAACTTAAAAAAAGCGGTATCACGAAAAGCAATGGAAATAGATAGGATTTACTACGTAAAATGCAATTAGACTGATGCAGTCCTTACAAATGCTTTCATGAAACGTCAAAATCGCAACGCAAAAAGTCTCACATTTCATTTCACCTTATCTCTTGGAACTACTTTTACGGCACGGGACTTCTTTGAAAGCTGTAAATGACATCTTTCGAAATGATAGAACCATGGATGTAATAATCAAAGAGGATTGAGTACTCTGACAAAAAAATGTCCTGACAAGGAGGCTCGAACTAGTGAATGTCATCTCTTTCTAAGTAGGGTGACCTTGATGTCAATGAAAACCGGACGAAACATAAGGGAAGCCAGCCGGAAGGAACGAGCGAAGTTCTCTCTTTAGGAGTAACTTGGGCATTTACTTCCATAATGGGCGACACAGTACCTAGTGGTAGGTATATTAATTGACTGAAGAACTTTAATTATACTTATATTTGCATTTAACGAAGTTTTAACATTATAAAATGAAAGCCAAAATCAAGTCATAAAATTAGCTTTAATCCAAAAATAAGCACAAAGAAATAACTCGTTTAAATGTATAGAATTTACAACTTGCTTATTGAGTGTTAATGTACAGTACATTACATACTGCCCTCAAATAAGGTTTGTAGTGGAAAAGAAGAGTAAAGAGAAGAGTAAAGATAAAACTCAACTACGACCATGTTAAAATACGTTTTTTAAACTTTGAGTGGTATTGCTACAAAAATTACTTCGCATACATTCATGGCTCGATTCGAGTCTGGTCCTTTAATTTGAGAATAAGTAAAGTTCACTATCTTGCATGGATACATGGATACATGCAAGATAGTGAACTTTTCTTACATTTCTTATCATCAGTTACAGTAGGCTACTTTTTATCGCGGAAATCGCACTCATTCTGCGGAATTACCTTAATCATATTTTGATCTACATAAGTTTACAAATTAGTTTCAGTGAACCAATTTAGAACTTTATATCATTATGGTACTCTTGGTCTCGACAAGGGTTAAATTAAAAATTAAAAATGTTGCTGCAGACAAATTTTAGTGTACAAATTGTAAATTCAGATAATAAAATCTAACTTGCCAATACGAATAAAACTCATGTAGCTAGCTAGATTGAAGACAAACATTTGAATTTTTTTTTTACATTTAAAATATGCATAAAAGCTAATATACATTACAAAATAGAATAGAATTATTAAGTATAAAATTAAATATTCTATTATACCTCCTGTAAATTTTTCTATTCAAACATAATATTCAAAGCTTCTTCTTTTGGGGAATGCATTCAGTCAGTTTGGGCACCTGCATCGAGCTGTGGTTGCTTCGTAGGTAGTTCTTACAGTTCAACATTTTCTTCCGTTGCTTTTTTCGCCACAGGCTGTAAATATTTATTTATTACTTAATTTCTAATAACCTTCTTAGCAAACAAAACACAAAGGTAACAGAAAAGTCCTGTGCAACGTACCTAAAGGGGTTGGTAAGCACGTCAATAAAAAATAACTAAGTGATACTTTCTGAGTTATTCCCGTTTGAAAATATAAATTATAAAAAAAACAATTTAATTCATTCAATTTTCCATCATCATCATTTTAAAGTATTTTGCGTTACAACTAGTAATAAATTGGGGACATTTTGTCAAAGAGTATTTGTTGTTTGTGATAATTATTTTTTCTATCGATTGGCATAATGTACACCGAACGGCAACTTTTCATGTACAAACGTACAAACTTTAGGTATGCTACAGAGGTTTGAAGCCTTTTACTCACCGCTACAAATGGTACAGGATCTTCCTTCAACCTAGGTAAGACCGCAGGTTTAAAATCTTATTTTCTAAAATACCGGCTTTTGCAGGCTTCACAAAATGCAGGATTTTGTGATGTCGAACCAGAGCCTCATATAGCATCCATTCATTTTAAACGTAAGCTTTCGTTTTTAGTAAAACTGAAAAGAGACCATTGGGTAATCAAACACATGGCCTACATTTTACAACATCATGGTCATAGTATTCCACGTAAATGAGTAAGAGTAAGACACACTCCTTCAGTTTGTGGCTCTCGCTCTGGACACTTTACTCTAGTTGATTACTTATACGATTTTATGTTTTATCTGATAAGACAAAGAGTTTAGTTTTCTATGGAAGGTTTTTCGTAGTGCTCTATCCTCTTTGATTATAACATCCTTGGATAGAACATTGGTTGTTAATTCATCTTGACTGTATACTCATATTACTTCGTCAACATAAACATATCATAACCCATAACAATAATAAACAAATACATAACCTCTAATGACTTCATTTAGACAACTTTTTTTCCCATTTGGCCATTGATGAGTGACTTGAAACCTGGGATCTAAAAGTTTTAATGAATGGTTGAAGTGCTGACAAATTTTCAGAGCTGTAACGTCAGGCCCCAGCTTGTATGGGAAATGGGGGTTTCCTACGCCATTTCGAAACACTATTTATAGAAAGATGTTTCCCGAATGACATTAAACCGACCGATCACCTAATCGAATATTTGTTTTATCAACACCCATTTTCTCGATGATTCGTTTCACCGAAAACACTATTTATAGAAAGATGTTTCCCGAATTACACCAACCGATCACCTTATGCGCCCCGCGCTTTAATTCGGGAGGTTGTAGGTTCAAATCTCCATCTCGAAAAAAAAAAACAGAACGTTTTTTTTATCAAAATTTAATTTATACATCTTTCAGTGTAGCTTATAATGCGTCCCACTGTAGGGCACAGGCCTTCTCTCAGAGAGAGAGAGTATTATGATAACCACCGGGTTTGGCGATTTCAACCGCTAAGTTATGTGAATAGTTCAGACACTCAGGTTTCCTCACGATGTTTTACTTCACGTAAACGAGTGTATTGCTACTGTAACTTCACCGACGTACGTTACTTAGAAAACAGCGGTGGTAGCCCAGTGGGTAGAAAAATTTACTCGGAAGCGAGAGCCCCAGGTTCGATTCCCAATGCGGGCATGTACCTTGTATTCTAAGTTATGTACATTTGTAAAGTCATAGTAACAATACCACTCTCTCAATACACAACTGTGAAGTAAAACATCGTGAGGAAACCTGAGTGTCTGAACTATTCACATAACTTAGCGGTTGAAATCGCCAAACCCGGTGGTTATCATAATACTCTCTCTCTCTGAGAGAAGGCCTGTGCCCTACAGTGGGACGCATTATAAGCTACACTGAAAGATGTATAAATTAAATTTTGATAAAAAAAACGTTCTGTTTTTTTTTTCGAGATGGAGATTTGAACCTACAACCTCCCGAATTAAAGCGCGGGGCGCATAAGGTGATCGGTTGGTGTAATTCGGGAAACATCTTTCTATAAATAGTGTTTTCGGTGAAACGAATCATCGAGAAAATGGGTGTTGATAAAACAAATATTCGATTAGGTGATCGGTCGGTTTAATGTCATTCGGGAAACATCTTTCTATAAATAGTGTTTCGAAATGGCGTAGGAAACCCGGGAAATGGGTATGTCCTTTGACACAACAGAAACGTCAAAACAGATAACCCAGTGCAGTGGACAGTTACAGAATACGGAGGCTGGACATAACATCCACACAACACAGGCACTTGTCATGGTAATCAGACAAGAACATTACAAACAAGGAAAAACACCCAGACTAAAGCCACTTGCACAAATGAAAGTACGACGGCCATAATAGGAATCGAATTCATGACCTCTTGCATCTTAACCTAACGGGTTGCCGCAAAAAAAAAGGGGAGGACGACTGGATAAGTGGATGTTACTAATTTATTTACTTTCCAAGTAAATATTAATAACGATGTAAATAATTAATAATGAAGTAAAGTAAAAAATAATAACGATAAGGTCCTGAAATTCAATGAAATGAATGAGGTATTCATTATCATATTATTGCTTTAAGCAATAAGGCCGCCAATTGTACTGTATCTTTGTAAATGTTTTGTATTTGTTTTTCCTGGCACACTAAAGAATATTCTTATCTTATTTTATCTTATTCATCATCATTATCATCAGGCTATATACTCGTAAGTCCACTGCTGGACATAGCCCTCCCTTAATGAATGAGGTATTAGGAAAGAGAAAATAAAAACAAGAAAAACATAACATGTGGCGTAGTGGTTAGCGCATCTGCTTACCATGCGAAAGGTTCCGGGTTCGATACCCGGCTGGGGAGAAAAAAACTCCAGGTCTTGGATGTTTACATGTTTGTGACGTCGCTGTTTCTGGTTCCTACGACACAGGGTATCCTAGTGTGGGGCCGGAGGCAGTGTGTGTGCCTGTGTATAAACGTTTATGTTATGTTATGTTTATTTTCTGAATATTAAGGATTTTTACTAAATGTTTACGTCCATGGAAAGTGCAACGGCACATAGTATACTTAACTAACATCACACACTGCTGAAGTATTACAACACTGACGATAGAGGCCATTGAGTTCATAGAGTGCATTAGAAGACATAACAACCCTAAGCTTAGGCGCACACTAGCGACACGCGACAGCGACAGCTCAGCGACAGCTCGGCGACTAGACGCGACAACAGGCTACGGCCGACAATTTTCATATATTTTGTTCGAAGCTCGGCACACTTGGTGTCAGAGTCGCGACGACAAGCTAAGCCGCGTCAGACGCGGCGTTGTCGTTTGCATCTGGCGTCGTTATCGCCGCGACTAGACGCGGCGATAAGTCGCCCTGTTTGCGATAATAGAAGCCAGCAGGTTTTCAGAGGCAATTACTGCAGATCATAATAACTCTCCGGACATCCGTCCGCCGCGGTCAACACAAAACACGCCAA
The DNA here is from genome assembly GCA_947310845.1 of Yponomeuta plumbellus. Classification (NCBI taxonomy): domain Eukaryota; kingdom Metazoa; phylum Arthropoda; class Insecta; order Lepidoptera; family Yponomeutidae; genus Yponomeuta; species Yponomeuta plumbellus. The sequence continues at coordinate 11,241,064 of OX371193.1, forward strand.
ATGGAGCCACAACGACAAAAAGAGACAAATAAAACGCGCAAATAACAATAAAGCGACGAAAATGGCGACACATCCGTTTTATTTCGTTATTTCCATTACACTTCTACGCTTTTCAGAGCAATTCAGGGGAATAACTCTTTTCTCTCCACACTCTACCAATAGATGATTATTATGTACAGCACAGTTAAATAGAGAAAGGAATTGATTGACTGCTTTGTTTCTCGCTCACACAATATACATGGTAATATCGTATAGCAAGAGACAAATAGTTCAGGCCCTTTCTACAATAAACAGCCATTTTACCTGGGCGTAGATTCTGCTAACGCATTGTAGTACAATGACAACTCGAACATGGCGATTCAGTTAAATTGCCGCTTGAAGTCCACCCGAGCACGTGCATAACTCTAAGCGTCGTCGATGGAATTAAAAAACATGTCACGTGACCCGACCACATAACTGTAATTGAACTATAATGAACTAAGAGAATCGAGGCCATGAACGATATCTTGCCTGTTAAATTATTAACTACACCGCTTTTGGTAAAGTAAACGATCGATTTCCTCTTGTTGGTTTTCAATTAAAGATCAATGTGTGTCCAAGAAGGTAGCTATGTAACATAGATATCAAGGTTTAATGCATATTTTAGTGGTTTAGTGTGTATAATGCTCATGAACACGTGCAACTGGCAGGCGACGTGGCGTAGTTGCGCCATGAGCAACTGCCCGGGTAGCAGCCAAACCAGCGGTGTCACGTTACGCTGCGATGGTCGATCGCATACCGATACTCTTGCGAAATAATAATGAAAATCAGGACACCCGTGAACTGAATAGCCCCGTAAAACGTAACAGTCAGCTGATTAACCTTAAGCCCGGTTTTAGAGTCACGCTGACACTCGGCTGACAGGCCAATATGTACTACGTCCTAAGGAGCGTTTTAGAAAAACGCCGACCGTTCAGCGCTGACCAGCCATACATTTTGTCTATCAGCGCTGACGTTCAGCGCGTGGTTAGCGTGACTCTAAAACCAGCCTAACACTTATTACACAGTTAAGAAAGTTTGTAAGTTTGAAGAAAAAAAACACAAGTACATAGAACCTTATAGTACAGTCGACAGCACATCATCCTATACACCCATGCACTCTACTCCATTGCGAATGTGAAGGTTGACGTGCTGTCGACTACAGTCGACAGCCTACATTGCCTACAGGCACAATTTGTTGTTTTTAGGGTCCCGTACCTCTCTAATATGTTCCGTATAATCTGAAAGCTGTACATTTGTGATCTAAACATAAAAAAATGTCTTAGAAGTTCGGACAAAGTTCGGAAAAAACTGCGAGTTGGGAACCCTCGGTGGGGGAGTCCGACTCGCTTTGTCCGGTTTTTTTTCCAAAGTATTCACCACGTGGTTTAAATTCGCTCGAGCCTGTTATTAAAAGTGCTCAATAGGACCGACTTAAAGCCTGGCTGTAGAAGACCAAGTAATAGATTTGAATGTTTGGATTTGTTTGGAGTGCGGACGGTTCATCACTGATACTTATAAACTTTTAAATTGGGTTTTCAGTTTTTTAACAAAGAAATTTGATCAGTTCCAATTCAAAAAATACATACAAGACAGAATTTACAGGGCACCTTTTATAATATGGTATTATGTAATGTATGTATAGTTTATAGTATAATGACGGGCAAAGAGAAGGTGAAGAGAGCTCGAGGTAGACCACCATTTAAGCAAAACTTAAGTTTCATCAGGCGGTCCACAAAGCGAACAAGAGGCCCAGATGGAGAGAACTCTACACCCACCCTCGTCATACCGGCCAAGATCCTCAGCATTGAGGGACTCACTGATTGGATTAGAACCATTTTTGGTTCCTTTATTAGCAAGTTAAACAATTTGCTACCTTAACTCAACAATACCGTGGTTTGCTCTCGCAGTTTGCTGAAAAAACTTTGTTAATAGATAACTATTCTTCCAAGAGTATGTTTTATAAAATTGTGGTAAAACACAAGCGTTCATTATATTTATTGTCTTGCAGGTGTATCATAATCGTGCGAAATCTACCGAAGCATGGGGATTGGGGCACATTGTTTTCCGACCGAAGTCTATTCTTTGGGAATGAAACTCTCTCGTTTTCCTGTCGCCGCGCAAACCCTAGCTGATTAGTAACGAACACTGTGTTTTTATCGTTTGACACAAACGCGGTTCCCAGCAAGTACCCATGCGTTGCCACCTTGTGGGAACTCACATTTAGCAGTGTCTGGGCGAGATTGTAGCGTCTCTCTCACGAACGCTCGTTCGTTCGCTTTACGTTCTCACACAACGTGTACGTAAGATTAATTATACGCATTTTATTCCTACTGCCATCCTCGCCGAGACAAACGCCATGATTGTGACTGTGATAAACTCGGAAGTAGAAACTACTTGCAACTTTAATTAAAGGGGGATTCTACTTTATCTAGACAAACATACTTTGTAGAACACTTGTCCCAGTGCTTTGTGCTCTGCAGTAGTCTTGTAGGGGGAAAATTTAAATGAAACTAAAACTAAACGATTTAAATGGTGATTGACAGTTAGTCATCCATCACATCACCGAGTTAGAGTCTACACTAATGTCACCTATTGAATAGCAATTACAGCAACTCAGGGTAGGTGGGTCACTAATGTAACACGGTGGGTAATGTACTTAGATTGATTTAACTACCGCGTCGTGACTCAGATAAATAAATCACATTGATCATAAAGATAAATGGCGCTTCTTAGAAAAAAAAAACTCTGGGACTACTGGAGATATTTCAATGCGAACATTTCCATATCTACGAATGAATAAAGGCAAAGGAGCTGAGGTGAGGCGGGTCAGTGCGATTTAATTGTGATGATAAGAGGGCGCCTCGGCGTGGGAGCTACGCGATTGTAAAATGTAAAGAAAGTACGGCATATGTAATGTGGCTTCCCATACTGTCTACTTGCAAGACGTTACAAGTTACGTACCCATAATTTACAACACAAACTCAACAAACATGGCAACGCATAATTTTCAAAAAAAATTTCACTAGCTCGGCGTGTTATTCAAGTTTTGGTCGGTCGGAGTCAAGTGATTGCACTTCCATCTGTGAGGCACTGCGGTGCGGCGGGGTTGGCGGGACGTCACCGTCTAGTAATTGGCGTCTTGTGCACTTCCTGTCCGACCGACACCCCTTTCTTTATCGTTAGCCTTTGTTCCAAGTTCTATGCGACTGCAAGTACGGCTGATTAGAATGATTGCCGCACACAATGCTTAATTGTTTCCCCGGCCTCGTTACCCTTGTACTCATTTTATGTAGAAACAGTTGGACAAACAAAAATCTACATAATATTTCTCGCTGAGCCGGGACGCGACACACGGTGTCGAGTTTTTATTACGAACACCTGAACCGCACTCCGCAGAGTTTACTTTTTTACTACTACTTCCCTGCATATGTTGTTGTTTCTATCTTGCCTTTATTTTTCTTTCTTTACGCTAAAGTATCACGACGCCCTGTCACGGCCAGAGCAGAAGTACAAACAAAGTGTTCACAAACAATGCGAATGGCGGGAACAGCGGATGTTAGACTTTCACTGCGTTTTTGTTTCAATTGGTAGGCTGCAGTTATTTTTGGATTTAGCACTGCTGAATGGTTAACGAGGATATAATGAATGGGATGTCGGTGTGGGTGTATGCCGCAGTGTATCATTCGGCGCGAGCGGCCGGGTCAGTCGACACAACGAGCGACTTCCTGTGGACAGCTAGCAAGGACAAGCCGACCACGACTCGTTCACCGTCTAATGCACAACTTTAAACTTTAACACCACGTCCTAATGCTCAAATAAACCCTGAGGTCCAAACGCAATCTTAACCCAACAGACTATTAAAATATTTACCAAATGATAATATCTCGCAACACTTTGTGGACCCAGAGATCAACCCGGGCCAAATCGCTTTACAGCGGTGCTACGACTATTTAAATCCAGATCCAGATAGGACCGCGTGTGCCGGCAAATAATCGTAACTGTTATGAAAGTTTAATTGCGTGTGTAATTGGATCTCACGGGCAATGAGCGGCGCGCGACACGCGACTCGGGATGAAGATGGAGCTCGCTCGGAATCCGCGGGGATAACCACCTGGCCTGGCCACCGGCCACCGCTGGTCCGGGAACGGGTGACCGCTTTTGACCTCGTGCCAATTACACAGCCATTAGCGCACTGTGCACAATGCGGTGCTATTAAGCGGATGTCCAGCAGAATACCCACGCCCGTTCAATTTGCATTTGTTTGGAATTAGATCGTCAACCGTCGCGGCCGCGGCTGCCTTTGTCCACCACCTGTAATGTCCACCGCATACTATGTGGAGGAACACTTTAATGACCTCCGATACATACTGTGTGGTAAGTCGAATTGCTTCCATTGTGGTAGGCTTTAGATGCTACATTCGTAATTAGCCGTAGCGCGTATGGATGTTTGAGGAAAATCGTTGTGCGGGTGGAACGATGTCCCAGAGCCATAAAGTCTTGTTAAACGCCTTGTTGTTACAGTAGTATTCAATTGAATGTATGTTCGAGCACTTTACGAACGAGCGGCACGAACGTTGTTGTTTTAATTAATTCCTGTATCGGCAACGCCGGACGCCTGGCATAGATTGCTATCACAACCAGATCAAATCAAACAGTCAAAAACATAAAGAGAACGGCTGATAATTTTATGACATTGATTTCATAATGTGAAACGTAACAAAAGAATGCATAGCGTGTATAAATTAGAGCGGCCACAAACTTTGTTCCCAACGACTTTTTTTAGCTTTTTGGTAGAGGTCGTGACCGTGGCCCTTTCACGATCATAACACGGTACGTCTTGGTCTTTTTATGTATCATACAATAATCATTACTCAGACATTCTTCGGTCACGCAAGCGAGTTTTCGTTTGAGGAAATTGTTCCTACGTATCAGGGAAGTGGTAGGCGTACTTTACGGTGACAAGCTCATTTCAACGGGAGAACCATTAATTTGTGCGCTGTGATCCAGGGTAGGACGACGCGATATGGTAATGACAAATGGCGCACTGGCGCGGCTTATCTCCCCGGTCCGCGGAGAAAAGATGTAGCCGAGTTTTCTTGGCCGGAGTGAAATGTCGAGCGAGCGGCAATGTCGTTAGCAGAGTCCCGTCTAGCCGATATCTCTACTGCTGTCCGGAGGCACACTGCACCCCAGTTTTTTTTTTATCGAGATATTGCAATCTGCTAAAGTTCAAAATACGTCATTTCTCGATCGTGGTTTCTGCCAGCTTTAAGAAGCTGCTAGTAAGCGAAAATACAATTTGTTGTAGCCCCACAATGGCTGGCGGTAGTCGTAGATGTTTTTTGGTCACTACAGTCAAGACAAGACGGTCTATTTAAATGTAGAACCTACTTATTCGTAAGTATATGGCAGGCTGCCAGTGTTAGTGCACCTTTCTCGCAGTGCTATTCCGTACAATAGGCGGAGATAGCGACGTCGCCTTTCGCTGAAATATATTGTCCTCCGTGCTGTACCGCACCCGCCACTGATATGCAAATTGACTCCGTCGAGATCGTAAACCCTTTCGTATCAGATAGCGTAATTCGGAGCCGAGGCGCACCGACTAACTTTAACCGAAAGCCATTACAGTACAAATTTCGTAACCGATTTTAGGGTACCCTTTCATGCTTTATTACAATTTTTGTTCTCTACCTAAACAAGAGAAGTTATTCTACGTGATCTGGTAACAAAAGTAAGTTATATTGTTTTTGTAATCGATGTGGGTTCCATTGCGCAAATATCAATATTGTCAGTCGGATATACGGGGTATCCCGAAAATTACAAGTCACAGTGACACCGGAGCTGGAAGAGGCATCGAACCAACCTAACATGACCTCAGTAAAAGTTGCACGGTTTTTGAGATATGACCAATTTAAACTTGTTCTAAATTTTCACTTTTTTTAACAACTTTATTGCTCACCTACGCTAAGTTAGTAAGTTCGTGACCGAGTAAAAATAAAAAAACCAAACACGAGAGCTATCTAACTTAATGCTAGCACTAAACTTGTAAAAAAAAGTGAAAATTTAGAACAAGTTTAAATTGGCCATATCTCAAAAACCGTGCAACTTTTACTGAAGCCATGTTAGGTTGGTTCGACGCCTCTTGAGCAGGTCTAACCCCAGTGTCACTGTGACGTGTCATTTTTGGGACACGCTGTATGTATGACAAATGCGCAAGATAGCGAGACAACCGCGGTGGTTGTTGCTTCCCCGGGCCGACTCTACCCATCGGCTATCGTACATTTTAGACATGCCTTCCCGCTTCATCTTTCGTAATATGTTAGCCACTTGGAGAAAGTTGTACTTTACTGACTATAGACCGGCCGATCAGCATTCTCAAATAAATACAATAAAAACCGGCCAATGCGAGTATTCACCCCGTGAGTGTCCCCAGTGTATCATCACAAACATAATTTGCAGTTGTATCTATACGTAATTTACTAAAACTTTCGTAAGCGCTAGACATTATTTAAATGTTTGTTATATCCTTGCCTGTACAGTCGACAGCACATCATCGTATACTACCCATGCACTTTACTCCATTGCATTGCGGGCGACTTTGCGGGCAACTAAAATGTGAAGGTTGACGTGCTGTCGACTGTACTAGGACCGACCAGCAACCAATCAAAGATATTCTGCCGTCATAATAAAAAAGGCCATAACTTGATTTCGAGCAAATTAGTGAAAAACTAAATTTCAAGCATGTCTGCTAACTTGTCGATGATTACTATTTGAAAAACACAAGAAAAAGTTTACATATTTCATAAGCTGTTCTCTTTATACTTTTTCTCACTAGTAAATATTGAAGTTATGGTCTTTCTTCTTATGACGGCAGCATTACTAATTTTATTCCGGATACACTTACTCGTTTTTTTGTCCGAAAAGTCTGATCAGGTTAAGCTCTGCGAATCAGAATAAAGACAATAATAGCGTCATTTACTGCCAACATTTATTTATGCCGTTATTTACTGATATTTTTGTAACATCCCCCTTCTGATACGATACTGATAGATTTTATAATTCTAGAATAGTTGCTTGCTGGTAAATATTTTGGGTTATTCACCAACTGGACACACATGACTGGACACACCTGTGTCGAGTTGGTTAAACTCAAATTAGTATCATTTATTCTTTCGTCATCTGGACACACCAAGATTTTTACGCGTGTCCAGATGGTGAAAGTTTTTAAATCATTTTAATGTTTTCGTCAACTGGACACACATTCGAATTTTACCCGAATTTATGACGAAGTACAGTCATGCGCAGAATGTTTTCTGTCACAATCATCATCCTCCATCAAACGTTCCACCGCTGGAAACGGGTAATTTTACAATACTTTTACAATAATTTTACAGTTAATAGTACAAAAGTACTAGGGTAGCAGAAGTATGTAAGAGATTGCGGCTAAAATAAAATCTCATGAAAAACATGCGGCTTAGTTCATGGTGTTGCTTAATACTGCGCAGTATTAAACAGGGTTGTTTACTACTACTACCTACTAACTTTTGTTACCCTAGTACTTTTAACCGCTCTGGACTAACCATAAGTGCGACGGGGCGTACTGGAAACCACTGTGAAGCATGGAGCGAAGTACTGGGAATTAAAGTAAAACGCAAAGCGACATTATGGGAATCGAGATTCAGGGAATAAAACTTATGATGAAGGTCCTATAGCAAGAAAAAAAATTGAAACTATCAGCATGAACACTATGATCGCGACTATTGTTAGTGGGTCAATAATTCCATGAGCGAGACGATTGTTAACCTGACTGTACCCTTTTCTGCAAAAAAACAGAGTGTGTCCACTTGGTGAAAACATAAAAATTATTATTTTAGCTTTCACCATCTGGACACATAAAAATCTTTGTGTGTCCAGATGACGAAAAAATAAATTAGACTAATTTGAGTTTAACCAACTCGACACAGATGTGTCCAGTCATGTGTGTCCAGTTGCTGCATAACCCAATATTTTTACCATCATATTAGACTCCCACATTTTGGGCTCGCCAAAACGTACAGTCGACAGCACGTCAATCTTCACATTTTAGTTGCAAAGTCGCTCGTAATGCAACGGAGTAGAGTGCATGGGTGTATACCATGATGTGCGGTCGACTGTACCTAATCATAAACTTTTGTTTGCGTTGTCTTCTAAATTTTGTGCATCTTCTAAAAACTCATAGTGTTTTCTAGGTATTATTAATTTCAACTTGATAGCTTTACTCTACCCGTTCCTGAGAAAAGCGATCTTAACGGACGTCCGGACAACAAAGCCATTCCGTTTTTCTTCCTTTTGATTTCAATACGGAACCCCCAAAGTGACCTCGAATATTTAAAGAAACAAAAGGCAACTAACTCATTGTAAGTTTTTGTTGAGTTTAATGGAAACCACGTGATACAAAATAGCAAATATAGGTACATTTTTTGTTGCTTGGGAAGGTGACAAATGAAGGTCAGCTCTGGGACGTAATAAATTGAATATCCCACCGAGAATAAGACGTCTGTGTTGTACAGAACTCAAGGCTCTATTAACCGTAGAGCCTATCATTGAAGAAACATGGAGGAGTCAACATATCGAATAAGAATAAATCACTAACCGGATTAATATCAACCAACTAACCGTCTAGAACAATGAAAACTTCCCCCAACTGAACTAATGGATATAAATAACATACGGTGCCCTACCAAAATATTTGTCCAACCTCAGTGGATTCTCCTTGAAATGCCTTGAAACAATGTAGGTACCCCTAACTTTGTTCCCTTCGAAGTTCATACTACGTACACGGTTACAAGGCCCTTACATAAACAACAATAAATTACAACTAACTCTTTGTTACAGTAAATATCCGAAACAGAAACAAAAGTCCATTTACTTTTATTACATTGCGCGACGTGGTTTTGAAAATTACGTGTCTGGTAGAGGGTAAATTTCTGATGAACGACATACCTATTGTATGCTTCGCGTCATTTTTGTGGATGCAGCCGAGTTAATAGCTCAGTTGGAATAAATATTACCCAATAGCAGGTACGATCCCAGGTAGCACCTGACACGTTCCCACATTCACGATGGGATCCCAAACCCTCGGGCGTCCATTCTCACTATTTTCAACTGGCCTATGGGCGACTAGGAAAAAAGGCGTAAAAAAACTCCCTTCATAAGTCAGACAGAATAGCTGTAGTTTTTCTTTCACTAAAGCTGTTATAAATTTCTATTGTGTGATCAACAAATGTCTTTTTGAGAAACGATTCTAATACCTACCTAACTAATTAATTTCGTAATCGAATTTAGTTTTCTCACAGCGCGGTTCTACACGGTCAAGGTAGGTAGTACTAGCTAGCACTAAATTTGCAAACTGTTTCGAGCCCTCTACCGCTAAAGGTTTTTGATTTATTGTCGTTTAAAGTCTGAGAAAAATGTCAAGTATAGACAAATGGATCATACAGATCAAAATAAGTTGTTACTAACTAATACGTTGTTGAATAAAATATGTTGTTACAAAATATTCTCTATGTACGCAGCTGACGAAGCATTATGTTTCCGTTTCTTAGTCCAACAGCAACAATCCTGAGGATTTTGTTCAGTCTATCAGCCCGTGTACCTAGTTAGTACTAATCTAGCCCATACATAAATGAAAAAGAGGTTTGATTCGCACTCATTGGTTATTTTTGTCCAACGTTTTAACTAGTAACCTTTACAGAATACATTTTCATATTTAAATAATGTTAAAAAATATATCAAATTGTACAAACAATTATTGTTAATTGTAATTTCATTACCATGCAATAAGATGATGCTGCTGAATTCTTCAGTGTTTAACCGAATGACTCTTAGGTAGTTTTTTTGTTTCATCCAGGAGTATTTCTGTCTCTACCTGAGCCGAGCAAGCTGGCTCGACACAGTGAGGGGTGCGGACTACAGCCACCAAAACTTGTGCTTACTGCCAGATGTGCCATTTATAATATGAAACATTCAGTTCATGTCTCGCCGCAACCCAATTACAATATCGCTTTTGAGGTAACTAAATAACTACTTAACTTTAACTAAGCTTAGGAAAGCTTCTTTCAAAACTTTGATGCTTACTAATTTGTAAGCTTTTATATGCACCGTGGACCTTATCATCAAGTTAACGGCCATCTAAGATAAGAGGGCAGCCTAGCATCAAGTCGCTACACAACTTTTACTTCGCTCTCTGAGAGCCGAGCCAATGAAATGACTCAATTTTTTATTCCATCTACGTTTCTATTTTATGGCCCCTCATTTAGAAGCGTCAACAAAACAAAACACAAAAAAATTGGAGAACTGGCAACGTTGCCCCTGAGAGGTGATGGTGGCTGGCAGGCGACGCACGCGCATGTTAGACAAGGAGGCAGAAGCCGGTCGGGCGAGTCGAGTACGCTGCGAGCTGCGTGCGAGCGAGGGCGACCGACCAAGTGGTGGGGCGTCTCAGCGCGCCAGTGCCAAGCGTGCCGCCTGCCGCGCTACTCTACTCGACTGGCCAGCCACGCGCTCGTGTAAACACTGCACTCAAAAGTTTACAATACCTACCTTCAATCAAAGTGTGTAGATAATAGAATTTTGTTTCAATTAGTGCATTACCAATTGTGCAAAGTGCCACTGAAAACTAGAATACGTGACGGCAAGAATAATAAGTGCGCAAAGTGCTGAAGTTGAGTGTCGAAAGTTAACTTGGATTGTCTCGAGCTACGTGGATGATGCGGAGTAGTAGGACAAGGGACGCAAACGCTTCGTCCAAAGTGGAGAATAATTGATTTCGGTGAGTGTCCATTTAGGGCCAGCTCGCCGAGTATGGAGGTGGCACAAACAAAAAGTCGTAGACATAGGGGAGTGGAGTGCGCGCGGGCGCGGGAGATCGAGTCGTGCATTGTTGACACACCGCGCCGTCGTCGTCGGCGTGGCAGCGGAATAGAATTCAACGCGGGGCTATGCAACCAAGCGCAGGAACTATGGACAAACACAACACACACACCATACAATTCCCTTTGTAGGATTCATTTTTATTCCATTCCAAACCTTGTTAATAAATTTGTTGTTTTTGAAGGTACAAAATACGATTTATGTTCGAAGTCAAGGAAGCATAATTTAAGGCAGTTAGTTACTACTTAATCCTATACATTCGTATTTGCAATTTATTTGTGGTACAGCCAGAAACAATTAATAAACCTTTGTTGTCAGACTTGTCAGTTAGGAGAAGTTATTATTCGTACAAAAAATAAACTCTGCATCAGTCTCTAGAGACACTCGTCGTAGAATACTCTATTTAATTAAAATGCGTTCAATCCTAAAGAGACAACAGAGCTATGTACTTAGATACGTCTATCACCAAATATAATGTAGATGGTAATTATAATAAAAAAGTGTATATTTTTACACGATCCCTCTAATTAGTTACCTATGTTAAAAGATGACAAAAAAACGTCTTTGCAACGGCGCGCACCACGCAATGCACACTGGCATTCACACAAACAATCTCAATACAAGACTGCTTTTAGGATGACAACCGTCCAGCCAAAAATGGGAAAGTTGATTAGCTGTTCACCGCCATGCACACTCCCTTAAGAAAACAGTATTGTTCAAAGTATGATTGTTACAAATACAAGTAACAAGAATCAGTTACAATATGGCACAGCTTTAATGAATGGACATTCATTAATATCACAACATCCTGGGCACCTAATTGTAAGATGCGTCATGCCAGTTGTACCGAGATAAGGTATACGTTGTAGAATGTTGAAGATGCACAGAGTCACGCGCCTGTGCTAGACTAATGTTAATTGACTCGGTCATGGAGTTCATGTTAATTCTTTTAGAAACTTTCTGGGGCATCAGCCGGTTACAATTAGTAATAAACAACTGGTTCGTGAGACAGTACTTTCCAAAATCTCTTTACGCTGGTAAGACTGCAGGCAAAACCTACCTGCAGGTAGACAAAACATAATTATCATACTATCCTAGGGGCTATGGGCCTACCAAGTACGCAGATTTTCACAAGAAACATAAATCAAGCAGAATACGTAAAAAATAAAGAGAGAGATAAAATAAAGATAGAGGAAAACAGCGAAAGACGGAAAGAGATAGAGAAAGAAAGATTGTAACAAGTATCACAGATCCCAGGGAAAGACAAGTCAAACCCCACAATGGCCAGTGCAGCTTCTCACCTGCTAGAAATAATGTCATAGCTAATAACCCAACTAAATCAGCAAGTTATTATTGCACAAACGAAGCAGAAACGGCTTACCTGATTTCAAGAGAACGAGACGAGACCAATTCTGAAGATCAGACGACGAGACTAGTATGTCTCTTCTTCCGTAGTTTGTTTATCAGATAATATCAATACAGATGGTTATAAAAAGGAAAAGAAATAGGGAAGTACTTTTAGAACCGAGCAGAGCTGTGAGGTGGTCATAAGTGTGCAGATTGCTAACTGACGTTAATGACCTAACGGTTACGACTGTCATTAGCACACAAATGAGTGTATGTTGAGTAAATTCAACATTTAAATACGGTTTCGCCTACAAAGATAACGGACAGATTAATTTTATTAACTTCCGAAGTCTTTCATTTCCGCTTCTTCGTTAATATAAGAATGAAATTTGGAAACGTACAAAAGAAAAGCCATTTGTTTCAGTAGAACAAAACGAGGTAAATCATCCTAAGTTTCCGTTGAGAATACAAATGCATTTACGTAAGAATCAAACTTTACTTCTATTTACATCTGTCCTTAAAATCGGCATCATACCTACTACTAACTTTTTAGATTAACTATCCCATAAAATAAAGCATTTTTATTATTCTCAGTTATTGCGTATGGAAGTACATTTTAAAATGACATACATTTTTCTTTATTGTTGCTATAATCGCAAAAATAAATTTGGTCATTCAGTTATTCAAATACCAGAAGAAAGTAACTATAAAGATCAACAATTACTTATTCTCGATTCGAACTCAGTGCTAAACCATTTTACCATAGCAATAATTTACCAAATTGCATTTACTTTTTTTCTGCTGAGCAAACAAAAATAAATAAGTGGGACGATATATAGCCTACATTATTATAACTAATTAGGTAAACCCATCACACAAAAATCCTTTTAACCAAGAAAAAAATCGCATTGGCCAAAATTTTAGAGCCGAACTCTAGGAGCGGCTTCCAATTTTTTAAAGGTCAGTAATAGATCCAATGTTCACGTTATGTGAATGAATACAAACTTATCAATACAATACATGTTTCGAGCAAGAGGCACTGGAAGAGTCAGTCTCGTAATAGTCACATCCTAAAAACCTAAATAGATATCAGAATTTTCTTCTATGCATAGAGTGGATTCGTACACATTCTCCTTGTTCCCGACAAAAATTGTCACATTTCCCGTTGTAAAGTCTGTTCACGTATATAACTGTCCTCTATCCTTTCGCGTCATTCAAATAAGACGCCAGATTTAGTGGGACATACATTTCCCGCGTGATAATGCCAGAAGCGGCAATAAATTGTACGCTGATATGGAAAAATGGCGACAAACTGTCTTTTATCGTCTTAGAATCATCTCCGTGACGAAACCTCTGTCCGAAGGCGGGTGCCGCCTCTTCTAGGGGATTATTTTTATTAGGGTCGGTCGGTTTGGTGTTCGTTTGTGAAAGTCTGCAGCCCATCGGCCCGTGGGAGCGCGGCTGACCACGCACACAGGACGTCCATCGCCTACGGCTCAAATGTCAACCGCGTCTGCGTAATTGCAGCCTTATCTCGTTTATTTATAACATGTATACATACATATCACTCTCCGAAGTAATCCGGTCGTGAAGCCCCGCAGGCTAATAAAACTCATATGAATACAGAAATAAAATACAAGAAGCCGGGAGCCGGTCGATTACCTGGGAACCATGACATCGAGCAAAGGCGGCAACCTGTTCCATAAAATATTTATTTGAACGCCTCTTTTACATTTTTATATCGTTCTTATTTCGTGTTCGACGTTAGTATGCCATATCTTTATTATATTTAATGTTTGGTTCTGATGGCACATGGTATCATAAATGTTGATGGTGTGTACTCTTATATGTCAAGAGCAATTCTGTTTTTTTCTAGCGTCTCTTTGACTTCATTTTATTAGGTATATTTTACAAAGGTTGAAGTATTTCGCGGCGAAATCGGCACCGCTATGAGGCATAGTTTATTAGAACAGGGCTCTTGTATTTTCTGCTCGATAAATGCTCGTTTATTAAGCTCAGTAATTTGGTCGTCAGACCCAAAGCCGATAAATTACAGCTTCGTGAAGCCAATAGGTACACGGCGTGGCAAAATTTGCGCTAACGACCGGCACCACAATACAACAATCAGCGTTGGGCAGTACAAACTCCCAATGCGCGGGGCGTAAGCTAAACATTAGTTAGGGCATAGAGGAACGCACGAAATATTATACTGTAGCAGGAATGCATGCCCCCGCTATCAAGAGCCTTTGTAGCACATCTGTGCTGCAAACTAACTCCTGTTACAAGGCACATTGCAACCCTTTGAGTTGTACACATCTGGCAGCTTTTGTAGTGCTATTTATTTCAATACATTAGGTAGAAATAATGCCTAGAATAATAAAAACTAACACAATTATTTGTCTAGAATACCGGGATATAGACACGAATCAAGGATATCACAAACGTGGAAAACACCCAGAATACGGCAAAAAGGTCCCTTAGTGCGAATCGAAACCACGAGCTCGGTATTGATGATGTGTCTGTTTTCGAACTCCTCCGAAACGGATTCACCGATTTTTATGTGTATATTTAGTAGGTCCCAGAATAGATCATAGGCTAATTAATATGGTAAAATAACGTTGCCGGGTTACCTAGTATCTATATAATTCCAATAATTAACCATTGCCTATCCCTCCTAGCGTAATGTAGGTAAGACAATTTTTTGCTTATTTACCTTTATGTTTTCCTCTTAATTTTTTCGATGTTGTCTTGTAAAAAAAATCCGTGTTAGGTATTGAGGACACAATTAAGTATTTTTAGGTGTTCAAAAGAAGAGACGCGACGAAATACTGTTTCTGATATTTTAGGCAGGAAATTTGAAAATATCGTTATTTTATCAGGCCTCAAATTGGGATATTTTTATTGGCAATCATAAGTTTTGGGCACATATTGGCACGTCCTTATTACAGGCACATGAAGCTCGATGCTAACGGTCTTGTGGCTCGTTGGCCCGTGTAAACACCCGCTCGCTTGCTTTTGTAGGTCATTTCCGTACTTATTTATTGACTGCTGCAATAGCCTGCCTGTGTACTAAGATATTGAAATACATCCTAGATAATTCCTGATACAACAAAGAGCTTTCATCTCGCCAAATCCCCAAGTAACCATTTCTATACCCTGGATAGTACTATCTTCGCAAAGCATTATACACATCATACACGTCATAAAACTTCAAACTTATTTAGGAGCAGCTAGTACATGACGCTAAGTGCCAGTTTCTGAAGTGAGAATGTCGCTTTTATCAAGTATTTACTAGTGTAATTCTCAATTCAGAAATCAGCCTTAGAAGCGTTATTTATAATATATTGAATGCTAATGTAACATAGGGTAACCGTACAACGCACTTCGTCGGTCGTCGCACAATAAAACAGTGTCATTGCCTTCCACAGGAGTCTATAAAAAATAGACGTAACTAGCCGGTGTTGGAAAGATCACGGGCGTCGGCGACAATCGGGTTGCTCTTCCCACGATCGGAAACAAAAATAGTTTAATTATGAAAAAAGTGGAATGCGAATCCTGAGCGCGGATGCAGTTGCGTGCATTCCCACTGGTAGCATCCCGTGTGACCGAGGACCAGTATAGCTCGTTTGCGTGCGGCCATTCAAGGCTCCGTACTCCATAATCACATACGATATTATTAATGTAATAACAAATAGCCGAGGGCAACCAACAAGTCATTAACGGTAATTTGGATTTTCAAAATCCGTGCATTGGTACAACTTATATGTATGAATTGTGTCAAAAATTAAGACAGCAGACAAATTATTTGCGTAGCATATTTATGTTTTTTCTGTCATACATATTTACTTATCTACCGTGTTATGCATTTTATCAATCAGCTCGTACTCGTTTACTGGTTATTTCTTTATTATTATTTCTTATTCTGATATTATTAATTATTTTCCGCAGTTGATGCCAATTAATTATTTAGGTACTTCCGTTTGTAAGTTGCAAACAATATAGTTTGTGATATTATGAATGAGTTAAATCATATAAGTACCTATTTACATGTACAGCATATTATTGAACATTGTCTACAATTGACACAAATTTACGTACGTTTCTTAGTTTAATGTGATAAATTTACGAATTAATGTTTAATGTGATAAAATTATGAATGAGTTAAATCATATAAGTACCTATTTACATGTACAGCATATTATTGAACATTGTCTACAATTGACACAAATTTACGTACGTTTCTTAGTTTAATGTGATAAATTTACAGTTTGTTTTGTTTTCGATAATGAGCGTCGTAAGTATAAAAATAAACTTAATTAAAACAACAACAAAGAGGAAGTTTTCAATTCATTGGATTCTTTTATTTTTATATGTAAGTTGAAAGAAGACAAAAAAATATTCATTAAGTAAAAAAAATCTTAAAATAAAACAACCAAATAATATGATTATCTTGTAGTTCTTTTATTTTTCCGTTTTCAGGTTTCCTCGCGATGTTTCCCTTCACGTTAGCTAGCAGTATTGCTATTATAACTTCACAAATGTACGTAACTAATAAAACAAAGTCATAGGTACATGCCCGCACTGGGAATCGAATAAGCCATTTAAATTCGTATTTTACTTTAGATACGAGGGTTTATCTCATTTCCAAGTGAACCGAGAATACACAGGGATCACCCAGAGATTGTGAGCATTACGCTCACAAAATGTATAATTACATCTAAAGAAAAATAGCTTATTTAAGATTCATTTCCATGACGTAGCTTGAACGTTATAAATTGAGCTTGATTTGAGCATAACCTGCTGTCGCAAAATTTCAGTGCCATATACGGCATATTGAAAATGGCGTATGCATAAATAGTAGATTAGTAGCCAAGGGCTGTAAGGCATCAATTGCAGCCCGAGATATTTAGGCGCACGAGCGCAGCGAGGCCGCCTATAGTTCGAGGGTGCAATTGATGCTTACACCCGAGCTAACTACTCTACTTTACATCTGGATTGTGAGGTAAGTAGAAAAAAATTACTAGTTTTTCTTTTCGCCACTTCATGAACTCGTCGTAAGTTTTCAAATATCTCTCTTTAGAACTTTCAGGCAAAATATTGTTAAATGCTGCTTCAGCTTTCATTTTCATTGAATCGGGAGTATCTTCATCACTTGCAGAACTCATGTTTTTTTCCTAATTAGCACGTAATTATAAAAAAAATCCCAAAAACAAACAATATTTAAAGTAAAAGTTTTCTATTCCCTCCTTTTTTCATCTTTTTTTTTAAGAACGAAATTGAGCTTCGCCGTTCGATATTTAAAATTGATGACTAATACTCATACGAAGACAAGGCTGAATAGCGAAGCAACCTTCTTTGTGATTGGGCTGAATGCATGATGTCTATTGCCAGTATGATGGTTACGCGAACTTTTTGAAAGAGTGAAGAGTTTTTTTTATTACTTACCGCCCTAGGGCTTTTCTAGCTACATTATTACCCTAGAGCGCTAATTGGTCACCTACAAGCCCCAATTGGGGGTAATAAGGAGCTACTTGCCGAATATGAGAGATGTAAAAACTCATTATCTGATTCACACTGATATAAGAACACAAAAAAAGATAACAAGACAATAATGTATGTTATAAAACAGAATGTGTATGTACGCAATATCAACGTCTACGCTAATTTAACCAGAGACAAAGGGCCGGTTCTGAATTGAGAATTTCACTAAATAAATACTTAAGTAACGATTCGCTCTTCACTTCAAAGTTCACGCTCTTCTCTGAGAAGTTTTACGAGATGGCACTACAGGTAAGGAGTTAATTCGCGCCATGATGATGATCAACCATGATGATCGACCGAACTTTCCATATCCACTATCAAATTAGTACTGATCTATTTCTGTAACCGAATAGATCACGGTGGTCATCGGACTTTTCAATAGTTTTACTCTTCACAAGCAAGCTGTTTCTACGAAAACCAACAACCAAGAAGTTACAGATAAAAAATTGTACTTATTTAACTATCCTTTCATTTGTTACAGGAGGCTCAAGAAGATGGCGTTTGTGACAAGAGCGAGACACTAGACCATGATGGACGTCGCTCGTGCGGTCCTACTCTTTCTAGCGGCCACTGCAGAAGCTTGGATGCCTGATAGTAACGCACGCATCCACGTCAAATATGGTAAGTAATGTTTTGATTTAAATCTTACATCCTCAGTATGATTTAAATAAAAACTTACTTACGAAAAACTTAATTTAAAAAGCTACACAAAAAAGTAAGATAGGAGTGCCTATCTCACGATTTTATATACGTTTGTGAATGGAACTAGTATAGTAGTCGAGATCTAATAGGTCCGTTTTGACAGCTTAAGTCTGTTTTATAATTCAATGCAAAAAAATACTGACACGCACGTCGACATCTGAATACAATCAAAAGGCTGATAAAGATTTTGCTCACATGAGTCTTCTATTCACAGTAAAAAAAATCTACCGAGTAAACCTATAAATGTTTTGTAGCGATAACAACGCGTCTTTTTTTGCATCGAATTAAAAAATGGACTTCAGTTATGATGATAGAATGTAAAGATTATTTTCGCAATATTTAAAATTATTTGGTAGGTATTTTGAATTATTGCGAAACGTCCTAAAACCAGTTCGTTCTCGGTTCCTTATTTTTTAATTCATAGTGCAGTAACTTTTTGATCGTACACTTTTATCGGCTGTACGAGTATTCGATTACATTTTTGTTTTTTTTTATGTAGTATCTGTGTTTATGTCCCACTGCTGGCATAAGAGGGGACATACTTGCACACAAAAATACTTAATATATTCGGATATGCCAAGTTAAAAGATAAATAAACGTGGTTACTTTTTTTGTCTCCATGACCTGTTAATACGTACCCATTCGATCTCGACAACTGAAATTTAAAACTCTCTGACTAAGGCAGAATAATCAAGGTCTAACTTCACTTCAGGTAAAGTTCATTTGATCATTAAAGTATGGTAGCTTTGGGGCTTTCAACGATTAGCGAAAATCAAGCTTTTATGTTACTTATAAAGGTAACATCAAAACCTTGTTTTTTGCGATCGCTTTTCGCAAAAGTTAAAGGAAATAATAGTAACTTCCACGTCCACCCTCACGTGACCTGATCCCAAACTAGGATAACCTGTTCTATGGTAACCAGGCAAAGACATCACAAACATTGAAATACACTCTGACTGAGGCCAAGTAGTAGCACTGGCAGGTGAAAGAGACTGTTGTCTTTTGTACTCAAACCCAGCACCACGTGAGAATATCCCAGCCATTGTTGGGAAATCGCAAACACTCATTGTCGTAATAAATCGCCGTACAATGGCAATATTGTTCGATTGATTTGGACAAAAAGTACGACCCAAATCCAAAGATTCAGATACCTACCTGCCTGCCTTTTATCTACGTTTGAAATAGGAGTTCTAGTTCCCGAGCACGTACAGAACGTAATGGTTACTTTTAGGGAAACTCAAAAGTGTTGATCGCGAAATTTTAAAACTGCCGCCTTTTAAAATTAATTGCAGTTGAATATGGGCAAAATTAAAATGGGAAAATGATAATTTTTATGTAGTTTTCAATTTAATGTTAGGTGTCATTTGTTACATAATCCTTGTAAATTGTAACAAGTTCATAGGCTTCGCATCTAAGATATTTTGAGATTTATCTTTTATAATACATGCACATAAACTCAGGTATCCCGCAGGGGTAGCCAGCGATTACCTACCACTTGCCACAATAATTGTGGCATACAATAGAAGATCCTATCCTAGATTCTATTTTACTGTATGCAAATAAAAAATATGTTTATCCACCAACCTTGTTTCACAATAAACACCAAATATCAAGGTATATAAATAAATCATTACCTTTAGGAAAAAAAATACTAACACGATTGACCGAACAAGTTGAAATGTCAGTCTAAGTCTAGCTTCGGTAAGGCAAATGAAACGCCTAGGCAACGCGAAGGGAGCTGTCGCTGAACCGAATAGACAGGGCAATGGTGCGTGCAGACAAGTCACAAATTGCAGGTCATGCTCAGTCATGTGCTTACTTCATCCACTCCTCGGTATTATAAATCATGACTCTGTACAACGCATGCTTTGTGCCACTATTTCATCGCATGTTAGAGTAAATGAATTGTTTTGAACAAGATTTTATTAAAAATTCCAACGTATCTACTTGTTACAGGAGACGAGACATCAGAACAATTCGTAGGGAACGCAACAGCACCGGACCATTTTCGAATTTTGGACAAAGATGATTTCTCCATCTTAGTCGGTGGCAGGTAAGAGCTTTGCAATAATTATGTATGTACAGTTACCTCATTATTGATTTCAAAATTGTACGGGTACTATTTCTGGATTTCTTATTCATGAGAGGTTTAGTAATACGAGTCGAGGAAAATTAACATCCAATAGTCAATTTCCATAGAAGGCTTTGGGGACTAGCTGGTCCTATTTAGGCCGACGTCGAGCGGAGCCAGCGGCCGATAGTTCTACTCTATGGTCGCCGCCACCTCGCTTCGATGTGCATATTTGATTACCATTAATTCACCCTATAAATAATTGTGCTTCGTTACAGAAACACTGTCTACAACCTCAGCCTGTACGACTTGTCGGAGAATTCAGATCAGGTAATGTTTATTCATTATAGAAATTTGCATTCTGTAGGACAGAAAATTATTCTTTACCGGAATGTGCTACGATACAAGTGTACTCGTATCTAGCTTACTCAAGTTGTTTGAATAGAGAATATCGTTAGCTCTGACTAGGCGCGGTTACACAAAGCTACAAAAGTTAAACTCAAAAACTGTGCAGAAAAAGTGGATTTATGGATTACGCAAAAGTTATGAAAGTATAATGAAAAACATCAGGTACTAGAAAAAAAGTAGACACTTTCAATTACGGTTACGTTACGACTAATTTGGCCTGACAACTTTATCATTGACCCGTGCCGTGGTCTTTTTGCGTCACGACCGACTAAGGCGATGTTGTCCAGGCATACCGTGCCCCGGTTTTCGATATTAACGGCGCGGTTTTTTACTTCTTATCATAATTCGATTACAAAATATAGGACACAATTTATCACTAAGCCTACAATAGTTACTTATTAGGTGTTTGCGATCAATATCTATAAATACGTTTTGCACAAATAAAGTCTGTCAATAACCCACCGGGACCAGACGCTCCGCATTCGTATAGTAATAATACTAATACGTACAGGTTTATGTATCTAATCTTGAGCAAACAACTACCGTTCACCCGATGCTTCCCGTGCAGCACTCGCTGTTTATTCTTAGTTGCATACTACGTACGACCCATTTCGTGCGGAAATGTTTACACATCTCATTTTATTTTTATAAAACAACGATCTGAATCAGATGAATTTAATTCGGTAGATTTTCCTTGGTAGTAGTTATGCACCGGAGCATTACACCACTCTTTTGTATGTTATACACATCTTTAGAAGAAAGGAATTATAGCTTCATGTCGCTGCCCTTACAGTTACACGTCCTTGCATCACGTGCAGTATAAGACGGTTGCTTCAGAGAGTCCGTGACGGAGCTGCCAAACAGCCGAAATTATCACTTCGTAGCGTCTAGCCAGTCAGTAGAAATCTAGTTTGTAAACTACCTCGTAGCACATACTCACCTTCCGGCTAGTAGCTAAAATAATCCATTAAACCAACTACAATAATCTGCCTAAAATGTATGTGACACGGAGTTAAAACACTAGAGGAATTTGTGAGAGCTGCAATTTCTAATTCAGTCGGAGCAACGATTAATGGCATCGCAATGTGCGCATGAAATAAAAAAATACCGGCAGGCGCAGGGCGCACAAGGGTGCTTGCTTGGCACACAGCCATCTCCGCTCAGATATTGCAAAAGTTTCACCCATCGGAAAAACCTTTTCGACTGTTTTTGCATTATTTGGCTTGCACCAAAGAAAAGCATAAAAGTTTAACTCATCTAAACATGGGACTTTTACTTATGTAGTCTCGAGTGCTCGGGAAAGATACTTGAATTTATTATTCAAGTTTAGTTTTTCTCGTATCGTCCCTGGGCTCTGAGTGACTAATGGAAGGTGGAACCGACTCCACTACCAAGTAGAACTTATGTAATGGCGTTACGGATTAGATGTTAATGGCGTCTCTTGATATTTTATATAACGCGTATTGGTGTTGGTTGCGCTGTGCGTTGAATTATTCACGTAAAGAATGAGCGGGCGCGCCCGATGCGTTGCGGCCACGGCAACCGAATACTAAACGGGCTTGTTGTGTTACTACATTCAAACAGGCACTATTCGAAAATACATTCATCATCGTTACCAAGTTGATTTAGATGTGGTTCCCAAGAATCCTCATGTACTCATGCACACATATTGCACTCCAAAACCAACCTTTGTATTTGTTGTACCCTTTTGCACCGGCCCTTATCTCGGCAGCGACTATATTTGAAACTCTCTTAAAACAATCTTGCTCTAATAACTGGAGCGGCAATAAGCGATCGACGCCCATGTCGAAATCGCCTGTCGAGGTCGATCATGTTCGAATTGAAACGAAATGCATAACCGGTCCTTGCAAAGAGACCGACAGCCTACCACCTAACCGACTTTTCCTTGCAATTCTCGCGCAGAACACTTGCAGTTGTCGCGCGTGCGGGCTCTTCGGTTACGAAACCATCTTGCTCCTTGCTCCTACAAATTATGTATGCAAATGAGACGAAGCATTTACCTACTCTTCTACCTACATTATATATTCTGCCGAGAAAGTATACAGCGCCGAAGCTGAATTCGTGCTGTAGGAGCAATGTAAAACCTGCAGCTTAGTTGTAAGACTCAAGTGCAAGAAAAGTAGGTAGATAGGTAGATCGAGTCGTGTTAAGCGGATTACACTTGAACTAAGCTAAGCATTTGATACGTAGGTACGTAGTACTGAGTGCTTCGCATACATTAGCTGTAGGAGGAGAGCATAATGTCGTTACTACCTATGCTATTCAATAAACGTAGAATATAATGTGGAACTATGCGTCATTGATATTACTCAGACTACATGAAGGTTATCTTTCACAGCGGCTAGAATGGCAATCAACGGATGCACACAGAGAATTGTGTCAGCTGAAGGGCAAGTCGGCTGACGAATGCCAAAACTACCCTCGAGTAGCGGCACGGGATAAGGGACGTCTCATGGTATGCGGCACCAACGCGTTCAAGCCTCTTTGCCGGCGCTACGCGCGCCACCCCCCCACCCACCACCTCGAAGAGTTCGACGGCAGCGGTCGCTGCCCCTACGACCCCCAGCACAACTCAACATCAATATTTGCAGGTAAACATCCTTCCACAACTCATCGATTTCACTTTAAATGTCATCGATGCACGGTCTGACCTTTGTTTCGCGCTAAGTAAAACAATTTCCTCGTTTTGGCGAGATCACACGTTGTGATGCTAGTGCACAGAGCCAACGGGGCGCAGGCGTCACGCCGCTCTGGCTAAACGTGCCGCTGGAAGGGTTGAGCCGAACACGACTCGAGACGACCGCGATACCGATCAATTTATTGCTTTTACCGTTAGACTATTCTCATCCATCCAGCTATTCCTACATAAATTCCTATTATGTAGATACCTATGATAAAATGTAAAAAGAATAGCCTGGTTTTAAGACTTTCCCAGGGGATTCTGGAAGTAATCTATTTGAAAACCACAATTCATATTACCAAGAGATGATGATGACAGTGCAAGTGTGCATCTAAGAGATGAAGAAACCGCGTAATTACGCGCGCCTCCTTGCTGGACTATGTTGCCTTGGAAGGCTCTTGATAGTCGCAGAATGTTACATTACAAACTTTCAGTTATTATATCAATAATCAGCAAAACGTCGCAAAAACTAACAAGTAACAATCCACAAGTCCAGTTACCGGATACCGTTAGTTTAACTGGATGACTCGTTACGAGTCTATGGTAGACAGGTGGTTAGCGCATCGTTCAATAGGACGTGCTACACAACCTAGTCCGGAGACCGGGGTATAAAGCAAGAAAGTAGACGTCATCGTTTGCTTACCAGCGCATGACATAATAAATGCAATTGCACGTGAGAGCGCTGTGCCGTATACTCTGACACTGCGACCCGGCACGTCCCACTGTGCCAGATAACTGGATTTTAGCCAGCCCTCAATGAAGCAAATGGTTGTTACAACTATTAAGTCGTTATCTTAATTTCAGATGGCCAGTTATACACGGCGACTGCAGCCGATTTCTCTGGAACCGACCCGCTAATCTACCGGGAACCATTGCGAACTGAACGCTCGGAGTTACGCCTTCTGAACGACCCTTCTTTTGTTGGAGCAGTCGCTTCAACGAGTCATGCCTACTTCTTCTACAGAGAGACTGCTGTGGAATACATGAACTGTGGCAAGGCATGTATCAAAGGCTACAAATGTATTATGCCGCTGATATTCTAAATGTTAATGTTTGAAAGACTGTCTTGTTTGTCTGATTGTGAATGTTTTGAATCCACACTAACACTTCTGGCAAATATTGGCGAGACATAAATGTGATATTTTTTACAGGCCGTGTATTCAAGGGTAGCAAGAGTTTGCCTCAATGACAAGGGCGGGCCACATACATTTGGGGACCGATGGACGTCGTTCCTCAAAGCACGACTGAACTGCTCGATGCCCGGAGAATACCCATTTTACTTCGATGAAATCCGTAAGTAACATTTTCGTAGCAGCAATAAATCACATTTCATGACGTAGGAGGGACGCACATTAATAAATTCTTCATATTGCAGAGGCAACGACCGAATTAATAAACGGTATATATGGCAGTGGTGCGAGTAGAAACGACATAATATATGCTGTGTTTACAACTCCCCAAAACGCAATCGGCGGATCAGCAGTTTGCGCGTTTGCGATGCGTGACATAATGGACGCATTCGACGGTGCATTCAAAGGCCAAGAAAGCATGAACGCAAACTGGCTGCCCCTAGAAAAAGTCCCAGCACAACGACCAGGTTCTTGTGTTGAAGATAGTCGGACACTCCAAGACTCTTCAGTTAATTTCGTCCGAACACACCCGCTTATGGACAAGGCAGTGCCATCCTTCTTGGCTCGGCCGCTTCTAATAAGGGTTAGCCTTCAGTATCGATTATCTGCTATTGCCGTACACCCTCAGGTCCAGGCAATGAATGGCAACAAATACGATGTAATCTACGTAGGCACTGATGATGGACGAGTTATAAAAGCAATAAACGTGGCATCGAACGAGGGCTCATTTGACGCCAGTGTTGACGAGTACAGCAGAAACCCAGTGAGAACTGCTGTGATATCTGAAGTCCAAGTTCTTCCCCAAGGTGTGCCGATCACGCAGATGCATGTGGCGCTTACAACGGAAAAACTAATCGTTTCCTCGGGTGACGTCATAAAAGCAGTATCATTGTCGCACTGTAGTAACGTGCAATCGTGCAGGTGAGCTGACTTTGTTTTTCCTTATAAATTGATTAGAAGTCATTGAACATGCCCACTTAATGATAAATTGTTCCTACTATCAGCATTTCCTTTATCGCTATCTGTGTACTTGCATCTACAATGAACAAACATAATGAATTTTTATGATACTCTGAATCGTCTTCCTCGCCCAAGATTTTACAAATTATGTTGTTAATTTCAGAGAATGTGTGGCGCTCCAAGATCCCCACTGCGCGTGGGACTCTAAACAGCAACAATGTTCTTGGGTCGGAAATAGGCAATTTCCGAATCCCGAGCGGTTCCTACAAAACGTAGAACATGGAAAGACTGAAATATGTAATAAGATGCCAGCTCTCCTGCCGGGGGATAGACATAGTAACAGAAGTCCGGGCACCAAGAAACCCGCGGCGTCTGAGACTGACACAAGGCAAAAACCAGACGATATTCAGAACGAAATCGTTATCGAAGTTGTTGAAACTAATGACTTACGTGAAGATAAGTCTAGCAATAATAAGCATGAAACAGGTCAGATCCGTTTCCGTATCTTTGTAGCCAATTTAACAGATTTTAATCAATTCTGATTCCATTACTCAAACAACTGTTGAAACAAAAAACAAGTGTTTTTTTAGGTTTCCTTCCTAATCCAGATATGTTCAAAGAAATCCACGAACATTTCATTATTCCACCATTTCTGAAGGCAAACCCTGGTCTCTGTGTCACTATGGTACAAATCATGGTACTATACTTGAGCCATTACAAACGTGCGAACGGAGTCATAAAAGTGCGAGCGAGAGTTCCGATATGCCTCCTTATAATAATATGTGTGAGAGAAAGGTCTGATACAAATGTTTATGACTCGGTTCGCACGTAGTTCGCACGTTTGTAATGGCTCAAGTATAGTGTCAACGAAGGCTTTGTTTAACTCGCCGGGGTGTCAAGCCTGAGATGTATGTAATTTCTCAATCTACTTAAAACTGTATGATGTTAGTATCCTTATGTCATCCCAGGTAAAATAGGCTACCTAGACTCTAAATCGGGCTTTTTGGAGTCATTTTAGAGTAATCATCCGATTGCTATTGTTGCAGATCTCCTCACAGTGGAGGCCGCTGACGGCAATATCTATACGGCCCAGGCGCTCTTGACAGCAGTCGTAGCGTCGTGTCTGGTTACCCTGATGGTCGGCTTTGTCATCGGCTACCTTTTTTCGCGGCGATTTCGCCACCCATTTTTTACCGATACCTCACCGTTCAATGAACAACACAATCATTTAAATAGGTGAGTCTAACATTCAACTTTTTACTGTTTCGTAGGAATAAGTATCATAAGTCCATGGCTGTCCAGAAGCTGATGCCATGGTTTTCTTTTACAGGCCAATTTTTATGATTGCGGGAAATGAATAGGTACATTTTACTAAACCAATATTTCCGCAATTCTTCCCTCACTTTTGATATCTAGCACCGTTATGTAAAATATCGATTTAATAGGCTATTTGACAGTTTGAAAAAAAAAACTGTATTATTTGTACATATTCTTATAAATTATGGGTCTTAGAACCGCTTTAAGGCATTTTACTAAAAAAAAATATTATTTATAAAAAACAGGAAAAAAATTTGATAATTATATATCTGCAGCCATTGTATCGAAAACGGCCTGGATAGAATCGGCCATCTATGATGACGTCACAGTTCAGTAAAAATTGCGTCTGTCATTCATGTCGTTCTATTACGTTCATTGTTTTTTTTACAGACTAGTGACGTCATATTTCCCATGCGACGCCATATTTCCAAAGATAGCAATCTGGCGACTTCTTTCAAAAGTAAATTGTCGTTTGCCTTTCGTAGAAGAAATACACGAAAGAATTTAAAATTCCCACTTTCTGAGGACTCCATGAACACCAACAAAAATATGAGATGGTTTTCAGAAACCTGTCAAATAGCCTATTGAAAGTTCTGCTTATGTAAATCGATGCTTTCGAGCGGGACACCATTTTGTATTGTGTTGTCGTGCACGAACCGAATTACTATCTTATTAATGAGGCGCTAAAGTTTTCATCTGTATTTCAGACTGAGTCCATTAGAAACGCCGCTGAACGCGAATTCTGCGTACCTGCCGCCGCGCTCCAAGAACGTGAACATGGTGGCCAATGTGTGTCCCATGGCCAAGCAGGACAACCTGCACATAGAACTCGGCAAGGAGCGCGTCCTCGATATGCGCAACTCCACAGAGTCCCTCGACAAGGACCTCAAGTGTGGCACGCTACAAAAAGTGAAAAAGACTTACATTTGAAAATTACCCAAACAGACGGTTTACGGGTCCATTTCTAAGTGATAGAGACTGCAGTGTGACGCGAGTGCCAAGTCTTCCGGCTGTAGGTAGTTCACGCGAGTGATGACTGATGTTATTAGTGCACCGTGAACATAACAATGCGGTTTCGCTGCTTGCGTGTAAATATTGTTTCACGTCTATGTTGTACAGATCGAATGTTATAGCCTATGATAATAGGTATTGAAATTTAATATAAATTATTCTTTATACGAAATAAACATTGCATTTAAAGGCTAGTACGAATGTTAAATATCATTTAATATCTATTGGTTAGATAAATGCCGGACATAGTGTAGGTTTGTAATGCTCTAGCTGGTTATTATTTATTACTGAATAAGCAATAGAATTAGTTGGCTTCGTGCCCAACACCGAATGGTGCAAGTCTCTCTCAGTAAATTAGATTGTTACATGTATAATAATCAGCTTTAGTATTAAACACCTAAGTTACATTCCATAAAATATACTAAGATAGATTTAAAGAGAATGTTTCGGCTATTGTAAATATTGTAATGCGATTTGTATATAATGAGTAAACTAGCTAATGAGAAAATGATTGTGCAGTTGAATCCACTCCAAGTGAGCATCATTTGTAAACAACCGATGGCATATATTTAACTATTCAGGCAGAACTAGAGTTAATAGTGTGTTATTATTATAAAGTAAATGTTGCAGAAAATATAATTAATTTGGAATGATAGCATAATGCTGTGCTAAAAGCATAGTGCCTTGTAGGTTGCCAATTTAGTGCCTAATAATTTAGGATACATCAAGATATGTTATCAAATGACTTGAACAGATTAAATAAGAACTATTGTTTTGCCATTTTATCAGTAGTTTTGGCGTATTAAGTATACAGCAGCATGATATTGTACATAGTATAAGTATGTTGTATTATTGAATGGATGCTCAGCTCACTGCTTCACCTACTACCTATTGTTTAGCTTTAGGTAATACTCCCACTGTTAGCTAAAACTGAATATTTGTTAACTCATCCTTCAAAAATGTTTACTAAATTCTCAAGCTAAAAAAAGGTTCAGAAAAAGGGAAATATACTTTTGAATGGGGATGAATGAACGACAAACCACCTGAGGGCAAAAATCAGCTGTTTTCCCACCGTGAAAGAATCAAAGTTTATTAGGTTATGCAGGTTACCTGCCTTTGTAAATATCTATAAAATGTTAGAAAATTATAGTATTAAAGTATTACATACAATAATGAATTATAATTTTCTCAGCTAGCCTTATTTACTTAGGATTTTTAAACCCGATTATTATTACCTGTTACGTATCAATTATACATCAAATATTTTAAATAAGACCTGTCGAAAATTCATATTTTATATTTAAATTATGGAAACACTCGAGATTTCACAGAATTTTCTTATCATGGAGAAATTATACGATATCATTAAAATAATTTGCGGTATTTTTATTTCAAATAAGTACCTATGTTATCAAAAAATATATAAATATACAGTGTGTCCCTGGATAAAGTGCAATCCCGAAAGGGGATGAAACTAGACCATGAATCATTGACTAGAAAAATATAAAAAAAAAATATAAAAAAATATTGTAGGATTTATTGGTATTTTAAGATTTTCATGTTTCATTAAGGACTCTATGTACAAAAGTATTGATTTCTTCCAAAATAATGGGTCTATTTCTTTGAAATAAAAAAAAACAGTATGCCTAATACCTGGCGATGACCATGAAATAATAAATAGTCCGCAAAAAAGTAACTATCTTGGGTAAAAAAATGTATTTTTATGAAAAAAATGATTTTTTTAGACGTTTATTTTAAAAACCTTCAAATTACTAAAAAAATGTGCCCTATAACTATGTAATTTTATAGCTTACTTTTATTCTTTACCATTTTAGCTTCCAAATAAAAAAAAATGTTCTAACTAAAAAAACACGCTATCTACGAACTTTTAAAGTGGAGCCTAATCGTGTTACCGTGCAGGTAGAGACCGTTTTTTCCATTGTTTCCGTCCTACTCTGTGCCCTTCGGCAGTCGCAGTCCTTTTGTTCTACACTCAGGTAGAGGGAAGGCGAGGGGAGGGGTGGCAGGGGGTTCGAAACAGGACTTACACAGTCGCTCCGATATTCTCGCCGCTGCTACTACTGTTCTCGTTCTCGCATTGTGTTCTCGTTGATTTGTTATTAAGTTTTTGTTACATTGTTGACTGTTACGTTTTCTACTGTTCGTTACGTTTGGACTGTTCCTGTTCTGCTGTTAAGTGTTGACGAAATGCCGCGATTGACAGAGTTCTCACCTCGAGAAATAGCCGACATGCATTATTATTATGGCATGTCACATGGTCGCACAACAGTCGCTCGGACTGCATACATAAATGCTTTCCCGGGCAGACTCATACCCTCAGCTCGAAATTTTCAAGAGATTCATAGGAGGCTCTCCAACATTGGACTTGGTTTGGCACGAGATCGCCGTGAGCAACCAGCTGTCGTTATTGACAATGCGATAGAAGAGGCCATTTTAAACGATCTGTTTGCTGACCCTACAACAAG
This sequence comes from Yponomeuta plumbellus, assembly GCA_947310845.1. Taxonomy (NCBI): domain Eukaryota; kingdom Metazoa; phylum Arthropoda; class Insecta; order Lepidoptera; family Yponomeutidae; genus Yponomeuta; species Yponomeuta plumbellus. Next base: position 11,271,670 of record OX371193.1, read on the forward strand.
CATAAGACGATTAGCGTTGCGTCATGGCATATCGAAGACGTCTGTCTGGCGAATTTTGAAAAAGGAGGGATTGCATCCTTTCCATTACCCACGAGTACAACATTGACACGAAAATGTAGATAATCGTCCAAGATGCGTAATGTCGACGTGGATTCTAAGAAAAATTAGAGCTGACCCAAATTTTCCCAAACGCATTTTTTGGATGGACGAAGCGACATTTACCCGAGACGGCATTACAAACTGCAGAAATTTGCACCAGTGGTCTCACGAAAATCCACGATTGAAGCGGGCATCTACTTTTCAAGTAAAATTTTCAATAAACGTATGGGCAGTCTTAATCGACGACATTTTAATTGGTCCAGTCATTTTACCCAGAACCCTAAATGCTGAACGTTTTTTAGAATTACTACAAAATTTACCCATGTTGATGGAAGATGTTCCCCTGGCTACGAGACGGCGTGGGCGTATGTATCTCCAAATGGATGGATGACCTGCACATTATGGGCGGGAGGTGCGGTGATTTTTGAACGAAAATTACCCGAACCGGTGGATTGGCCGAGGAGGGCCAGTAGGCTGGCCAGCGCGTTCACCTGATCTGACACCCCTAGATTATTTTTTATGAGGTGTCATGAAGCAAAGAGTATACAGCACGCCAATAAATACCGAGGCACAGTTGCACGACCGAATAATTCAGTGCGCAAATGACATTAAAAATGATCCAGGAATGATTCGCAGAGCCACTAACCAAATTAATATTCGTGCAGTAATGTGCTTGCAAAATCGAGGAGGCCATTTTGAACATTTAATGCATTAAATAAAAATGCAAAATTGTAAATTACGGATAATTTTATTAATAAAGTTATTGTGATTAAAGTCTGACTTTTATTACCTACTAAAATGTAAATAACTCCTACCTAGCCAATTTTTTAGTTAGAACATTGTTTTTTTTTTATTTGGAAGCTAAAATGGTAAAGAATAAAAGTAAGCTATAAAATTACATAGTTATAGGGCACATTTTTTTAGTAATTTGAAGTTTTTTAAAATAAACGTCTAAAAAAATCATTTTTTTCATAAAAATACATTTTTTTACCCAAGATAGTTACTTTTTTGCGGACTATTTATTATTTCATGGTCATCGCCAGGTATTAGGCATACTGTTTTTTTTTATTTCAAAGAAATAGACCCATTATTTTGGAAGAAATCAATACTTTTGTACATAGAGTCCTTAATGAAACATGAAAATCTTAAAATACCAATAAATCCTACAATATTTTTTTATAATTTTTTTTTATATTTTTCTAGTCAATGATTCATGGTCTAGTTTCATCCCCTTTCGGGATTGCACTTTATCCAGGGCCACACTGTATACAGTGTGAGTCTTCATAAAGTGCACATATCAAAATCAGGGAAACTACACCCCATTTCATCGACGGAAAAAATAAAAATAAAAATTTGTAAAAAAGGTGATAAACAATGGTGTGTAGCAAAACGATGCGCATGGGCTTTTTTCTAACGGTCATAAAACTGTTGTTTTTGAGTAATAAACGTGCAGTTTTTACTTTTAGAAAGCTAATGCCATGTAAAATAAGCTAGAATGAAAAAAAAGTAGGGTCAATAGCATGATTTTAGGAGAAATTGTAAAACAAATGCAAAAATGATGAAAAAAAATACAGATTTTCTTCAAGTTTCACTTAATTGTAAATTTATAGGGTTAGTTTTCTTGGATATTTTTACTTTATGGGTACGGCTTATTATTAGACATCATCACAAAATTTATTTCACTGCGATAACGCACTTAGTTTAAAAATTATGACGATTTATCTAAATGGGTCAACAGGTGCAACTCATAATTTTTAAAAAATCATAATAAATACAAATATATTTTTTTTATTGAATTTTTTATTTTTTCCGTCGATGAAATGGGGTGTAGTTTCCCTGATTTTGATATGTGCACTTTATGAAGACTCACATTCTATACACGAAACATTAAGTTACTGTAACTCATTTTCCATAAAATTAATGTAATTACACAAGAACTGCTGTTTTTCTGATGCAGTTTTCACCACGGACGTGTCAATGACGACACCATCCTCACACGCGATTGATTCCTCCTTTATAAACGAGCTGCCTTCGTGGATCAAAATAAAGTTGTGCAGAACACAAGCGGCGTAAATAACTGTGCTAATCGCTTCAGACTTATTTATATCTATGAAGTTTAACTTGCGAAACCGTTCTTTCAGTATTTCGAACGCGCGTCCTATGTATCCACGCGTCTTCCAATGAAATTCATTGAACTTCATCTCTTCGACAGTCAACAAGTCCTCGCTCTTAAAAGGTGTTATCAGATTGATACGCAACTTGTACTGCGAATCGCCCAAGATGTGATTTTCAAACTCAACAAAATTGGCAAGTTCTTTCGATAAAGGGCTCTCTTTGAACAGTTTAGCCTTTTTGGTCCTTCCTATATTGCCAACTTGCAAGTCAATAAACATCAACGATTCATTACAGACTGCCTGAAGCAGTACAATGTCTGGTTTTCCTCTTTTGTTCCTTTTAGAGCCGACCCGAAAGCGACAAGCGTCAATAAACCCAACACAATTCGGGAAATTATGTCGGCCATTGACTTTCAATCGCGTAATGTGTTGTTCCTCAATTTCGGGCCACGACACAAAGTGGTGACGCGTCTCCGCTATCATTTCGGCGATTTCGTGAAAGATGTAGCTGATTGTTGATTTATGAAGTCCAAATTGTGCGCCTACCTCATAAAACGAAGCGTCGCTCGTCAAAAGCCACAGGAACACGCAGACTTTCTTCTCCAAGGGAATAATCATGCCATCAGTTTTCGTGGTGTTTTTCAAATGAGTCAACAACTCCTGAAAAACACAATGAAATGAACTTTAGACCAAGTGCACAGGCCTTTTTTTAAACCAAGTTAATAATACTGTTCAGAAATTATAGTGTCTTCACAGTCATTGCATATTTTGAATTTTCGAGATGTAAAAAACAACAAATTTTCATTATTACCAGAAAAGTGTGCTTCTTCATTCCAAATCGTTCGTCAAATTCCTCTTCAGAGTATTGACTTAAGATGTCCTCATTTTTGCACTTCCATCTCTGTCTGGTGCGTGGGGGGTTTCTCCTTTCTGGAGTTGGGTTAGACTCTTTCTTTATAACCTTCTGTGGAAGCCACTCATTCCTAAATACATCCTTGAACATGGAGACATTTTCATTGTTCTCTTTTACAACATCAGTGGTGGCTACTATGAGTCTATTCATAGTTGTGACACTGTCTATATCTAGGAAAAGCTCCATGACAAACTCTCTATCAAAAGTATCCATGATTAATATTACTCGCACTGTTTAATAATGTTAACTTATTTTTAACTGCACTACTTTAATTCGTTATAAAATATTTGGTAACAACTAGTTCTTTTTCCAAACTAGAGTCAGATTATTAGCTGGCATTTCCACTGTGTCTATCAATGCTAAATTGTTCTCATTTGCCAACTTAATAAGGTCATTAATATCACGCAGGCCCCATTGCGGGTCTCTTGCTTTCAATGAGGCATGAAATGCGACATTGCTCTCTGGGGTTATTATTCCATTTTTACTATAAGGACCATAGGTGATTAGCAGAGCGTCTTCCTTCAAATATGTGCCAGCATTCTCAAAAAGCCCAATAGTGCATTCGAAAGGGCTAATGTGGATCATGTTAGCATTGTAAATGTAGTCAATGCTATTTTCTTGAAAGCCATAGTGAGATAATTTATTAGAGATATCTACCACCATAGGATTGAGGATATTCTTAGTTGGACAAGCTTGAGCATACCAAGAGATGCTGCCGATCAAGCTGCTGTCACACTCAGTAGGTTGGAATTTTATAGATGGAAAGTGTGGGGCAAAGTGTCCCACGTGCTGGCCAGAGCCTGAAGCTATCTCCAACAGCAGAGGATGCTCATCTGTTGCTTCCTCACCATCAATCAGGAATCTTTTTAACACTTGCAATATTGGCTCTTGGTTTCGTGATGCAGCAGGATATATAAGCTTTTCTCCGTTCACACTGAAATAGTAGCAAAATTTTATGAAAAAATTTAACCAATCTTTCTAGGGATTTATTTGCATTGGAGGATGGTTAGGGGTAGTAAAGTTCCTCTTTAGGGCGCCCCGCAATTTTATCACAAATCTCTTTGTGAAAGTTCAGATTTTGTGATATATATTTATTAAATACATTATTTTATTACCAGTTTAGTTAAGACAATTTTAAGGACACAAATCGCGTTTTGATCATACTGAAATTGTGAAAAGTTTCTAGGAAGTTTTATGAGACAATTATTTCTTTTTTATTCTATATGGGTAAAGTATCATTGAGATCCAGCATGTTATTTGTGAACTTCAAATGTGAAAATCCAACCACATTTGTATGGCAATTGCTCCTTGAGGGGCCTTGCCTTAAGCCGGGTCCGCTGCGCCATGTTACGCGTGTTACAAAAAACGTAACACGTAATTATAATAAAAATGGGGCGTGGTATGACACATTACGTGTTACATAACGTTACGGTACGTGTTACGTAACACGTAGTGTTAAATCCACTCCCCATTTTTGTTTTAATAACGTGTTACATTTTTTGTAACACGCGTAACATGGCGCAGCGGACCCGGCTTCAAATCTCATAATTTAACCCTTAAATGCATCATGATGTAAATCAGTTGAAAGTGTGTCTAATATTTTAAATGTTGCCAACACTAAGACAGGAAACAGTTGTTTTTTGAGCTACCAATGACTAGAACTGGGCCACCGTTTAGCAGAGTTTTAAAATATTCTCACTAATATTTCTCTTTTTGTATAGTTTTATTGCTACGTATACATTTTTTCAGATAAATGGTTGTCATGCCAACTCAGTTTGTTATTTTTCCCATATTACAGGATGTTCGATCGACAGGAGACCGCGACTCGGCAAACATAGTGTAGGACGCCCTCCAACCAGGTGGGATGACGATTTGCGAAAAACTAAAGGCAGATGCTGGATGCGGCAAGCTGAAGACAGGGCGCTATGGCGCTCATTAGGGGAGGGCGATGTCCAGCAGTGGACTAATGATGATGATGATGACAGGATGTTTCGGCGACCACTATCCGACAGAGACGTAGAAAGTCTGTTGACCGCTCTGGAAGATTGAGATGTTTCTGAAGATGGTTTGGAAAATGATAGTCTAATGATGAAAATGACGAAGATGATGACATGTTTTATCAGAACGTTGCTTGCAGGTTTGGAGAATGAAGACCCAATGCAATCCAATAGGGAATGAATGAAAATATCAGAAGTGCTTGAAATTTTTTTTGGTGATAGGAATAACCTTCCTTAACGCGGGACTAACCAATTTAACTCTTACAATATTAAGTAACCTCTAGGTAAAAATAAAAATTTTGACAGAGGAATGAAGAAGAATGATTTTAGATTTATAATAGTTACCGTGTGTTTCCACTGAAGGAGCAGCATGTATCTCGAACGTTCGACATATGAGATCTAAAAAACCTCGAAAAATCTCTGAGATAAAGTTTATGACCAGCAGCCAGAATAAAATTAGGGTAAGGTAAGGCAAGAAAAAATTACAATGTTAATTTTTATTTAAGTTGACTCACTGTCACCTTAAATTGTTGGCAAACTAGGAAAGAAACAGAGATAAATTTAGGTAACTTCAATTCAAACTTGTCGTAAGTTGGAAAAAATTTAGTTAACAAACAAAACTCATCTGATCCGTCCGCCTGCACACAGACTATATGAGATGAGGGCTTTTCAATGACAGCGGTCACTTGACTTCATCAGAAAATACTAGATGGCGCTAAAAAAAGAACAAAATATCATCATGTTTTAGGTCTGTGGTTTTAATGGTTATTTATCTGTGATAGTCTAAACATCTCTTTGTAGTCTGTGAAATCTAGACTTTTGCAAAGGTTGTTGTTAGCGATTTTGTTTTGATCCAGAAACCCAATAATTTTACATTTAATGAAAAATGGCTAAAAGAGAACATTCTGTTGCCTTTGACGTAAGTGAAGAAGTCAGTCAAAAGAAAGTGGCCCAGAAAGAAGGGAAGAAACACTCGTTGGATTCCGACGAAGAGGATAGCGGCGCCGAAGAGGAAAAGAACAATGTCCTCAACGCAGACGATATAGAAGGCGAAGAAGATGGGATAGGTGGAATGGAAGGTGAAGTAAGTCGAGGCCATAAGTACCTATCTATTATCTAAGGGAAGAAATTTCCAATATCAGCCGTTTAGGGGGGGGTTGGGAGGGGTGATAACCAGTAGTTTTTGAGAAAAAATAAAAACAAATTTTGAGGTTATGTTGGCAAAAATCAAACCTTTGTTAATCTACTACGTATCATAGTACCGACGCGTCTAAAACGCCGAATGTCAAAAGATCTAAAAATGGAATTAATAATAATATGTACGCAGCAAAGTCGAGTCTGTTTTCGATCTTACATAGAGAACCTAACGCTCCGACGCGCTCCGCTTCGCTACGCGCGTCGTCGCACCTATATTTCTGTTGTCACGTATTCTTTACATCGCCGACTCCCCGTTCCATGAAACACCAATATTTCGTTCAATTTTGTTTTCAATTTGCAATCATTGATATTTTATCGAAATTCAAATTTACAATATTGTACCTAAATTATTATGTTCACTCTCAAAATAATTTTTAGTATTAAACTATCGTGTATTCTAGCGTAATTTAGGTAAATCTATGTTAGATAATACTTGTACCGAAACGCAAGGCAACGTGAGGTGCATTCCGAAACAAAAATGTCCTAAATTTCGTAAGTTTTGTTACTTTTCAAAAAATCATAACTCCGAAACTACTGGGTATCGACGGAAAACACTGAGGGATTATATTTTTTATATAAACATCTTTATGCAGTATTAATTTGAAGCTTCAACTCGACGGCAGAGATTCGAAAACTTAGCCTGAGCATCCTCTAGGAACTCGAATACATGATAAGGCTATGCGAGACCAGTTTCATAAAGCTGGCATTGTAAACACAATTGGTTGCCACAATCTTTGCCTACCTCTCTGGGACACAGGCTTAGGTGTGTGCGAAACTATATAAACCTAAAAAAAAATCCAAAAGTGGGCACACAGGGAATTATGCTAGCAATGAAAATGCCCAAATTCCCAAGTAATATGGCTGTTACTTACCAGTCAACCAATGACCAAATATGTATACAATGTACTAATCTCTATTTGTTTTACAGATAACAATCACACCCTTCAATATGAAAGAGGAACTCGAAGAAGGTCATTTCGACACCCAAGGGCACTACCATTGGAAAAAAGAGAAGGAGATCAGAGACGGTTGGCTTGACAACATCGACTGGGTCAAAGTTAAAGGTCGCCCAGAAGACAAATATAAGGTCCACAGGGATGATGAGAACAAGGGCCTCGGAGAGTCCAGCAGTGAAGATGAAGATGAGCCAGAGAAGTTTGACCTGATTGAAAACTATGAGGAAATCCTGAAACACATGAAGCCAAAGGAAACAATAGCCAGATCTCTTCAACGACTTGGTTAGACATTTTCTCAGGCAACATACCTTAGTAGTAAGATTTCCACTCCCAATATCAGATGTTCAGAATATTAAAACTAAGAAATATCTCATCACCTTGGTAGTGAAGGGAGCTATGCCACACTTTGGACCGAATTGAGTTATGAACACCACCCTACTCTGCGTTAAATAGAAATTGTATTGGTGAAGAGATCTAAATGATAGCTCAACTAGCAGTTTGTTTTTCATCCAGATATGAAAGGAGTTAAATGGAAAGAGGAAGAAAAAATCTAGTGGTGATATTAATTTTGGCTGCATAAATGTTCACCACTACTTATTAGTGTCATACAAACAGTACAATTAATGTGGAAATCTGAAAATATAGAGAAGAGATGATTTTTTTTTCTAGGCACTTATTTTTTTAAATTTGCTTTATCTCCGAACCACTCAAGTGTGGAATAGCTCTCTTCACCACTAAGGCGACGATCTAATCTATAGGATAGCAACAATCTTAGTTTACTGATGAGTATCGGCAGATACTATCCATCACAGGGTTGTTTGGAAGAAATTAGATAAGAATTTTAGAAATGTAGGGAGCCTGTACAGTGCACACTATAGGGCATAGACCTTTTCTTAGAGAGAGTATTGGGCTTTAATTATTATGCTTGCCCATCATGGATTGATGATTTCAAGTGCTGAGGTATTGAATAGCTCAGATTTCTATCAGAATAGGTATATTATCATAATTTCTACTCGGCAAACATTGTTTCGCCATATAATTTAAGGCATTATAATTTAACCTAAGGCTATGAAAAATAGGTAACAACCTATTCTCAAACCTACCGAATATACATGTAGTTTCACGAAAATCGGTGAAGCCGTTTCGGAACAGTATGACACTACTGAACACTAACAATGTGACACGAGAATTAGAACTGGCTGACCCGGCAAACGTTGTTTTGCCAGATAGGGCTATGAAAAATAGATAACAACCTATTCTCAGACCTGCCGAATATACATATAAAATTTCATCAAAATCGGTCGAGCCGTATCGGAGGAGTATGCGCACTAACATTTGGGACACGAGAATTTTATATATTAGATAAGAATAATTAGATAAAATAAAATTGTCTCTTACAGGAGCAAGCTCAAAGATCTCCAGTGCAGAGAGGTGGAAGAGGAAAAAGGCAGGAATTGTTGATGAGAGCAGCAAAACTGTTACAAGAGTAACAGAGCTTGCAAATCAAATACTTACAAAGACCGGTAACATGGACATCTATCAAGAGTCTTATGAAAAGATTTCTACAATGCTGTCCAAACATAAAGGCAAAGATGATGGCTTAGATATGTATGCTGACGACTTTGACCAAAAAGAGCAGAGTACCTTGGATAAGAGCTCAGAAGGAGCAGAGGGCACATCAGCCTCAGTTTCAGAAGAAGCTGAAAATACAAATGTGGTGAAATGGGAGTTCAAATGGAACCAGAATGATGATGCAGAGATATCCGGGCCCCACTCCACAGAGCAGATGCACAAATGGGCCACTGAAGGACACTTCAAGACTGGTGTATGGGTCAGGAAACATGGTGAGGACAGCCAGTTTTACAGTTCAAACAGAATGGATTTTGAATTATATCTTTAATCATATAAATTAAATCATTTAAATACAACCTTAATTCTCTGACTAAAGCAACGTATTTGTAAAATATGAAGCAAATTCCTGCTTGTAATTTATAACAATACAAACTGTTTATGCCCGGTCCCAATAACCTACCAACCAGCTACCACCAGTTAAAATGTTACTATATTCTATTTACTGAAGCGAACGAGTAAGTGCCAACATGTCAAAAATTTGGTTTTTCAATATGCCACATTTATAACACTGCATATTATTTAGCAAAGTTATACAAAACGATATGGCTAATAAATGCCAATAAGCAATAAACACAATAACACTGTTATTACCTGATTTATACCTCACTTGCAGTTTATTTAACTAAATATTTTATTTTATCATGAAAATACAATTTGCTTAAGAGATCTATGCCCCAAAAAATACCTAAAATTTCAGTGGTCCTCAAATAAAAGCGATCCTGCTGCTGCCAAATGTTCGCAACCAGCAAAGATGTAGGAATTTTGTTTAAAGGCAGTTTATGATCGATTATTTTATGCTAATGCGCTACGCGAAATGTAGGAAGAAGTATGGAGGCAATTAATTAAAGGCAAAAAAAAGTAAGATACCCTCTCAAAGACGCCATATTTACTCACGATTGACGTTGTTGATGGGAGTGCAACTTCTCTAAACTATTTTATTTTCTTTAGTGTTTGTGTTGTCTTGTTTGGTTGTCTGTCTGTTTTCCTTAAACAATATCTACCTAAACCTATGTGGGTATACGATGCAAGCAAAGCTGCGTGCATGAGCTATTTTGAGTGACATGTAAGTTTGAGTGATGCTGTGTCTTTGTTTACCTTTAGTCGTTCGCTTCAGTAAATAGATTGTAGTGATAGACCACTCAGTAGAAAAGAAAAACGGAACATTCAATATCGCGTTGAGAGCTAACTGTCAGTTATCTGTAGATAGGTTATTGGGACCGGGCATTAATCTGAGGTAGTAAACTTTCTGGAATAGTATCAATCACCAAATTTTAGGGACCTAAGAGCAAGCCAAGTCAATTCTTGTCTTAGGGCTTATGCACATTAGAGATGTGATGCCAACAGCAAAGTAAACTGCAGCAATGAGCAGGAGCTGTCGACACATCAACGGCCTTAGCTGATGCTAAGGTGCTAAAGTCGCCACCTGTCGTTGTCTTCGGCACATCAGCAGCTACGACTAGCATTGATGTCCCAAAAGTAGCCGTTGACAGTTTGGCAATATGTTGCTTGTGTCACGTGTGTATGAATGCTTAGGCATGTTGTGACATAGTTGTTAGTTAATTACTCACACATACTTCTTCCTGCCAGCAAACATAAAATTGTTAGCTACATTGAACAAGTTTACATCAGTCAATGCTTTTGCAAGTTGGTGAATCAGCACAATGAACAGGGTAATAACTTGGACAATGACAAATTGTGATATTGAAGTCCCAATCTCAAGCCAACTGCCTGTGTTTTTCACATAGTAAAGTAGTTGAAGTCCCATTACATTTGAGTAAATTAACACTATCACATTGAGGTACCCAGTTGGAGCCTGAAAAAAGAAGTTAATGCACATATCACAAATAACGTAAAAAAATAAGAAACAGACAGTCAGATGGATAGTGGAGTCTTCGTAATAAGGTCCCGTTTTTACCCTTTGGGTACCGAACTCTAAAAATTATAGTATGCCTTAACGAAAACAGGATACTTATTATCCTAATAGAGTCGCCGGCGTATCTAGTTAACTAACCTAATCTGATAAGAATTTGACTAAACCCTAAGCTATTCAGAGTTTAGCACAACTTACCTTAGTTAAATGCTGAATAGCTCTAAAACAACAAGCCACGCAAAGGAATGGCGTCAGAGTCTTCAGTAAGATTAGTCCAGTAATAATAAATGGGTGGAATGATGTCAAAAAACATGTCACCCATCTCACTTCAAAGGAATTCAGTGAGGCAATATTCCCTGTCCCGAAAAATGCTACGACAATGTAGAGTAGCTGAAATCAAGCTAAGGAAAGATTGAAAATGTATTAGGAGCTACACTACAGCGAGAAGGAAGAGCATTGCTTATTGCAAAAAATAATAGTCAACATGTTTAATGTAAATAATTCTGGACTCTGCCTACCCCTCCGGAGCGCACGAGTGAGTTTAGTAATAATCTAGTGTGTCGACAAACCGCTGTTTCACTCTTTAAAAGGATACAAAAAAGAAAGCCCTTCTGAAATCCTGTAGGCTTACGCTCCTTTCGATTTTAATACAGTGGGGATCCCTATCTTCAGATCTGCTGACTTCTTCGTCAAATATGTAGTCTATTATCTGCAACAAAATTGCTGGGTGTCACTTAGTTACTACTTACAATAATACCGAAATTGAGCGAGAACTACAACATAGTTAGATAGATAGAATATTCAAATATTTAATATTTTATAACGTTCAAAAATTTACTTTTGTATACATAGACACCTTAATTAGCGTAAAAATAATACCTATGTGTGTGGTGTATTTCAAATTATGTAAACCACCCACATTTTGACTATTTGCAATGTTTCAATTTAGGTATAATAGGAGTAGTAAAAGAAAGGTAGAATATACTGTTATTGTTCAACAGGAATAAAATATAAAAGTTTAAAATAGTACCTACTGTACAGTATACAATGACAGTATTAATACGATGTTGGTTATTTGATAAACAAGAAGAATATAGGTCATCTTTCGCTAGGCCAATGTCATTATGTAGGTATAGTGAACCCAGCTGCCCGAAAAATATGTTAACTTATCGTACTTACTTTTACATTACTGGAATGCACAAGTCTAAACTCCATCAATACCCAACATAGGGCGTTACAAATCAGTGTAACCAAAAACAGTCCTTCATGAGAAACTGATAACAAGAGGTAGAATGTTACTATCGACATGTTTATTGCCATCAAACGACATACAAGCCTTCTGGAATGCGTTAGAGGCAGCACCAAGGAAATCACTGAAAGAAGACAAAATTTTGTTGAAGTAAAATATATGGGATTCTAGATCAAACCAAAATATTTACATAGCATAATCGGATGATTGTCTGTGGCGAGAGTGAGTCACTATAATTATGTTCAGAAAACAGCAGGTCGACCTTTCATTTTAGTTGCAAATTCAACCGTAATGTGTACAGGTTGATATGCTGTCGACTGTACGAACAAGTCGCTTGGACTTGTAATATTTTGGAACCTTGCGCAGTAAATATGTTGGATCTTTTGATTTCATCAAAAGCGGAAATGTCACTAAGTTGATCTTTACAAGTATTAGGTATACTTATTAGCTCTATTCTAGAGGCTGAACATAAAATAATATTACGGTTTAATCTCTTAACTATAGAAATGATACGCCACTAGGATATATTGATGAAATACGAACCTGCTATTACCCATGCAATAGTTTGGTCAACATAAGACACTGGAGTGGCCATTTCAAATCTTTTAGACTGATTATAAATATTTTGAAGAGTCACTAGAAGTAAACCCATTTGAAAGATAATCAATATTATTCCTCGTCGGCTTTCCAAGCCATTTTTATATAGATGCCATAATATATTGAATACGTAAATAGCAATGACGATGACCCAAACAAGGCCTGCGAGTAAACTGAAAAAGTTTATCAAAGGGGAATATTATTAAATTGAAATAAACCAACTACCACAAATAAACCGAGGGTCTAAACTTACACAAGTTCAATAAACACCTGTTTACCAACAACAGGTATAAAAGTGAAGGCACTGAGGAGGACACAGGTTACTGGCCAAAAAAACAATATTACACTGCTAAGATGACTCCTTGCTGAAGAGAAAAGAGGCCACATCGCCATCCCTAATAATGGAATGCTTAACATCCACCTGTATGTGAAAGAGAGACCCTGCAAATTAATAGCGAATCACACACTGCAGTGAAAACTACTCAAATGCAGTTTAAATAGTATGTCGTAGATTATGAATGTTATACTGTGTCTCTACAATATAATATACCATAATGGCAGCTATTATAAGTTATTTCAGAATCCCACATAACTTACCATAGACAGTGAGCCTAAAGAAAAGCATAGAATAGCAAAAGTAAAGGTCCCAACTTGTCTTCTTCTGTCCAATAGTTTGAAGGAATAAATCCATATTCCAGGGGAGAATAAGGCCCACCACCAAAGGGCGATTGGTAGCAGGGAATACATACCATACTGCACTGGTAGATTTTGTACTGTAAAAATGAGCTTGGTAAAAATCTTGAAGAAAATGTCATCACAAGTTGTTGATATTGACACATACTATGCAAAGACTGTGTCGAACAAAATTCCGCTCAAAAGCGAAGCGATACGCACACATTTGGGGCCGTCCATTAATCCCGTGATCTTTTTTTAAGAATTTTTCAACCCCCCCTCCCCCTTGGTGATACATGGTGAGGTTTAAGACGACCCCCCACCCAACATCACGTGTATTTTTCGTATCTACAAAAAAATCCTAATTTTTTTTAGAACTAGAATTGTCTTGCGCGCGCAAGCGCGCGTGTTGAACGCGTGCGCGTCTCCCCCCCCCTTTCAAGCCTCACGTGATTAATGGACGGCCCCTTTACGCAACAAATATGTGCATCATATAGCATCATAATATAGTACATAGATGACGTTTGCAGACTCGCGAATATACAGTGTGGCCCTGGATAAAGTGCAATCCCGAAAGAGGATGAAACTAGACCATGAATCATTGACTAGAAAAATATAAAAAAAAATTATAAAAAATTATTGTAGGATTTATTGGTATTTTAAGATTTTCATGTTTCATTAAGGACTCTATGTACAAAAGTATTGATTTCTTCCAAAATAATGGGTCTATTTCTTTGAAATAAAAAAAAACAGTATGCCTAATACCTGGCGATGACCATGAAATAATAAATAGTCCGCAAAAAAGTAACTATCTTGGGTAAAAAATGTATTTTTATGAAAAAAATGATTTTTTTAGACGTTTATTTCAAAAAACTTCAAATTACTAAAAAAATGTGCCCTATAACTATGTAATTTTATAGCTTACTTTTATTCTTTACCATTTTAGCTACCAAATAAAAAAAAAAACAATGTTCTAACTAAAAAAACACGCTATCTACGAACTTTTAAAGTGGAGCCTAATCGTGTTACCGTGCAGGTAGAGACCGTTTTTTCCATTGTTTCCGTCCTACTCTGTGCCCTTCGGCAGTCGCAGTCCTTTTGTTCTACACTCAGGTAGAGGGAAGGCGAGGGGAGGGGAGGCAGGGGGTTCGAAACAGGACTTACACAGTCACTCCGATATTCTCGCCGCTGCTACTACTGTTCTCGTTCTCGCATTGTGTTCTCGTTGATTTGTTATTAAGTTTTTGTTACATTGTTGACTGTTACGTTTTCTACTGTTCGTTACGTTTGGACTGTTCCTGTTCTGCTGTTAAGTGTTGATGAAATGCCGCGATTGACAGAGTTCTCACCTCGAGAAATAGCCGACATGCATTATTATTATGGCATGTCACATGGTCGCACAACAGTCGCTCGGACTGCATACATAAATGCTTTCCCGGGCAGACTCATACCCTCAGCTCGAAATTTTCAAGAGATTCATAGGAGGCTCTCCAACATTGGACTTGGTTTGGCACGAGATCGCCGTGAGCAACCAGCTGTCGTTATTGACAATGCGATAGAAGAGGCCATTTTAAACGATCTGTTTGCTGACCCTACAACAAGCATAAGACGATTAGCGTTGCGTCATGGCATATCGAAGACGTCTGTCTGGCGAATTTTGAAAAAGGAGGGATTGCATCCTTTCCATTACCAACGAGTACAACATTTACACGAAAATGTAGATAATCGTCCAAGATGCGTAATGTCGACGTGGATTCTAAGAAAAATTAGAGCTGACCCAAATTTTCCCAAACGCATTTTTTGGATGGACGAAGCGACATTTACCCGAGACGGCATTACAAACTGCAGAAATTTGCACCAGTGGTCTCACGAAAATCCACGATTGAAGCGGGCATCTACTTTTCAAGTAAAATTTTCAATAAACGTATGGGCATCGACGACATTTTAATTGGTCCAGTCATTTTACCCAGAACCCTAAATGCTGAACGTTTTTTAGAATTACTACAAAATTTACCCATGTTGATGGAAGATGTTCCCCTGGCTACGAGACGGCGTGGGCGTATGTATCTCCAAATGGATGGATGACCTGCACATTATGGGCGGGAGGTGCGGCGATTTTTGAACGAAAATTACCCGAACCGGTGGATTGGCCGAGGAGGGCCAGTAGGCTGGCCAGCGCGTTCACCTGATCTGACACCCCTAGATTATTTTTTATGAGGTGTCATGAAGCAAAGAGTATACAGCACGCCAATAAATACCGAGGCACAGTTGCACGACCGAATAATTCAGTGCGCAAATGACATTAAAAATGATCCAGGAATGATTCGCAGAGCCACTAACCAAATTAATATTCGTGCAGTAATGTGCTTGCAAAATCGAGGAGGCCATTTTGAACATTTAATGCATTAAATAAAAATGCAAAATTGTAAATTACGGATAATTTTATTAATAAAGTTATTGTGATTAAAGTCTGACTTTTATTACCTACTAAAATGTAAATAACTCCTACCTAGCCAATTTTTTAGTTAGAACATTGTTTTTTTTTTTATTTGGAAGCTAAAATGGTAAAGAATAAAAGTAAGCTATAAAATTACATAGTTATAGGGCACATTTTTTAGTAATTTGAAGTTTTTTAAAATAAACGTCTAAAAAATCATTTTTTTCATAAAAATACATTTTTTTACCCAAGATAGTTACTTTTTTGCGGACTATTTATTATTTCATGGTCATCGCCAGGTATTAGGCATACTGTTTTTTTTTATTTCAAAGAAATAGACCCATTATTTTGGAAGAAATCAATACTTTTGTACATAGAGTCCTTAATGAAACATGAAAATCTTAAAATACCAATAAATCCTACAATAATTTTTTATAATTTTTTTTTTATATTTTTCTAGTCAATGATTCATGGTCTAGTTTCATCCCCTTTCGGGATTGCACTTTATCCAGGGCCACACTGTATTTGCATTTACAATGCAACACTGGGAATGATGATTTTGCTCGTACTGCGGTTCTTAGACGCCTTATAAATTATATTTTATAGTTATACTTACCATAGACTAGATATGCTGATCCTAAACCAAGCAAAATAAATGCAAGGTGTAGTAAATTTACTCCTAAGTTATTCCTATTTTTGGATAGTTTGTTCAGTTTGGCATCAGTCTGTGTGCTAATACTTTGTTTCAGTAAGGACTTCATCAGACAGGCAATCCAACCAGTGAAAGCCAGTGTGACTAGCACGAGTAAAGGTCGCTGATAGTAGTTGTGGTAATATGTAAGGCCGGAAAGGCTCAGGTGCATTATTTCTTTACTAAGAAGAATCTGAAAATCAACTAAAACCTTTGTATTAAATTTTAAAAATATGTGCAAATAGGACGTGTCTTCAGAGTTCCGAACAAATGATAACAACATTATTTTTCCAGTGGAATAATGTACCTATGTATTTAATTTTCACCTGGTTCCTATTCCTGAGATACACAACACCCTCAAAATAGAATTTGACGAGACTGGACAATTTATACGTATTTATTATGAATTAAGTACCTACGTAATTCAATTAATAAAATAAACTTACCACTTTCTCATACTTCTCCTCTTCAAGTAATTTCTCTGTGTGTTCTATAATTTCATTGTACTTTCGTCTGTCAAATGGCTCATAAGGCTGGTACAATATTGATATAGCATTACTCTCCACTTCATTTCTTTTCTTGTCATACTGAGAAGCAAGCTGTCTACAATTACTGTAGATTGCTTTGGCTCTATCTGGCAATGACATGTTTAGGAGACCGTCTGGTAGCTGTCCCTGGAGAAAGATAAAGGCTTTGCATAGTCGACAGGAAATCAACCTTGACAATTTTGTTGCAATGACGCACTCATGTAAAGGTGTCGCCGTCATCAGTTCGCGATGAAGAGGATACCAATTGCGCAGTCGATTACATAAGAAAGGGTACCTATTGGTACCGGCTAGCGTAGGGTTCCGTAGAAAGAGAGAAAGAGAGATGTGCTTTACAGAACTAACAACTTCATAAAAATAGTTTTCAATGTATTTTGTACGACCTTATCCTGTTAAAAGTTACTCTCCTATTACTGGTTAACTTGTATAGCCTACTTAGCAATGATAATTTTCCTTGTAAGTTTATTACAATGTGCTCTGCCCTGAATATTTTCACGTTTCTACAATCACGCCGGATGTTAATTAGCCGGGAGAGGCGGGTACGCCGCCCTACTTGGACAAACATTTGCGCTTATATTTCGCAAACGGAACCCTAAATCGAAAATTGGTCTTTTTACACCCATTTACACCCACATTTTGGTGTAACGGAGGTACAAAAAATAATATTATTCCATTCGTTTTGTCAACGTAATTAATAATAATATGTATCACCGAAATTAAAAATCAAGTATTTTATTCATAGTACAAACAAAATGCTTTGAAAGTCAAAGTCATCAACCCATTATGTCCCCATCGAGGGACACGAGTCTCTTCCCTGAGGAAGGTGTACGCCATACTCCACCACGGGGGCCAAGTCCGGATTGGTGGAGGCTTGTAATGGTGCGTACAGACTGGTGAAACGTAACATGCAATGAAAGAATTTGCCGTACACATTGCAAATTCGTTCATTGTATCATGCACATTGTATCATGCACATGCTTTCATTGCAATGTATCATGAAAGGTAAAACACACTTTGAAACCGATTCTCATAGTTTGGACGTCTTGCGCGCGCGAATGTGTACGGCAAATTCTTTCATTGCATGATACATTGCATGCTACGTTTTACCAGTCTGTATGCACCATAAGACTAGTGGCTGGTCTTACTGTCAGAAGTTTTCAAGCCGCCAAATTGGCGGCTTGAAAACTTCTGACTTCTGAGGCCCGTTTGAATGGACTGTCTGACTTTTCAATAATTCTAAAGGCGTTCCTCTATTTGAGATTTTTGATGAAATTCTTATCAACAGCATAATCAAATGAATCATAAAGAAACTATATATAATGGCACTTTTCTCGACGACTATACCATTTTTCAGATATTGCGAGAGGTCCCGGGTTCGACTCCCGGCTGGGGACCAAAAAAAAAAAAAAAAAGAAACTCCGCTCTTGGATGTTTACATGTTTGTGACGTCGCTGTTTCTGATTCCCACGACACAGGGTATCCTAGTGTAGGGAGGGGAGGACCAGACGGGGCCGAAGACCTGGCAGAGGGCCAGAAAACGGGTCTTCGGTAGCTGGAGGCTTGGGGAGCTCGCGCCTCTCCGCCGGGAGAGCCGGTGGCGCGGGGGACGCTGCGCGGACCTTGCGCCGCCGGTTGAGTGAGGGTCACAGACGGCAGGTTGGGGGACCTGCCGTCCGACATCGTGACGGGAGAAGGGGGTGGGGGGCCCATGCCCCTTCTCCAGTGAGGGTGGGCCCGACTCCTTGCGAGTCGGGTCGACGTCACCGGGGCGCCGCTGTCGCATTCGCGTTGTGGTTTACCACTTGCGAGATCCGGCGGCGCCCCATTGTACGAGCGACAGGACGGCCCCCGGGGTGTTTTAGGAGGTATGCCTCTCGAGTCCGACACACGGCCGTCGCCCTCCCCCAAGGGTGGCGGTTATGGTGCACAAAGCATTTCACCCCGTTAACAAAAAAAAAAAAAGGGTCCATCCTAGTGTGGGGCCAGAAGCAATGTATGTGCCTGTATGTAAATGTTATGTTGTTGTTATATTCTTGTAGTACTACTTGGTACTACTGGAAAATGATGACAAACACAGACCACATCCAACATTTTCCAGTAGCAAAAAGGTTCATATTGTACCCTTGCTGCAACATTTCAACGTTGTTGTGTACAATATTTATTTAAATTTGGCAAGACCAGTCAACCATTTCTTCAGTATTGATATACTCGTAAAACTTCTTCCCTCAAGCAAAAGTTAAAAATACTCAATTAATTACTTCCATACATGTTCATAAAAATTGGCCATAAATACGCTACTTGCCTCATATCAAATTTGACGCGATAAATGGATATTTCCTGTAGTATCTAACGTAAGAAACCGAAATATATGGACTTTGCTAAGTAAATATGCAGGATGGCTGCAAAATTTGCAAATTAAAAAAATATTTTTCGCCTTTAAATCGGAACGGTGAAAACACTATCCGCCATCTTGAAAGCACCTTTGGTTGTAAACAAACATCTGTCAGTCGTGCGTGCGTAGGTTCGATTGTGATTTGGATTGGATTTAAGTATTTTTGCAAAAACTCTTCTTGTGCAGTTAGTGTCTTATCATTTTATTGATAAGCGCAATCATGGACGCTGGATTCGTGGAAGCTGATAGTACCGATTTGCCAAAACCAAATCAAATCAAACCAAGCATTATTACAGCTAAAAACAGTTTTTGTACATTGATATTACAGGACTTACATTGAAGTGATCTTCACATAAATACCCCCAAGTTTCAGTCGATAAAGAATCGGGGTCTCTCTTGGCAAATATGAGCCAAGTTTTTCGTATGTTTATTTCACTGGGTAGGTACCTACACGAATCCGCGACTTTCCGGCGGTCTTTATTGACGTGTTTTTGCATTCTCGAATAATGAATGAAATAATGATATATTTTGCATGTAAACTCGATGAAATCATGGTTGCGTTGTTGTTATGTCACTATGCTCACAGATCACTAAGATTCTAGGACTAGGTAAAGATCGTTTCACCAAACAAGTCCCACGGTAAAATCCTTATGGCCATAACAATAAAAGCCATTCATTAACTCCTACTTCCTTCGTGGCACGAACTCTAACTCTACACCCTATTTACTGAATCGAACGAGTAAGTGTCAACATGTCAAAAATTTGGTTTTTCAATATGCCACATTTATAACACTGCATAATATTTAGCAAAGTCATACAAAACGATATGGCTAATAAATGCCAATAAGCAATAAACACAATAACACTGTTATTACCTGATTTATCCCTCACTCGCAGTTTATTTCACTAAATATTTTGTTTTATCATGAAAATACTATTTGCTTATGAGATCTATGCCCCAAAAATACCTAAAATTTCAGTGGTCCTCAAATAACACAGGGTATCCTAGTGTGGAGCCAGAAGCAATGTATGTGCCTGTATGTAAATGTAAATGTTATATGTTGCAAATGTAAATATAAGCGATCCTACTGCTGCCAAATATGTTCGCAACTAGCAAAGATGTAGGACTTTTGTTTAAAGGCCGATTATGATAGATTATTTTATGCTAATGCGCTACGCGAAGTGTAGGAAGAAGTATGGAGAGCTGACTCTTTTTTAATTAATGGCAAAAAAGTAAGATAGCCACCCCGACGCCATATTTACTCACGATTGACGTTGTTGATGCGAGTGCAACTTCTCTAAACTATTTTATTTTCTTTAGTGTTTCTCTTGTCTTGTTTGGTTGTCTGTCTGTTTTCCTTAAACAGTACCTACCTAAACCTATGTGGATATACGATGCAAGCAAAGCTGCGTGCATGAGCTATTTTGAGTGACATGTAAGTTTGAGAGATGCTGTGTCTTTGTTTACCTTTAGTCGTTCGCTTCAGTAAATAGATTGTACATATTATGTTGAATGTCAAACTTTGTTAGTGATGGGACTCGAATGATTCGTATCACGACGGTAAAAACTTGATTCGAATGAGAATTTAAGTTGATTCGAATCATAGCTTGATTCGAATGGTCGAGTTGATTCGAATCAGATCGCTGATTCGAATCAGTTTGATGATTTGAATCAGATTGTGGATTCGAATCAGTTTTTTTACTCGAATTATTCATTGCGCGGCAATCTTACCTGGCCGATGAGACAAGTAGGATTTGTTGAAGTTTTTTTTTTTAAACAGTTATTGTTTTAGTTTTGTCTTGCTTCTATTTTACTGATAAGGTATTAACTTTTTCTTATGTTAAACTATGAAGTTTTTTAGAAAGTGGTTAAAGTGAATTGGTGTTTAAAGGGCTTATTCCACTCTGACCAACCGAACTTGTCAACTGGTTCTTTCCATTCCACATTCCACTGCATTATTGTTACCTACTTTCGATTATAACTTTTTGTTTTGATCGCTTTGAAATGTGTTTGGGATGTATTATTTGTTTTTTTTAGGATGTGTTTAGATGGTTTTGAAATGAATTTAGGATGGTTTTGGGATGTGTTTAAGAACGTTTTTGCATGTTTTTGGGACGGTTTTGATATGTGTTTAGAATGTTTGGGGGTATAATTAGATAGTTTTAGGATGTTTGTGTTTAACCTCTAGTATGCAGTATTAGAAAAACAATAGAAAATCTATTGTTTTGTGCAAATATGAACATAGCCGCAGACGACCGCTTACGGCGTTTTAGTATGTATTTGGAATGGTTTTGAAATGTGTTAGCAATGATTTATCGATATGTGTCCAAGATATGGACTTTAAATAAAAGATGACTTGCTTTTAAAAATATAATGAACGAAGCAGGTAATTACAGAAATAGAAAAATGCGTCCGTTCGTAATCCAAGATGGGTGCAAGTGTAGGGCGGTGCGCGGGCGCGGGACGGGGTCCGCGAACTTGTCCCCCTCTCCCTTCTCCTTCCTCTCGGTCGTCTGCGCGTATACGAAGCATAGACATCCTCCGGCACGTTGAAAGCCATAGCTTTCAAGCAGTGATTGGGGGCCTAGATGCGGCTCCCTTTTCTACATCGTCGGCGTAGGATTCTGCCGTTGGTAACAGGCACATCTTATTGACTGCCCGTCGGATGATTCCTCTTGAGGTAGTAATATCAGCTACCCTGGTGACTCCGTCTGTGCCTGGATACAGACGGCACACTCGTCCTAGTCGCCATTGTAAGGGCGGCAGATTGTCCTCCTTCAGGACAACCACGTCGCCGCATGTGAGCTCCCTCTCAGGAAAGCGCCACTTGGTGCGCTGCTGCAATTCGGCGACGTATTCCCTGCTCCATCTGTCCCAAAAGTGCTGGCGTATCTTCTCAATGAGCTGGTATCTGTTGGGCTTAGCTGTCGTCACAGGCAGCGTCGGGATGGACATTAGCGGTCTCCCAATCAAGAAGTGGCCTGGGGTCAGTGGATAAGGATCAGTGGTATTGGACGAGAGTGGAGTCAGAGGACGTGAGTTTAGGATGGCTTCTATCTGTATAAACAGCGTTGCTAGCTCTTCAAACGTCAAAGCAGCACTGCCAGCAACACGTTTTAAGTGGAATTTAGCTGCTTTAATTCCGGCTTCGAATATTCCGCCGAAGTTAGGACTATAGGCCGGGCTGAATACAAATCTGATTCCCTCGCTGCTGGCAAATTCATAAACAGACTGACGGCTCGACTTCAGTACCCTACCTAATTCATTGCTGGCGCCAACAAAGTTTCGCCCGTTATCGCAATAGATCTCGTGAGGTCTACCTCTGCGCCCAACGAATCGTCGCAAGCATAAAATAAAACCTTGAGTACTTAAATCACTCACTAGCTCTACGTGAACAGCCTTCGTACTTAGACAAACAAATAGGCATAAATACGCTTTAGTTATGCGACTACCGCGACCTCTACGACTGCATATCATAAACGGCCCTGCGAAATCGGCCCCACACGAGGCAAAAGCGAAAGTAGCATCAGTGCGGACATCTGGTAAATGCCCCATTATAGGCTGCATAGCATTAGCGCGAAGCCGAACACATATAACGCATTGTTTGACAATTCGCCGCGCCAAACATCTTCCGCCTATAGGCCAGTACTTGTCTCGAATTGAAGCTAAAAGTAACTGCTGGCCGGCGTGGAACAACCGTACATGTTCATAAGACAATATTAATTTGGTCAATATGTGCTTAGAATCCAACAACATGGGGTGTTTTTTATCAAAATCAAATTTAGAATTATTTAAACGACCACCTACTCGTACTACTTTATTTGCGTCTATAAATGGTGTTAATTGCAATAATTTACTTTTCTTTGGTAAAGTCTTTCCTTCCTCTAATAATTTTATTTCTAAAGGGAATGACTCCAATTGACTGGTTTTTACTAGTAATAATTTAGACTCGTTTAACTCAACTACACTCAAAGGACCAGATAATTTTTATTGCGATTTATTGCAGTTGTGCACGAAACGTAACACATATGCAAATATCCTATTGAATTTAATAAAGCTAGAATATCTGTTAAAGTCAATGAACAAATTTTCATTTGCATTTGAGACGGTGACTAAAGAATGTACCTTAATTTCTGGTAACTTATTTAATGAGTATGAATGCTGTGGCCACTCGGATTGATCCTTCTGAAGGAATGAAGGGCCTTCCCACCACAGGCAAGAAGACGAAAGATCTTGAGGCTCAACCCCTCGAGATGCCAAATCAGCTGGGTTCATATCAGTCGGCACATGCCTATATTGAAAAACCACTAGTCACTTCATTAATCTCGTTAACTCTGTTACAAACGAACATTTTGAGATTTCTCACATCAGTTTTTAACCAACCTAATACAACTGTAGAATCAGTCCATATGGTTTTAGAATTGAATTTAAATCGAAACGACTCCATAATCTTTTTGCAAAGCCGTGCTCCCAGCAAAGCCCCTAATAATTCGAGTCTAGGAATTGTAGTAGGCTTTAAGGGTGCAACCCTAGCCTTAGCACATAAAAGCCTAACTGTGACCTCTTTATCTTTATTGACCGACCTCAGATATACGCACGCTGCGTAAGCATGCTGGGAGGCGTCAACAAAACAATGTAATTCCGTTAATACCGGAAGCTCACAACGAACATTTCGATCAATTTTAATATCGGAAAGGAAATGCAGATTGTTAATAAATTTTAGCCAACTCTCTGCAAGTTTATGAGGAATCGCCTCATCCCAATTTAATTTAGCTATCCACAATTGTTGCAAAAATATTTTTGCTTTGATGATGCAAGCACAAATTAATCCCAGTGGATCGAATATTTTACAAATAGTTGCGATCACTACCTTCTTAGTCAGCTGCTGAGGCGGATCTATATTTTTAGGAAAATGTATAACATCCGATTTAGGACAATACGTCAAACCTAAATAGCCCCACGTTGGGAGCCAGAGCTAGCAACGCCTTAAACGATTCCTTTGTCATGTGATCGATACTTAATAACGCCTTAAGATGGTTATTTATGAGAATGTTTTTGTTGTTGTATCGATCACACAAACATTGCCATGTATTTTTATAATTATCAGAGGTAAACTCAATCGACCTAATTACGATCGCGGCTCCACCTTCCAAACTTGACCGTAGGTAATGAAACTTGTTTATGGGTGGAATAGAATCGTTATCATTCACAAGTGATCCAAACGTGTCCCTGAACTCTAACCACTTTAAATAGTTCCCGTCGAATTTAGGTAAATCAATCGTCGGCAATTTTATAGAATTCATGGAATGAGCACATTGCCCTGACAAACTTTCGGCACAAAAGGATTTTTTATCTGAATTTGCACCTTCCATCAATTCTTGAGCCGTTGAAAGAAGAGAAAAGAATTGAGTTTCGATATTATCTCTCTCTGTCAACTGCTCCTCTTCATTAGTGGCAAGTAACTCGATATCCGATTGCAATGAATTAAAATCTGATAACAACTCTTGAAATTTATCCACTCGCATAGATAACTCTTTACACTGCAAACTTGTTAGTTTTGCAGAGCCCACTTGGATTAAAACATTCAGATAATCCTTAAATTTAGTCAATCTACCTTTAATAATACTACGTTTTTTTGTTAAGTCCTTTAACTCCATGATAAAACCTAACGCGCAATTAACGTAAACCAAATGACCAGCAATGAATTAAGTGGGAGTACGTAGAAGTTGGTAAAATCACGCCTTACTAAACCTGCCAAGGTGTGATGACCACGTCCAGCCACTCGCCGTCGGACAGGTTCAGCTGCCTTCGCTGCGCACGCCAACCGGAGCGCACCAGCAGCGTCGGAATCAGATTCGCTTCCAGTCCCTCAACGAGTAATAAAATTACTGAACCTGAAATCACCGATAAATGATGTGTACCTTTGTTCAATTTCACTAACACCGGGTTCAACTCCGCAATTACGTTTCAATTGCAATTAGTTTCAATAAAGTGCCTTAGACGGCTTGACCGAGATATTTTTACTACTTAAACTAGAAAAGGGTGAAATTAACGAGTTTTCAATACTATGAACGTAATATAAATCTTACCTTCTTTTAATTACGCATGCACAGGTAGGTAGGTAACGGTGCAGCGTTTACACAATGCTATCGCAATAGCCGAAGCTATTAAGATGATACGCGTTAACTATAGGTAACTAGTAGTAATATCTTAACGCTTTCGGAGCGGCAAAGTGTTTACACAGATAGAAGGGAAAGAAAATTAGTGAAAAGGACACGACCACTTCCCTGGGCATCCAAGATCAGTACTCCTCTGCCAGATTTTCCACGTACGCCGTGTCAAGGCGGCAGTATTCGCAGCAATCCCAATGATCTTCCACGTCCGCCGGGGTAGGCAGCAGCATACGCAGCAATCCCAATGATCTTCCACGGCAGGCGAGGGTAGGCGGCAGCATACGCAGCAATCCAAACGATCTTGGGCCGGACTTTAGTAGTCGTAGATTTATGTCGAAGATTGCAAATTATTATTTGCTCACGGTCGCCAAATGTCCAAGATATGGACTTTAAATAAAAGATGACTTGCTTTTAAAAATATAATGAACGAAGCAGGTAATTACAGAAATAGAAAAATGCGTCCGTTCGTAATCCAAGATGGGTGCAAGTGTAGGGCGGTGCGCGGGCGCGGGACGGGGTCCGCGAACTTGTCCCCCTCTCCCTTCTCCTTCCTCTCGGTCGTCTGCGCGTATACGAAGCATAGACAATATGTTTAGGATGGTTTTGATATGTTTTAGGATGGTTTTGGGATGTGTTTGGGATGGTTTTTTATCGATGATTTCTAAATAATACCAAATACAGTCCAAAACCTTGCTAAACATTATCTCAAATCAAATAATGTGCAAGGATAAATTATTTCAAAACCATTCAACACAAATACTTCCCAAAGCTACCTCATATCTATGTTAGAAATAAAAATAGTAGTAGAGTTTTAGTTCATAGTTCAGTTGGTCAGAGTGGAATAAGTGAAAGAGTTGTGCTGGATAAGTTTTTTCAGAAGACATTTGAACACGGTGATAACGAAAAAGCGTTGACAAAAAAAAAATACATTACATGCTTCAAGTATCAAAAATATGTGACCTTAAGTACTGTAGGTGTGTGAGTGTATGCGTGTAAGTGAAAATTAGTGTTGAATAAATAAATATATAAATAAATTTCATATAACGGACACATACCTTTACTTATTAAAATAATAACTAAATTTTGATGAAAACATGGAAAATAATTGTGTGTATTAAAACATTTACATTGAAAATTATTATTTTTATAGGTATATTTTATCAGTATTTTCAATGCATATGATGTCTCCGTATTGATTCGAATCATCGTATCGATTCGAATAATAATAATTATTTGAATCAACATATTGATTCAAATCAACATATTGATTCGAATCAGTATATTGAGTCAAATCATCATATTGATTCGAATCAGCATATTGATTCGAATCGAGGGTCGATTCGAATGATTTGAATCATCTTCCGGGTGATTCGAGTCGATTCGAATTGTGATTTTTGATTCGAGTTCCATCACTAACTTTGTTTACAACAGTTTGGAGTTCAAACCATAGACAAAAATGGCGGACCGCGTTTTTGGCTGTTTAGCAAAGAACGTTTTAAAATAAAGTTTTTGTTGCTTTTAAGTCCTCAAAAAATATACTAAAATATTTTTTGGTCTAATGGAAGAGATATTTAGCATTTAAGGCTTACTTGAACAAAGAGTCAAATAGCGGATTTCAAGACTGAGTGAAAAGTAAAAAATAAAATAAGAATGCTGATGGTGAATGTTATTCCAGTTTTGTGTTATTCCAGTAACACATTGTTTAAAGTACTTAATACTTACAATAGAGTTAACTGGCACTGGTATGGACAGCACTGTCGCCATAAGTGGCGTAAGATCTGCTTGGCTGACATCCTGTTTGTTCTCCATAGGCAGGGCCTGTACTGCAACTACATTGCCATTCCAGCCTGTGTCCCTTACACCAGATCCCCAAATCACATAAGGTGTTTGAGTTTCATGGTCATCACCAGCTCCATGTGAACCTGGAATGGATTAATGGTCCACTTTGAATGTATTTAGTGATTGACGAAACTATCTACCTAGCTATAATTGTTCTAAGGGCTTCAATGGTGGTGATAGACAATAATTAGACACTTGGGTGCAATTGTAGGATGCTTTACGATGATTCCCATTGTATGATTGGAACACAATAATGTGTAGAATAATTATTCACCAACTTTGTCTTACCCCAATCAGTCATCCCATGATCTGAAGTCATGAGAAAGGTAGTTTTGCCATCATCATTGTAGAAGTCTCTTATAACTCTTTCTATATTTCTAATACCATCATCTACAAATCTTAATGTAGTCAGGAACTGTCTGAAAATATCCATAATATCCTTAAAATTACACCATTTTACATTATGTATTTATTAAAACTATATATAAAGCGAGCTACTCGCAGAGAGAAGCATATGGTTTATCCGAGTGGTTTATTTTAAAGAATAGTTGTAATATTTGATACTTTATTACTTACTCAGTTTTTGGTTTATGAGTATGTCCACTAGTGTCAGTCCCAAGTAAGTGTAGGAAAAAAACTACTTTATTCTCATGCAGTTTCCTTTGCAGTTCTGAGTCATGTTTTGCATTTGTGAAGAAATTTGTAACTTTTTCGAAGACCCATGAGTCCAACAATGTTGTATTTTTATCTGTACTAAAGCTTTGATCATACGGGTCCAATTTGTGAACGATAATGTGCTCATCAACAGTGCCTTTAGTAAAAATATCCACTATATCATAAGTGCCCCAGCACCAAGTGTACCTGGTCTGGTTGAACACAGAATCAAAATCAACTGGGTTCTCTTTCCATCCTTTAGCAACTGCAGAGGGATCTTCATAGAAGCCTGCTATAACTGCTACATGTCCAGGCCGAGATTCTGTTGGCACTCGTGTATGGGATATACCCCAACGTCCATGAGTACTGGCAACTGATCTGAAATATATGAATTTATAAATAAATTCCTATTTTGGGAACTGGAGAAGTGATTGAGTTGTGTGGAAATTGTTCTTAGGTGTTATACTGATGAATTAACCTGTAGAACTTTTGGATTTTTCGTGGACCCATCACCGTAACAATGGTTTTTAAATTGTTCTTTCATGATCACAACGCAACTGATTTCAGGCATAAAGAAACAAATAGGTAACAATATTTTTTTGGTAAAATGCACTTTATAAATATCTACACGGTTTATGGTAAGCACCAACTGGCTATTCAATTTTAGTCAGTTGTGTTATGATCTTGAAAAGAACACTAAAAATCATTGTTTTGGTGAGACGATCGGTCCACCTAAAAATATTGGTTAGGATTAAATAGGATAGGTTAAGATTGGACAAAAAACTGTTTTCGAAGAGTACATACCTACCCCCAGTTTCTCTCACACTAACAGTCTCTTAATTGTCTGTTAACAGCTTGTTGACAGACAATTCCCCTCAACCCCCAAGGACCCGCCGGTGGGTCAGACCCCATAGACCCACTGGCGGGTCGGTCTTTCAACGGCACTTTGAATCGAATTTTGATTCAAACATACCACATACAACATTATTAATACATACCACAGTTGTATGAGCATGTTTTATTCTTTGAAAACTGATAAATTTCAAATATTACTCTGTGAGCAACTAATTTAGCTATGAAAGAAAAATGTTCTGGCCTGAGGCAGGCATGTTCCACTAAGCGTGTAGGTATAGAAAACGTAAGTACATGCGGCCGCCCATCCAGTTGGAATAATAGGTGGACTCACGTGACGAGCGAGCAGTGACGCGCGCGCGAGTTTTCGTAGCCGATCCGACCGATCGATCCTTTAAAAATGGAGAAACATAAAAGAGGCAAAAAATACTTTGCAGTGTTGAACTGCTTAAACACGGATTGCGAGTGGTTATTATGAAATTTTCATTCGTGATACTTAGGTTACAAAAATACGAGTTTATTAGAATTAAAGGAATAAAATTTCTCAGGTTTGAAATTGACGATCTGTTACATTATAAGTACCTATCCACTTAGTTAGGTACAATTTTTGTCTGTTCAATCATTGGCATAATATGGTTAGAGAAATAGGTATGTAGGTACTAAGTACAACCTAAAGTAAATGGTATTATTTTTTTAATTCGTTACCTACCCATTAAAATAGTTGATGTGTTTCGTTTGTTTGTAAAGTTATGTTTGATATCTTCTATAATATAAAAATGAATCGCTAAAATATGTCTTACTTAGCACAAATCTCGGAAGCGGCTGAACCAATTTCGCTAATTCTTTTTTTAGAATATTTCTTGAAGGACGAGGATGGTTCTTACGGAGTTTCATAAACGAGGTACACACTCAAGTATTCTGCAGGGCTATCTTCTTACGTTGAAGTACTTATACATACCTACATTGTAAAAGTAAAATAGTTTTCTGATCTTCCTACATACTACTAATACCTAGCCTAGGTTTATCTAGAACGTCATTTGTTCACAAAAGTTAACTGGTAATAAAAGATTAAGATTAAATAGTTATTCATGCAACGAAGACAACCCTAAGGCGCCAGAAGAGGTAAGAGTTACGAGATAGAAAGACAGGCAACGGTGTAGGTGAATATAACCATAGGTTTTGTAGCGCCGTGCGATCTGAATTGCACCTAATTCTATCGCTGCTAGAGTCCCATTTTCTTTAATTGATTTTGTGGAGTGAATCTTCTGTACTTGTACTATTATGTATTCTGTGCCTGAGGGGTTAACAGACTGTTAGTCTTGGAGAAACAGGGGGTTTCAATACTTGAATAATCACTAACAGACAGCCACCACATAAACATTCAGGCAGCCAACCTTTCAGACAGAAGAATGCACTTGTAATAGTGCTAATTATAACACGAAACAATCCGTTCCCCATGCGCCACACATTTACGTTGCTAGGAGAAGAAAAAATATTACCATTATTTTGTGTAATATTTCATGACAAACACACTCAGGATAGACTGCTATAAACATTCATATTGGTAGAGCAGAGAGCTGACTAACCTCATGTAGGTCATGGTAGTGTGATTAACAAACGATTCAGCCCGTAGCCCGTCTACCATGAACAGCACAAGACGATCAGCAGCCTCTTGATGCTTCGAATGATAAAGAGGTACATTCTTGACTATGGGAGACTTGAAATAAATGTCAAATATGGAAAACAGGAAGATCACATGAATAAAAAGCCCAGCAACGAACATTATGTGACTGTTAACAATCTAATATAGAACACTTTTATAAGAAATTTTGAATAGTTTAAGGAGTTTATCATTTTTTAGACTTTATTTCGAAATTGTAGACAAAACACGTCATTATGACAGTTTTTTTTTAAAAACGTTTATTGGCTATTGGATACAGAGTCCTTAAGCCTAGCATTTCGACAGATTGAATTATGCACAGTATAGAATTTGTTGGACTCGTGGACTCAGCAGACTATGTACAACTTCGTGTACAGGTAGTAATATTATGATTCCTGTCTTGATAACATCATAGGCCCTACATAGTATAGGAAAAAATAAACTTCTTTTTTGTACAGTCGACTGCACGTCAACCTTCACATTTTGGTTGCAAAGTCGCTCGTAATGCAAGGGAGTAGAGTGCATGGGTGTATACGATGATGTGCTGTCGACTGTACATACACATTATTATATTTTTAATTAACTCATAGCAATGTATATCTTCTTAATCTGTGGCCGGAAATGACATAAGCGTATTCATAGTGCTGCCATTATTTTAAATCATCAAATATTCCAACTTTCCCATTCACTATCGGGCACGCACGGCCGGCCGTCTGTCAAAGTCCATATTACAGGTTTATCATGAACTTATTCCCAAGGATGTTATAATCAAAGAGGATAGAGCACTACGAAAAACCTTCCATAGAAAACTAAACTCTTTGTCTTCTCAAATAAAACATAAAATCGTATAAGTAAGCAACTAGAGTAAAGTGTCCAGAGCGAGAGCCACAAACTGAAGGAGTGTGTCTTACTCTTACTCATTTACGTGGAATACTATGACCATGATGTTGTAAAATGTAGGCCATGTGTTTGATTACCCAATGGTCTCTTTTCAGTTTTACTAAAAACGAAAGCTTACGTTTAAATGGATGGATGCTATATGAGGCTCTGTCTGGTTCGACATCACAAAATCCTGCATTTTGTGAAGCCTGCAAAAGCTGGTATTTTAGAAAATAAGATTTCAAACCTGCGGTCTTACCTAGTACCATTACTAGTCCTGTACCATTTGTAGTGGTGAGTAAAAGGCTTCAAACCTCTGTAGCATACCTAAAGTTTGTACGTTTGTACATGAAAAGTTGCCGTTTGGTGTAGGTACATTATGCCAATCGATAGAAAAAATAATTATCACAAACAACAAATACTCTTTGACAAAATGTCCCCAATTTATTACTAGTTGTAACGCAAAATACTTTAAAATGATGATAATGGACAATTGAATTAATTAAATTTTTTTTTTATATTTTATATTTTCAAACGGGAATAACTCAGAAAGTATCACTTAGTTTACTTTTTATTGACGTGCTTACCAACCCCTTTAGGTACGTTGCACAGGACTTTTCTGTTACCTTTGTGTTTTGTTTGCTAAGAAGTTTATTAGAAAGTCAGTAATAAATAAATATTTACAGCCTGTGGCGAAAAAAGTAATGGTACTAAGTGACGGAAGAAAATGTTGAACTGGAAGAACTACCAACGAAGCCACCACAGCTCGACGCAGGTGCCCAAACTGACTGAATGCATTCCCCAAAAGAAGAAGCTTTGAATATTATGTTTGAATAGAAAAATTGACAGGAGGTATAATAGAATATTTAATTTTATACTTAATAATTCTATTCTATTTTGTAATGTATATTAGCTTTTATGCATATTTTAAATGTAAAAAAAAAAACATTCAAATGTTTGTCATCAATCTAGCTAGCTACATGAGTTTTATTCGTATTGGCAAGTTAGATTTTATTATCTGAATTTACAATTTGTACACTAAAATTTGTCTGCAACAACATTTTTAATTTTTAATTTAACCCTTGTTGAGACCAAGAGTACCATAATGATATAAAGTTCTAAATTGGTTCACTGAAAATAATTTGTAAACTTATGTAGATCAATATATGATTAAGTTCAGTTGTAAGAAATGTAAGAAAAGTTCACTATTTATAATTGTGAATAAAAGTAAAGTTCATTATCTTGCATGTATGCATGTATCCATGCAAGATAATGAACTTTACTTATTCTCAAATTAAAGGCCCAGACTCGAATCGAGCCATGAATTTATGCTAAGTAATTTTTGTAGCAATACCACTCAAGGTTTTAAAAACGTATTTTAACATGGTCGAAGTTGAGTTTTATCTTTACTCTTCTCTCTACTCTTCTTTTCCACTACAAACCTTATTTGAGGGCAGTATGTAATGTACTGTACATTAACACTCATTAAGCAAGTTGTAAATTCTATACATTTAAATGAGTTATTTCTTTGTGTTTATTTTTGGATTAAAGCTAATTTTATGACTTGATTTTGGCTTTCATTTTATAATGTTAAAACTTCGTTAAATGCAAATATAAGTATAATTAAAGTTCTTCAGTCAATGAATATACCTACCACTAGGTACTGTGTCGCCCATTATGGAAGTAAATGCCCAAGTTACTTCTAAAGAGAGAACTTCGCTCGTT
This sequence comes from Yponomeuta plumbellus, assembly GCA_947310845.1. NCBI lineage: Eukaryota > Metazoa > Arthropoda > Insecta > Lepidoptera > Yponomeutidae > Yponomeuta > Yponomeuta plumbellus. The sequence goes on from OX371193.1 coordinate 11,304,814, forward strand.
CCCTCCGGCTGGCTTCCCTTATGTTTCGTCCGGTTTTCATTGACATCAAGGTCACCCTACTTAGAAAGAGATGACATTCACTAGCTCGAGCCTCCTTGTCAGGACATAGTTTTGTCAGAGTACTCAATCCTCTTTGATTATTACATCCATGCTTATTCCACCCAGTCTTTCGCTGATCGAACTGAGACAACGGGACTACAGCGCCACCAAGTTATCTGTTCAGGTGGGCAAAATTTTAACTAACTAATTAATTGTAAATCCTGTTCCCCATTTTTTCTTTTATTTATTCACTTGCTAAAATTTATAGATATACCTATGCTCATTAAAATTGAGAGACGGGTTGAAATATTCTCATTTTTCTAGGTAAATTTCTTACATGTTATATACTAAATTATCCACTAGCGCCGCTATCAACTGAACAGATAATATGGTGGCACTGTACAGGATTGGAACTTGGAAACAACAAAGAGTGTAAACCCCTTCTATATATTCAGCCCGTAAATGGAGCCCACTGTTGGGAATAGGCCTCTTCTATTTACGCCAACCCATCCGGTCCAGTGCTAGTCTCGTCCATTAGATCCCTTAATCTGCTGGTATATTTGAAACTTTTTTTCATAACATAAAAATACTGTTTAGGATGGCCATCATTACCAACCTCTGTCATATCGGCACTGCCTGTGGGCATTTCGATATTTTACAATATCTATATTGTAGCTGAGATAAGACCTAAAGCCTGTCCATAAAGTCTAGAAAAAGGAAATGAAGTGTAACTAAATATTGTACAAACTTTTTAGGCCATCTTCTATTCTAATATACTACTAGATTCAAATCAAATTCAAATGCTAACCTTTTGGGGTTGAGTCGCGGCAATGATGACTTGTAGGGTCAGAAAAACAGTCAGATGAATAATATTAATGAGTTAATTTATTTTCTTGTATCAAGGCGACTAAAATAGGGGTATCATTTAAGCTATCACCAATTTAATTAGTTTTGTGTTTCTTAAATAATAGGGTTTGTCCTCAAAATAGTAGATCTGTCACCAAAATGTAGTCACCAAACAATGCAAAATCAGTTCCACAATAAATCACCTAAAATCCTGAGATATAAGGTCTAGTACCAAATAAATGTTTTTGTATGTATTATAATAGGTGTGTCCTAATAAATATTTAAGCAAACTAATTTAAAGAGATCACCAATAAATCATATTATGTTAAAGAGGCAACAAGAGGCAAGGTAAGAACGCATCAAAGTCGAGTCTGTTTTCGATCTTACATAGAGAACCTAACGCTCCGACGCGCTCCGCTTCGCTACGCGCGTCGTCGCACCTATATTTCTGTTGTCACGTATTCTTTACACGATTTATTTGTTGACAGATCTACCATTCTGAGCACAGAGCTATTATTTAAGTAACAAAACTGTTATTATAAGAACGAAGTTTATATTCATGTAATGCAATATAATTTTATTGGTTATCGATCTCTTATTTTACACATATATTAACATTAATTTGATAATTCATACCTGGGAACAATTTTTGTTTATCTGAGAACGAAAATATTTCGTGGCGATAGATCTATTTATTAGGTGATACAACTTGATGACAAATATAAATTTTGGTGATAGAAAATATAGATGCCCTAAAATAGTAACTAAGGCACATAATGAGGATAAAAATAAAGCTAATCTTCTAAGTCTTCTACTCCGCTCATACCCTTTCCTTCACTATCTGAGCTGTCTTCGTTTGAAATTTCAGAATCAGTACTATCATCACTTATAATAATAAATACCTACCTATAGTAATAATAAATAATACTATCATCACCTATAATAATAATAATTTCCACTTATTATAAATAATAGTGGAAATAGGCCTTCGGTCATCCCGATAGTAACGTTGCTAACGTTCCTTACAACTGTCAGATGACGTCATGTGCCGGTCCATTCCAAAAGGTATCACCTATCAGAATAAGCACAATTATTGTAAATGAGACCAAGGTTAATTACTCCCTCCACGGTTAATTCTCATTGCTGAGACTATGCCTTTTAGTACTAAAAGTTTGGGTATGGAAAATAAGAGTAATAGCAAAATTTTTTTTTTTTTAGACTTTATGGACAGTATGTCTAATACGCTACACCTCTACAATCTATTTACTGAAGCGAACGACCAAAGGTAAACAAAGACACAGTATCTCTCAAACTTACATGTCACTCAAAATAGCTCACGCACGCAGCTTTAGATGCATACATAGGTTTAGATAGGTACTGTTTAAGGAAAACAGACAGACAACGAAACAAGACAAGACAAACACTAAGAAAATAAAATAGTTTAGAGAAGTTGCACTCGCATCAACAACGTCAATCGTGCGTGCGTGAGTAAATATGGCGTCGGGGTTCGCTATCTTACTTTTTTTGCCTTTAATTAAAAAAGAGGTTCGTAGTCAGCTCTCCATACTTCTTCCTACATCTTTGCTAGTTGCGAACATATTTGGCAGCTGTAGGATCGATTTTATTTGAGGACCACTGAAATTTTATAGATCTCTCTCTCTAAAAAAATTGCGGCAAAATTTTGGTACAAATCACTTATCTTCGCTATCAATAATAAATAATAATAATAATCAGCTATCAATAATAGCTCGTTTAGTAAATTAAGCGGTACCTATGCCGTTGTAACAGATAGATAAGATAAGATAAAGATAAAACATTTTATTTGCTCAAGCATGGTAAATACATTACAGTAGGTGGTAAAATAACTTACAAGAACATGCATGCTCTACCGGTTAAGGCGTGCAAATATTAGAATGGAGTAATCTAAATAACAAATTTAAAATTTTCGAATAAATATTAGAAACAGGTTACAAATTATGATAGAAAACAACTTAAAACTATTATGATAAACATGTAATTAAACTATTAGGAACTTTTTTTTTCTTAGAACTCAGTTGTAAAGTAAATTGCTTAAAGAGGGTCGTCGAGAAATTCTTGTATACTTTAATATACAGTGTGGCCCTGGATAAAGTGCAATCCCGAAAGGGGATGAAACTAGACCATGAATCATTGACTAGAAAAATATAAAAAAAAATTATGAAAAATTATTGTAGGATTTATTGGTATTTTAAGATTTTCATGTTTCATTAAGGACTCTATGTACAAAAGTATTGATTTCTTCCAAAATAATGGGTCTATTTCTTTGAAATAAAAAAAAACAGTATGCCTAATACCTGGCGATGACCATGAAATAATAAATAGTCCGCAAAAAAGTAACTATCTTGGGTAAAAAAATGTATTTTTATGAAAAAAATGATTTTTTTAGACGTTTATTTTAAAAAACTTCAAATTACTTAAAAAATGTGCCCTATAACTATGTAATTTTATAGCTTACTTTTATTCTTTACCATTTTAGCTTCCAAATAAAAAAAAACAATGTTCTAACTAAAAAAACCCGCTATCTACGAACTTTTAAAGTGGAGCCTAATCGTGTTACCGTGCAGGTAGAGACCGTTTTTTCCATTGTTTCCGTCCTACTCTGTGCCCTTCGGCAGTCGCAGTCCTTTTGTTCTACACTCAGGTAGAGGGAAGGCGAGGGGAGGGGAGGCAGGGGGTTCGAAACAGGACTTACACAGTCGCTCCGATATTCTCGCCGCTGCTACTACTGTTCTCGCTCTCGCATTGTGTTCTCGTTGATTTGTTATTAAGTTTTTGTTACATTGTTGACTGTTACGTTTTCTACTGTTCGTTACGTTTGGACTGTTCCTGTTCTGCTGTTAAGTGTTGACGAAATGCCGCGATTGACAGAGTTCTCACCTCGAGAAATAGCCGACATGCATTATTATTATGGCATGTCACATGGTCGCACAACAGTCGCTCGGACTGCATACATAAATGCTTTCCCGGGCAGACTCATACCCTCAGCTCGAAATTTTCAAGAGATTCATAGGAGGCTCTCCAACATTGGACTTGGTTTGGCACGAGATCGCCGTGAGCAACCAGCTGTCGTTATTGACAATGCGATAGAAGAGGCCATTTTAAACGATCTGTTTGCTGACCCTACAACAAGCATAAGACGATTAGCGTTGCGTCATGGCATATCGAAGACGTCTGTCTGGCGAATTTTGAAAAAGGAGGGATTGCATCCTTTCCATTACCAACGAGTACAACATTTACACGAAAATGTAGATAATCGTCCAAGATGCGTAATGTCGACGTGGATTCTAAGAAAAATTAGAGCTGACCCAAATTTTCCCAAACGCATTTTTTGGATGGACGAAGCGACATTTACCCGAGACGGCATTACAAACTGCAGAAATTTGCACCAGTGGTCTCACGAAAATCCACGATTGAAGCGGGCATCTACTTTTCAAGTAAAATTTTCAATAAACGTATGGGCATCGACGACATTTTAATTGGTCCAGTCATTTTACCCAGAACCCTAAATGCTGAACGTTTTTTTAGAATTACTACAAAATTTACCCATGTTGATGGAAGATGTTCCCCTGGCTACGAGACGGCGTGGGCGTATGTATCTCCAAATGGATGGATGACCTGCACATTATGGGCGGGAGGTGCGGCGATTTTTGAACGAAAATTACCCGAACCGGTGGATTGGCCGAGGAGGGCCAGTAGGCTGGCCAGCGCGTTCACCTGATCTGACACCCCTAGATTATTTTTTATGGGGTGTCATGAAGCAAAGAGTATACAGCACGCCAATAAATACCGAGGCACAGTTGCACGACCGAATAATTCAGTGCGCAAATGACATTAAAAATGATCCAGGAATGATTCGCAGAGCCACTAACCAAATTAATATTCGTGCAGTAATGTGCTTGCAAAATCGAGGAGGCCATTTTGAACATTTAATGCATTAAATAAAAATGCAAAGTTGTAAATTACGGATAATTTTATTAGTAAAGTTATTGTGATTAAAGTCTGACTTTTATTACCTACTAAAATGTAAATAACTCCTACCTAGCCAATTTTTTAGTTAGAACATTGTTTTTTTTTTATTTGGAAGCTAAAATGGTAAAGAATAAAAGTAAGCTATAAAATTACATAGTTATAGGGCACATTTATTTAGTAATTTGAAGTTTTCTAAAAGAAACGTCTAAAAAAATCATTTTTTTCATAAAAATACATTTTTTTACCCAAGATAGTTACTTTTTTGCGGACTATTTATTATTTCATGGTCATCGCCAGGTATTAGGCATACTGTTTTTTTTATTTCAAAGAAATTGACCCATTATTTTGGAAGAAATCAATACTTTTGTACATAGAGTCCTTAATGAAACATGAAAATCTTAAAATACCAATAAATCCTACAATAATTTTTTTTTATATTTTTCTAGTCAATGATTCATGGTCTAGTTTCATCCCCTTTCGGGATTGCACTTTATCCAGGGCCACACTGTATATTTTGTAATAGGAATTTGAATAATAGGGAATGGATGAAAATATCAGAAGTGCTTGATATTTTTTTCGGTGATAGGAATAACCTTCCTCAACGCGAGAAAAAAGTTTAAATTTTTTTGGCTTCGTAGTTAATTTTTAAATAATCTTAATATTTTTCCATTCGTAGTTCTGGGCTCAGTACGGCTTAACAGACATATTCCTTGGTCCCCTACGTATTAAAAATAAATCTGTGGTGACATTGACAGCTTTTCAAGGTGGATTTTTTTTTCATACGTAGCTCCTAAGGAATATGTCTGATATGCCGTACTAAGCCCAGAACGACGAATGGAAAAATATTAAGTATATTTAAAAATTAACTACGGGGCCAAAAAAATTTAAACTTTTTTCCCGCGTTAAGGAAGGTTATTCCTATCACCAAAAAAAATATCAAGCACTTCTGATATTTTCATCCATTCCCTATTGTGTTTTAAATTTGGTAAGAGGCAGGTTTGAAATGTTTTGAGGCAAGTGATTATATATCTTTATGGCCATGCAATAAGAGTTGCGAGAGTGTAGTGTAAGTGTTTGGGACGGTACATGTAATTTTTCACCATTTCTACCTCTTCCGTTATACATATATTTATATAATATTTCGTGGTTCTTTTTAAAGATATGAGGGTACTTTTTTACAAAAATGCATATTTCCTGAATGTACAGACATGGAAGCGGAAGTATATTAAGGGATTTGAAGAGTGGCTTACAACTATCAAGACAACCCGCCCCTGTAGGAGAACTGATGCCACATAGCCATGATACGCATTTAGGGCTGCTTCTTTAGTAGCTATCTTAGAAATACATTAACTGATTAATGAATGAAAGAACAATTTGAAGTGAATGAAAAAGCGTATGTAAAAGCGTTGATTGCTATCAACGCTTTTTAACGTTTATGGGTTAATAACACATCATAATAGTTATAACAACTCTTTAAACCCTTTTTAAGCCTTTTTAACATTAGAAGGACCACATTTAAAATATTTTTTAGAGAGTTATTAATAAGACCGTTAGTGTTCTTCGTCTCTTTATGCGCTCATAAATTATGACTTGAAATTATAAAAAACACAAAAAAGAATATACAGGGTGTCCCGTAAATCGACGTCAAGCCGGAACCAGGTGAAAAGACAAGTCATAGTGGTTATCAGAAAACTAAATAAAAAAAAATTACACGAAAAAAAATTATAGGCATTTAAAAAAAAAATTAAAAATCCTGTTGCCACCACTCTTTCCTTTTTCCAATTTTCTTTGTTTTGTAACTTTGAATAATGCTTCTTCAAACTGTTAACAAAATTTCAAAACCAGCTGCTCCAACTTGGAAGAAAAGGAGACTTTAAAAAAAATAACTTAAAAAATTGCCCATTTTTAATTTTAATTTTAGTTTTCATTATGTTTGTGAAATGTCTTGAATAAATAATAAAAATTTTTTTTTTACTTTTTTTTATATTTTTCTGATAACCACTATGACTTCCCTTTTCACCTGGTTCCGGCTTGACGTTGATTTATGGGACACCTTGTATTATGCTGCAGCAAAGATATCCGTTGAATAAATGTCTACCATATTTTTTCACAGATAACTTTTTTCTCGCGCCGTCTATTTTGTAATTTGATATGGCAATACTAACCTGCCCACGCACACGCACATCTGACACAGACTTTTAGGTCCTATGACCGAAAACCTAGGGCCAAGGACTTGGGACTAGCATTCATGCCAAAAACTCCGGTTTTTAGAGGAATTGCTGTCTAGTTATGACTAGACTCGTGATTTGGCCCCATTTTGCGGTTAAGAGCCCTAAAAATCACTATTGCGATGATGAAGAGATTTAAAAATAGCTTTGTAAAAATGTCTAAGAAAAGAAGGAATAATTTTATTTTCACTTACATCGCCACTGAACCTTGTGAACCTCTTTAACTTCGTAACTTTGTTAATTAGGACTAGACTAGAAAATTGGCCTCTTGTATTGAGAATCTCCACTGTGTCAAATTGGCGACTGACTGAATCGACTGGCACAGAAGTGCACCTCCTAATAGGGTTTTTTTTTTGTATACTGAGTAGTATCGGGTCAAAAGTCGCTAATTTTATTAATTTCTAAACAAAATTTGAAATAATATTTAATATATTACTTTTACATTTTTTATTTCACTATGGAATATGGTGGTGTTCATTACCTTTGAATTTGTAGTAGGTATTTCAAATTGTGGATAATTTTTATGTTATTTCTGCTAATAGCAAGCTAAAGATTGATTTTTTTATTAACATAATAATCTATCATGTACCTCCAAGTAACAATCATCACATTCATGAACATTTCTAAAACCCAATTCATTAATTCAAAAATAAATATTGCTAATCTCAAATAGCTCATTCACTGTTTCCCAACCCCGTAAGTGTCAAATTTTATTGGTACGCCATTGTTGTTTACCGCAATACTCAAGTATAGACAAATGCACCTTAGTTTTAAGCAGACCCTATTGATATGTGGTTTCCAGTTACAGTATTTGTCTATCTCTAATCCCAGGAATAGTGTAGCGTTGACTTCTTCTATTCTGTTATTTTTATGTTCGATATCTAGTTTAAGTGTTGATGAGTTATATGTTTGAAATCTTATTAGTTTTGTTTTATTTATATTTATGTTTAACTTGACAAATAACTTTTGGGGTTGAGTCGCGACAGTGATGACTTGTAGAATTTGTTGTCAGAAAAACAGTCAGATGAATAATATTATTCAGTTAATTTATTTTCTTGTATCAAGGCGACTAAAATAGTAAATAAGGCACATAATGAGGACAAAAATAAAGCTAATCTTCTAAGTCTTCTACTCCGCTCATACCCTTTCCTTCACTATCTGAGCTGTCTTCGTTTGAAATTTCAGAATCAGTACTATCATCACTTATAATAATAAATACCTACCTATAGTAATAATAAATAATACTATCTTAACCTATAATAATAATAATTCCCACTTATTATAAAGAATAGTGGAAATAGGCCTTCGGTCATCCCGATAGTAATGTTGCTAACGTTCCTTACAACTGTCAGATGACGTCATGTGCCGGTCCATTCCAAAAGGTATTACCTATCAGAATAAGCACAATTATTGTAACTGAGACCAAGGTTAATTACTCCCTCCACGGTTTTTTAGATTTGTTTTATATTTATCTTTAAATTGTTATTTGTCAACCAATCAACAATTTGTTTCACCGTTAAATTTATTTCATTCTCTAAAATGGCTTTTTTATTTTTCACGAGGAGTGTAGTATCGTCTGCAAACAGAACGCAATCATATCCCGTAACATTTGGTAAATCATTAATATACAACAGGAAAAGTAGTGGCCCTAGGACGCTCCTTGAGGGACACCACGATTATTATGTTTAAATGTGGATTGAAAACGTTTCTCTTCTCTGCCAATAATTCTACTAATTTCTACGCATTGTTGTTCTATCACTTAAGTAACTCTCTAACCATTCTAAGCATTTACCCCTTATTCCATACTGAGAAAGCTTATTTAAAAGCTTCTTATGACAGACAAAGTCAAAAGCTTTGCTCATATCGAGAAAATCTCCTGCTATTCTTTCTTTCTTTTTTATCAAGGCTTTCTGTTATAATTTTCATAAGATGAAAACACGCAAGTGTAGTGGATGAGCTTTTTCTAAAACCAAATTGTTCCTTTTTAAGTATTTTAAAATGAACGAGGAAGCTGTATATATTGTTATACATAGCCTTTTCCAGAACTTTTGAAAGTATAGGTATTAAGGGTCTATAATTATTTATATCTGCCTTTTCACCCTTTTTAAATAATGGTTTCACTATGGATAGTTTTAGCTTAGACCGAAATTTACCATCTTTTATAGATAAGTTTATTATATGAGTAAACGGTTTTTTAATAAATTCTGCAACAAGTTTGATTATTCTAGTATTTATATTGTCATAACCAGTTGAATTTGTATTACTTAAAGACTTTATTATTTTTATCGTCTCTTCTTCATTAATTGGTGTAACATAAATTGTGCTGTTATTATTTTGAATTGTACTTTTTTGAGTGTGATTCTGTGGATTAGTAGTTTTGGTGATAATGAAGAATTCGTTAAAAATTTCACATATTTTTGTGGGGTCATTATATGTCTCCTCGCCCACTTTTATTTCTTCTATTTCATTTTTTTTTTAATCTTGTTCTGATTTGATTATTCCTCCTCGTTCCTCGTCATTCAAGAACAGAAGGGCTTGTACAGAGCAGAATATTCAAGTTGTTTGTCAAAGTGTAGCCGAAGGACCCACAATGTCTATCAGGCGACGTCCTCAGCAACTCGGAATCAAGAGGACTTCTATACAGACAATTTTATTTTGAAAAAAGGAAAGACCTTTGTTTGTTTCCTCATAAGGTTCAGATAACTTAAGAACTCAGACCATGAACACCGAAAGACTTCAAAATCATTTTGTCAAGTACTAGAACATCTAGAATTAAAATATCTACAGATTAAATACAGATGCTCTAAGCCTATAAAAATTACAATACCAACTTAATGGTTGGTTGAACTAAATTTAAAATGGTCAAGTTATAAATAACGAAGTTTTTATTACCAAAGTTCTTAGAACTCCAATATAACGCCTGTTTATAAGAAAAACAATGTTTATTGAAAGTAATGGTTACATAAATTGAGTTATTCTAAAAGAAAAAGAATAAAATAAAATGCAGGTACTTGGGTACATGACTGTCAGTTGCCATAGCTAGGCTCACAACTAGGCTCGTAACAGTGTAACTAATCCACTTATCATTTAAAAATGGCCGATGATGATGATGATGATGACCACGATGATGTGTATCAAAGAGCTATGGAGCGAGCCATGCAAGGCCTCAGACTAGTGGATAGGGTGCCCAGTGTCATCATCCGACGTAGGACGAGGGTCGGCGATATTGGTGGCCGGATCTTGAATCTGAAATGGTGATGGGTGGGACTCCTGACGAGGTGGGAAGATGGCAGGTGGACCAGGGTGGTAACGGAGTGGCGGCTGAGATGCTGAGAGGCGGTCAGGCGGTAGACAAACAGCCCGATGGTCGGACGATATGGCCAGGATGGCGAGGGGGCCGTGGATGCGAATGGCGCGAGACCGCGATGTATGACGTGATGGGGAAAAGGCTTATACCCAACAGTAAACAGAGGTGGGCTGTTGACGATGATGTAAAATTTCGCCGGAACGGTTTTTTCAAATATAATGCCTCCAAAATTCCTTCACTTTAAAATAGATTCTTTCATCCAATCATTAGAACGATTGGTTTGTGCTGGATTTTGAAAAATTTCCAAAATCGAGTAATCCGTCATCAAATGTGGTACCAGCTGAAAGTAAATCATGTAATTCAGACTCTTGCGCCTTTTTCAACATTTGTAACACCGCATCTGTAGGGATTTTATCTTCAAGTGCTTTTGGTGCTGTTAACCCAAGTGTTAAGTATGCTCTCCGGACTTGGCCTGCACTCATCCAACCTCGTTCCCCAGGGTCAAAACTCTTCACAACAGCTTCCAGGTGACTACAATAAATTAAAACTGCTCTATAATTATATTTTAACTTTGATAAAATTTATCTATCATAAAAAAGCTCGGTTGATTCCTCTGTTGCATAGAAACTGCATGAATTATTCAACCTGTTGGAAATATAACATTTACTGAAACTTACCAACCTGTTTTCATATAACAAAGGTGGTAAGCCATGTCCCGCTCTAAATAACATGCAATCATTCAGTAGCTGCTCAAGAAATTCCATTGGTTTATTTGGCAAATGAGCTAGAACTTTTGTCAATAAAAATCTTATTAACTCGGGTATACGACGGACTCGTAAATATTCTTCGGTTCTAAATACTGTAGTGAGAATTCTATGTTGCCGCGCAGTTAATTCAACATTATCATCGTCGTCCAGAAGGCAAGTGCACAAATAAGCAGGTGACGAGGGTGGCTTAGGTTTTATAATTTCAGGAGCTCGAACAGCACGCTGTGTCGATGGCGAAGGTGATTCTTCATCTAAAACAGTAGAATATACATTTTTCAGCAGTTTGTCTGATTCTTCTCCTTTGATATCCATTTTAAACAGAAAGGAGTAGTATGTGCTTATCAACGGCAAATACTTATTTCACGCTCAGATTACAATAGGTCGTATTTTTTTTATTTCCATATTGACACTTTTTGAAACACGTGGTCACGTCTGACCGTCGTCTGACCCAAAGAGTATAGTAACTAGGTAGGTACATTAAAACCACTAAGTTTGCAAGTTTTGGTCTGACCTTTCACGGACTTGGTCCGTAGGGACTAGTCATAGAAAGCGCCCGGGGCGCGCGCCCGGAACGCTGCGCTTTGGGCGCGCGTCGAGCGAGCGTTGGACGCCAATCGTACGCTCGTCAATTATGCTAGGATGAGCACACTTTTCTAATCTGCGAAGGAGGGGCGCGCGTCGAACGCCCGTATGACGCGCGCACCACGGACGCGGACGCTTGATGTAATCCGTTGCATAGAACTTCATAAAATTTTAAAGAGCGCCCGAAACGCAGCGTATCGTACGCGCGCCTCGGGCGCTTTCTATGAACAGTCCCGTATAAATAATATAACTTTCTAATCATAACGATACACCTATTCAACCTCCTGCAAAGGTAGTATGAGGACGCGAGTCGCGCGCGACAACGTCAAAAGTCGCGACTTTCCAATACATTAACTGTCAAATTTTGGTGACTTGACGTTGTCGCGCGCGACTCGCGTCCTCGTGCAGTCGATAGCACGTCAATCTTCACATTTTAGTTGCAAAGTCGCCCGTAATGCAATGGAGTAGAGTGCATGGGTGTATACCATGATGTGCTGTCGACTGTACTACCTTTGTTGCTGGACCAAGAAGGTTGAACCTGTACTTTTAAAAAAAAAGTTTCAATGAACGAGTCCGCGGCGACGCAACACGCATGCGCAATCGATGTTTGCGCCTTGGCGCCAACATTTTACGTTTAAAAAAACTTTTCATTATAAACAAAGTTTGGTTCTGTTTGTAAAATAAATTAGTTTTTGTGTAAAAACATGTCTGAAAGCGAGGATAGTGGTAGTTGTACACCACCAGACATTCTGGAAGCTGCGTCAAACATGACTATGAACCTGCTACCGGCGAAGTAACTATTATAAATGTTACCATGAGTTCATGGTATGGCAAAACAAATTTGTTGATATTCAGCGTTTTATTTGCAATATTATTTTATGTATTATAGTATGAGAGTAGATAAAGTAGTGTATGACACTGTACATAACTTGGTCTTATAACACTCGTGTGATACTACAAAAACACTCGTGGTTATAAGAACCCTTATTATGCAACAGTATCATAAAGTACTATAATTAGAAATGGATAATAAAAATATAGAATTAGACAATAACAAAGACTTTTATTTTGTTAGGAAAGTATCTAATACAATAATAATTCAAATTATTTTGTGACAACTGACATAAACAACAAAAACAGTTCACTTTTCAAATAACTAGAAATACGTAAAAATACTTCATTGCTAAAGAGGTTGTATTACTCCAACACTTCCCCTTAATACTAGCTCCTTAGCTTGATCTATGGCCATCTAATCCTAACCCTTTTGTTAACGATAGGTGTTTAATTTTAGTCAAAAACTTTGTAAAAATATCTGCTTTCATTTCGTCTGTTGGTATATACGAAACAGTAATAGTGCCATTAGCAACTACATCCCTAATGAAGTGATGTCTGACGTCGATGTGCTTTGTTCGTGAGTGGTGAACGTTATTCTTTGTCAGTTGTAATGCTCCTTGATTGTCACTATGTATATAAATACTATTATCTAAGTTAAAGACTTCTTTTAGTATGTCCTTGAGATAAATGGCTTCTTTGGTTGCAGAGCTTAATGCCATATATTCAGCTTCAGTAGTCGAGAGAGCAACTGTTTAGACAAAAGTTCGTCCGTTTAGACAAAATAAATAACCTGTGTAAGACCTCCTATCGGTGACACAGCCACCATAGTCGGCATCAGCATATCCAGATAGCTTAAAGTCATTGATTTTATTAAATGTCAATTTATACTGAATAGTAGTTTTCAGGTATCTCAGTACTCTTTTAGCAGCATTCCAGTGCGTAATTCCAAAGTTAGTATTAAATTGACTTAACACACTGACTGTGTGTGTAATGTCTGGTCTAGTTCCAACGGAAAGATACATTAAGGATCCTATCAAGCTTTGGTAAGGCGAATGTTCAGCTTCCTTAATCTCTTTGCTTGTCTGATTTGTCAACTTCATTCCAGGATCTGCAGGAGTGAATGTGGTCTTTGAGTTTATCATGTTAAATTTATTCAAGACATTTTTTATATGTTCCTCCTGATCAACATAGACACAATTTTCTCCCTTTGTCACCCTCATTCCGAGAAAATGATTCATTGATCCTAAATCCTTGATTTTAAAGAAACGTTGTAAACCTTTCTTAAAGTCAGCTTTCAATTTTTCATCGTTGCTTAATATGCAAAAATCGTCTACAAAGACTGCGACAACTAATAAGGACTCTCCTTCATTCTTATAGTACAGGCAGTGGTCAAGTTGCGATCGTTTCAAGTTTAACTGCATCATTACATCATTTAACTTTAGATTCCACAATCTGGGTGATTGCTTGAGGCCATAGAGTGCTTTCTTTAATAGGCATACCTTCCCCTTGTCGCATTCTTTGATAAAACCCTGGGGTTGTTCCATATAGATATTTTCTTCTAAATCACCATTCAGAAAGACGGTTTCAACATCTAGTTGATCCATCGTAAGGTTCCATTGAGCGGCAAAAGCGAATAGGATTATTACAGTTGACATCCTTGCCACTGGAGCAAACGTTTCGTCATAATCAATTCCACAGGTTTGTGTATAGCCTTTCGCTACCAATCTTGCTTTGTAACGAGCAATTTCACCATTTGCATTTCTTTTTATTTTCAATACCCATTTACTTCGAACAATTTTTCTATCTTTAGGCCTGCTAACAAGTTCCCAAGTATTATGATTGATTAGTGAATGATATTCACTCTGCATGGCATCCAGCCAACAGTTTTGATTTTCGCTCAGTACCGCTTCATTGTATGTGCAAGGTGTATCATCTTCAGTTGCTTTATAAAGGTGCATGTCATCTGGCCATATTTTGGCTGTTCTGTTTCTTAAGGGATAACATCTTTCTTGTGCCTGTTCTTGATTTGGCGTAACATCGCATATAACCTCATCTATAGAATCGTGAAGAACCTCACTTCCTTCCTCAGTTGCAGTTTGATATGGTTCTTCTATTTGAGGTAGTAGTAGAATTGAGCTTGATGTTTCTTCAATTTCTTTTTGAGGAAGTATTGAGATTGATGTTTCTACAATTTCTTCTTGAGGTAGTATTGAGGTTGATGTTTCTTGAATTTCCTCTGTGGGTTGCATTGAGATTGGTGTTTCTTGAATTTTTTCTTGAGATGTTTCACATGAGTATTGCCGATCTCGTTCCACGTCAAAACTTGCACAATATATTCTTGATTCAATCTCTTGGTTTAATTCCGATTTATCGTGTTCATCTAACATTTCATCAGGTCTCTTATGTATAAACTCATTTTCAAAGAATTTGACATCTCTTGTCTTGATGATCCTCTTCGGATATTCAGGGTATACAACTCTATACCCTTTTGTCTCAGTACAATATCCAACAAATATACAAAGGTTAGCTTTTATGTCAAGTTTCTTTCGAAGTTCTTTAGGTACATGTGTATACGCCTTGCAGCCAAAGACTCTTAAATGTGAGAGATCAACCTTCTGTCCACTCCAGCATTCTTCGGGAGTTTTTGCTCTAACAGCTTTGGTAGGAGATCTATTTTTAAGGTAAGTGGCTGTATTGATAGCTTCTCCCCAATGATCTAATTTCCCCAAGCTTTGGGCAAATTAGAATCAGCCAGCATAGACCTAGCTTTTTCAACTAATGTTCTATTAACCCTTTCAGCTACACCATTTTGTTGAGGGGTGTATGGAACAGTGGAGTGATGTATGATCCCGTTTTCCTTTAATAGTTTTTCAAAATTCGTGTTAAAATATTCTGTTCCGTTGTCAGAGCGTAAAGTTTTAATTTTCTTCCCGGTTTGAGTTTCTACAAGATTTTTAAATACTGTAAATCTGTTAAGAACTTCTGATTTGTGTTTTAGTAAATATGTAAACGTTTTTCGGGAAAAGTCGTCAGTAAAAGTTTAAAAGTACAACGAGCCGCCCAAAGATGGAGTACTCATAGGTCCGCAAACATCGCTATGAATTAATTCCAAAATATTAGTTGCTCTTGTTATAGAAGCCTTAAAATGAAGTTTTGTGACTTTTCCTTGAATACATGGAACACAATTATCTTTAAACATTACCTCTGGTTTTAAGTAACTGACACCATTTGCAAGTTCACGGCGTAGTAGCTCCATAGAGCGATAATTTAAATGACCAAGTCTCTTATGCCACAAGTTTGCAGAGTTATCTACACCGTCCGAAAGGTTAGCTTGCGTATTATCAAGAATATCAAGTTTGTACATACCGTTGACGTTTGATGCTGTTGCTAAAATATTTCCAAAAACCTTACAAGTATTGCCTTCTAAAATTTTTGCTCCAGCTGATGAGAAAATAACTGTCCAGTACATTAACTGTCAAATTCTCGCGACTTTTGACGTTGTCGCGCGCGACTCACGTCCTCATACTACCTTTGCTGGCCGTACAGCCTCTGCCATCTGTAAAAAGACGGTTTGTGTGCGTGTGTGTGTGTGTGTGTGTGTGTGTGTGTGTGTGTGTGTGTGTGTGTGTGCGTGTGTGTGTGTGCGTGTGTGTGTGTGTTTGTGTGTATGTGTGTCCGAGTCCGACCCTCAAAATAAGATCCTTCTAAGGTCCGACCACCCTGACCCGACGACTGACTGACCCTGCGGCTGATTCAGCGCACCACACCACTCAATCTACGCACGCACCCGGCCCGGTCCCGACAAAAGCATACAACAAAACTACAGTATTCTGTGATTACGTGCAGAAAAGTTAAAAAAATAAAGTGACAGTTGTAAATAATCTGTGAAAATAACCGACAAACAAACGGCCAAATGTTTTGAAAATGAAACCTGTGCTGTGTGTAGAATATTATTCATGTCATTGTGATAAAATAGTGTATCTTATTAATTTTAAGACAATTAATTATTCAGAAGTTCAAAATGGGAAAAGACGTGGATGAAATGCTTATTGGAAAAATAGATGATTGTAAGTTCATCGTGCAAGTTTTCTTTGTTTACGAATTTTTATATTAAATGTTTGTTTTTGGTACCCACATACATACTTTTACTCATCAGGCGAGACGGAGGTCAGGAAAACCGGGCAGGAAATGGACATAATACGACAAAGAACCGTTGCGTATGAGTATTTGTGCCGGCTTGAAGAAGCTAAAACATGGATGGAAGCTTGCCTGAAGGAGAAGCTCCCACAAGCGACTGAGTTCGAGGAGAGTCTGCGCAATGGTGTCTACTTGGCTAAACTTGCAAACTTCATATCACCAGAATCATTACCATTGAATAAAATATATGACATTGATCAGAGAAGATACAAGGTAAGTTGTAGTAGTAGTCATACAATATATTTTCTAAAGTCACACGCGTCAGATGTGGTCTGGAGTGACTGAATGAAAGTGACTTTGCTTAATTGTTTTTTGTGCTTGCCTTTGTTATGTTGGACTTTTATCATGTGACCTTTTAATCTTCTTGACGATGCCCTTGGTAGTTTCTTTTTTAGTTCTGTGACATGTATTTTTTTTCCTTTTTCCTTATAAAATAAATTAATAGTATGTAACATGCTCTCTTCTCGAGACAGTTCAATACATTATTACTACATACATATTTTGTCCCTAGCTTGATGCAGGTGACACTTACCCCGGGTTCCTTGAACGCTAAAAATCTGTTAACCCTTTATTAACCATCAGCTGGCAAAAGTGCATACTAATAAAACACCTGGCTGTTAACAGTACATTAACAGACTTTAGCAATCGAAAAACTAGGGGTAAGTTTACATTAAGTAACCAAAAGAAGGCTCACTATACGAGGGCGGAGTGATAAGTCTGGTAAAAATCTATTTTGGAATGAAATTATCGCAAATTGCATGAAACATCCTTTCACAACTCTTTTGAAGGACTTAATTAAAATTTTCAGCCAGTACCGCCGGTTAGTTTTTTTTGACAACCATAAAAAAGCTAGTTGAACACATTTTTGCAAAGATGGAGAAAAGTGAATTTCGTGTCTTGATTAAACATTATTTTTTGCGCAAAAAAACTATTACGGAAACGAAACAAAAGCTTGACAAATATTATGGGGACTCTGCTCCGTCGATTAAAATGATTCACAAGTGGTTTACTGATTTCCGATGTGGTCGTACAAGTACAAGTGATGCTGTGTGTCCAGGACGCCCAGTTGAGGTCACTACTCCAGAGATGATCGCTAAAATCCACGACATAGTTTTGAACGACCGAAGAGTAAAAGTGAGGGAGATAGTCGAGATAGTAGGCATCTCAGACGAACGTGTACGCAATATCTTACACCAACATTGACAAGAAATGAAGAAGCTCTCCGCGCGATGGGTGCCGCGTTTACTGACTGTTGATCAAAAACGCTTGCGTGTGACAACATTGGAGGCAGGTTTGGGGTTGTTTCAACGAGATAAAACTGAATTTTTGCGTCGTTTCATAACAGTAGACGAAACATGGATCCAACACTATACTCCAGAAACCTAGCTACAATCGAAACAGTGGATTGCTACCGGCGAACCTGCTCCGAAGAAGGCCAAAGCAGTTTTATCGGCCAATAAAGTGATGGCTACAGTTTTTTGGGATACACGTGAAGTAATTCATATTGACTACCTAGAGAAGGGTAAAACCATTAATGGCGAGTATTATGTCAATTTATTGGACCAATTTAACGACATTTTACGTGAAAAACGACCGCATTTGGCTAAGAAGAAAATCCTCTTCCACCAAGACAATGCACGAGTGCACACCTGTGTGATTGCCATGGCCAAACTTCATGAGTTGCGCTATGAGTTGCTTTCTCACCCACCGTATTCGCCAGATTTAGCCCCTTGCGACTACTTTCTGTTTCCGAATTTGAAAAAATGGCTTGGTGGGAAAAGATTTAGCTCCAACGAAGAGATCATGAACGAAACCAGTGTCTATTTCGAAGGGTTGCCAAAGTCGTATTTTGTGGTAGGGATCGAAAAGCTAGAAAAACGCTGGATGAAGTGCATTGAGTTAGAAGGAAACTACGTTGAAAAATAACTAATAATAATTAAATAAAATTTACTCTTTGTCAAATTTTTACCAGACTTATCACTCCGCCCTCGTATTATGCATTTGACCAACAAAAAAAATTTCTCATTTGCCATTCAATTAATTATTACAGATTAATAACACCAGTCCTATTCAATGCCTAGTGCAGTTTGAGTGACATTGTAGACTATTCTGGCATAGATACCTGTTAGTACATCCAAACCATTTTCGTAGCTTTGTTGTTTAGCATCATAGGAATCAGCTCATTGACTACCTATGTCCTTCCATAAAAGTGGCGAGAGGACACCCTGTTGAGGGCACCCCCTGGTTGTGTCAAAGGAATAATATTTTGCTCACTTTAATTGCTGTTGAAGAACATGACTATTCTTCTGCAGAAGTTTTCCGAAGACTCATAATTACTTCTGAAACGGATGCGCTTCTTGTGCTTTAGCTTCTTTGCAATCATCCCAGTCAAGATCATCGCTGGCGATCCTGACACTTTACACATAGTGGCCTGTTTTTTTAATTTTAGTTTATCACTTGGTCTAGGCGACGGTTACATTCCATCTGTACTCCAATGTTTTTGTAGTTGAATTCCTCAAAAAAATATATTAAGCCTTATTTCATAGTCCTAAACTTAAAACACAATAAAGGTACTTCCACTTTCAATCATGACGGTAGTAAAAAATTTTGGCATTGGCAAAAAAATTAACTTTGTATTTTTTTTTCAAATACAATAGGGACTTTTGAGACTGCTGAGACCAAGACTGAATATTTACAAATTTTTTTAAGTGAAAATAAAAAAGCAGTATCTACAAAACCGGAAGTATGTCATGCATCATCCTACAAGCCGTCAGTCTCAGTCAATAAATTTAGCAAGTACATTATGCTAAAATTATTGACTGAGACTGACGGCTATCCTTCATTTTAAAGCTGTAAGGCTAGAACTACGCCCATTGACGTCTATCTAGATAGGTACTACATGTATGTGACTTTAAAATACATTTAACCTCCTGTCCACAACGCAGGTGGTTGGAAGCCAAATATGGATGATTCCAAGGTTGTTGTCTCAGTTAGACTCCCCCCATAACAATACTTGTTACAACAATGTAACCAGTCTAAATTTTATTATCAATTACTAAAGGGAATAAATCTTCGAATCTATTTATAATATTCAGTTTTATGTCGCTCTTGAATCGCTGGTAGCCCCGGCCGCCTGAGTGATCTTAAACGATCACAAAGGTTAAGCAACATAGGGCGCGTTCTGCGCGAATTGGTGACCGTTCCATGACTAACGCTACTTGAGCCATTACAAACGTGCGAACCGAGTCATAAAAGTGCGAGCGAGAGTTCCGATATGTCTGGTATGCCTCCTATATGTGTGAGAGAGAGGTCTGATACAAATGTTTATGACTCAGTTCGCACGTTTGTAATGGCTCAAGTGAGGGGTGTAAAAGCAAAGCCGCCTCTGTCCATGAAGTGTCAAACTGAGTTATTTAAAGCGAAATTCGGTTTTTCTAGTCAACAGCGGTCACAGAAAAAGTTTGTTTATTTAAGGAATTAAAATAAAGTCTAAGATATTCAAAAGCTGATTTAAAATGCTTATAAGATCCGAATATACGCAGGAACAAACTAAACTACATGCACAGGTTAGAATATTCAAAAAGTGGACAGAGTTGAGTTTGCTTTTATACCCCTCAAGTATAGTAGCATTTTTCTGGGCGGTGCCGTGCTTCGCAAGGCACGTTAAGCAGTTGGTGCCGGCTGCCGTCGATAGATGTTAGTCGCTAAGACAAGTCATAGGGCGGCTTGAAAACTTCTGACAGTAAGTCCAGCCACTAGTCTTACAAGGCTCCACCAATCCGTACTAGGCCCCCGTGGTGGAGTATGGCCTATAGCTTCTTCAGGGAAGTGACCCGTGCCCCTCGGTTGGGACATAATGGGTTGATGATAGTTAAATTTTATGCAGCTCTAAAATTTATACAGGTCACCTATACCATGCTAAAAGAAAAATAATGTAGCTGTGTTTGTGTGACTTCTGTTACAGTAGTTCATACAACTTATATGTAAGGTAAAAATAAAGAGTTCTAATCCAATCATATTTACAACTCTTGAACATTTAGATTACAGGATTGCAGTTTAAACATACTGACAACATCAACAAATTTCTTCAAGTTTTAAGAAAGACTGAGCTGCCTATGGTAACTATAATTTCCAAATAAGACCCTGTCTTCTACCCAATAAAAAGAAGATTAGTTTTCATACAAGAATATTTTTCAGACATTTCAACCGGAAACTACAGACATTTATGACAAAAAAAATATGCCACGAGTTATTTACTGCATTCATGCATTGAGCTCTCATTTATTTAAAATAGGTAAAGCTCCATTGATTCACGACGTCTTCGGCAAAGCTGTGTTCACAGGTATGACAGATTTACTACACTTTAAAACTTTTTTGTAAAATATATTGTTATAAAAGTAAACTTTAATTCTGGTGTGATTTGAATGCAATGTTGGATGGATCTACTATTGAATGTTTGTCAGGATTGTGGCAAAAAGCAAAACCTGTTCTCTCCCTACCCCTCTAGAGTACGGGAGTGATTTTATATGTGTAATTCAAGTAAACTTGTTCATTTACCAAAAATATACCTTTGTTCTTCAGACGAACAACTAGATTCGGTCTCCAAAGATCTTGAAAAATGTGAACATCCACTGCCAATGTTCCAAAAGATTGGAGGCATTTTGTCTAAAAACAATGTCAATGACAGTTCAGGCTTACACCAAGCAATTGTGGCGGTAAATAACCTGCTGGACACTGAGAAATCAATAACTGCTGCATTACTAAACCCACAATTGAAGTTGAAACATCTTCAGAATAAACTCATGGATGAATATAAGAAAGTTCTCAGAGCAGCAAAGGCAGAGAAAGTTTTAGCTTCACATAACCACTCCCTCAATGATAGCTATGTCCCTGATGAGTATGATGAACTACTGACAGCAGTAGAGATACAAGGACACATCACCGCTACTAACTATAAGTTCCTTTGGCAAAATCTGTGCAGTGCTTGCAACCAAAATGACTCCAACAGAATACACAAGCTGTTTAATGAGGAATGGGTGAAATTAAAAGACTATAGCAGCAAAAACTTAGATTTCTACTGTGACGTTGTTAAGGAACTTATAGAATGCAACAAGGATATAAAAATCAATAGCATTGTGAACTGGCATAAAATATTCCAAAACATTATAAATGAAGGTAACAAGAAATCATTACAACATAAAGACCACAAAAAAGCCATTGCTGCTGTCAACAAAGCATTAGATGAAGGAGGAGCAGAAGAGCTTTATGCTGCTCTAACAGATCCGCATTTGGAGCTTAACATCAAGGTTGATAGATACGCCATTCCACTGTTGCTTGAAGAGATGAAGCTAGAGAAGTATGAGCTAGAAAAAAATCTCAATGAGAGTGAAATAGCAGCTTCTGTATCGCTCTTAACTGCCCTAGCTGCTATATCTCAAGCTGTCGAGAGGGGAGACGAAGCTGCTGTATGGAAGTCTTTAAATTCCAGACAAGTGAATGTGGAAGACTTGAGGCCGCACTGCCGTCGCCGGTATTTTAATGCCCTCGTGAATGCTTTGCAGATGAAGAAGAGAGAGGTGTTTTTGTGTCCCTTATTAACTCTAGATGACATGCGCGACACCATTGATATGGTTAATATGAAAGATGATGACAATGAAGAATGTGAGTATTTACCTACACCATAATGAGCACATTAATATTTTTTAACTAAAACTTTCGTAAGCCCTACATTGTAAATTTTTGGTCCATCAACTTACGTTTACGTTTACGGAGCGAAACCTGGTCGGACTCGTCCGATAAAAATAAACGTCAGTTGATCTGGACCAAAAATTTACGCATTAATATTTTTAACAGACTTCAAAAAGGAGGTTTTCAATTAGTCGGGATCTTTTTTAGGGTTCCGTACCCAAAGGCGTAACGGACCCTATTACTAAGATTCCACTGTCCTTCTGTCTGTCCGTCTGTCCGTATGTCGGTCTGTCTGTCTGTCGGTCTGTCCATCTATCCATCTCTCTGTTAGACCGTACAACAAACCTCTTTTTTTTGCGGTTTTTTCTTAATGACGGCAACGGGTAGACGCTTTAAATATTCATAGAATCATCATCATCATCATCAGGCTATATTAGTCCACTGCTGGACATAGCCCTCTCCTAATAAGCAGAATTCATAGAATATTTACTTGTATATTCAATTTAAAAATAAATAATGAAATTAAGATAAAATAAATAATTAATTGTTGCTCTTGTACAACAAACTTGATTTTGTTGCCGTTTTTGCTCGATAATAAAAACGGCGACTGGTAGACGCGTGAAAATATTCAAATGTTTATAGATACAATGGTACTGAACCGGTCATGCGCGGGACCTACTCGCACTTGGTCGGCTCTTTTTTCTATTTATGTTAAAAAGAAAAAGATAAGTAGGGTCAGTTTCGGTGATTCTGTGATGGTGAGTGCACTAAATATTTTTTACAGTGGTGGAGGTTATTGACAAAATAAACAGAGCTGTTTATGAAGAAGATACAAAAAATCTAATGAATCTATTGAAAAGTCCATGCCTTAAGATTCCATCTCCTTTGAATAAAGAAGAAACCCACTTGTACCTGAGAATGTTGAAGAAAAAGTCAGTCAACAAAGAGTCACAAAATCTGTGGCTGGAAGACATAGTTGATGCAATCAAAGATGTTAATATTGAGTCAGTGAAAGTGAAGGAACTAACAGACTGCCTTGTTCAGTTAAACTTAGCATTGGTAAAGAATGACGCTGAAGACTTTTGGGGTGCCCTTTCTAATCCTTTACTTGGTGCAGGATTAATTCACCATTCCTGCAAAGACATTTACTTCCAGATGTTCTCAAAGGCATTAAAAAAGAAAGGCCACCACATATGCCCGTGGATTGTATGTCATACAGAGGCAGGAAATACAGTATACATTGACGTAGAGTCCTTCGCCTACAGCTGGACTACACCCAAAGATTTTGTACCTTACGCGCGGTATTTAACCCGAAAAGATGTTAACAGTATTATTGACAAAACAAATAAGCATCACATAAATAAGTATAAGCATAAGATAATTGAAAAAAGCATCACAAAGTTGCAGGCCCACTGTAGGGGGTACTTGTTCCGACGGGAATTAGCAGCCAGGTTGAGCTTATTTGAAGACAACATCGAATACATCGTTCGTATTCAGTCTTGGTGGAGGAAGGTCATGATTCAGAGAAAGTATGGGACAATAATTAAAATGAAGATCATTGAAGCTAAGCTGAAGCAGCAAAGGAAACAGAATCCAATGGCTTGGTACAAAGTGCAGGTATAACCGTATAACTTACAGTAACTAATTTAAAAAAAAAACTTTTTTTTATAACACGAGGTACCTACAAACTTACTAAAATATTTTACAGGAAAAGAAAATCGTAGCAATACAAGCACTCTGGAGAGGAAAATTGGCAAGAAAGGCGTTTACCTCGCTCTTTCACTCTGAAAATCCACCCTTCAAAGTCGTCAAGACATTCATTCCCTTACTAGACTTTTCAACAGAAGACTACGACAGGGAGATGGAACTTCAATCCTTAAAGTCTGATGTAGTACATTCTATAAGGAAGAATCAAGAACTTTCGAAGCAAATTGACGATATGGATTTAAAAATAGGCCTACTGGTACAAAACAGAATAGCGTTACAGGAGGTCGCCGCTCATGGCTTAAAACTAAATAACTTGGTCAAATATCAGTCCGTTACTAAATTGCCTGATGGCAAAGGCACTATAGCTGTGGCTACGGCAGTCAAAGGTCTAAAATCGCTAACCAAAGAAAGTAAAAGACTTCTCGATGGCTACCAACATCTCTTCTATGAGTTGCAAACAAACCCGACCTATTTGTCCAAACTTTTATTTTGCATCCCCCAAAATAAGACAAACCAGTTCTTGCAAAACGTCGTGTTGAGTTTGTTTAACTTCGGCGCTTACCCGAGAGACGAGTATTTGCTATTGAAGTTATTCAGATTTACATTGGAAGAAGAGATCAGTTGCAAAGTGGCGAAACCCTTTGATATAATCGCATCCACCCCGTTAGTTCTCAAAATGGCCGTGAGCCTATCGAGGCAGTTATCAGGTTTGAACAGTCTGCAAACAATAATAGGCCCACTAGTTGACAACATTATAAAGGATAAAGATTTGAACATCGAAACTGGACCAGTTGAAATCTATAAGGCTTGGAGAAACGAAACTGAAATGAAGACTGGAAAGATATCGTGAGTAGAGGATAAAGTGTATTTATCAGCTTCTCTCTCTCTCTCTAGTGGCTCGCTACAATAGCTTCTACCTCCTAAACATTTTACATGTTTTGGGTATTTAGGTAAACCTTTTTTTTCTAGCTCCCTTCCATACACTGTTACCCAACAAGAAGCTCTCACCTATCCAGAAGTAAAAACTCGGCTTGAAGTCGCACTAAATCAACTGAAGACCATTGTGACTATATTCCTGGACAAAATTACTAACTCCACGGAAATTCTGCCATTTTGCATCACATACATGTCAAGGGTGCTGCACAGATCTCTCACTTCAAAGTTCCCTCACACGCCTGAGAAGGATATCTTGAAGGTATGTGGAAACACAGGAAGGTTGCGAATTAAAACACTATCTTGGGCATAGGTTAAGCCCGTTATCATGTCAACCACTACCTCTGGCATTTGACAAAAACTGATCCCATCCAAATTGAGCCAGGGGCTAGGGCTTGTCAACCACTAACTTTACCCCACTACTGTCACTGTATTAATATGTAGTCCAATCCACATTAATGTCACCTGTTGATTAAAATTAACCAATCACAGTGTGATTTCTTTTGCCATACATCTTAAGCTCATTTCATTGGCAAAGATAAACCGTTAGAGCTGTAAGCAGATTGGTGATAAGACGATTTGCGAAAATCACTTTTTTTTTTCTTTTTCTTCACTACAAAACGGGCCGAAGGCTAACATCGTATATTGATGAATTTTTACTTATTTGTAAGTACATACT
Organism: Yponomeuta plumbellus; assembly: GCA_947310845.1. NCBI lineage: Eukaryota > Metazoa > Arthropoda > Insecta > Lepidoptera > Yponomeutidae > Yponomeuta > Yponomeuta plumbellus. Next base: position 11,330,629 of record OX371193.1, read on the forward strand.
GCAGAATATAATTTCTTTACGTTGAAATAATAAAAAAATTTGGTCGCGTTTTTGGGCGCGAATTTGTTGAAAGCAAAACTTTTAATGATTACCTAAGTTATTTTTTTAAGTTTCCGAACCCAAAGGGTAAAACGGTCCCTATTAATGAGACGTCCGTCCGTCCGTCCGACTGTCACCAGGCTGTATCTCATGACCCGTGATAGTTAGAGAGTTGAAATTTTCACACATCTATTGTATATTATCTGTTGCCGCTATAACAACAAATACCAGCAACAACCCATAGCACAGGGAATCCTAGTTTGGGAGCCAGTAACCATTTTTTGTAACTGATCTACAATAAAGTTTTTTTTTTCAAATATTAAAAAACTGAATAAACCTCCCGTACAACAAGCGTGATTTTTTTTCTCGATATTGATAACGGCAAAAGTTAAGGACTTCACACACGACTGCTATAATATACATTACATCCCGGGAGGTATAGCTTTACATTATATTAAAGTATCACACACGGAACAGGTAACGTAATGTATATTTCGCTTCATTTCGTTGACATACGTCTCGACCGACACACGTTCCGGCTGCTAAGGCGTTATACAGGGTGTTATGGATCTGTCGACTTACTACTAGATTTAATAGATAGGTAGTTCATCAGAAGATGATTGAGATTTTGATGCGCGTATGCGTTGGCACATGTGCCAAAAATAGAACGATGTGCATTGAACATCATATAAAGTAAGGAAAATTCCGAAGTTTAAATTATATGCGGAATTATCAGACATCGCCAGCAAGTGGACAGGCATGATATTATTACAAAATTGATGACCACTGTGTTGCTACACTTTTTTTTCTTTTCTTGAGGTAGATTGATTTTTGTTACTATCCTTCATGTTAAAGGCAACTTTAATGTTATATTCCATCACTATATACAAGTTGTAACTTCCTATGTTATATCTATAAAGTCATAGGTCATCAATTATTATTATTATTATTATTAATACGTTTATTGCACATAAGTAAAAATTACAATGGCAACGCGGCGGACTTAATGCTACAAACATTTTCTACCAGTCAACCGCAGGAGGTGTATCAATCGACTGAATCGAAGAATTGCTCGCAGCCCTGGCCGCCTGAGTGATCTTAAACGATCACGAACGTTAAGCAACATAGGGCGCGTTCAGTGCGCGGATGGGTGACCGTTTAGGATTAACGCTAATGGCATTTTTCCGAGCGGTTCCATGCTTCGCAAGGCATGTTAAGCAGTTGGTGCTGGCTGCCGTCGATAGATGGCAGTCGTTAAGCCAATTCAGAGGCCATAGAGCAAGACCAGCCACTAGTCTTACAAGCCTCCATCAATCCGGACTTGGGCCCCCGTGGCGGAGTATGGCCTATACCTTCCTCAGGCTTACGAAACGTAGCTTACGGCCGATTTCTGAATTGAGAATTTCGCTAATTAACTACGTAACTCTAGTGCTGTCTCGTCAAGTTTCTCAGAAAAGAGCGTGACAGAACATTATTTAAATATTTAAGTGAAATTCTCAATTCGGAAACCGCCCTTTAGCGAGACTATTTATATGGAGCAAATTTATGTGGAGCAAATGATTTTTTTGAGATAGGACTCTGAATACCTATGTTTAGCGACATAAGACTCCTAGTGGAGTTTTTTGAATCACCAAGAAACTTTTTGAACACCCTTTACGAAGGAAGATATATCGTAATATACGGAAAGGTATTGGGAGGTATTGAAAGGTATCGAAAGGTAAATATACATCTTCGTATCGCTCAGTACCTTTAAGGTACGAAGATGTAAGGATGTATAATTATAGCTGTCGTGTGTGGTCTCCTGACGATTTCTATGGAAAGATGTAATGAGATATATCGTGCTATAATATACATCCTTACATTATAGCCGTCGTGTGTGGAGTCCCTTAGACGCTTGAAATATTCACAGATTATTTAGCTATATGTATATTCACTTTAAAAATAAATAATCAAATTAAAATAAAACAAAAATTTAAGGGGGGCTTCCATACAACAAACGTGATTTTTTTGCCATTTTTATAGGTAATGGTACGGAACCCTTCGTGGGCGAGTCCGACTCGCACTTGACCGGTTTTTTTGTTCTTAGATAAGAATCTTTTCCTTCAGGTGGTAGGCAACCTAGTATACTATCAATTCCTGAACGCGGCTATCGTGGCGCCCGACGCTTTCCATATCATCAACCTGCCCAACGGCGCTGGACTCACCACCGACCAACGCAAAAACCTCGCCTCCGTTGCTAAGATTCTACACTTCTCAGCTGCTAAGAAAGGAGTAAGTTTTACCTTGAAGGTGTAAGAAGTGTGAAAGTTGGTGCTAAAGTTTAAATCTAGGTACCAGCCGGTGCAACCGCACGGGGATGTTGGCAGTTTGCTCCCTGGAATCGAAAAAAGTCTCAGGGACAGTTAATTAGATAGATAGATAGATAACACTTTATTGCTCAACCAGAATACAGAGTTACTGTAATTTCCTTATGTCTAAGTAATGGTATACAATTGGCGGTCTTATCGCTTAGAGCGATCTCTTCCAGACAACCTTTGTATGGAGAGATTAGGAGTCCTTACAGATCATCATCTGCATAAAAATATCCCCAGTTCCATTTTGGGTGCCATAATGTACTTAAAAGCATAGTTTTTTAAAATTTATTTAAAGAAAATAAAATTAATCTTTGGTATCTTTGTAACTTTGTCTTCTTTTGTTTACTTTTGTTGCACCTGCAATATAACATCAAGAATATTGTATCGTATCGCATTAGCTCGAAGGAACAATTTAGATGTTCTGTGTTTATAAGAATATTAGATTTGTCGCCAGTTTGAGAATTAAAAATTTCATTAAGAATATTCTTAAGTATCTGCCTTGTTGTTGCTTTTGAAAGCTTATGATGCAGAACGATATTTTAGTGACTGTTAAGCTCAATCGATCAATCAATCTCAAGTTGAATCGCTCGTAGCCTGGGTGCCTGAGTGATATTAAACGATCACTAAGGTTAAGCAACATACGGCGCGTTCAGTCCATGGATGGGTCACCGTCTATGACTAACGCTAGTGGCATTTTTCCGAGCGATTCCGTGCTTCGCAAGGCACGTTAAGCAGGTGGTGCCGGCTACCGTCGATAGATGGCAGTCGTTAAGCCAAGTCAGAGGCCTTAGGGCGGCTTGAAAACTTCTGACAGTAAGACCAGCCACTAGTCTTACACGCCTCCACCAATCCGGACTTGGCCCCCGTGGTGGAGTATGGCCTATACCTTCCTCAGGGAAGAGACCCGTGCAACTCGGTGGGGACATGATGGGTTGATGATGATGATGAAGCTCAATCTGGGTCAGTTATTGGTTGTAGTCGATAGCGGTTAAAATGGATTTTAATTAATGTTCAGCTCTCTAAAAAGCATCATCATCTTGTTTCGAAGTTCGGCGAGGAGTCCAGCCACCTGCGCTGCCTGAACCCCTTCATAGTGGAGTGCCACGAGAAGATGAAGCAGCTCTTCCGTCGCTGCTGCCGCGGGCCCACGCTGGAGGAGCACTTCTCCGTCGACGAATACACCGAGGCTACGATGCTGCATAATCCGCACATTTATATCACGGTTCAGGTAAACATTTAGCCCAGGGGACGAGTCTCTAAAATCCTTATGCCGGCGCCAGACCTAGCTTCACATATTTGAACATATCTTTGAAGACTTTGCAAAGACTTGAAAACATATTCGAACACATATTGGCGCAACCTGCCAGACATGCTTCGCAAACACTTCTCTCCACAGTATGAAACTTTGAACGCTTTGATGTGCGCTAAAAAACCGACACCGCATGGCAAAGCGCAAATCTTTCTTCAAACTTTGCAAAGTCTTCAAAGATGTATTCAAATATCTGAAGCTAGGTCTGGCGCCGGCATTAAGGCAGGTTTTTGAATTGGGAATTTCACTAAGTAAATAACTTAAAAGTAGCGTTCTGTCAAGCTCTTTTCTAAGAAATTTGACGAGACAGCACTACAGTTAAGAGTTACTTAGTGAAATTCTCAATTCAGAAATCGGCCTTCAGTTCAAAGAGTTATCTTAGCTCGGTAATGGCTGCTTCATTGACACCATTGGTATTCTAGAAATCAATCGCGTTTGTGAGTGATGCAATTTTAATCTACGTGTGCTATACCGCTCTACTGCTGTTGCTGAGTAGACTAACTACCACGTATTGACGTTTCTGCAAATGGTGATCAAATCAAACGATCTTTCTTTTGTTCATGTCGGAAGCGTCGACTCGTCTTCAGACACCACTTATACGCGTGCACTCTGCTGCGCGATGCGTTCAGATACCTACCTACGTGCGACTGCAAATAAATTGTGAATTGCTAGGTATCATCCATTCATCCTAGCAAGGGTGATTAAGCCCTTACTCTCTCTGTCTGACAAAAGTCTTGTGTCCAGCATGTATAGTGGGATGGAAAGAGTCACGGGTTTTCTGGCGCTATAATATCAGAATTTAACATAACATAACATTTACATACAGGCACATACATTGCTTCTGGCCTCACACTAGGATACCCTGTGTCGTGGGAACCAGAAACAGCGACGTCACAGACATGTAAACATTCAAGACCTGGGTGTTTTTTGTCCCCAGCCGGGATCCGATCCCGGGACCTCTTGCATGGTAGACAGATGCGCCAACCACTGCGCCACAGAGGTCGTCGTAGATTAATTTGAAAGTTAATCTGGGAAGTTGCGACTGACATTTAAAACGCGCGACTAGGGTAGTGTAGGTACTGCCCACGCTGTACCTATTTTATTTTATATTTTATTAAGGATCACCAAAATTACACAGTACTTTTAAAAAAAATCTATAAAGCGTGCACTCTTACTTACAGGGTAACTACAATATGCGCTAGCAATAGGGGTAGTACAAAAAGGACTGTAAAGTGGGCAGTGAATAGGCTACACATATTTCCAACAAATTGTTTCAGGAAATCGTGGACACCCACGCGCTGCTGATCGAATACCAGGACATCATCACGCCCGACCCGCGCGACAAACTGAGTGAACTCTTGGACGACCTGGGGGAGGTGCCCTCGGTCGCGCAACTTGCCTCGCGGGATATCGATGCGGTAAATTCCTTCCACGACGTGAATGGGCTTTTCAAAACATCTTTTAAAAAAAAAACAGAACCGCAAGTCACCGATAGATGGTGCTGACGTCACATAATATGTTAAAATTGGCATAGAATTAAAGCGGCAGTTCAATATTTGATTTATGGTAGGTAAAACAATAAAAAACGCATGTTTGCAAACTAGTTTAGCAGTAAAAACTGAGCAGTACACTAAATATAAATGAGTCATAAAATAATTTAAACGGGCAGTTCAATAAATACTGAGCAGTGGAAAAGTTGAACTGGGCGGTTAGGCGCGTACAGTTAACAAATCGTAATTGGTTAGTAATAAATTTTATTTTAAGCAGTTCTATAAACTATTAGGCGGTAAAATGTATTCCTAGTGAAATGGATAGAATGTTCCTGTGTTGATCACAGTTCTAACCTAACCTTACCTATAGGATTATTGTTTCCAACCTAACCTAACCTATTTTACATTTTTTTCAACATAGTCTAACTTCTTTTCATTCAAAGTGACGCTCGGATGCTACCGCCCACTGTGAACTGCCCATTCCAACCGTTTTACTGCTCATTCATTTATTAAACTACTCGAGTAATTTTTGCACCGACATTGAATGATGAATTAACAGACCAATATTTTTATTACTTACTGCTTATATTTTACTGGCTCACTAATTTACTAACCGCCGAAAAATTAAATGACTGCCCATTAAAGTTTTCAACTGATCATGATAACTTCTGTATTGTTTAAATAACAGTTGTAAAAATTTATTCCCGTTAAAATTTACACGACACCGCTGTACCTTCTCTGTGGTTTCTGTCCTATGTTTTTACAAAAATGCACAATGCATGGGCTAGCCATAAGTAAAGACAAAATTCACATACGTATGAAAAGAACAAAGTAAAAATACTTCGGTAACTTTCAAGTTTACTGTTTCGAAACAAAGTCTAGTTTAGATCACAGACTACAAAGAGATGTTTAGATTATCACAGATTAATAAAGATGTACAACATTTAAAACGTATGATGACATTTTGTTCTCCTTGCAGCGCCATCTAGTTTTTTTTAATGAAATTAAGTGACAGCTGTCATTGAAAAGCCCTCATTGTTAAACTTTTTGAGGGAAATTTCCTATAAGTTAAATAGAGAGATAGATAGATAAATCATTTATTTGAACTTCTTTACAGAAATTGTATAAGTACCAAATAAAGGATTTCTATTCTATTATATTGTGTAAAATAAATTATTGTCCGTGATTTCCGAACCTGGGTTCGTATTTCGTAACAGTACCTAACTACGACGACATCTGTGGCGGAGCGGTTAGCGCATCTGCCTGCCATGCGAGGGGTTCCGGGTTCGAATCCCGGCTGGGGACAATTACATGTTTGTGACGTCGCTGTTTCTGGTAGCGTTGAAAAATGTTTTCAAATTGTCAAAAACAATTTTGTTGCTGGAATCAATTTTTTTTGGTCACAATTATTATAATAATAATATCATGTTTCAAAATCGCATAATAAACCATGATTAGAATGTCCTCTTAATGTTAACGAATTTCAAGTCACCCTGCAGACACGACCCATTTATTGTTTTATCCTATTCCAAAGCAGCTTTGGCAGGGCTTGAGATGTATTATAGAATACTCGCATTAAATACCTATCGATTTTTTAGACCATGAATTCTTTCGATTTGTTGTTTCTCATTCCTTCAATGACAACTACCTACAGATGGTGACTGGAACAACTAAATTTATTACTTACTAGCTTTCGCCCGCGACTCCGTCCGCGTGGACTTTAGTTCAAAATTTTGCAACTCCGTTCACTCCCTTAAGAGGGAATATCACGGGCTAGAGAATTGAAAAATAGGTATTTCTAAAATCTATTACTGTCGCGCGATGCCCGAAGAAGCGAGCTGTCAATGTGTGAATGGGACTGTCAATGTGTGCGTGGCACGCCCGCCGCGCCGCACACGCCGCCGCCGCCGCCGCAGCCCGCCACTCGCGAGCGGGCCGGGCGTAGTCTGCAAGTTGATTTCCTTCGGCGACGTGTGCGGAGTGTTGTTTCGTCTTATTGTTTTACCTACCTGCTCTTTATTTGACTCTGACTATTACTTACTGGACATTTTGTTTTGTGGAGCTCAGGCTTACTTTGAAAAAATTAAAAGAGACGATGTATTTTGGCAGAAAATCGATCCGATATTAGAAACTTTTTATATCGATTGTCTGTTACCAGAACGAAAAATAATCCGCTCGTTTTTTATAGATCCAAGTTCATTATTGATCCGATTCCCATTTCATTCAATATCCGTTTCAACCAATCCCCATTTTCCCATTCCCGCGACGGGTCGTATACCTACCACGAAATTTAGCACACTCCGGACCATTAGATAGGTACAAGTTTTTTATAGATCAGAGAGAGAGAGAAACGGTTTGACCACTGAATAGTTTTTTTATACCTAACTTTAGTTTAGATATACTTTCAACATTATTCTGCCATGCTAAGGGTAAGAGCAGTAAGTCGGAAATTTCAAAGTTGAGAAAATGGAGGACAACGATTCGTAGTCCCCTGATTTCTTCTCCAAAACTTAACCAAATTCACTACTTTTTTCATAAATAATTAAAGAAAGGCTTTGGCCGTGTTCCTATGTTTTCCATTTTTTATATAATCTAGTAAAATTACTTTTCTGATTTTTTGAATACAGCGGAAAATCGGGCCAATTTTTTAGGTCTTTGAATGTTCATATCTCTTTTAATAATAAATTTATGAAAAAAATAAAAACATAGGGACATGCGTATAGTAGCCGTAAATTTTATGGAAAAAAAGAATTGCTCTACTGGCATTATCCAGGGAGGAAACAGGGGACTACGTTTGTATGGAAAAACTGCCGTTGTGTTTCCTCTTAAGGGTTAAATTTAGAAAAAACGGCGAAACACGTGTCCAATCAATTGTGTTGAATAGTATTTATTTTAAGTTTCAAGAAAATTAGACTACATTTTTTAAGGAGAATGACCAAAAACAGTCTATGTTGCTTTTGCTTTGCGCTTTAAGCATTTATATCTCAAAATGTTTCTTTTGAAAAATGATTTCATAGTTCTATTTGATAAAATAAAAGAATCAGGGGTTTAAAAGTAATAATTAAAAAGTACATATCTGTATTGATTGTATAACTTCAGTGGGAGACGATAATGCACGTACCGCGAATGCACATCCTGAGAACGTACGCCCCGGTAATGTACAGTCATTGAATCTGTGTACATGTACATGGATTCACGTCCGTACGTTCTCGGGTCGTGCGTTATCAGGATGTACAAAATCGGTACGCGCGAGAATCCGTGTACAGCCATAAACACGACAGAGTGGTGCCTCGTTTCCATGAAGCGTATTTCATTCACTTCGCAACCATTGCACGCTCAATCTAGTGCGTGACATTATCGAGGCTATGAGTCGCAATAGATTGACGTCTTGATCTGGCTGTATCTTACACTAGACAAGTCAATCCAAATGATCATAGTTTGGATTATGATCATTTGGATCCATGATCATGATACATGATCATAGTAGGAGAGGCGATACATCAATCCATTATATACCCACCGAGGGGTGAATATTCCTCAGTGAAATGCCCCGTGCGTGCCCCTCGGTCCTATACCTATAGGGCATACTGCACCACGGGGACCTAGTCCGGATAAGTGGAGCCTTGTAAGACTAGTGGCTGGTCTTACTGTCGGAAGTTTTCAAGCCGCCCGCGCCCTGAGGCCTCTGACTTGGCTTCACGACTTCCATCTATTGATGGCCGCCGGCACCAACTGCTTAACTTGCCTTGCGAAGCACGGAACCGCTCGGAAAAATGCCACCAGCGTTAGTTATAGACGGTCACCCATCCATACACTGAACGCGCTCTATGTTGCTTAACCTTCGTGATCGCTTAAGATCACTCAGGCAGCCGGAACTACGAGCGATACAACTATTTTAAAATAGGGAGCAGCAACAGGTAAGTACCCAGTATAAAGTAACGCCTACATTACGTCCCACTGTAGGGCACAGGTCTTGCAGGCCTGTACGTTCCGCGTTCTTGCATTCCCTGACGGGAATGCACGGACGAGAATGTACAGGCAGGAATGCACATCCCGATAATTGGTGTCATTTCGTACATTCTCGGTCCGTGCAATACAGTGACCCACTGTCAAACCCAAAGTCAGTCAAAACAGATTACAAACACAGATTAGATTAAATTATTGCAAAAATCGCAAAAGGTGTTATTACATTGCGAAAGTGCAAACTGCAAACGGCGAGTTTTTGACGATAATTCAAAAGAGCGGTTTTATTATGTACGGTTTTATTTTTGCAAATTGATCCCAGTGGATTTGATATTGTTTAATTAATATAGTTTATTGTTAAAATGACCATTTGTATGAACAATCCAACCGGCCCTTTTGGAAATCGTTGGGAGATTCTAATGTCCAGCAGTGGACGCCCAATGGCTGAAATGATGATGATGATGATGATGATGATGTATGAACAATATGTGGAATAAATAACTAAAATAAACCGCCATTGTGGGCTTAGGATAGTCTTGTCTCAATTGTGCGCAGGACCTAAGACTCTTTATGCTTATCAGAAATTATCTCTTTGTCCCCCATTAGGCTCCTTAAACATTGCGACATTTTGCAGCGATATAGTCGCGATTTAGACGATTTGCTAGTGCATGGATACACTCGCGAATCGCCCATTGTTATACATACACGCTATCTGCAAAAAAGTCGCAGTATGTAAACGCCTGCATATTTGGCTCAAAGCATAAAAATTAAATAATCTGTGGCATAAAGCACAAACTTCTTCCGTAGGAACGAACCTCAGATGTTATTGTGAAAGAGAATAATAATAACCTATGTTTATAATTAAAACTAAAAGGTGTCAATGCCAATCTAAAATAACACCAAACCACCAAAGTTGTCATAACCTCAAAACATTGGCTAAAAATTAAGATTTCTCGAAACTCCCATCTAATATTTTCATAATATTTTTCCTGCATAATCCAGAGGTAATTTCTTATAGTTTACCGTTGGTTTCATCAATGCGCAAAAAGACGCAAAAATAGACGAACTCCTATAGTAAATTGATCATTCTCCTTTAGGCAACCTTTTCGCCCCCTTCGGGGTTGAATTTCAAAAAATCCCGTCTTATTCCTTGCCTACATTATATAATAATAATAGGTAATAATAATTAACGTTTATTTCGGATAAAACAGTGATCCATATAGATGTTAGTAGCCTTAAAAACTAAAACTAAAGTAAAAACTATGTTAGTAGGCTTAAATAGGTAGGTAACTTAATTCTACTTTATTTTAAAAACACGTTTTTATTATAGTCCCTCTGTGCAAAATTTCAGCTTCCTGGGTCCAACGGCTTGGGCTGGGCGTTGATGAGTGAATGAATCAGTCAGTCAGGACTTTTAATTTTATTTATATAGATTAATTTTCCAGGTAGGAGATTGCACTGAAGAGAACGCACGACTGGAGGTCTGCCTAGCGCTGGTTAACAAGTTTCAAGCACCAGAAGATGACATGACAGATTTGAACAAGTTGTTCATAAAGACAAAGGAACTCTGCGTGGCGGTGATCCCCTTCTTGAATGGTAGGTATTTCGGTACGGTAGGCCGAGTTATAAATTAGTTTCCCACTGTCAAGAGTAATGCGCTTAAATCTTTAATTTAGTTATACTATATGGTATAAGAAATGTTCACAGGTTCGCGTAAAAGACCGTACACTTATGCACTACCGTGTTCACGAAAGGCAAAGGAAAAAAATATGGGGCGTGTTATACCTATATTTAGGTACTATTTTTACCACTTCGAGCAGAGATGGCGATCTTGTATGGATCAACATGCCATTTTCTTCAAACAACATTTTAGATGAGCTATCAAATAATTTTGACAAGAACTCAACTCAAAGCTAATCAAAACAAAAAAATGCATTACAACATGACAAATGTGCCAGTAAAATTAAACGCAAATGCCACTCCACGCCCTTGCGTGGACAGTTGCGCCAGTGACAATTAGTGGTGAACTATTCCAAGTAATTTTCATTCAATCTATTAGCCTCAAGATTCGTCGGTTAGGCGAAAATAACTGATGTTATTGTTGTCTGCAGGTGAACACTTGCTAGAAGCCATGTGCATTGGCACGACAAAGGCGCAACAGGAACAGTACGCTCGTAAAGTGCAGAAACGGATATACTCAGGCCGAGCTAAACCGGACGAAGCCTTGTCTTTGCGCGAACACATCGCCAAGCTACGACGCAACCTCCAGTTACTAGAAGAAGAAGGTTACCTGACAAGAGAGGATGGTTACCAGGCCCTCATCACCTCCATAGCCTTGGACCTGTGCAATAAGGGAAAGTACAGACAAGCCCAGAGGCGCGCGCTAGCCACGTTGACGCGGACAAAGCAGAGCCTCAAAGACAAGACGACCTATTATGAGGAGAAGATACAGTCGTATGATCAGTACATCAGGTCGTGCTTGGCTAATCTGCATACTGGGAAAAGGTATGGTGCATTAGTGGATGTTACACATTTAAAGGGTTTAATCACGATTAGGCAAGCTATCTACTGGTAGATATGAGCGAGGAGAATATCATCCGGGAATGTTCGCATAAGACCATACAAATTGATAAAAGAGGTCTTCAATTAATGCCCCTCAGTTATTCGCAAATATTACCAAGTTTACTGTAATCAATAAAGACTTGTTCAAACTTAATCTTAATAATCTGTGAGAATAACTAAGCAGGGTAGGTACTAATCTCTACCATAGGTAGGGACGTCCGCTGGTGTTTTTTTTTAGTCAGGTGCTAAAATCTTGGTTAACTATTATAAGAAATATCTATTAAGGCAAAAAACCTAGGACTAGATAGCATTAATGCCAAAAATTGCCATTTTAGGGTTCTTTGTCGTGGGTTCGAAAAATCATCAACATGGTTGAGAGATTGTACTGACACTTCTTTGCAAATTTGATCTGTAAAAAAATATAATTACACCCAGGATCCCCTTAATAAAGATTACTATGGGCTCTTATTCATTGGTAATTACAAATTATTATTTAACGCTAATACATAACTGAAACAATTCTTCTTTTACAGGAGTGTCCACGCGTGCCTTAGGAAGTCCGGCAAAGACGTTCAAAAGCTTAAATCTAAGCTGACCGTCAAGTATTCAGGAGCAAAGTTGCTCGAGAGAGGCGTCCTCCTAGAAATAGATGGACTATCGCAGTCCCAGTTCAAAAACGTCATGTTTGACATCACGCCAACTGATCACAATGGTGTTTTCACTATCAAAGGAAGGTTTATGGGCGTTGAGATGGAGTCTGTAGATGTGGACATACAGGACTTACTTCAGAAACAGTATGAGGGGTGCACTATAATGGACATGTTTGGCAAGGCTAAGATTAACGTGAACTTATTGATATTTTTGTTGAACAGTAAGTTTTACGGGAAAACATAAGAGGTACAAATAACTTTGAAATTAGGTTATAATTACTAGAGATAAGTTTTTTTTTTCATTCGTAAGTTTTGTGTTATAGACATCAGGTATTATTATTATTATTATAAGTTATTTTCAATGGGCTAGTTGCCCTAAAAATGTAATTAGTCCGTCTTCTAGATTATTCAAAAATAAGGGACACGTATTTTTTTATTTGTAAATTAGACCAAAAATGACAGATATAGCTCATTAAAGTTACGTGTGACGTCACGCCGTGCTGCATTTTTTAGCACGGAGTGACGTCACACGTAACTTTAATGGGCTATTTCTTTGTTATTTTTGTTTAATCGAAAAAAGAAAAATACGTGTCCAATATTTTTTTATAATCTAAAATACGGACTAAATAGAATTTAATTATTTTGACCCTGGAAACTACCCTATTCAATGTACCTATGTTGATTTAATCTTGTAACTTTAAAATTTTGCGAAAACGTATTAGCAGCGCTAATTAAATCTTCCTTCGAGCCAGACAAAGACTGCACCTAACCGCAATGTCACGAATTCAGTGTGCTTAGTGCGAGTTTTTTTAACTACTCGATCGCGTTAACGTAAACTCATATTCTATAGGAGTGACAAAGCGCGCCACCTAGTTGTCTCTCTGTCACTCCTATACAAATTGCAAACGCTCTCGCTATCGAAAGTGAATGAAAAAAACTCGCACTAAGGGCCCAGATGAAAACGATTTGACCTCGGTATCCTCCTATTTATAACAAAACTTTTAAATCCGTTGCCTCCAGTGAACTATTTCGAGTTTTTTGCACAATACTTCGCTAAAGCCAAAGTACTCCACTGTATGGAGTTGTCTGACTTAGCCCCTTTGTCCCCGGTATGTCAAACCACCTTATGTCACACTGTTACATTCTGGAAAAAAAAATCCCAGTAGGTATCTCATACTCCGAACTCTGCCCTCGTAAGGAAGAACGCAGTAATCGTAAAAACGCAGTTTTGAGTAAATAGCGAAAAACATATCACAAACATATCATTTCATGACATAACTGCATATTTTCTTACTGAAATTTCAGGTTTCTAGTAGACCTACAGCCACCATTATTTTTTCACCTATAGATGTACCACCAGGGAGCTCAATTTTGCATCCAAATTAAAAACGCAGTAATGGCTATTACTGCGTTCTTCCATAAATAATCGTTCTTCTCTTTTGACTCTTTCGAGTTGTCTAAATGCTTAACCCGATAGAGTAGAAAGTTACGTAATATAAGGACAGAAAGCCTGTTGAATTTGGCTAATGGCTGGGGGCCAGCTTTTTCACACAAATTACGGGGTTGGCTACTAAATACTGATGTCACAAAAACTGTATTGTATTATTCCTACCAAATATTTGTCTAACGACCGTACCTGTTTCATGTGAACTATTTTTACTTATAATTTTAACATCACCGCCTTATAGCATAGGTTGCTAGTTATTCAATAATATTTTGTAATCGACAATAAATAATAATGAACTTTATACTCAATATATTTCTCCACAATATTTTAAATAAACGAGGCTATTTTGATAACATTCAATGAGTTTCCATTACAAACCATAGTATTGTTAGTGCGAGAATATTTTAAGACGTAGAATTGGTGTTTTGTTGTAGTTTTGCCTTTAGTAATGGAATTTTATGTTTTAAGCTAAAATTATATATTTTGTGAACAATTTTAGCAATCAAAATTTAAATATGGGAAATCAAATACTTATTTAAATTTCCATTTATACCTATTATTATCTATTAAATCCTCGAAAGTAGGTACATAAGTTTGTCGAAAGTAATAAGACAAATTTAAAAAAAAATAGAGTTCGTTTCACGAAAGAAGTCCCATGAGTTAATTAATTATGGCTTTTATTGTTATATCATTAAGGATCTTACCATGGGACTTGTTTGGTGAAACGATCTTTACACTGTGCGAGGCCGGCGGCCGGCATGTCAGACAAGTCTAACGGCCCACGGACGGCCCTAAAGGGAAAATAATATCCCACCTTTAAGTGAATTTTATTTCACGGTGTATTCAATGTTGTGGCAAATTGTTCAGGAATCAACGTTTAATTTTAAAGAATTTACCAGGCTATACCATCAATTTGGGAACAGTGTAGTACCAAATCAGCTGAACTACAGGGTGACGTGAATTAAAAATTTAAATCATTTTATTTTAACCTAAATTTAACATTCTGTTTGCTGCATGTAAACATAGTAGGTACTATTTCAATTTGTAACATAATGTAAGAAACAATACACCCCTTGTCGTGTGATCCCTCAGTCCTCACAGCTCACTCGTCAGATCTCAGAAATACAAAATAATGAATGAAATAAGGTTGCATGAATTTAGTAAATAATATGCAAAGTTTATTAAATAAACAACAATAGCTGACCGACTGCACTGTGGGTCCCTCAGTCCACACAAACATCAACGTACAAAATTGCGATTTATTTTATTGTAAAATAATAAAATTAGTTTTTTTTTAATGCCAATGTTTAGGAAAAGATTGAATACGTGATATATTTTGCAAAAATAAGTTAAGGAAGACTTAACTGCATTTAGGAAGGCAACATGTTTTGTGTGGTCCCTCAGTCAGTCCACACAGGCTAATTTAATGTATGTTAAGTAACCGATGAATGTTAAGAATAATGGTAATGAAAATATATTTGCCATTTTTACTTTCTCTAAAAGCTCTAAAATCTTAAAATTCAATAGCAAGCGTGTAAATTAAAAAATAGTTTTCTCATTCTTATTCAATGCACAGTGTGCTCACTATACTTCAACGTTGCCAGACTGTGCTGCCAGAATTACCGTAAAATGTACCCCAAAATTACCGTACAAATGGGCTTAAAAACTGCCTAATACTCACTACAGATGTCACCACTGTTGGGTGTACCATGGATTTGACAGTTCTCCTATTAAATTTGTAAACAAACTAACTGTTTTGTGAATAATATCATACAATGACTCTTTGTGCAGCCGTTGATTGCAAAAATATGGGAATCCATTTATTTCCTAAGGAACCTAAAAGAAGAAAACTGTGGGAGAAAGCTCTTTGTAGAAAAAATTGGATGGCTAGTACTTCGTCAAGACTATGTGCCGCCCATTTTCAAACTCCAATTTCAGGCTCGTCTTTTAGTTCAACTACACTACAAGTCGAGTACATTTTTTTCGTTCTAGCTGATAATAATCGCGAGACCAAACAACAAAATACTACAATATGACGGTTCTTAGGAACACTCAACAGTGCTGCCATCTACAATGAGCTTTCAGTTTTTAACCTCATTACCGTACCACATATGTATGTAATCGTACACACTGATTTTATGATGAGTTGCTATAAAAATGAGATAATTACTTATTTTCTATTAAACAGAAAACTAGTCTTAAATTACTTAGTAAGTTTTATTTCTTAAATAATAATGTAGTTTTATTCGGTAAAAGTACCTCAAAACTTTTTGCTAATGAAAGTGAAACTGCTTTACCAGTACATAGTTGGTTTAATGCCCCATTTTGATGATTCAGAGATATTTCTTACCCAAGAAAAAGCAGATTTTGTCGTTATATTCAGATTTAGTTCGTTTTCAGTTTTAGTTTCGGATTCGGATCGTTCGTATTCGTACAATCATTCATGAATGAAGAAAGAAAATGGCGAAATATAGACTGAGATTAGGCGCCAATTGCAAATGACCGTACAATTTGTCGAATTTAGGCAATGTTCTCAAAATTACCGTACGTTTTTGGTACCACGATAGATTACCGTACAAGGCTTGAAAATACCGTACAAATACGGTAATTACCGTACGTCTGGCAACGCTGCTATACTTACTTACTGCAGTGATGCCAACACACACATTGAACACACCCAGCCAGCCAATAGGTACAGTTTGTCCAAAAACACTAGAAACCGGAAGTGAAAGTTTACTAATTGTTTTACTGAGAAGTCAAAACATTTACTATATTTATTGAAGCACAATACCTTATTTTATGTAATAGCGCAAGTTTTTAATTTATATAATGCTTGTAAGCGCAAGCTATTAACAAACACAGACAGAAAGTCTGAGCAAAACCGTACTCTTTAATATCAACTCTTTCTGGACAAGCTGTACTTTAGAACAAATTCTTTGTCCAAAATGTTCTGTGGTCCAAAATTAGAAGGAACCGGAAGTGAAACATAATACGAGTTTTAACGAAAAATCTAACCACATTTAATTAACTAACTACAAGTTTTTTAAAATTAATATAATGGTACTGACACACGTGCTCATTAGTAGCACGAAAGCATGCTTATATTGAGCAACTGAGCACATCTGAACAGCTTTGCTTATGAGCATGCATGCCCATTATCTGTTTGAATCATTATTAGCTCATCATTAGCGGTTTTGAAAAAAAAAAAAACCCTCAATCCAAACCCATCGATTACTTGCTTGTGCTCTGTGCTCCCAGCGATTCTCTTCTATTTATCCAATCATGAACCCAAATTGTCCTTTTTTTTTATTTTTTTCTTTTTCATCAAAAATGAATAGTAGGTATTATATTGAGTTCTGTACGGATAGCACTGTCACTATATCTTGGTACATCCAGTTTGGTCGAGAGCCTGGTGCTAAATAGCACGTCTGTCCATATGTTTGCTTTGATTATGCTTATTAAAGGATGATGGGCAAAAATATATGGGCTCTGGTATAGGGCTCAATCAGAATTAATTGTATATTTTTGTGAAGGTATATCCATGTACATTGAAGACCAACACGGCGCTTATCAAGATTCGTTGTCCGTTTGACTAAAGCCACGTTTAAAGTGACATCAGGGCCCGTACATTTCATGCCGATAACGTCGCGTTACATTAAGGCATGATCATTATAAAACCTAGGTATGTTGTGGATTGACATATTTTAATGACAGATTACAATGACAGTGGCATTTGTTTGACAAACTGTCATGTTTTGACAATGACAAATGACATATCTCAGCTAATTAATTAATATATGACAGTTAGACAATAAACAACAAAAAAACTACCTAAATACGTTATCGGCATGAAATGAACGTGCTCTGGTGATGATGAAATAAAACAAATAAAGTAATATTAATTATTTATTTATTCATTTTAATCTTCATTTTCATCGTCTATAATTACTGAATTTAAAAAAAGAGCCGGTGCTGTAAATCCTTCGTGTCGAGCGTATCCCAAGTACCAAACTATAGATATGACATGTGCACATGTACCCACAGTGCGGCGTCCTGTGAGACATGTACAGTAATATTGAATTATAGTGTCATTGCTTAATAGTACATAGCAAAAATATTTTTTAGCCCTGACATGTCGGGATTGGATGCGACCGCGCAATAGCCACGTATTTTCTTCATATATACCATATTGCTGTAAATCATCTAGCGCAGCTTCTCTATAAGTTTCTATTATATATAGACCTTCGTGCAAGTGCTCGCTGCAATATGATCTTGCAAGTTTTAATTGGTATGTCCCTAACGCAATTAGCGTTAGGGACATACCAATTAAAACGTCTTCTTCACTCATTCTTGGAAAACCCTCTATATCATTTGCTTCTAATCTCTGAAAGTCAGCTCTTCTTTGGTTTAGATTTTTCCCTTCAACATATGTATATAAAGTGTTTGGGGTTTGCAGTTTTGTTGAGATTGTAGTAATAAAAGATTCTACGTAGGGGCTGTCAGTAATTGGGATGTGAAAGTGGTTGGTGAGTGCCGCAGCTATTTTAACATCACAGAACATATGTGGCAACGCATTGTTAAAATATTTTTGTCGCAAATTAATCTTTTGCGCTTTAATCTTCCGTTGACCACCTCCACAACCCAACGACACAATGTAACGAGCCTAGATTCGTTCGCCTGAGTCGTAGTTAGTTGTGATTGCTCCCGGTCTTTGGTCGGTGGAACGTGATATCTATAACCACGTGCTGCTATGTGCGGCAAACTGTCTCGGAATCCACGGTCCAAAATAAATTCATCTTCTGCCTGTAGAATATTGTGAATGTCGTGCTGATCATTGGTCATAATAAGACTCATTATAGCAGCATCCGTTTTGGTGGCAGCGTACGGTCCCATCACGTCAATTATATATCCATCTGTAGTGACCAATAGGAACGGTTTTAACAAGTTCTGGAACTTGTGTAAACTATAGGACTCCCTTTGAAACAAGAAGTTCGAGCTTTTATGTATGTAAAGATAGGTCCCATCACAAATAATGATGGCTTTCATTTCCAAAAATATGTTTTGGTAATCTCAGATTCCGTTCAAGTATAGCGTTTCTATTTAAATGATTAACACCTAAATGTAGAACGACATACTCAGTTTCCAAACATTCTCGAACTACGGCCAAAATACGCTCTAGTTTTCGGCGTGACATTTGAAATAACGTCGCTAGTCTCTCATCAGATTCTCCTGTTCGCAACTTAGTTAAAATAATACCCAAAGCGGTTCTTGGTGCGGCACATCTCTCACGTAATGAAAGAGTTTGCTCTAAGATTGTGTTAAATTGTTCAGTTGTACGTCCAGTCCAATAGTGCATTTCTTCTTCACTCATGCCACCAACTTCCTCAAAACTTAATGTCGATTTGTGTTTTACTGCATTACACAAAATGTCACAAACATTAGAGAAGTATTCAGCAGTAAACTCGTGAGAGACATTACATGACTGGGGTAAGTCATCCCAAACATTACTATCTAGGTGTTCTCGGCATACTCGTGCTCCATCTGGTATGTATAGTTTATGTTCACACAATAAATGGATCTTCACAACATTTGGAATTCGGTGTCGTGTTTCATTACGACAGCCACGAAAGATGCAATGTGCCGGCGTGTTTGAGGCTCTTGTGTAGTCAGGAACTTGAATCACGCCATTTTGTTGAGGTTGAGGTTGAGGCTCGGGTTGCTGTTGTTGTTGTTGTTGCGCTCTAACCGAAGTTTCAGCCCTTTGCCAGCATCTATAGCAGACTCGCCGCGTGTTATCGAACACGACCTGAAAACAAAAATAAAATAAAATAATATGTCAAGCAAACTCCACCTGTACCTGAGCACACTTTCTATGTCATTAGGTACCTTTCGTTATATATGCCAAAAACTTATCAAAACAAACCATATCCGATAACATTCACTCTCTCTCACTTTCAGACTTACCACCATACAAACAAAGTACGTTCAATCGGTTGTTACTAATCATTAATCCAACGACATCATGCTACCGTCAAACCCGTTAAGTAATAACATAATCCAAATGTATACAAATCGCATTGTTTTATTTAACACTTATGAGCATTGATGTAAGATGTAGAAAACTGAACAAACCTCTAATGCAGCATTTTGTTGTATGAATGCTGCTAAATCAGCACGCATCCTTGGCAAGTTTTCAGTGAGAATGCGTTCTTGAAATCTGCCACGGTGTAGGCCTCTTCGGCACATCACGCAGTTACGATAACGATCCATCACACTCAACCAAATCACTATATCGAAGTCCAAATGAAAGCCAAGGTAATCAGTTTAAACGAGCAACGGTGTCCAAGAGAATGTGGGGGTCAGGTAGTAAAGTGCAAAACAAACGAGAGAACGGGAAACGTAATTACACAGACAATGTCAGCGAACGACTGACTGACTGACAAAGAGAGAGCGAGAAGCGCCCGCGCATTTCTTTGCTCCGGCGTCTAAGGGTGTGTGCGGTACGAGGGAGGGGTAAAACTACTACTGTAAGCGTAAATCTAAGGTGTACAGTCTTAGACAAGATATTCGTTACCGTTCTAAGCGTAAATAAATCTTACCACATAGGTTAAAACTACGTAGGTAACGCCGGCTTTTGTACATTGACTGTACATTATTTCGTAATGGACAAATGTTAGGGGCTAGCCGCCATATAACTTTTATGTCTACTCAATAAGAGCTATCTAATGGTGTATAATTTATCTTGATTGAGACTATGTACCAAAATGCCCATCATCCTTTATGAGTATGCGTTGCTGCTTGCAACGGAATTGTGTGTGTATGATTATTATTATTGACTTGTGTACGGATAGCACTGTCACTAAATCTTGGTACCTATCCATTTAGGTCGAGAGCCTGGTGCTAAATAGCACGTCTGTCCATACGTTTGAGTATGCTTGTTTAAGAGTATGCTGAAAATAAGCATGCTTATTGCCGGCAAATGTGAACTGGCAAATGTGACTGCAAATGCAGTTGCAGTGCATGCTCATTGTAAGCAAGCTCATGAGCATGATTTTTTTTGAGCACGTCCCTGTCAGGCTTAGTCGCAAAATGTCTACTGCGCAAAATGTCTACCAGGCGCAAAATGTCGCTTTCTCATAATGTCTCTTTCGCAGAACGTACACTTCGTAAAATACCTCTTTCGCAAAAGATCTCTTTCGCACAATGTCTCTTTCGCAGAATGTCTCTTTAGCAAAATGTCGCGATTGGGACTTAGAATAATTCCAAGCTCTATAGACAAAAAATATTTATTAATAAGATACTTACCTAATAATTTCAGAAAAAGTAAGTTTTAAAAATACAAAATACCTGCTATTTCGCGATGTTAATTTAATTACATATAGAGTACCTATCTTAATACAGGGAATAAAGACACTTCGGAAAAATTAGGGGAAAGCTGGATCCGTGTGGAGTTTCTGGTCTTCCATCGGACGCGTCCCCCGGGTGGCGGATAGGGGAACGCCCTCCAGATATGGGGGATACCGGCTTCGGCCGGCGCGGACCAAAACCAGAGGGAGGGGGACGTCCAGTGGCTTGCGCTGCTGGATGTCCCGCGGGGTCCACTATGGGCCCCGCACCCGTAACCCCACACTGAGTGGGGCCGGGGGCCTTCGGACCGCGAGGAGACAACCTCTACAAAAAACACACGGTGGGGGCCCTCCTCTATGTCCCTCTGTTCAGCAGAGGGCATAGAGGAGGTTGAGGGCCTGCCGTCCGACATCGTGACGGGAGAAGGGGGCGGGGGGCCCAAGCCCCTTCTCCAGTGAGGGTGGGCCCGACTCCTTCCGAGTCGGGTCGACGTCGCCGGGGCGCCGCTGTCGCATTCGCGTTGTGGTTTTACACCACTTGCGAGATCCGGCAGCGCCCCATTGCACGAGCGACAGGACGGCCCTAGGGGTGTTTTAGGAGGTATGCCTCTCCTATTATTAGGAGAGGAGAGTCCGACACACGGCCGTCGCCCTCCCCCAAGGGTGGCGGTTATGGTGCATAAAGCATTTAACCCCGTTAACAAAAAAAAAAGGGGGGAAAGCTGGATATTTGAATGGACCTTCCTTTTGTGGTTCTAATGAATATTATGTCCCAGAGGTCCCCATCGATACATGTGCCGCTATTAATGTAACGTGGGGTAAAAGGTCACGATAAACAGTTTTTTGCGAATATCTCGTTACTTTTCAACGGTTACTATTATCGAAAAAAGAGTAGTGATCAAAGCTCAAAAAATTGCCTACAAAAAACATTTCATTACTTTTTTTCGTAAGACTAATGGTTTTCGAGAAAATTTGAGAAACACTCAACGTGTTGAGGGTATTTAGAAGTTTTATATTAATGACGTTATTACTGTCTGTTTACACTTACACTATCTGTCAACCTGTTTCTCATAATCTTTAGAACGTTTTACTATAATAACAAGCAATTTTAAGTTAAGTCATGGAGCAAGAACTTGAGTTGATAATCAAAAAGGACATAAAACTCTTTTATATTCTGAGTACAGATATAATAAAAACAAAACAAATAAAATTGGGAGTACTTTGTGGCGGTGCATAAATAGGCGAGACTGTAATGTATCAATGTCATTAGACAAAGAAGGAAAAATATTATTTTTTAAACTTCTGATTGGCTATAGGTACCTACATACACTAGAAATTATTAGGTAAGTATCTTAATAAATATTTTTTGTCTATAGAGCTTGAAATTATTCTAAGTCCCAATCGCGACATTTTGCTAAAGAGACATTCTGCGAAAGAGACATTGTGTGAAAGAGATCTTTTGCGAAAGAGGTATTTTGTGAAGTGTACGTTCTGCGAAAGAGACATTATGAGAAAGCGACATTTTGCGCCTGGTAGACATTTTGCGAAGTAGACATTTTGCGACTAAGCCGTCTGTCAGTACCATAAGTGCAAGAAATAAACCAACACAGATAAACAGTCTCAGCAAAACCGTACTCTATACTTTCTACTTTTTCTGGACAGTGTTGGTATGTACTGACAGACGTGCTCAAAAGCTTGCTCATAATTAGCACGCTCTGCAACTGTTCACATTTGCCTGCAATAAGCATGCTTATTTTCAGGATTACTAATGGTTGACCAAAAAATTATTGACAAATGGTCATTCGACAAACAACGTTTAACCAAATGTTCATTTGGCAAACGAGACATTTGACAAAAGTATCATCTTACAAAAACTCACTTAGCAAATGATCCATTAGCAAACACTACATTTGTTAAATGTTTTGAATATTAAAATGTCAATTGACCTTTTTTAATTTCACCAAATAATATGTTTCGCAAATGAAGCATTTGTCCAAATGTCATTTAACAAAATGTTGAACGCATCAAAGTCGAGTCTGTTTTCGATCTTACATAGAGAACCTAACGCTCCGACGCGCTCCGCTTCGCTACGCGCGTCGTCGCACCTATATTTCTGTTGTCACGTATTCTTTACATCGCCGACCCCCCGTTCGTAAGATTGATTAATAAACGAAACATTTGTCAAATAATACATTTTATCAAACGTTTTTAGACCAATAGTAGTTTTGTCTGATAACTCAGTTGTTAAATGTTCATTAAGTAAAATAATTATTTGTAAAATGTAAATTTAAGTGTTGATCATTTGGATAAGTGAGTCATTTGTAAAATGATTAGTAGTAAAATGATCAATTGGCGAAAGCATTTTTTGTCAAACATTGTCAAGTGTAATTTTGTCAAATGACTTTTGGTCAAACAGCAGGACCCCTTATTTTCAGCATACTCATAAATAAGCATACTCAAACGTATGGACAGACCAGACGTGCTATTTAGCACCAGGCTCTCGACCTAAATGGATAGGTACCAAGATTTAGTGACAGTGCTATCCGTACACACGTCAATAATAATAATAATCATACACACACAATTCCGTTGCAAGCAGCAACTCGACTCGAGAGAGGTGACCAGCAGCGAATCGATCGGCACTTTCTTTGAAGTTTGTATTTTGTTTGCGACTTTGCATTGTGATTTTAAGTAATTTGGTATATGAATATTACATTTATTATTGTAGTTCTAATCTAATAAATGAGTAGGTTTTTATGGAATCAGTAATTTAACAAGAAGTCGTGTTTGCAACTGAAGTAAGTTTATTTTGTATGATCATCTATACAAGTAAGTAAGCAAAGTAGGTATAATGTGCCGTTCACTGCACATTAGCTTCAAGAAGTTCTAGCTATAAAATTTACTTATTGTTAGGGACTAGTCATAGAAAGCGCCCGGGGTGCGCGCCCTGGGCCCTTAGTGCGAGTTTTTTCATTCACTTTCGATAGCGAGAGCGTTTACAATTTGTATAGGAGTGACAGAGAGACAACTAGGTGGCGCGCTTTGTCACTCCTATAGAATATGAGTTTACGTTAACGCGATCGAGTAGTTAAAAAAACTCGCACTAAGCACACAGGGTGCGTATACTGAGTTTTTTCATTCACTCTCGATAGTGAGAGCGTTTGCGATTTGCATAGGAGTGACAGAGAGACAACTAGATGGCGCGCTTTGTCACTCCTATGCAAAACGCAAACGCTCTCGCTATCGAAAGTGAATTACAAAACTCAGTATACGCACTCTGAACGCTGCGCTTTGGGCGCGCGTCGAGCGAGCGTTGGACGCTTATCGTACGCTCGTCAATGAGCGATTTTCCTTTCTTTTTTTTTCCTTTGTTCCCTGAGATAATCTAGATGGCGTTATTCGTTTCTACGTACAAAATTGTGTTTCGTAGCAATCATTGTCAAAGTTAGTCCACAGATTACTAAACAAGAGAAGGAACCAGGGTTGCTATTCGGACGAGGTTTCTCGTAATAAAAATTCAAACCCACAATCCACAGCAAAGACACCAAAATATCCAAAATCGCACTTATCACCAAACGACAACAGCATTTTTGTTTTTCCGTAATCAACCATCACAAATTCCACAGAACCATAGTATTACTTTGCTTTGACGTTTATTAATACGGTACGGCATCAGCGCCACCTAGGGTTTCTTTTAGAACTAAATTTGACATAAGGAAAAACGCTCACTAAGCTAGGATAACTTATTTTACTTTTTGTGTAATAAACTGCCGTAATAAAGTATTGTGTCGGTTTCCACAACAAAAAAAAGAATATGTTACTTTTCTCGACAAAATGTTACTTTTTGATCTGGCTCGTGTTATATTTGACTATCTGTCACTGGCAACACTGCAGGTGTGCGTTTCAACTACTCGGCCACGACGTATTTTCAAAAAAAGTTATATGCCAAGTTTTTGTAAAAAATTGTAAAAGGGGCCGTCCATAAATTACGTCATCGATTTTTTCAGATTTTAGACCCCCCCCCCTATAATCATCCTATCGTCATTTCTTAATGACCCCCCCCCCCCCTTCTCCCAAAATTGACGTCATTACTAGTTTGACAAAATAAAACATTGCAGATTTGAGAAAAATAGGGTATTATATGATTAAAACACTTGGTTATAGAATCAATCACCTTTTATTATTTTTACTTTGGCAATAATCATTGATATAATATAACTACTTATTTTTTACTTTTCTTTGGATAACTCCCACGGAGTTTTCACCCATTCTTTTAAATTCTGGATCACGGGTAATATCTCCGTATCCTCCCGATATTCGTTTTGGCTCGATTCATCCACGTCTTCAACCCACTCAACGTCAAGTGCCTGTCCCGTTACGCCGTCATGCAACTGTTGAAGGACTTCTATTCCTCGCCGTCCTATTAATACCATTAAATACTTGCAAAATATCACAAGAACATTATCTTTCCTTAGTACATATGAGACATGTATTTAAGTATAAGTATAGTATTAATATGTACTTTTATTAATTATGTAATGTTGTAGTTATTATTTAAGTATTGTGTTTATTATCAATACATAGTATAAAACAAAGTCGCTTTCGCTGTCTGTCCCTATGTATGCTTAGATCTTTAAAACTACGCAACGGATTTTGATGGGGTTTTTTTAAATAGATAGACTGATTCTTAAAGAAGGTTTATATGTATAATACATGTAAGTACCACGGGCGAAGCCGGGGCGGGCAGCTAGTATTTTACTAGGTGTGCTGGAAGAAATTTCGTTTTAGAAATAATCTTTTTGTACGTGAAAAATAAACTATAACTAAATAAATAAGAATGACGTCAATTTCGAAACACCCCCCCCCCCATCTATCATTTACCGTCATCCGCAGACCAACCCCCCCCCCCCCCCTAATTTAGAATGAAGTAATATATGGACGGCCCCAAAGTCGATTCCCAAAACCGTGAATTTGTCAAAGCAATGGTTCAAAAGCCAAAAGATATAAAGGTTTGAACGTGGCCGCGCCATCGAAACGCGGAGAACTGCGCGGCCACGGAGATCCTTAAAACTAAGCGTTGCAGAGACTTGGATTGGATTTGTAAAAAAATTGTAAAAATATAGAAAAAAATCCCACCATTATACTTCAGGAGTTATGAGACAAAAATCACGTGGCCGCGCAGTCGTTACATTGAAAAGCACGCAATCGCCTATATCTCGCTGAAAAAGCGTCGACTTTAACCCCATGGCCGCGCAGACGAAACGGTGAAAAATACGCGATCGGCGATATCTCGCTAAGAATGCGTCATAGAGGTCTGAAATAACTTGTAAAAGCTAGAGCTAAATTTGTCAAAGAAATTACATTAAACGAAAGGAGTCTTAGATCTACATTTTAGGCGCTATGCGACTTTAACCCCATGGCTGCGCAGACGAAACGGTGAAAAATACGCGATCGGCGATATCTCGCTAAGAATGCGTCGTAGAGGTCTGAAATAACTTGTAAAAGCTAGAGCTACATTTGTCAAAGAGATTACACTACACCAAACCATTCTTAGATTTACGTTTTAGACGCTATGAGACTAAAACCCCATGGCCGCGCAGCCACCAATATCTCGCTTAAAAAGCATTGCAGAGCTCCGAGATAGTTTATAAAATACAAATTTGAATTTGAAAAAAAAGACCTCTAATTATATATTTCACGGGCTGTGAGATTAAAATGATATGCCCGCGCTGTTATCGTCACGTTTTGAATGTTTCGATAGGGTGACCATGACACCAGGTTTCGCGGTTAATGTCACCTGCAAAGGCAGGCGAGGCGGAATGTCATCGCAGTATAGAATATTACAGTATTACAGTCTGTTAGCTTTTAGACTATACCTCGGCTACTATGGGATAAAATCGGACAAATTATTCGTGTAATAGAAATATCGAAACTAGTATTGACATAATTTCGAAATCGGAACTAATATGATATGACACTTAATTTCACTTATACAGAGCAGGAAGAACACTCGTGTGCTTTCGGCGAAAACTGAAGCCTACTCTAGAGCCCGAGGTATATTCTAAAAGCTAACAGACAGTGTTAGACTACTTACACATCAATATTTCTTGAACTAAAAAAAATTATTTGCTAGATTAGCTAGATAGAAACAGAGCGTCTGGTGTTAACTGCGATGCAGTTTAGCATAAAAAAATATTCGTTGCTATTTATCACTCATCTCTTGATCACTCTGGGATGCGCGGTATAAGAACATTGTCTCCCTTGGCTTCTCCAGTTAAAATTGTTGCCTTCAAAATGTGCCTAGTTCAGTAACTCGCAACCGAGTACCGTTGCATAATCTTGACGCGCGTCCAGATTACGCATTAACAAAACGGGTACACCTACCTTTAATTCCAACTTGTGTGATGGAACCCGGACAACTCTAAGAGTTAAGGAACTGGCGCCCGCCGTGTCGCTGGACCGCACCGTCCGACCGCACTCGGTTTTTCATCATTGTTGTAACTATTTCATCGTTGTTAGTTGTATCACAATGTTCAAATAAAGTTCCAGATAAGCTATCCGCAACCAGGGCTGCCGTTTGTTCTAAATTTAAATACATTTTCCTATATTGCTTGTGTTCGTTTATGGCTTCAAATTTAGAACAAACGGCAGCCCTGGTTTCGGATAGCTTATCCGGAACTTTATCTGCAGATTGTGAAACAGACCCTTAATATATTTGTCCAAATGATGTAGAGTGAAAGACATATTTTATCTACTTTAAGTAGCAGAAGTGATAAAAGTATCTATTTTCATTTAGGAATCAATTTATTATTACCAAATGTGCATTTGAAATAAATTGTCAATTTTTATTGTAGTTATGGTTCACTATTTTGGCTATAATGGCTTACACATAAGATATGTACTGTGGCGGGCTTTTTTGCAGGACTATTTAAGATAAACATCTCCATCATACATTACATGTGTAACTCTAGCGGTTTTGGCAGCGCACGCTAGAATAGCTCGCAGATCGTAGATTTTTTCCTACTTACTCATATCATTATAAATTGTAGCCTATGTGTTATTCTGATATCTCTTCTCTCTAATATATAAAATTCTCGTGTTGGTGCGTATACTACTCGGAAACGGCTTGGCCGACTTTGATGAAATTTTATCTGTATATTCGGTAGGTCCAAGAGTAGGTTGTTATCTATTTTTCATTACCCTGAGTGAAAAAAAAAATGGCGAAACAACGTTTCGGGGTCAGCTAGTACTATTGTAAACTTTGTGATTAAGTGATGAACGAATGAAGTGGTGAACTAAGTACCTAATATTTAAAAAATAATTGAAAAGCCGCGCAAGCGAAACTGAAAAACACGCAATCGGCTCGGCTGCCTTTGCAGGTGAGACGTAAACCGCGAAACCTGGTGCCATGGTCACCCTATCGAAACATTCAAAACTTGACGATGACAGCGCGGTCATATTATTTTTAGTCTCACAGCCCGTGAAATATATAACTAGAGGTCGTTTAGTATGTGTAGTGTCTTTGACAAATTCAAATTTGTATTTTATAAACTATCTCAGAGCTGTGCAATGCTTTTTAAGCGAGATATTGGTGCCTGCGCGGCCATGGGGTTTTAGTATAATAGCGCCTAAAACGTAAATCTAAGAATGGTTTGGTGTAGTGTAATCTCTTTGACAAATTCAGCTCTAGCTTTTACAAGTTATTTCAGACCTCTACGACGCATTCTTAGCGAGATATCGCCGATCGCGTATTTTTCACCGTTTCGTCTGCGCGGCCATGGGGTTTTAGTCTCATAGCGTCTAAAACGTAAATCTAAGAATGGTTTGGTGTAGTGTAATCTCTTTGACAAATGTAGCTCTAGCTTTTACAAGTTATTTCAGACCTCTACGACGCATTCTTAGCGAGATATCGCCGATCGCGTATTTTTCACCGTTTCGTCTGCGCAGCCATGGGGTTAAAGTCGCATAGCGCCTAAAATGTAGATCTAAGACTCGTTTCGTGTAGTGTAATCTCTTTGACAAATTCAGATCTAGGTTTTACAAGTTATTTCAGACCTCTACGACGCTTTTTCAGCGAGATATAGGCGATTGCGTGCTTTTCAATGTAACGACTGCGCTGCCACGTGGTTTTTGTCTCAACTCCTGAATGGTGGGATTTTTTTCTATATTTTTACAAATTCAATCCAAGTCTCTGCGACGCTTATAGCTGTAACAGACGATCGAACTTGTACGGAGCGTACAGCGGACTTGGGTACGGCGTACAAATCCGCTAGTCACAACAGACGCCCGGATCTCGCAGTAACCGCTGGTAATGTACAGTCGACAGCACGTCAATCTTCACATTTTAGTTGCAAAGTCGCGCGTAACTAGCGATGTGCCGTTCCCGGGAACGATCCCAGAAGTGGGAATTATCGTGGGATCGTTGCCGGCAACGATCCCAAGAGGTGGGAATTATTGGGAACAATGCATTAGTTCAAGCTACGGACAAGGAAAAGAAGAATAAAGAAGAATCCAGAGGTGCCTTGTCATTAGCAAATGGTTTCAAGGTGGAAATAAACAAACAAAACAACTTAAAACCAAAGCCGTCGATCCACATACTAGGGGATCAAGGTGCGCGTGGTATAGCATCAGAGCTGATTAATTTAAGGGAAAATCAAAGAAATGTTTCTTACGAGATATCTGCCACGGTAAAGCCAAACGCAATGTCTTCAGAAATTCTAAATGACCTAAATGATTTGATTGCCCGAGTCTCCGACAATGACATTATCATAATTTTTTTGGGTGCTAATGATAGGACAACTCATTTTCTTTACAAATTAGAATCTATTTTAAAGAAAAACCAAAACAAAACAGTCTTTGTATGCGAAACGAAAGAAAACAATTTTCTAAATATCAATAAATTAAAAAAAGACATCAAAACCATGATCACTAACCTCAAAAAAGACAAATTCATCGAGAAAAAAAGGGGTTTGGATTTCTGTACAAAAATAAATATTGAAATTGACTATTTACATTATGAAGAAGTATTCATCACAAACATTAGGAATCTAATTAAAACAGACAACCAAAACAAGAAAGGCACTATACCCTACCTTTTCAAAAAACAAGATGAAAAAAATAAGCAAAAGTTGCTGCAGCAGCAACAAGTAAAATCTAGTCTTCCAAAGAAAGGCACAATACCTTATTACTTTGGAAAAAAAGCCCTTTTAGTCACGAAAGAAAGCGTTACAGAAAAGGAAATGTTTTTTCGATACTAAAAAGAAAAACTGTACAAAGGTAGAATCGTCACAGTCAGGTATAAAAATAGCCCATATAAACATTCACAGTTTAAATGATATAAAGCAGTCTCTACTTGAAGTATGGCTTCAATCGGAAGAGGCCAGTGGAGTCAAAATATTGTGTATAACAGAACATCACAGAATCAAGGACGATCTCGATAGGGTGGTGTTACACAATTTTAGACTGGCTTCGTCATTTTGTCGTACGCACCGAAACAGCAAGGGAGGTGTTTGTATTTTTTTACATAACGACCTTTGTTTTACTGAATTGTTGTCTCTGAAGGCAATTTCCATTACCAACATTTTTGAAATTTGTGGAATTTCATGGAACGG
Source organism: Yponomeuta plumbellus (assembly GCA_947310845.1). NCBI lineage: Eukaryota > Metazoa > Arthropoda > Insecta > Lepidoptera > Yponomeutidae > Yponomeuta > Yponomeuta plumbellus. The sequence goes on from OX371193.1 coordinate 11,361,400, forward strand.
CATCTACGTAATATGCGTGGACAGGCCGAAAACGACGAAGGATGACCGCTTTTTGGAAAACTTGGATGGCCTTTTAAACCACGTCTTGGGCAGTAAACCTGGCAGGCATATTTTGATTTGCGGTGATTTTAACATAAATATAATTCTTAAAAGCTCTGAAACTAGAGATTTTTTGTGCCTCCTTAAGTCGTTTGATGTGAAACCTTTCGTTCACGAGCCTACGCGTATAACGGAGCATAGTAGCACTTGCATTGACAATATTTTAAGTAATTACAGAGTTGGTGACGTTAAAGTAGTCGAGCCCGGATTGTCGGATCATTGTTTACAATATGCTACAATAACCGGAAAAAATTGTTTGAAGTCTAAATGTTATAAATATGTTCGTGACCTTTCTGAGACAAATATAGCTGAATTGGACCACTTCTTGAGTTCTGTGGATTGGAGCTCTTTATATAAGGGCCCAGATACGGAACAGATTTTTAACACTTTTCATGATATACTATTGGGTGGGTTTGACAGGTGCTGCCCTGAAATCAAGGTCAGAGCTGACGACAAGTCCTCAAAGCCCAAATGGATTACCCCTGGTATAACTAAATCATGTAAAAGAAAGCGTGAACTTTTTATTAATATAAACAAATCAGACAGTAACTCTTCAGACAAAGACTTCTATAAAAAGTATTGTTCGGTGCTACATAAAGTAATAACTTACGTAAAAAAGAGAGAAAATGAAACCCTAATAATGCAGTCAAAAGATAAAATCAAAGCTACTTGGAATTTAATAAATAAGAACATTAAAGGGAAACTTAAAAACAGACTACAGTTTGAAAACTTCAAGGGTCTTTCAGATGGTACAAACAAAATCACTAAGCTGTCGGAGGCACCTGACTTCTTTAATAACTTTTTTACAAGCATATCTAAAGCGTGTAATGATGCATACAAGGATGGTGCACTTGACCTTCCTGCGCGCCGTACAGAATCACTATTTATAAACCCTATAACTAGATCTGAACTGTTCCAAATTGTTTCACGTTTAAATAACAAAAAGTCAACTGGGTATGATGGTCTGCCAATTTTCATTATAAAGAAGGTGATAGTGACTATTGCTGATGTTTTGGTTCATATTATAAATCTATCAATTAGTACAGGAATATTTCCACAAAGATTAAAAAAAGCCCACATCGTACCACTACACAAAGGTGACAGTGCCTTGGATGTCCGGAACTATCGACCCATCGCACTGTTACCCACTCTCTCAAAAATCTTTGAAAAATTCTTCGAGAAGCGGCTAAGGTCTTTTTTAATAAAATACAGTATATTGTCCAAACAACAATTTGGGTTTCAGCAAGGTATGTCAACAATAGACGCCATCTTTGACATGACGGATTTCGTAGCTGATTCGCTAAATGAAAAGTCAAATGTAGTGACAGTGTTGTTGGACCTATCTAAGGCATTCGACCACGTAGATCATAAAATACTGGCAGTCATACTTGAGCGATATGGTATCAGAGGTTTGAGTCTGGATTGGTTGAAATCGTACTTAACAGATCGTACGCAGAGTGTTATTTTACCAAATATTGATAACCGTTCAAAAATTATTTCTCATCTCGAGTCTCTAAGTACAGACATAAGGTCTGGCGTACCACAAGGCAGCATTTTAGGTCCACTGCTATTTATTTTATATATAAATCATCTGCCAGAATTAGAAATAGTAAATAATAAAATAACTATGTTCGCTGATGATGTCTCAGTATTTTTCAAATTTGATAGGAAAGATAGCTCGCCTTCATTTTTGACATATGAGATATCTAAATCAATAGAGCATTTAATGAAATGGTTACAAAACGTGCGTCTAAGTACAAACATAAAAAAGACAAAAATGTTACATTTCAGGAATTATAATACTACAAAGATGGACCTAGATGTTACCGTAAATAATGTAAAAATTGAAATGGTGGAAAGGGCAAAGTTTTTAGGCATTGTCACTGACGAGCATATGAACTGGAAAAATCATATTGAAATGTTGGAAGGTAAACTGAGCAGCTTTACTTATGCATTGCGTTGTTTAGCCAAGGTTGCGACTAAACACGCTACGCTACATGCTTATTATGCCTATTTCCAATCGCGAATTTTATATGGGTTAGCAATATGGGGTGGTAGTGTGGATATAATAAAAATATTCACCCTACAAAAAAGATGTATTCGAATTCTAAGTGGCATTAAGTCAAATCGAGTATCCTGTCGCGACTTATTTCCACTACTCAAGATCCACACTATTACAGCGCTGTACGTATTGGAGCTCTGCAAGATGGTTAGACGGCTTCCAGATCAGTTTCCTATTGGCACCGAAAAAAAGAGCGCAAGGTTACAGGAAAAATACAAGCTTAACTTGAACGTACCGGCATGCAGAACAACCTCATACAGTAGAAGTACTAAGCATGCGGCAATTTCAATTTATAATAAGCTTCCAACAAAAATTAAAGCTCTCTCGGGTAATCATTTCATCAAGGCTCTAAAAGATTACCTAATGGAAATGTGTCCTTATAGTATCCTCGAATTTAATAATTATGAAAGCACCCAATGAATTTTTATTATTGTAACTTAATTTTGATAAAGTATTTTATTTAATTGTATTCTTTCTCCTTTTGATAGGTGTCTTTTGTTTTTTTTTTTTTTTTAATGTATGTATTGTAAATTAATTAAATTAAATCCTTACTTTAAGTATTTTGCTACGCCTATATTGGTAAAATTACACGTGCAATATCTAATTATAATATCTATGAATACTGTAATTTATGGCAATAAATGAAATGAATCAAGTGTTAACTAAGATAGAGTTCTTGGGAATAGTTAATTAGTGATTCATATGAAGCATGATGTTCAATACGAAAAAAAATCCCCTTGGGATGTCCTAAATTCCGAAGGTTGGAAGGAAATTTCTCTGTTAGAGGTTACTGACTTTTGAAAAATACCAAAAAATTCTAAAAGTCAATTTTTTTTTACTGTTCATAAAAATTAGCCGTAGCAAGTTTCGAGTTTGTGTGAAAAGTGAAAAATAAAAACAATTTAAAAACTTGAATTCATTAATATTTTGTAAGGGAGTTACAATAATAGGCATGATGACAGATTTTGAATTTTCCTTCTATTATGTCTAGTAGGTGGACGGCTACTATTTTCGAAAAAAACAAAAAAACTTAGTTTTCGTACAGATTTATGATATTTTTTGCTATTCGATTTGAAATACGCACGGAAACGCTCCAAAATATCATGGCGTCGCTTGTGACGTAATGACAATGTAGATACGGCGTTATATCTATGCTGAATTAAGAAAGTGAACAAAACGTCTCTCTGTGCAAAAACACATCAACAGCAGCACCGAACAAACTGTTTGTTTATGTTCGAAACAAGAAAATAATGAGAGATAAAGTTATTATAGATAGAGATAACTGTGACTTTATAAAGCATTTGCTGGCTTTACGGAATATGGGAGTGCTATTAGTACGGCCTCCAAGTGTAACAACTAGAGCTAAACTATCTAAAACTGAAGCCAAAATGAGCTTACAATATCAACAGGGGTGTACGCCAAGGTGACACTATCTCGCCTAAGCTCTTCACCAACGTCTTAGAAGACGTAAGACTCTAGACTGGGGTGAGAAGGGTGTCAATATTAACGGCGTTTATATGTCGCACTTGCGTTTTGCCGATGACATCATCATCTTGGCAGAAAATGCCACGGATCTTCAGTGTATGCTCGCAAACTTGCACGAAGCGTCCCTGGAGGTCGGTCTCAAGATGAACATGTCCAAAACAAAAGTCATGGCTAACCATCTGGTGACTATGCCGAACATCACTGTCGGTAATTGCCTGGTAGAAGTTGTCGATGAGTATATCTACCATGGACATTGTTTATCTTTTCACCGAGAAGCCCAGGTCAAGGAGATCATGAGGCGGATTCAGCTTGGTTGGGCTGATTTCGGGAATCTTGCCGATGTTTTCAAATCAAAGATTCCGCAATGTCTAAAAACCAAGACATATGACCAGTGTGTTCTAGCCATTCTCACATATGGAGCCGAAATTTCACAAAGCAGAATATGCACCGAATTAAAGTAGCACAAAGAGCAATGGAGCGAGCCATGCTAGGTCTTAGACTCGTAGATCGAGTACCCAATGTCGTCATCCGTCGCCGGACAAGGTTTGATGACATTGGCGAAAGAGTCTCAAGACTGAAGTGGAAATGGACGGGACACCTGGCGAGGCGGGAAGACCGCAGGTGGACCAAGGCAATCACAGAGTGGTGGCCGAGAACTGGACGACGGTCAGTAGGCAGACCTGCGGCCCGATGGTCGGACGATGTCGTTGAGTCGGCGGAAGGTCCGTGGATGCGGGTGGCGAGAGACCGAGTGAAATGGCATTTGGGGGAAAAGGCCTATACCCAACAGTGGGCAGCGGTAGGCTAACGATGATGATGATGAAAGCACTTTTCATATTTTGGTATTCAGATGAGCAAAAGTGTTTATTTGATGCGAGAAACTCGCTCAATATCAACAAGTCAACTCTGGGTAAACTAGAGCTGATTTGCCTCAATAAAATATTGTTCGATTGTTGATTATGAACCACGATATTGAGCCACGAATAAACAATACCATCCACTAATTAAATTATGCGAAAATTAATCGGAACGCGTAGTCACAACAAAAAGTCAAACAACACGGCCGTTGTAGCTAGTCGTGACGTCATTCACTTTGATTGCTGTTTCAGTTAATATGGCCGATTCCGATATTTTGTACTTTTGTTTTCTTAAAAATCTTATCAATCTCAATGTTTATTTTATAACGGAGTCATTTTAAGGAATTATTTTGACATTTATTTTTTCTAAAATTATTTATTGTTTCATTTTTTAATACTGTTATTGTTGTATTTAAAGAAAACTTTCGAAATAGTTACAAATTTTGTAATTTTGACTCATGTTTATTGGGAAAGCATCGTTCATTTATTTAGCATATTTTTTGCCAGAAGTTACTTTAGTTATTTCCTTATGCGTACTTTTTTTTAACCACAAGTTTAATTTCTAATTACAGCTATATTTTACCACATTATTTGCCATTAAAATTTCCTATCTCTACAGTACGTTTGGTAAATAAAACAATTTCTGAAAACAATCTCTCCCTTAGTGACTATTAAACCCGCAAAAATTGAATTTGTTTAATTTTTCCACATTTTGTTCTGCTGCAGCTCCACTGCTTGCAGCGTTAGTGTCTGTTTTTTCAAATGATTGTTTAATCATTAACGAGGCTTTCTTGCATTTTACAAGATGGTGCGCGAATTTTGTTGCAGTTTTTACTCCATACTGCGTCACAGTATTTACATAAAGTCTTTTCCTTATGACCTTCCTTAACTATTCTAAAATGTTCATGAACACTGCCTCTTGCTGGCACCATTTTTTTTAATAAAATTGAAAATTGACGAACGAACAACAAAAAAACGCTATCACAGCGCCAACCGTGGAATAATACTGACTTCCTCCGCACTACGTTCCCATTATTGCCGGGAGTGGGAAGCTTGCCATTATTGCCGGGAATGGGAAGCTTCCCATCTGGCACATCTCTACCCGTAACGCAACGGAGTAGAGTGCATGGGTATACACCATGATGTGCTGTCGACTGTACACAGTTCAGACGTCATGCCTGGTGACATATATAAAATTCAAAGTCCTGACTGACTGACTCACTCATCAACACCCAGCCCAAGCCGTTTGACCTAGGAAGCTGAAATTTTGCACAGAGGATCTATATAATTATAATGTAGGCAAGGAATAAGAACGGATTTTTTTAAATTCAACCCCTAAAAGGGCGAAAAGGGTTGCCAAAATTTTTATGGGAGGTATAAAACATGTCTGATTTTCTTGAAACTTAAAATAAATACTCTTCAACACAATTGATTGAACACGTGTGTCGCCGTTTTTCCTAAATTTAACCCTTAAGGGAGTGAACGGGGTTGTAAAATTTTGAGCTAAAGTCCAGGCGGACGGAGTCGCGAGCGAAAGCTAGTTTGTCCGGTCCGAGCGTACAGACTCGCGGATTTGTACGGAGCGGACCAAATTCGACGCGAACACCATCGGTCCGGAGCGGACACGAAATAATAATAATAATAATGTTCGGCGGACAACTCTCCAGACGAAGGTATATGGTACGGAGCGTACCAAATCCGCAGTCCGGCCCGTACCAAGTTCGATCGTCTGTTAGTACTATTAGTTATAAAGATCTCCGTGGCCGCGCAGTTCTCCGCGTTTCGATGGCGCGGCCACGTTCAAACCCCTAAGCCGGGTCCGCTGCGCCATGTTACGCGTGTTACAAAAAATGTAACACGTTATTAAAACAAGAATGGGGAGTGGTATTAACACTTTACGTGTTAAGTAATACGTAACGTAACGTTATGTAACACGTAACGTGTTATACCACGCCCACGTTTTTTGTAACACGCGTAACGGCCTAGCCACGGGGTACGGCGGCGCGAACGGCGGTGCGGCAAGCGGGACGAAAATTCGCGCGGCGTGGTTTGCCGGCCACGGGCAGGCGCGTTTGCCGCCGCGACTAGTAGGGCTGAGTAGGGCAGGCCGGTCAAGAGCGAAATGTCTTTATTTCAAAGCAATTTTTTTTTTGTTCAATACATAATATTTGGAAGAGCGTAATCTACTCCATAGATTTGAATAGGAATCGAGGTATACTATGGAGAATTCCACATTTTTCCACCGAAACATTTTTCGAGTCTACTAGAATTATTGTCGAATTAGGTATATTCTTCAGGGTTGGAAAAAAAGTCAATGCAGCTAGAGTTTTAAGTGCCGCTGAAAAATTGATCTAATACATAGGTGCCATTTAATTAAGTTGACCATATTTTGGAGAATGATAGTAGGTATCAATGAATTTTTTTCATAACTACATTTTTTCAGAAATATCGCTGCTAAAATATGGTCAGTTAATTAAATGTTACTCTGTATATTAATGTTCCATGAAATTAAATAACTTTTAGGTAATTATGTTCTTTAACAAAGTAGCAAATATACCCCATTTTGTTAGTATTTCAGCAATAACAGTCTCGGTATTTATGATTCGCGGCGAAAACAACTAAACTCGTTTGATCTCTGCACTAGTCGCCGCGACTGCCGCTCGACGCCGTGGCTTGCGCCGTACTTGTTCATGTGTTTGTTTTACACGCCCGGCCGCGCCGCCAGTCGCCCCGCTCGGTACATTTCGCCAGTCGCGTCGCCGTTCGCCGCTCCGCGTGGCTTGGTCCGTACATTTCTATGAGTTTGTTTCAGTTTGCCGCCCCGCCCGCCGCACCGCCGTTCGCACCGCCGATCCCCGTGGCTAGGCCGTAACATGGCGCAGCGGACCCGGCTTTATATCTTTTGAACCATTGCTTTAACAAATTCACGGTTTTGGGAATCGACTTTTACAATTTTTTACAAAAACTTGGCATATAACTTTTTTTGAAAATACGCCGTGGCCGAGCAGTTGAAACGCACACCACTGCAGCTGCATCCGACATGACATGTCATGTCGCGGTCGCGAGCGAACACCTGTCGCGAGCTGTGGTCGGTCGCGAGCACAGATTATAAAGTTATATGGTCGCGAGTCGCGCAAGTGTGAAACAGGAAAGTTTTTGCCTAAACATAAACATTGCAAAAATTACACTAAAATCATCCTGAAGTAAAGTAAAGTTGATAACACAGCACAGACTATGTGATTATGTTAAACTACGGTTGTTAGGACACAATGTTTCACTACAAGAATTTAAAAAATGCGGCGAAACACAAAGTTGATCCTGTTTTTATTAGTTGGTGTGTTGTTTACAATAGTCTTCTGTGAGTTTATTCTCTACTACATTGTAGCGGCACAGGTAAATCTTAAAAGTTACATTATACTCTTTTATTAGGCACTTACATCTGATCTACAGCTACGACAATCACATAACCTAATAGTAAAACTTTGTTTACCACTGTTTTCAGTGTTCATGGCCGATACCACTTCATGGCAATGCGGAATCCTTAAAAGCTTTTGTGCTAGCTGATGTTCACATGCTTGGCCCATACCGAGGGCACTGGCTGGATAAATGGAGACGTGAATGGCAGATGCATCGGGCTTACCAGTCCATACTTACTGTGCACAAGCCCGATGTGGTCTTTATTCTGGGTGAGTTCTCCATGACCATGTTAAGGCCATTCAATTTTATTATTTCCCAGGTAGAACAGGGGATAAGTGGTCCAAATATACATAAATAAACCTACTTTAGGGGAATATGTAAGTACTTATTGATTTGCCTATTTTTTAAATAGATACTAGACATAAACTCACACCATATTATTATTTTGGAGCTGTAGCCCATAGGGATTGCCACTTGCCACAGTTGTGACATTCTTAATATCATTATTTTGTCTTCTTTTTAGGTGATGTCTTTGATGAGGGAGAATGGGCAAACAGCAAACAATTTCTACATTATGTAGAACGCTTCTATAGATATTTTTCTGTACCTCCTGGTGTAGATCTGCATATTGTAGCTGGAAACCATGATATAGGCTTTCACCATAAGTAAGTTTTTATTGTTTATTTCATTTAATACAAGTATGTAGTTCTAATAGTTTTAATTTTTGTACCGCTTGCTTTTATGGACATTTAGTCTGAAATAAAGTTCTATGTATTATTATTATTTATGTAGGTACTTACTTATGTATCACTTGCACAGGCTTCGAACTTACAAAATTATGCTGTGTAGCCTGGTTTTGAAAAAATTCAATTTTTTAATCCTTAGAATCAAACTGTTAAATTTCAGTTGTGTACAGTACCTTCCTCAGTGAAGAGACTGCCCCTCGGTGGGGACATCATGATTTGATGATGGTACCTTTAATCAACTGTACAGTCATGTGTTATTTACAAAAACATGATTCCTCTAAGACATAGTTAGCGATTTTATAAATAAATAATCTTTAAAAATATTTACCATAGACTCTTTAATCGTACTGCCGAATAAGATTGTTCAATTTTTTATCTCATAATAATTTACAGCTGTAATGTAAGCTGAGTGGTGCTTAGCTTTGAAAAGTGATAGATAGCCTGCCACACTAAATCTCTATGCATGTATGCAGTAATCAAACTTATTGGGAACATTCTGCGCCCATCTGACTTCTCACTATTGCAAACACTATACTATTTTTTCAATAAAAGAGTATCTCATTTTCATCATAACTGTTTGCAGTATCAGACGGGGAGCAGAGGAAAGATTCGCTAAAACATTCAATTCACCTTCGGTGCAGCTGATAACTGCTAAAGACAATCATTTTGTGTTAATCAACTCAATGGCACTGCATGGGGACTCCTGCAATCTGTGTAAAGAAGCCAGAAGAGCTATTCAGAATATAACTGGTATGGTAAAATATCACTTCATTTACATGTATAAACTTACAAACATAGACTCATGCCTGCATCTCACAGCGATAGGCAGAGAACAAGGTGTTCCACTTGCCATGATCGACGATCCATACATTGTTGAAAAACTTTGTTCTTTGAAAAAAATTGTGTGCTACATACATAAACTCGATGTTTTCCGGCAATGCATTGTAGGTACCTACCTAAGTTACATTACATCTAAACTAGCCACGCTCACGGGACTACTGATGAAACATTAAAAAAAAACAAAAACAAAACATTTCCACTCTATGGGGTTAGGCGTTTAGACAACTCTGGTGATCAAAATGTAAATATCTATGTATTTGACAGTTCGGAGTAGGCTAAGGGCCGGTTTCTGAATTTTTTGAGAATTTCGCTAATGTACCTACTTAATTAATTAACTGTTGAAAAAAAAAAATCCTCAACCCAGCAACCGGCCCTAAATCAGTCAACTCCATGGAGTGGAGCACTTACGTAATTGCACCCCAGGCCTGTGTTTACAAATGGAACTTCCTCCTGAGATCAATAACTTAGGCAGACTATCCACCAGCCACTTGCCCTTCATTACACCTATTATGTGACATACTAAAATGTAAGGTCGATCTACTGTCGACTGCGTGTTAATTGAGATTTATATTTCAATGCAGATTGTGACCTACTGTATTTTTTTGATTAAACTGATATTAGTATCAATAATTTGCAGATATCCTCCAATGCTCAAAAGAACAATGCCGAGAAAAGAAAAATACTCTCAAATATAGCCGTCCAATAATAGTGCAGGTAAAGTTCTAATCTACTATGTAAAGTATCTACTGCGCTGCGACAAAGTCAAATTGTCGTAGGGCCTAGTCGACCGTGCCTTGATGCGCTAAAGTCGTCTCAGAAGTGAATAAAAGTACCTACTTTGAATGTTTTAATTATTTATAATAGTCCCTGCGAGATGCGCTAAATTAATACACGAAATTATATTATTACGGTCGACTCGGTTCGATTTATTCGGCACATAAGTGCGCGAGAAGTTTCTTCAGAGGCCTAATCGTGCGCACGAAGTCCTCTCGGAATCTTGTCGTTTTGCGATAATATTAGTAGGTATATAATTTGACAGTTACACTCGTCCAGGATATTGTGCGCATAATATAGTGCAGTTTAGGATAATTTTTGTTTGGTTTGTTTCTTGGACGTACCTCTGAGCGTGACGTACTTACATACTCATTTATGGTTTAGTAGACTCCGTTTTTTTTTGGCTTTAATCTATCAAAGACATAAAATTCTCGTGTCACCACTAAACGTGTTAGTGCGCATACTCCTCCGAAACGGCTTGCCCGATTTTGATGAAATTTTGTCTATATTTATCTATTTTTCATAGCCTTAAGTGAAAAAAATATAAATATGGCGAAACAACGTTTGCCGGGTCAGCTAGTAATTAATCTGTATAACATAACATGTTAAAAAAAATGTTATTTATAACGAGATCAGGGTTGGATTTCGTACTATAATTATAGTATTTATACTCTAATTTCATGCTTCGTAATATACAGGGTTACAGGGAAAGTCGTACACAATATTAAAGGAGGTTATTATTTAGGTCATTTCTGATGGATTTTATTCTATTATATAGGGTCCGAAAGTTAACCGTTATGGAGATATTGACTGCTAAAGATTTAAAAAAATATCTAATTTTGTTGGCTTTTTGATTGATTTTTTCTCAGAATAGAGCTCGTAAAGTGGTTTTTTTATGTATTTAGTTAGAAGGCATGTCAATTGATAAAAAATATCAGCAAAAGCTGCACCTACTACTAACAGCTTTAAAAAACTGCTCGGCAACGGTTAGAATTAAATAATTTTTCTCTAAATATTTTTCACATTGAAGCTCTTAAAAAAAAATTACGTATTGAACTTATTCTGCAAATAATTTTAAAAACTTCTACGACTCTTTAACTATTCAAAAAGGTATAACATTGAATAGGTATGTGCATGAAATTTTAAAATAATGTTATTTGAGTAGGCTCTAGTGGTAGTACCTACATAACTGAACTTCGATACAAAAAAATCTTTTTACTTCCTGGCACCTTTAAACTATGTAAAAAGGTCAGATAGGCTTTTTTGTGCTCTGGAGACATGCTGTCTCAGGTGTTCAGGTACCTACTTATTTCAGTATTTCTTTTTTAGAATATTCTATCTATCTATTATTTTTGTGTTAGTCTGCTCGTGTGATTCTTCCGTGGTAGATGTGTTAATACGTGCTCTGTAAATGATCTGCGTTTTAGAAACTTCTACGTCTCTTTAGGTATAAAAAACGTACATCACTTGCTATTACATCGAAAAAACGTTAGCCAAGTGTCACTTAAGATGAAAAACGGTAAATATTTTGAGACAGAGAATATTTGCGGAAACGGCTGTGAAAATGACGAGAAACCTGCGAACTTCTGCAGTGAAGAGTAATTTTAAAAAAAGAATGAGAATTTGAATTAGAAATAGAGGCAACCATGTTGAAAACGAAGATGAATCAGTTCAAAATCCAAGCCAAGTCACACAATGAAGATAAATAAATACAAAAATCCAAACTAAGTCGCGTTTTACGGGAAATTATCAAAGAGCACGTATTTACCTCAACAAATTTACCGTTTGTCATCTTAAGTGACACTTGGCTAACGTTTTTTCGATGTAATAGCAAGTGATATACGTTTTTTTATACCTAAAGAGACGTAGAAGTTTCTAAAACGCAAATCATTTGCAGAGCACGTATTAACACATCTACCACGGAAGAATCACACGAGCACACTAACACAAAAATAATAGATAGATAGAATATTCTAAAACAGAAATACTGAAATAGGTAGGTACCTGAACACCTGAGACAGCATGTCTCCAGAGCACAAAAAAGCCTATCTGACCTTTTTACACAGTTTAAAGGTGCCAGGAAGTAAAAAGATTTTTTTGTATCGAAGTTCAGTTATGTAGGTACTACCACTAGAGCCTACTCAAAAAACATTATTTTAAAATTTCGTACACATACCTATTAAATGTTATGCCTTTTTGAATAGTTAAAGAGTCGTAAAAGTTTTTAAAATTATTTGCAGAATAAGTTCCATACGTAAATTTTTTTTTAAGAGCTTCAATGTGAAAAATATTTAGAGAAAAAATATTTTATTCTAACCGTAGCCGAGCAGTTTTTTAAAGCTGTTAGTAGTAGGTGCAGCTTTTGGTGATATTTTTTATCAATTGACATGCCTTCTAACTAAATATATAAAAAAAAACACTTTACGAGCTCTATTCTGAGAAAAAATCAATCAAAAAGCAAAAAAAATTAGATATTTTTTTTAAATTTTAGCAGTCAATATCTGCATAACGGTTAACTTTCGGACCCTATACTATAATAGAATAAAATCCATCAGAAATGACCTAAATAATAACCTCCTTTAATATTGTGTACGACTTTCCCTGTAACCCTGTATACTATCCATAACTGGGGAGAGTACAACAAAATACTATAATTTTAGAACAGTCTATAATTAGCCGTTTTCCATCATTTTTCGTACAAAACGCCTCTTGTTTTTTTATCTTTCGATACTTTCCTTTTATTTATTATTCTGTTGATACCATTGTGCATAAAGTAGTCTCGTCGTGAGTGCATTTTTTTGTGTGAGTGCATTCATTTTTTCATGTTCATTCGAATCGAAATTGAAAAGAATGGTTTGTGGGTAAAGTTGGGGGCGGGGATGAAAATGACGAAATACCGAGAGAATCTACGCCTAGGAAAAAACGTCTGAATAGAGGCGATATGGTCGAAAAACAAAAATACTATAATTTTGTACAAAATACTTGAAAATATTATCTTTTTTGTTTTTTTGTGCTCTCCCTTTCAACGTTCCTAAATCCAACCCTGAATGAGATTGAAAAAAATAAAGGTTTTTCGTATCTTTATACACTTTCTACATACGTCCATACAGAAGCTCACGCCTGTATCCCAGAGAGGTAGGCAAAGATCAGGGACTACCACGACACTCAATCACACAGACTCTATCATACACTATCTAATAAGGCAGAGGCTAATAAGAAGGTCACACGTATACCCTTTACCAAGAATCGCTCAGTTAAGCCCGATTTATATTTTAAGAAGTACAGTAGCGAGTTAACTTGCGTCGTCGGCGCGTTAACTTGCTTTTCTGTAATTATTAGAGTGTAAATCGGGCATTAGTAGCGAAGTACCTATTTATTTCGGTATATTTAGGATAATTGACAGCATATTACTATCAAATTACTGATTTTGAGATTTTAAACGATGTTTTTTTGTCGAAGAGTTAATTCGTGTACATAATTGAATTTGCACGATTGTATGATTCCTTGCCCTATAATAACACGAAGTTTTTTTTTCTTTTACATTACAGCACTTTCCTTTATTCAGGCTCTCGGACAACATCTGCACAGAGCCAGATGCGCCTCCACTGCCAGAAAGAAACGTCCCATTCCGACCTAGAATAGACGCACTGTCGAAGGAAGCCACCGACTATTTAGTGCACAAGTTAAAACCTAGAGCGGTCTTTGGAGGGCATACGCACCACGGATGTATTGTCAGACACAAATATGGTAAAATGGCGTTTGAAGAGCACTCAGTCCCATCTTTTTCGTGGAGAAATCGGCCTGATCCTAAATATTTGTTGGTAAGTACTCCCAATGTACTGAGTCGGCAATATGTACTAACGCTCTTAACTATCTCTATTAAAGGGATCCAGTGGGCAAACTAGCGCCCCAATGAAAAAATCATATCGTCTTTTAGAGATCTTTGAGATTTTAGAGATTCAATTAAAAATGTAGGTACTAAAGTCTGATTTTTAATTCCGTAGAATTCTGACAGTTATGATTTTTTGACATGTCAGAGATTAGAAACCTTTTTTGGCCGGGCACATTTTTCAATTTCAATACGAGTGTGAACATCTGAGTCTACACATTTAATTTGTTAGTGAATGTATCCATGTTATAAGGTGTGGAGCTTCAAATTAAAAGAGAATTTAAGGCGAGTGACAATAGGGAATGGATGAAAATATCAGAAGTGCTTGATATTTTTTTTGGTGATAGGAATAACCTTCCTTAACGCGGGAAAAAAGTTTAAATTTTTTTGGCTCCGTAGTTAATTTTTAAATATACTTAATATTTTTCCATTCGTCGTTCTGGGCTTAGTACGGCATATCAGACATATTCCTTAGCCGCTACGTATGAAAAAAAAATCCACCTTGAAAAGCTGTCAATGTCACCACAGATTTTTTTTTAATACGTAGCGGACCAAGGAATATGTCTGTTAAGCCGTACTGAGCCCAGAACTACGAATGGAAAAATATTAAGATCATTTAAAAATTAACTACGAAGCCAAAAAAATTGAAACTTTTTTCTCGCGTTGAGGAAGGTTATACCTATCACCGAAAAAAAAATCAAGCACTTCTGATATTTTCATCCATTCCCTATTGTGTCCCTTTTTACCACACAAACAGTAAAAAAGTACAAGTAAAGAAAACATATTTTTATTAAAATATCTAATCATCATTAATACTAATATCACTATCTTCATCATCATCGCTGACATGAATTATTAAGAGAGCTAACAGCGGCCTTCACTTTTCTAAAAAGGTTTACGAAACCTTGAATTCGTAGGCAGTGATGCCAGCTGAAGAATAAAATAAAGTAATTAAAGTTAATTGGATATATTTTTCGTGATATTGAAATATTTTTTATTTTTGTATTAGGTCACTTGAGTAAGTAAATATTTAGATTAATCTTTTTGTAGGTGAAACATAAAAAATACGTAGCATTTTATTTTTTATTCCCCTCAAATGGGTCAAATTTGTCCCTTTTTCGGTGGAGAACTTTTTCAGTAGCAACACTTATGAAATGTCAGAATTCTACGTAATAAAAAATCAGAGTATAAATGATTTCTCACTGAAATGCGCGATTGCTGTAATTAATACATTCCAATTGGACGTAGTTTAGCAAAAAGGTTCCAACCCACACAAAGTAACTTTTGAGATAATCGGGTTTTTAGGTTTAAGCTGATTTACGCTCTCCATACATGTGGGTTGACTACCATGTGCTATAACTTTCCACATACACATCGGATGGCTATGCAAGTCTTTGATTCTTAAAATATAGAGCATAGTGGTAATTTTGGTATATTTAGCTCAAAAATTACCGTATTGTGGGTTGGAACCTTTTTGCTATGCTACGTCCAATTATTGTATTCGTAAATCAGATCTTTTAATTGCTATTTCAGATATCAATCACTCCGGACAGTTACAAATTAAACAAATGTGCTCTTCCCGAGGAAGCCACTATTGCTGCAACGGCCGTGGTACTACTTTGTATTGTGATATTTACTTTGAAGAAGTACAGGAGGAGATTGTTATAAAAATCGAATATACTAAGTCGTTAATAATTCCGGAATTTTATTTGACAATAAATATTTTGACAAGATCAAGCACTATAAACACTATACAATTAACACTAAATGACATCTTTGTATCTTACGATAAATACTTATATTTATCACAAATGCCTACAGTAAGTTACATTAGGATTCAGCTGACGCTATACAGTGCTACATACATAGAGGTATACCTATCATAGTAAAATAAAGAGGTAGATAATAATGATATCAAGAGATTCAAAAATCTTCGTCCTTCTTAGAGTAATGAATACTGATGCCGGTATAAAACAAAGTAAAAAGCATAACCACAAAAGTCTTCTTGAGATTACTCAATATCAGTTACAAATTCAGTAAGAATTGTCGTGGAAACATGAAAATACTGCATATGGATGCAGTTGTCAACATGAGTACAGTAAGTAAATCATAATAATTCATTGATTTAAATTACGCAAATGAACAATGTAACAACATTCTAGTCTCCTGAATACTTAACACTTAAAACTAAGTTCAGTCTAGAAACTCTAAAATGAGTTTATACATACCTAAGGTAATAATTACTGAGCATTGAATCCTTATTTAAAAATTGTTATTTTATGTAGAAAGTTTAAAACTAAATTCGTCATTATTTTCTCAAAATGCATCACCATGGGTTCTGCATCGTCAAAGTCAAATAGACAACTAACAAAAAAACTGGTGATTAAGGCACGTTTTTAAGTTGTTATGATCATCGTCATTATATTTGTGAGTTAAACTCTCGTTGGTGCAGTATCTCCCACATGTGCTGAATGAAATTTAATGATAGTTTAACTATTTTTTTTAAGAAATTGATTATAACACCCACTTACTATCTACTATAAATTCATATAAATAGGCTGGAATTAATTCACCCATAAGCAAAAAACATACTTGCTACAAAAATGAGTATTCGAAATATCAAGCTCAAATCATTCGTCCTGTTCAGGAGTTTGTGACAAATCAATCAATCAGATTCAGCGTTTGGTAACTTCCATTCTTTCACTACACAACAGACAAGGACAATGCCATTATCGACAAAGTCCTTGACTTTGTTCTATAAGAATATTATTTGCAGGATTTTAGGATGGGCTGATTTGTCTGGCGTGTGGTAAGGCAAGTCGTGAGCGCGCGAACGCGCGGCCGCCGGCGGCTGGCGGGGCCGAGGAGTCTGTTTTTGATGAAACCCAGTGTTGGCGTGCTTTGCCGACGAACATATCACAGCATGGAGATATCTGTCGTATCTGCAAAGGTTGGAATCTCCTCCGGCGTTGGCAAGATCCAGATACCCGTGGCCGGAGTTCTCCGTTCTGCCTTTTTGGAATGTATTAGAGATTGGCTTTTCACTAATGGTGTGCGATCTGTTCCGATGCTTCTGGTATTTTGTCACGATCTCTTCTTCCGCAATGGTTTCGGTCTTTCTGTTGACAAATTAATTGACAATTAAAATTTCATTCATATAAGACGCATAAAAACCGACCAACTGAGAGTCGGTATCCGACAATAAGGGACCGATTTTTTCAGTTCTGCAGCCGGAGACCGACTAACACGACAGTTTTTAGTTATTTATTTGTAGTTGTACCGTCACGTGCCGTTTTCCGTTGTTTTATCGTAAAAACAAAATACGTATAAAATACGTTCACACGTAAAATATGAACATTAATTAATGATAAGTATTTGTTTCCTTTTTGTTACAATGACAATATTTTGTGTTTAACTTGGGTACAAATTATTAAGATTTAAAAGATAAGGGGCCGATTTCTGAATTGAGAATTTTCGCTATTTAAGTAACTACTTAATTGTAGTGCTGTCTCGTCAAATTTCTCAGAAAAGAGCGTGAAAGAACGTTACTTAAGTATTTACTATATGCTATATACTATACGGCCCCTACGTAAATCATCGAATTTGCAAAAATCGCAATTTCTTTTTATTGCACCAATATTTAGTAAATTTAATAGTTTATATGATAAATATATTTTTTTATGTAGAATCTAATTATTTATTTACTTTTTGACTAGAACAAAATCATA
Source organism: Yponomeuta plumbellus (assembly GCA_947310845.1). Classification (NCBI taxonomy): domain Eukaryota; kingdom Metazoa; phylum Arthropoda; class Insecta; order Lepidoptera; family Yponomeutidae; genus Yponomeuta; species Yponomeuta plumbellus. The sequence goes on from OX371193.1 coordinate 11,379,297, forward strand.
TCTCCTCTCGTTGGACGACGAACATCAACATAAGTGGTAGTTTCGATGATGTACCGTGACAGCGACAATGACGCGCAGTTTGTAACTGCCAGTCTCGATAGTGTTCGACGCGATCGTGTTAAAAAGAACATTTTTATGCATTTCTTTGTTTTTGAGTTTTGTTGATTATAAATTAATGTAACCATGAATACACGTGGTAGAAAATAATTAATTCAATACGTTTGGAAGAAAATCCACGTGAATCCCTCGGAAAAAAAAGATAACTACTTCACCGGCAAATGTTTTTTTCACCTTTAAGAACTAGTTTTCACCTTGCCAGTTGCTTAGACATTATAACCAAGTATAAGAATAATATATTTCCATAATATTGGAGTAACACTGATTTATAAGGTTTTTAAATCACATTTAGGGATGATATTTAAGGTGAACAAAGAAAATAATGGAAAGTGGTAGGTACGACATTGTATGGTGTCAATAGCCGTTTAGTTACTATCGAAACTACCACTTCCGATAGTTTTCATTGCTTTGTATTGCTTTATGTTGTACTGTGCTACGCATATGTCGAATGTACCATTTACGATATTTTTTTACGCTCAAGGCGGCCGAAGCGGCGGTTTTGTCAGCATATTCGATACATAACAGTAAATTTATTTGTCGTTTTAAAACTAAAATAAACTTTTTAAATAACATTTTTATACCTTTTCCATACTTCCTATTCAACGATGTTGTGTGAGGTGCTTCCTGTATAATTAATAATTATACATAAATCATATTCTAAAATAAATGCCTAATATGTAAGCAAACGGGTCTTTACCCTGGGAAAAGACCCGTGCCCCTCGGTGGGGACCAAATTAAAACGGTTGACACAAGAACTGACTAGTTAGTTAGTTAGGCCTGAAGATTTCCGCACTTAGCCTCATAGTTGGGCCATTGTACGTAACAAGGCTGTGTGAGCTTACTCCAGCCAGCCTATCTCTTTCCAGAAGGCTAGCAATGCTCTGATATCACTGCAGGCCTCCCGAAGGGATCCCAGCTTCTCAACGATAGCGGTTCGTTGTTTTTCCACGCCTTTGCAGTAGATGGTCACATGGGCGGGTGTTTCCTCTTCTTTCAGGCATCCCCGGTAAAGCGGGCTGTCGGTTAGTCCCATGTCGTGGAAATGCCTATTCAGTGAGCAGAGGCCCGTTAGGATTGCCACAGCTCTGCGTAGGTCATCTCTTCTCAGACAAAGCAGGCTACGTGAAAGACTATTCGAGATTGTTGGTAGAGCCTCCTTGGCTTGTCTGCATTTAGTTTCAGTTCTCCAGAGTTCAGCATGCTGATTTTCTGTTTGTGATCTCAACCATTTCCTAAACTGGTTGTAAGGGAGTGGGAGCAGGGGTTCGGGCCTTTCCACTATAGTTTCCGAGCCTCTTCTAGCGAGTTCATCCGCAGCATCATTTCCCAAGGAGCCGCTATGACTCTTTATCCATTGTAGTGGGACTCGGTTGTTTGTATACCTACAGTTTTTCCAACTCATGGTGACACTCTAGTATCAGGTGGTTGTTGGTGACATTGCTATTAAGTGCTTGTAGGACTGAGGCGCTGTCCGAGCCTATGCGTATGGCATAGTCTTGTACATATCTTGTATTCAACAGCGCGACTGCTCTTGTGATACCTATGCATTCTGCCTGAAAAATTGTATTTAGGAAGCCAAGGGTTGTAGACATTTTTATATACGTCATTGTTTTTGTCATTGTTATTCTATGGGTGACTTTCGATCAAAAAATACTAACCTGCCCTTGTGGAGAAGTGACTTTATTCTATTATAAAAGAAAATTGTCGCTTTTGTATTTGACAATTTTTGACGCAGGAACAAAGAAAGTCCTCCAGACTTTGAAATTTTCTTAAACGCGACTCTTTTTAAACTCGTCTCTTTTTTAACTTGACATTTTGTCTACTTCGTCCCTTTTTTAAAATTGTCTCTTTCCTAACTCGTCTCTTTTTTAACTTGCCGTTTTCTTACTTGTCCTCTCTTTTAAACTTCTCTTTTTCTTAACCTTTGACGGTAACTCTGCACTGTAATATTATTCATTGTAGCTATTAAACATGTAACGTAATTAGACCAGTGTTGACGCAAACTTGTTTATTAAATGTTTTAGGACAAAATATTCAAATGAGTGTATTTTTCTTATTAAATTCGACGTAAAAATCAATATTTTTTAATTTCTTAATGGGTTTCGGGGTTTATTTCACTACCTTATGGTACCTAAATGATAAAAGTAAAAAGAAATATTTATCAAAACTGACACAAAATACTTAAAATCAGATAAATTGGGCAAAGAATACTATTGAATGTGCCACATTCGATGATTGTCTGGCCAAAAGTAACGTAGAAGAATATCGAATGTGTAAAATCTAGAAAATTACTTAGTATAACAAAATATACTTTAGGGTAGAAATAAAGAGTCTAAAATGTTGATATTTTTGGGATTTTTTGTTTACTGATACTTTCACAACTTATTCTTCCACATAAAAATTGAACTTTGAATTGCTCTCCTGTAAAGTAGCACTTTTGCAGATTCGATGATTTACGTAGGGGCCGTCGAATATATACTAAATTTACTACGTAAATTCTCAATTCAGAAATCGGCCCAAGTCCTTTTATACATAGGTCAGTCGGCTCTTAGCCGTCGTTATAGGGTTCGGCTTGTCCCCTCTGGATAGGAAACCATAATAAAAAGTTGTCCAAAAGATAAAAAGTGTTACCTTGAAGTTTGAAAGTTCAGGTGATTCTTCTCCATATTGGCTTGAATGATCTCGAGTAGTTCCCTCCGCTGCAGGCTGCCCGATCGCTTCTTGGCGTGCCGACGTTCGCGGTCGCGGCGGGGGTGCCGGCGGTGGCGGGTCTGCTGCGGCGGCGTAGCTGGCTGCGGCTGCCGTCGGTCTGAACTCGACGACTTAGAGGAGTCGTCGTCATCGGGCGACAACCTATCCCGGGGCTCGTCTTCGCTCATCTCCCCACAGTCCTGCGTCGTAACCGGTGCCGCGGACTCCCGTTCCCGCCGCCTCCGCCGCCGCCCCTCTTGCCTCTCCCTCCGCGTGTGCCCGCTCCCGTCCTCCGGCACAACCGTTAGTCGCACTTGAATAGTTTTCAATCCGTAGTGCGGCACTGTCACAGACTTCCCTAGCGACTCGTATATCGTCGAGACGATGCCGGCGATGTCCTAGAAATTAATTTAATTTACATTTAGGTCATTGTTCTTATTTAGGGACAGGAAGCAATAAAGTTTGGACGGCCATCAGTGGCGCGTTTATAATGCGTGAGAGAGAATACTAACGTCTTTCGTCATCCGGCCGTGCCCGTCGAGGTCGTAAAGCGTGAACGAGAACTGCAGCGGCTGCTGCTTGGACGGCTCTGGGTGCTGTAGTTCCACGTCGCATGTCAGCTCCTGGAAGAAAAACAATTTCATTTCGGATTTCACTAGGGTTGCGATAATATCTGACTCAGGAATTGGCGGAACGCGTCGGCGCGGCGCGTTCGCTAAGTTCCACTCCTTATGAATGGACAAGATAACCCGTGTGTCGGGCGGCGGCGCCGCGCCGCCGGCCACTCGCGCCCGCGACCGGCGCCCTTATCTCCCGCTATAAAAGGAAACTAGCCGCGCCTTTACGATCAAAACGATAAAAGGAAAAGGCGCCGCCGCCGCCTTAGTCGCCTCACGGACTCGCCGGAGATACAAATACTTAGAGGTGATTCATCTTAGAACTGCGGCGTATGAAACAATTCTAGGTACCTCTAACTCTAACTTCGATTTCGGTTCTCTTTCAACGGTGAATTTCCGTGGGCAGTGTAGGTTAATCTTTCTACACCGCCTAAAACAGAGAGTCACGATTTCGTAAGTAAGTACATGGTACGGCTTCGTAATCGCCCACTTTCTATCTACCATTCATGACTAGGTACACACTATAACTATACACTTACATGCACTCATTATTATTACAACTACCACGAATGCTGTTCATAAGTACAGTGGACAGTGAGTTACGGACTCATTTGTAAAAGACGCTGATCCTTCTGATGGTTGAGAGAGTAGGTAGTATAAGAGCAATGTGGCTTTGTTAATGCAGTTGCTTTGCAGATTTTTACAAAAGAAAGTCCTTCATGGAAGAGTTCAAAAGAGTTCTTCATGATGTCATAAAATGTGTATGTCCTCTACACCAGCGGTTCCCAATTTTATTTGGCCATGGAACACTACTAATTGATCATACCAACTGGCTAACTGGCTCTATTGAATGTATTTTCTCATAACAGCTATTGCTGTTAGTTAGTTAGTTTAGTAAGAAGGCTTAAGTCTGACAATTGAATGCGAATACCCGCGGAACCCCTCTGACCCCTCCAGGGTTCCGAGGCCTAACTTTTGGAAATCACTGCTCTACGCTACGCAACAACCGGATACTTCTTTCTGTGATAAGCGTTAAACTATCGTCCGTCTGTGTTTTCTCTACATCCCAAATCTCATCGTCGCCCGTTTCCCTGCAAGTAAACTAAACATAACTGAATGTCTAAATACTAAAAGGGCACTTATCCCCTATTTATGACAAGTGTCGTTTTGATAAAAAAACGGTGTAGATATGTCTTGCCTAGTGATTGAAGCAAAAAAAAAAATTTTTTTCGTTAAAATGTGACATGTTCTCTTTTAGTATTTAGGCCTCAGAATATAGGTAGTCCTTATTCTAAGATTTAGACATTCAACTATAAACAAACATTTACATACAGGCACATACATTGCTTCTGGCCCCACACTAGGAGATACCCTGTAACTACTAACTGATCTTTCTGGAATTAAGATCGTCTACTACGCGATGTGATGGTGCACATCGGTCAATCCAATTTAAAACAGTTTCGTACCTCAAATCGCATTCTCGGCTTTTCCTCATTGTTATTATTGTGAAGCGGAGGCGAGGGTGGGTGCTTGTGCGGGCGTCTCGGTGGCGGAGTGTCGAGTAGCAGCGCTCGGGCCTCGCTCGGGAGCAGGTCTGGGGGCGCCGAACATTGGGACGCCGCCCTGCCCACCAGCTCTTCGGTGTCAGTGCGCTCACTCTCCGTGCCGACTGGAAAACGTAAGAAAAGGATATTGTTATTTTTTTATTAAATGAGGACCTCGAATCAGTTAATGCATTGTAGTACAGTGACAACTGCATGAACATGGCGATTTAGTTTCATTGCCGCTTCAAGTCTACGCGCGCTCACACATCAAACAATCTAAGCGACAATGGTATGAAAAACGCGTCACGTGACCCGACCGTGTATCTGTCATCGAACTATAATGCACTAACAGAATCGAGGCCCTGATCTGTTGTTTCGGCGCTTACTTTTATTGGGGTAAGCGTGGACCTTGTAACCTTGTAATCTCAGTGTTAATTACTAGTGTAGATAGTTAGTTACTTATATTTTACGCTGAGCCGTGTTGAAAATGTTTTCTCTAGGATTTCCAAAGTAGGTACCTAATTAGTGTCCCTTGAATCGCAATCATGATCTAATAATGAACTGTTGATAAAATAATATCAAGAGATAGCGTCTGGGGTATCGTCGAAAGCACATCAACCTTCACATTTTTGTTGCCCCCATCTGCATCTGCCCCTCAGATCTGCCCCCACTTGCGATGTTTGACACAAATCTGAAAAAAAAAGGCCTGACCACTCTTGATACAAAGAAATCTTTCGATGTTTCCCAACTGCCATCGCCAGTTACAATCCGGTAGGCATAACAACAAAATCATAAATTTATTAATATATTAGTTCAATCACTCGTAGCCCCGGCTGCCTGAGTGATCTTAAACGATCACGAAGGTTAAGCAACATAGGACGCGTACAGTGCATGGATGGCAGTGGCGTAGCTACTAAGGGGCTAGGCGGGGCAGTGCCCCGGGGCCCTCAAGCTCAGAGGACCCTGCCAAGGCCAGAAAATATCGATGGAACTCGACTTTTGAAAATTTACCTTACCTTACCTAGCTTACCTACACCAAGTATAAATTGTAATGTATGTTGTTACTGTTTAATATTTTTATTACCAACCCTGCAGTGCAAAAAAAAGAGCTGATGATAAAGTAGCTTACCATTTTTAAAGTATTTGTAAGTACATTTTATATTTTCACTTAATATTACCTAACCTAACGGGACATAATGGGTTGATGATGTTCAGTTCAATAAATGTAATAAATTTTTAATTGCCAAATCACCCTATATGTAAAGCCGGGCCCGCTGCGCCATGTTACGCGTGTTACAAAAAATGTAACACGTTATTAAAACAAAAACGGGGAGTGGTATTAACACTTTACGTGTTACGTAACACGTAACGTAACGTTATGTAACACGTAACGTGTTATACCACGCCCCATTTTTATTATACGTGTTACGTTTTTTGTAACACGCGTAACATGGGGCAGCGGACCCGGCTTTACGGAGTGTTCAGATGTGAAGGTTGATGTGCTCTCGACTCACCTCTTACAGCTAATATTTACATTACATCGTGAATGAGTAGATGTTGCAATAATATCGTAGGTACAATGAAGTTAAGTTTTCCATTGAAGTTTTGAGTTATAAGCTATTTATTCATCTAGGATCTCCATTATTTTACTACAATCATCATAGGCCTTTGCGTCCGTTCGGACGATTCAAGCAGTGCCTAAAGTGGGTGATCGACGGGCGAGTAAGACCGTGGTTTTATAGCTCGTCGGTAAAGCTCGCCGGTGTATCTTTGCAAAACGCCGCTGTTGAATACCGCCGAGCCTGGCTCGCAGCTCGTCGTCATGCTATATTTTTTACTCGGTCCGCCATGCAAAACCTGCTTCAGACTCGGAACAAGACATGTTTGCGACTGTTTTGCTCGCTAGTCGATCAGCGCCAACGAGCCGCGAGCCAAGTTCGTCGGTATTTAAAGCCGGGTCCAGACGAGTGTAACGTGTAATGTAAACCACGTGTGGACGGCGGCACTACGCATTACATGTAAACGTTCGTAGTGCCGTCCACACATAGAATTCCTGTTACATTACACGGTGGATTACAATACACGTTACACTCGTCTGGACCCGGCTTAAAACCGTGGTCTTACTCGCCCGTCGATCACCCACTTTAGACTTTGACACTTTTTCAATGTCCGATTCGAGGGCGGCAGGCCCTACTGCATGCAGGACATACAAAGGAAAAGTCCAGAGCTGGGTCAGCACGGATTTGGTGCGTCCTGGCCCTTTTGACTACAAACAAACGTAACATCAAAACGAAGGCCATCTAATGTGGAGTTTTTTTTTTCGATTTCCACGCTCCTTTCGCATGTGAACTGTTTCCTAAGGAGCATCGTGAAGCATTGATTAAACGTTGACAGCGTGCTCAAGCAGTATCACTTTTAGAATGACCCGCGCGTGCACGCATGCATGACGTAAGCGGAGCTTCGACGGAACAGAGAATATAATCACGGTATAAGTCTTATAAGATACGTAGACGGTAGATGCTACACGTCTTTTGAACATAAGATACCCGATATGAAAGTAACAATCAACTTTGATTTTTTATCATTGCCATCTGGGGTTTTTTATCATCATCCAACCATTGCCTGTTTCATAAAACTACATTAAATTCATAGTTTACTACGACAATTCGATGTACATTGCGAAGTCGATTAACTTTTATATTTATTGACAAATAGGAAGACTTTGCAATGTATGTCATCATCAACCCACCGCACCTCCGGTAATACAGTGTTATAACTCTAAAAATGCCATTATTCAGGAGAGCTAAAAGAAAATGTTTCAATCCTTCGAATGGATTTTTTTCAATAAATTATCATATAAACACATAACTGTACATAATTACTAGAATGCTTAAAAAAATATGCTATCTGAATTAATTAAACATTTTTCAGTATTCCTGTAAAACGTATCACTTATAACACTATATTTGATAAGATTTTCGAAATTCAGAACTAAAAATAGTCAATAATAAAGTTTTATAACTTTATTAATTTTTGGATTAAACAATCAAATGTATGTTTAACACAAAGACATTTATTAATAAGGCACTGGAAATGATATACCAAACAATGTTCGTATTATACACCGTGAATTATAGGTACATCGTATTTTTAGACTCTGTTGTGACTCGATTTCTACAAACTTCAGCTTTATTTTCTGCAATGAAACAATATCATAGTACATTATAGCTGGCTGTATTGTAAACAAATAGTAATAGTTAGGTAACAGTATCCACATCTGACACTATGGCCAATAGCTATTCGTAATAATCAAAAAACCCGTGCAGGTACCTATTCATATTCCGTATACCCAAATTTATAAGATAAAAAATTAAGTAGGTAATAAGCACGGTAAATACCTTTATATTCTATGTCATCATTGAATTAGTTTCATTTTTTAATTTGCGAGCCTGTAATAATGGTTACAACCTGAGGTCACAACAATTAAACATAAAACAAAAACTTTGCATGCGTAAGCTTCATAGCGTCATATTGATTGGAATGAATTCACTTTCTATAAGGGTACAATATTTAAAAAAAAAATTATTAATACCTGCAGCTCTGCAAAGGTAGTATGAGGACGCGAGTCGCGCGCGATAACGTCAAAAACGCGACTTTCCAGTACATTAACTGTCAAATTCTCGCGACTTTTGGCGTTGTCGCGCGCGACTCGCGTCCTCGTACTACCTTTGCTGGTGTTCTTACCTGAATTGTTTATGTCATTTGTAATATTTTTATCATGTCGTTCCATCTTAATCTGAAATATATACTTGAGGATTGCAAATTATTAATATAGTTGAGAAGTAGCGGTTATATTACTCTTTTTTAATTGAATGAGAGGTAAACTAATTATTATATTCATTAGGTTTATAAACCATACATTACCTACGAATTCAAATTAAAAAGCCCTTTGGTAAATTGTGATTTTTTTGGTATTAATTTCGGTGTTAAACCGTGCTAAACCATTATTTGTGTAACTATTTATGCGATATAATGATACAAATCGAAATGATCCTATCTATGAAAAGCAAAACAAAAATAAAACCATCTAAAATACAGTTACAACTTATAATTGTATCTGTGTATTAGATTTAATTTCAACAACAACTTTCGTATTCTGATAAAGAAGGTAGTATTATTTCAACTTACCACGGTTTATTTGCAGGCGTCGTGCACTACTACTTGTTCCAAACTGAGACGTAACACTGTTTGAGAACAAAGGTTGCTCAAACTGACTTAGTAATAGACCGTTACATCGCTATCTAGCGGTGATTTTATAGAACTAAAATTATAACGCTATTTGAGGTGAAATCTGTTAAAAAACCGAATCGAACTGTGTATATAACTCAAAATCACTGATTTTTGAATGGACAATAATTCGGGTTTTTTTTCCTTTGCTGTATATGAAAAGGAAGCTAAACTGGATAGCCCTACGTTCTTAGTTTTTACATCAGATAAGATTTTCATTCATGATTTTGGTTTTGAAAACCTCCTCATTCTAAATGGGCGTATAAGCAAAACAGAACGGAATCATAGTCGTATATCCACGCCATCCAACGTTGAAGCATTAAAAAAAAAACTCACTGCTCTGTCAGTGATTTCTGCTTTGACATGTTTGTTTATGTAGCTGTGCCACCATCTTATCTGTTCAGTTGATAGCGGCGCTAGTGGAGAATTTAGAAGTAACATTTAAGAAATTTACCTAAAAAATGAGAATATTTTAATCCGTCTTTAAATTTTAATGAACATATATCTATTGATCTTAGTAAGTGAATAAATAAAACAAGTAATGGGGAACAGAATTTACAATTAATTGATTAGTTACAATTTTGCCCACCTGATCATATAATTTGGTGGCGCTGTACCTACTTCAGTATTTATTTTATAAAGGCAACAGACTAATTACTTTTGACACATTCGAATGAATGATACTTTCTGACTTTGTATTAATCTGTGATGGCGTAATGATCTGTATCACTGAGCGAAATTAAATAAATTAATTAGGTAATTTCTCGAAAACTACAGCACCTAAAAATAAACAAAAAATATATTCTTATTTAGTGACCGCTCATATCCATATCCTAGAAGGAACTTTCTTGATTCGTGACCCTAGAAATAATGTCCATTGTAACGGTATATTACCGGAGGAGCGCCATCATGTCCCCACCGAGGGGCACGGGTCTCTTCCCTGAGGAAGGTGTAGGCCATACTCCACCACGGGGGCCAAGTCCGGATTGGTGGAGGCTTGTAAGACTAGTTTCTGGTCTCACTGTCAGAAGTTTTCAAGCCACCCTAAGGCCTCTGACTTGGCTTAACGACTGTCGACTGGCAATGTATGTGCCTGTATGTAAATGTTATGTTATGTTGTTATGCAGTGTACCTCAAATTGTCATAATAAACACGATTGTAGTTTTATGAGACACGGCTGTCTTATAGAACTGTATGAATTACTGTATGGTTTACTACGATGTGATGTACAACCCAAATTCCATTAACTGACTGATATTTTGGTAGCTAACAGTTTTTCAAAAAGGACTGGACTACGCAATGTACATCGAATTGTGATAAATAAACTACGAATTGTAGTGGCGGCCCTGGTGAACAATGACGCGATACTACAAACGCGCTAATTGTGCCGAGCACCGGATAACACAAAGTAAATTCGATCATTAATATTTTTGTAGGAAGTACCTACAGCGCCGCGCGACACGATTTCTAACATACACGCAGAAGTAAAATAATGCTGATGTTATCGTAGTGCTATTAGCGGAAGTTGGTATTGATTGTCGCTGTCCGCTATTGGGTGACGTAGGTTCGTACCGTGGAAGCCTTTCGGCTCATCTAAGTACCTACTCTACATTATACCTACCTAACTAAAAGACTGGTGTTAATTACCCTAAGTTGAAACTATACTATCATAATTTATAGAACCCCTCTTGCTGATTGGGATGCCGCCTAATCTGAATAAAAAAAAACAGTCTCCTGCTTGGAATTCATGAAAAAAAAAACAATACAAACGTGGCTTTGCTTTGAATGAAAGCTCTTCGACAAGTAAGCGGCATTAGTGGAAAATATAGAAGGCTCATCTGGCTTATCAAAGTTTTCTTAGTATTACTATTTCCGCTCGTATTATAGAATATTATTCGTTGACGGCCTGAGTGATCTCAAACGATCACGAAGGTTAAGCAACATTGGGCGCGTTCAGTCCATGGAGGGGTGACCGTCTATGACTAACGCTAGTGGCATTTTTCCGAGAGGTTCCGTGCTTCGCAAGGCACGTTAAGTAGTTGGTACCGGCTGCCGTCGATAGATGGCAGTCGTTAAGCCAAGTCAGAGGCCTTAATAGGGCGGCTTGAAAACTTCTGACACTAAGACCAGCCACTAGTTTTACAACCCCCCACCAATCCGGAATTTGCCCCAGTGGTGGAGTATGGCCTATATACCTTCTTCAGGGAAGAGACCCGTGCCTCTCGGTGGGGACATAATGTGTTGATGATGATGATTCGTTGACCGAGACTTTTGAGCCTAGCACACGAAACAGGCTAGATTTCAGACTGCTGCTGATAGACAGCAAAATTGAGGGTCACAAAACGTGTGTTAGAGTTGACCGGGGTCCAAGATTAGGTGCAATACTCAACTCATCTGTTATGCGGATGTAGACAATTACTTCCAGAGGCGAAGTAGGGACGACGTAGCCGTGCTTTCACGAAATTGGTAGCGCAGTCAGTAGTTGGTTTAGATAAGATTACTTAGCCTAATCCTCAGAATTGGGAACTATGTAGAAAATCATTTCCATGTTGGTAGGAACACTGGATCCATATAAATCATCTTTCGGTTCGACAAAGTAGGGTCATCAGCTCCTATATTTCGTGCACCAAACCCTAAAAAACCTTCTTATTAGTCTTACTGTCAAATTAGTTAAATAAACGAAACTAAATAATTTTAGCTTCACATTGTGGACTGTTCCTTCTGTGCCCCTACATGTCAAGCCCGCAGGGCGAAACGGCGCGGCTCGGAGCAAACGCGGCTCGCGGCTCGACGAAAAGCGCACAAACGGCAAAGCCGGCACAACCTTTCCTGGAAGGCTCGCTGGGTGAGCCCGTACCTGGCGGGTCGAACATCTGCCGATGATGTAACGTATCGCCTCTTTCGATAACCCAGCTGAACTTAGGTTTTGGAATTCGGGAGATTTACTAAACTGATTCCTCATGGGGGAAGATTTTTTTCCACCACGTGCATATAATTTTTGTGGACCTGGACCTAAAGATATTTAATTGGATAAATTCATGTACTTTGTCAGGAAAACATCAAATTGTTCACCACACGTGAACCTAATTGTGACTGTAAGGGGCACGGGCATGTGGGTAAATTATTATCCTAAGGTCTATAATTGTAAAGTAAGCTAAAATAGTTAATGTGAATTTTGGAGGTCGTTGATGACGTGTTGTCATTAAAGCTCAACTAGAAGCTGGTAACGTGGGATTTTGCTGCACGAGGCTAACCCTCGGTTACTCCCTATTTCTCGTACGGTAACTATCTGTAAAACTACAGTTAATTTATTTATCAAGATTAATAGAAATACATTTGGGAAACATAATTTAACATAGTTTATAAATCAGTATTTGTTAAAACTTAGGTTTAGTTTATTTAGATATTTGTTTATATCTTAAGATATTTAAAACCTCTCAGCTAGTTTTTTTGTACGGTGCAGTGGTTGAAGGTTGGATTGTTAATGGACGAGGAAACGGGGTTAAGCTTAATTGGCGGCCACTTTTCCAAAATTAGGGTACGTATGATGTTTGGTAGGCCTATTGGTTTGGTGAAGGTCTGTCGAAATAGGTTCCACGCGATATGTAGGTACCTGCAAATCGTGTGCTCGTGCCCGAATGAACGCAGAGACATTTTTTCCTATTAACTTGAACACTAGACTAGTCAATATCAGATATACGAGACAGTAAAATCACTACAACTGGACAATTGACCAAAGTATACCTACCTGCCTTTGCTGATACGAGATAAACAGTAAAATGAGAGGAACACCACAAAAAAAACCGAAGTCACGGCCGCGATTGTGGATGCCGACAAAAAATAATACAAGATGAAAGAAACTGCAGCCGCCACGGGCCGCGGCGCAGGCGGCACCGCGCACCGCGCCCGCCGCATTCCTTCACTTTGATTTAGTACAAAGTTCCGTCCGTGACTGGCGAACTTCGCTTCGTAATAATAATAAACAAAACACCGCTGTAATCATAGGGGTGTGCCGATACACAGCTTTGATTAAGATTTGAGCTGATTCTTGTGAGATGAGTCTTGGCTCTGTACTCGTTGGTCGTTTTGGTTGTGTCTGTTCGGATCTCGAGTATAGGGGCCTAATTATGCGCAACAAATCTAGCCAAATCTAGAGCTGTCTAATTCCACACTAATTAGGCAGTTATAAAACGCTCAGGATTACTCTCATATGTGGCCTCCACACTGCTCGCGCAGTTGACCGAGGTTAGGCGAATGCGGTAGGTGTGGAGAGGCACTTCGTCTTACTTCGTCCAACCTCGAGTGTGTAGCTACGTACTTCGGTCAACTTTCCCGAGTACTTCGTCGAGGAACTAGTCTGGAGGAGGCATAAGAAATACAGTCTGTTAGCTTTTAGAATTACCTCGGTTGCTATCGGATAGAATCGGATATAGGTATTCGTGTAATAGAAATATCGGAACTAATATGACCATAATATGACACTTAACTTTACATAACTTTTCAAAATAGTGGAGAAAAGTTTTATACAGAGCGGGAAGTAGTATTTAATACACTCGTTTGCTTTCGGCGAAAACCGAGGCCTACTCTAGAGCCCGAGGTATATTCTAAAAGCTAACAGACTGTATGTGCCCTACAGTGGGACGTATAAAGGCTGCTTACAAATATAGCGGCTGTGACTGTGACCTATGTAAGCTATCTAATAGTATTTTATCCCGGCTGGCGGCTTCTGCACCAGCGCTAAAGCCTAGTTCGCACTAGGCTAGTCATTTAGTCGCTACGGCCACTAATGAACTCGACTAATCAACAGGGTCGGACTTGTTTAACCGATGAACCAGTGAGCACGGAGCGCGTGGTGGAGGGCGCTACTCGACCGAAAAAATAGAGTAAAATGGATTGACTCTACTAAATCATTCACTAAGCTACTCGACTAATTTTTCCTGGTTCGCACACGTTTAGCCACTAAATTACTCGCTACTCAACTAAATTACTAGCCCAGTGCGAACTAGGCTTAAGCGGTGACTGACACCTGACACCATGACCTCGGCACTAACTTTCTTTAGTTAGTCAGTGAGACGGACATTCCTCCGCTTCTATCGCAACCACAACGGATAATAAACTTTTATGGGCATAGTTTCGCCAGTAAATTGACTTGACTGCAAGAAAAAAATGGTTCTAAATAATGAACCATTTTTAGTTAGTAGGTTAGTGACTTGTTATGCAAGTGAAAAGTTCTTTGTCCCGTAGCTTGCGCCTATTCTTGAACGCTCATACTATAAATCGTTTGGCGTCCCGGACAAAAGTCGCATCAAAAGAGGAGCTCAGTGCGGGGGCGGTGTTTTCCTTTGATGTTAAAAGGTATCATTGTCTCCGCTTCGGCTACGAGCTTTCAACTTTTCTCTTTGATGTTAATCAAATGAACGGGCCGGCTCGGTTTTCGTCTAAAAAAAATATTAACAGGCTGCGCTGTTGGGAGATGGCATGTATCTTATCTTATCTTATCTTATCGAGTAGTCGTGCGGGGGCCGGCAAATTAGTCGGCGACACTTCGACCCAGTGGGATCTGTTGTGTCTGCCCCTTGACCTTACACCTAAGCCTAATCGAAGATGAACTCTACGTGTATGTAACATCAAGCTATTTGGTATAGGAGCGATGTTCCGTTGACTCCTACGCTGAGTGTGAGTCTATCGTAACATCCGAGAGAAAGAGTCGTCTTTAAACTCTGATAAAGCGTCAAGGGCGGAAGTTACAAGTTAATTTTTTTGTTTAGTTTTGCTATGACTAATGTCTGAGAATGAATAAGTTGTGGTAGGTACAGTCTGTTAGCTGTCGATATCGGAACTAATATGACACTTAATTTCGAAATCAGAGCAGGAAGTAGTACCTATTACACTCGTGTGCTTTCGGCGAAAACCGAAGCCTACTTTAGAGCCCGAGGTACTACCTACATTCTAAAAGCTAACAGACTGTATCTGTCTGTCATCCATCTCACAAAACCTCAATGGCATATAATTTAAAGCAGATAGCTTTTATCACGCTCTATGTAATACAATGAAAATTCTATGTAATAAATAACGTAGAAAACCAAAACCGTAGACAAGAAATACAACATACCTACCTAGGATCTCGTAGTGGCAAGCTAATTGTTAGATTACGTTTTATAAGTAGGTAAGGTTTCCACTGAATTTAATTAATTAACATCCTGCTGTTTATAGCCAACAATTTATTTGGCGGATGTGTGTGTGAAACTGCGAACCTACCGTCAGTGAGTTGGACTATTGGTGTGGTGTGCGCCGCCGCGTCCTTTGATGCCGATCTCAAACGGCGATAGATAACAATCAAGATTAAATTAGTGTAATTTGGATAGTAGAGTCGTAGATATTAACTATATAGGGAAGATAGTTATAACATGCCTATTTTTTATAATTCCTATAAGGTAGTAAATTCAAATTCAAGTATTTTATTCACAATCACAATAGAAACAAAAATGTTGTTACTTTCACAAAATTAATGGATTAGGTACATGGAGAAGAAACTAACAAAGAAATTCCACACTTATTCTTTTCAAAATAGTCTTAGTAGGTACCTATCTTGAGGGAAGGGACAAACCCTGGTCACTGGCTACCCCTTCGGGATATCGACGATGTGAGTTCTTGACGTCAGTCGTATGTTCGATCCCCACGAAAATTACTTTTTTTACCTTCAATCTCAGTTTGTGGGGCTCTTTCTAGCCATTTTCCTATTTTATAGTATTGCTGCGATGATTCAGGTGCGATGTTATAGTTATGTAGGCCTATTAGGGGCCATCCATAAATTACGCCACACGAATTTCATGATTTTTTTGACCCCTCCCCCCCTCCTTGTCACAGCTGGTCACATTTGTGAGACTCCCCCCTCCCTAGTGTGACGTCACATATTTTGCAATTTTACATGTAGATTTCTATGGGATTAAAACATCAGTTCAGAAGTTAGTTTTATTTCCGATAGAGTTAGGAATAGATAGAGTTGCAAACGTTTTTGTATTTTTCGTTGATAGTTCTAAGTTCGTGTTTTAACACTTAGATCAAAACAGATTTTTAAATGTAACATCACAAAATGTAAGACCCCCTTGTCACACACTGTCACACTTCGTCGACCCCCTCCCTCCCCCGTAGCGTGTGACGTAATTTATGGATGGCCCCCTTACGTAGTAACTTGTAGCATTGATTTTGCTTCTGAATTCAATGCTTGTATGTACGGTCTCCTGTAAAGATTAAAAATTACACATCCGACCACATGCTTCTGATGTCGAGAGTTTAGTTAGGAAGTAGATCTTGGTTTCGTCCCGAGAGTGGGTAGTAGAGGTACTCAGTACTAGTACGTTTCAGATCAAGAGGTCATCATCGTCAACCCATTAGGTACCTATATCCCGACAGAGGGGCACCGGTATCTTCCCCGAGGAAGGTATAGGCCATACTCCACCCCGGGGGCCTAGTCCGGATCAGTAGGTAGGTAGGTATTTATCCAAAATTAGACAATAAAAATATGTATTTGTTTTAATTAGCAATTAGTTATATATAGGTAAGTTAGTTTACATTTTTCTCGAGTATTATGGGTGCCTTCGTTTGGGTCACTTAATAAAGCAATTGAAGCTGATCCATCGAGGATTTTACTACAAGATCATCTGCTATAATTACGTACCTACCTACTTTTTTGAGTGGACCTGGGGCACTAATATATGCGATTGTAAAATCGCGCAGTTTTACTTAAATTGGTGGATTATTTTAAGGTATTAAATTGACTGCTTGGTGGACCCAAGGATTTAACGATATTTTCCGATATTAGACATAACAAATTAACTATTTTCACATTTACTAGCCGCCCATCTCTTAGTTAGTATAAGTCTATGAGGATAGCAGCTGTCTAGCTATGTACCAGGATCGAGTTGAAGAAATTCCGCGGTTGGTGAGTACCTATTATTTTGTTATAGTACCTACGGGGAAGCATTGTAAAAGGTTGAAAATCACGAATTGATCACACACATTGTAGCCATTTGGTTATCTCTCGTTTCGCGTAAGGTATGTAGGTACATAATCTCCTTCGCTTCTAAACATCAATGATCAATACCGTTGATGTTGAAATAACATTAAAGTTATGTTTCTTATCAACAATCCAGTCCAAAGAACGTGGACAAGTTTTTTGTTTAGTCTACCTACTACCGCGCAAATTACGGCGAAATTACTACAAACGCTGTTGATGTTAAATTACGACCATTAATTCGAGTTCTCTTGGAGATTGGCCAGGGTGTAAATTCAATGCCGGGGTCGACTTAAGTGGACCAATATCGATTGTGCGGTGGGTAGAAAGGGTATTCTGACAATTCGAATTCAGTGAATTTCAAGTGTATGAAGTTCCGGTAACCTGTATTTTAGTTCTCTATTTTAGTAACTCTTGGAAATTAGGTTAGGGCAAGACTTACTGCTAAACTTCTTGTATCCATTTCTGAACTTGTTGCGCCACCACTTGACGAAGTGGTGTGCCATGGGGGCGTCAGCGGCGGGAGCCGGCACTCTCAACGTTTCGTAGTAGCACGTCATGCGCTGCGCTCACGCACGCATCCCGCACACTTCAAAGGGACCGCGCCAACGTAACGCCAATCCGAAAGGGCACTTGTGTTTTCAGCTGTATCACTGTCACTGAGCACGATTCACCAACACCAAGTCACGGGTAATCCTCAGCAGTGTGTTTACGAAGTTTGTTACCTAGTTGGCCGCGTGAATGTGAACTCGAGTAAAATGCGAGCGACCACCTTACTTGCGTGCTTTTGGGTGACTGAGGGACGGCGGCGGCGGGCGCGGCGGGCGGGCCTACGCGGCAGCCGGGTGGAAGGGAGCGGCGGCAGCGGCAGCGGGCAGAAGGGAAAAGGGCGCGCGGTGTGAGACTGATGTGCCATTCCCGGGAACGATCCCAGAAGTGGGAATTATCGTGGGATCGTTGCCGGCAACGAGGTGGGAATTATTGGGAACAATGCATTAGTTCAAGTGTTAACTAAGATAGAGTTCTTGGGAATAGTTAATTAGTGATTCATATGAAGCATGATATTCAATATGAAATAAAATCCCCTTGGGATGTCCTAAATTCGTTGGAGGTTGGAGGGAAATTTCTCCGTTAGAGGTTACTGACTTTTGAAAAATACCAAAAAATTCTAAAAGTCGAATTTATTTTTTTAACTGTTCATAAAAATTAGCCGTAGCAAGTTTCGAGTTTGTGTGAAAAGTGAAAAAAAAAACAATTTAAAAACTTGAATTCATTAATATTTTGTAAGGGAGTTACAATAATAGGCATGATGACAGATTTTGAATTTTCCTTCTATTATGTCTAGTAGGTAGACGGCTACTATTTTCGAAAAAAAAATCAACAAAAAAACTTAGTTTTCGTACAAATTTATGAAATTTTTTGCTATTCAATTTGAAATACGCGCGGAAACGCTCCAAAATATCATGGCGTCGCTTGTGACGTAATGACTATGTAGATACTGCATTTTATCTATGCTGAATTAAAGTGAACAAAACGTCTCTCTGTGCAAAAAAACATCAACAGCAGCATCGAACAAACTGTTTGTTTATGTTCGAAACAAGAAAATAATGAGAGATAAAGTTATTATAGATAGAGATAAACTGTGACTTTAAAAGCATTTGCTGTCTTTATGGGAGTGCTATTAGTACGGCCTCCAAGTGTAACAACTAGAGCTTAACTATCTAAAACTGAAGCCAAAATGAGCTTACTAACCCTGTCAATATCAACAGGGGTGTGCGCCAAGGTGACACTATCTCGCCTAAGCTCTTCACCAACGGCTTAGAAGACGTAAGACTCTAGACTGGGGTGAGAAGGGTGTCAATATTAACGGCGTTTATATGTCGCACTTGCATTTTGCCGATGACATCATCATCTTGGCAGAAAATGCCACGAATCTTCAGTGTATGCTCGCAAACTTGCACGACGCGTCCCTGGAGGTCGGTCTCAAGATGAACATGTCCAAAACAAAAGTCATGGCTAACCATGGCATGGTGACTATGCCGAACATCACTGTCGGTAATTGCTTGCCCGATAGAAGTTGTCGATGAGTATATCTACCATGGACATTGTTTATCTTTTCACCGAGAAGCCCAGGTCAAGGAGATCATGAGGCGGATTCAGCTTGGTTGGGCTGATTTCGGGAATCTTGCCGATGTTTTCAAATCAAAGATTCCGCAATGTCTAAAAACCAAGACATATGACCAGTGTGTTCTAGCCATTCTCACATATGGAGCCGAAACTTCACAAAGCAGAATATGCACTGAATTAAAGTAGCACAAAGAGCAATGGAGCGAGCCATGCTAGGTCTTAGACTCGTAGATCGAGTACCCAATGTCGTCATCCGTCGCCGGACAAGGTTTGATGACATTGGCGAAAGAGTCTCAAGGCTGAAGTGGAAATGGGCGGGACACCTGGCGAGGCGGGAAGACCGCAGGTGGACCAAGGCAATCACAGAGTGATGGCCGAGAACAGGACGACGGTCAGTAGGCAGACCTGCGGCCCGATGGTCAGACGATGTCGTTGAGTCGGCGGAAGGTCCGTGGATGCGGGTGGCGGAGACCGAGTGAAATGGCATTTGGGGGAAAAGGCCTATACCCAACAGTGGGCAGCGGTAGGCTAACGATGATGATGATGAAAGAACTTTCACATTTTGGTATTCAGATGAGCAAAAGTGTTTATTTGATGCGAGAAACTCGCTCAATATCAACAAGTCAACTCTGGGTAAACTAGAGCTGATTTGCCTCAATAAAATATTGTTCGATTGTTGATTATGAACCACGATATTGAGCCACGAATAAACAATAACATCCACTAATTAAATTATGTGAAAATAAATCGAAACGCGTAGTCACAACAAAAAGTCAAACAACACGGCCGTTGTAGCTAGTCGTGACGTCATTCACTTTGATTGCTGTCTCAGTTAATATGGCCGATTCCGATATTTTGTACTTTTGTTTTCTTAAAAATCTTATCAATCTCAATGTTTATTTTATAACGGAGTCATTTTAAGGAATTATTTTGACATTTATTTTTTTCTAAAACCATTTATTGTTTCATTTTTTAATACTGTTATTGTTGTATTTAAAGAAAACTTTCGAAATATTTACAAATTTTGTAATTTTGACTCATGTTTATTGGGAAATCATCATTCATTTATTTAGCATATTTATTGCCAGAAGTTACTTTAATTATTTCCTTATGCGTACTTTTTTTTAACCACAAGTTTAATTTCTAATTACAGCTATATTTTACCACATTATTTGCCATTAAAATTTCCTATCTCTACGGTATGTTTGGTAAATAAAACAATTTCTGAAAACAGTCTCTCCCTTAGTGACTATTAAACCCGCAAAAATTAAATTTGTTTAATTTTTCCACATTTTGTTCTGCTGTAGCTCCACTGCTTGCAGCGTTAGTGTCTGTTTTTTCAAATGATTATTTAATCACTAACGAGGCTTCCTTGCATTTTACAAGATGGCGCGCGAATTTTGTTGCATTTTTTACTCCAGACTGCGTCACAGTATTTACATTAAGTCTTTTCCTTATGACCTTCCTTGACTATTCTAAAATGTTCATGAACACTGCCTCTTGCTGGCACCATTTTTTTATTAAAAGTTGAAAATTTACGAACGAACAACAAAAAAACGCTATCACAGTGCCAACCGTGAAATAATACTGACTTCCTCCGCACGCTATCCCTTCTCCGCATTTAGCTCCTCGATAATGTATAAAGAAAGAAAGAGTTCTTTAATGCATAGCGCAAAATGATTTGAAATAGTTAATAATTTCGCGTCGAAAAAGTACATATTTTAATTTTTTTACTTACGATTTTTAGGATCTGTCGATAATATTACAATTAATATTTACATTAACACCCCCTCAAGTTGGCAAAGAAATAATTAAAAATGTTCCTAACCATATCATTGGGATCGTTCCCATTGTTGCCGGAAATAATGGGAACGTTCCCATTATTGCCGGGAGTGGGAAGCTTCCCATTATTGCCGGGAATGGGAAGCTTCCCATCTGGCACATCTCTTGTGTGACTGAGCGAATGAGGCATGGCGCGGCTTGGACCGCGCATAGAAAACGCAGGGGGTCCTATTTGTTGTAGAGCTAACGCTGAGCATCATGCCGATCGTAGTGAGGGACTGTCTACAAAACCGACCGCCGACCGACCAACACAGACGAATCTATGTCCTCAACTGAGAATAACGATGACGGATTGGGCTGTGATCTTTTAAAGTAGGTATCGGCTATTCCCATTCTCACAGCCAGCCAACACTTTAAAAACAATTATAAAATACTTCAAACTGAAACTAAGTAGTACAGCTCATAGGTATATTCTAGTGAAAGATCGTTCCGCTAATAGTTACATACAACAAGTTGGTTCTTTGACTTACGGAGCTTTGAGATATGTACCTATTTAATCATCATTTGAAAAATATCGCTACGCTTGCAATAATCTGCAAGTATCTTAGTATGGGACCAGAAGCAATGTATGTATGTATGTGACTGTATGTAAACGTTCATGTTAAATCTATATAAAACCTACGAAGCTTCGAGACCTCTCTCTCTCTCTCTCTCTCTCTCTCTCTCACTCTATCTCTTTCTGAAGTCTTAAGGATGTCTAAGGTTTGCGAAAGCAGTTTTATTTCTTACTCGCTACGACACGTGCATCCCACAGATTCTCCAGCCAGCGACAACACTGTTTTTGAAACTATAAACCTTAGGGAGGTTTGAGATTGCTCGAGATCGAGACAAAAAGGAACCGCCGGCGCAGCCTACGGCCAACGACCCGCGGCGGAGATTACAAAAAACGATTTAAGTCCCACAAGTAAGTTCTTCCTAACGAAAAGAAAATACCTAAGTGTGTAGATAACTTGCTCACCGCGAGTGGCTTCGTTCGCCACTTCCCTAATATAGACTAGCTAGAGCAAGGCAATGGGTAAAGCTTACACTCAAAAACTTTAATGAAGATACGTCGCTCGTCTGAATGGCCGAGACCACAAAATGAGTGGTATCGTCTTGGGGTATTCCTAGGGTATACCTATATCCAGCTATTTGTCATTATGAGCTATCATTACAACTGTCACATCGTCTGAGACACAGAAGCTTGAAAAGAGCTTCATAAAATCACACGAGGTAGCCGTAGGTAAGACTGTGGTAGCGGAAGCCGGAAGCGGTAGAACACCGGCCTCACATTCAGGAGATGGTGGGTTCGATTCCAGGCAAGCACCTATCACTTTGTCTTCTAAGTTACGTACATTTGTGAAGTAGTATAACGTGAAGGAAAACATCATGAGGAAACCCGGGTGTCTGAAAGAGTCAGTCCTTGAACCGCGTGGTAATTTAAGCCCAACTCTCTCTCTGGGAGAAGGCCTGCGCTCTGCTGTAGGATGTATTTAGGCTATATAAAAAAACTAAATACCTAGTTAGGTAATTTGAAAATTATGAAGTGTTATTTGGAGTACCCTGCCGTTTTGGAAGCCCACATTTACTCATCTGGCCGCCCGTTGCCTGCGGGGGCGGAAACCCGCGCCAGAGGGACAGAAAAGTTTCGATTTAGAATTTTATTACCTCTTCGTGTTAGGTTTATTGTCGTGATCGTATACCTATCCGACGCCGAAACGAGCTCGTATCCCGAAAATTTACTTTAACAAACACTGCTTTTATATCCGTAATAAAGTGTTCGTGCGGCTGGCTCTCTTCGGACTCGTTTAGATTTAGTTCTTCGATTCAGGTGACCTACTTAGCAAAGCAATCCTCTCCTTTATTGTGGTCTATTTGTGGTCTGTCGATGACGGTATTTGATCGACATTTAACAATAGTTGTAGAATGTTGCTTATACCCTCCTTTTGGTTAACTTTATGAGTCTAGAAGGTCCAGTCAGTTCATCGTGGGTGGGACAGAATTCCACGAAAAACAACTCGGCTCTTGGCTCACCTTCAACACAATACTATAGTTTGATCGATGCAGCTCCACATAAGTTGGCCGTTTTCTACTAAATTCCGCCGCTATTGTCATAACAGAGTCGTTCCAACTATTCAGCAGGTTCTTATTTGTGGGAGACAGAGTTTACTTTCCATTGTAGATTGTTCAAATTGATAGAGCTCGCAGCAGGCTTTGCTTGACCAAAGACCACCCTGTTGGTCCAGACGCGGCGCTTGTCAATGCCCGCGTACTTGACAGTTTTATATTAAATCCTCGGTACCGATAAATATTGCTTGGTATCGAATGTCCCCCCGCAAACAAATAGGAACAGGCTTGGCGACGACAGAAATGTTGAGGCCCGTTATTCAGGTTCCCGTGTGTGGAATCCCCTAGTCGCTCTAGTTTTGTGTAGGTATTTAGCCATATGGTTCATATCGCCGATCATTCCCTCCTGCCACCCAATATGAAATTGCAATTCGATCAATCTGAGGGGTTGTCATGGGAATAAGTATTTTTTGAATTCGTGTCAACGATCCCCACCACTTGGGTTAAGGTTGATCAGCTATGGACTCCTGTGCATAAAGCATAACCTGTATCGAATTTAGACAATCGTAGCGTAACCTGGAATGCAGATCTGATAGGACTTTATTTTTGATATTTCCTGGCGCGATGCCAATCTCCAGCTGTTGTGGACTGCGGTTGTAGTAATAAACGGTACTCATTGTGTATTTTTTGCGTTCTACACTACAAATACTATTCTGGCCTGGCGCCACTCGGTGTTATGTGTATGGAAATAACGTTTGTCCTTTTCTTCGTTCTTGGGTGCGAGGAGGACACCGCTTCCACTTTATACATCTTATGTAGGTACTACTACTCCTTTTGTCGCATACTGGCTAGCAATTACTTAGTTCAATTAATCGTTAAAAGCGGAATGATAAAAGAAACTATAATTACCCTTTAATCTATGCAGAAACATTGAATGAACTGTGATTATTTTTTTTTTTTTTTTTTTTTTTTTTTTAGCCCTATAAAGGTCACCCTCCGGAGGACACGGGGGAGGGAGGTGGTGAATGCTCATGCATGCACAGCACGGGCCCGGCCGTGCTGCCAATGTGGGACTCGCAGAGTGCGCCTACCCACTAAACACCACCTTGGTGCTGGTTTGGTCCTAAGGACCCCTAAACCTACATCATGAGCGACCCCCCTCGAGGCCGAGGAGGGCGCACAGCGGAGCTCACTAGAGCTACCGCTTATGGGGATTCGTCACATAGTGACAGAAACAGAAAGAAAGAAAAAATTTAAGTAGTGTCCCCGGGGACACTGTTGGGAGCGGGGGCTACATCTGACTGGGCCTGGGCCTCCAGGAGGAGGTCGAGGTCGGATGAGAGCTTATCGGGTGGGTCGACTAGAACGTTCCTGGGCCTGCGCACCAGGTAACGAGGATTAGTCGTGGGGGGAGGGTAAGCTGCTGATTCGCGGATCAGGGGGTTAGAGTGTTCTTCAGCGCGGCTGAAGAACGACTCTGAGAGGGATACTGTGATTATGCGATAAACTCGCTTTTGTAGAGAGGCCGGGCCGAGAGGCTACGCTTGATCGCCGCAGGCGCATCCCGCTCGACACGGCCGCGGCACCGGCTCACTTCAAAGAAAATAATAACGTACGATTACGTACCTCAATCGTGCGTGCCTCTTCCTCCCGCTCGCCTTACCTCCCATTCTTCCTTTTTAAATCAAAAACCTGTTCTCTCCCGTGTCGGATGCTCTCAAAAAGCGATTCCGACTTAATAGGCACGAAGTGTGATTATTAGTTATTATATTATAACGCTCTACGAAATTTCGGCCATAATAATGGGTTTGGGGCGCGGAGATTTACGGTTGAAACACTCGAAATAATTTTATAAGGCGCTCGGTCGGACGGAAATATCAACGAGTTCGTTCAACGCGTTGCCAAGACAACGCAAAGCAACTTGTTGAAAGAAGAGTACACTGTTTTTATGGCACGTAGGCTTTTGCGAATTTGATCTGATGGTGGTCGAGAGAAGGCGTGAGGCATGCGCGTGAACACTCAAGCGCTATAGGAAGATTAGAAAGTTATAACGGTATTATGATTAACGAGTTGATCAGATTTAAATTCACAATTTAAACGGCTGCTCAACCTTTACAATTGGTAGATCAGTTTCTTGTCGAAATAAAACAGGGTTCATTCACTCTCGTTGAATGCACTGACCAGAATCCATTTTGATCTTAGCTGATCATACTGTGTTTTAGATAGGTAATAGTCATTAGAAGCTTCTACTTTTTCAGCCAGAAAGAAACAATCGTATTATTAAGAAGAGAGAATACGTTCACCAAACGTACGGGATAGAATTTTAACGTACGGTAAGTACAACATACCTACATACTTACAAAACTGTTCACTATAAACAAGTCTCTACTCTACAAGAAAAAAAGCGTTAAGAATCATTATTGCTAGCCGTGTGGCACTTTCCACCGGCAACGTCACCAGACATTTTTAAGACTTTTCCGGTAACTTGCTCTGTCCATGCCCTGTTGTTTTTTGTTTACACGTTGGTCACGGTAATGACCTTAAAAAAACGCTCCCGCTCCTTATTTAAACCCTTTAGGGGGA
This sequence comes from Yponomeuta plumbellus, assembly GCA_947310845.1. Lineage (NCBI taxonomy): Eukaryota > Metazoa > Arthropoda > Insecta > Lepidoptera > Yponomeutidae > Yponomeuta > Yponomeuta plumbellus. The sequence continues at coordinate 11,405,165 of OX371193.1, forward strand.
TGAACAGTCGACAGCACATCATCCTATACACACATGCGCTCTACTCTGTTACATTACGGGCGGCTTTGTAACTAAAATGTGAAAGTTGATGTTCTGTCGACTGTACGAGTGTTTCAAAGTATCAAATTTTATATCGCTTTATTCACACAGATGTGAAGGTCTACTTTTACACCCTTTATAAAATCATTCGATAAAATTATGTACGCATTGTAGAATATAATTAAATTATACTTGCAATATTTCAAGAATTAATGAGTTAAAATAATTTCCATCCATTTTCAAGTACAAGTACAGATACTCAAGGGTAACCGGTTCATGGCCATATTTTGCAAGGGTAACATTTTGAAAAATCCATCTCTTTGGAATCTTTAGGGATTGTTAGCAATGACAATAACAAACTTGTAATTATAACAGGAGCAATTATTTTACAGTCACAACATTAAATTAGCAGCCTGGAAAGAGTTTTTAATGGGGAAGAACGATTGAAGTGGTTATAGTAGAACAGTAAACAGTTTCTTCGGGAAACAGTTCACTGTCTCAGGGTGTGTGTTACTTCAATAATACGTTGTATGTACTATCACATTTATCTATCACACACTGCACAGTTGCTCAAAAATACGTAAATGTTCTCACCGATTTTCTACCCCAGCCAGCTTGCGCAGAGGCGGCGGCACCTCAAAGGGATTTGAGTGATATCAATAGCTTTGTGAGTTGCTACCGAGTGGCCCTTTGTCGGCACTCTTTTGGCGGCAACATCAGAGGCGACTGCTGCCCGGCGATCCATTACGGGCAGCGTAGGGGTGAAATAACAGAAGGACTCCGGATTTGTCGAACAGCCCTTATATCCTCGTGAGGCCCGACCTTGAAAAGAACAATTGATTTTGTGATCACCTGAGGACATTGGGCCTCACGAGGATATTACGTAACTTTCCACTCTATCGGGTTAAGCATTTATGCCAGCGGTTCTCAAACTTTTTTGGTGACGGAACCCTTTTGGAAAGCGAAATACTTGACCTTATGTCACACTGTTACATTCTGGGACTTTTTTCCCAATAGATAGGTATCTCACACTCCTACTACGAACTGTCATATACATTCTTATTTTGACCCTTTCCAGTTGTCTAAATCAGCCATACTCGAAGCTCCGCGGAACCCGAGGGTTCCACGATACCCCTGTAGGGGTTCCGCAAGAATTTAGAAAAAACACCTCTCTCTGGTCGAACGTGATACAGTTATTAATAAAGAATAGTTTTTTAAAACAATGAGCCGTTTTTAGAAGAACTAAAAAAAAATATTACGGCTGTCAAAGGAATGCAATTTTGGACCTCAGCCCAATAGCCATGTGTGATACATCATCGAATAGGTCTCGGCAAGCTGAACAAAAGTTACTATGACGCCAACAGCCAAATGTTTGTCGTTTCGGAGATCATTTTATTGAAAATGTTAGTTTTTTTTCCAATACAATATAGGTACCTAACTCCGAAAGGACAAACATTTGGCTGTTGGCGTCATAGTAACTTTTGTTCGGCTCGCTGAGACCTATTTTATGATGTATCACACATGGCTATTGGGCTGAGGTCCAAAATTGCATTCCTTTGACAGCCGTAATATTATTTTTTTAGTTCTTCTGAAAACGGCTCATTGTTTTATTGTACTATTAATGTTCACAGCACAAAACATTATAAAAACGGGTAATTAATGTTATCCAAACAGTAGATAAACAGCAAATTAACAGTTTGTTAGTGTACAGTCAACAGCACATCATCCTATACACCCATGCACTCTATTCCGTGGCATTACGAGTGACTTTGCAACTAAAATGTGAAGGTTGATGAGCTGTCGACTGTACGAGAAACTGGGGGTCGGTCATTTATAGCCCAATTGACAAGGTTGATTCAATTAAGTCCGCGTATTTATAGCTATGATAATTTACTTTAGTCCCTATTCCTTATCTAAGGAATTCAGACATAAAATGGTTTACATAAGTGGTCCTCCTGCGCCATGCACTCTGTGACGGGACAAAGCGGACTTCAAAGGCGCCGCCAGCCGCCACGTCACGTGCCCTGCCGATTGATGGCTCTCGTCTGTCTCGTGAAGGGAATCTTTATGCGAAAATCCGCGAATGCAACAGCAATAGGCGATACAATCATGCAATGCTTTGTAGTGAGCCGTAAATTAGTTATGAGAACAACGTACGTCCCTACTAAGTTTTCTAATTATTTTCAAATGTGTTACTTATTACATGGATAAGTTAGGTCGCAGACATTTGTACAAATATAAATTTATAACTGCCCTTATATGTATTACGTCACTTTCCACTCTATCGGGTTAAGCATTTAGACAACTCGAAAGAGTCAAAATATGTATGTATAAGACAGTTCGGAGTAGGAGAATGACATACCTACTGGGAAAAAAGGTCCCAGAATGTAACAGTGTGGCATAAAGTAGTGTGACATACCGGGAATAAAAGGGCTAAATCAGACAACTCCATACAGTGGAGTCTTACGTAATTGCACCCGGTCCCAAACTAGGATGCACTGTGCTAGCCATACAATAGCTGCCAAACTATGCAAGAACATCACAAACGTGGAAATATACCCAGACCCAGACTGAGGCCAATAGTATAAATGTACGGTGACCCCCAGTGGGGACCGAACCTATGGTAATCAGACGTGATTCCGCTAGACCAACGAGGCAGAAGTACCTACAGTCGACAGCACGTCAACCTACACTTTTTAGTTGCAAAGTCGCCCGTAATGCAACGGGGGTAGAGTGCATGGGTGTATACCATGATGTCATTGTGCTGTCGACTGTACTACTTCTAGAAATACAGTCGATCTGGCGGATCCGTCCGTTCCGAATCGAACTCGAGCTTAGCTTTTAGCTCAGACACCAGACAGCGCGTACGGCGGCGGCTATCGCGATTATGTCAGTGTTGTGGCGTGCTTAAAGACTAGACAGAAAGACAAACTGAGCTGCCCCACTAGTTGGTTTGCAGTTTTATTGCAGTCGAGCCAACTGCAATCAAACTACAATTTTGAAGTTGGAATGCAGTTGAAATGCAGTCCGTCTGTCTAGCTAGATCCTTAAATGCGTGGCGGCGGCATTGCAACAATATGGCCGTGGCGGAAAATTTCCTAATGCAATGCCGGGATCAAATCGATTTTCAGCGTTGAGGCTGAGACGAATTGAATGCGATGCATTTGAAAAGAGACTAGCGAGCCATTCCGCCGCTCTGGTACCTAAATGCTAACTCTAAAGACTTCCCAACAATAAATTCAATACAATGCGGCTACCATAAAAAGTGGACAGCGTTTAATGTTGCCTTTCTAGCGGAAATAATCGGCATGGCAAAAGTGACACCGGGTGATCCAGACTGGGGCGGGCCAACATACTCGTACCTACAAAACATTATCGCGGGCAGCATGTCGAGCGGGTTTTATTTGTAACCGCTTTTCTCGACGGAATAAAAAAAATAAGTAACCCGTAGACGAATTGACTATTTGGAGGCGTGCCGCGGGCGGCGGCGAGTCAAAGGCCCGCGATGATCAAAGGGGCCGCTAGCAGCCGCGGCAGCGGTTCTGCTTTGATCTTGCCGCGTGAAGTGCAAATTATGTTATAAAGCGGTGAATGCGCGCACCCACAGTGCGCAAGCCTCACGGCATTAATTAATACGCTCGAGACAACTCGCGGTCGGCTCTTGGCGGTGGTATGGTATCTAGCTGAGCAAGCATAACGTATCACTAACATACTGATAGCGTAGCCTGCATAGGACAAAATTAGGTATTCTATGTATGTATAGCGGTACAGAAGATATCACATAAACCCTTACACCCGTATTGCATCCACTCTCATCAAGCTATAGACCGGTTACAGCCTCATTCATAATTTATAGGTGCTTAGCGTGGTATACCTAGGTTGATAAATTATAGGCTGTCAGAAGTACTACTTATGAAACTTGGATTTGTTTGTGCACCGCGGGTCGACCGGAACTCATGCGTTGAGCTCCCGGAAGTAATTAGTAGGTATCCAACTTCCTTTGATGAACTAAACTAGGTACTTCTTACCTATATTGAACAAAATGTACCGATACTAGTTATTTACTTAATCGAAATCAAATCAATGGCCGACAACACCAAGATCGATAAGTCAAAGACCCAAAACAGTGGCTACCCATAGAAATGAGAGTAGGTAAACAATAACCGGTTTGTGATTGGATCTCTTTGAGTTGAGATCATTACTCGATGCCGCCATCGCCGGTTCCTCGGTCACGTATGTATGCGAAAAACGAAAGAAAACAATTTTGCCACCAGCACCATAATTCGGAGGCCTTATTCTTTGAAAAAAATGCTCGAAAGGCCAAACATCAATTCTGTGTCTATGACTCAGAAGATTCTTCTGAGGTCTATGACTAGTTCACGCCGCACTGCAGTTGTAGTCATCCAGAATGGAAATAGAGACTTTCAGGATTGGGCGTTCGTTCAGGGCCCGCGTCGCGTTACCGTAATTGAACTATAACGACCTAACGTAATCAAGGCCCAGGATTTGGAGCGCGTAATAAGCGTCTAATAGTACTAACAGACGATCGAACTTGGTACGGGCCGGACAGCGGATTTGGTACGCTCCGTACCATATCCCTTCGTCTGGAGAGTTGTCCGCCGAACATTATTATTATTATTTCGTGTCCGCTCCGGACCGATGGTGTTCGCGTCGAATTTGGTCCGCTCCGTACAAATCCGCGAGTCTGTACGCTCGGACCGGACAAACTAGCTTTCGTCCGCGACTCCGTCCGCGTATACTTTAGTTCAAAATTTTACAACCCCGTTCACTCCCTTAAGGGTTCAATTTAGGAAAAACGGCGAAACACGTGTTCAATCAATTGTGTTGAAGAGTATTTATTTTAAGTGTCAAGAAAATCAGACAACATCTTATACCTCCCAAAAAAATTTTGGCAATCCTTTTCGCCCCTTTAGGGGTTGAATTTCCAAAAATCCGTTCTTATTCCTTGCCTACATTATATATAGATCCTCTGTGCAAAATTTCAGCTTTCTAGGTCAAACGGCTTGGGCTGGGTGTTGATGAGTGAGTCAGTCAGTCAGGACTTTGAATTTTATATATGTCACCAGGCATGACGTCTGAACTGTGTACAGTCGACAGCACATCATGGTGTATACCCATGCACTCTACTCCGTTGCGTTACGGGCGACTTTGCAACTAAAATGTGAAGATTGACGTGCTGTTGACTGTACATTACCAGCGGTTACTGCGAGATCGGGGCGTCTGTTGTGACTAGCGGATTTGTACGCCGTACGTAAGTCCGCTGTCCGCTCCGTACAAGTTCGATCGTCTGTTACAGCTATAAAAGCAGAGCAAACGACAGTAATTTTTCTTGCAATGTCTAGGCGGCGCAACCGCGAGGTTCAAAAATAGCATAAATATGGCCCAACTTTTTATGAAAATCAAAAGGCAGGTGTTCGTTACGTTCCCGGGGAGATCACTCGATTCGGCCGACCCAGTCCTTCCTCTTTTTGTGGTGCGTCGGCGCACACGGTGAGATGAAAGCGATGAAGGTCGACGCTCCTGTCGTTTCCACCTTTCCCTCTCAGCCGGAGGACCACATTACGTAACATTACAATATTTGCCCTCTAAAACCTCACCAGATTAATAGTAATTATTACCAGCTGATCTGCCACCCCTAGTCTGTCTGTCCCCAATAGGAGCCCTGGATAAAGTCTATAAAATAATATCTATCAACAACCACCCGTACGTGAAATTCTCAATTCAGAAACCGGCTCTTATTAGTCTGTGATATTTCGTAGATTTTGAAAGTTTCACGGCCCGGATCCGATTTCAAGCCTGGCTTAAGCTTTTGTGAGTGTCAGCCCTTGGTATTTTATTTAGGCATAAATTGTATTTAATTTTATACACGTCCAGTCCAGTGTAAGTGTACAGTCGACAGCACGTCAATCTTCACATTTTAGTTGAAAAGTCGCCCGTAATCCAACGGAGTAGAGTGCATGGGTGTATACGATGATGTGCTGTTGACTGTAGGTAGAGAATGTGTTATTGTATTTTTTTCCACAATAATGTTGGGTGTGGTGTTGTAGCACACACTTATTATTTCAGCGGACTGTATTTGTAGGGGCTGATGATACACAAATGACATTCACGCGCCAAGTGCAGACGTACTTTAGGAAATTTTCTGCATACTCAGCTCATTTTGGCCAAAGTTGCATAAGTGACGTTATAGCACCGGGGGTGCAACATTTATTACCAGATTGACGGCATCATGAACAAAATACGGCGACTCTCAATGGCGATCGAACCGTCGACAGACCATTGTGAGGTTAGTCCCGCTTTGATAGTAGTTGATTCTCAGCAGTCTGGTTGTTTGTTATTTTTGCGTTTTAGGGCCGATTTCACTAAGTAAATACTTAAATAGCGTTCTGATACGTTCTTTTCTGAGAAATTCGGCGAGACAACGCTACGGTTAAGTAGTACCCTAGCGATATTCTCAATTCAGAAACTGCCCCGAGTGTCTCCAGTCCAGTCCACATTGGGGTCACGCCATGTATAGGATTTTAAAAACGAATTGACGATCGTCATCGACTTGATCACTGCAAAAGGTAAAAATAAATAAATGAATAATTTGTGGAAATCTTAGAAACTCAGGTGGACTGACCGTAGATAGATAGATAGATACGTAGCTAGATAGAATATTCTGTATTCTACTCTGCGTGGTGACTGTTAACGTCTTAAAAAACGTTGGTGAGTACTTGGTATTAATATCCCCGTAGGTAGAGAATTTAATAGGCAGATAGGTTATATTACTGAGATGCCGGCTTATTGGGTATACGGTTACTTGCTTTATGAGATCGTTCCAGGGAATGGAATGCACGAACACGATCGCTTACGGGCCAGTGACCGTTTTATCTAATTGGGCAATGGGCATACTACTCAGAAGAGGCAATCGGCATATCTAGGCAAGCATGTAATTGCATCACGGATTTTTTGCCAAAGCCGATCGTTTCCGAGTAGGGCGAATGACCATGTGGTTTATTAACAAGCCATTGGTGGAGCTTGGTTGTCCGGCCGGCTTCCATATTCAAATTACAGGTTGGATTGGTGCAGCGGCGCCGCGGGAGAGCTCGTTCGCACCGAGTACGATGGGCCGCTTTCTAGGAAATTTCTAAATTCTTAACTATAATGGCGCTCTCTGCCGCGCTGCCATAATGGTCTTCGGTTAATTGTTGTGAGATAGTTTCTAGAAACGGCTGGACGGTTGGCTGGTCACGAAAAAAACGTTGATAAATATAAGTAGGTACGTCTTCCCGCAAACTGTGGCAGAATCATGCGAAAAATTTATTTCAGCTCTACCTAGGGCCAGGTTCTGAATTCAGAATTTCGCTAACTTTCGCTCGCTACTTAGCTGTAGTGCTGTCTAGTCAAATTTCTCAGAAAAGGGTGTGACAGAATCACAGAACGTTACTTAAGTACATAGGTATTTAGAGAAATTCTCAATTCAGAAATCGGCCACTCCAGACTTGTTGCACGAAAATCGCGAGTACGCTTGAAACCCGAAGGTATTCGAGTTGATTTTGGAATCCTATTTTACATTATACCGCTTTTGGCTCTGACTGAAGGAACGGCTCTAGTCCACGTTTTGAGTACTAAAGCCTGTAGGTACAACATACGTGCGGGCGGCCGAAACAAAAAAAAAACAAGTCGCGAAGTTATACCATGGTTCTTTCAATGACACATGTAGCATGACGATGCGAGTCGCGCGTTTAAACGTCAAAAGCGCGACTTTGCAGTACAAATCACAGATTACTTAGGAGAACAGGTTCCTAAAGAAGATTCACTCCCCTATACCAGGGCTCTGGGTGGTTCATAGAAGTAGGTAGAGTAAAGCCAATTTAATAGGCCACATGACATTTGTGTCAGTCTTAGCTTCATAGTGAGGTGACCAGCTAAAAAACATCGATTAAATCGAATGAATCGATACGGACTTCAAACATTTGTGAATCGAATGCAGCTATTGTGAAAGAGTACGTATAGGTACTGTAATTTTAATTGAGTTCCATTGAAAATCAAATCAAATAAACAATTATTAATCAAAACACTGTCCCATTATTGTCTAACCTAAATTTTTAAAACAAAATAAGACACGTATATGTATAATTTAACCAAGAAAAGGCCTTAGCACGAAAAAGATATTTAAAAAACACAACAACGATTTGGCTTTGGCCTTCTACAAAGAATTACCTGTATTGACAAGTTATCTTCGGATACAGAAAAAGGAAAAACGTTAGACGTGGCTGCACGGACGAAAGTCCTTTGCCTATGCTGCTATTCACAGAAAAACAAGATTAAAAAAACTATATATATATAATGAAACGGATTTTGTTTCTATTCAATTATTTTTGTATTATTTAGATTATTAAAAGAATAATATAATAATGTTTTTCACTTCTCATGCTATAAAAGTTCGTCTGTATGTGATGCGTACTAGTTGTACAATCTACTAATAAAATTATCACAATGTGGAATCATGTATATGTGGCTATACATTATTTTACAGGTAATCATTGCATTCAATTCAACTTTTTGACTGATGATTCCTTTGATTTTTACGGTAACATCCCTAGTTTTTAAAAACAAAAAGGGTTGACCGACATAACCTTGTGGTGAAGTTCAGTTTTTTAGGACAAACATTGTTTATTAAGTTTAGAATGCTTTATTAGTCAAATTAAATTGTAATAATGCCTTTTTTTGACATTATTACATTAAATATGTATTATTAACTGAAAAAAGTGAAGCAATTGCACAATTGCTTCACTTTTTTCTAACTTAAAAAAAAATTAAAAAATATTGCGTGCCCTGCGTTACAAGGTTACGTTGATGAATTTTGATGAAGTGTCAAATGTGACCTATTAAATTGGCTTCACTTTTAGATATATTAATTTAATTTTTTACTATGTATAGCGCGTTATTACGCCTTTCCATGCTTGCCAAGGCGCGACAAGCCCCAAGCGTCCACAAATCTCGTGTGAAATTTGGAAGTCGTTTACATGAATGCGTGAGTGTGCTACAAAAATCCAAGCATCGCCGAAATTGTGTCGTCTATTGCTTTTGGTTTAACGTACTTTTTTTTTAAATATGTATGTACAAACAAAGTAAAATAAAAACAAGGAAAGTTCGACGACCACGAAGATGGAATATAGGGGCAGAAAACTGGGTAGCCTAACGCTGAGGGCTGGGTTCGTCGTTCGCGCGGAGCCGCCATCATCGCGACCGCCCTATCGTGTCGGCGTGTCGCAGACGGCGGTATCAGTGGCGGCGTAGCATAGGTGTCAACCCGGGGCGGTTTTCTATTGTGCACCCCCAAAATAAAACAACAAATACTTACTAAACGTGCTTACGTGACTTTATTTATATTTTGAAATATTCAATAACTTTATCAAAATTTACTTTCCTTGTACTTTTCGATGGACAATTTGGAAAGATTGGTAAGTCGCGCTTGGCTCATTGTAGATCGTAATTTTATATTAAATTTAATTTAGAGAAACGTCTTTCACAAGAAGCCACTGACGCACAAACAGAGAAAAAAATCTTAGGCACAGACTCGGGATAGTCCTGTTTTATAATGAACCAGCAAAGGTAGTATTAGGACGTGAGTCGCGCGCGACAACGTCAGAAGTCGCGACTTTCCAGTACATTAACTGTCAAATTCTCGCGACTTTTGACGTTGTCGCGCGCGACTCGCGTCCTCATACTACCTTTGCAGCTGTCCCTTGAGCTTTACGTTTAAGTTACGGATGTGAAATAATTGAAACATAAAAAATCGTATGTTTTTATTTTGCATCCCACTCAGGGATTGAATTCACAAAAAGGAATGTCGGCATTAATCATTATTAGGAACGTTTAACCCAAATACAAAGTTGTCTTGAAATAATTTTGAAAATCCGAGAATTTTTTACTAACTTTGCACTCCTTTTTTATCCCCTTGAGGGATGATTTTTGAAAAAATATTTTACACAAATTTCATGACCTTCAATGATTATTTCAATGATTTCAACTTTCATACAGAATTTCATTCGAATACTTAAAAAACGGCAAAATTTCGTACCCCCTTTTGATTTGAATTCACATTGGGATTGAATTCACAAAAGGGAAACAAGCAATAACCATTATTAGGAAGTTACAACCCAAATGCAACATTTTATTAAAATAACTTTAAAAATCAGATAACTTTCATAATAACTTTGCACTTCCCTTTTATCCCTATAAGGGATGATTTTTGAATAATTATTTTATTCGTAATTCATAACTTTCTATGAAGAACCTCCATACTGAATTTCATTCGAATAACTTCAAAACGGCAAAGTTTCATACTAACTTTGCGCCCCCCTTTTACCCCCTTAGGGGGTGAATTTTCAAAAATCCTTTCTTAGTGCTCTCTTACGTTGTAAAAGAAATCCCTGTGCAAAATTCCCTTGATATATCAGTCAGTCAGTCAGCTTCTTCTTTTATATAGGTATACTAGCTGTTGCCCGCGACAACGTCCGCGAGAGTTTTAGTTGAAAAAATTGTTCGCAAATAAGTCACGGATACTTTTAACGAAAAAGAAAAAAATTGTGTGTTCATTAAAATTCATATTTATTACATAATTTAGATTTTATTGAATTAATTTTGAAAATCAGAGAACTTTCATATTGACGTTGCACCCTCTTTTATCCTCTTAAGGGGTGATCATAAAAAAAATATTTTACTCGAATTTCATGACTTTTAGTGAAGAACCTTCATACTGGATTTAATTCGAATAACTTCAATAACGGCAAACGTTCATACTAACTTTGCACCCCCGTTCTATCCCGTAGGGGGTGAAATTTAATCAAATTTGATTTAGTTTAGTGTAATTTGATTTGTTTAATTTGCTTCATTTTATTGGATTTAATTGATTCGAATTTGATTTACTTAAGTTTTATCTAGTTTAATTTAATGAATCGAATTTAGTGTGATCTCATTTAAATTTTATTACATCTGATTCCAACATATAATTTACTTAATCTGGCGTGCACCAACAATAAATCGAGCAATATCAGCACTGCACGTCTAAAATGACAAAACCAATTTTATGTAAAATATCGTCGCCCACGATACAGGCTCAGCCTAGTGTGGGGACACGGTCACAATGTTAATTTAAAATAAGATTAATAATTATCAATCCACATGCATGTAACCTAATTCATTTGGCAATAAACAATTTTTAATTTTTTACTTTAACTTTAATTTCCAAAAATTTATTTCCAAATATTTCTCCCTACTAAATTTGCACCCCTCTTTTACCCCCTTAGGAATTGGATTCCAAAAAGGGATGTCGGAATAATACAACATTTTATTGAAAAACCCTTGCTAATCAGAGAACTTTTATACTTACTTTGCACCCCCTTTTACCCCCTTAAGGGATGATTTTCGGAAAAATATTTTACACGTGTTTCATGACTTTCATTCGAATAATTTCAAAAAACGGCAAAGTTTTATACTATTTTTGCACGTCCTTTTTACCCCTTTATAGTAAATTCACAAGAAAGGATATCGGAAAAAATCATTTTTAGAAACGTATAACCCAAAAACCACATTTTATTGAAATAACTTTGAAATGTTAAATGTTAATTAGAGAACTTTCATACTAGCTTTGCCTAAGGGATGATTTAAAAAAAATATTTTACACGGTGTTTCACAACTTTTAAAGAAGAACCTTCGTACTGAATTTCATTCAAATATCTTCAAAAACGGCAGAGTGTCATACTAACTTTGCACCCCCATTTGACCCCCTTAGGGGGTGAATTTTCAAAAATCCTTTCTTAGTGCTCCCCTGCGTTATAAAAGGAACCCCTGTGCAAAATTTTAAGTTTCTAACCCTTATAATTTAGGCCCTGCGTTGATATGTCAGTCAGTCAGTCAGCTTCTCTTTTTATCTCCAAGCTGCTGGAGCTGGACCGCTTCTTTAAGAAATACTGGCGGCTTCCAAGTGGCGCCTCAGAAGTAAAATCTCCAAAATAATTTCTTCCGCAGTAAATTCGTCATAAACTTTCGTAAACTATAATATCCCGAAGCTTTTCTTCTGTTGACGTTAGCAGAGTTTTAGGATGAACAACGCCAAATGTATTGCGAATGTCATCCGTTGCCCTGTAGCGATAGTCTAGTTCTCCGTAAAATCTATCTAGACATTCTAACATAGCTCTCTGCAACTCTTCTGGAGTGAGTTGTCACCACGTTGTCACCCCTTGGTGCTTGGCACCCGGGGCGGACCGCCCCCATCGCCCCCCCTTACGCCGCCACTGGGCGGTATAACCGCCATTTTAAACGGTTCGGGAAGAGCCTACGTCGGTCTTCGAGGTCTACTACGACAAACAAGGATTGGGGATTTTCAGTATCAATACATATCAATGGGATGGGTACATTCGGATGTGTTTGGAGGGCTTGGTTTGTTTGTATGCAAATAAACCGTATCAAAGGTATGCCTGCCCAGTCTTATCTGTTTGCGCAGCCTCCTGTGTTACGCAGTAATACGGAATAGGGTTTATTAAGTAGAATTATGTTTTATATTTTAGCTAAGACCGCGGTTTTTGAACTCCTTACAATTGCATATAAATAAGTAAGAAATGTCGGTTATTAATTAACTTACAACCAAGAAACCTTCTTGCTTAAAACACTAGTGGCTGTTGAAATAGTAATTAATATTAGGTAGGTAGGTACTAATGTAACGATGAATAAAGATAAATATGTAGGTACTCATTTTCTAGAACTAGCAGTTTACTATCACATTTCTAGGATTTTGCCAAAGGGAGGAAAACAGGACAAGAGCGAGTCGAGCTCGCCCGCCGAGGGTTCCGTTCGTAGGTACCTACTGGCAGTTTTTTTCCGAGATTTTCAAAGACAAAGTTCAAACACATTTTTTTAATCATTTAATTGAAAAGGTATAGTTTTGAGATTTTTACCTGTACCTATTTATCTTATTTTTATTGTTTTTTTGATATTTTTTGAAAAATTACGTGCGGTTTTGACAGCAACCCAAAATCATTTTACACAGCATGCTAGGTACTAATTAACAAAGTTAAACATTGTAATAACTTTAACATTGTAACTTATAAAGAATAATCTATCTATCTAAGACATTCTTTTACTTAAAAGCTAACATGAAACTTAAACTAAACGTGAACATTTTTTTCATAATCTAAAATGAAACTTAAACTAAACGTGAACATTTTTTTCATAATCATACCAACAAAGTTGTTCAAAGTGTGTTTGTCCAATAGATTATTGCAGGTTCTACACATAATTGCCAAAGCATTAAAATATGAAATGTTGTTATTAAAAATAGGCAAAACAACGGTTTTAATGGCACGACAAGGGTTGTAGTTTCAACTAATATTCAGATGCGAAAGTAGAATGTGAATCGATATGGGAATGAAGATATGTTTAATGTGTTCCAAATGGTTATTATAATGAGGTGACCAAATAACAGAACAGTCAAGTTTGCTCTTAACAAGGGAGCTAACTTGTAGAATATTTGGTGGCCCGATCGGCACACCTTAAAAATGCTTTTTAGTAATTGTTCTTTTTCAAGGTCATAACATAACGCAACTGAATACTGGGTTATCAGACTTTTTCGATACTACTTGCCAAATTTCATAGTTCTAGGTCAACGGGCAAGTACCCTATGACTTTGGACTCACTTGAGTGTCGAAATATAGGTTTTTTGGCGGCTTAAACGGACGGCCGTTTAAGCCGGATACGGATGAAGGCAGCTTTTTTGTACTTTCTTTGTTTGTTTTTTAAAGTTTGATTTTTTCATAGCTGCGAGAAACTGTAGACTTGAGTGTATATGGTTTTAATTTTTGTGTCGTCAAATAAATGAATTTTCTTCTTCTTCTTCTTAATTTGAAGTCTACGCATTTCCGAGATAAAGGGTCTTGACTTGACAGTCAGACGGACCGACAAAGTGATCTTATAAGGGTTCTGTATTTTCTTCTCGACGTACAGAACTCCAAAAATTAACAATTACTGTACCTGCACGCGACGATTACTCATTTAGGTAAGCATTTTATACTTAGGTACCTAAATGATTCACGTTTGTAAAGAGGTCTTCGGTGCGCTTTGAGTGACGTAATGAACCTCAATAACAAAGGGGCAGCAGGCAGGGTGTCTTTGATGGCAGCGACGATACCTGGACGTAATCTTTTGAAATACCACTAACACAAGAAAATAAAATAAACCCTTTCGGGCCTTTTGTTTTTACTGTGGTTATTTTACGTTTTTTTGGTTGGTTTTGATTAGTGATGTGAAGATAAAACGATAAACGATAAAAAACCGGTTTTTTACTAAGCCGTAAATAATCAGTTATTTCAAAAAGTAATCGATTATTTTTTTTAGTTTTGGGATGAAACCCGAAAAAGTAAGACGAGCGTTCATCAGCGTTGAAGTTCATTTCATCTAGCTTCTATTTTGGTAACCTGTGCTGATAATCTTCTTCTAATACATAAAAGGCGAGCATCCAACGTGACTATATACATGACAACACGACAACTCATGAACGCCCGGCGCAATCCATTGAACTTAGAAAGCTGAAATTTTGCACAGAGAGTCCTTTATTAACGAAGAAAAGAGATAAAAACTGTTTTTAAACAAATTCGTACCCCTCCCCTAAAGGAATGAAAGGAGGTGTCTAAAGTGTGCGGTCAGATGTACACAAAACTTGGTAGAAATACATTTTATGGTTTTTCAATATCAATATTTAAGAGGGTAAAAGGGATGCCAAAATTAGTACGGGGACTAAAATGTACCTGAAATAAGATTTCAAACCAATCAAATAATCATACTCGGCCGTAGGAAGAGGGCGTCAATATTTTGCAGCACAATATCGATGCCTTACTTTCTCAAACTCGTATCTTTAAAAAATGCAGCAAACTCTTATCTCGTCTATAGGTACTAAAGCTAAAAATGATTAGTTAGATTAGTTTTACTTATATTTTATAGTCCACCTCTAAGAAATGGCATTTAATTTTTTACCGAAACTCCATAGTTTATACTAAACACAGACAGTTTTATGTCTCTCCTGAAAAGTTGTCTTTTTTAAGATACGAGTTTGAGAAAGAAAAGCAACGATATTGCACACCCGTAACTAAAAAAAAATAATACAAAATTGTTCAACGAAGAATTGTTTTCTCCAAAATATCCAGGTGGTTTTTTGTAACTTAGTTGAAGCCCGAGGGACCCCTGCCAATTAGGTACGATCCTTTTCACCTCTTGGACTGGACCGACCGGCGCTGATAGGTAAACAAACTTATGCCGCTGATGTGCATGTTGCTATCAAACGATGTACAGTCGACAGCAGATCATGGTATACACCCATGCACTCTACTTCGTTGCGTTACGGGCGACTTTGCAACTAAAATGTGATTGACGTGCTGTCGACTGTACTAATGCTGTAATGCTATCAAGTTGATCTATAATACATTTTTTTAACAAAGGTAGGCAGCAGACGAGAGCAACGCTGAGAGCGGATGACGAGTTAACATGATTCCGACAAAAATCGCATCCTGTTCTTTACATTTTATTAGCGCCGACCCGCCTGTGTAGAACACGGCATTCGCGTCGTAATCATTTCTGTCTAAATATTGATGTTTTTTAACTTCCGCTCTTTTCTACCGGCCGGAAAGGGTGGATTGATGTTGTCGGTATCATTCATGCTTAATCAATCTCTTCGAATCACTCCTTTATGTTCGTTTATAGTACTCGTGAACTTGATATTTATGTATGCGAGAAAGCATAGAGCTCGAGCGATAAAATTTAAGTCAGCCTGCTTTTCATTGAAGAGTCTAATATGATCTAGTACACAGTATTATTATATTCTGTGACATTCTGGGTTACTTTCGTATTTCTAAAAAATGTTTCACTCGCGATTGGAGATCTAAGAAAAAGCAAATGCACCAAATCACTGACGACTGTTCCAAAATAGTATGATGACGAGGGATTATGAAGAAAAAAATACAGTCTCACGCGAGCTTTTATGACGCTTTTAAATCATGTTACATAGGTACCTAGTAGAGTTTTCGGAATCGCTCAAACGCATAAAAGCCGAAAAAGGCATTAAATGCCGGTTAAAGGATGGAATGTCTCATCGATTACATTTTGTTCTTGTCGTAAAAGTTTGGGCATCGGTAGGTATAAACTCTACCTATATTACGATACATTAACGAACAGTGCGTTTTTCGGCGTTTTAAAAAGTGGTTATTAAATGGAGATTTGGTTTCATATCAGCACAGACAAAAGATCTGATATTCATATCGCAGATTTTCCAACTCTTTCCAACCAATATACCTATGGTCTGTCTGACCGACTCTAGTAGTACCTACATACCTACTTAGATACCATCACTGGCCACTGGCCATCGAAAAGAAAAAAAAATGAAGCCTAGTTTCCGTCTCGATAGGTGGCTCGAGGTTTCCGCTTCGGCGGCATTACTGAATTATTCGTTCTAGAATCTCGGTGCGCATTTGTAAGGTACTGTGGGTGTGCCGTCGAGTGAAGCGACTCGTGAGACGAACGATAATGGATTTCCTGGAACATCCCCTATGGGGAGTTGGGGGCAATACCGGAGCCACGGGTTGCCGGGACTGTGTATTACGCGTTTGGGGGTCCAATTAGGACCTTGGATGTACGTACTGACATGAGTGACACGCGGAACACCTCGTAAGGGACACGTAGAGACATCTTTGTTGGTTTGATACTAGCACTAGCACTTGTGCCGCAGCTGATAAAAGTTATAGGTAGGTAGGGTAGGTACAGTCGACAGCACATCATGGTATACACCCATGCACTCTGCTCCGTTGCATTGCGGGCGACTTTGCAACTAAAATGGGAAGATTGACGTGCTGTCGACTGTACAACAAACTGCACCGCAGTTTAAGGACGTTTATAATAAAATAGGATACATTATCGAGAAAATAAAAACTACTTATCATTTATAATTATAGGTAACAATATTTGTCCTAGCTTTTGAATACATTTTCCTTCAAAAAAATAAGTGTTAAATTAAAACTTGCTAAAAGCATGTGTCAGAAAAAACTCATAGAACAAAAGTTGTTGCCAAATACAAACTGCATAGGTAGGTACCTACCTAATTGGGGTGTCCCAGGAATTCCGCATTTTAGAAATAAACTACATTTACTTATTACATTCATCTAACGCTCTGTCGCGGCGCCACTAACGCAGCATCACTGACGTTACAGGCGCTTGCCTTTGCGAAATCTTCGTTGAAAGTGACTGACTTACCTACATTACATTAACAATGTTTTGTTTCCTATGAGGTGATAGTGGTGGTACTATACGACAGACACCGCACCGCACGATCAAAGGCGCGCTGTGAAGGACGAATGACGTAAATGACGATACATACATTATATTGTCCTCACTCACTGCGGTTCTTTGGTTTGAAATGGTGTCATGGCTTCTCCGACGCGGGACGTGAGACGTGAGGACGGACATGGGAAGTCCTTTTAATTCAGTTCCAAAATGTACACTGAAGCTTACACAGATAGGAGTTGAGGACGCGAACTCTTATGTGACCTGCACCTCATAGCTTTGTTAAAATGAAGACAGCCTTTCATCTATCGCTTAAAATTCCTTTACTTCTTTGGCAAAGTGGCGCCTGCCGGAGATAACAACTGACGCATGGCCATGACACTGATGGATGAGCCCCTCGGGGGCTCCTCACTGGCCCATTACTTGCCATGACGTCACGCTGAAAGTTTTTGTATACACCAAGAATGCTTTTCTTTTCCGGAACAGTCAATTAATTATGAGAAGAGCACCGCGCTACTAAGTTACAATTTGCCTAGAATTTAGGACTTTAGGCTGCTGTACACGGGTAGAGTAAACGGTAGAGTATAGCGGTAGAGTACTAACTATCCTACTAACTCTACCAATGTAAACATCATTGGTATATAGGATTAGTAGGATAGTTTAGTAGTACTCTACCGTTCTACTCTACCGTTTACTCTACCCGTGTACAGCAGCCTTTTGAGTATTAAAAAAAAGTCACGGCATTGACTACTGGCTGTATTAGGACTACTCCTAGTGTAAAAAAATAATAGTTTAAAAGTTATTGTCTCCCCCTAGATTTCAACCCGAAGGGATTAGTAATTCCCATTAGCCGGCGTCTATTGATAGTTTACAACGATGGTCTACCTCTTTTTATCTACTCTTCAAAAACTCGATAATAGCTTCCATTTAGCGGCGAGAAGGAATACCCGCCTAATGATGGACGGTTTGTTAAACGTTAATTCCCACAAAAATTCGATAAAAAGTTCATGTCCAAAATGGAAACCCAAAAGAACAGTTTTGCATTCGCTTATTTATAGGGTTCGGAAAAAACTGCGAGTACCGAAGCCTCGATGGGCGAGTCCGACACTCTTGTCCGTTGTAAAATTAGGTCAAAAACTCTTGTCCGGTTCTTTTTTATGTTTTGCAGTGGGAGTCAAATGGCTGATGACGATCATGATACTGTACTGAGGAAGTGGATAAGAATCCAGTTCTTGGCCACAGTCAATTCCACGGAATTTTATTTCAATTCCAGCATCCCGGGCTACACCGAATTGCTGGTTTTACAGGACCTATCATAATACTGATTGAGTTTGCTTGTTTTAACAAGCAATGGATATGACTTACAGTCAGAGTTCTATCGTGACTGTGTGATACGGGTCTTAAGAAAGTACGAAACTAAACCGTAGATGTGAATCTACTTGTAAGAGTACCTAAATTAGTTTTCATGAGGCCAAGGGGCGAGCCTTCTGATTATTCTTACTTTGTCACAAGCGCAAGGGTTTGACTGGGGCCGCCGCGGCCGGGGCAAGGCAGCGCGGTAGCACCGCCGATTATCCGACGATAACGCATAAAAACAACTTTTTGATTTATGAAGAAAGCCCAGCGCGCGGCTACTGGGCGCCGCGCCGCGGCTGCGCTTTTGGTCTCAAGTGACGTCACCGCGTGTGTGCTGTGTGTGTGTGTGAGTGTGTGTGTGTGTGTGTGTGTGTGTGTGTGTGTGTGTGTGCGCGCGCGCGTGTGTGTGTGTGTGTGTGTGGGTGTGTGAGGGTGTGTGTGTGTGTGTGTGTGTGTGTGTGTGTGTGTGTGTGTGTGTGTGTGAGTACGAAGTAGACTAGTCCTCGTCCACTGTATGGAGTTGTCTGATTTAACCTACTACGAACTGTCAAATACATAATACCTATATTGACGCTTTGGAGTTGTCTAAATGCTTAATTCGACAGAGTGGAAGTTAGGTACCTAATATTATAAGGGCTGGGCCGATTTTCAAACAAACAATACATACTGTTTATCATGCATGACATTTCGAGGTACCTACTTTGCATAGTAGACTCTTTTTGTGTCGATTAATTTATAACCAGCAGTGCTGATGACAATGACGCTGATGATGATGTGGGTTAATCTACTTTGCAGTGTAGGTAGGTACAGTCGACAGCACATCATGGTATACACCCATGCACTCTACTCTGTTGCATTACGGGCGACTTTGCAACTAAAATGTGAAGATTGTCGTGCTGTCGACTGTATGTACTACGAACCGTGAATTGTCGTTTTATGAATCAGGCCGCTGCTGGGGCGCTATATTATGTAAGTCCTCCACTCCACTGCATGGAGTTGTCTGATTTTACCTACTCCGAGCCGTCATACAAACCTACATATTTTGACATTTTGGTATCGTCAAAATTCTTAACCCGATAGAGTGGAAAACTACGTGAGAGAAGGACTGGACGTTCCTGGGCCTGGACCGGACCTCAAGCGTGACGTTTTGTAGGTATATCATAGGTATGTACGATGAAGTCAAATCACCAATTATACGTATCGTGTAACATCGCCATGCAACATTACGAATAAATTAGTGCTTAGAGTTATAATGTAACGTATCTAGTGACGAAAAGCGACCACTAACAAGATCGTATACTTGTGGTCGTGTACCACCTATATACCTATTCCATAGACATCGACTCATAGTAGGTACACGATGAATTGTAGTTGTTTGAAAGAGGGCCCTGCTCGTATAGGTACAAAAATTCAATAAAAGTAAGTTATTCAAATCAAAAAAGTTCTGTGTGTCGAGTTTTGTTTGTTAGACGCCGACAGTAGGTATCTATTGTACAAGCCGCTCATCTCTCAAGCAAGTATGTATTACAAATGGAGCTAGTATTTTGATTCCAGACTGGACAGTCAATCGACAAAAAAAATGTCTAGTTCACCATTAAGATAATTTAATAGAATAGATGAAGTCTAACTTAGCAAGAACTCACGATTCTAATGTGGTGCTACTCTGCTCACAAATCTTCAATATGAGAAAAAGAGACAAAGTTATGTTGTCAGTACGCCGATTTCCAGCTTGTTACAACCCTACCTGTGAATTACATAATAATATATTTTTTTATTAATCTGTGTTCCCATTATTAAATCTTTATTTTACAGGGCCTGTACGAAACTTTAGCCCTAACTGATGTTCGGGAAACATTTGTTACAAAAAAATCGAACTTTACGCCATGATGGCTGAAACCGGAATCCTCTGTGTTCCCATTCCTGTCTCAAAGGGTTGTGCCAACAGCACGTAAAAATTTTATCGATATCGATAGGAATATTAGAGGAATGAAAAATAAACTTGATCACACTATTATTGTATAGATATTTTTTACGATATGTCAAGGAACAAGTAAATTATATTATTGTCGTCTGTAACTCGTCGAATGCGATTTTTAAAAACATGAAAACGTATCGGTACGTTTCTGTGTACTGGATTAGTTTACGTAGAACCAGTAAAACGCAGACACGTGTTTTAACGGTTAATTTATTATCTTCGATCACAATCTTCCCACGTCCGGTTAAGCCTGTATTACACCGGGGCAACACTGTGCGGCATTGCGGCATGCCACAAGGCCGCATGCTACAAAGGTGCGGCACAAGAAGAAGAAGAAGCTGCGACAGTTTGCCACATGACGCAAGGTGTTGGCATGCCACAAGGTTCTTGCCACAATGTGCGACGTTGTAGCATGCGGCCTTGTGGCATATCGCAATGCCGCACAGTGTTGCCCCGGTGTAATACAGGCTTAACCGGACGTGGGAAGATTGTGATCGAAGATGCAGGCTTTACTCCCAACAAAATTAGCCCGTCAAACAATTTGACAGCAGTTTTATATCCAATGGGTGACTGCTCATTGTCAGTGTTGCCAGTATTAATACATATCTTAAATCATTCGTTTCGTATTGAATAACTAAATCGACAACTTATTAAAACAAATAAAAGTTTGAAATTAATTTATTTTATACAATCTTGAAACTTAAGAATAGTCAGTTTATAAAAAAAAAAAATTAAAGTAAATCTTTCGCTATCGGTTTCAGGTTTTGTTATTTATTCAAATATACGAGACTGAAACGGGCGTGCGTGACATCAAAAAATCACACACATTCTACGGTGCCGTCGTAGCGGCAAGAGAGCGGCGGCGCACACGTCACGTAGTACAGCCTTACAGGCATTGAATAAATTCAATGCTTAGGGCTACGTCAATGTATAGGTACTTGTATGGTCTCCGATGTTTTAGTAAGCCCGTACATTTGGTCGTTATATTGTATAATTTAGGGCGTTAATTGCTAAAAAATAACAAATTAAACAATGTATATTTTCCACTTAGGCTAGGAACTTCAAAAATAAGTAACGTTAAAAAGGTAATGTCGACACATAGCCATGTCTGCGGGGTATTTTTATAAGTTGTGTTTTGTTCGATAGGATCAAAATACAAGACCCAGCAGCACCAGTTTGCCGTGCCGCCAGATTTTGAAACATTATGTAAATTAGCGGCCGCGGCTCAAAGGCGCCGACAACGAAGTCCGAAGCTTGAGCCTCTCGCGGCGTTTAATGGCTCTACGGCTTAAATTGTTCCTTTACCGACAACTCAAGGTGATGCTTAAATATACCTACCTACGTGTCCTCTGCTTAGGACTACGGTAAAAGATTTCCTTGGAAATCCCCGCAAGGTACTCAAGTACTTTTGAGAATCGGATCCATCAAATCTTCTTCAATTTACTAAGACACGCAACTCACTAATTCCCATTGTTGGAACTGTTTTCTGTCGGGGAGGGCTTCAGGGTCTGTGCAAACTGCAAACACCCGGGCGGCGCAGTGGAGATGGAATTGGATGTGCAAACAGATGCGCGCCCGCCTGGCGCCGGTAAACCGGCAACGACGAAGAACTACTACTAGATAGGTAGGTACTCCATTCCAAGAGTCTAGCCTCTTCAGTCCTGACCTTGAAAATAACAATAGAAAACCATTGCTATTTTTAAGGTCAGGAGTTCAGGACTGAGGAGGCTATGTAGGCATTATGAGACAAATTAAGAGACAAATTAAATTAAATATATGTGTATTATATTTATGCAAAGAGGAGCTCGGCCGTACATTTTCGGAACAACTTAGTAACTACTTAACCAAGCTTAGCGAAATATTTATTTCCAACCCTGATGATAAATATTTAATCACAGGTGACTTTAATCTCAGTGACATTGTTTGGCTAGGCGATTCGAATTACTTTAAACCTTTTTACTATAGGACTGCGGATTCCGTATTATTGTTAGACGAAATTAACTCCCTCGATTTAAAACAATATAATGGCATTAGAAATCGTTACGATAGGACACTTGATCTTGTTTTTGCGAGTGATTCCGTGTCGGTCATGGACTGTAGTAGCGACTCCCTCGTCCCTATCGATCCACACCACGGGGCAATTTCTATCCACTTTAATTTCGTACAGTACAATGCTTTGCGTTGTGCTCCAAGTACACGTTACATATTCGCACGCGGGGACTATAATTCCATGAATAAGGAGATTTCTAACATTAATTGGCAGGACGAACTTAATACCGAGTCTATTAACGATGCTACAAAAAAGTTTTATTATATTTGTACAAAGTTATTCGATAAATACGTACCTACCAAACTTTTTACAGAGAACCATTATCCCCGGTGGTACTCCCCGTCTCTCATAAAGGTCATTAAGGAAAAAAGTAAATTTCACAAAAAATTTAAAAAGTACCACAATCGTTCGGATGGCGAATCTTTCAAACTACTAAGAGAAAGAGTCAGAATCTTAGAGTCTAATTGCTTTAAGCAATATCTCCTTAGCATTGAAAAGTCAATAATTGACAACCCGAAATATTTTTGGTCTTATTTTAAATCTAAATCTAAATCAAACTCTATGCCCTGTAGTCTTAAGTATAAAGATACAATTTGTAACACCGGTGACGCCATTTCCAACGCGTTCTCTGATTATTTTAGTTCGAACTTCTTAGATTCTACTAATAACTCTTTTAGCTGCCTTTCTGTATGTAATACTGCGTCTTCTATTTCATCCATTCAAGTCGATGTTAATAATGTAACTGCGTTGCTCGAAAAATTGGATCAATCAAAAACTGCAGGACCCGATCTGTTACCAGCTCGCTTCTTATCAAATTGCGCTAAGACTATAGCTGTACCAGTTACCATGTTGTTCCAGAGATCATTAAGGGAAGGAATTGTGCCTGTACTATGGAAGCGCGCATTTATCACGCCAGTACATAAAAAAGGTACTAAAACAAATGTTTGCAACTACCGCCCTATCTCGAAACTCTGTCTAATTTCAAAAGTCTTTGAAAGAATAATCTTTAATCAGCTCTATCCGGCTCTTAAGCAGTCCTTCAGTTTAACTCAACACGGCTTCTTGAAGGGACGCTCTACTACATCTAATCTCGTTCTTCTTAATTCTGCACTAACACAAGCCATGGAAGCGGGGCAGCAGGTCGATGTTGTCTACACGGACTACAGTAAAGCGTTCGACAGGATACGACATGATCTTCTTATTATTAAACTGCAGAATGTTGGTATTAGCGGTGACCTCCTGCGATGGTTCGCATCCTATATTGACAACCGATCGCAGGCTGTGGTCGTTAATAACTACATGTCCAGTTGGGTGCCTATTCACAGTGGAGTGCCTCAAGGTTCTTTGCTCGGGCCTATCCTCTTTGCAGTGTTTGTTAACGACATCGAGGTCTGCTGTCATACTGCTAAACTGCTGTGCTTCGCCGATGACATGAAGATATTCACCCCTGTCACTTCAACATCTGATGCTGAACGTCTGCAGGATGATCTTCGGCGCCTAGAGACTTATTGCCATGACAACCATTTAGATTTAAACCCTCCCAAATGCAATATCGTCACCTTTAGTCGTAAACATAACTTGGTTACATTTAACTATGAGCTGAAAGGCACGCTACTTCCCAGGGTTGGTGTCATTCGGGATCTGGGGGTGTATCACGACTCAAAGTTACTATTCGATGCACACATAGAACATATCTTAGCAAAGGCTTCTCGTGCGCTGGGCTTTGTGATTCGCTGCTCTAAAGATTTTAAACAAATTAAAACGCTTAAAATATTATATTGTACCTTTGTGAGAAGCAACTTGGAATATGCGTCTCAAATCTGGAATCCTATGTATAATGATTACATTACACGTATAGAGACCATACAGAAAAGGTTCATTAAGTATCTCTGTTATAGAACAAAAGTTAAATACTCGCCATCTATTTATATTGACATGTGTCGTAAGCACCATCTTCTTCCCCTTGAACACCGCCGTGTGATTGCTGACCTGCTGTTTCTGCTTAAGATTGCTAATGGTAGCATCGATTGTCCCGATCTCTTAGCGCAGTTAAGCATCCATGTACCGGCTCGACCCCAGCGACATAATACTATTTTACACACTCAATTTAGTTCCACGAATTACAGGAGAAATACGTATATGTTGCGTGCGTGCAGAAATTTCAACTCAGTTGTCAACAAACTGGACTTTGATTTATTTAATACTGGTTTGGGTGAGGCGAGATGTGCATTAATTAAATTGCTAGCTGATAAGAAGAATGAATTAATTTAAGAGTTCCTATGTTTAGGAGTCTAAAACTCGTGAGTTTAACGAATGATTAACTAATTAGTCTCTATTTGTGAAAACTTGTAATTAGCTTTTTGTTGTCTTCTAAATTCTTCGTTTTGTTAATTTTAGCTGTAAGTTTTCCTCAAAAATAAAAATAAAAATAAAAAATAAAAAAATTATGTAGGTAACCAAATACTCGCATCTCGTTGGTCAATGTTAGGGGCTAGAGAGCCGCGTTATTATTATTATAATTCTTTATTGCACAGTATTATTAAACATAAAAATAAAAGTGAACTTAATGCTAAAAGCGTTATGTTCCAGTTAACCCTTGGTTATGTGGATATTTTAAAAGAGGTAGATAAGCACTAGCCTAAATATAAAATACATATATAAATGATCTACATTAAACGTAATAGTAGTAAGCCTAACATAAGGGTTATTCGCTTTATTATTTAGGAGCTCGTTTCGTGGCATGGAGTATATCTACTTGGAGACACTTGATAGAGCAGTTTCCGAGTTTCATAGGACTTCAATTCGTAATAGTGTGTTATGTCAACATTACGTAGTATACTCGTAGCAGTTTTGTTAGTTAGTGTGTGGTGTGGTTAATCGACTTTGCAAAGCCATGGATTTTAGATGAAACGATGACGCGACAAAATAACAAGTTTTTTTGTTCTAGTCGAAATAACATTATGCACGGAAATGGAAACAATGTAAAAGTAAATTGAGTAGGTAGGTAATAGTCCTATTTATAAAAAATACCATTCCTTAAAACATTCCTCCGATGCAGTCTTAAAAGTTGTCGTAAAGGGAAAATTATTACAACAGACTAAAACTCAACGAACAGACGAGGTAGGTATTTGAACTAAATCTGAGGAGTGTTTCGGACTTTCGGAGCCCTTAATATTAACACCGTTACTCTTTATTGTCCACAAAATCTCCGGGGCGCCATCCACAGCCCACAATTCGAGAACCCCAGTCACATCATCACATCATACACATACATAATACATCATCACACATATTGTACAACAAAGCATGAAATAGATCGGATTCAATGCAAATGAATCAATGGATCCCACACACACCCACCAATAACTAATATTTGGTTTGGTCTCTATGCTAATATCTATAAATGTGAGAGTTATTAACCTACTCGTAGATCTGAGGCTGACGGCTGTACCATGAAACAAAATCGGGGTAGATTTCTGTTCGCAAGTGAAGTATGACTCAACGGTTAGGGGCTTAGGGCCGACATACCGTCGCCGCCCCCTGCGGACCGAATCAATCCCGAGCAATTATTGTATAGGCACGTTGCGGAGTTGTGGGGGTGGGGGCACGTCCGAAACACGTTCCGTCCGATAAACACTTCCCATTGTTATCTTCATCGTACGACTCTGCGGGCTCGATAACCACCTCCTCCCCTAGACCTATACTCCGTTCCACGCGTCAAAGTTCTAGGGAACAAAATATTCGCATCTTATATTAGACCAGCTGAATGTCTAAATACTAAAAGGGCACTTGTCCCCTATTTATGACAAGTGTCGTTCTAACAGAAAACGGTGTAGATATGTCTTGACTAGTGATTGAAGCAAAAAATAAAATTTCGTTAAAATGTGACATGTGCCCTTTTAGTATTTAGACATTCAGCTGTTCTCAAACTTTTTTGGTGACGGAACCCTATTGGGAAGCGAAATACTTGACGGAAGATTATAATAAAATAATTGTTAAAAATATTATTTATTATTAACCGGGATTCTTCATAGCAAAAATAAAACTGTCATAGGGAATGACCAAATTGTTTTATCGACAAATCCACTTATCGATATTATGGAATATTGTCGCATATCGACTTTTACGATTATTCTGTAACATTTGACCTCTTTAATAAGCAATTGAATTTTGATTTGATTTTTTTTACATTTGTGCACTTAATTGTCAGTTACACAACCTTTTCAAAAGAGTATGTATATTATATTTGAAACCCCTTCAATTATTGGTGACTGGAATTAAGTATTCGAGGTCCGGACAGTGGCGACTTAACAGTGGCGAGGGCCACTGTCTTGAGTTAAGTACGTATCCATGTTATAAAATGAATGGACTATGTTCACTTGTTCCTGGTTTTTCAGAATAAATCGGTTTTTTAATTTATTGAAGATCCATTTATGAGTGGAAAATGATCGCTCTACATCTACCGATGATATGTTAATTACTCATTAAGTGACATTATATTTATCGATAGTCGATAAAACAATTTGGTCAATCCCTATGACAGTTTGATTTTTGCTATGAAGTATTCCGGTCCTTGATAATAACAATAATAAAAGTACATTTATTATTACGTTACTACCAATAATTGTTTTGTTGTGGGTGGCGACTATGTTCGGCTGCGCCTCGTGATAAGCCGCGTCAAAATGTATTGTTTTTTTTTCTAAATTATTGCGGAACCCCTACAGGGGTATCACGGAACCCTATGGTTGCATTAGGGACTTCACATACGACGGCTATAATATACATTACATCCCGGGATGTATAGCTTTACATTATATTAAAGTATCACACACGCAACAGGTAACGTAATGTATATTTCGCTTCATTTCGTTGACATACGTCTCGACCGACACACGTTCCGGCTGCTAAGGGGTTATACAGGGTGTTGTTATGGATCTGTCGACTTACTTACTACTAGATTTAATAGATAGGTAGTTCATCAGAAGATGATTGAGATTTTGATGCGCGTATACGTTGGCACATGTGCCAAAAATAGAACGATGTGCATTGAACGTCATATAAAGTAAGGAAAATTCCGAAGAGTTTAAATTATATGCGGAATTATCAGACATCGCCACCTAGTGGACAGGCATGATATTATTACAAAATTGATGACCACTGTGTAGCTACACTTTTTTTTCTTTTCTTGAGGGACAGTCTATTTACTGAAGCGAACGAATAAAGGTAAACAAAGACACAGCATCTCTCAAACTTACATGTCACTCAAAATAGCTCATGCACGCAGCTATGCTTGCATCGTATACTCACATAGGTTTAGGTAGATACTGTTTAAGGAAAACAGACATACAACTAAACAAGACAAGACAAACACTAAAGAAAATAAAATAGTTTAGAGAAGTTGCACTCGCATCAACAACGTCAATCGTGAGTTAATAATATGGCGTCGGGGTCGCTATATTACTTTTTTTTGCCTTTAATTAAAAAAGAGGTTCGTAGTCAGCTCTCCATACTTCTTCGTACACTTCGCGTAGCGCATTAGCATAAAATAATCGGCCTTTAAACAAAAGTCCTACATCTTTGCTAGTTGCGAACATATTTGGCAGCAGTAGGATCGCTTTTATTTGAGGACCACTCAAATTTTAGGTATTTTTTGGGGCATAGATCTCTTAAGCAAATGGTATTTTCATGATAAAATAAAATATTTGGTTAAATAAACTGCGAGTGAGGGATAAATCAGGTAATAACAGTGTTATTGTGTTTATTGCTTATTGGCATTTATTAGCCATATCGTTTTGTATAACTTTGCTAAATATTATGCAGTGTTATAAATATGGCATATTGAAAAACCAAATTTTTGACATGTTGACACTTACTCGTTCGCTTCAGTAAATAGGGTGTAGATTGATTTTTGGTACTATCCTTCATGTTAAAGGCAACTTTAATGTTAGAGTGCGACAAGTGAGTCGTCGTCTGAATAAACCATCTTGATACTTTTGCTTAACTTTATTATTTGTTTAATTAGTTTGGAATCTCCAATGAAATTTGTCCAAACATAAATAAATATAAGCAAAACGAAAACATTAACTACATCAAAACCAACCTTTCCACTCTACCAAAAACAGGGATAATAAAGATGCATGCACCACATAAACTTATAAACATTTATTGATGCTGAACCATAATCAAAATCTGATTCATATCTTTTTTCTAAACATCTTTGAGTTCTTTGACTAAGTCTTCGATCTGACGTTTAACATTTTCGTCATCCGACAGACCTTACAACAAGAAATAATTCATGTTTGCTTTAAAACATTATTACTCGTATGTACATACTAAAACATAGGTAAAATTTTGTTGAATAGAAACAAAAGTTTTTTTCTTGTTTAAATCTAGGACGAGTATCAAACTGTTTTTTTCTTGTTTAAATCTAGGACGAGTATCAAACTGTTTGGGATGTACTACTTGCAGCTGAAATACCTAAGTTTGACAGTCCGAGTGTGGCCATATGAAGAATTCGAAATAAATCGCGTCCCAGGACTCGCTTGTCAGACTCTATATTATATCACTATATAATTTGTAACTTCCTATGTTATATCTATAAAATCATAGGTCATCAATCGACTGAATCGAAGAATTGCTCGCAGCCCTGGCCGCCTGAGTGATCTTAAACGATCACGAAGGTTAAGCAACACAGGGCGCGTTCAGTGCGCGGATGGGTGACCGTTTATGATTAACGCTATTGGCATTTTTCCGAGCGGTTCCATGCTTCGCAAGGCATGTTAAGCAGTTGGTGCTGGCTGCCGTCGATAGATGGCAGTCGTTAAGCCAAGTCAGAGGCCATAGAGTAAGAACAGCCACTACTCTTACAAGCCTCCACCAATCCGGACTTGGCCCCCCGTGGCGGAGTATGGCCTATACCTTCCTCAGGCTTACGAAACGTAGCTTACGGCCGATTTCTGAATTGAGAATTTCGCTAAGTAACTACTTAACTCTAGTGTTGTCTCGTCAAATTTCTCAGAAAAGAGCGTGACAGAACGTTATTTAAATATTTACTTAAGTGAAGTTCTCAATTCGGAAACTGGCCTTTAGCGAGACTATTTAGTGATTACAGATAGGACTACAAGTGATGTGGAGCAAATGAATTTTTTGAGACAGGACTCTGAATACCTATGTCGTTTAGCGACATAAGACTCCTAGTGGAGTTTTTGAATCACCAAGAAACTTTTTGAACACCCTGTTCGAAGAAAGATGTATCGTAATATACGAAAAGGTATTGAGATATATTAAGATGTATCGACAGGTAAATATACATCTTCGTATCGCTCAGTACGAAGATGTAAAGATGTATATTATAGCTGTCGTGTGTGGTCTTCTGACGATTTCTATGGAAAGATGTAATGAGATATATCGTGCTATAATATACATCTTTACCTTATAGCTGTCGTGTGTGAAGTCCCTGACAATTCGCGCGGCTAGCTAGAGACAATAATTAAACATTTACATACATTTACATACAGTCACACACATTGCTTCTGGCCCCACACTAGGATACCCTGTGTCGTGAGAACCAGATACAGCGACATCACAAACATGTAAACATCCAAGACCTAGGGTTTTTTTTTGTCCTCAGCCGGGGTTCGAGCCCGGGACCTCTCGCACGGTAGGCGAGCAATAAGCGAAGACAGTCCGCTTCATAGGGTAAGGCAGTGGCTATTGAAGGTCACTAGCATTCACCAAAGCACGACGCACAATCATGAAGATTTTTCTTTCGGCCCTCGTTTTGTGGAATGGAGTATAAATGTCTTTTTCTGAAAGCACCAGTGCAATGGCTTTGGTCCCAGCCAGCCAGGCCAGCCCAGTCACCAGCCTAATCGGCTATTGCACAGGGCCTCGATTGTGTTAATGCATTTTAGTTCAATTACAGTTACATGGAGGAGTCAGGTGACACGTTTTTTAATTCCATTGACGCCTTGAATTACGAATACGCGTGCGCGCGTTGATTTGAAGCGGCAATGAAACGAAATCGACACAGTAGTGCAACTATCATTGTACAGTCGACAGCACCTCATCGTATACACCCATGCACTCTACTCCGTTGCGTCAGTTTATCCGCGGCTTCAGATGCTCTGGGTGCAATTATGTAAGTACTCCACTGTATGGAGTTGTCTGATTTAGCCACTCTTTGTTCCCGGTATTTCACATCACCTCATGTTACACTGTTAAGCCCATTACACAATGAAAAAGAATAAGATATAAGAATAAGAAATAAGGAACAAGAAATAAGGAATAGCGGAATCCAGCAATGGCAGCAATAAGGAATAAGAAATAAGAATAAAATTTCCTTCGCGGTGGGAATCTGTTCCTTATTTCTTATAGCCAGCCAATCGCAGGGCATTTTTTCAACGAACTGCATGAAACCTTTAGTTATAATCTTTCCAATCATTTATTTAACTTTTGACAGCTCGAGTACTAGTGCAAATAGTGATACCCTAAAGTATTCCCGATTCGATTTTTTTATAATCGATTTTACTCATGATTAATTTGACGACCTCTGTGGCGTAGCGGTTAGCGCATCTGCCTACCATGCGAGAGGTCCCGGGTTGGAATCCCGGCTAGGGACAAAAAAAATAAACCCAGGTCTTGGATGTTTACATGTTTGTGACGTCGCTGTTTCTGGTTCCCACGACACAGGGTACCCTAGTGTGGGGCCAGAAACAACCCAGATAGCATTTAAGTTTGCTGCAACTTTGTTTTTTATTTGATATTTAGTTGTCACGTCAAACTTGACGTGACAAATTTATTTCAAATTAGCTATAAGCTTGTGATGGCAAAAATGATAAGACAAGTTTCTTTCAATACTGTTGCAATCTTGTTATGATAAGCATGATCTGTCAAGTTTGATCCAATACTACTTTAAAGTTGTCACGACAGCGTGACATGTTTTCGTTCAACCATCAAATTACAAATGACAGATGAACCATGATGATGATGATGATGATGATGATGAAATCCGGCCTAGTAAGAGTTCTGCCTTCAGGAACCTATAAAATCTACTTAAAATTCATAGTATCGTCCATTTAACACTACCATCCACAGAGAAATGGTTGCATTATTACACAAATAATTTTTCAATTTGGGTAAAATGGAAAGCACCACTAGTTATTTTAAGTTACAACTTACTTTGTTTTAAATAAAACTTATTTTGTTTTAAATAAATACCCTTCTCTATTTAAATTATTATCATTTACCTAAACACTGCGTTAATCGGAACGCAAATCCTTTGTAAAGTTCATCGCAAAGCTCTCACCTCGCTCACTACGCCATACAACAAGATTTGTAAAACGGAACGCTCCGTACGACCCTACAGTGTGGCCGACTAAGTGGTAGTTTCCTGCCATTTTGACATAATTGGATTCCTACTTTAACCACTTGCAGATTTTGTGGCACTTTAATATATAGATATACAGGGTGGAATTTTGTAAGGCCACTTGAAGGGGATGTACTCTTAATACTGTAGATAGAAAATTTTACTCTAAGAAAACATTCCTTTATTTTTGAAAAGAAAGAAAACTGCATTAAAGATTTTTAAAATTTCGCTTGCCTCACCCGGTAATCGAATCTACTAAAATCTGTAAAAGTTGCACCATGTACTTTTATTGCATCGATCGTTAGGGTCAATTATAAGGATGAAATCTCTCTAGCAAACTTCATAAATTAAATGAAAGGAAAACAATGAAATCTTAAATAATTAATTCAATGGGTCAAGTTAAAGCACTTTTATTCAAAGATCCGTTTCTTTATGTTTACTTATGTTATTAATTAATAATTATCATTGACGTCATTTATGCATTAAAATGACGAATTACTATTTAGATAAGACGATTGCAATTTGCACGTGTTTGTAATTGACAAGTTTGCATTGGCAAATATTATAAAAGTTTGATGGGCGAGTATTTTGACAAAATTGTAGGTAATTTTTAATGACAAAGAATTGACAAGTTTGCATTGGCAAACATTATACAAGTTTGATTGGCGGAAACTAGACATTTGATACAAGTTTGATATAAACTTGCCGCAAGTTTGTCATTTGCCTCGTCAAACTTGATGCAAGTTTTCACGTTTGATATTTCAAATTTGCTGCAAGCCTGAAACAAGTTTAAATTGCTATCTGGGAATGTATGTGCCTGTATATAAATTTTATGTTATTTAATTTAAAAAAAATGACTTAACATATTCATATTTTATATTTGCTTAACATTTTACATTATTTTATAAATATACACAGGTATTTAAGTTACGTTCCTACCTATGCATGTATTAAAATAAACTATTTCTATTGTGTAAATATTTTATCATTTCCGACGACAATTTCCGTCAAAAATGTTAAGTATTGTTGTCACGCCTGAAAACTGGGCGAGTGTAGTGGATAAAACAAAAACTTGATAATGTCCGATTGGGATCGGGATGTTGCATTTGACAATCTACCTATGCAGGAATTAGTAATTAATGTTACTGAGAACTCGAGTGATGATGATTCCAGTTCATACGGAGAAGATACAGAAGATTCTTTTTAATTAAATTATATTACAGTACATATCTATTTCAGTTGTTTAAATTTTATAATCCCTAAAGTGCCATGAATTTCAATATTTTGTAACTGTCCATTACAAGTAGGTATAATAAAAGCTTCACTTCATAATCACAATAATTAACCCATTCTGTCCCCACCGAGGGGCACGGATCTTTTCCTTGAGGAAGGTGTAGGCCATAATTCATAAAGTACGGATTGGTGGAGGCTTGTAAGACTAGTGGCAGGTCTTACTGTCAGAAGTTATCAAGTATAAATTATCGCCCTAGTATAAAGGCTTAAACTAAACCAACTTCAGTAAGTTTAACAATTATTTTAGATTTATTAATTTACAGCGAATAAATTCAATTCCATCACTTGGTACGATAGAATAGAACGTAATTTTCACTACCTAAACAAATAGTTTATTTATAAAATCGATTTATTTCAAAACGGTTTTTATAGTCTGTGGTCATTCATTACAATGAGCCGTTTTCAGAGGAACTAAAAAAAAAATATTACGGCTGTCAAACGTCTGTCAAAGGAATGCAATTTTGGACCTCAGCCCAATAGCCATGTATGATACATCATAAAATAGGTCTCAGCGAGCTGAACAAAAGTTACTATGAAGCCAACAGCCAAATGTTTGTCGTTTCGGAGTTATATTTTATTGAAAATGTTAGTTTTTTTTCAATATTTTTTTACACTATTTTATTATATATATATTTTTACAGGGCCTGTACGAAACTTTAGCCCTAACGGATGTTCGGAAAACATTTGTTATAAAAAATTGAACTTTACGCCATGATGGCTGAAAACGGAATCCCATTGGCACATCATTAAGTGGGCGGTGCCCATCCATGAAGTACGGTATTCTCTGTAGTACAATTTACCGAAAATTATTGTGAAACTACATGTGCGTGATCTGTCAAAAGTTAAATAAACGATTAGAACGATTATAGTTACAATTTTTCCCACCTGAACAGATAACTTGGTGGCGCTGTAATAAGTATGAAGGCTCAAGAGGACTAGTATCCACTTATCCAGGCCCGTTAAACATTATATTAAAAAAAAGTTAGGCGGTATGGGCCTAAGCTCTTAGCCTTTTCCAGAAAGGAAAAAATATTACAAAAAAAAAAAGTATCAAGTCGCATGTCGTTTGAGGTTATTTGATATTTCAGTTCTGTTTCTTTTCCATAAATTGCTGTAAAAAATGGGGAAAGTCAGAAAGCCGAGAACTTCTAACCGTACTAAAAGTATCTCGGAAGAAGAGATCTTTGAAATCGAAGCACAAGGCTCGTCTGATTCGAAGGAAAGTGCCATTCAAACAATACTGGACCAGTTGCAGGTTAGTGTAAATTCAAACTTCAGTATTATTTACTTAGGCCTTAGTACAACTATGCTTTTGTTGATCAGATGGCAAACGTTGAAGAGAAGTACTGTGCTCTGCAAACTTTTGCTCTCATGATAGAGAGCCCTGAGAACATTCAGCCAGTACTGAGTCGCGGAGTGGTGAAGGCAGCCGCCCCACTGCTCTTAGATGCCGCCAGCTCCGTTCGGAATGCAGCCTCTGGTGCCTTGAGGAATCTTTCCACGTCGGGCTCCGAGATATGTGATGGTCTGATGGAGCAGGATGTCATGACACCTTTGACTTGCTACTTTCATGAGGTAATAGTCGAACTTTTCCTGCTTTCCTCATGTTTTAACAGCAAATCTAGAAACTACAACTAAATCAGAAAAATACAAACAGTTCTGCTCAGAGTTTTTTGTAATTATACACCTAGTTCTTCAAAACATACAACTTCATGCTATGTTTTGATGGACTGGGATAGTGAATCACACTTAAATAGTTATTCCAGTATAAAGAGAGTAGTCATATTGCGTTACTTTAGTTATTAAGTTTTATGTTAAAATACAATATAACTTTTACTAGATATTTAGCACAAAAATATGAGTGGACCTCAGAAATTAAAACCTAAACCTATAATAAGGGACTCCACACACGAAGGCTATAAGGTAAGGATGTATATTATACCACGATATATCTCATTACATCTTTCCATAGAAATCGTCGGGAGACCACACACGACAGCTATAATATACATCCTTACATCTTCGTACCTTAAAGGTACTGAGCGATACGAAGATGTATATTTACCTTTCGATACCTTTCAATACCTCCCAATACCTTTCCGTATATTACAATATATCTTCCTTCGTAAAGGGTGTTCAAAAAGTTTCTTGGTGATTCAAAAAACTCCACTAGGAGTCTTATGTCGCTAAACGACATAGGTATTCAGAGTCCTATCTCAGAAAAATCATTTGTTCCACATAAATTTGCTCCATATAAATAGTCTCGCTAAAGGCCGGTTTCCGAATTGAGAATTTCACTTAAATATTTAAATAATGTTCTGTCACGCTCTTCTGAGAAACTTGACGAGACAACACTAGAGTTAAGTAGTTACTTTGCGAAATTCTCAGTTCAGAAATCATTTGCTCCACACAAATTTGCTCCATATAAATAGTCTCGCTAAAGGCCGGTTTCCGAATTGAGAATTTCACTTAAATATTTAAATAACGTTCTGTCACGCTCTTTTCTGAGAAACTTGACGAGACAACACTAGAGTTAAGTAGTTACTTAGCGAAATTCTCAGTTCAGAAATCGGCCGTAAGCTACGTTTCGTAAGCCTGAGGAAGGTATACGCCATACTCCGCCACGGGGGCCCAAGTCCGGATTGATGGAGGCTTGTAAGACTAGTGGCTGGTCTTGCTCTATGGCCTCTGACTTGGCTTAACGACTGCCATCTATCGACGGCAGCCAGCACCAACTGCTTAACATGCCTTGCGAAGCATGGAACCGCTCGGAAAAATGCCATTAGCGTTAATCATAAACGGTCACCCATCCGCGCACTGAACGCGCCCTATGTTGCTTAACGTTCGTGATCGTTTAAGATCACTCAGGCGGCCAGGGCTACGAGCAATTCTTCGATTCAGTCGATTGATACACCTGCGGTTGACTGGTAGAAAATGCTTGTAGCATTAAGTCCGCCGCGTTGCCATTGTAATTTTTACTTATGTGCAATAAACGTATTAATAATAACAATAATAATTGATGACCTATGATTTTATAGATATAACATAGGAAGTTACAACTTGTATATAGTGATGGAATATAACATTAAAGTTGCCTTTAACATGAAGGATAGTAACAAAAATCAATCTACCTCAAGAAAAGAAAAAAAAGTGTAGCAACACAGTGGTCATCAATTTTGTAATAATATCATGCCTGTCCACTTGCTGGCGATGTCTGATAATTCCGCATATAATTTAAACTCTTCGGAATTTTCCTTACTTTATATGATGTTCAATGCACATCGTTCTATTTTTGGCACATGTGCCAACGCATACGCGCATCAAAATCTCAATCATCTTCTGATGAACTACCTATCTATTAAATCTAGTAGTAAGTCGACAGATCCATAACACCCTGTATAACGCCTTAGCAGCCGGAACGTGTGTCGGTCGAGACGTATGTCAACGAAATGAAGCGAAATATACATTATGTTACCTGTTCCGTGTGTGATACTTTAATATAATGTAAAGCTATACCTCCCGGGATGTAATGTATATTATAGCAGTTGTGTGTGAAGTCCCTTAGTTGTTAAAAAGCCTGTAACACTTCATGAAATACAAAAATAAATAAACATTTGGACTGATTTGACTTATTGTTGTGAGGTCACCACTTCAACACTCATATGAAGATTCCTAGATTGGGACAGGGTCAGGTGATTGTGTTTTCTGGAAGTCATTAATATAATTTGCTTAGTGTGCAAAATCCAATTTTTGGAATTGCACAAAATTGGATTTTCCGCAAGTAAAACTTTGTAGAACTTTTTTGGAAATTTTTTAAACAACATTTCTTCTTGCAACCTTTCTGTCCTTTAGCTAAACACTCTTTTGAATTTTTTTCAGTACGCGGAAACATGGGTACCAGATCCTAAATCCAAAACCAGGGATGAGGACATGGATACTTTTATTCAGTGCATCAACCTCTTGTGGAATTTGTGTGAGAGTTCAGGTACATAATAACTTTAGATTAACAGCCTTCTGCAAGATAGTCTGTTCATACAGGATATATTAATAAATGGTCTTATTTATAAAAACAAAATTCTTCAAAATACTCAATAAATGCTGATTAAATTGTGGAATCTGTGAAATCTGTTGTTTTCCAAGGAAATGAGGTAACCATAGATCAAATAAACTCCCTCTGAGGAGTGCTTTAAACATCTCGTCTTTTTATAAATAGACTGTTAGTATTTGGCTCCAGGCCAAAGGAAGCTTTCAATTAGCTTCTAACTTAGAGCCGTGGTAGCAAACGGTAGAACACCGGCTTATCATTTGGAAGGTTGTGCATTTGTGAAGTCTTAGTAGTAAGACCACTTGCTAACCGTGATGTAAAACATCGAAAAGTATATCTTAAAAGAAAATCCAAAAGTAGTATCTGAGGTATTTCCTACCTTAGCGCTTGCTACATGCAATGGCTTTTCTATGAGGCTAAGTACAGACATATCAGGTCCTGGTCTAGAATTAGCATTTAACTTTCTTCATTTCTTTTTTTCGTAATGCCTGGGCAGCACTCATCGCGATAACATTCGGGCGATAAACTTCGTCTTCGGTCTACGGCGTATCCTCGCGGCCACACAATGCGCGATGTAAAGTTTATCGCAATGTGCAAGCGATGTCAAATGCAAAAAAACGAAATGGACGCCGCGGTTGCTCTGTATTTTATGGCAGCAAATAATGATTTTTTACATTTATGTCGTAGTTATTATTTATTTATCGTAGTTTGCAATATATTCTAAAATTTTATCATTACTCCAATCCATGTTACGCTTCAGCTTATGCACCTACTCTGTGAAATGACACGTCCGCCACGTTTGACAGGTGCACGCTGACTGTAGTGTGGCCGCTCAAGCGAAGTTCATCGTTCAAAAGTTACAACAAATTTTCCGATCTTCAAGCTCCTATCTTCCAAGCTGATATTCTTCCTCTTTTTTCTGTAGATTTTGATGCTCTTATTTATACCTCCAATATTCATCTTTCATTTGATATTGGTAAAGATTGTCCCCAGGCCGAAAGTATATTTAAAGAAAAGATGGTGGAGGATTGGTCAGGGTGGGTTCCCATATTTTGCTATGCTTCCAAACTATCTGCCGATGGATGTGTCGGGGCAGCTGTTTGGGTGCCTAGATTTAGTACAATTTTAAGTTTTAAATGTCCCCCAGCTTCATCTGTTTTTACGGGTGAAGCCGTGGCAATTCTTGAAGCCATTGTATTTGTCCAGGCGCACAAAAATATTATTCAGAAAGCAATATTTTTTTCTGACTCCCTAATCTGTCTGCAAGCTGTACTCGCCAATCCTTTTAGGTACAAAACAAAATTGCCGATTATATTAAAAATTAGAGAGTCTCTTTTTACTTGCAATAAGCAGAATATTGATATCGTACTTGCTTGGATTCCGGGTCACTCTGGGATCCAAGGAAACGAATTTGTGGATTTGTGTGCAAAAAACGCTGTTGAGTCTGGCTCTGACACTCACTTTATAAATTACTCGTCTGATCTTCTTGCAACCGCCAAAATGAATTTAAATAATTCCTGGGCAGCTGATTGGGAATCTTTTCAGAAAAACAAAGGTTCTCAATACGGCATTATACAGGATAACATACCTACAAAGCCTTGGTTTTTCTCATTCCGTGACGCGGACAAAAAAGTAACTTCCACAATTTGTCGCTTGCGCTTAGGTCACGTTTGTTCCCCCGTCTTCTTGGCAAAAATACGGGTGAGGGATAATTCATTATGTGAGTGTGGTATGGACGAAGGGTCACTAGATCATATTTTCTTCAACTGTTCTAAGCTGACTTCTTCTCTTTACGATTTTATTCCACCAGACGTTCCTCTCCCTACAAATTTACGATCGGTGTTACCCCTTGTATTTACCCCCTTTATTAAAGTTTTAGCTGATTTTATTAAAAGTAACAACATAAAATTATAATTTTAGAATATTTTATTCTCTATTTTGTTTTATTTATTTACAATTTTATTAAAAGTTTCTCAACTATCGCGTTTTTAGTTTTAGATTGTAGGGAAAAAAAAAATGTTGCCATCCCCACAACAAACCTGACATTGGCAGAATCCTTAGGGGTGCCATTCTAAAGAATTGAATTGAATTGAAGTTCATCGTGATAAAACTCTTTGATCTGTGAAAGTTTACCGACAGCTACGCGAAGTCCTGACGAAGCTCCGAAGTATACGCGAATACTTGGCTACACACATTACGATAGCCCGAATCTTCGGGTTATCGCGATGAGTGCGGCCCAAGGGTAAGGCGAATAGGTGTATGTACATTATTATTGTTTTCTAACAAAAAAATCGTGTCTTCCAGAGCTGGCCATCAAATACCTAGGACAGTCAAGGATACTGGACATCCTCCCAAGATATTTAGACATGTCAACATTTGGCAATGAAATACTCACTGCTGTGCTGCAATGCCTTTTTGTAGTAGTTGAAGACAATCCTCAGGCTATGAACAAAGTGAAACAAAACTGTGAGAAACAACTTCTAAGTTTTCTAGCATTGGAGGATACTGAACCTTCTACACTTCTAATAAGAACACTATCAGCAGGTGTTATAATGAATACATGTGGCGGCAACATAGCAAGTTTACCAGTAGATGTAATTCACAGGATCATCTCAATATTAGCTACAACTTTGTCTGTAGACCATAGAATGGTGTGCAATCAGTTGTCAAGTAGTGTACCATTGAAAGATGGGGCTGGCAAGATTACTGCACCAAAAGGCAAAGACGCTCAGGTTTTAGAGAATCAAATAAAGTCTGTATCACAAATGCTGGATGCCCAACAGAGTTCTCTAGAGATTATAGCTAATATTTGCTCATGTGAAGGTAAGTACTTTTTCTGTTAAATAAATCGAGGGTGCAGTGCCAAAACCCGATAAATGCAAAAAATCGAAATTTCGTTTTTATAGCCCCACTATTGCCCAGTAAGTGCATAACAAAGAAATTAAAAACACTTTAAAGGTATTTATGGCTATACTTTATAACATTTGTTTTGTGAGAGAACCACATAATGTGTATTTATTGGTACTTAAACCGCTAGGATAATCACGGTATTCACACTAACACGAAATATAAAAACACACTTATCGGGTTTTATCACTGCACCCTCGAAATTTGTATTCAAATCGAAATACCATGATACTTACACCACACAGATTACACATGGAATACAGTTAAGTACTGTTAAATACTCAATACTTAAACTCTATTTTTAATTGCTTTCTAGATGGCGATGAGTCGGTAGAAGGTGATGACTCCTCTGATGGTGATGAAATGGGTGAAGAGGAAGATTGCAATGGAGACAGCAATGACCAGAGCATCTTGGCAGAAGATAAGCTGTCCCCAGAAGTTATGGAGGCACTGATATCGTTGGAAATATTTGAGAAAGTCTGGGCAAGGACTCAATTGCCACCAGAGAATGTTATGTTAATATTAAAAGAGTATGAAGGTTCACATTCCATAAATAAAAAGTAAGATTTTAAGCCATAATTTGTCAATATTATGAAGACAGATCAATGTATGTACTTTTATTATCTATGCTGTGCAAAAAAGAGTTTTAATCTAACATAATCCAAACGTGAATTAGAATTAGTACTACTGAGTTAGCTAGATCTGCACAGATTGACCTATTTTGGCTCTTACTAGTTTGGGCCTTTGTTAATATTTTGTGGCTTCATAAGCACCTGCTTAATAGAGTTTTGTAGATTTTATAGATAGAATACTCTGTATAACCATATCTTGTTCATATAGTAAAGTTATTGTGACTACCTACTTTTCTCAGATTATACAATCTACAATCAAGAGCTCTCCTTTGTACAAACAATGTGATATCAAGCTTACCGATCGAGAACCTTGGAGGGGTAAATAGTGTCTATAAACTCTGGGTTGAAGCTGGAAAACTAGTCTTCAAGCAGACTTCTGAGAACTTAACCCTCATGGAGTCTGCCACAGCAGTTATGAGGGCTGCATTAGACAAGATAAAGTTCAGAGAGAATGGAAATACAAGCAGTGTTGAGTTGTTCAGTGACTTGGCCCTTACTGATCTTGAGGTAACTATTGCTAGGGTTAATACGTGGTTAAAACTATTCTTTAAGTTGTGCATATTTGAAAGAATATGCGCAAAGCCTATCTTGACTCTGTTACAGATACACATACCTACAAACATATTATTTGATTTTACATATTTTTTTTATTATTAAATTCTCACATAATCTTTGTCAGCTTTGTGGTAAGTGTGCGAAAATTTATGTTTGTATGTGTGTATATTGGGTTTAGTTTCAGTAATTGAATAAGTTGCGTTATGACCTTGAAAATATCAATTAAAAACCATTGTTATGGACAGACAATAGGCCCACCAAAAATTGTACAGGTTAAACTCGTAAGCAAATGAT
Source organism: Yponomeuta plumbellus (assembly GCA_947310845.1). NCBI lineage: Eukaryota > Metazoa > Arthropoda > Insecta > Lepidoptera > Yponomeutidae > Yponomeuta > Yponomeuta plumbellus. The sequence continues at coordinate 11,447,009 of OX371193.1, forward strand.
ATTGCACCACTTAAGTAGCCATTTCAATAAAATTTTATATGAAGAATTTTAACCACTTAAAATAAGCTGCATTTTATGCAAGTCTATTAATGTAATATTTTGTCTATGTTACAGATGATGTTAGCCGGCATCAAGGAATGTCAAGTGCCCGAGATAAGATCAAACCTTATCAGGATGATCGGCATCTTAGCATTGTTGCTGGTCAACAGCTTAAATGTTGCCACTTCAAATGTCATTTGTACAATTACTGAGTTTATACTAGAACAGGCACTGAAGGAAACTGAAGTATGGGTCCTTGCTGAGGCGATTGATACTATCGTCGATTTGTATTCGGAGGACGAGACTGATATTATGGCTGCTAAGGTGAAATTGGTGGATAAATTGGCAGTGCTGGCACCTATATTGAAAAATAAGGTGATTTGGATTTTAATTTATTTGATATTTTGAATGAAAACTTTGTACTGAAACTTTCGTAAGCACTACACATTCTAGAATATTATCCAGATACAAATGACTCGCAGAGCTTGAGCTGGTTGTACTCTTCTGACAAAAATCAAGTAAGTGTATCCGGATAATATTCTAGAATCCAAACTTTGTAATTTGTTTGTTGCATTTACTTTTTATCTACATTTGTATTTGATTGTTAGAAAATTTTTCTTAAAATCTCAGGGTTTAACCGAGTGTATTTTCTTCCAGGCGAGGCAGCAGAAAAGATTACCCAAGGAATATAAAGTTCTTGTTAGCACTGCTGCGTCAAATTTGCCAAGATTCATCAAGTATAAAAAGGCGAGAGTGAGTAAGCTATAAGTGATATTACTCATAGTTAGATCAGTAGCATATAATTTTATTGACTCTGATATCTGTATAAGAAATAAGATGTTTTTATTGTAATATACAAAACGAACTACTTTATTCGATTGAAAATAAAACGGACCTTGAACTCTTGTAAAAATTATTTATTACTTTAAATAAACAAAACTCTGTTCTATACTTAAATAACACTTATCAATGCCAAGATTACGCATATTACTTTATTCTTAGTCAATAAATATGAATAACAAATATAGGAATCTTGTACATCTACACATTACAGTGCGTCGCTTTACTTTGGTTAGAATAGAACTTAACTTCAATGCCCCGAGTTAAATAAAAGTAATTATCACATTTTTAAGACAAAAATAGACTACGAAAGTTATGTAACAAAAACGGGTAACTATATAAAGTACCACACAGCTGAAATAGCATAAACCTCCTATTGTAAATATTGAATCTAGGTGTGACTACAGTCTAAATCACTTTCCAAGGCACTTTGTGATGGAAAATTTATGAGATCTAATGACATGATCAATTTCTAACAATTAGTGCCGATAGTTTCTCTACTTTGCATGATTCGATCTACCTAGCTCCGCTTTAGGTGTAGTTGTCATTGATAGGAGAGTTAGACCCGTTTGGGCTCCTTCTGGGCTTCGGTATAGGGTTTGGCGTATTAATGTTATTGTTGTCAAACTTCTTTTTGATATCTGACACCGACAGTCTAGTCACGACATCGTCATCTTCGATCAGAGCAGAGTTCAGTTTGCTTATCTCACGCTCGAACTCTCTGGTCGCTTTGTCAATCTCGATGAATTCCCGTTCTGTACTCGAAATTGAGTTATTAAGACTCTGCTTACTTGATGTGTCCTCGTACAGTTTGCAAATTACTTTCTTGGGCTTATCGTTGCCGTTTGCGTCTTTTTCGTCCTCGTTGAGGTTGATGTCGTAACTCACGTAGGTCAGGTTCAAGTCGTTGTTGAGGCTCTTACTTCTCTTGCTGGTGACTGCGTGGTAATCTTCCAAGTTTCCTCTTCGAAGCTTGATTTCGTCTTCGTTCATGCTTGAGTTTCTTCTGTACCTGTGTATATCGACTTTTGGAAAAGAAACTTTGTTAAGAATGTCGTCTTCGGAATCAGATTTTTGTACAGTAGGCGTTGCTGTTTCCTCGTTTTCAATTTCTGTAATCGTTACTGTTTCGTCCATTTTGTTAAGTTCTTCCAATAAGTTGCTTGCGTGAGAGCTAATTTCAGCAATCTCCTTTTCAATGTCTTCTGGTGTTGGTGTTTGCAGTGGTTCTTCAGTTGTTTTTGGTTTTTGTTCCTCATTCTCTACTATCTGCAGCTGGACGTCCGCTATTACTTCCTCGGTTGGTTTTGTTTCTTCGGTTATAATAAGACTTTCACTTTCGACGGCGCATTTCGTGTCTGTATCAGCACTGCTCACCTGTTGAAAAAAAAACCGGGTCAGATTTGGAAAGATCTAAGCTACGAAATAATTAAATTATTCTGAGAATTAAATATAAATAATTTTATAGACCATAATAATTGTTATTGACAGTTTGGAAATATCAAATTGTGGAAATTGTTGTATAAAGTGTGAATAAATTATCTTAAATTCTAATTCTTACATTGGTAACACAATAAGGCTATTTACAATGAAACTGTAATATAAACAAAAAAAAAAATCGCTTGACCAATTCGAATTGCTGCTTTTTTTGCTCATCAAAGTATTTCATTTTGATCATGTGCTTACGAAATTTCAGTTCGAAGATCTTAATCAAAGTTAAACAAAGGTAATGTGCTAGCACCAAATAAAAAACCTTGACCCGACTTTAACCTTGTATTGCTAGTATTATATCCGCTACATAATACAGCAGCATCTTTAGCGAAATATTTGAGGTTCAAAAGAGAACAAGACTGGGGAATCTTATTGGTAGAGACAAAGAGAAAAAATAAAAAGAAAAATCTTCAATTAACTAAAGAGAACTAAAGCGAACTATGCAAAGGATATCCCTTTGCTGTGCAGCGCGGTAATGCTGCCAGTGTCATGGGTACCTTTGTGTCGGATGTGTCTCGCGGTGGTTTATTCGATTGACTGGCATGGTGACATTGTTTTTATTGTCCTTTTTTATTTTTATTATAAGAAAACTAAATGTACATACCGAGGTGTCAGTAAGGGCCGAAGGTGGCAGCGGCGCCCGTTTCTTCTTCCGGCGGTTGCGCGCTGGGGGCAGCGGCGTGTCGTCGTCGAATGGGTTGGTGCTCTCCACACTGCATCGGGATCCGCTGATCTCGCTGCGGGCCATGCGCGGTGTCCTGAAATGTTACGCTTTGTATTCACACTAATATTATAAAGGCGAAAGTTTGTGAGTGTGTGTGTTTGTTACTTCTTCACGTCTAAACGGCTGGAGCGATTTTAATAAAATTTGGTATGGAGTTAGCTAACACCCTGGATTAACAAATAGGCTACGTTTTACTGCGGGCAAATATCTTATTCCCATGGGAAAATCGATGAACCGCGGGTAACACCGCGGTTCATCGATTTCTTCGTTTCCGCGTTCTTTATATTCGTCAAAAAAATATTGTAGGTATCGAAAGTGAAACATTTGTAAAAAAAACTCCAGGTCTTGGATATTATAATGTTTGTAATCTCGCTGTTTCTGGTTTCCACGACACAGGGTATCCTAGTGTGGAACCAGAAGCAATGTATGTGCCTGTATGTAAATGTTTGTGTTTGTTTAATTTTTAGGGTTCCGTAATCTAAAAAATAAGGCTATCTAAAAAGAACCCTAAGGGTAGGAGCATATTGAAGTTGTAAGGAAAAATATCAAAGCTAAGTAAAGTAGGCTTTACAAGTTAAAGAGTAATAGGCGACCAACTTACAAAAGGAAAATATTATAAAAAATAGTGGGAAATTACTTTGGTAAGACAACTTTCTAGTATTAATCATAATAATACCTTCCACACAACACAATCACTTGACGTAATACCCTGTGCTATGGTAACCAGGCGAGGACATTACAAACATGTAAAAACACCCAGACTGAGGCCGTTTGCATAAATGTACGACGGCCCCCAGTGGGAATCGAACCCTCGACCTCTGTCTTGGTAGCTTAGCGCCTTAATGGGTTGACCAACGAGGCAGTAAAAAGAAAACTGCTACTACAAATTAAAAGCTGCTTTTTTCTGTTACGTTAAAGTGTGACTTATAAATCGTATTTCTTGGAGTTTTAAAAAGGGTCAATGCAGTTGGGATTGTTGCCAATGAATACGTGGGTATTTTTGGCTGGATTATGATGCGTATTGCCTTTTTGCGGGTCGTTCAACTGTGTTTATTTTCATTCTTATGAGCGTCTGATGAGACCTGAGCAATGAACCCTTTGATGAACATTACACTTGAAGAGCGATGCCGCGGTGAGCATGCAATCTTAAGTGGATGCTTATGTCTTCTAGTAGGTTGAGTACTGTTGATTCTGATATACTACGGAGTAACATGCTACGACTGATAAAATGTTTTCAGAAATCATATCTTTTTAGGGTCCATACCCAAAGGGTAAAACGGACCATATTACTGAGACTCCGCTGTCCGTCCGTCTGTCACCAGGCTGTATCTCATAAACCATGATAGTTAAACAGTTGACATTTTCACAGATGATGATACCTATTGCCGCTATAACAACAAATACTAAAAAAACAATAAGAGGGGCTCCTACACAATAAACGTGATACTTTTGCAATTTTTATAGATAACGATACGGAACCCTTTATGCGCGAGTCCGACTCGCACTTGGCCGGTTTTTTATAGATCGTTTTTGCAATATGTGTCAAACCAATCTGTTAATCCTGTTAATCAAAATAATAGTGACGTAGTGTTTAACATGCATGGAGCTCCTTAAAGTCCCCACTCTCATACACTGAGGGTGTTGTGCCCGAAAACCATTCTTTCCTCTCACCCCAAAGAGCTGACTTCTTGCTGGCTGGAGCTGCGCAGGCGTTCCTGGAAGCGCGACCGCGGCAGGGGCGTGATGGAGCCCCCGTACACGTAACGGTCTGGCCGCTCGGGCGACCCAATCGTAGTTCGATGGCCACCAGATGTCGCTGAGGGAGCTGAAAACATGAGAACATTTTTTACGGATTAGAACAGTTACATCATCATGAGGGTCTGGGTTCGAACCACGCATGTACCAATGACTTTTAGTTACGTACATTTGTTTGCACAGCAACACCATTCGCTGATAAATTGTGCCCGGATAACGGCGACAGGCTTGCCACTTGTCACGTTTGGGACCTAATAAACTCTGCAAAACGTGGTTCCAGTTCTAGAGACTGGTGCCTCTGCCTACCCCTTCGGGGATAACGGGCGTGAGTTTTTTTTTTTTTAGAACAGTTACAGTCACACCTGGTTGGGCCCTTCTGACTTAAGTATCCGGACTTAAGTTAATAATCCTCTCCTTCATACCTCAGAGAAAGGTTTCAGTACCTGCATTCTGGAGAAAGACCGATTAGAAATATCAACTCCCACCTTCTAAAAATCCCTGCTCATAACACTGGAGCTTACGGTGACTCATTTACTGTCCATTCGGTGACACTGTGGAATGCACTGCCACAGAAAATATGCGCTAGCCCCACAATTGGTCTATTGAAGAAGCAGCTGAAAGAGCATTATCTATCTCTGTCATAATTTCGAGCTATATATTTATTTATATATTTTTATTATGTATTCTATTATTTTTACATGTATTTAGTCTATGTAGTGTATTTATTTTTTGCATAGCGTAGGAAACTGTTTAGGTTTTTTGTAGTTTATGTAGTTAGTCTATTTTGCACACGTATACAGTGTTTCCCTGGATAAAGTGCAATCCCGAAAGGGGATGAAACTAGACCATGAATCATTGACTAGAAAAATATTAAAAAAATATATAAAAAATTATTGTAGGATTTATTAGTATTTTAAGATTTTCATGTTTCATTAAAAACTCTATGTACAAAAGTATTGATTTCTTCCAAAATAATGGGTCTATTTCTTTGAAATAAAAAAAAACAGTATGCCTAATACCTGGCGATGACCATGAAATAATAAATAGTCCGCAAAAAAGTAACTATCTTGGGTAAAAAAATGTATTTTTATGAAGAAAATGATTTTTTTAGACGTTTATTTTAAAAAACTTCAAATTACTAAAAAAATGTGCCCTATAACTATGTAATTTTATAGCTTACTTTTATTCTTTACCATTTTAGCTTCCAAATAAAAAAAAACAATGTTCTAACTAAAAAATTGGCTAGGTAGGAGTTATTTACATTTTAGTAGGTAATAAAAGTCAGACTTTAATCACAATAACTTTATTAATAAAATTATCCGTAATTTACAATTTTGCATTTTTATTTAATGCATTAAATGTTAAAAATGGCCTCCTCGATTTTGCAAGCACATTACGGCACGAATATTAATTTGGTTAGTGGCTCTGCGAATCATTCCTGGATCATTTTTAATGTCATTTGCGCACTGAATTATTCGGTCGTGCAACTGTGCCTCGGTATTTATTGGCGTGCTGTATACTCTTTGCTTCATGACACCCCATAAAAAATAATCTAGGGGTGTCAGATCAGGTGAACGCGCTGGCCAGCCTACTGGCCCTCCTCGGCCAATCCACCGGTTCGGGTAATTTTCGTTCAAAAATCGCCGCACCTCCCGCCCATAATGTGCAGGACATCCATCCATTTGGAGATACATACGCCCACGCCGTCTCGTAGCCAGGGGAACATCTTCCATCAACATGGGTAAATTTTGTAGTAATTCTAAAAAACGTTCAGCATTTAGGGTTCTGGGTAAAATGACTGGACCAATTAAAATGTCGTCGATTAAGACTGCCCATACGTTTATTTAAAATTTTAGTTGAAAAGTAGATGCCCGCTTCAATCGTGGATTTTCGTGAGACCACTGGTGCAAATTTCTGCAGTTTGTAATGCCGTCTCGGGTAAATGTCGCTTCGTCCATCCAAAAAATGCGTTTGGGAAAATTTGGGTCAGCTCTAATTTTTCTTAGAATCCACGTCGACATTACGCATCTTGGACGATTATCTACATTTTCGTGTAAATGTTGTACTCGTTGGTAATGGAAAGGATGCAATCCCTCCTTTTTCAAAATTCGCCAGACAGACGTCTTCGATATGCCATGACGCAACGCTAATCGTCTTATGCTTGTTGTAGGGTCAGCAAACAGATCGTTTAAAATGGCCTCTTCTATCGCATTGTCAATAACGACAGCTGGTTGCTCACGGCGATCTCGTGCCAAACCAAGTCCAATGTTGGAGAGCCTCCTATGAATCTCTTGAAAATTTCGAGCTGAGGGTATGAGTCTGCCCGGGAAAGCATTTATGTATGCAGTCCGAGCGACTGTTGTGCGACCATGTGACATGCCATAATAATAATGCATGTCGGCTATTTCTCGAGGTGAGAACTCTGTCAATCGCGGCATTTCGTCAACACTTAACAGCAGAACAGGAACAGTCCAAACGTAACGAACAGTAGAAAACGTAACAGTCAACAATGTAACAAAAACTTAATAACAAATCAACGAGAACACAATGCGAGAACGAGAACAGTAGTAGCAGCGGCGAGAATATCGGAGCGACTGTGTAAGTCCTGTTTCGAACCCCCTGCCTCCCCTCCCCTCGCCTTCCCTCTACCTGAGTGTAGAACAAAAGGACTGCGACTGCCGAAGGGCACAGAGTAGGACGGAAACAATGGAAAAAACGGTCTCTACCTGCACGGTAACACGATTAGGCTCCACTTTAAAAGTTCGTAGATAGCGTGTTTTTTTAGTCAGAACATTGTTTTTTTTTATTTGGAAGCTAAAATGGTAAAGAATAAAAGTAAGCTAAAAAATTACATAGTTATAGGGCACATTTTTTTAGTAATTTGAAGTTTTTTAAAATAAACGTCTAAAACAATCATTTTTTTCATAAAAATACATTTTTTTACCCAAGATAGTTACTTTTTTGCGGACTATTTATTATTTCATGGTCATCGCCAGGTATTAGGCATACTGTTTTTTTTTATTTCAAAGAAATAGACCCATTATTTTGGAAGAAATCAATACTTTTGTACATAGAGTCCTTAATGAAACATGAAAATCTTAAAATACCAATAAATCCTACAATAATTTTTTATATATTTTTTTAATATTTTTCTAGTCAATGATTCATGGTCTAGTTTCATCTCCTTTCGGGATTGCACTTTATCCAGGGACACACTGTATAGACCCGTTTTTTACTGCTGCTCCGACTCGCTAAGGCTTGCTGGAAGAAATCTCTTACAGAGATAAGCTCGCCTTTGTACATATTGTTTCAATGTAATGTTATGTTTAATGTCCCGTGTGCAATAAAGTATAATAGTATAAAGTATAATGATAGATATTATAATATTAATTATTGTCAAATTTCTGATAGTTCTCATAGTTCTCATAGGCATGTTTTCTCTTTTCCTCGACATCACTTCCTTAGCGACTCGGTAAAAGTAATAATTACTTTGTCCATAATAAATTTAATCATTCGTCTTCAGCTATGGATATCCACTGTTGGACAAGGGCCTCTTCATTCATAGGCCAGACGCTCCTGCTTTGTGCTGTTTTCGCCAGGTCTTTCCTGCTGCTTTGTCGATCTCGTCGCGCCATCGCCACCTGGCTAGTGGTAATTTTATACAACCGTCTATCTCTATTTGAAAGTTATTATCAGAGACCGTGTTACTGCTTTTGCATATGAAATTTAGCTCCTTTTTGGCGGTTGTTTTTTAAATCATGCCTTACCTACGCTCCATATCGATCTCGTTCCCAAGAAATTGTACGAAGTACGAAGTTGTACGTTCCACTTACAAAAAGATATTAAAAGATCTTACACACAATAGGGTAGTTTCCAGGGTCAAAATAATTGAATTCTATTTAGTCCGTATTTTAGGTTATAAAAAAATATTGGATACGTATTTTTTCTTTTTTCGATTAAACAAAAAATAACAAAGATATAGCCCATTGAAGTTACGTGTGACGTCACTCAGTGCTACAAAATGCAGCACGGCGTGACGTCACACGTAACTTTAATGGGCTATATCTTTGTCATTTTTGGTCTAATTTACAAATAAAAAAATACGTGTCCCTTATTTTTGAATAATCTAAAAGACGGACTAATTACATTTTTTTGGGAAATTAGCCTATTTGCCAACGGGATATTTTTATCAGTATGTACGAAGGTAAATTATACGTTTCTTGGATGAATATATTATTACTAGCTTTCGCCCGCGACTCCGTCCGCGTGGACTTTAGTTCAAAATTTTGAACCCCGTTCGCTCCCTTAAGGGTTAAATTTAGAAAAAAACGGCGAAACACGTGTGGTGTTGAAAAGTATTTATTTTAAGTTTCAAGAAAATTATACTACATTTTTTATACCTCCCATACAAATTTTGGCAACCCTTTTCGCCCCCTTCGGGGTTGAATTTAAAAAAATCCCGTCTTATTCCTTGCCTACATTATATATAGACCCTCTGTGCAAAATTTCAGCTTCCTAGGTCCAACGGCTTGGGCTGGGCGTTGATTAGTGCATGAATCAGTCAGTCAGGACTTTGAATTTTATATATATAGATTTTGTAGATAGATAGATAGAGAACACTTTATCGTACATAAAAAAGGAGATTACACAGGTAATTTATATTATTGCAGATGCGATTGATTGTCCCCCAGTTACTCGTACGCTCATAAGTCGTTACTCTATTGCTAACAGCTATCAGTTGACTAAATTCAAGTGACATGTATAAACAGTAGATTAACAAAATAGTGTGTACGGGAAATTGACGGTAAGTGTGCTGACAAAGTGTAGTTGGACCACTTAAATAATCAATAAGCAACGGAACGCCCGCTAAACTGCTATCTATGCCCAAAGTTCAACAGAAGCTACACCTGCCGACGTGTCGGATACATAAATAATTCTGTCTATGAGAAAGTAGGTATTTTATGAAGTCTAGTAAAAAGTAAGCACTTACGTTGAATGGTTCGTCTGTAGATAATCGGACTGGTATCGCCAGTCACCCCGTTGGTTTTCGCTTGTGCTGTCGGCGCCTTCTTGCCCTTCTTCATGAACGACCGCAAGGCCCTGCAATGTTTAAACGAGATGGATTTAACTATTGTGTAGGCACAATTTGCACTAAAGTAAATTGATTTGTTCAGCTCAGCGCTAATGCAAGAATCTTCCTGCTAAATAAAGTATCTATAGGTATACTATTACATGATTTAAGAATTTATGACTAGCCCCTGTTTCACAATGTTCAAATAAAGTTCCAGATAAGCTATCCGCAACCAGGGCTGCCGTTTGTTCTAAATTTAAATAATTTTTCCTATATTGCGTGTGTTCGTTTAGGGCTTCAAATTTAGAACAAACGGCAGCCCTGGTTGCGGATAGCTTATCCGGAACTTTATCTGCAGATTGTGAAACAGACCCAATGGTAATTCAGCAAAAGAACAAAGTTAAAGACGTTGGTAGTTACCATAAAAAAATCTTTTATAATTTTTTTTTGTAGTTATTCGACTGACGCATCCCGACGACCTCTTCGGCGTAGCGGTAGTGCATCTGCCCTCCATACGAGAAGTCCCGGGTTCGAATCCCAGCTGGGGATAAAAAAAATCCCCAGGTTTTGGATGTTTCCATGTTTGTGATGTCGCTATTACTATTATTATTATTGGTTCCCACGACACAGGATATCCTAGTGTGGTGCCAGAAGCAATGTAATTAAAGAAAAAAAAAAATAGAGATGAGCAGGCCATGTTTCCAGGCGCCAAGACTGAACTGAGACGGTTACAGAGTGATATAAACGATAGGCTGACCAGCGACTAGATGGGTCGATGACATTACTAAAGCCGTTGGAAAACAATGGGCGAGATTAGGAGGGGACAGAGGGCGTTGGAGTCCTCTGAACAACAGGGCTCTTTTCGTGAGTTGGATAATACTAATAGAAGACTCTTATTCTCCATGGCTTAAAGATGCCATCTTCCTCTAGACAGTTTCAGGTGAATATATGCCTAGGTCTTGGGCAAATAGGCAATATAGGCTCCTAGGTTTTGTAGGCAAATAGGCTCCTAGGTTTTGTAATCAGAACATCCAAAGAATTCAAGAAGCCTCGCAGTCTTCTCCTTCTCTACTTCAGCCTGGTAAGACAGGTTTGGTCTCCTCACTACGCGGTTCACAGCAACAGTATTGAGAGTTTGCAAAAGAGATGCTAGAAGGTACTATCGTATCGATGTAAATTCGGACGTTCACTCTCTAATTATGCTGACAGATTAGCCAAATGTCCCATTGGAGATCCGGCGTAAACATCTAGACCTAATATCTATATTAATAATTTCGTTCGGGTCTACGGTAGACTCGAACGATATGCACACCAAATGAAAGAGCGTAAAAAAATAGTTGATCTGAGTCGACAACATATGGGCGGAAAATTCGTATTATCGAGCAGCATCAATATAAAAATTATTAAATTCAACAATGGCGTTGCCACGTAAACATGTCAATGTCATCATTGTTGTGTTAGTGTCACAAGTTTTCATTGTGAACTGTTATGGCCGGTTTACATTATTTGTGTTTAGGAGAGTGCTATAATACAATTAGAGAGGCAAGTGCATTATTACATTACTAGACGTTCGAGTGAACGTTTATATTTCTTCCAGTAGCGTGTCACTTCGTCGACGTACTATGAGTTTTAATGGAACACATAAGAAAGTTTGATAATTCGAGTTATTGAAAACAACACGCACCCGTCACGGGTCACTTGCGCACTCTCCTGAAGTTCTCACTAAATTTTTAGTTTATACACAGATAAGTAACGAGGATAGTAACGCGCTCAGGTGTTACTGGATAGAACAATAGAAACCAATTCTATTTTGATTCTAATTGAAAGGCAACTAGAACCGTACTATACAGTAAAACGTACTAAAGCAAGTGGCGCTTACACGTTTCTACAAAAGCACTCTCCCTCACTCAGAAAGAAAGAAATTAAGAAAGAAACAAAGAAAACCAGAAAATTTATTTATTTGATACTCAAAACAAAACAAAAAAACACACACACACAGAGTGCGTACAATAATAAAAAAAATAACACAGAAAGCATAAAAAACGTAAAAATAAATAAACTGTAGGTACAACATGAAAATAATAATAAAATACATTAAAGGTTGAGCCCCCAAAATGGGCCCGATTCAGCATAATGTTGCAACAGAGTGTAAAGTAACGCACTCTCCTAAACACTAAGATAATCTAAACCGACCCTTTGATCTAATTTGTTAACTCCATGGTGTGTGGAATACCGTGGCATCCAAGAAGGTTATTATAATCTGTGCCAACTGAGAAGGTGTAGTAAGTAATCTGTGGTGTTTTTCATTGGCGGGAAGACAATAATTGACATTGAGTTTTGGAAGGGTCTGAAAAATAATTGAAAAAGGAAATCAAAGTCATAAATTGATCTTTATTGTTTTGCTTAGTTATAGGTACCAATAAACTTATTGAAATGAAAAAGCCACTAGATAAGAAAAATACCAAAAATTAAAATGATGAAGAAAAACATGTGGTCAATACAAAACTAAAAGCTGTAAAGCCAAAGAGGGGGAGCTGTTTTTAGTTGATTAGCCAAGTGGATTCTACGTCTCATTGAATACGTCATTAGATTCACTAGCTGTTAAGTTTATGAAGGAAGCTCATTTAGTTAGTAATTTGTGATAAGGTACCCATGACAAAGTTATGATAAGTATCCGATTTTCGCCTTGCATTCCTTCGTGAGTAGCCAGAACATGTCCAAAAGAGCAAGATTGGCTATCCGTAATAGTGTGCTGGTTCCAATACTGATGTAAGCATGGTAGCGAGATTTGGGTATGGCAGAAGAATCATGAAAGTAGGATTAGTGCAGTACAAATGAGATCCTTAAGAAATATGTGTGGTGTTACTTTGAATGACAGAATACGCAATAGTGATCAGAGACAGAGGATGTAGAGAAAGAGGATGTAGTGAGTGACTAGAATTGAAAAAAGGAATGTTGCGCTGGTTTGGAGATGTGGAGAGGATGAACGAAGAAAGACTGACAAAGCAAATATATCGGGCGAATGTGAGTGGAAGGGCCGGTAAGGGACGCCCCAGTTGGACATACTTCGACCAAATAGGGGATGTATTAGCAAAGGGCAAGATTAAAAGTACCCGAAACCGATGTGGGTACATGCAACGACTAATGGATGTCGATGAAGCGAAAGTGATTTGTCAGGATAGTGGCAGGTGACAGTCCGTGGTCTCTGCCTACCCCTCTGGGATACAGGTGTGAGCTTATGTATCTGAATGTATTAAGAGATTTATATCTACTGGTGGTTGATAAATACAGAGGCGTCACCATATAAAAAAAACATAGTGGAATATTATTTTACGTCTACATTTTACCCGAGCGAAGCCGGGTTTTCGTCTAGTATCTACATAAAATCCTACATGGTCGCGTGGATACCGAGTCTTTACTGTCTGAGCTGACAATAAATATTCGGTGCAAGTCTCGAGCTTACAGGCCTTTCATTCTGAATGTTTTTAAAAATAACACATCATACTACAATCCGATAGTGAGAATGTGTAGACACTACAACGAAGTTGTGGCCACTAGCTCGGAAGTCTTCAACGCGCATTTTACTAAGTTTAAGAGATGCTCAGCCAAAATCCTGAATTCATAGAATTGTATAGTTTTATCATATGCTAATCCCTAACATTTAATACCCCTTAAGATACCTAAAATTACATAAGGCGATGTTTTGTGTGCATGCTTTAGACCACAACTCAGTTTTTGTACCATATAACTTACCTATATACATATTATTTAAGGTTGTGATCTGTTTTGTACACCTAATAAAATAAAATAAAATGCTAGAAATACATACTGTACGTTAGGTCTTATTCACTTTAATTCTACGCCTACCTCATAAAACTTAAGTCCTTGTAATGTATTCAAATGTATGTATGTGCATTGTGTAGGTACTGTTGTTTGTTAAGACAAGGTGGTTTTGTAGTTAGTTGTCACATACATTATCTCATTTGTCATGCGGGTGATGTTCGTGTCTTCTTGGCCTCTCAAAGAACATAATGAATTCCCGATCAATAGGTTGTTAAAGGCGAATGACTACACAGACGAGTTAACAACAGCTTTGCGCTAATGAAAAAAAAAACGGCAAAGCGCGAGCCGGATTCGTGAACGTAGCGTTCAGTACCACTACTAGCCATAAGAAATATTAATATTTCAAGTGTCTACTTGTTGCCGTTATTAATATCGAGCAAAAACGCCAAAAAATTAAGTTTTTTGTTTATTTATTTAATTCTGTTTTTAGTATTTGTATTTGTTTTTAGTAGCTCGTTAGTTAGCGGCAACACAAATACATCTATGAAAATTTCAACTGTGTAGCTATCACGGTTCATGAAATACACCCAACCTGGTAACAGACAGACAGTCTTAGTAATGGGGCTCCTTGCCCTTTGGGTACGTAACCCTAAAAAAGGTGTAACCAATAACTTCGCGATTATTGTGCAGTACCTAATTCTTCACTGTTAGACGCGAAACATGACGCGCCACATGTTACATCCGTGATCGTTAAGATCAACTATTTGTTCTAAGTTTACCTACTTCTGTTGACATTGAGACTCGCATTTGTGATAACGTCTGTAAAGGCTAATTTAGATTATATTTGAAGGGACTGAATTTACTCTCGCCGTGTGGCGGACGTCTGTAGGCGCAACCCGGACAATATGGTAATGGCAGTTTAGTGCACTTGATACCACTTAATCCAGCTATTGTGATCTGTCTCGTGACGGCCGCCACACTTCCACTCAGGACACCTACAGTTGGCGATGGCGACATAAATTCCACATCGCATCGTGTACATGTAACATAACATAACATTTACATACAGGCACACACACTGTTTCCGGCCCCACACTAGGATACCCTGCGTCGCGGGAACCAAAAACAGCGACGCCACAAACATGCAAACATCCAAGACACGGGTTCCCTTTTTCTGTCCCCAGCCGGGACTCGAACCCGGGACCTCTCGCAGGGTAGACATATGCACTAACCACTGCGTCACAGAGGTCGTCAAATGTCTCCAACATCCCCACAGATCGCACGCGCATTGATCATTCATCAAGTGGTTAAATTAAAACCACAATAAGAACTATGTTACAATTACAAGCTAAAACAGTGGGGCTTGGGGCAAACCCGCTATCGGCCTCCTGCTAGATCTCTTAGACCGCATTGAACTAAGTCAGATGTTAAAGCATAAGCACAGCACGCGACTCCTAAATTTTTAGGTTTGTGGAATAAACATTCAACTAGATTTGGGTTTCGTTTTTACCCTCTGGGTACGGAAACTTAAAAATGAAGATGAAAAAGTTGTGTTCAACCTAACACTAAGAATTTTACTACAAAATGAATATAATAGCAACTGCTTATTAAATTATTTATTTATTTATATGTAAGGCACACCAACAGCAAATCATGCAAAAATATTATGTTAAACTTAATTATTAATACTATTGGAACATACAAGGCTAGGCTGGCTGGAAGAAATTTCTTTAGAAATAAGTCCGCCTTTGCACGTTGTTTTTATCACAAACCTGTTATTTAAGTTATATTATGTATTTTCTTTTGTGCAATAAAGTGTAACAACAACAACAAATTATAATAATAAAATAGCAGTATGTCGCCATATTTTGCTATAATTTTATTTGATTAGCTTTGATGCATTTGTGTGGTACCTATCCACGGACGCGAGTAGCCGCAGTTGTTTTTGTTTCTCATCTCAGCATCTGTGCAGTCAGAGCAGATAATGCAATCTTTGACCTCAAAAGTAGCCTCTACAATCTGCAGCAAAGTTAATATGTATAATTATTTCCTAAGATACTTCGATGATATTTTGACATTGAAATCAGTGAGGTCGCTTGAAATATAAGCCGGACTTGCATGCAAAATCGTCTTGCAATTTTATCTTGACTGTCTGTCTAGACATCTTCCAGTCATGGCGTTTGAAAATAATACTAGAATTCAAGAAGAAACTAACTAATTGTGTGCAAATAGGGTATATTTTCGAATTTAAATAGTTAAATGGATATGAACTAGGCTTGTTTTAAAAATTAAGGCTCGTTTGTATCTAAATGTCCTCTGTTATGCTTTTCATGCCGTTAACCTCAAAGGTCATATCAAGGTATTTCCGTGCGTGTCAGATGGTTGTGAAGTCAATAAATTGTTAATTTTGTTTAATATTTGCAAAATATTACAGTTACAGTACTTAACTAATTACAAAGTAGAACGCAGTACATTGGCACGGCCTTTCATTTCTCTTGTGTTCGATTCTACTATTGTTTTTAGCTCTTAAGTATCATTGTACTGTGTAATCTAATTTGTGAATAAAACTTTTTCTATTCTATTCTATTCTAAGTAATGTAACATCTATAATGAATGAATGAAAACGTTTATTTCGGACCATAGAATCCATATAACTTAACCTAGCCTTAAAAATATCGATGAGACAATTGAAAATTTAATTGAAAAACATAATTGATTGGTTGGTTAGTCGACTGATCAGCTGAATATATACTAGTTAGTTAATCAATCACCCAACCAATCAACCAATATGCATCTTCTCAAAATGACGCCACATAGGGCAGTCTGGCCTGTCAGCCAATACTCGTAGGATACCGCTGGGGCTGCCGCGATAATGCAAAAAGCAGTTTATCTCCTTAAGCCACAAGTCACAAGCCACAATTCGTTTATTTCTATACTACGAGTACGAGGTAGAAGAATCTACTGAACAACCTTTGCACCAAGCGTCTTTTGTAGGTACCTACCTACTATTCAAAGATTGACTGTATTTCTGCAACGTGATATTGAATTGGGATTTACCGTTTATTTAAACGGCTTGAGAAATGTGTTCATGGTCGTCCGTTTTGCATATTTTTATTTTTAGCATAATTATTGCAGGCAAACCAAACACGACCAGCATTATTTTCTAATGTAAAATGATATGTCACCTTAGCTTTTACACAAAGAACATTTCTTCCCAAGGAAGGATCCTTATCGCAATTTTAAAGTTTTCTCTTAAGAAAACGAATTTGAAGTTTTAACGTGGAATGTATAAAGTTTTAACACCGGGATCTCTACAAGCGTAGCGCTGATTTACACCTAATTATACTTAGAAACGATCGTCTTCCATTTCTGGTCTATTGTGCTCTATCATAATTTTTTATTATTTTCCAGCAACATTTTATGGATACCTACAAGTATTATTTTGTTTTAGTGTACAATACGCGCAGCCGGGCGTTGATTTTTTAAACGCCCTGTTTTGTAAGCAAATGGACCCGTTACTCATTGCTGAGTAGGTAATATGTCAGTATCGGAGTGCTTTTACGGAGTTTTTTCCTTCACTTTCGATAGCGAGAGCGTTTGCAATTTGTATAGGAGTGACAAAGAGACAACTATGTGGCGCGCTTTGTCACTCCTATACAAATTGCAAACGCTCTCGCTACATATCGAAAGTGAAGGAAAAAACTCAGTATAAGCACTCTGAATATAATTTCATAAATGAACGTGCTAAACATAAACAACCTTCGTTCTGCTACTACTGTACCTACTGCGATACATTGTTTTATTTAGCTTACCATTAGGTAGGTGGGTACACGCAGGATCATGTACACTACTTTCGAGTACATAATAATAATAATAATAATAAACTCACGCCCGTTATCCCCGAAGGGGTAGGCAGAGGCACCAGTCTCTAGAACTGGACCCACGTTTTGCCGAGTTTATTAGGTCCCAAACGTGACAAGTGGCAAGCCTGTCGCCGTTATCCGGGCACAATTTATCAGCGAATGGTGTTGCTGTACAAACAAATGTACGTAACTAAAAGTCATTGGTACATGCGTGGTTCGAACCCAGACCCTCATGATCGAGAAGCAAGGGTCAACCCCACTACGCCACCACCGCTTTCGAGTACAATGTACGGCATAATATTTTTTTCCATTCGTGCACTATAATCAATTGAGTTAAAGGCGAGGTTGCAAAAAAATCGAAAGGTTTATTGGCTGAGAACTGTACTTACTTACATTGTACGGGCAAAAGTGATTCTTCAACTATTGGCTACCACCATGCCTACTACTCCAACTCAAAACAATTTGCGTTGCCAGTTTGTATAACATACATACTATGTAAATCTGCCAAGCGTATTTTATCAACTACTCTACTTCAACAAGTCTGGAGATCCAACAACTGTTTTGTACCCTATATTACCTGAAAGCGCAGCGAAGGAAATCTGGGGACAGACTAATCTAGTTAAATTGGTGGGTATTGCACCATATTTCCCGTGGGCTTACACTTCGCGATGTGATAATAAGACAATATGACAAGAGCATAATTATTATGACACAATGATGGCGATTCAAAGTTAAAGCGATGCAGTTCTCAGGATCAGACCAGCAGAGAGGCTGACTGAGTAGGCGTGTCTTGGGACAGGCCTATGTCCAGCAGTGGACTGACACCGTCTGATTATGAGACATAACATACGTACATAAAATTTATAACTAAATAATATTACGCCTTTATACAAAGGGTTGGTGGGGCGTGGGCAGGTCCCCCACCAAATGGTTCGTCCGACGCTCCGGTTACTGTAGCAAGGAGTGGCTGGATGTGGGTGGCATAAAACCAGGAAACTTGGAAAGCTATGAGGCAGGGCTTCAAATGGCTGATGTGATGATTACTATAGAGACCCCAAAGGGGTAGGCAGAGACCGCCATATGCCACGCTTCTGACAGACTTCACTTGCGCATCATCGGCATTCATTAGTCGTTGCATGTACGCACGCCGCTTTCAGGGACTTTTATCTTGCCCTTTGTAAATATTATCCCCTATTTGATCGACGTATCCCGCCTGGGACGTCCGTTCATGGCCCTTCCACCCACATTCGCTCTGTATGAACATCTGCTACCACAGAATTCTACATACTGTCTAGACCTAGTAGGTATAGTGGTTTTATTAGGTTCTTCTTTTTGATTCACTCCACCTAAAACGGGTGACGCCGGGATTAACTCTATCGTCAATGACTGTTCTAGTTTTCGATGAAAGTATAATAAAAATATAGGTAATACATAACCTGGAAAGTGCCTGCAAATAACAGTAGGGATTTTCCGAGATAGAGATGAATCACACACAACGTCACCACCCATCATATCACACTCTATCTTTGTTTCGTCATTGTGTGAATTATTCATGTGCTTTAAGAGAATGTACTGGATTATTAGGTGTGTATTTATTTATAAGTAAGTATATGAAAACAGGTTTCCAGTTTTCTTTTTTGTGTCGGATGACTTCACCTTCCGTCTGCGTCCTTCCTGCCTTGAATTGCAAATCAACAATACCGAATTATTGTTGCAATTAAGGCTTCACTCCGTGCCATTTTGGGTTTCGTATGTAATACCAATTCTCCTTGGTAATACCTACACCATCTACTTACACTGAGAAAACGTAAGTAATCCCCATATTTACTTCTGCGACTGATAACCGTGAGTGTTTTGCCTCCTCCTCTATCGGCCATCCAAGATAGAGTTCTACCTTGACAGATTTACTTAACTGACTGACTTCGAAGGCAGCCGGCACCAACAGCTTATCGTGCCTTGCGAAGCACGGAACCGTTCGGAAAAATGCCACTAGCGTTAGTCATAGAACGGTCACCCATCCATGCACTGAACGCGGCCTATGTTGCTTACCTTCGTGATCGTTTAAGATTACTCAGGCAGCCAGGGCTAAGAGCGAGTTGTGAAATAATAACCAGGGTATTTTCGGGAACGTTCAGAAATACCACACTACAGAAATAGGGTTGGCAAAATATTCTATTTATTTATCAAGTTTTATAGAAATATTAAGATTTGAAGTTTAAAACAGATTTTAGTGAAGACAATTTAACGTGGGCCCAGTTCTAGTAATTGGTGCCTCTGCCTACCTCCTCGGGGATAACGGGCGATAATAGACTTGGCTTAACTACTGCCATCTATCGACTAGTAAATATATATTTTATTTTGATATGAGTTTCCTTAGAGGAAACTTCAAGATTACGATAAGGTTCCTTGTAGAGAAACGTTCGGTATGTCTAGGATACTGCATTTCTGCAAAAATGTGTGTCCTCTTAAGCCGTTGATTACCAGGCAAAAAATGCTTAATGAGTAAAATAAATTGCGAAACTGAATTTACTCAATAATCCTGAATATTCTCGGACTATGATGGTTTTTGCAGGTATTTAAAAAAATATTCTGGCTATCCAATGCATTGCATAATTATGTAACGCAACGAAATACTGATTTTACTCTTAACAAAACTTCGGAGGTTTGTTCCAACCAACAATAATGTCGCTCCTTCATACCTACTTGTAATAAAAAGGAGCATCCTCTTTGTGTACATTTAAAATATTTTAGTTTTATTTAACTAATGTCTGGCATGAGCCTACGATATCTCAGGAAATACATAACACAATGGAGAACGAGGATAGCACTCCCGCTCGTCGCGTGTTTGTGTTACTCTTGGCCGTGGGTATATTAATCGTAATAAAAATAAATTGCATATTGTCTGTCAGTGTTACGTTACCGAATAGTTCCTGAAGTATTAAGCAGTAAATATGTAGCACAGCGCAACCAAGTTATCTGTTAATTAATTGTAAATCCTGTTCCCCATTTTTTGTTTTATTTATTCACTTACTAAGATTTATAGATATATTTTCATTAAAATTGAAAGACGGGTGAAAATATTCTCATTTTTCTAGGTAAATTTCTTAAATGTTACTACTAAATTCTCCAATAGCGCCGCTATCAACTGAACAGATAATATTATGGTGGCATTGTATGTAGATTTTGAGTACCTAGATGTTTTAAGTTGGGTACGCACGAGTTATAAGGTAATTATTTTCTATCTCTCAAGTTAAGGCAATTTTCAATGTAGCTTCTCAATATACCTAGTTTGTCGCCTAGACAATTTTCAACGTGACAAACTAAGTTAAAAGAAAACATACATGTAGTGGTTGTGAATTTCAATGAATACGTCAATATAATATGGTCTAGTATTTCCTACATTGCCCTGTTGGTTTAGCTGAAAACTATGTTATCTAATAAGATCATTAAAAAAACGTCTTTGAAGTTCGGGAACGGGAAAAGTTCGGAAAAAACTGCGAGTAGGTACGCGCCTCGGTGGCAAGCCCTAGCCATAGCTCCTGCCCAGTTTTTTTGTTTTTTTTTTTAGAAAATATTAGTTAATAAATACATAATAGAACACTTTATTGTAGGTACATAAAAAAAGGAAAGACCGATCGGTTCACTATAACATACATACATTATTATACATACATAACCTCACGCCTGTATCCCAGAGGGGTAGGCAGAGACCAGGGACTGCCACCTGCCACGATCCTGACAAATCACTTTCGCTTCATTGACATTCATTAGTCGTTGCATGCACGCACGTCGGTTTCGGGTACTTTTTATCTTGCCCTTTGCTAATACATCCACTATGTCCGCCTGGGACGTCCCTTACCGGCCCTTCCACTCACATTCGCTTGATATGCAAGCGAATGTATGTAAATGTTATGTTATATACATATTTGCTTTGTCACTATTTACAATCGTTTTTAATTGTTATTTTCATAATGAACAGGTGGGCCGACGTGCTTGATTTGTAGAAATGGGTGTATTTCCAAGTTAGTGATGTTCTTGGTAGATAGAATATTCTTTATTGTACCTATGTACACCAGGAATTGTGCATTTGAGATCCTGGTTTTGTTCTGTCCAACATACTGTTCTCCGTAGTGTTAATGTAAACGGCTAGAGGGTTATTTGGGCTAATGGTAGGTACGACATTGAAATAAATATTGCATGGCACGTAAATATTCAATGCCTGGCGTGGCTGGTAATATCCGTAAAACAAATAAAGATGCTGTGCATAACTAACTCCTCGAAAGGTCGTCCAAATATAAGTAGAAACATAGTAAATAGGTACCTTCGAGAAAACAATACCTAAAACACATCAAAATGTTTTGATGAGGCATGTTCAGGCATGTGCCTATTCTGGAGAGTAGGTATTCTGCATATCCCTGCAGAGAAAAATAATAAAAAAACTATACCAAAGAAAATAATGAATACAGCAGAAAAAACAAGTCAAGTGCGATTACTCTACACATAGGTACGTGCAAAGCCTATGTGTAGAAAATTAGAGATCATTTAACAAACCAAACTCAAACTAATATACAGCAAGTAACTATGTGGTTAATTGTTATTTCAACAGCTCCTTGTAGATCAATAATCAATAATCAAAATGTTGTCAATAATCGTTAATCTCGCAAATGTTTTTATTTCACAACAATAGTTTGCATAGAACGTGTTTGCGTAGAAGTTAGTAATGTGTAGTCCTTACGAAACTTTAAGTTAAAAAAAATTATTGTTTCTTCGATTTTTTGCTCGTAGCCTCATCGTATCCGAGGGTCATGTCGGTACAACACTATGACGCAGTTTTCGCCACCAAGACTCACCAATGGGTCCGAGTAAGTTCGAATTAAGTAAGGTCACTTGTAGGGTCACTCTCATAGCTTAGTACAGTGAAGAGCAGGTCAATATTTATTTACATGTCGGTTGCAAGTCACATCGTAAAGTGCGCGGATGTAAAGGTTGATGTGCTGTCGACTGTAATAGTTTGTTTAGGCACGTGTAAAATAATAATATAAGAAAATAATAAACATTTGGGTTCATGCCAAATCACTAACTGTGTGTGCGCCGTGGGTACTAAACTCTACTTTGTCATGTTTGAGCTCCTAAGAATAACTTTTAGTTTATTTCTTCCTGTGAAAATTAATAAATATGAATTGCCAGAAGAAACAAACCCGTAAAAGCGCACCAAGGGTTCCGTAAGATTTGTAACAAAAATGTTTAGTTATTTAGAAAAAATGTGTTATCCCATCCTTCATCGAAACCTATTACAGTCGACAGCACATCAACCGTTACATGCATGCACTATACACCGTTACGTCACGGGTATAGTGCATGCATGTAACGGTTGATGCATGTCACTTCATAATAAAAATAAAGGTTGATTTCCTGGCGACTATACTGGGATGGGAGTGCCCTAGTTTTATACAGCAAGTAGCTCAGCTACAAGGATTCATAGAACTCTACTGTAACACAATGACATACTTGCAATATTTCAGAAAACACCTGTGTTGATCATACTTTCATCATGTCTGCAAATTATTATTACGCACTGAAAACTTTGTGTTATTTTTATGGACACTGACTGAAATCCAGCGCTGAGGGCTTACACTACACCCTCTGCACAATGCTGAGTAGGATGCCCTTTGTGACGACATTGCCACTGCCTTTTGGCGGATTTCTATCACAAACACTGTGATACGAGATTTTTGTAAAAAGTATTTGATCTATTTACCTGTATATTCAGTCAGCAACACCGTGAACAGGCAAAAAAAGACTTACGTTTTTAATTGATTTAAGACCGAGTTCTCGGAGCGCACGATTTCTATTGGACTTAGCGTTGGCATAAAATGTTATTTATTTTAGATTTTAGAATATTCATAGATAGATCGATAGAATATTCTTTATTGTACTCATAAATAACATTTACAGATTTTTGTAAATCTAAGTGCAATTGGCGGCCTTATTACTATATTCATCATCATCATCATCATCATCATCAACCCTTTACGTCCCCACCGAGGGGCCAAATATTTTAAATGTATTTTCCTCTGTTACGGTGTTGTCGCCATATCTTCTGGGTGTGGTCGGAGAACCCAGCCTTTACTAGTTTCTTGCTTTCTACAGGGTGACTATGAAATCGTTGAAGTCGTTCAATTGCTTTACATATTTCATTTCTTAACATTTTTGTAGGTAATCGGCATTTCAAACGTTTGGTTCCCAACTGACTACTTACTAACGCAAACGGTACGTTGAAGTATCTTGGCAATGTTTTCCTTAACTTTAACATTTAAGACTGTGCTGGCTGACACACTTTGTTTGTCAATTATAACAAATTTTATTTGTCTCACGATTACATAGAAATGAATCAAGAATCAAGAATTTATTTCAACGTAAAGAATTTACATTCTGCTTGTTGAATGTCAATGTATGTACAGTTATGTATACCTAACGTTAGCCGCTGCCTTGGGGCCGTCTGTAGCGGAGAAAAAGGCAGCGAAAAAAAAAACTCCACTCTGACCATCTTTTCTTAAATCACCTTAAGACCCGGTTTCATCAAACTCTGTTTGTTAGTGGTAAACGCGGCATTTATAAATCAGCCGTCAAAACTAACAAGGATGTTAAAGCAATGTTAAAATGTCCATGTCCTATGAGCTAAATTTAACAGACCATTAGTAAATCAAGCATTACGTGAATGAAGCGCAAACCAGTCATTCAAATTCCTGTCAAACGTTAAACATTTGCGTCTGTGGTTCAACGCTTTTGAGGTTGTGAAAAGATTTTTCTGGTTTGTTTTGTTGTGATTTTGTTAAATTCGTGCGTTTTATAAATTAAATTACAAGGGATGTCTAAGAAATCATGATAACCCAATTTTTCTGCTAACGAAAAGGATATCCTCACCCATTTAGTGTCAAAGAACAAAGATGGAGTGGAAAATAAAAAAAAGCAGACGCCGTTACGACTTCTATGAAATACGAAGGATGGCTGCAGAAGTCCAGGGCCTAGATTCTGTTAATGCATTGTAGTACAATGACAACTGGATGAACGTGGCGATTTAGTTTCATTGCCGCTTCAAGTCTACGCGCAAACTCAAATCAAGCAATGTAGGCGTCAATCGTATGGAAAAAGACATCGCGTGACCTGACCGTGGATCTGTCATCGAACTATAACGCACCAACAGAATTAAGGCCCAGGTCAGCGTATTCGTCGAAGTAGTCACGCTGTGTTTTGAAAATCTTAGGACGGCGTATAACGTGCTCCAAATTATCCAAATTTTCTAAAACATCTTTATTTTCAAAAATAATATTGTAGGCAGCGTCCATTTTGACAGTTTTGACGGAACTAAATCGACTGTTAATGTTTTAACGGACCTCCAATGCCAGGATTAGATTTGATGCTTTGTTAAAGAAGTTAACGGTCCATTAGAGCGTGGTGGGACACTCGACAGCATTTAACAGTCCGTCAGAAGATGTAACAGACTGTTAGACCATTAACAGAGCTTGGAGAAACTGGGCCTCAAGCTAATACAAATAAAACATACAAAATAATATCTTGGATGTGTTGAACACTAGACACATTTATCCTCTGATTTAATTTAATATTAAACTACTATTTAATGCCATACGTCCTTGTCTTCTAAATAATCGTTGATTTTATAATAAGCTTTTTTGCAAAGAGTGTGCAACGCGATTTAAGAATTGTGTTAAACAATTCTTAAATCGCGTTGGGGGTAACTCTAATATATCTTGGGGTATCTTGTTGTAGAACCTTATACAGTGCCCCATAAAGGAAGTATTAACTTTTGCAAGTCTAAATCGTGGAAATGACAATTTATGTTTATTCCTAGTATTAACGTTATGATGGCTACCAAGAGTTTCGAAGTCCTTAATATTTTTCCGAACGTACATAATATTTTCATAAATGTATTGGCTTGCAACTGTTAAGATGTTAGTTTCTTTGAAAAAATCTCTTAGCGAGTCCCTACTACCTAGCTTGTAAGTAAATCGGATCGCTCTCTTCTGCAAGATGAAGATAGTCTCAATGTCTGCTGTCCGGCCCCATAAGATAAGATAAGATAAGAATATTCTTTATTGTACACGAGGAGAAACACAAACATAAAATATTTACAAGATAACAGTACAATTGGCGGCCATAGTATTATACCATAGGACATAATACTATGGAAGTAACTAAAATAAACAAGCCTAGCAGTTGCAACGTCAGTAAGTTCTCGAATTCTTTTCACGGCATATGCTGCGGAGCTTAGTCTATGTGCCAATTTTATAATATGTGGACCCCATTGTAGTTTGGCATCGATTGTGATGCCCAAAAATACAGTATCTTCAACAAATTCTAGTTTATCATTTTCAATTACAATGTTGTTTTCAACTAATTTTACGTTAGGTAGGGTAAATTTCATACATTTTGTCTTTTTTGAATTTAACAATAGATTATTTACTGTAAACCAATCTAGAACGTGCGAGAGAGCATTATTTGCTTCGTCAAGATTATTTTCCTGTCTCTTTATTTTAAAAACAAGTGACGTGTCATCAGCATATAGCACTATCTCACACATTTTTTGTACCAAAAACGGTAAATCATTTACATAGACTAGGAAAAGGAACGGCCCTAAGATAGATCCCTGCGGGACTCCCATTTTTACAAGTGAGCCTGACGATTTAATACGATTTATTTCTGCTTTTTGAACCCTTCCTTCTAAATATGATTTTAAAAGATCTAGACTTTTTTTTTTTATTCCATAGTGTTTTAACTTTGAGAGTAATGTTTTGTGGTCTACACAATCGAATGCCTTTGACAGATCACAAAATACTCCTATCGCATCATTATGATCCTCCCACGCACTGAAAATATGTTTAACTAACATGACTCCAGCGTCTGTTGTATTCCGCCCTTTAATGAAACCGAACTGCTGACTATGGAGGAGTTCGTAATTATTGAAATGAATAAGTAATTGATCTAAGATAATTCTTTCAAATATTTTACTTAATGTACTTCGTATACCTATTTACCTAGCCTTACTGTCCCAAATGATGATCTAAGTTCCCCATACGAATTTTACTAACGATTTCGATGTCACTGTCTAGTTATTAAAACGGTTGAAGCTTGTACTATTATCAAAATTCTCCTTGCTATTATGTATTCTTTGGTTGAAGTGGTAGATGTACGCGTTATTGTGGAAGCGGCAAACCGGTCTCTGCCTTCCTCTCCGGGGTACAGGCATGAGTTTATGTATGTGAGATACTGAACTCTGAACAGATATAGGGGACAGTTTCTGAATTGAGAATTTCGCTAAGTAACTACTTAAATGTAGTGCTGTCTCGTCGAAATTCTCACAAAAGAGCGTGAAAGGAGGTACCTACTACTGCAGCTGATTAGATATAGAACTTTAGTACTTAATTTCCTAAAAATAACGCCTAAATTCTAGTCCTCACTGTGCGGATACGACACAATGGTGACTTCAATTCTATAAATACAGTTGACTACTCCTGCATTATTCAGACCTTTGACGACAAGATAGCGTAGTGATGCTCGAGTTGTCATGTTCGACACTTTATTGTGCTCCGATAAAGTTGACTATTTTACAATCAAGAGCCACTTAGTGACGTCATGCTCTGTAATTGAGTCTTCTAAATAAGAAACTTAGATGGTAATGACCGAAATTACACAACAGTTACGGATCGAGGTGTTTTTGCTGGTTATTTCCGTAGCAAATCAGCTGTGCCCATTATTATTAGAGACTAAAGTTTGGAGAACCAACACGGAAAACCCATGCGCTCAAAAGAAAACTGATCGAAGTTAATCATGTATTAAGTAACTAACGGACTCGCTCGCAGCCCCGGCTGCCCGAGTGATCTTAAGCGATCATGAAGGTTAAGCAACATAGGGCGGGTTCAGTGCATGGATCGGTGAACGTTTATGACTAACGCTAGTGGCATTTTGCCGAGCGGTTCCGTGCTTCGCAAGTAACGTTTAGCATTTGGTGCCGGCTGCCGTCGATAGATGGCAGTCGTCAAGCCAAGTTCGACTTAGGGGCGGCTTGAAAAGTTCTGACTGTAAGACCAGCCGCTAGTGTTACAACCCTCCACAAATCCGGACGTGGTGGAGTATTGCCTATACCTACCTCAGGGAAGAGACCGTGCCCCTCGGTGGGGACATTATGGGTTGATGATGATGATGAGAATGCGAATATATCAAGACGAACTTTAACACCAATTTGCGCCATGTGCATAGAAAGATAAATTGAGTTCAACGTGAGCACGACACGTTGATCCTATGGCCTAACAGCACCTAATGATAATTATAATAGATCAGCAGTCAGTTACATTATTAAATCTTGACTGCTTATGACTTCCGCGATATTAGCATTTATAGATCCTTCACCAATCCGGACTTGGCCCCCGTGGTGGAGTATGTATGGCCCCTCAGGGAAGAGATCCGTGCCCTTCGGTGGGGACATAATGGGTTGGTGATGATAGCTGAGAGATATGGTATAAGCAATTAGCCGTTTTATACAATAAATATGGTATACAACACAGGAAAAACTAAGCATAGATCGGTAGGTACAAATTAATTGGTCAGTGGTACTTCGTTCTAGGTGAGAATCACACTAACTTCCAAACCATCCATGGCTCCAGTTGAAATTTCATTTCTTCTATCAACAATCTATTTTAAAAGATCTCTTGATAACTTTATCTTAAACTTGCGACCCGCCACGGCTTTGCACGGGTGGCAAGAACGTTTCCGTGGAAATAGCTATATTAGTTCCGTGGAAAATTTTCGGGTAGTATTTTTTTATACCTTGGGTTACATTATTCAAGATTTCGTACGGAACCCTAAACTTTTTGAAAAAACAATATTGCCTACGTTACTCACGAAGAATGTAGCTTTCTAATGGTAAGAGAATTTTTAAAATCGGCCCAGTAGTTTCTGAGCCTATTCATTACAAACATACACACACACAAATACAAATCTTTCGTCTTTATAATATTAGTAAAATAAATTATTAATAATATAGTATAGAGGTTTTTGTCACTGATGTAGAGTCAAGTGGCACTACTAATGCGTCAGAAACTGGGGCCTTCGATATCGTAGATCGTCGACCACAAAACTCCTATCTGAAGGAGGCTTCAAAATTTGGATGTCTTCTTTTTTACAGGCGAGGGAAATGTATCAGAACTCTTATCGAATTAGGTTAACAAGCTGGCTTTCCATTGTCTTTGTGTGTGCAAATATCTCAGACAAAGCAAGACTCTACATCGTGTGTAATACAGGTGATAATGCAGTTTGATTAAGTACAGAGTTTGTGATAACGTTTTTAGAGCGGAGAAGCCCATGTACCGTCACTACTTAGGAATCTTGGTTTCTAACTAACCAAGCATAGCAAACACATCACGATCTAACGAAAATGAAACATAAACGTGTACTGTACACTTTTTCTTCATGTAAACTTTCTGTAACCAGTTAGGTGGGAACCTCGAATTGATTTCACAATTCAAGGTCTCCCAATCGAGCACGTGATTGGAAAAACTAAACAAGTTTAACACACTCACCATGAGTTTTTCAGGTCCTTGATGCCGGAGAAGGTGATGCTGTTAGATCGATTGAGCTTCTTGCCCAGGGTCCAGAACCTGAGCTTGCTGTGGTTGTCCTCCTCCGCAAATGGGTTCAGATGCTCCGGGTAGTCGTATATAGACACGGACTTGCGAGGTCCCACGGACGCAGACATTTTCGCCTTAACTGGTCACTTTTCCGGAAAATTCACCATCGGCTTTACATAATACACCAGCACCGCGGTCGCGCACTCGGTAGTTTATCAGTTATCACAGTTGAGTTATCGGTGTGCGATATTGCGCTTATCAGGGAGATAATTGGTGTTTGTTTACGTGAGAGGGAGGAGAGAGTGTAACCGGCCGGCGTCGCGGCGCTCGTCGTCGCGGTCTGACGGAGACTGACCGCGCGCCGCGCCACCTCCAGCCAGCTTCGTCATTCCGCCAGCATGCCGCCACGCCACCGCTCCACTAACTTCGTTGCGTTGCGGCTCACTGCAATGCGTCTCATACCTAAGTATCAACAATTAGTTAAGACCAGCTCCGTAGCACTTCAACAATTTCATGCTAATTACTGCCAGTGCCCAATGAATTTAGTATTATGGGTCCTATCTGCGGACCTGTTTATAGAACTCGCATGAATTGCGCGCTTATTGTCTCTTTAAATTTCTGAATTTGCAATAATGTTAATTGCATGCAGCCGTCTTGGGCAATCGCATCGCCTCGACACAAGTTTTACGGTAAACAGTTGTATAAGCGCTTAGTTTAACCATGACGTCATGTCTACGTGTGCCACCTTTAACTAGCGGAGGCGAAGGCCAAGCCTAAATGCTGAAGTCATTTTATTACTGTGGCTTGGCGTTATAACTACATAATTTTACATTCGGCGTTTCTAGTTTTCCGGTTGACAAAAGCCAATGTCTTCTTGGGAGTCAATATGCTATTCTTTATTCATTGACTGCTTTCTATTTACGGTAGAGCACGCGACAGATCTACCCCACGCGGTGCGCGGTCACCTAAAACGCCATAACAAATGGACTCCCTACCCCCACACCTTGTTCTTATTGATCCAACCACGACCACCTCTTATAAAATATCTATGACGCGGTGGTGTTATTCGTGGTACTCTACGAATAGGTGGGACTTTGTAATACTCGCCGCCAATCCGCTAACAAAATGGTGTGGATAGAGAATAAAGAGTCAACGGCAGATGAAAGTTTTGAAATGCTTGCATAACAAAGAATCTGTCAGACTGCAAAGAATAATCAGATCCGAGAGATAAGGTGCTCTACATTTTTGTAGGTAGATAATGAAAGAAATTAACGAGGCTAATTTGTTTACATAACGCCGCCGAGCTTCGAATGCGACAGTAAAAATCCTCGTGAATTTATGGATCGTTAAGAAAGAGCAAACAATGCGACACACTGAGACTTGTCGGTGACTAAGGGATACGAGGTCAATGTGCAGTCTCCAGGCCTCTACACAACTCAATTGCGCCACCAATTTATTGTTCTCGATATCGCCAATTCATTGGTTGGGTCACTCGCTAATAGATAGGCATTAATCTTGTTGTTCAATACAAGTTGCGTGCTATTACGTCTATTTGGGCAGCAATGGCTGGTAAGTACTTTACACGCCATAAACAAACACGTCAGGTTTACTAGAGTTTAGGAGGACTTGAAATATACGTAGGTAGAGAGAGCCATCTACTGGAATTCAGTCTACACATATGGCCCATCCCCCCTCCTTGTCAAAGTTGGTCAATTTTGTGAACAATTTTACGTCTTCAAATTACTGTACTAATACAGCAGCCTTGAAAGTTGAATTTCCTTTTAAATATCTATTTAATATTATCAACATCATGTCATTAGAAATCAACAAAAAAATAAATTTTGTCGTCATTCTGGATACACTTACTTGAACTTTTGTTAAAAGAGTTCGCCAATAGGTTTTCCAAAAAAATTAAAAAACCGGACAAGTGTACGTCTCCTTCTGACGTCCTCAGGTTCTGTACAAAGTAGGTAAAGTCTGATTTTAATTCCGTAAAATTCTGACAGTTATCATTTTTTGACATGTGAGAGATTACGATACTTAATTTCAATACGAGTGTGAATATCTGAGTCTACACATTTAATTTGTTAGTGAATGTATCCATTTTATAAAGTGTGGAGCTGCAAATTAAAAATTTAAGGCAAGAGACAATTGTGTCCCTTTTCATCACACAAACAGTAAAAAAAGTACAAGTAAAGAATACATATTTTCATTAAAATATCTAATCATCATTAATACTAATATCACTATTTTCATAATAATCATCATCGCTGACATAAATTATTAAGTGAGCTAACAGCGGCATACTTCACTTTTCTAAAAAGGTTTACGAAACTTTGAATTAGTAGGCAGTGATGCCAGCTAAAGAATAAAATAAGGTAATTAAAGTAAATTCTACACTTCGTGCGTGATATTGAAATATTTCTTATTTTTGTATTATGTCACTTGAGTAAGTAAATATTATGATTGACCTTTTTGTAGGTAAAACATAAAAAATACGTAGCATTTTATTTTTTATTGCCCTCAAATGGGTTAAATTTGCCCCTTTTTCGGTGGAGAACTTTTTCAGTAGCAACACTTATGAAATGTCAGAATTCTACGGAATAAAAAATCAGACTTTAGTTTTTCTCGAACTTCAGAGACTAATTTTATTATGATTTAATTACAACATTAAATGTATAGTTATCAAAATTTTCCTGTCTATACTACAAATAGTATAAGACGATATTACATGCCACATATTTCTGCGTCAACGGAAAGTAAACTACTAGTTTCGATTCCTTTTTGTATGTTAACTTAGAAGTTTATTTTGTCACTGCTGCAAGGGACCGTAGACCTCCACGTGTTTCCGAGATAAACAGACTTGACGGACAGATGGACAGACGGACGGACAACAAAATGATTTCAGTCCTTAAAATAACCCACAATATTTTCAAACGACGAATCCAACGATACCCAACATCATAGAATCTTTAATTTAATCCCTATACTTAGGTGAGAAAACATCCTTAAGGTGCAGATGAGATACCAAAAAAAATTCGAGATAGTTCTTTGACGACCTTTGTGGCGCAGTGGTTAGCGCTTCTGCCTACCATGCGAGAGGTCCCGGGTTCGAATCCCGGCTGGAGACAAAAAAAAAAGAAACCCAGGTCTCTTTGAAAAGAAACATATTGACATGTTTGTGACGTAGCTGATTCTGGTTCCCACGACACAGGGTATCCTATTGTGGTGCCAGAAGCAATGTATGTGCCAGTATGTAAATGTTATGTTATGTATTCTGTTTTTTCGGGGAAATGAACGTCAAAATTCAGCTCTCTAGTACTTTATCGTTCCTGTGCTAAGTCCCGGACAGACAGACAGACTGACGTACGGACACAGCAAAACTATAAGGGTTCCTTGTTGACTTACGGAACCCAGAACACTTGAAATGTGACGTCACGAATTTTAGGATCCCTCCCCCCCTCAGCTCCCACCCCTTGTCACACAATGTCATACTTTAATGACCCCCTTAATGTGTGACGTACTCTATAGATGGTTCCTAGACAGTAAGCCTATGCGCACACTAGGCGACACGCGACAGCGACATTTCGGCGACTAGACACGACGACAGGGTACGGCCGTCAATTTTCGTATTATTTTGTTCGAATGTCCGCACACTTGGTGTTAGAGTCGCGGAGTCGCGACGACAAGACGCCAGAAGCAAATGACAACGACGCGTCTGACGCGCCGACTTGACGCGGCGACAAGTCGCCGTTTGTGATGACCAAGAGGGGTCATTGATACTTATTTTGCAGCGTCGTTTCGACGCCAACGTCAACCGTACCTAGCTACCTACTCATGCGAGAATAGAATAGCTTACTTTTGTTGAATATCACAATGTTGATGTCGTTCAATATCGTTGGCTAACTAACGGCTAAATATGAGCACTGACAAAAACACAAAGATGATAAGTATCGGAAACGTGCCAAGGGAAATTACCAGAGAATGCGTCATTAATTAATACTCACTCGCACAGCACAGTGCACTGGAAAGCATGAAACTGTTTAGAGAAAGTAGTATTCAAGCAAAAGTCTGACGTTAAACCAGACCAAGTAATTAGTATCAGTTAGCTAGCAAAGTATGCCGATTAGGCTTTGCTACAACGATCGTCATTGTAGACGCAGCAGAGGGCAGTGTTGCAGCCTATACAGGGTGTCCCAAAAGTCAACGTCAAGCCGGAACCGGGTGAAAAGGCAAGTCATACCTATTGGTTATAAGAAAAATACAAAAAAAAATATATTTGAAAATATAGGCTTTAAAAAAAATTGAAAAATCCTGTTGCCACAATTATTTTTTTGTTTTGTAACTCTGAATAATGCTTCTCTAAACTGTTAACAAAATTTCAAAACCAGCTGCTCCAGCTTGGAAGACTAGAAAAAAAATAACTTAAAACATTGCCCATTTTTTTTATTTTAATTTTAATTATTTTTGTGAAATTTTTTGAATGAATAATTTAAAAAAAAATGTACTGTACTGAAAAAACTTTTTTAAAATATTATTCTGATAACCAGTATGACTCGCCTTTTCACCCGGTTCCGGCTTCACGTTGAGTTTTGGGACAGTCTGTATATGCGTTCCACTATAGGGGGCACAGGCCTTCTCTTAGAAAGATAAAGAGAGAGAGAGAGAGAGAGTATGGGCTTATGCCCGGTTCCCATAATATACGCCTACCGGCTACGATCCGTTTTCCATACAATTTATTGACGGTTCGTAGGAATTGTAACCGATCGTAAGCAAAAACGAAGCGTTTTGTGGATATTGGAACCGGGCATTAATCGTCACGCGCCCCTACTGCGGATTCAAGCGCTGAGGTATGTGAATACCTCAAGAGTTCAGACACTCAGATTTCTCACGATGTTTTCCTTCGTAGTTAGATAGGTCCATGCCCTCACTGGGAATCGAACCTGGGTCAACCGCTTCCGAGTCCATTGTTTTACCAACCGGGCTACCATCACCTTTACTTGCTACTTGCACTACAATACAATACACTACTGGCAATACAATAAGCTAGATAGATATAATATTTTTTATTGTATGTACACCAGTATTTCACATGAGGTTTGACTATAACATCCCCCGTTTCTGGTACTTTTAACGTTAACGTGTTTTTCGTATGCATTTTGGCCAACTGACACCTGTTGACAGATTATCAGCTTGTTAGTGCACAAGAAACAGGGGATTAGTAAAGTACAATTGGCGGCCTTATTACTAAAAGTAATTTCTTCCAGATGTACGTATGTGCCTGTGTACTAAACACACGTCATCATTTACGTTACATTGCGGACGACTTTAGAACACTAGATCACTACCAAACCATTCTGTTATGTCTGCGACTACTGTGTTAATGTCTTGAAGAAATTGTTTAGTTACGTGCGGAATGAATGGGATCGTTCACAATTACTGGGTCAGTATGCTTACCTACTGACTAGCTTTGTATTAATCGATACTTCCGTCCGCCTTTACTAACCTGCCTAGATTGGTGTGGCGGTAAGCGTCGATTCCAACATGTACCCAACATCTTTGTTTTCTAAGTTTGTGATTTTTTAGTAACAAGCTATTATATCATCATCAACCCATTATGTCCCCACCGAGGGGCACGGGTCTCTTCCCCGAGGAAGGTATAGGCCATACTCCACCACGGGGGCCAAGTCCGGATTGGTGGAGACTTGTAAGACTAGTCTCTGAGAGCTTCTCTCAGAGAGATAGAGTTAATGTACTAAACCGGACTACGAGAAAACTATAGAGACTTGCGCACTATTAATTGTATTAATTGTGGTTACTATTAGTGATAATATTATTATTGTCTATTTCTAGAATATATCTAATTCTATAATATTCTAAATATTGTATGTATGTATAATCTATATTAATAATTTCGTTCGGGTCTACGGTAGACTCGAACGATAATATGCACACCAAATGAGAGAGCGTAAAAAAATAGTTGATCTGAGTCGACAACATATGGGCGGAAAATTCGTATTATCGAGCAGCATCAATATAAAAATTATTAAATTCAACAATGGCGTTGCTAATTAAACATGTCAATGTCATCATTGTTGTGTTAGTGTCACAAGTTTTCATTGTGAGCTGTTATGGCCGGTTTACATTATTTTAGTGTTTAGGAGAGTGCTATAATACAATTAGAGAGGCAAGTGCATTAGTACATTACTAGACGTTCGAGTGAACGTTTATATTTCTTCCAGTAGAGTGTCACTTCGTCGACGTCGCGAAATATGCGCTATCCTATTCAAAGTACTATGAGTTTTAATGGAACACATAAGTTTGATAATTCGAGTTATTGAAAACAAGACGCATCCGTCACGGGTCACTTGCGCACTCTCTTAAAGTTCTCACTAAATTTTTAGTTTATACACAGATAAGTAACGAGGATAGTAACGCGCTCAGGTGTTACTGGATAGAACAATAGAAACCAATTCTATTTTGATTCTAATTGAAAGGCAACTAGAACCGTACTATACCGTAAAACGCACTAAAGCAAGTGGCGCTTACACGTTTCTACAAAAGTAGTCTCCTTAAGAAAGAAAGAAAGAAAGAAAGAAAAAAGAAAATTTATTTATTTGATACTCAAAACAAAACAAAAAAACACACACACAGAGTACGTACAATAATAAAAAAAATAACACAAGCAAGCATGCAAGCATAAAAAACGTAAAAATAAATAAACTGTACAACATGAAAATAATATTAAAATACATTAAAGGTTGAGCCCCCAAAATGGGCCCGATTCAGCATAATGTTGCAACAGAGTGTAAAGTAACGCGCTCTCCTAAACACTAAGATAATCTAAACCGGCCCTTTGATCTAATTTGTTAACTCCATGGTGTGTGGAATACCGTGGCATCCAAGAAGGTTATTATAATCTGTGCCAACTGAGAAGGTGTAGTAAGTAATCTGTGATGTTTTTCATTGGCGGGAAGACAATAATTGACATTGAGTTTTGGAAGGGTCTGAAAAATAATTGAAAAAGGAAATCAAAGTCATAAATTGATCTTTATTGTTTTGCTTAGTTATAGGTACCAATAAACTTATTGAAATGAAAAAGCCACTAGATAAGAAAAATACCAAAAATTAAAATGATGAAGAAAAACATGTGGTCAATACAAAACTAAAAGCTGTAAAGCCAAAGAGAGGGAGCTGTTTTTAGTTGATTAGCCAAGTGGATTCTACGTCTCATACGTCATTAGATTCACTAGCTGTTAACTAAATTCCATGTTGTTAAGTTTATGAAGGAAGCTCATTAAGTAATTTGTGATGAGGTACCCATGACAAAGTTATGATAAGTATCCGATTTTCGCCTTGCATTCATTCGTGAGTAGCCAGAACATGTCCAAAAGAGCAAGATTGGCTATCCGTAATAGTGTGCTGGTTCCAATACTGATGTAAGCATGGTAGCGAGATTTGGGTATGGCAGAAGAATCATTAAAGTAGGATTAGTGCAGTACAAATGAGATCCTTAAGAAATATGTGTGGTGTTACTTTGAATGACAGAATACGCAATAGTGATCAGAGACCGAGGATGTAGAGAAAGAGGATGTAGTGAGTGACTAGAATTGAAAAAAGGAATGTTGCGCTGGTTTGGAGATGTGGAGAGGATGAACGAAGAAAGACTGACAAAGCAAATATATCGGGCGAATGTGAGTGGAAGGGCCGGTAAGGGACGCCCCAGTTGGACATACTTCGACCAATAGGGGATGTATTAGCAAAGGGCAAGATTAAAAGTACCCGAAACAGATGGGTTTTCAGAATGGGCCACTCCTGGTATACATAGAAGTAGAAAGAAATTGTATGAATTGTATGAAGAAAAACAATCAAATCAGGATCCGAGTTTTAAAGAATATGTAAAAAAATATTCTAAAACCTTTAAAAAAACCTGCTCTATAGCTAAAGCTCTCAGTATAAGTAAAAAAGTAGAAGCGTCATCGAATAAAATAAAAACGGTTTGGCAAATAATTAACAAGGAGACAGGCAAAACTAAACCTAGGGATCAAAATCTTGTACTAAGGGTAGATGGGAAAGTAGTTGACACAAGTGAGGATATCGCAAAAATATTCGAAAATTTCTTTACAAACATCCCCCTCAATATAACAGCGTGTTTAAATTCTTCCCCAGAGTCAGCAGAATCCTTGATGTTAGAAAATATAAAACCGTGCACAATAGCATTTCAATTCTCCCACGTTAGCCCCCAAACCATTTTGAAAGCATTTAAACAAATAAATATAAAGAAAACCGAAGATCTCTGGGGACTATCAGTTAAATTGATATCCACGGTAATTCATATCATGGCACCACACCTTGCTATAATTTTTAATAAATGTATTGATCAGGGGACGTTCCCTGATCTATTAAAGTTTAGTAAAATTGTTCCTTTATTTAAGTCAGGTGACAGTGATGATCCGAACAATTTTAGACCCGTAGCAATACTTCCAGTATTTAGTAAAGTATTTGAAAAAATCATTTTACACCAATTGCTGACACACTTCACATTAAATAAACTCTTTCATAAAAAACAATTCGGTTTCACTAAGGGTCGTTCAACGACAGACGCAGGTGTGGCGTTGATGAATCACATCTTTGATGCGTGGGAGGAGGCGCAGGATGCCATCGGGGTTTTCTGTGACCTATCCAAAGCTTTTGATTGCGTAGACCACAAAACCCTCCTTCGTAAGATGATCAGATACGGTCTCAGTAATAAATCTTTAGAACTTCTTAGATCGTATTTAGCTAATAGAGTGCAGAAAGTTGATATTAATGGAGTTAAGTCACCCGGATCCGATGTTAAAATAGGAGTTCCTCAGGGTTCAATTTTAGGGCCGTTCCTTTTCTTAGTGTATGTTAATGATCTGCCGTACCTAGTTGAGAAATTGTCACAAATAGTATTGTTTGCGGATGACACTTCTCTAATTTTTAAAATCAAGAGAGGTCAATCTAATTTAGACGATGTAAACAATGCTCTTTCTAAAATTCTGAACTGGTTTAACGTAAACAATCTTATGTTAAATGCCAAAAAAACAAAATGTATTAAGTTTTCATTGCCCAATGTCAAAAAAGTGGACACAAGTTTAACAATAGCTGGTGACAGACTAGACTTAGTTGAGACAACGGTGTTTTTAGGCATTACAATAGACTCAAAACTACAATGGGATCAACACATAGAAAAGTTAGCGGGTAGGTTGAGTTCAGCTGCATTTGCAGTTAGAAAAATTAGACAATTAACAGATGTAGCAACTGCGAGGCTAGTTTATTTCAGTTATTTCCACAGCATTATGTCATATGGTCTGCTACTATGGGGGCGGGCGGCAAATATAGAAACAATTTTTATTCTCCAAAAAAGGGCTATTAGAGGTATTTACAATTTACCTGCCAGACACTCACTACGTGAGTTTTTTAAGGAAATAGGAATTCTTACGCTAGCTTCCCAATATATATTCGATAACATAATGTATGTACGTAAAAACATAACTACATTTAAGCTAAACAGGGATATACATAACGTTAACACCAGAAATCGAAACAAAATTGCCTCATCTAGATTCAGATTAGCCAAGGTAAATACATCATTTGTAGGATATAGTGTACGTTTTTATAACAAAATTCCTGAAAGTATTCTATCCCTGCCAGGAAATAAATTTAAATTTGTTATTAAAACTGCGCTGTGTAAAAAGGCATACTACAGAATAGATGACTTTATAGATGATAAAAACCCTTGGCAGTAAACCAATTCCACAACAAGCTAGTTATTGGTATTCTAATAATATATAGGGTTTAATAAATTTCATACATATGTACAGACGCTGTGATTGCATATCAAAACTATGCTATTATTATAGATAAC
Source organism: Yponomeuta plumbellus (assembly GCA_947310845.1). Classification (NCBI taxonomy): domain Eukaryota; kingdom Metazoa; phylum Arthropoda; class Insecta; order Lepidoptera; family Yponomeutidae; genus Yponomeuta; species Yponomeuta plumbellus. The sequence goes on from OX371193.1 coordinate 11,486,109, forward strand.
TGACAAGAACTTTATCACACAAGTTTGCCAAAGGCCATGCGAATGGTGGCGCGGTGGCCGGGTCGCCTATCTCCCTCTAATATGGTTGAGACTGGTGATGGCTGACCTCTGCGTTACGCTCGTGAACGGGTGCCGTCCGTGTGTCTGGCCGCAGCATTGGTGTTTTATTACCTTTTAAGAATATTAAATGATGTTTGACTTTGCAAGTATTTATTGCACTCATGGATCTTGAGATTCTTGGTATACGAACACTCATACCTAATTTGTATTAGCTTTAAGTTGATTTGAGAAAAGATGGTCAGAGTGGAGTTTTTTTTCGCTGCCTTTTTCTCCACTACAGACGGCCCTAAGGCAGCGGCTAACATTATACATAACTGTATGTACATTGACATTCAACAAGCAGAATGTAAATTCTTTACGTTGAAATAAAAATTTTTGAATTTTGAATTTTGAATTTTGATGTGGGTACATGCAACGACTAGTGGATGTCGATGAAGCGAAAGTGATTTGTCAGGATAGTGGCAGGTGACAGTCCGTGGTCTCTGCCTACCCCTCTGGGATACAGGTGTGAGCTTATGTATCTGAATGTATTAAGAGATTTATATCTACTGGTGGTTGATAAATACAGAGGCGTCACCATATAAAAAAAACATAGTGGAATATTATTTTGCGTCTACATTTTACCCGAGCGAAGCCGGGTTTTCGTCTAGTATTAATTATTTCACAAGCATGTCTGTGACAATAAACATTCATTCATTTCGGTTTTCGACCAATAATGTTCTGGGTAAAACGTTCTTGATGCCGGCCTTTTTTGAAAAAAAAAAATGAGGTGACCTCAAGCAAAATCTTAGAAAAATTCCTATTAAGTAGAATAGATTGGTTTATTCTAAAAATCCCCACTGACAAATCCCCACCAGTGGGGATTGTAGTATTTTTTTCCAGAAATCCCCACCGGATTAAAACCACAGCCTAGTGGGGATTTTTGGAAAAAAAGTTCAAGAATACCCACCGAAATTATTACAAGTACATATTTGTCTAGGTGGTTTTATTCCGGTGAGGATTTCTGGAAAAAAACTACAATCCCCAATGGTGGGGATTTTTGGAATAATTCAATAGATTCAGGCCTAATTAACTATGTACTTAGAAAGTAAAAGCGTGACTGGAGATCAGCTTTCATTACAGCTACTTCACATAGTATCTGTTCTGACATTGTGTTATTAAAGTTCCGTGTCATGGCCGCACTGCTCCGGTATCACCGACTCTGTTTAGCACATGCTTAACACCTTTACTCACTGTACTATTCGAGCAGTAGAGCTAGGTTGGTTTGTAAAGAGTAAAGGAGACCACTAGTGTTCTCCACATGTTATGACTTATGACAATTAATAGATTAATCGGCTTACAAGCTTCCACCACGGCTGGACATAGGGTTCCCCAAAGTACGCCAGTCCTGGGTCATCCCAACCATTCGCAGTACTACCATAGCCAAGTTACATGATGGAACTACTGCGACTTTTTTTCGCATTAGTTCAATTCATGCGTACGCCCAAACAACTCAGCCAGCCGCTACTAACAGTCTAACTATGTACTTAACTAACAGTAACAGTGCGAGAGGTTCGTACGCCACGTGCGCCGGGTTCAGATCCGGGTTGGGGATTAAAAAAATCCCAGGTCTTGGATGTTTACACGTTTGTCATGTCGCTCTTTCTGGTCCCCACGACAAAGGGTATCCTAGCGTGGAACCAGAAGCAATGTATGTGCCTGTATGTACTGTATGTAAATGTTTATGTAATGTTATGTCTGCCTCAGATCGTCGAGCTGGCGGGCGTCCTACGCTGCGTTGGCCAGTTCCAGTCTCCACTCGAGAACCTGCTTACTCCATTGTTTACCGGTTCTTTCCCTCATGTGTCATTAGCCCACACCAAGCCACTTCAACATTAGCCACTTAGGTAATGCCAACTTTGGCTTTCTTTGGCGATTTGTCTCATTTCTAAGAACTGCGAGTATAGCGTAGGTAGTCATCAAGAAAAAATCCCTTATAGTGTTACCATTGCCGTTAGTAAGTCTGTCTGTTGCGGCTAAGCACAAAGACAGTTAGTACTAACTGTCTTTGTAGTACCTATGTACTATAAGGTTGAAAATTTCATCATTATCGTCATCAGCCAGAAAATTTGCAAAGACATTAATTACGCCTACAAAATGGTAGAATAAAATGTTTAATATCTTTTATCGGTACCCTACACTATGGGGTAAAGTTAGATGTTCAAAAAAGTTGTGGGTGTAGGAGAGGTATTTAGAGAAGACAAGGGTTATAAAGGAATTTGCTGATTTAGTTAGGTAGGAGCTGCACGAACAACTTTGCACATATTTATGTGGAATGACGAGCGCATATCAATTTCATCCTATGCCAGCCGTAATTTCCCCAGACGTGGCGCGCGTGGGCATTGCAGGCGCACGCGGTCAGAAGAGGAAGAGGCGAGTTATCTCGGAAATTGCAATAGGATGAGCCTCAGGCGGCATTGAGCATCAATCAGCTGAGGCGGCGAGGCGGCCAGCGCTATTGAGCTGATCTTCTGTCTCTTTGTCTGCCATTTCCAAAACGCTATTCCCAACGCACAAACCATACATGGTTTATTACCTGCTGCTAAGATATAATATACACATATCTCTACCATCATGAAACAAAAAAAATGCTTGAAGTGCATACTTTAAGCGTTGATTGGTTTTACTCCCTCCACGATTTTAAGCATCAGTTTTTTTTTAGTATACATCTGGATGTATCTGGAAAGCAAAAAGGTTGGGCTAGAGCACGACCTTCGAAGCTACAACCTACAACCTCCTTGCGACAATCTACTTGTTATTATAGCGACAATTAGCCAGTTGTCAAGTGACTTCCTATAAACTTCTCAGTTCCCATAGCAACGTTGTTATCGATTCCATTTGTTTGAAAGGAAATTGTAAATTAAGTTGAACAGTTTTTCCATAGAATTAAATTATTTCTAGTTTTAGTTTTTGTTAGTGTCACACGATGGCAACGACGACACCACCGAATCTATCTGCTAGGATATACTACGGACTGCGCACAGACATACAGTAAGCTAATCCCCATAATTATGCTCTCGTAGCACAAATAGACCACATTACGTCAGCCTATACAATACATCCTAGCACTCCATTCAATAAAATGTAAAAGCTGATGTAGGTACTATCGACTGTACAGTACATATAAGTACGCGTCCATCCAGAGTTGGCGCGTTAGTAAGAATCGCTCGTAGCCCGGGCTACCTGAGTGATCTTATACGATCACTACGGTTAAGCAACATACGGCGCGTTCAGTCCATGGATGGGTCACCGTCTATGACTAACGTTAGTGACATTTTTCCTAGCGGTTCCGTGCTTCACAAGGCACTTTAAGCAGTTGGTGCAGATGGCAGATGGCATAGACGGCAGTCGTTAAGCCTTAGGGCGGCTTGAAAACTTCTGACAGTAAGACCAGCCGTCTTACAAGCCTCCAGCAATCCGGACTTCGCCCCCGTGGCGGAGTATGGCCTATACCTTCCTCAGGGAAGAGACCCGTGCACCTCGGTGGGGACTTAATGGGTTGATGATTAGAAATTGTATTTTGTATTGATTTTTAGAATTGGTAGGTATTATGAAATTATGACAACAGCGTACGAAGGACTGTATGACGTTGGTACGGCAGTAAAATCGATGTAAGCTCTACCTTTACATTGTTAAAAAAACGCCCGTTTCGTAACCTATAATCCATTTATCTATACTTGGCATTTTTTTCAGACTTTAAACAACACTAAATCAAAAACCTTTAGCGGTAGAAAATTCGAAACAGTTTACAAATTTAGTGCTAGCTAGTACTAAATTTGCAAACGGTATCGAATTTTCTACCGCTAAAGGTTTTTAATTCAGTGTCGTGTCGTTTAAAGTCTGAAAAAAATGCCAAGTATAGATAAATGGATTATAGTAGAGTGCACGCATAGAAGGGCGACGTGCAAGGCAGAGATATATTGCAGTGTATCGTATCGAGCACCAAATGGATAGCCATTTGGCTTGGGCACGCAGCGTTGGGGCTCACCTAAAAATAGATACCAACTTCCTTTCGTTTACTTGTGGGGATCAGCCATATACTAAGGGGATTATTCCGTTATACGACGCTACTTTTGTGATGACCATGGCTTACATTATTGTAAGGTTTAACCTGAAGTTTGACTCGCGCTATACCTACTTGACTAATACATCTTTTCGTATTTGATTATTATCTCATATTTTATTTATTTAATATTATTATGAACTGGTTCGTACTTCGTACTATCTCTCCGAGCTCTGCAGGCTGCCTTACGGGTACTGACGGAAGATCAGCGCTGGAGTACCATATCTCCAGCTTATGCTGAGTCAGAGCTCTTTTGCATTTGCCACACCTACAGTACATACTTAAAGCATCGCCGTATGTCTCAATTTTAATGTTTTTGTTTTGTTATATTGCTTCATTGTGTCTTGTCTGTGTTGTTTGCTTTTCTACTACTGTATAGTCTGCTTTATATTGTTTTTATTGAATGTGTGTGTAAATGCAAATAAATGATTTATCTATCTATCTAATTGAAACGCTTCAAACAGGTGCAACGCGCATTACCTTACGGAATGCGACATCATCTACCCGGCTGGTGGTGTCATCGTCATACACAATCACCTTCAGAAGAAGCAGAAATTTATACGGCTGCAGGACAAAAACAAGCCTATCAAGTCTTTGGTTTTGGCTCCAAATAAGTGAGATACTTTTGTTTTTACGCCCATATTACACTAGTTCTTAGGTAGGATCCTAGGCGCTATCCATTGCTGGTGTCGACACGTGTCTTTGTCCTTATTGTGTTACAAGCCAGCAATGTACCTATGTACATCATCTGTGATCAAAGTCTTATGATAATGTAATATAGGCCCTATGCGTAATACTATATCGCACCCCTACATGAAAACCCCACTAAGTCGAAATAATATTATGTGACAACGATACCTTCAACTTGAAGGAGACGTTATGGGAGTTATATTGTCCGGTCCGATATAAGGTCAGGAAGTCGAAAACGTGGCTAACTAAATTTTCACTTATTATTTCGACTTAGTGGGGTTTTCATCTAGGTGTGCGATATGTTGACAGGTAGTTTAATTAAATATTGCTGTCTCGTTGGTCGAGCCGTTAAGGCGCTTAGCTACCAAGAAAGAGGTTGTGGGTTCGAATCCTACTGGGGCCGCCCTAAATCTGTAATAAATGGCCTCAGTCTAGGTGTTTTTCGATGTTTGTCATGTCCTTGCCTGGTTACCATAGCAGTATCCTAGTTTGGGACCAGGGCCTCAATTCTACTGGTGCATTACCTATAGTTCAATGAATACTCGGTCGAGAAACTTGACGTGTTTTTTCGTACCATTGACGCCTTGATATGTTCGCGAGCGTAGACTTCAAGCGGCAATGAAACTAAATCGCCATGTGCATGCAGTTGTAATTGTACTACAATGTATTAACAGATTCTAGGTCCCGGTCAATGATTGTGTTGTGAGGAAGTTATTATTATTATCATATTATATCTATCTGATTCTGTGTTGGCGCAGACGTTGGCTAGCACTGAATGAAATTGCCGAAGAAGGTCAGAAGCCCATCATAACAATTTACGACCTGAACACCTACAAGCGTCGTAAAATTCTCACAGTTCCATTTGAGTCTACCGCCAGAGAGTTTGCTTGCATCCAGTTCACTTTCGACTCAAAATATTTAGTGGCCATCACTGGGGATCCAGACTACTACTTGTATTACTACAACTGGGACAAAGGAAAAGTGGAGAGTCATGCCAAGGCTCAGAATCCGAACGGAGTGGGGACCGTTGATAACGTAAGTTATAAATTGATTTATAATTGGGAACTATATTTTGTGTCATCAAAGTTTATATTTTTCATCAACTTGTATCATCTAATTAATAGCCACGAAATATTTTCATTCTCAGAAAAATAAAAACATTAATTTGGTAATTTATCAATTATGTACGTAGAAAAAGAGATGGATTAACACATTCAAAACTTAATAAATTGATGATAGCTTAATGCCCGGTTCCTATAATATACGCCTACCGGCTACGATCCGTTTTCCATACAATTTATTGACGGTTCGTAGGAATTGTAACCGATCGTAAGCAAAAACGAAGCTTTTTGTGGATATTGGAACCGGGCATAAATCACACCCTTTAAAATTTGCCTGCCAGTAGGTAATGGACGAGATTTACAGGGGATCCAAAGAGTTACTTCCAGTTCAGAGAAGACGTTTCTGCCCAGCAGTGGACTCTAATTAGGTATGAGCTGGATAGACCGATCGGCTCTTCGTTGGTACGAAAACACGTTTGAGTCAGAGGTCGTGGGTTTGATTCCTTCTGGGGGGCGATGTATTTTAATCTATACAAATGGCATCAGTCTGAGTGTTTTGCTCATGTTCGCGAAGTGCTTTATGGTTATAATATTCTAGTTTGGGAATACCCTCTGTAACGTGACCAGGCTATACCTGCCCTTATATTACGTAACTTTCCACTAAGAATGTATGTGACAGTTCGGAGATGGAAAAAGAAAAAGTCCAAAAATATAGCAGTGTGACACAAGATGGTGTGACATACCGGGAACAAAGGGGCTAAATCACACAACTCCATACAGTGGAGTCTTACGCAATTGCACCCCTGCACGTTGCTTATGTTATGAAAATTTCCAAAATTAGAACCTGGAGATTGCTCATACATCATACATTTTCAGGTGTTACCTAAAACCTAACCTTAGCAGGTGCATACCTACAGTTATGAAAATTACTAGGTACTACTTCTCACTAAAGCTTTATGTCTAGGTACAATGCAATCCAACTGACGCCACCTTGATAGTAGTCACTGGACCCAACACTTTTCGCATAATGAACGTGCAGGAAACAGTTTGGCGACAGTGGGGATGGTGCAAGGCAGAAAATGTAAGCGGTAATCAGAATCACCTACAGTCCCTATACTTGTCTCGTAATAAATCTCGCCGGATTAGACAATGATCGTTATGCCATATGCGTTTAGCTCGTCGTGACGAGCTGCATGTGGCTCACACCGGATCGCATCATGTTCGGGACGAAAAACGGCATTATTATGATGTGCGAGAACGGCGAGCTGCGGCAGAATTGTATCTTCCGCGCCAATGAGGTCACCGAGATGTCTCTCAAGAAGGTCGAGGTTGAGTAAGTGCTAATTCTCCTTACATTTTGGACGTAAAATTCTAATTACAGCGCCACCAAGTTATCTGTTCAGGTGGGCAAAATTGTAACTAACTAATTAATTGTAAATCCTGTTCCCCATTTTTGGTTTTATTTATTCACTTACTAAGATTTATAGATATATTTTCATTAAAATGGAGAGATGGGTTAAAACATTCTCATTTTACTAGGTAAATTTCTTAAATGTTACTACTAAATTCTCCACTAGCGCCGCTATCAACTGAACAGTTAAGATGGTGGCACTGTATAGCCTTCGCGAGAAAAAAAAAACGTCGCAAGTATCAACCTCTTGCGATGTGTTTTTTTCTTGCGAAGGCTATAGTAATTATAATCTCTGATAACTAATCAGGTCTCATTAGTTATAATTATAAGACAAATTTTATCACGTTGAAGAAGAACAAGCCCCGCTAGCACCACTTCTAAAATCTATCTAATCAGTCCATAAACCTTAGACCTCTCTCCCCCTCCTCTTCTCTTTCACGCTAAGCCATCCAATCCTCTGCTAATGCAAACAAACCTTTGGTCCTTCGCTAACTTCTAAAATGTCGAGAAATTGAATTTCGTATGAATTATTCAATTAAATGCTACTATTAACATTTCGTTTATTTAAGTTCTAAAATCGTCGAAACAATTTTATTTAAATGTCACTAAATTAAGCCTGATATAAGATATTATTGCAAGTAATGAAGGTAAAAGTTAATTTGTTTCCATAAAGAGCATACCATATTAATTATTTACAAGCATGTACCTTTAAGACGAAATGTGGGCATATGCCCACAAGTTTTTGCCCAAAATTCATAAATTATTAAAACGGAACTGCTTCCAAGGGCAACTAAAAAAAAGCAAATAAAATAAAAGAATAAAATTCAACGTAAAGAATTTAGATTCTGTTTGGTAAATGTCAGTGTACAAACTATGACACCACTTCATTAGGTAGTTAGTCAAGCCATCTCTCGTTAATGGAGAATGACAAATGTGGTGCAGAAAACAGAACATTGTCTATTTTGCTATTTTGACAGTAACGAGGCTGAGCAGGCAGAGAAGGGGAGCACATCCAGCAAACAGGAGCTAACTAGCGAGCCAGGAGTGCAGGATACAGAAAGCTACGCTGTCACTTGTTTCGTCAACTTCCCTAAAGGCAAGTAAACGAATGTTATCAGAAAGTGTAAGTAATTCATTATCTAAGATGGTGAGACGAGTAGCCAATCAAGGCTGTGATTTTAGTACCTAACTACCTAAAAACCTCCCAAGAGTTTTGTAATTTAGCCTTACGTAAAATGCTCAAAACAAACAATAATACAAACTCAAAATCGAACTTAGCTAACGTTAGTTTGTAATAATCTTCAGCTGTAAGTTAATTTGATATTGCATTTCACAGGATTTGTCTTCGCATGTGGGCCTGGATTTGTCCATATGTTCGAGAAGGAATCCATTCACCATTGGCGCAAGAGGAATGTGTATCGTATCTCCAGGAAATCCTACAAGTACTGCAACCCTCTCGTATCTTGTTAGTGTAACGCTGAGTAGAGTGATTTCAAGGGCAGGACGTGCAATTTTCTTTGATATTAGGTCTAATTGCTGATCACATTACAAAAGAGCGAGTTTTTTAGTATTCTAAGTTTACACGGCGAGAGCATGAGTTCTTTTTAGTTGTTTTTTTACCTTACTAATAAGACTCCCCTCTCAACCTGTCACCAGGCTGTACCCTTTGAACCGTGATAGCATAGCTTGAAATATTAAAATGTGGTGTAATCTTACGGAACCCTTCGTACGCGAGTCCGACTCGAACTTGGCCCGTTTGAATAATTAAAGTTTTAATAATACGCATCATAGGTACCATTGGTTTACTGCTTCGTGAAGCCAATAAGTAATTTATGCATTATTAGGTAAAACCTCAAACTTTACATTCCTTGCAGTAGAGTTCATTAGCTCGTTAATCGATTCATGAAAGTCATGTGTTTCCAGACATACCCGGGAGTCGCCGATTTGGTCGCCACTGGACGCCATTCAGCACATCGCAGTAGATCCCAACCAGGAGACAGTTGTGATCACAACGCTACGGAAGCAACTTTATAGCGTCAAATTGTTTGGACAGCATATGCTCCAGGTAAGATAGAAATGTATGTCTCACTTGTATCAAAGTTGTAATGAGTTCATACTTATCAGTCCAAAATATTGCCCTCCGGACTAGTTCTTCCTTAAGGCCCCTGATGGAGTATTTACAGTCCTGAAATCTCCCCTTGGTCTGGGAGACAAGAAAAGCTCACCTCCCATAGACGATCCATCAGGGTACTTAAAAATTAAATATATCGGAGAATATTCTATCTATCAATCTATATCTCCCCTGACTTGACGAGGCCTATCCGGACTGTACTGGTACTTTTTTACTGTACCTACGCATTGAATTTATTCCATGCTGTAGGTACTTTTATCAGTGTTAACAGAAACCAAGAGTAAAAAATTCTGATGTCACCGAGGGGTGCAATCAGGACAGTTATATTTATACAGTACGGAGCAAAACATTGCAGGCTCTCTTTAGTTAACAGTGTAACTACTTACGCTTAATTAGTCATTTTCTAACGAAGCTTGTCTAGCAGCAATGGGGCAGGGTAGTGGGGCCACTCTCACTGTCTACTTAAATAAGTAAGTCAGGGCGTAATTCCATTTCTTTTTTGCATTACCTGGACTAGTTTGTGAATTGAATGTTATTTTCATATTTTTTTGGTCTCATAGAATCCGGAAATACCTTTCCAAGAGCTGGGACCGCCGATGCATTATGGCCGTATTAACTCGCTGTCTATGTGCGCCTGGAAGCCGATATTCATGACATCAGGAGAAGAAGACAAGAGTATCCGCATTTGGAATTACATGACTGACGATGTGGAGATGATCAAACTCTATCAGGAAGAGATACACTGCGTTTCTATGCACCCTACTGGTAAACATTAAGCCTGACAAACTGTCGCACACAAAGGAATCGCCAAAAAAAGCACCATGCGAGTGCATTTCGTGGAAAATATGGTATCCCTTAGAAAGTTTCGTAGTATAAGCATTATCTTAAAAACTTCGAGAGAATTAATGTTTGTTGGGTTGTCCAGTTGAATACTAAACCTCAAAAGTCCACCGAAAATTTTCGGAATGTTTTATTTCCGCAGGTTTATTCGCCATCGTCGGTTTCTCTGACAAGTTGCGTTTTATGGTGGTCCTCATCGACGACTTTGAAGTGGTGCGCGAGTTCCCGATAAGGAACTGCAAACAAGCGAGGTTCAGCACTAACGGGCACTTGTTTGCAGCTGTGAACAGCCAAGTCATTCAAGTCTTCTCCTCGGTCTCTTTCCAGAATGTGTATAATTTGAAGGGGCATAATGGAAAGGTAATGTTTAAAATATTGGAAAGATATACCTACCTGAGGAGGAATCCTGTAGACGAATATTATGATTCCAGGTGACAGCCTTAGCTTGGTCGGCCGGAGACGGTACTTTAGTATCCTGCGGCTCAGAGGGAGCCGTTTATGAGTGGTCAATGGCCAACGGCCAACGTGTGGGCGAAGTCATTCTTAAGACGAACCAGTTTTCTGGAGTTGCTATTAATAGGTATATTGATAAAGTTAATATAACACGACATTCATTATATTTTTGCGACGAACTTTAACGACGCTGACCTGCCTAATTTCCAGCAACGCAAAGACGACGTACGCAGTCGGTTCTGACGGTGAAATAAAAGAGATTGGTTCTAATACTATCCGAAGAAATCTGGGTCTGCTTGGAGCTCCTTTAGATACTTGCGTTCTATCCCGATCCGATCTCATGCTGTTCATCACTGGGGGGCAAGGCGGGGTGACCTCTGTGCAACTGCCTTTGCTAGACAAGGCGGTCTTCAGTGAATTCCATATGCATAACAAGAAAGTCACCTGCATAGCGCTGGCTTACGATGACCAGACCCTAGTCTCGGTGGCCGAGGACGCATCAATATGTATCTGGAGACTGACAAACGCAGATGGCCGGGCGATAGCTCTGGACAAGGACTTCTCTTACGCAAAGCAGATATTGATCAGCAAGAAGGATTTGACGGAGAAGATTAACTCGATTAACGTAAGAAGTGTTTCATGCTTTCATCTTTGATCGTGATACCTGTTTTTACGAAATTACTAAACGCGGTTAGTTATATGGACTAACCGCTGCTGCTGGGCCATCCGAAAAGTCCCTTTGTTGAAACTTGACGGGTTATTATACTGATCAGTACAAACTATTGTTAGTATCTGACCAACGGAACTCGTGACAAGGAGTTCCGTTCTGTTTTTATGCGGTTCTTTTAAAAAAAGTTGTTAGTGTTCAAGTAGGAAAATCCACTTAAGCTTCATCATGCTAAGTTAAGTGCTAACCAATGATAATATAAGTCCACCAACTGTAACTTCAACTCAATTATTTCAGTTATTGAGCACGAGGATGAGCGAGTTAGAAACGGAGCACACGTATCAACTCCGTCAAGCCGAAGCGAATCATGCAGAGAAATTGAAGGAGGTCCACGAAGGATACTGCGCGGCCATTGAAGAGCTGAAGGAAAAGAACGAGGTACCTATCTCTCTAATCTACTCCTAGTATGATTATAGGATCTCGAGTGGAGGCCACCAGCTTACAGACGCAGCATAGGACGCCCCAAGACTTGCTGGACCGACCGATCTGAGTCAGGCTACTGTTTGCGGCTTTATGACGATAATACCTAATAAGTTCCACACAACACAATCACTTGACCTGGGCTCAAATTAGGATACCCTGTGCTATAGTAACAAGCGAATGACATGGAAAATCACCCAGACTGAGGCTATTTGAACAAATAGTCGTCGGAGTCCCCCAGTCGGGATCAAACCCATGACCTCTATGTTGGTAGGCTATCGGCTAGATCAACGAGGCAGTCAAAACGATGGCCGACGACAGGAAGAAGTAGCGTGCCCTGACTCCTATCCCCAGCCGAGGACGAATACGGATTTATTAAATGATTAAAGATTTGTAGAATTATTCCCTTCAGAGAAGTAATTAAAATGGTTAGCAATTATAAAACTTGGTCAACCACAAAAAACAGCATTTAAATGATTTGGTCAGCATACAAAGATTTTGTTTGCAATAAAAAAAAATCAGGCCGCAATCCTTGTTCGGCAACTAATTTTGATAATGGTAAAAAAATAAATCATAAATAGGCAGCTTACCATAAAAAGAGTCGGCATAATAAACATTCAGTCCGCAAAATAACTACTTGATCAGCAAGATTTCATGATTGATCAGCAGATAAAACATGTCTATAAGCAGTGTATTTGAATGGTATGCATATTTAAAACATGGTGAGCAAAATAACTAATTAGATTCGTTTTGTTGAAAAATCGGCAATCGTTATTTATGCATGCGGTATCTATCTGTAATTGGAGGCACATTAAGCAAGGATGAACGATAAACGATGAACGATAAACTATAACGCTAGATAAACGATTCAATGTAGCTTCTCTAGATATATCAAATAAATAAAATAAAAATAAAAATATAATAAAAGTGGGCGGAACAAGAGCAGATAATTTTCGCTATGTGTTTATTTTAAGAATAAAGATAATTATGGCTTAAGTACTTATGTACCTACTTAATTTATTATTATTTTTATTTTTTCTGAATTATCTATATAAATAAAATTCAAAGTCCTGATTGACTGACTGATTCACTCATCAACGACCTGTCCAAGCCGTTGGACCTAGGAAGCTGAAATTTTGCACAGAGGGTCTATATATAATGTAGGCAAGGAATAAGACCGGATTTTTTTAAATTCAACCCCAAAGGGGGCGAAAAGGGTTGCCAAAATTTGTATGGGCGGTATAAAGAATGTTGTCTAATTTTCTTGAAACTTAAAATAAATACTCTTCAACACAATTGATTGAACACGTATTTCGCCGTTTCTGTAAATTTAATACTTAAAGGAGTTAACGGGGTCGCAAAATTTTGAACTAAAGTCCACGCGGATGGAGTCGCGGGCGAAAGCTAGTTTTTTGTAAGAATAAAAAAATATTAATTTACACTTCTATAAATAATAAAACATACCCAAACAAACATCCACTCAGGGAGTAAATAAATTAAATAATCTTTGTATGAAATGCATCCATTTTGCGCATGACAAGTAAAGTATTTTTGCTACCTTTATATGTATATGCAGCACAAAATAAATTTTTTGCTTACACTCTGAGTGCTCACCAAAATTTTATTAAACAGGAGCAGGTCATTCCGGCTTATGTAATTAATATTCTGTACAAAAATAATTACAGCCATCCAGAGTGACATAAATTGCTGATTGATTTTGAAATGTTTGCGGGCCATGAGTTGCTGATCAATTAGCTATTTCTGCTCACAGATTATATTTTTCTGCTCACAAAAATACCAATACTATGCTAACCATTTAAATAACACCCTTAATTTTATTCTGGATACACGTCGAAGGAGTCTATTTTCGGTAAGTGTATCCGGAATAAAGTAAATACTTTGTAGCGTTTACAAAAGTTTTCGTTCAAAGATTTATAGAATCCTGATTTTTGTTAAAGGGTTCCCTAGCGCCACGATCTTGGTCATGATACCTAATAAATACAATTTACATGATAGAGATTCGTATGCCACTTTTTTATTGCGCGATTAAACATCTGCTTCGTGTGATTAAACGAAGGAACAAAAATGATTGCAAAAGTCCATATTCTAAATTTAGTGACTGACCCACGAAGCACGAGTCGCAGGACTATGGATTAGTTCCTTTGCTTACACCTAGAACTGTGCCAGTATCATCATCATCATCATTCAGCCACAAGAAGTCCACTGCTGGACATAGGCCTTCCCCATGGATTTCCAAAAAGACCGGTTGGAAGCGGCTTGCATCCAGAAGCACATAGCACGAAGAACTGATGGCCGATGGGGCCGAAAGGTTCTTGAATGGAGACCACACAGCGGCAAGCGCAGCGCATGTGCAAGTATACTTAATTGAAATTCTATTTTATTTTTTCCAGAATATGGAAAACGAGCACGCCCACGAAATAGGAATGATTCAACAAGACATTACGAAACTGCGTGCAGGCCACGAGCGAACACTGCAAGCTTTGGAGGCCGACTTCAATATCAGACTCGTTAGCGAGTATGACAGATACCAGGTAAAATCGCAGTGTGTCAAAGAATAGTGATGTATTCTATATTCTATTTTTTGAAGCGACCGACTAAAGGTAAACAAAGACAGCATCTCTCAAACTTACATGTCACTCAAAATAGCTCATGCACGCAGCTTTGCTTGCATCGTATACCCACATAGGTTAAGGTAGGTACCTACCTACTGTTTAAGGAAAACAGACAGACAACCAAACAAGACAAAACAAATACAAAAGAAAATAAAATAGCTTAGAGAAGTTGCACTCGCATTAACAACGTCAATCGTCGTGAGTAAAAATATGGCGTCGGGGTGGCTATCTTACTTTTTTTTTGCATCTAATTAAAAAAGAGGTTCGTAGTCAGCTCTCCATACTTCTTCCTACACATCGCGTAGCGCATTAGCATAAAATAATCGATCATAATCGGCCTTTGAACAATATTCCGTCATCTTTGCTAGTTGCGATTTTGCGAACATATTTGGCAGCAGTAGGATCGCTTTTATTTTGAGGACCACTGAAATTTTAGGTATTTTTTAGGCCACAGATCTCTTAAGCAAATTGTATTTTCATGATAAAATTAAATATTTTGTTAAATAAACTGCGAGTAAGGGATAAATCAGGTTATAACAGTGTTATTGTGTTTATTGCTTAATGGCATTTATTAGGCACATCGTTTTGTATAACTTTGCTAAATATTATGCAGCGTTGTAAATTTGGCATATTGAAAAAACAAATTTTTGACATGTTGACAATTAGTCGTTCGCTTCAGTAAATAGAATATAGAAAGGAAAGTGAGGATATTCACGCCACCAGCTCTCTAAGATAGACTTTGTTGTTTTTGAAATTGCGCCTCAATTAAACGCAATATGTCAGAAAAAACACTTTATAACCGTTCAATCAATCCATCAGCCGTAAACGGTTAAGTCATAAGAAATACTGTTATACTTATGGACACCTTACAGCTCATCGAAAATAAAAGACATATTTTGCCTAAATTCATAAATAAACGCACTTAATTGTAACGCAGGATGTAAAGGGTGTCCCAAAAAGGACGCAAGATTTCAAATTGCCGCTATTTTTGTATTTTAGTGCTGGCAACCCTAAAAAAAAAACTATTTGACAGCTGAATGTTTAGCGTTTGTAAAAATGGCGGGTTATACGAAAGATCAACGCGTTTTTATTATTGAACAATATTTCAAAAGTAATGAAAGTCTGGTGGGTACGGTTAGAAAATTCCGTGCAAAATATGGTCGGAATATTGACTTGACTTCATCAACTGTGAGCAGAGTGGTTGCAAAATTCAGGGAGAGTGGATCAATTCATGATGTTCATTCCACTGGTCGTCCAAAAACAAGCCGTTCAAATGGCAATATCGAATCAGTGCGTCAGAATGTCCGTGAACATCCAGGAACATCCATTAGGCATCGTGGACAAGAATTGCAAATTTCAAGAAGCTCTCTCCAGCGCATCCTCACTAAAGATCTGCATTTCCATGCTTACAAAGTTCAAATAACACAAGAACTGAAGCCTCATGATCATGAACAGCGAAGAGAGTTCGTTGAATGGACTATCGACCGCCAAAACAGGGATGCAGATTTTTCAAACAAAATCATCTTTAGCGACGAAGCACATTTTCATCTCGATGGCTTTGTTAATCGTCAGAATTGCCGCATTTGGGGCTCAGAGAACCCATATGTGATTGTTCAAAAACAAATGCATCCACAACGGGTCACTGTTTGGTGCGGATTTTGGGCTGGAGGCATTATTGGACCATATTTTTTTTAAAATGAGGCCGGTCAAGCAGTTACTGTTAATGGAGCTCGATATCGCGACATGATAACAAGGTTTTTCCTATCCGAATTAGAGGATATCGATGTGGAAGCAATGTGGTTTCAACAAGACGGGGCCACTTGCCACACAGCCCGAGAAACGATGCAATTACTGCATTAAACATTTCCTAGTCGTGTGATCTCTCGATTCGGTGATCAGAATTGGCCCCCTAGATCTTGCGATTTAACGCCTTTAGACTTCTTTTTATGGGGTTATTTAAAGTCTAAAGTCTATGCCAATAAGCCCACAACCACTCATGCTTTAAAAGAGGAAATTCGACGCTGCATCGGAGAAATTCAGCCGCAACTATGCAAAATGGTCATAGAAAATTTTGACAAAAGAGTGCGTATTGTGCCAGCAAAGCCTAGGAGGACATTTGCCTGACGTATTATTCCACAAATAACCCTATTTTATGTTTTTAAAGATTTCATTTACAAATATATTATAAGGAAAAAAATGTGTGTTTTTCATCAATTTCAAATCTTGCGTCCTTTTTGGGACACCCTTTATCAATAAGCATCGAGAGTATGGGCCGTAGATTATATCAAATCAATCCCGAAGCAATTTGAATAAGATGACAGGGCAAAAATATACATTCGTCACAATCCGTCTTTAATGTAAATCACAATGAAATTGACTACGAAATAGGGCTACGAACCTATGATACTGTTTTATCTACCAAATATAGCTACGAAAAACTGCTCGGATTTAAACTTAGGATCGCATTATGTACGGAAGAAGCTTTCCGTATTTCAGGAAATATTCAATAACACATCAAAAAAGTAATGGTTCTTTGATGATTTCTTTTTTGCGCAAGTTTTATGCAATAAGGAATATAATTATACTATGAACTAGTTATTTAAGTTAACATAATTGTATATTTACAAATTTATATTGGCAGCGCCCTAGCAGGGTTCTTGTTTGATACTTTTACTATTTAAGACATCTCATGTACAACAAGAAAGCTCAATAAATATCTTATCTTATCTTATCTAATTTATCTTATTTTGGTGTGCTGTTGGTACAGTAACTAAGAACCTTCCGTATATTTTTTGTTTCTTAGCTTTCCGATCGCTTTGTCGCCTTTATAGCTCAAAATAAGGCGATAAAAAAGCGATCACAATCTAAGAGTATCAAAACAACAACACAATAAAATAAGATACATAAAAAATATCTCTATCCAAACAGAGTTTAGAGGATAAAACTGCTCGCATGCGGAAGGACTACGAGGAGCGACTGGAGCAACTGGCCGAAAGCAAGCGGCTGGCTTTGAGAGAAATCAACGAAGTGTTCGAAGCTCGCTTGGAGGAGAAGGATTTGCAGCTACAAGAGGTTTGTGGAAATTGAGATTTTGTTGATTATTAGACAACAATGATGATTAATAAAAGAATCCGACGAATGAGAACCTCTTTTTAAAACCTTAAAAAAAAGTTTTTTGAAGGTGGTTATAAATAACAACATGGATCACAAAAGTTATTTACTTATACCTACTACCTGATTCCCAGCAACTTGGAAATCAATAAAGTAATGGGATTTTAAAATAAATAAACTAAAAACTCGTAACTTTCAGCGTAAACACCAGAAATTTTTAGCTCTTGCAGTTGCTACTGTAGTGGTGTAGCTGAACATCGCTTGTGTCCTGAAAACGACCATATTTAGCAGAGGGAGAGCAATTAAAAATAATATACTTTATTTGACTAATCTATTTTGGTCAGAGTGAACACAATTTTCCTTGAATCTAGTTCGATTGACTGAAAACATTTCGCAGCTACAAGAGCAAGCCGACGTGGAGAAGCGTGAACACGAAACGATCAAATCCTCTATAGAAGAAGATGCCGACAGAGAAATAATCGAGATACGAACCGCCTACGAGATCCAATTGAAGGAAGAGAAAGATGCCAACGTGAGGCTGAAAGGGGAGACGGGGTTGATGAAGAAGAAACTAATTACAGCCGGGAAGGAAATAGAAGAGTTTAAACATCAAGTTGGGCAACTTAAAGGTATGATCGTTATGCATTAAACAAGACAACAGACTGCAAATGAAGCCGGAAAGAAGTAGTAGACACAGGATCGTATAATAAATGCTCACTTCAACGTACATCGAACACGAAAATCAGTAAATGTTATTGGGCTGGGATAGCTGATAATAAAATAATAGGTTGATATTTTTTAACAACGTTAGCTTTTAGCCCCTCGGCTTGCGAATGACTAAGTGGATTTCCACAAGATTTCCGAAAATTTTCCCAAATTGGCAAAACTTGTGTTAACTGTGTGACATCCACAAACTAGGACAAGTGATTGTTTTGTGTGGAAGTTATTATTATTACGGGTGGTTTGGTTCATAAGAAATTAAAATCACCGTACACATGATTGTGTAAGGTGATTTTAAGGATGCTCAATATCTATTATCTATCTATATACATATATATAAAATTCAAAGTCCTAACTGACTGACTCACTCATCAACGCCCAGCCCAAGCCGTTTAACCTAGGAAGCTGAAATTTTGCACAGAGGATCTATATATAATGTAGGCAAGGAATAAGAACGGATTTTTTGAAATTCAACCCCTAGGGTGGCGAAAAGGGTGGCCAAAATTTGTATGGGAGGTATAAAAAATGTCTGATTTTCTTGAAACTTAAAATGAATACTCTTCAACACAATTGATTGAACACGTGTTTCGCAGTTTTTCTAAATTTTTACCCAGGGAGAGAACGGGGTTGCAATACTTTTGAACCAAAGTCCATGCGGACGGAGTCGCGGGCGAAAGCTAGTTAGCTATAAAAGTCTAATGTTGAATTTCAGCTGAACACAAGCAATTCCAAAAGGTTATCTCAACGCTAGAAAGAGACGTTGCGGATCTAAAGAAGGAAATAGGAGAGAGGGACGGCACGATACAAGACAAGGAGAAGAGGATATACGAACTCAAGAGAAAGAAACAAGAATTGGAAAAGTACAAGTTCGTTCTGAATTTTAAAATCATGGAGCTTAAAAATCAAGTAAGTTTTTCATCCCTCCCATATCCTGCAACTTTAGTGACGTCGAAAATTATGTAGAGTGCCATCATTATGGGTTTTACAATTCCGTGGCTTTGAAGCAGCTAAGATTGCAACTGAGAAGTCTTACTTACAATCTTAGTGACGTCACATTCAACAACTCAGAAAATTTTGGTGATTGTAATGCCATCTTGTTTTCAAATCCGCAACCTCGTTTGCTAAGTAGGGCTCTCTTATGGGATAATAACATTTTATTAACATACAATTATGTGCTCAGATTGCACCAAAAGAGCTCATGATAGCAGAGCTCAAGGTTCAAATAGACGACATGGAGAACGAAGAACTAAAACTGCTGAACTCGAAACACGACCTTGGTATGAATTGCCGGCGACCGTTCTTGTTGTGATGTAGATTTTGGGCCACAAAAACTTACAATTTGTTGCACTTTCATATCACCAGCATTCATTATTTCAATAATGTTAATTTCATAAAGAAATGGCCTAAATAAAATTTTATTTGAAGATACGTTGAAGTGCTTCAAGAATACCTTTTTTGAAGCAAAGTATGCACGAGGAAAAACGCTTACCTGTGATAGTCAAAAAGACCACTGCTACTTAAGATAACTGCGCTCACTTAGGTGCAGCGAAAAAAACTTACAGCTGAATAAAAATACCTGTATTCCACGTAATTTAATGAAGTATTTTTAATTTTGTAACACAGATAGACCCGTTAGAGCGCGAGGTCAAGCAGAAAAAGTTGAGGATCCTCGAGTTGGAGGTGTCCCTCGAGGTTCTGTTAAAGCAAAAAGCCTTTCGCGGTAAATGATTTATCCATACAGTTGTAATTTTTTTCACAGCACAATGTTTGTAGACTTTCAGTAGTCAAGTAGTGTAGTAAGGTAATTATAGTAGTTGAATACATATTCATGCAGTAGTTTAGTGGGATTTAATTTAGTAGCAAATTTTAGCACTAGTAACAGACGTCTCCTTCGAGGGATACTCTCCTTCACTACGCGCAATAAATCCGGAACGATTCTTGTCGTCCTGTCAAATAATTTCATACTAATTTCTATCGCAAACTTTAGCTTTCCCCGATTTTCTGCGCATATAATGAGGCCTCTGTGTTTATATGCATATCTACGCCAAACTTACGATGTCTATCACCGAGAACTGTACGATTGGGGACGTACCTTTTATACCTTAGTCAGGTATTTTTATAATAGTACATTATGATATAAGTGCGGTAAGTTGAAAATTACAGCCGAGGCGGTATTACTAGCCCGAGCCATCGGCGAGGGCTATAAGGAAGCAGAGGCTGTAATTTTCAAAGCGCACGTATGTCATACGACGTTTTATAACATATTTACGAGGAAATTAATAAAACTCTGACTTGTGAGCTTACTTACCGTTGAGCTCCCTTTTGATAGGCTTGTAAGTATCTATCGGTCGATTTTTCAGGCAAGAGGCTTAGAATAGCCTTTTTCGCCGCGTTTAAGACTTGTGGCGGTGTCAAATTAATAAATTCATCACTACTTGACGACATTTTCAAATAAAAACAATACAGCGAAAAGAAAAAGCACGCGGATTTATTTTTACTTGTCCACAAATAAGCGATGCGCGCGCATCAACTTTTTTTTTAGGCAAAGGTACAAAAACAGCCAGTATTACTAATAAAGTAAATTAATATTTTTGTGTTTTTGTTACAGATAAATGGTTGTAATTTATTGTCAAAATTAATTAAATTAAAGAATTAAATGTTTATTTGTTATATTTTATTTCCCAAAGTTAATTTTATTCATAAAATATTGACCACTTTCTTGACATAAAACCTCTTTGCTAAGATTTTTAAAAGTATCGTTCATTTTTAGACGGTGTATCTTAAAACTTTATTAAAAAAAAAACACGTGCCTTTTACATTACATTATCGCACAAGTACGTAATGAGATACATTACGATATTGAAATTGGTGTAATTACAACCACTTTACGAGCAAATATGTTATAAAAAAAATTATTAGGTACGTATTTCTTCAATAACAGAACTCAAGATCACGCAGCTGAACGAAAAGCTGTCTTCAGCCAAGAAGGACTACCTGCACGAGGCCGAGCGTAACCTGGTGTTGAAGAACACCCTCAAGAAAATCAAGATTGACCTGCACAATATGACGGCTAACTTCCAAGACCCTATGAAGTTGAAGCTTAATGTCAAAGTAGGAAGCTACATAGTACGAGTATGACTAGCTAAGTATGGTGTGAAAAAAGCGTGAATGTATTTAAAGATTTTATTAATGAAAAATCGTAAAAAACCGATCAATTGTTGTTGTTGTTGCACTTTATTGCACAAAAGAAAATACATAATATAACTTAAATAACATTGCCTCGGGCCACACGCGGGGAGTGTTCAGTAGAAAGTTTTATTGCACTTTAAAGCTTAATATTTCGCATTAGTATGTATATCTCTGCCAAATTTCACCTTTCTCAGAGTATGGCCGCTGACAGACAGACACATGAATATAGCTAAACTATAAGGGTTTCGATTACGGAACCCCTAAAAAGGTGAAGAATAGTTTCCAAACTGTGCGAAAGTTTTTATTTTTTTAAAACACTATAGCGATAGGGAATTAAAGTTTTATTTTTTTAATTTTTAATTAATAGGTAATTAATAAACATTAGCTTGTAACCACATTGAATTCCAATAACATCAAATAAAATAAAAAATAAAAATCAGTTGGCAGTTTCTAGTACAATGTTTGTTGACAGATATTTACGTAAATACTTATTTCTGTGAACTAACATTCTATCGGTTTTCCAACTGGCAAAGAAAACCAGGGATATGGGCTAGGATTGAGAGCTGAATAGATAAATACAGGAAGCCGAAGCTCCACCACCTAAAACATCGAGACACTTCATCAATCATATTCACAAAACTGCTGACCCATCATTCATGATTACGAAGTAGTTTATCATAGTTTAGGTCCGACAGTCTTGCCGAGTTCATTTTTACGTCTGTTTAGTATAATAAACAGATTACATCATGCCGCGAGATGGCGAATCATACCACGGAATAAAAGTGTCGAACATGATGTATGAACATTAAAATAAACACATACTCAATACTGTAAACATTGCTAACTTTTTTCGTTGGGCAGAAATGTCTCGCTAATCACCGCTAAGCAAAAACTTAATATTTTAAATTTTATAATTGAGATTTTTTTACAATCATACCTATCTCATAAAGTCAAAGTCAAAGTCAAATATTTTATTCATAGTACAAAATAGAATATTTACTTTATGAACGTCAAAGTTGTTAGTTTCACAATTAATAGATTACATGGAGAAGAAACTAACAAAGAAACTCCACATTTATTCAAAGATTATTATTTATTTATTTAAAGATTTATTCACAGGTATAATAATTATAAAAAATGGAAGGAATAGTTTGCAAGTACAAGTATTGCTTTATATCAACAACAGTTTGTATTGCGTATTCTCACTTAGTCGCGGTTATTCTAGGCCCTTTTCCAAAAGTACGTCGAGGACGTGGACTTCGTGCGCAGCCGGATAGCGGAGGACGAGGCGGTGCGGGAGTTCAACCGGCAACGAGATCACCTGGAGAGGCAAAACGCCTCGCTCAAGAACCAACTCGCCAAGGCCATGGGAGGCTCTAAGACCGACATCAGCAAGATAATGGACGTAAGGCCTTCGTTTGAACCATTACAGCCAATTTAACATTAATTGTCAGAGTTGCACATAGTGTAAGTAAACTAACTCATAATCTTAGCACTCTGATTAACAGATTATTTTGACTCTCTTAAGACTTATTTTATGGTTCCAAATAAACATTTTCATTTCATTTCTGTTGTCAACCAATTTTTGAAGTAAACAAATTTTACTTCACAAAGGCAATTTTAAAGCCAAATCATACTGTATATTCGGATTGACCAGGACTTGATTCTAAAGCGACTGTTTTACCCACTCCATTATTCTATACCAGTACACGGCAATTTCTTAATTCCGGTAATTCCCGTTAAATCATGCACCAAGTGACTCGACAAAGTGGTGTAATTCTCACTTTTTTGGTCTGTTAAAGTATAGCAAAGCATGTTGAGGGCCGATTTCTGAATTGAGAATTTGCGCTAAGTAAATACTTATATAACGTAACGTCTCGCTCTTTTCTAAAGAAATTTGACGAGACAGTACTACAATTAAGTAATTACTTAGGCTGCGTCCCCAGTAGGCAAACTGTTCGCCGCCGACTGAGTGAGCCGCAAATTTGTAGCTAACTGAAATTCGACTTAGCGGCATACTCAAATCGATTTGCCGGCGTCGCGAGTAAACTGTATTGGTATATTAGAGGCGATAGAATAAGATAAATTTAACGAACTAAATTGCGAACTAAAACTATTTCGCCGCCTTTTTCTCCACTACAGACGGCCCCAAGGCAGCGGCTAACATTATACATAACTATATGTACATTGACATTCAACAAGCAGAATGTAAATTCTTTACGTTGAAATGAATTTTTGAATTTGAATTTGAACTGGATCCGGTTTTTCTGCGAGTCAGCCGCCCACTGCGATAGTCGGCCCGCGTTACGCTGCAAATTGCGTAGATTGAGCATTTCCATTTAAAGTATATGGAAGGGCATACTAAACCGATACGCCGCTAACTCAGTCGGCGGCAAACAGTTTGCCAACTGGGGACGCAGCCTTAGAGAAATTCTCAATTCAGAAACCGGCCCTAAGTAACTGAACAACTTGGCTCTTGCTCAGTGAGGCGACGATCGTAATGTATGAGCATTTGGTGTAAACAAGGGGAGAATATTTTTTCAATCACCTTCATCATCAATTCTATCGTGTCGATTAAGTAATCGTAAATTGGTTTAGTGACAAACGAGAAATACGGTATAAGTATCATTTGCACACTACCTCTAGGCTCACAAAACCCTCCCGTTTTAAGGAGAACTGCACACTTCTAACGGAGATCAACAACCTGCGTACTGAGCTCAAGACGACGCGCACTCGGTGCTTCCAAATGGAGTCAATCTTGGGCCTTTCGGCGCGCTTCCTGCCGCCGTCAGTCGCTCGCGCTAAGCTCAAGCATGTCACTGAAGACCGGGACAAGCTCGACGACAAATTCAAGCAAAAACTAGAGGTCAGTCAGAAATAGGGCCAACTCCGAGTGGACGTAGACGCTCCTTGCGTTCACAGTAAACTATTGATATATTGGATCTATTGACCCAGTCCGCCCGTAGCTCGTAGCCGTTTAAGTACTGTAAAAAGGAAAACACCAAGACCCGACCCCGTGCTTGCACTATACCCTTTTACTTCTTTAAGAGATTTTTCTTATCCTTTATCATCCACGCCCCTAATTGCACGTTATCCCCGGTCCTGCCCGGGCAGTATCGGAGAGACGAGATGCTTAGCGATTTCCGGAGGGTAATCACTTTATCTCCAGTCCTGCCCGGACAGTATCGTAACGGGAGAGACGAGATGCTTAGGTATTTCCGGAGGGTAATAACTTTAGGCTTTAGTTCTGTGCCTACAACCATTTTGTGATATTTTGCTTGTGAACTGAAACATTTGAGGTGTCGCACAGAGGGTCAATACCTATTTTTAATTGAGCTTTCACCTAGGTGTGCGATTGGCACACCGTAAATCCGAATGCTCCATTGCACTGCGGATATTTGTCAGATCATCTGAGATGACTGAATATTTTAATTTTGTAGGACTCCACCTAAAATTTGGTTTAAGCGTCCAGGGCCTAAATTCTGCTAATGCATTGTAGTACAATGACAGTTGCATGACTGCGTCGATTTAATTTCATTGCCGATTCAAATCAGCGCGCGCACGCGTATTCGTAATTCGACCTTTACACTCTGCGACTTTTAACATCGATGCAGTCGCGCTTTTTTGAAACTCGCGACACCAGCAGTAACAGATTTTTGCATCGATGTGTGTAGGTGGACCATTTGCGACTGCATCAGTGTGTAAAGGGGCTAAGCGTCAATAGAATTAAAAAGCACGTCACGTGACCCAACCATGTAACTGTAATTGAACTATAATCCACTAACAGAATTGGGGCCCTGGTGGTTCTACCACTGTCATTAGCATTATACTTTTTCAATTCAAAAACTTTGTGCTATTGCAGGAAAGAGAAGAAATCATATTCGCTTTAAAGGAAGAGAACGATCGGCTCATGGGCAAGATACGATGTCCAGAAGAGGGAGCTGGTGACGAGCCCACCAAAGAGACAGAGCCCACTAATGAGACCAAAGAACCCACTAAAGATACAAAAACGACAGAAAAAAGTAAAGTAACCCAATGACGTCATTTTGTAAATTAAATTATGTTATGTTCAAAGGTATTTTATGCCTGTTGTGTTAATATTAAATGATAGAATTTTTGTTTGTAGTAAACATTATTTATATCCCATTAAAAATTACAACATTACTATTGTGACTAAAAACGTATTAAAACATTGCAACAAAGTAACTATAAAAAATAACGGTGTCTTAACATTATTTTACAAAATAAATGCTTGAAAATAAATTAACCCACACCCTTTAGCGGTATCCTTAACCCAAATTGTTCAAAAAATTAACATTGACAACATCTTTTGCCTTCAAAGAAAACTGTCACCACTAGTCCGTAAGAAAGGATCCGAAAAATATTGTCTTATGATAAGCTATCTAGGCTTAAATAGACATATTGCCATCTGTGTACTTGGCTCCATTTTCACGCCGAGTGCACAGAATACATCTCATTAACTCAGTACATCGCGAGATCTAGGTAAGTACCCTAATTAAAAACATTTTACATACAAGACATAATTGTAAGGCTGCGTCCCCAGTAGGCAAACTGTTCGCCGCCGACTGATGAGTCGCAAAGTAGCCAACTGAAATTCGACTTAGCGGCATACTCAAAGCGAACTAAAACTATTTCGCCGCCGAGTGGAACAGGCTTTTCTGTGAGTCAGCCGCCCACTGAGATAGTCGGCGCGCGTAACGCTGCAAATTGCGTAGATTGAGCGCAAAACTAGCAAACTGTGAACACTCCATTTAAAGTATATGGAAGGGCATACTAAACCGATACGCCGCTAACTCAGTTGGCGGCAAACTGTTTGCCAACTGGGGACGCAGCCTAAAAGACACGGCATTCTAAGCAAGGTTGATAGTTCTTGAGATTTGGGTACTGTTGTAGGTACCACAGTCGTAGCTAGACACAAGGCCTATTTCTTAGAATTATAATTCATGGTTCAATATGTAAATTCAATGTACATTGGCAAGCATAAACTGACAGGGCTATGCAAGGTACATCGTACTGTCATCATAATAAACTATGAATACGTAGTGGTTTTATAAACGGGTCCCAGTAATCCCGTTTTTATTACTATTCTGAAAGAGAGATGGCAAAAGTATAGAATAATCTCTTACTTAAATCCTAAAGAACGAAGGGGACGATTGCTTTGCGGCCCTTGGGATACTCGGGGAACTCCTTCTTGTAGTTGCGGTGCTTGCCGATGGCCCACACCGCCATCTGGTAGAAGCCAGCCGCGGTGAACAGGCCCGCTGGAACAGATCAAAATAGGGCCGTGTAAGATAGGAACAAAAAAATAATAAGGCAATGTAAGGCTGCGTCCCCAGTAGGCAAACTGTTCGCCGCCGACTGAGTGAGCCGCAAATTTGAAGCCAACTGAAATTCGACTTAGCGGCATACTCAAAGCGAACTAAAACTATTTCGCCGCCGAGTGGAACAGGCTTTTCTGTGAGTCAGCCGCCCACTGAGATAGTTGGCGCGCGTAACGCTGCAAATTGCGTAGATTGAGCGCAAAACTAGCAAACTGTGAACACTCCAATGGAAGGGCATACGAAACCGATACACCGCTAACTCAGTTGGCGGCAACCTGTTTGCCAACTGGGGACGCAGCCTAAGTAAACGAAACATTTGAATGATAGAACTGGACTATCTACGGAAGCGGTAGAGCAGGCGGAGCATATTGGGTTAAGGTATTTTAAACAATCAATCAATCAGCCTGTACTCGTCCACTACTGGAGGCCAATGAGCAGAGTACGCCACCTCCTTCCGCGTCGGCCATCCCCATCCACCTGCTGCCAGCAATCTGCCTCAGATCGTCGGTGCAGCGAGGTGGTGAACGGTAGGGTCCTACGTTGCGTTTGCCAGTGTAAGGCCGGTTCTAGAGTCACGCTGACAGGCCAATATGTACTACGTCCTAAGGAGCGTTTTAGAAAAACGCCGACCGTTCAGCGCTGACCATATATTTTGTCTATCAGCGCTGACGGTCAGCGCGTGGTCAGCGTGACTCTAAAATCAGCCTAAGTAAATATTGCAGAGTGGAGCGATCTCCATTTTTCAAAAGAAAATAAAATCTAGGGTTTGTACGGTTTTTTTGGCAAAGAGATGAGACGTGTTTTATGCTCTATATTAAACTCGACAGTTTTTAAGTGTGACATTCATCGTACTCTGTAGGAAATAAAACACAATTCTAATTGTAACTCGGCGATTCGTCTATAACACATGCACAGGCAGCTACTCATAAGCTTTTTTATAGCACGGTACTCCGACGCAATTTATTAAATTACTATTATATTACAATGTTCCTCTCGTTCGTCCTAAATTTGATTTAGGTAGGACAGGTGGGGGAAGATACTGGCAAACTATGGAATGGAATCAATGGCAGACAATATTATCCACAAAATCGACCAGGACAACTTTAAGCCGATAGAAATTCGTTTGCTGTCCTGCTACTTAGAATGACGTGATCAAATTAAAGATGTGACGAAAGAATTTAATCGTTAATATAAAAACGTCGAAATAGCGAGAAAAATAGCACCCCAGTGTTATCCTAGTCAGCTATTTTACTATTTTGATTTTCCTATACCCACACAGTAAAAGTTGATACTATTGACTGAATGAACCCACCACTCATGATGAGGATCGTCGCACACAACAATTTTCTTATTAGATATTATGAATGCTAATCAACACAATAAACAGATATTAACTTTTTCTAATTTTCTAAAATAATATCATATATCATGTCAATTCATGTCTGTGTCCTAGACAGCCAGAGATTACAGTTTGTGCATCTGACCTTGATCTTGAGGTGCCCCTTCTATAGCTTCATCAATATTCAACATTTACAAGTCATTGAAATATTTAATTTGCTCTTTGGCTCTCAACAGAGATCTAAGAGCTTAGACGAAGGAATGAATTTTCATCAACACATAGCCGGACTACAAGAAATTCGGTTTACAGCCGTATAAGGTAAAATTCAAGCCCAGTCATTGTGATTATGAATGCAAAGAGTGTTGGAGTTGGATCGCATATATTACCACTTAAAATAGCTGGTTTTATGTATATAAAATCACAAAAGACAAGCAAGGCACCGTGTTTTAAACTTTAACATTCATGGAGTTTTTTTTACGGACTCTAGTATTTCACCTTCACCGCCGCGTCATTATCATATTAGAGTTAATTATAGTCAAGTACATCTTCTAGCGTGTTCTCACGGACGTGTAATAATTGTGAAGCAGTTGTAAAATAAAGTTTTACTTGTATTCTCTTGGCGTATTGATAAACTACGAAGATACATACATACTAGCTGTTGCCCGCGACTACGTCCGCATGGGCTTTAGTAGAGTAAAGTGTTTGCAAATAAGATAGGGATACTTTGAGCGCATGCGAAAGAGCTTTCATGCTAACTTCGCAACCCCCTTTTACCTCCTTAAATGATGATTTTCGAAAACTATTTTACATGTATTTCATGACTTTTAATGAAGGAACTTCATATTGAATTTCATTCGAATAACTTCAAAAACGGCAAAGTTTCAGATTAACTTTGCACCCCCCTCTTACCCCCTTAAGGGATGATTTTCGAAAAACAATATTTTATGTGTTTCATGACATTCAATGAAGAATCTTTATTCTGAATTTCATTCGAATAACTTCAAAAACGGCATAGTTTCACACTAACTTTGCACCCCCCTCTCTGCACCGCCCTTTAAGGGATGATTTGCAAAAACTATTTTATATGTGTTTCATGATGTTCAATGAAGAATCTTTATTCTGAATTTCGATCGAATAACTTCAAAAACGGCAAAGTTTCATACTAAGTTTGCACCGCTCTTTTTCCCCCTTAAGAGATGATTTTTAAAAAACTATTTTGCACGTGTTTCATAATTTTAAGTGAAGAACCTTCGTACCAAATTTCATTCGAATAACTTCAAAAACGGCAAAGCTTCATACTAACTTTGAACCCCCATTTTACACCCTTAGGGGATGAATTTTCAAAAATCCTTTCTTAGTGCTCCCCTACGTTGCAAAAGAAACTCCTGTGCAAAATTTCAAGTTTCTAACCCTTATAGTTTAGGCCCTGCGTTGATATGTCAGTCAGTCAGTCAGTCAGTCAGCTTCTCGTTTTATATATATAGATAAGATAGATGGATAGATTTTTTGCAATCAGACTTAAGCGGATTTGAATTGTAGGTATTTGGCGGACAAATAAATAGACAGTGTCCTCGTATCATTGGATATTATTTTGTCTCCGTATCTCCTGCGAACGAGTTCGTGGGCACATCTAGCCATTTCCAAATGAAACAATAGGAACAGGAAATTATTAAATACACAAATGTAATATTTTATAGACTACAGTTAACAGCCTCATTAAAATGCAATTTAATTTCGTTTTCGGAAAACGCAATAGTCCATCTTAAATCACCAGATGATTAAACATTTATTAAAGTAGCCACATATTAAAGTGTTTTAGATTGGTTTTGGAGGAGAGTAGTGTTTTTTTTAATAAGGCTGAATATAAGTTGGTGCCAGAAGAAAGTCTAAAGAAAGAAAAATGTCTTAACATTAATTTCTTGCCCTTTCTCAAATTAGAATCTTATAATTTTTTCAACATGTATTCCGGCAAGAAGCCACTGCTACAATTCTAGGTTCGATGGACTAAAGCACAATTATGTTCGACTTATTAAGTCGAAAACATAAACTATCGAGGCAGTGAAAAATACCTGGGCCCGATTCTGTTAATGCATTATGACAGATACATGATACGATTGACTCCTACAATGTTTGATATGCGTGCGCGCGTAGACTTGGAGCAACAGTGAAAGCAAATCGTCATGTTCATGCAGTTGTCATTGTACTACAATACTTTAGTAGAATCTAGCCCCTGGTATAAAATCACTCTAATTTTATTATGTTTATTACGGAGAGCTGTCATGAATCACACTAATATTATAAACGTGAAAGTTTGTGTGTGTGTTTATATGTTTGTCAGTCTTTAGCGCTGAAACGGCTGGACGGATTTTAATAAAATTTGGTATGGAGTTAGCCGATACCCTGGATTAAAACATAGGCTACGTTTTACCGCGAGGAAATATCTTATTCCTACGGGAAAATCGATGAACCGCGGGTAACACCGCGGGGCACAGCTAGTTGAACATATTTGTTCTTTTTTACAGAACAATAATTTTATTTATGTATTTAAGTCCGCCGACTCTATAATATTTTATTTTATTTATCGAAAATTATTTGATTACACAAACAGGACTTGCTATTCGTATCTGACCACAAGAGTTATTTCTAACACATCATTCATTATCAGATACTTAAAGTTTTTGATGAAACCCACGAGATCTTATTAGGTACCAACTAATGTAGTAAACTCCCTTCGGCCGTTTAGGAAACCGGAGTTTGGAAACTTTTATGGGTGGTATTTAAACGCACATCAAAAAAAGTTCTTTTTGTGTGCAAAAATAATCCGAATTCACATCAAAAATACTGATTGAGCAGCAAAATTCTCAACTCTAAATATTACTAAATTAACATCAATTTATAGTCGCGGCGTACCGCTATTTATCTTAGTTTTTTTAATAATGCATAGCTAATAATTACTAACGCACATCAACGCAATTAACTCTTTTTAAATAAAAACAACATATATTTTCATAATAACATACAGCAGTTTATCTAAATTATTTAAAATGAAACAGCATTCTATTTGACAGGTCATCTTATTATTTATTAAGTAAAACATAATGTAATCAGCAATAGGTAAAATATAAAATCAGATACAAACTGGTAACTTTAAAATTCTTATTGAATTATTAGGGCGGGTCTTACTGTGATGGCGGGGCGTCCGCGCTTCCTTTCTTGCCCAATTGGCACATTTTTGGCTCCTGAGGTGGTTTTACGTACTTCAGACGGATCGCAAGCTTGCATTTAAGTTAAAACAAAAATACATTTTCCGTTTATCCAGGCGCTTTGTTGTATGGGTAAGGCAACTCTACAATAAGCGAAAGCTTTATTTTTATACCCGTTATTAGTGTCCCGATCTTGATGAGATACACTCGTGTTACTTGCTGTTGAGCTTGCTACTATGTATGTATTTAGTACGGATTATCCGTCTCATTCACTCTTACGCACGAGGTATTACGGTTAACTCGCGGCACGGCTTAGCGCTATTTCACTTGCTCGCTCCAATCTGCATAAAGAGGAACAATTTGCTGTCACAAAAAAAGCTCGCGAAATCATTTTTCAGTTATTTTGTTCTGCATATAGAAATACTGCAGTGAAAAAAAAATCTTGCTATAATAATTATTAAATTTGGTAACCATGTTCTCTTAGAAATCAAGACAAATATGATGAGCAAGTTTTGAGGTGCTTATTGGGATATACGCTACTCGGATAGTTATTTTGCTGTGAGAATGAGATAATTTGCTGCGCAATCTGTATTTTTGATCTAACTGTCGTATTTTTGAAGCAATAGGAATTTATTTGTCTCGCATAGAGGAAAAAAGTAATGTAGTATTGATGAACATTTTCGAATTATCTGAAGTACTAGTTTTGCTAAACATTTAGTTTATTTGTTGTGAAGTAATTTATTTGATGTAAAAAAGAAAACACGTGATGAAAATAATTTGATGTGAGATTGTTTATTTGATGTGCAATTAATAATTTCCCTTTTTTTATCCTTCTACGTAACTGGTTTACTATAAAGATGGACTGAGATGACTGTGATGACTGTATTGAAATTATTTCACCATACACATTTTTATTTTTATTTCAAAACTAAGGATATTGTTTTCATTTAATCTTAAGAAGAGTTGTTTTTATGTTTGTTAATGAATTTATTTTATGTTATTTCATTTTGAGTGTTGTGAATGTTAATTTTCTATCTGATTTGTTATTTTACATTCGTGAATAAATAAATATAAAATGTCATAACATGTTAAGTTATTATTAAGTTTTACAAAATCCATTAATTAAATACAATACTCGTGGCTCAATAAGTAGGTGGCTGAAATAACATAAACATCTTAGGAAACCAGTTACGTAGAAAGATAAACAAATCTTTATAGGAAACCAGTTACGTAGCAGGAAAAAAAATCCTTTTAGGAAACTGGTTTCAAAGCTCCGGTTTCCTAAACGGCCGAAGGGATTAAACTAAAAAGAAGATCAAAGAGAAGAAAGATGGTTCAATGCTTTCTTCTCCACTACAGACTCGATCCAACGACCTAATATGATTTATTCTTTATCTGGAAATAAGTTTCCAAACTTTTCACTCACCAGGCGCGCACTTGGTCATGATGGTGAAGAATAGCCAGGAGCCGACCTCGTAGGTGTAGTTGGGACAGGAGACTAAGTTGAAGAGCTGCGAGAAGGGATTGCCGTCGGGCACGGGGACGCGGCGCACTTTAGTGCCCGGGGGCCGCAGGTTCTTCAGCAGGATGTGGATACTCAGGTTGCCCAGCTCGCAGAGCTGTAGGGAAAGATGAGCGAAGCAACGTTTACTCCTTGCAGTTAGAGGTTTTTGTAAGCTCGCAGTACTAAGGTCTTGGATGTTTACATGTTTGTGACGTCGCCGTTTCTGGTTCCCACGACACAGGGTATCCTAGTGTGGGGGCAGAAGCAATGTATGTGCCTGTATGTAAATGTTACCTTAACTAAAGAAGACGTAGTTTCATTTACCATGCGATATTTTTAGGGTACTAGATGAGATGGCTGTCTTGTCAAGTGATGATGCGGTGATTGAAAGAGATCAACTCGTTCAACATAATGCTTGCCAGATTAAGCGGGAAAAATGTGGAGCTGGTTGAGACGGGTAGATCTCATTATTCCCATTACCCATTGCAGTGGTAATACTGAGACTGCACTTTTTTTTCAAATCAGTCTCACTATTCCCATTGAATTACGAAACCCCGAATGGTAATAGCGAGACTTATGTTCTCCTACAAAATGTCTCATTATTCCCATTTGGAGCGGTTTTTTTAAACGTCGGGTGTAAAATAATTCGCACCTTCGGTAGTACAAGGGCACAACTGCACTTTTTGTAATTTTACAGGATGTCATATTACTCGGCTTTGTATTGCTTCAAAGTGGTTGTTTTTTGTATGAAATACGACCCATATTATGGGTCGACCCATATATTATGTAATATGACATTGAATGAAAAAAAAAAACTTTAATATGGCTCTCCTGTAAAATTACAAAAAGTGCAGTTGTGCCCTTGTACTACCGAAGGTGCGATATAACTATCCTACAGAAAAAAACAAATCTACGCAATATAAAATTTTATTTGGGCTTTTAGTAATTGCCTGTATAGATATCAAAACAATAATAAAGAGGTCATAATATCGTGCGTTTTATTGGTCGCGAATAGTAGCGGTTTAAAAACGCAATGGGGATAGTGATACAAGTAGTATCACTATTACCATCAATGGGAAAGCTCAATGGGAATAGTGAGACTGACCCGTTGAGACAAACTCTTGGACATCAGAAATTGCCAGATAACCGAGTCATAAAAGTGCGAGCGAGAGTTCCGATATGCCTGATATGCCTCCTATATGTGTGAGAGAGAGAGGTCTGATACAAATGTTTACCAATCAGTTCGCACGTTTGTAATGGCTCAAGTATAGCACACATTTATATCATTAAAAATATTACCAGTACATACACACCAGAAACACAAATTTATATTAGAAGGCATACATATCTAAGTTTTGCAGTATGCCATGGGCGGTCTTATCGCTAAAAGCGATCTCTTCCAGACAACCTTGATTGAATGTGTCGAGAAGCTGTTAAAGAAACCCGTGAAAATTTATATTTTCAAACCCACTTCAAAAAAATTAGTTGTACAATACCTACCAACAGTATGTATCTACTTTGAACTAAAAAAAAAAACGGTTAATTAACGGTGGCGGCCGAGACGACGATGGCGGGATGATCTCGACAAATTCTCGCCAGAGTGGTCAGAGGTGGCAAAAGACCGAAAATCTTGCTCTCAAAGGAGGGGGGGGGGGGCCTTTGCCCTACAGTGAAACACCCAAATTATGCAGGCTTCATAAAACAAAATAATATTAACATGCTATTTGCATGTTTCGTGGCAACAACTTGACTCTTGATAGTCTGAGAAAGAACACACGCCACCAGAAGATAACTGACCTACATATATTACGTATATCATGTAACCAATGCTGACAAGAATGACATTAAAAGTGATAAGAACTATAAAAACTTTTCATAATGGCTAGAGATAGGTCAGTCACCTATCTCTAGCCATTATGAAAAGTAAAAACAATAGTGACAATGTCCGGTTCAAGTACAAAAACTCCACTATGCATGCATTCTAATTTGAATTGTCATAAACTATGAACTGTAATTTTATGAATATTGGCCATACAAACACCATGTCTATGGCCAATATTCATAGCATAGACAATCACCAGTGAACTTTGGAGTGTACTCATCAAATTATGTAAATGTAAAAGTACCAACGAACACTACATTGTTTATTAACTAGACATCTTTGCATTATTAATCAGTTAAAAGTATTTTACTTCCAAATATAAAAAGAAACACAAAGATACTCTCAGACCGACTTGTACCACCAACTAAAATTCATAAAAAAAAACT
The DNA here is from genome assembly GCA_947310845.1 of Yponomeuta plumbellus. Classification (NCBI taxonomy): domain Eukaryota; kingdom Metazoa; phylum Arthropoda; class Insecta; order Lepidoptera; family Yponomeutidae; genus Yponomeuta; species Yponomeuta plumbellus. The sequence continues at coordinate 11,521,313 of OX371193.1, forward strand.
CACGCCCGTTATCTCCTAGAGGGTAGGCAGAGACGCCAATCATTAGAACTGGCCGAACGTTTTGGCAAATTTATTAGGTCCCAACGTGACAAGTGGCAAGCTTGTCGCCACAAGTTAAACAGAATTTTGACAGTTCCGCCATAGACTATCTGACAAAATTCTATTTAATTTAACCTCCTGAGGACCATAGTCTTCAAGTGATCACAAAATCAATTGTTATTTTCAAGGTCGGGCTAAGGCCCTCGTAAGCGAGGTTAAAGTTAAATGGATTTTAGTTTGTGGTGCAAGTCGGCCTCAATGTTTAACATGTTTCATTTACTTTTGTTGTATTACTTTCAAGATAATGTAATTCATACAAACATAAAATGTGGACTACACCAGTAACAACAAGTTCATTATAGTCGACAGAAAAATCATTGCACACAAAAAGACAATACCGGAAAAGTAACAAAAAAAGAAAACATGTACAAAAGTGAAGGCTTATTCATTGAATTACAATAAAACAAATTTAAGTAAAGTAATCAAACCTGCTTTTGCTACTTACTATGAATCCTGTAAGTCCAATGTAGAAGCATGCATCAGAGGGTGGTGTATACAGGGGATGATTGATATGGTACGCCACATAAAGGGTGAACAGCCAGTAGTAGGAGCAGTTCTTAAACAGGTTGGACAAGGGCATCGTGCCATGGGAGAATCGGTGGACAAACAGAGTCTCCAGGAGACGCTTGGCATAATGGGCGGACCAGCAGATTGCTGCCACACTGCAAATAAGAAGTCAAACGATTACTTATATATTACTAGCTGACCTAGCAAACATTTTGTCAAAAAGGGGGTATGAAAAATAGATAACCTATTCTCAGACCTACCGATTATATACCTATATAAAATTTAATTAAAATCTGCCAATCCGTTTCAGAGGAGTAGCACTAACATGGTGAGTGATACAAGAATTTTATATATTAGATGGACTGAAAATGTAAGCACTACAAGGCTTAATTTAACACTACATTAACCTTTTTTAATTTTGCTAAAATAGATCTTTTCTAAATCACAGTTAATATGTATAAAAATAGGTTAGAACTCTCTACTGTAAATGCCAGAAAATTATATTAATTGCAAAAAATGGCAATAACTTGTCATTTTCTTTTGCCTGAACCCCCCATAGAACAAAATCGCGGCTAACTACTAGGTCCTAAGTAACTTAATAATCTAAAATTAATAGCTGACTCATGTATTCTACTACACATCTATATCTGGAACGCTGACTGTAGAAATCACTTTATTATAGACAATAGATCTATAAACATTACATTTCACTAGATTAAGAGGATATCCAGAGCAAAATTACCTTGCAACATGGCCAGGAGTAGAAGTCTGTGGGCCATACAGCAGCCAGGGCCGCTGGTAAGCCCATAAGTATACAAAGAGGGGACCAGCATATTCAGCTAAGAATACATTCTTCCACGAAATTTGTGGTCCAAGATCCTTCACATACAACTTCGCCCCGTTCTGAATGTTGATCGCCTCCAGCTTTTCTTCGTCCTTAAGAGCTTTTCCTTTGACTTCAAGCTTGATGGCTTGTCTGTCTGGGTACCATGATTTCATCAAGTTTTGGTAGATTTTTTCTTTTACAATTTTAACGTTCGCGTCCTCGCCGACTTGGATTTTTCCGATGGGCTTGGAGCCAGAAGAGTTCAGAATCTCGATCTAAAGAAAAAACCGGTAATACATGAAATATTAGCGACATGTTGATGAAACAGCAGAAGTTGTAGCTACTAAGAAGACTACACACCTCCATCGTGGCTATGTAGAAACTGCTATGCTAACTGCTACAGAACACAAACAGTGTTGCCAGATCTGGGCCGGCCAAAGTCGCACATGTTTTGAAAAAAAGTAGCCCAAATCGCCTAAAATTTTTCCTATGTAGCCCAAATCGCTAACTTATTAACGCAAGCCTTTATAATCACCGAAAAGACTGTAATAAGGTGCAGGCACGATGTCATTAATGTCTAGTATTAAGGTACCATTTCAAAATCTAGACTATTGAGATGAAAAACAGGACAAATAAACTTCAGTTCAACCAAAACTATACTTTATTCATAGAAATTATTAAATTATTAGATAGCACGCCATCGCGGTCAATCACAATCAAAAATTACTCCACCTCATCATCATAGATAGATAGATAGATAGAATATTCTTTATTGTACTCATAAATAACATTTACAAATTTTTATAAATCTAAGTACAATTGGCGGCCTTATTACTATAAACAATTTCTTCCAGGCAACCACAGACGGAGAATCATCAACCCATTATGTCCCCACCGAGGAGCACGGGTCTCTTCCCTGAGGAAGGTATAGGCCATACTCCTCCACGGGGTCCGGATTGGTGGATGCTTGTAGTAAGGCTAGTGTTGGTCCTACTGTCCGAAGTTTTCAAGGTGCCCTAACCCTAAGGCATTTGACTTGGCTTTATGACCGCAATCTATCGCGGCAGCCGGTATCAACTGCTTAACGTGCCTTGCGGAGCACGGAACCGCTCGGAAAAATGCCACTAGTGTTAGTCATACAACGGTCACCCACCCATGCACTGAACGCGCCCTATTTTGCTTAACCTTCATGATCGTTTAAGGTCATTCACGCAGCCGGGGCTACGAGCAAGCGACTCCGCCTCAGCTATTAATAATTAAGCCTTCCAAGCCTTCCTCATCATCAGCCTGAGGTGCATTAGAGAGTCCAGCACCTTCTGGAGTAGGTACATTTTATAGCTAGTTTTTGAATTGTGTAGCTTGAATGTTGAATTGTTTCAATTGTGTTGGCTTTTGTAATAGGAAATCAGTTCACAAAACAATAAAATGTTAACAGCAAAACTTTCGTAGTGAGTGAGCCCCGCATTTACTGGCTTTACTGCAGTAAAAGATTGCTAGTCTGAACGCATCACGTTTTCAAAGTAGCCCAAAAGTCGCCGAAATAAATTACATTATAGCCCAAATGGCGACTGGTCGCCGATTGCCATTTCAGGTCGCCATTTCACCCTCAGAGATAGCCCAAATTCGCCTAATCTGGCACCACTGAACACAAATCATTTTAGATTTGGTTTCCGTTTTCAGCCATCATAGCGTAAAGTTCAATTTTTTGTAACAAATGTTTTCCGAACATCCGTTAGGGCTAAAGTTTCGTACAGGCCCTGTAAAAATAAATATATAATAATAAATAATCATTTTAGATTTTTTTGGCCTTTTATTCTACTCTGAATCTGTGGGCTGTGCTTGGAACGGAATCAGTCTTTATTTAGTCTGTGGAATGAATGAAGACACAGACTAATTTAAATTTTAAAGCGAAACCACACAGCACAGGTACGCGTCCACGCGTGAATACACGCAATATATAATAAATTCTTGAACGCAGCCAATTCTGAATGTTAAAATGTTACGTTGGCTAACCTGATTTTTATTATAGTGTGTGTATTTCTTATATAACTTCGTTTGAATACACTGTTATATACTTACTTGCGCAAAATGCGTGTGTGCGTTTTCTAGCTTATGTGTGTGGTGTGGTAGTGGTAGTAAAATAAAATGGCGATGATTGTGAGCTGTCCATCTTTCTGTGATTGTGAAGATTTTTGAAGAAATCGCTCATGAAAACCTAATTGCGATCTATATTTTATTGTTACTGAAGATGCGTTCTGTTGTAGAAATAGGGGCCAGCGTGCCTGCCTTTCTGGGCAAGTTGTGGAAATTAGTAAACGATTCTGAGACGAATCATTTGATATCATGGAGCCATGTAAGTGGAATGTTTCTTAATTTTTGAAAAAGTGTTTTTTTAATGTCCTATGTATTTCAGTACAAATTAAAACTTCAGTTAGGTACTGTATGTAGTTAGTTGGTTTTCCTTTACTAGTAAAACAACCTCCAAAAGGTTACAAGTTGACAGCCGCTTGTACGGGGTAAATAAATAAATATTAAGTCACGTTTTGGTCCATGCGATACCATGTCTTACGGAATACTTGATTTGGTGAGATATTTTAACGTTGATATTCGATCAAATTTCAATGCTGCTGTCGATAGCGGTTCGATTTCATGATGTTTCTTTGGAAATTCTACTGTATACAATAGTTTCACTATTCAAGACAATTGTGTTTTCAGTGATCTGTCTTGTTAAAATTTGGTCTTTAAATCATGATAGACAAATTTGGTCATGAACATTAAGCTAGAATACAAGTTACTAGGTACATACTATAGGTTATTAATAGCGATGGCAATAACCGAGAGATACTACTGGAGCTGCTCGATTATTTGCGTAACTCGGACCACTCGAACTACAGTTGTTGTTTACTCGATTATTAATCCGAGCGGTTTTTGTTCGCCCACTCACACTTTCCGTTCCGTAGATTCGACGCTGGCTGTCCAACGATTAATGGAGCAACTCTGTATGTTGTAGGTTGTACTGAATTTCTTGAAAGTTGACATTCGCTTGTGCACCACATAACTTTGAGAGTTTAGAGTTACTTATTAAAGTAAAACGTCTGTGTGACACTGTGAAGTTAAGTGTAAACTGAGGCGTGTGAGTGTATAGGTACTAATAAAAGTGTGTGCTTAAATTTTAAACTGTAGGTAAATAAATAGGTATAGCATGACAAAGTGGGACTTAGGTACGTACAAGACTTTAAATTAGTTATTACATTTTTAGTAAAATATGTTAGGTGATTCACCTATTGTTTTGCTTTTTTTTATTTCATTGATTGTTAATAAAATGCGTCCATCATGCAAAAAGGCGAGGGCACGGGACTTTTTCACAAAGACTGCTGAAACATAAAATTACTTTAATTTTATTTGATAAGTAAAAAAGTTATTTGTATCAGACTATTCTCTCATCCAACCACTCGAGCGATTTGCTCACCAGAATCACTCGATTATTGAAACCACTCGTGAGGTGAGTACTTGATTATTAAATATGCTTGATTATTGCCATCGCTAGTTATTAAGTTGACTTTCACATTCACTAATCAATATGTATAGGTATGGTTCGGCCGCTGGGAGTATACGATCCTGACACCTGTCTGTTTCATAAGACTAGTGATGGGAGAAAATCAACGTTATCATTCCTTACGTTTTTCTTAACTAGCTATTGCTATTGACTCACGATTAAGTAGTTTTGTTTTTTAGACGACCTTCACTCAGTCATCTCTTGTGCCATTTTCGCAGGCATTTTCGAAGGGTCATCATCTTTTTTGTGCCGAATGGCGGTGAAGTGTTATGCCAAGCTGTGTGACTTTTTATTTGAGCCCAGATCAGCTCAAACGCTTTGTACCGCAGTGGTACGGAGAGATTCTGAGAACGCGATGATCTTTTTCTAAAGCCTGTTCATCAACTTCGTATCGTTAAATTTTCGTGATTTTTGGTACGTAACTACAAAAAAATATGGTTGACATAACCTTGTGACAGCGTATTAAGGATTTTACGCACGAACAATAGATATTGATTTCTTCTTATTCAACATTTAAATCACTGTTTAAAATATAACATTGATTGTAAGTTTACACAATGATATAGTTTCAATGACAATTATTTGCTAGTGGGATAAATAGGTCATAAAAATATTTTAATCGAAAATTTAACGCCACTTCAAGGTTACGTCTGTTCTAACATGACCTGTCAGGATCGTATTCTCCCAGCGGCCGGACGGTAGTTCTGATTTTTCAAAAAAGAACAATGACAGTAAAGTAAGAATTTATAGTGCAAAATAGCTGAAAACTGTGGCCTTTTCTTTTAAGAATATGAAGATGTGAGTGGATGAAGGTGATACATGCAATTTTTTAGATTTTGAGTAAATTGATGTTAAAGTTTTACTACAATTTTCTACAATTTTTATCCACACAAAAAACACAGATAACCAAAAATATGTCATAATCAATCACCTTCATCCACTTACGTCTTTTTTACAGGTATAAAAGATAATAATCAATGATTTTGTATGAAACCTGATAGGGTGCAACTGACCTGACATTCATTTGAATTCTGAAATTAATTTTAGGGGGGAAAAACATTTGTTATAAAAAACCAAGCAGACTTTGCTCGGGACCTTCTGCCATTGTATTACAAGCACAACAACATGGCTAGCTTTATCAGACAACTTAACATGTACGGATTCCACAAAATAACATCGGTGGAGAATGGTGGCCTTAGATATGAAAAAGATGAAATTGAATTTTCACATCCATGTTTCATGCGAGGACATGCATATCTATTGGAGCATATTAAAAGAAAGATTGCTAACCCCAAAGCTATTATGACCAGCAGCGAGAATGGTGAAAAAATCCTACTCAAACCTGAGATTATGAACAAGGTATTAGCAGATGTTAAGCAAATGAAAGGCAAACAGGAAAATCTCGATGCCAAGTTTAGTGCAATGAAGCAAGAGAATGAAGCTTTGTGGAGAGAAGTTGCCATCTTAAGGCAGAAGCATATAAAACAGCAGCAGATTGTTAACAATGTAAGTATGGACGACAGTTAAGGGTCAAAGGAGGATTTTAGTGGTTATAAATCAACATTTATTGTATTTTTAACATATCAAAACCATAATAGACATTATCGTAAATATTGCATATTGTATCAAGCAGTTTCACTGGAAATTGACACCTCATAGGATCTGTTCATAATGCTTTTCCATGCTTCACATACATCCGGTAACATAATTTTTTACTTTAAAAGATTATTCATGCATTCTGATACGAGATATTTGGCCCAGGCTCTCAAAATTACGTATTCTCCCGAAAAAAAAACTTATTTGCATATTGTTATTTGTTTTTTCGTATTTTGCCCCTTAGCGGTTCTGGCATATATTAGTAAATGTTTTGAAATCACGCTCTGTCTTGATCTCATTCCCAAGAAATCAGGAAAGTATAATGAAAGTTTGTCTTACAGTGTCGTCGTTGTCAAAGTTCATGTGTAAACTCAAAGAAAAGTCTGTTTTAAAACATACTGAGCTATAACCCAGGGTTTGAACCATGTCACCAAATTTTAATCCTGCACACTTACCTCGGTTCATTCTACATCCACATGTAATGGTCTTTTTTCACTTACAAAATATTAAGAGATTGTAGACACAGTTTTTCTACAGGATATTTATTTATGTATTGTATACATTTGTTAAGGTAATTTATACATTTTATTGACAATAATTATATTTTGTAATTATATTTTTGCAGATATGATTGAGTGTCCCCAACTTACTTGTATGCTAACAAACTGTTAATCTACTGTTAGCTGCTATCAAATGTTTCTTTCTGTATGCACTTTGGGCAACTGACAGCTGTTAACAGTTGATAACAGCTTGTTAGTGTCCGAGAAACGAGAGGTGTGTGTGATAATGACATTTTAAACTAAAAGACAACTTTTTACTACTTTATGTTTCTTATTTTGATTTGTTTTTATGGATTTTTGTGCATATTTTAGCTATTTTTCTTTCATGTTTGCAAGCATATTTTGGGTTTTTTTGTTCTGTTATAATCCGGTCTCTACCAATGAAAATGAAATGGAATGAAAATATCAAGAAGTGCTTGATATTTTTTTTGTGATAGGAATAATCTTCATTAACGCGAGAAAAAAGCATGCACTTCTGATATTTTCATCCATTCCCTATTGTATTTCGCGCGACCTATTGCTGTTTCAATTTTTACGTTCGGATTTTCACTTCAATTCTCGTAAAGCAGCAATAAAGAAAATTAAATTAATTGAAATCAACACAAACAACAAATTTACAAACAAACACACCTGAAAATCTCTGACTTACAAACCCTCTGTTTCCAGCTGATACAATTCCTGATGTCCCTGGTGCAACCGTCCCGGGCAGGTGCTAATAACGCCAACGGTGTCGGTGTGAAGAGGCCTTATCAGTTAATGATCAACAGTGCAGCTCACCATTCGGCTGGAGACAATGCTTACCCAGGACGATCCAAGAATATGAAACTTGGCAAAGATGCTGGATTACTGGAAGAGCTCATTGAAGAAAATCTCGTGAGTTACATCTTTAATATTTATTATTATTATTAATATTTTTTGTATACTTCCATTTCATTCATAAATTGTGCCACAATCCTAAAGCCCTCTTTCGCTTTCATAAACATTAATATAATTGTTTTTTGCTACTCTCGCCAGTTTGGGTACAGAAGATTTGTATTTAGCTATTCTACTTTGAATTAAATAGCTTCTTTGTCAACTTTTACCTGGTCATTGAAGTATTTGTTTTCTATCTGTGGAATATAAAAAAAATGTAAGGAGATAGAGGACGCCTTCCCAGCTATGGGTGCCCCGAAACTAAATTAATTATAATAATTTGTTATTTAAAATTTTAAGTACGTAAAGAATAAAGTCTAAAAAACTAATCTAATAAGTAATCTAGTTGTAGCCGGCATAATATCGGCTAGACCTAGCATCAGCCACTAAGGTTTGGTTACATCTAGTTCTAGCCGGATTGATACCGGCTAGACCTAGTTTTACCCGAAAACAATCGGCTTATACTAGATTTAACCAAGAATAAGTGGCTAAACCTAGTTCTAACCGGCTAAAACTAGGTGTAGCCGCAGTTCGCGTTTTAGCCGTAACATATACAAACAACAATGATAATCAACTAACATTACATACAATGAAATAATACACATTTTTATATTATAATTATTTTATGTTTTTTTTGTTTCTTATTTAATATCCTCTTTAATTTTTTGTGTGCAACAAAGTATAATAATAATGAGAAGGCACTTAATTACAACACACAACACTAAAAAACTCTAGCTATAACTTAACTAGCTGTGCCCCGCGGTGTTACCCGCGGTTCATCGATTTTCCCGTAGGAATAAGATATTTCCCCGCGGTAAAACGTAGCCTATGTTTTAATCCAGGGTATCGGCTAACTCCATACCAAATTTTATTAAAATCCGTCCAGCCGTTTCAGCGCTAAAGACTGACAAACATATAAACACACACACAAACTTTCACGTTTATAATATTATAACTTAATAACTTAATATCATTTTCCTATGAACTTGATAAATCTATATAAATAAAATTCAAAGTCCAGACTGACTGACTGACTCACTCATCAACGCCCAGCCCAAGCCGTTGGATATAGGAAGCTGAAATTTTGCACAGAGGGTCTATATATAATGTAGGCAAGGAATAAGACCGGATTTTTTGAAATTCAATCCCTAAGGAGGCGAAAAGGGTTGCCAAAATTTGTATGGGAGGTATAAAGAATATTGTCTAAGTTTCTTGAAACTTAAAATAAATACTCTTCAACACAATTGATTCAACACGTGTTTTGCCGTTTTTCTAAATTTAACCCTTAAGGGACTGAACGGGGTTCCAAAGTTTTGAACTGAAGTTCACGCGGACGGAGTCGCGGGCGAAAGCTAGTAATACATAAAAGTCCATGGAAAATGCTGAAAAAATAGGAATGGCTTTTTAAGCATAAACAGCAGACCAGGTCGTGACAAAGCGAAGTTTTTGCGGATGTAAGTAATTTTGAATGAATGAATGAATGTTAATTGTCACAGCATGCTTACAGAATAATTAATATTAATAATAGTTATTATATAATATACAGCGTGTGACAAAGGTGCTATTTCAGCATTTGCTGTTTCTATTTGAAACAGCGCTGGTTTTCAAATAGCACCTTCTTACAATATAAAAAAGACACACCATGCAGGTAGGGCGATAAAACAATACAATTTAACTACAATTTAGAATAATACGAATTAACTACAATCATTGAATTTAGACAACAATTTAGAATATTTTGATCTGAACAATTGAGATTTTGATAATATCCTGTTTGTGGTTTGTAGTAAAAAAACCTTATACTGCTGATACATTCAAATATTTTGATATATAGATTTTCTCAAATTTAATTAATCGCTCGTAGCCCGGCTGCCTGAGTGATAATAACGATCACGAAGGTTAAGCAACATAGGGCGCGTTCAGTGCATGGATGGGTGACCGTCTATGACTAACGCTTGTGGAATTTTTCCGAACAGTTCCGTACTTTGGAAGACACGTCTACTTGGTGCCGGCTGCCGTCGATAGGTGGCAGTCGTTAAGCCAAATCAGAGGCCTTAGGGCGGCTTGAAAACTTCTGACAGTAAGACTAGCCACTAGTCTTACAAGCCTCCGCCAATCCGGACTTGGCCCCCGCGGTGGAGTATGGCCTATACCTTCCCCAGGGAAGAGGCCCCTCGGTGGGGGCATTAATGGGTTGATGATGATGATCTCAAATTTACCGAAAACTGGCACTGTATGCTTTGTGTGACGCTTTTCTGCCTATTATATATTTCTACTGACATTTGTATATCATAATAGCTGACTCAGCTAACGTTTGCCATATTAATAGGGTAGTTTCCAGGGTCAAAGTAATTAAATTCTATTTAGTCCGTATTTTAGATTATAAAAAAATATTGGACACGTATTTTTTCTTTTTTCGTTTAACCAAAAAATTACAAAGATATAGCCCATTAAAGTTACGTGTGACGTCACTCCGTGCTAAAAAATGCAGCACGGCGTGACGTCACACGTAACTTTAATGGGCTATATCTTTGTCATTTTTGGTCTAATTTACAAATAAAAAAATACGTGTCCCTTATTTTTGAATTATCTAAAAGACTGACTAATAACATTTTTTAGGGCAACTATAGCCTATTATCCTACGACCTATATTAGACTTACCAAATTATACACAAAAAATCCATAAAATTCGGTGAAGCCATTTTGAAGGAGTTTAATAACAACACAAGATCTTTATGTTATACTAGCTGGTGCCCGCGACTTCGTCTGCGCAGGATTAGTATTGCAGGCATTTTAGGATTTATGGCAGCGCACGCCAGAATAGCTCGCAGATAGTAGATTTTTTCCTACTTACTTGACACTTTTGTCATATTTTGGACAATTCACACAATATAATATCTTTATAATATGTGTGATTCTCATGTATAAGCTATATTATTGTAAACTTTCATTAAAATCCATTCAGTAGTTTTTATGTCAAAAATAACAAACATCCATCCATCCATCCATACTTATAAACTTTCGCGTTTATGATATTAGTAGGATAGCTGACCCCGCAAACGTTGTTTTGCCAGATAGGGGTATGAAAAATAGATAAGAACCTATTCTCAGACCTACCGAATAAAATTTTAATTACACATAAAATTTTATCAAAATCAGTCAAGCCGTTTCGGGGGAGTATGCGCACTAACATTGAGACATGAGAATTTTAAACACGAGAATTTTATATATTAGATATTATAAGATCAAATTTATTTTGCCTCCCTTAATTTGATCAGAACATATTTTTAAACATGACTAAGTTTTATTTTACTTTATGTGAAATTAAAATTTCTCAGGAGGAAGGTCCAACAATCTATGAGTTGGCCCATGATGACATGATGCATGGAGAGGCATCCCAGGATGCCATTCATCCTGTCAACTTCGTCACAGTTGATATTAATGCTGCCAGCCCTAATGTACCAATGAGACAAAGTCCTGGCGCTGCCACCTCACAATACCATGTCACCATGGAAGATGGTGATGAGTTGGAAACAGGTAAACTAACAGTCATAATTATAAAAAATATGATTCCCTGAAAGCATTCCTCATAGGTAGTTTAAATAATCTGTAGTTACATGTTTTCCTTTTACAGACTATTTAAACTGTAGGAGTGTTATCATGTTTTTAAATATTAGAGAGGTATGTGTACAGCTTTAAACGTTGTTGGGAACTTGATGAAACTTGAGCATTTAAATTCGCTACAAACATATTTTGGTAAACTTAATATGACTTTACGACATACAGATGTCATATATGTAGGAAATTTATACATGTAGTAGTGTTTAAAAAGTCAAATACGTAAAATAGAATAATTTGCAGAAATTTGTGTAATCTCTATTTTATTTTTCATCTATGTACCCCAATATGGCTAAATTGTGGGATTGTAAAACCGTGGTTTCCGTTGCTTTTCGCGTTTAAGTAGTAAATGTTGTAATACATCAGCAGTTCTCAAACTTTTTTGGTGACGGACGGAACCTTTTTGGAATGCGAAATACGTGACAGAACCCTACAATAAAACAATTGTTTTTAAAAATGTATTATTTATTAATTAGCATAATACAAGTACAATGTAACATTACTACTAATATTGTGGTGTTGTGGGTGGCGACCTGGCGACTATGTTCGGCTGCGCCTCGTGATAAGCCGCGTCAAAACTTTTTGTTCTTTTTTTTCTAAATTCTTGCGGAACTTCTACAGGGATATCGCGGAACCCTAGGGTTCCGCGGAACACACATAGAATACCCTCGTGAGGCCCGACCTTGAAACGAACAATTGATTTTGTGATCACCTGAAGACATTGGGCCTCACGAGGGTATGGCTGTAATACATGCATAATGACGATTGTTTCGGTTACAGAAACTGCGAGAACGACCTTCCCCATCGGCCCAAATGACCTCCTAAGTCCCGTGGAGGTACCAGCAGTATCAGGGTCACCATCACCTTTACCGACTGCGTCCCCAACGAATCAATCCCTCTTGGACCAAATAATCCCCGCGTCACCCAGTACATCCAAGTGCAAGCAAAAGACGCCCTCGAGTCAGAATACGTCGTTGGCAAGAAAGAGTATGCTATCGCCTAGTAATTTCAAAGCTATCAATCCTGCAGCAGACCTAAAGCTCCCAGCCGAGATATTCGCCAGTGACGATTCCGTCAGCGATGCGGGTGTTGCCGCCGCTGAGGACATCAACGTCCAAGATATCCTTCAAGAGGCTCTTCAAAATTCTGGTATTGACAACACAAAGGACCAGATGCTCGGAGGCATCAACATCAAAATAGAGAAACCAGACTATGTTAAAATTAACAAAAAGACCAAAAGCAAACATAACAAGGATGCTGCTACAAACTTAAAGTTGGAAGGCATCAAAACTGAGTTGCAAGACGACTTGGACTGGAATAACATGACCCTTGCTACAGTTAATAATAACACCGATGTCAACAAATACCACTCCATGTAAGTGTTATTCTGTGGTGTTATGATGGGTTAATTTTGCCTTATTTCTTATATCTTGGTGGTGGGCAGTTTTGTTTACCGATTTTAATTTCACCTAACATTGAGGAAGAGCTTTATTGACAATGCCACTATTTCTTTATACTATGTGTAATAATTATGTTAATTTCAATATTCAGGAATAGAAGAGATTACATCAACAAAAATATAGAGGATTTAGCATCCCTATTCGGAACAAATAACAAGTATGTCTAATTGATTATTTATTTTCATGAGCAAATCATGCCGCAATAGTTAAAAAATATTATTAACGAATTAAGTGGTTAAAATAGAAATTCTAGGCAGAAGATCCTAAAAAATCAGCCAATAGAGTGGCTTTACCTATGTATATCTGTTAAAATCAAATATTTAACTGAAGCAAAATGGCCATTGAACAGACATTTTATTAATTGCCTTTGTAAAGTTGAACTGTAGACTGATGTTTACATTCAACAAGGTCACATCACCACCTATAGATTTGAAATGTTTCAGGAGTCATATAGATGACCACCTAGACACCATGCAGACAGATCTTGAGTCCCTAAGGGAGCTATTGAGGAGTGACTCCTACGCGCTAGACACAAATACGCTGATGGGGGTAAGTCTGCATTTTTTATCGAACAAACATTGCGGGCTTTGCGGGAAGTGAGCGTACCGGTGAAAGTGCACTGGCCACTTCGCCGCGCATGTTTGAAACTGCCGGCAGTAGTAGTAGTGTATGCTGCACGCACACATATAAATTCCGATGTCAACATTGGCATTTCGTTTGGTGCGGGTGGCAGCACTGCGCGGCCGAGTCACGTTGCAGGCAACGTGCACAGGCGGCCTGTAACGCCGTGTGCCCAGCTGTGTCGACGATGCTCTCACTAACACACTCACAGAAAGCTACGTAACATGGCACCAATACACTCTTGCTTTTGGTTGTTTATTTCCAAACAAGCTGCGTCATTGAAATGCCATAGGGCGTGTTTCTTAGTTACGTAGCTTGACGACATATGGACTAGCATGGATACACAAATTTTGATCGATTGATGTACTGAAACTGATTCGATGACTCGAGTTAAGTAGAGATAATAATTATTAGATAACGATTGTCTTGAAAATTTCGGAACAGATGGAGTTATTACGTCATCATCAATTATTGTAGTTAGCTTATGTAAAAAAAATAAAAAAATAAGTATTGTATGAACGAGCGGCAAATAGGTTTTCAGTCCCTTTATTAAAAAGCCATTTTATATGTAGGTTTAGCTGCTGGCGTGGTAACGGATGTATTAAATGTATTAGAAAGTGTTTTATGATCCGACTTGTAAGCATCGTCGCGTAATTAGTATGACTATTAAAACTTTTATGTAGGTTTAAAAAAAGAGTTGTGACGCCTGGTATTATATCTAAATTATACAAACACAATAACACCGGAACCTTTGCGGAAAAAATAGTTTTCCTAATGCGAAGTGCGACACTCGCGTTATGTCCATTTATCAAACGAATTCAAGTCCTGCCTCCATATAAAATTCAACTTACATTTCGGCTCACTCAGTTTGAGACTAGCGTTTCGCGAGTTGGTGATTTTGGAAAAAGAACATTTTGCGAATTTGGCATTTCGGTTATTTGACATTTAGATACCTGGCTGGTTTGCTTATTACCTAATTATGGTAGCGAAATATCAAATTAACGAAAAAAAATATTATGATGCCGTTTTTTCCTACCTTCATAGTAGGAAAAAAACGGCATCATAATAATTTTTTTCACAAAAATGAAGTTGGCTGGTTTGCGTATTAAGGTATCGATTTTCCGAGCTCTATGTTTTGCGAATGATATTTTGCGAATTGAACAGCTGCGTCTCAAGATTTTCGGGACAGACTGTAATTTTATCAATCTTCTTATCAGTCACTTCTAAAATCTGTCTAGTGTTCATCGATACTACTGCTGATTCGGATAGGGATTATAAGTCTTTGGTACTGAGGTTAAAATAGGTATTAAAAAGTCGGAGTTAAATGTGACCACGGAATAATAATAATTATGAAAAGACAACAAAAATCGACTTATTGCGAAGGTACATAAACTCATGACCTTATCCCAGAGGGATAGGCAGTGGCCAGTATTTGTCACTTGCTTTAATCCCGACTAATGAATGTCGATGAAGCGAAAGTGATTTGTCAGGATCGTGGCATGTGGCAGTACCTGGTCTCGGCCACCCCTTTGGGATACAGGTGTGAGCTTATGTGTGTATTAAAATTAAAAAGTTTGGTGCAAAATTTTTCCATTATTAATCCTGGTATCTAGATACCATGGATTGAAGAATATAATAATAGATTTAAAGAAGTTTCAGTTGTGGATTTGCTTGAAGCTAAGCTATTTGATAACTATATTTGTAAATCTTTCTCAATCGAGACGCGATTGCTAAAATACTAGTTTTTCGCCTTGTTCCGTTTTTCTTCTGGCCATCCCATATTAGGTTTTCGCATTGTACTTATTGTTTACATAAATTAACATCCCTTTGTCCGGCATTCCAGTTGTTCGGGGCAGACGATCCGTTCTATGGGCTACAGTACAACCCCGTTGACGAGATACAAAAGCAGACAAGTGGTGGTAAGTCACGATTACTTTTTAATAGCCTTACAGCCGGTTTCTTGGGGGCTGATTAGATTAGTTAATCGCTACGATCAAATTAAACTAGGATTAACCACGATTTGGGTTTCCTGAGCGCCAATCAATTCAGTTGACCAACAGATCAAATCAGTTAACAAATGAAACGTCAAAGGACATGTCAAACTGTATTCGGGTTTCCTGGGGAATGATTAGGCACTAATCACTGGTCAAAATCAATTTTGAAGTGTCAAATCGCCTTGTTAACTAATCGGAGGAGATCGACGAATTAACTTAATTTGTTTGCTTGAAAACTGGTGATATATTGTAATAATCTGCATGTCTTCGCTTTCGGGACTCTCACCTAGCTATGGTGACGCGCGGCAGCTGAAACTAGACACTCAAGGAGGAGGATGAACCCCATGGAAGAGTTTGATAAAGAGTAGTTTCGAACTTGGTTCCGGGTCCCGAAACCAGTGATTGTGATGATTGTGGGCCTGATTGGGACTCGGATTATAGGTAGGTACGCTATACAATCAGGCGTAATGCCATCAGCGTTGTGGAGCAAATTCTGCTTACAATTAGCATATAAGCAACTGGAGCCTTCCAGATAACTGTGGCGTGCAATATAAGGATCCACAAGACGGCAATGCACTTTTCTGCAACGATCAGAAGCATCTATTTTTCACGTTCTGTGAAGTTTTTGCCCCGGGTTGCTTTGCAATTCATTTTAGATTAGACCAACTCAATAATAACTTTTGACCAGAAAAACTTTTCATTTCGGCGCGAACCAAAACTTCAACTTCAACTGACATTACTCCTGTCATTAAAATATCTTTTTTTTTTCTTTTTAAACTGTAAACTAGCATGCTAGTCATCAATGTACTCTGTGTTAGTCGTGCTAGAAAAGTGTGTTTGACAGTTCGTATGGTTAAGTTAAAATGATCGACTGATTAGTAAATTTTTGGCTAATCTGCCCTCGGGAAACCCGATTTGATTTGATTGCTTGGTCAAATTAAATGCTTCGTCAATAAATCACAACTTTGAACAGCGCCCAAGAAACCGGCTGTTATTGATTGATTGCGTAAATCAAATACCCTAATGTGGATTTGAAAGTGTATCTTCAGGGTACAGCTTAGCTAGGGCCTTAATTAAAACCGCTTCTAGCTGCAGTTAGTGTCACCTCAGTTCGATCGTGGTTGTTACACCGAATTACAGCTACAGTTTTTGCCAACTTTTTTTTCTAACAAATGTAGTATTTTAGAAGCTATTACCTCTAAAAATATAGTAGATGGCAAAAAAATAGTATGTGGTTAAATATTTTCTTAATTTTTTTTGTTTGACTTGAAGAACGAGCTTTAGAAAAATATTAAGGCCGGGTTCAGCTTTACGCAAAATATAGTAGTTTCGCCTATACTTTATTTTTAATATATATTTTTTACAAATATAGTATTAGAGCCCCTAATATAGTAGGATACTAGGTATATCCTCGTAAGGCCCAATGTCGTCAAGTGATCACAAAAACAATGGTTATTTTCAAGGTCCGGCCTTACGAGGATATTACATAGTATGGTTGGCAACCCTAGCTACAGTAGGTACATGCAATCTGAATTTTTCGATGACTGTCGCTTTCACGTTCGATAAGTCACGAGGATTTTTTTTTAAGGGCTGAGTACCTACCTGATGGACTTATGTTTTGCAGACGTTTTCTGAGAGCAAAATTTAAAACAAAAATGTGTTGTTTTAATTAGAAAAAAGTACAACTCATAAGGTACCTTATTAAAATTAGACAAAATATTAGTATTGTGTAAGAAGTTCATCGGCATTCTTTCGGATTGTGGTATATGGACTTGGTTAGTATCTCAACCTCTCACACTTTGGTGCCTTACGCAGCCAATGAATGAAAATCATCTTTTACAGATCCTGTTCTACAAATGTCTCAATCGTGATGTTTAGGACCCATGCCGGAAACTAGATCAGTTACCATGTATACCAAAGAACGGCCGTTATTAGGGAAATGCTATCTGATCTCCGGTTTTTAATCCTAAGTTCTTGATCGTGGGTCGTAGAAAGGTGGCCAGAATTGGTGAGATTGAGAGATTTACAAGACATTTTGAAAAACGATCTTTAAAAAATATATTAAGATTTTTTTCCCCTCAATGACGATGCCTAGTGTTACTCTATGGACCTTAACGGTTTTAGAGCAATTTGAGGAACCAACAATTGACATTTTTTCAAAATTGTATGGAGCTCTAATTCGAAAACCATTTCGAGGTTTAGCTTTTTGAAGCGTGTAAAAATTACTTTCAGTATTTTTTATGGTTGCATTTCCGAGTAAATAGTAAAAACACAAAAATACGCTGATGGCGTCACACCGTGGCTTTTAGTGAACACGCCTTTGCCACGATAAAGAAAAAAAAAGTTAAGTCATACAATCTGACAATCACAGTATCAGGGTTACCATATCAGTAACCTTGAAACAGTAGCTACAAAAGCATAGTATTCTGTGACAAAAGTGACAATCTGGTAGCAAAAACCTTCGAACGCAGATAAAGGCGTTATAAACACAAAATTCAAATAAAAAAACCAACAACTATATACATAAGGGATAATGAATTGAACTGAGCTGATTTAATGTCATAAACGAAAAACATATTTGCAGATGTTAAAAAATACAGAAACTGTTAACTTTAACACGGTCCTGGCGATACTAAAATGACATTTGTAACTATGTTTTTTTTAGGATGCTAGGCAAAGGAAAACGTATTGTGAGCCTCGTTGTTTCGTCACTTCCGGTAAAAATATTTTAAACTTAAAATTAAAAAATTATAAGAAAACGTGCGTATTTCAGAAAATAAAAAAATACGTGTCTCCTATCTTTGTGATATCTTTTAGAAATCAAAATAATAATCTGTACATATTCGTGATGAAAAGATGTCAATTCGACGACGATAAGTAAGAAATATTTGATAGGCACTAGAAATTGAGATACTAACCAGTCCCTAGCTACACTTGGGCCTAAGATCCCGAAATGAATCAAATCACCGATTAAATTACCGGCGTGGTCTAGATTTTCTACCCAAACATTAAGACCAAATACTAACTATGCTGACGCCGCACTAGCTTGCGCTACGGTAGTTATGCCATAATGCTATTAAATTAATGAGACGCACTTATGCCTGCTTTCACCAACAACACTTAAGATTTAGGGGCCACCTAATCGAATCGACCGTTAAGTAGCATTAGACCATCAGTGGCTACCAAAGTGAGACGCACTTAGTGCGCTCATACCTTATTTCAACATTAGATATGTATTACACTTAGGTATTTAAACTCCCAAGACACTAATTTAATACAATTTTAAGTATTCTTCAATAGGCTTCCTAGAAACGAAAAATAGTTGCTTTGCAATGTATTGACGTTTATGTTAATTGTAGATACAACCAAACAGTTTCCGATGCTTGATTTTGATTGGCTGATACATAACAACGATGCATCATCGACTGTGTAGCCAGTGGCTACCACACATCACTTGTCAAGATCTGTCGTGGATATTATGGATATTTTTGGTAACGGGTCGATATTAAGTGGTGGTGTTAATTGTGATAGGAATTTTAGGTGAACTCAGTTATACATGATTTCACGTGTGTAATCTTAAGCTAAGGCAAATAAGTATATTAGTTTTTAAAGATGTGGCGGGAGATACAATTTTTTCACGTTTTTTTCAATTTTGTAACCAAATTGGTCTTTAATTGAAAAGCTTTAAACAATTTCTGGCAATATAACAGTATTTTATTGATTATTCCGCCCATTGAATAATATTTTGTTCTGTTCTTAATTTGTGAAGGGCAATCCAGAAAATACTGTGTGCTGTTGCGAATAGTTTTTAGTTAAACAATGATAGCCATTAATTCTTCATTCTGACAAAAATCAAGTAAGTGGTACTTAAATTTTTGTCAGTTTGGTACAAAACTGAAAAATACCGTGAATGTTTTAATGCCCCACCCACTAAAATCGTTACACCTTAATTGTAAATGTGTTTTTATTGTTCATTAAAGCCAAGAAGCAGAAAGGCGAAATTGCGAATATTGCCCTCGATAATAGTCGAGCGCAGAGTCCGACCGAGGATAATGGTACTTTGCTTCATTCTAACAGTTCCATTTCGTAGTTTACCTTTTTATTTCGTACGATTAGCCAAAATTGGACCATACTTTTTTAATGTTATTAAATAGAATTTGAGCAAATTGCGTTTAATTCTCTCTTGAGCTTTCAAGAGAGTACAAATCATAGGTACTTCAGAGTATGGCCCCATTTTGTAATGGAAGCAAGGGTGGGGGATATCGATTGTTTTATAGGATATTAATTTTTTTCCAAAGCTTCTCGAAACAATTTTACACGGCCATGAAAGAAGTTTTAGTGTGCGCTTTGGCTATATCAGATTGGTTAATCATAATCTGTTTTTTTCGAGAAGCGTTGGAACAAAAATTAAGATCCGATAAAACAATCGATATTCCCCACTATAATAATTCTATAATATATTTTTTGTACTTTAGACGAATATTTGTTATGTTTGCGCTGTAGCTTTTACAATACGGTGACGTGCGGGCCCATAGTTATAAATAAATTTTAAATAGAGACAATAAAACAATACTAGTGCAAGAAAAAATCAGCCCTGGATTGAGATTTTTTTTTTTCATTTGTAGCCTTTGTAACTGAAGAAGTCTTATAATTCTCCGTGGATTGGATAGTCCATTTATTGTAAGTAATTGATAGTATTTAATCATTTATACGCTGCACTTGATTGTAGTTTTGTACTAGAAATTGTGGATAGTAAACGCAAAAATATAGGTCAATATATGGGGGTCTGTCACAGTATTTTATGTTTTATCCCCACACTATTTGACAAAACGAGCAATGAATTACGTCGTATATCAAAACAAATATCCGAATACATCTCAAAGATGCGATTTTGAACGTTTTGAGATTTATGATGTTGACTTATTGAAAAAAGTATTCTAAATGATTCGGTTTTTATACCAACACATTTATAAACTAAAATTTTTCGTACAAAATTAAATTCAAATATCCACTTAGGTTATATTTAAGAATTGGTGCAAGAGACCAATCTTGTGCCTTTTTGGATCCTGTCTTTTCCAATCGTGGTAAGAACTGGACTAGTATTTGTTTTAAGACTTATGGAGTTGGCTTATTTTTGCTTGTTTGTAAAACAGTTGCAACACTCTAGGACAATTTAGTTTTTGTCCTACTAGTGATATCCATACAGTCTCAGATTTGTTTTCTTATCAATCAAGACTGCGGTAAGCATTACATAAGACGCTTATAGTTTCTCTCTTTATATGTATTTCTCAGTCTGCAACAACTACAGAGTTATTTAAAAAATCTGAAAACAATTTTGTTAACAACATTTTTTTCTGCCAGTTTTTTCTCGCTCATATTTTTCAAATTGTAGTGTTTTTATCATTTTATTAAATTTACGCTTATACGAGTAGTACAATATCAACGTTGTAAATGCTCTTGTACATGGTTGATGTAGGTAAAGTAAATCATAGAATATTTGTATGTTTCTATCTAAAAACGTCGTGACCAATAATTTTTTTTTTAAAAATTTGGTTTATTTTGATTAATTTTTTTAGTGGTGCAGTGCGACATTTTATGATGTTTTTGTGAATATCACGTATTTTCGAAAGCAAATACACGAGTCACTATCAAAAATACCCAAATCACCTATGCAAGTGCCTTTAAAATTCGAAGAGTTCCATCGATTTCTTCAGGATCCCATCATCAGGTCCTGACCAGCTGTGAAACTTATCCTGTCAAATAAAAAAAGCATTTTCCAAATTCTGTCCTGCTGCTTTGAGTAATCCTTTTTTTGAAGTCGGTTAAAAATGTAAAAATAATCACACGAATAACATAAAGTTAAAAAACTAGCAAATTACATAATTTCATAAACGTCTTCAAACGTCCTGTTTATCATCAGTTTTTTTTAATAACCCTGTAAATAAGTGTACCTAATATTCTTTTTTTATTTATTTATTTACATGTAGCATTCATTATATTGCATGCGACAATCTTTTATACTCTGTAAAATTGTAAGTCTTATTTATAAAAAATCGTTTACAAACACCATCAAGACTTGTTAAAGCCGGCTTATGAGACGAACTCCTTTCATAAAACCGGCTTGAACGCCGTCTGTAGAGTGTTTTGGTGGGATCGACTTTCTATAAATAACACTGTTAATCTTTATCTACTAGTAGTATTTTAAAACCGTGGTCATTGTCGTAGTAACGACAACGTACCACATGTTAGTCGTAAGATAGCTTTAGACATCGAAATGTTTGGCAATGGTCTAATGAAGATTTTAATCACAACCTTTTTTTTGGGAACATTTCAGCTGAGGGGACAAATCAGCTTATGTCGTATACAGGCAATATTCCAGACTTTGAAGACATAAATTTGCCAGAGTTGGAGTGCGACGACTCGCAGGAAGCGTGCGCCTCGCCGGCGGACGTAGAGGGCGCCGCGACGCCCACCCTGAATACGCCCCAGGTGGTGCTTCGGTCACCAGCTTACGTACCGCGATCCGGAGTCTAGAACAGTCGGGGCCGGAGTCTAGAACAGTCGGGGCCGGAGTCTAGAACAGTCGGGGCATCTTTCTATATAGGCGAAATCAGACGTTTCACTTGGATTGAAGTTATTCTTCTATATCGTCGGCTAAAGTCGCAAACCTCTTAACTCCATTTTTTTAATATCTTCTAAATCTTCTAAATATATAAAATTCTCGTGTCACAATGTTAGTGCGCATACTACTCCGAAACGGCTTGACCGATTTTGATGAAATTTTATATGTATATTCGGTGGGTCTGGGAATAGGTTGTTATCTATTTTTCATCTGGCGAAACAACGTTTGCCGGGGCAGCTAGTATCAATATAAAATCTTATCTAAGGCCAATCAAGTATCATAATTGGTGTTACAAAAATAGGGATACCATACCCTTTTTTTTAATCTACCATATTTAGGCCATTGCAAAGTTAGCTTTGTCATACTCTAGACGTGAAATTAACAAATACTGAATCGTCTGACTTCGCCTTAGGGCCGCGGGACACATAAACACGATACGACGTCGTGTCGTACCACGATGCGACGTCGTTTCACGATGCGATGTCGCGTCGTGGAAACGTACAGTCGACAGCACATCATCCTATACACCCATGCACTCTACCCTGTTGCATTACGGGCGATTTTGCAACTAAAATGTGCAGGTTGACGTGCTGTCGACTGTACAATTCCACGACGCGACGTCGCATCGTGAAACGACGCCGCATCGTGGTACGACACAACGTTGTATCGTGTTTATGTGTCGCTGCCCTTAGTGCAGACGCTGGGCGTCTCTTTCAACGATTCCGAAGCGTTTTTAGTGTGCGTAACGGACCAGCATTGACATGAATTATACTGTAACGTTTACCCACAAACATTTCTAAGCCATGATTGTATAATATGTTGGTAGACATTATTGTACTAGTAAGAAATGTAAAAAGAATTAGAACTTACATAGGAGCAGAAGCATTCATTTGTACAGCGTGGGCGTTTGAAATTTGATTGCTACAAGTCAATTGACCAAAAAGAGAGGTATTTTCTCACCATAGACCTTTAAATTAATTTGTAGATAGTTTTGTAAAAGAGAAAAGTACTAGACCTACGCTTCATGTTCGTTGCAATATATTCTTATACGGTACAAAAGATCCTCATAATTTCAAATACAGTAAAGTTTATGACAATGTATACATCTTTATTGTAGGCCTTATATTAGATGATATAAGATTCAGGTTATAGATTGTATTATATTAATCTCATTTAGGTTACAAGGACACAATACAAGTATTTATTTGTAAGCATTACGGCATTACTGTGCATTTGAGATCGTAAGACAAACATTCAGGTAACTTTCAGTTACATACCTGTATTGTAAATAATTCCCAATCTTAACGTTTTAATGCATTGAGTTGTTTGGATTAAGATGTTTGTTCAATGAGCATGTGATCACAGATTATTTTATTTTGCTTCGTAAATCTGTTGTCAGCGCTACAAATTGACAGTCAATAGTATTCAAAGGGTGCTTTATAATAATTCTTAAAGGGATGTTACCTACTATTTTTTCATGGATTAGTGGCTTAAACTGATTTGTCAATGCCATCAATTGAAAGAATTTATACAGCCCTGTATATTAATCGTGGTTATTTATAAAATACGATATTCCTAAAACATGTCTGTTAGAGTTTGTGATTAATAGCGGCAAAAGAAAAAATACAACATTTGAATATTTCAAGCGTTTTTTTCTTTTTAGGCATCTATGCTTAAAACCGAATATGTTACTCAGAATGCACTATCTTATTAATTTTAAAATAAGCAAGTTACGTGTTTCTTCATGTCTTATATAGCCGCTATCGAAAACCTATTCGGTTTGTCTGAAAACTAATAAGTCTGGTAACCCCGATTAAAAAAAAAATATCTGAAGAAATTCAAAAAAGTTGTTGTATAACACCAAAACTAATTAGCTGTTTCAGTTTTAAAGCAGTTTATAAATAACCATGTAAAATATGTAGATGCACCCTGAAACACTCCTATTGATTGTGTCACAGAAATTGATTTTGTGAATTAGTCCATGTGTGATAAAAATTTACAATTTCATAATGAACAAAGTTTATTAGCTAGTAACAAAACGTTAAGTATATATAAATGTTAAAGTATATTGTTTTGTAAGTTATTTTTAAACTGTAATAAAAGGTTGAGAAGGAATTACGTTGTTTTTATTGTTTTCCATGTTAATCCAGACCCGTACGACTGATTTATTCCGTGTATTAATTAAGGTCCTCTTACTTGAATACACTGAATAAATTACGAAGAACTTACAAATTCATTTTTTGAGGGGTTCGTATATATTTTTTTGCAATCACACGACACGATAAGATCAAAACAAAAGTTATTCGCTTTATGAGAGGAATCCCCATACTTTTCAAGTGAACTCTGTTTAAAATATTGTGGTT
This sequence comes from Yponomeuta plumbellus, assembly GCA_947310845.1. NCBI lineage: Eukaryota > Metazoa > Arthropoda > Insecta > Lepidoptera > Yponomeutidae > Yponomeuta > Yponomeuta plumbellus. The sequence goes on from OX371193.1 coordinate 11,546,047, forward strand.
TACACAAGTCGTGGTTTACACTATCTATCTATCGATGATTTATCTGAAATAAATAAATTATATCGTGTAGGCAATTTATAACTTACTGCAATTTCAATGCAAAGCTTGTCAAGAGAACTAAGCGTTGATAAAAGCACATTCATAATTTAATTCCGGATTCACTTGTCTACTTGCTTGTTTGTTGGAAGTGGAGTGCGACCACGTAAGTCCTCAACTCCATGAATTTGTCTTATCTACTCCATACTGTCAATAGCATGCAATATTTTGATACTTTACTGTTCTAATTTTGATTGCGCAGCGCAGTAAATCCCATATAAATCCGTGCGTTTGATGAACCCAGCTCACTACTACGGGCACAAAGGAAAACTGCGTGGGAGCAACCGACTACGCGAGCTCCGTCTCTACCTCAGAGCATGAGATGTCTGTGGTTGTACTCACTACTGCGATACCTGGCCTGACTCTTCCGACAATAAATGCAACTGAGTCAATCCGGCATTCCTTCGCAGTAGGTACCATTGCATAAAAAAAACAAATTCGCACTATGAGAGTTGGATAATGAGGCATTCGGAAAATTAAGAATTTGTTAAAATTAAGAATTTCCTCCCACAGGGATAAAATAAATAAGAACTTGCAAAATTGAGAATTACGAACTGATCTAAGAACTTAATGTAGGTATTAAATGCCAAATGTTATATATCAGAAGTTTCCACTGGTATGGGTCCAGTAAGATTTCCAAGTACTCCCCTGCCAAACGTGCATCGGTGGAGCTAACGGATGTGTAAATACTTGTCTCCACTCCTGTCGTAGCCTCTGCGTCACTTACACAGTTCCGTAGATTTTAAACAATCTAAACTGGATTCTCTTTAGAAAGAATCTCTCAATATTTTACTAAATCTAAGTTTTAGGAAACTGCAAGAGGGCGTATATTTAAGAAATTGTAAATAACAATATTATAGGGTTAATACTTTATTAAACACAAGCTATACCGATTTGTACTTAATAATAATTTGTTATCACAGCTGTTCTACAACTTATATCCATTTAAGAAATTACAGAAAATACATAACACAGGAAAGATTACAAAATATAGGTAATACCTATTGAGGAAAAATATTTAACAAAAAGACAAGTCACTTATTGCACATTGAGTAGGTAATTTTCGAGCACTGACTTTCACAGATCATACATACGATAGCTGATAAACTCTCATTTTTTATTACACATCGCCCATGATGTAACTATATAGTACCTATGCGTTTGTGAAGAACGCGCCACTGCGGACAATGCTATCTAATCATACTGTATACAATAGAGAAGACGGCAGGTCAACCTTTATAATTTCGTTGCAAAGTCACCCTTAATGTGAATGAGTAAAGTGCATGCGTAAAAGGGTTGATGTGCAGTCGACTGTACAACTATTAAATTATTGCTATGTAAGTATAACTTCAAATGTCGCATGTACCTAAACCACCGTTTTCCTAATTGAAAGTTTAACTTTATAACTGTATAAGCAGACCTCTCAAGAAAGACTCAACTAAGTGTTCACTTAGTGAAGTTTTCAATTCAGAAAACTGTGGTTAGTACCATTCACATTATTAAGGACAGTTATATAGTTAGTTATAGTAGTGCGTGCGATCCCGATTATCTGTAAATTAGAAAGATGTTTAAATAATTTTGTCTGCCTACACTGATCCTTGTTGGTAGAAACAAATGAAGTACTAAGTACAAAATGCACAAAACTCGTTTTAAATAAAACATGCTTTTAACCACAGTGGCGGAATTTTTTAGTAGGTAGCGTAAAACGGGACTGGAATGACTTATTTATTTAAAAATAAAAACGTGCAAAGTACGCCAAGCTGTAAAAGGCGTTGGCTTGTAAAGTAACAGGTACACAGGAAAATAATAACAAGTATCACTTATCATAGTATGTATCACACAGGGAAATAGTTTAAGGTTACTGCGTCCAGTATGCTATCTCGCTCGCACATTTTATCAAGTACATACCTACAAATTTAATAAAAAAATGTGCGCATTTTTTTTACACATTAAACCCTCAGACCACATTGGGTAATCAATAGTGTTAATAATTTGATTAAAATCACAATGTTAGATTGTGCGAGCGAGACAGTGTGCTAGTCGAATCAGTAGCTTTAAAATTTCATTTTAAAGCAATCTCTTCAGTTTAATGATCGTAAATGCTTGGAAATATCAAACAGCGAGCCTCTGGTTTAGATATCATAAGCATCTGATTTGACAGCTGTTTATTTGCATAAAGCATTTATAAGTCAAGGCCAAGTATCAGTGAATATTCCTTGTTAACCCGCTGGCTCGGCGTCTACCAAATTTGGTAGCGGGTACTCTGAAGCGAAATCAAACCTTTTATTCATTAACCGTCGTTCTAAAGTCCCTTGTGTCAAGGCAACTTACCATTTGCAGAGTTGAGCCAAAGGGTTAAGAGTAGGTCAAGCGAAGGCTGCTGTTACGCCTGACACCTCTTGGCGCATCTGCCTACCATGCGAGAGGTCCCGGGTTCGAATTCCGGCTGGGAACAAAAAAACCCAGGTCTTGGATGTTTACATGTTTGTGACGTCCGCTGTTTCTGGTTGCTACGACACAGGGTATCATAGTGTAGGTCCAGAAGCAATGTATGTGTCTGTATGTAAATGTTATGTTATCCGTTTCGCTCGTACAATCCAACACTAATGAGTTTGTGCTAACTAAAATTGAAGATTTTTTTTCAATCATTAAAAATGTTACAATGTGCGATACAGATAGATGCCAGATGTCACACCAGCCTTAACGACCCGAAATCAACTTTAATACTTTTAACAGTCTTATTTATAAAAATTCGAAACCTAAAAACACAAAACAAAGATTAAGTCTGTGGTGGACATTTTACATAACATTTTAACATAACATAACATAACATTTACATACAGGCACATACGTTGCTTCTGGCCCCACACTAGGATACCCTGTCTCTTGGGACCCAGAAACAGCGACGTCACAAACATCAACAAGACTTGGGTTTCTTTTTTTTTTTGTCCCCAGCCGGGATTCGAACCCGGGACCTCTCGCATGGTAGGCAGATGCGCTAACCACTGCGCCACAGAGGTCATGGAAAATACGTAGCCACAGTATCGTGTTTTCATAAATAAGGCCGCAAATATATGCTGTGTTTTGCTGTACCCATACCTATTACCACATTATAATATAATGCTATTAGCAATAAGGCCGCGAATTGTACTGTTACCTTGTAAATATTTTATGTTTGTGTTTCTCCTCGTGTACAATAAACAATATTCTTATCTTATCTTAATGTGGTAATAGGTATGGGTAAATTTATGGTCCTTCATCACTCGTTAGCAGTATGTTATTATTGGCTGATGCAGTTATTTAATCGCACAAAGGCGGGTCTTAATATTCTAAGTAGCTGCTACGCCAGTGCCCTTTTTTTCTAGGTGCGAAAGCTCTGGACTGGAGCCAATAGAGCTCTCAGTATCGCTTCAACCATTGTTTCTGTGTGCTTAAGAACATCAACATTCCAATGACCCGCCATCGCCGTGAGATAAAATAATTGTACCATATAAGTCAACAAAATAGACCTAAAAATTCAAAATACACGAATATAAAATTTGAGTTGCAAGCTACAGGGTGCTGTTTTCGTTTTCCGTCTCATGGGTAGTTCGGCATGATCACGATTCTGCCTGAGCTGAAGTACAATCAAGTGACAAAAACAACACCTTGTTTTGTCAGTGCTAGAGTCAACGAGGTTTTACAGCAGTTGTTAGTCTGAATCAGTGCGCGTGTCCGTCAGCGGGAATACGGCGCGACAGCAGCTTCCTCATCAGAGCAGGCAAGAAGGCTGGTGCTGGAGAGCGGTTCTTCACGCCGTCGGTTATGTAAGGTCCAGGCTTGGATATTAGTATCGTGTGCAGCGTCGGTAAGCTACCGATAGTGCAGGCAAGCTCGGGAGAGATATTCCGGCAACCCTGCACGTCCAAAAACTTAAGTTTCTTACAGTGGTCCCTTACAGCTTCCAGTGCCTTGTCAGTTAGCTGGTTGCATCCCTGGAATTGACGGAAGTGGTATGAGGTTTAGGTTCAAGTGGGTACATGAGCACGAATGCAAATGCAAAACGAATGACCTTTGTGGCGCAGTGGTTAGCGCATCTGCCTAACTTGCGAGAGGTCCCGGGTTCGAATCCCGGCTGGGGACAAAAAACCCCCAGGTCTTGGATGTTTACATGTTTGTAACGTCGCTGTTTCTGGTTCCCACGACACAGGGTATCCTAGTGTGGGGCCAGAAGCAATGTTTGTGCCTGTATGTAAATGTTATGTTATAAATAAAGACAGATTTTCGCATTTCGCCTTAAAATTGGGCGCTGAAATATGCGAGCAACTCAGATATTGGGTTTTCTCACTATGTTTTGTTCCATTACAATTAGTGAGTGGTATTGCGACTACAAATTCATAAAACCTTATTTATAAAACAACATAGTGGTTCAAGGAGGAGGAGGCCCAACAGAGGAGTGGATATCTAATAAAAAAAAATGGCTACAAGCTGTATTCAAATCCAGGGCCTAGATTCTGCTAATGCATTGTAGTACAGTGACAACTGCATGAACACGGCGATTAAGTTTCCTTGCCGCTTCAAGTCAACGCGAGCACGTGTATCAATAAATACGGTAGTTGACACGACCAACAATAAATTATGTGATCTGCGCGATTAACACAAAAATTACAAAATATTTCGGAAAATGTATCTCTTTTAGTCAATTACTAGTTATTACAATTTTTTAATTGAGGAAACATAAAAAGAGTGCTCTGAAATATGACGTCATAAACCGCTATTTTCATACAAAATTCCGTTTTAAAAGTAACTTATTTGACATTTTGTCAACTACCCAATTCTAAGCGACATTTGTATGAAAAACACGTCACGTGACCCGACCAAGTACTCGTATCTGTCATCGAACTAGGCAGCGTCCCCAGTAGGCAAACTGTTCGCCACCGACTGAGTGAGCCGCAAATTTCTAGCCAACTGAAATTCGACTTAGCGGCATACTCAAAGCGAAGTAAAACTATTTCGCCGCCGAGTGGAACAGGCTTTTCAGTGAGTCGGCCGCCCACTGAGATAATCGGCGCGGGTAACGCTGCAAATTGCGTAGATTGAGCGCAAAACTAGCAAACTGTGAACACTCCATTTAAAGTATAATATGGAAGGGCATACCTACTAAACCGATACGCCGCTAACTCGGTCGGCGGCTAACTGGGACGCAGCCTAAAACGCATTGACTGAATAGATGCCCAGGTCTGAGAGAAGGTTGCCCAGCAACCATATTATGGTAGCTTACTGCTAAGTAAAAATACATTGGGATTGGTATTACCTTCAGTTCTAGTTGCTTCAATCTTTTCAAAGCAACAACGATTTTTGTGACAGCCTCGTCTTTCAAATTGTAACAGTCAATTAGGTTCAAATATTCAATACTGGGGCAGGTTTTGACTAGATGTTCAATACCCTCGTGGGTAATTTGCTGGCAGTTACTCATGTTTAGAATGTAGAGCTCTTTGAAGTTGAAAGCATAAGTGAGACTGACATCTGTGATTCTATTGCAACCACTGATATCAAGTTCTTTTAAGTTTTTTAACCGGGCTAGAGAGAAGCCCGTGTAGGAATCCATGGAGAGCTTTTCACACATTCTCATTACATCTTGTTTTCTCTTTGCGTCGCGAACTATTTCCTCTTCAGCTCGCGAGCCTAGGTGAATCCTTGGAGGTGTGTTGCTCCCATTATAGTTGGACATTATGGGACCCTCTTCATCATTATCTTCCACCTTACCCATACCAGTCAAACCAGCATCAGACACTTTATCACAGTGACTCAGTTTTAGTGTATGCAGCAGAACTTGATTTCTGAAGATGACTTGTATTGAGGAATCAGTCACTGCGTTGAAACAATAGCTTATGTCTAATGACTGTAGATTTGGTAGTTTTTCCGAAATCATTATTAGACCAATCTGATCTATGTTCAAACAATGGATATCCAACTCTTCCAATGTGGCATTTTCTTCTGAACATATCCCTTTTTCTAGCCCGTCTTTTGTGATTAGTTCACACTGTGATATGTTGAGAGATTTGAGCTTCTTTAATTTGTTTAGTTCAGCTATGCCCAAGTCTGTTACCGCTCGGCATCTCTGGATGTTGAGGTTCTGAAGATTGACTAGATTTTTACAGATGTGCACTAGTGATGAGTCTGTAACTCTACTGCACATACCAATGTTTAGTTCTTTTAGGGAAGTTTGGTAGGAGGTGAGAGCCAATATGCCTGCATTTGTCAATTGATCACAACAGTGTACTTCAAGAGAGTCAAGTTTCAGGTCCGAAATTTCGGCTAGGGTTTTCAAGGCTGTTCCATCTATCAATGTGTTTGAAAACAACAGGCGTTTTATGTTCTTTGCCTTAGAGGTGATAAATTGTAGCACAAAGTAAAAGGTCAATACACTTTCAGAGGGATTCAGCGACACGTCAGTGGTCCGAGGATAGAACTTCTTCACAAGGCCCTGGTGGAATTGCAATGAACATCTTGAAAGATTGAGTTCTTCCAGATATGGAGAAGCTGATATAAATCTATTAAGCAGTGCATCAGTGAGGTATTGGTTGCCAGATAAACTTAGTACTTTTAATTTCTCAAGGTTGTCTGCTAAGAGGCCTTCAGTTTTCCCTTCTAGAAGACGGCCAGACATGAACAATTCTCTACAGCTCTGTATGTTCAGTGTTTCAAGATTCGGGCACTTTTGTAATATGTACAGGAATACCTTCTCACAAGTATCACAGTTTCTCAGAGTTAAACTCTTAATACTCTCTCCGATTCTATCCCAGAAATCATTTAGTTTGCTTGAAATTTCCACTTCATTGAAAAAAAAGTTGCAGTAGTCAGTTGGAGAGTCTATGAATATTTGAAGTGGAGAAGTGGTCTCATCACTGAGGACTGATTTGTAGAACACACCAACTTTCCTGTCCAAGAAGCATTTGTCATTGGCTGCTAAATACCAGGATCGACATGTTTCACTAGCCGCCGCTCGATCCGACTTCGGTAAATACTTGAAGAGATAAACTAGAACCTGAGGGAAATTAGTTGCCTGATAAACATTTAAAAATAAAATAACTAGTTTGTAACAAATATGAGCGTAGTCTTGTTATGGTAGAGAAGGGAGACAATGTTAGATACCGACGTTATCAATGTTAGGTAATAACAAAGAAATCACGTGAATTTTAAGTAAAATCACTAAACAAAGGAAGTTTACCTCAAAAAACTAAGAACTTTTGTTCGAACTTACCTCAAATGGTAACTCTATTTCCATAGCTTGGCTTATTATAATGACTTATTATAATACTTTCAAGTTGGTCGTGAGTTGGTCTCAAATGCAGGACTGCGTAAAAATTCAAGTTGGACAATTCAATGTTTTTGTCTTGTGTGCACTTGCTGCTTCCGTCTTCTCACACCAGCTGACAATGACATTTAGGGCAGTGTGACCAGATTTCAATTGGTCATTATGCTAGGCACTTGGTCAAAATCAGTTAAATTCTGCTAAACTTTTCGTAAAAACTGCGAACATTCTATTTTGGGAAATACAGTAAAAGTCCTTAATAAATTTATTAATTTATTTAAAAAAATGGTTTCTACATTAAGTTTCACCGATATTTTTATATGGAGCAGCCGAATTTAGCGAATGTCCAAAAAATACCAGAAGCCGAAAGTGAAAGTTTACTACTTGTCTTATTAAAAAGTCAAAATATTTACTATATTGGAAGCACTATACCTTATTTTATGTAATAGCTCAAGTTTTTAATTTATATAATGCTTGTAAACGCAAGCTATTAACAAACACAGACAAAAAGTCTGAGTAAAACCGTACTCTTTAATTTCTACTTTTTCTGGATATCTGTACTGAATTCTTAAAAAAAAAATTAACTTCATACGTGACGTGTACTTCATTCGGTCGATTCGAGTTCCGCAAAAATTTTAACTACTGGGAAGCCCCCGAAATCGTCAGCTGTGTTGCCCACGTTACCTACATAAACCATAGATATTTACGTAAAGCGGCTTGAAAGAGTTCAAAAACGTTTTTTGTGGCATCTCTCTTTTGGTTGCAACTTAGTAAAAAAACTTCCTTCTTATAACGACCGTATCAAATACTTCAAGTTAAACAGCCTTTGTGACCGCAGAAAATTGCTTGACCAAATGTTTCTTTCAAATTGCTTAATAACAGGATTCATCATCATCATCATCGGCCTATGGTTGTCCACTGCTGGACATAGGCCTCTCCCATTGCACGCCACTGAACACGGTCCACAGGATTGACTGCCCACAACTCCTGTCTAAAATCAGGTTCAGTGCTCCGTATAAACTACCCCGTTGTTCTAAATACACACTATTTGCTAGAACACCATCAAAGAGTAATCTTGGTCATTTTTGTACTATGCAAAGGCTCATATCGCAACATAACGCTCTAGCCAAGTCTCAGAACATTGACATATTCTCTGACTGTTTTGCAAAGTTTAAAAGGAGTATCTTGTCCACCCTCTGAAACTTAAGAATTTTTTTTTTCATATTATATAATGTTTAATTACATAAATTAAGAAATTAAATAAACTCGGCAAAACGTGGACCCAAATCTAGTGATTGGTGCCTCTGCGTACCCCCTCGGGGATAACGGGCGTGTTTTTTTTTTTTTTTTAAGAAATTGTAAAACCAGTGTAAACTGTATTTAAGCATTAAGTCCTCGAGCAATTTAATACTATCGGTGCATGTTGTGACTGCCTGTAAGTGAGGTAACACTTAGCTTATTTTAATCTATTGTGTATTGTGAATGTCTATTGAAAATGTTTTATCTTATCTTTATCTTAGGTATCTATTGGTGTATATCTTGTTGGTGGTCATGATAAATAAAATAAAAATAAATAAAAAGTAAATAGATAAATGACATGGTCGACCGATTTGCCTTTTATTTATTATAGAGGTGCCCATGTGCTTTAATTACAATCAGAAAACTTAGCCAAAAAAAAACTAAAAGTTGCTAAATATTCAGGTGGCTAACACCGTCTATTTGTAGCTAAACCCGTTGAAAATCTGCTAGATGTAGCCAAAAAATAGCGTATGTATGTATAGTACAAACAAATACTCTACATTCTTACAACTCGCAAGCAAGAGCAAGACTTGTTTTCATTTACTTAGGATGAGGATTGCCTATCAAAACAATATTACCAGTTTGAAAGAAAAATTTTTGTAAAAATTAAAAATGGTCGTTGTATACTATTTTTTCACAAACATCCAAGATAACAAATTAACATCATGCTAATATTGTGCTATTTTTTTTTAATTCTGCCTAAAACTGCCAACTTTGTCCATTCTGCGACATAATATGCTAAGCTGAAATTGGAGGTCGCATTCTGCGAAAATCGCAGAATTCTGCTAAATTTGGTCACACTGGGTTTCGGGTTTACGTATCCAGGCCAAAATCATTAAACAAAATAAAAAATTACGTACGCTCGTCGGGCGAGAGCTGAGGGCGAGAGCTTGCAGCGTTGCCAGAATGTCACAAAAGTAACATTTTACGTTACTTTTGGCCCTCTTATGTTACCTCCATGTTACACGACCCAATATGTTACTTTTGTGTTACTTCTTCATTAATGTGATGGCGTTTTTTCATATTAATTGATGACAAAGCAGGTTATGGTATTGAAAGACATTCTTAAATTGGTTGCTACTATAAAACATCATTGATTGTATGTTTTTTTTCTTTTTCGACATCGCCAGTCTTTCGATCAACAAACTATTAAGATTTTTTCGAATGGGACAAGAATTTTTACTTTTTGTGTAATAAACTGCCATAATAAAGTATTGTATCGGTTTCTAAAAAAAAAAAGGTTATGTTACTTTTCTCGAGAAAATGTTACTTTTTTGATCTGCCTCGTGTTATATTTGACTATCTGCCACTGGCAACACTGAGAGCTTGTCATGTCCAGCCTGGAGTCCGTTTTCAGCCATCATGGCGTAAAGTTCAATTTTTTGTAACAAATGTTTTCCGAACATCCGTTAGGGCTAAAGTTTCGTACAGGCCCTGTAAAAATAAATATATAATAAAAAAAAAATCATGTCCAGCCAGAGGTCCGTTTTCAGCCATCATGGCGTAAAGTTCAATTTTTTGTAACAAATGTTTTCCGAACATCCGTTAGGGCTAAAGTTTCGTACAGGCCCTGTAAAAATAAATATATAATAAAAAAATCATGTCCAGCCTGGAGTCCGTTTTCAGCCATCATGGCGTAAAGTTCAATTTTTTGTAACAAATGTTTTCCGAACATCCGTTAGGGCTAAAGTTTCGTACAGGCCCTGTAAAAATAAATATATAATAAAAAAAAAATCATGTCCAGCCAGAGGTCCGTTTTCAGCCATCATGGCGTAAAGTTCAATTTTTTGTAACAAATGTTTTCCGAACATCCGTTAGGGCTAAAGTTTCGTACAGGCCCTGTAAAAATAAATATATAATAATAAAATCATGTCCAGCCATGAACCTTATAGATCCGTGCAATGAGGAAGGAAACTGTGGATCCGTGTGTCCAGCCATGTCAACATGCCGTTGTCAAATATGTGCTCTCTCTGTGAGATTTAAGCCCATTACACAATGAAAAAAAAAGGTATAAGAATAAGGAATATGAAATAAGGAACAATGAATAAGGAATAGCGGAATCCAGCAATGGCAACACCGTTAAGCAAGACACCCTACTGTGGTGGTCCGTTTTCAGCCATCATGGCGTAAAGTTCAATTTTTTGTAACAAATGTTTTCCGAACATCCATTAGGGCTAAAGTTTCGTACAGGCCCTGTAAAAACAAATATATATATATATATATAGACACCCTACTGTTTTAACAGTAGATTTACTGTTTTCCTTATGACACCACTGTTTTCTGTTTTAGCTCGTATTTCTACTGTTTTTTGGGTTTCGATTCGATTCGTTCGATTCAGATAAATCAATAGATTTGCAATCAATAGTAGCGATGCGCGATTATGAATGAAATTATAAGTCGACTAATCTTCTACTTACTAACGTTCGTATTCGACTTCAATATTAGTTATCACTAATCCTGATAATCGAATGAAACCACTAATTAGTAACCACTAACCACTATGTCAAATTGTATTCTGTATTACTTACTGGGGGAAAAAGGACGGTAATTTACGCGTGAAATTTCGTAGCTACACACAACGTTTTATGATTTTACTTTTAACTCCTTGATATAAGGTTGAATTTTGCTTTTGCTTGAAAGTGGAAGCAAGCGATAAAACATTGAACCCCGAATCGTTCCGATTCATGACGGAAGCGCCCGAGTCAACCAAATTAGTATGCATCTGCTTGAATGATTCCCGAGTCAGTCCGAGTTGCGGCGGAACGACACGAGTCGACGACGAGTAGTACGGTTTACTAGTATTAGCGGTTAGGCTACAGAACGTTAGTTACTAATCTGGATGTCTAATTCGACTAAGTCGAATGATTGCCATAGTCGAATGATATCATTAGTATCATTCATAATCGCCCATCTTTAATCAATAGTCTACAGGTGCAATGAGATAAGTAGTTGGGCTGACCTTCTTGGTAATTAATTACATAGGGACCATCTTTCTTTAGTACAAACTTTGAAGTGACTGACTTTGCAGCATTACTGAGCACATGTGTGTTGAGCAGTACCATGTCTCCTACAGACAGCATACTCTTCACCTTCTCGACGGGACTGGTCTGCGTGAAACTTCCTTTGATCCTGATGAAATTCAACTTTTTCACGAATGTCAGACAAAGAACTTAAGAAGTGCTTCAAATAAGGTGTAATTTGGGGCATAAAATTTTCTTTTTCAATGAGAGCGCGGGGATCAAATCCAACTTCCAGAGGAGACCTCAATTCTCTTGCAAACATTAGATATGCTGGCGAGACTCCTGTTGTTTGGCATCGCGCAGTATTCATCGCAAAACGGACTGAAGACAGGTGAGTTGGCCAAGAGCTATGATGCGTTCCAACTAGCTGATACAAGTGTGTCTTTAGATCCTTATTTTTCCGTTCCGCTGGGTTTCCCTGAGTTTGATTTTGTTAATCGACCCCCGATAATCCAAGATTTTTTAGCATCGTCAGTCGATTATTCGATTAACAAATTATTATCATTTTTTTGAAGTTTAACAAATGGGACATGAAACTTATTTTACTTTTTGTGTAATAAACTGTCATGTCGGTTTTCACAAAAAAAAAAGGATTTATGTTACTAAGGCTTTTAAGGCTTTTTAAAGTTCTAATTCTGAGAATCCCATGGAAAAAATGGCGCGATTGCGATAAAATCGCTGTCAGTCATCGGATTTTTGTGTGCGTTCAGCAGAAACTTTGTAATCGATTACTCATCGGTGTGTTAAGCTAAATGCGGCCAATGGATTTATTGTTGGCGACTATTTTTTGTAAATTTCATTTTGCGCATACGTAGGTATTCGTCGTAACAAGTAGTTAGGTACCTATATCCTCGTGAGGCCCCTATGTCTTCAAGTGATCACAAAATCAATTGTTATTTTCAAGGTCGGGCCTTACGAGGATATGAAATATAAATAGGTAGGTACCTATTCAGCCCCCCTACCAAACGTCCATCGGTGGAGCCACAGACCTACTATATCCTCATTGGGTGCTATCAGTATGTGTAAATACCTACTTGTCTCCTCTCTGTCGTAGCCTCTGGGTCACTTACACAGTTCCGTAGATTTTAAACAATCTAAACTGGATTCTTTATAAAAAGAATCTGTCAATATTTTACTAAATCTAAATTTTAGGAAACTGCAAGCGGGTGTATTTTTAAGAAATCGTAAATAAAAATATCACAGGGTTAATACTTTATTAAACACAAGCTATACCGATTTATACTTAATAATAATTTGTTATCACAGCTGTTCTACAACATATATCCATTTACGAAATTACAGAAAATACATGTATAGCACAGGAAAGATTACATAAAATATCTAAGGTAATAGGTATTAACTTTGAATAAAAAATATTTAACTTCAATAGACAAGTCACTTATTGCACATTGATTAGTAATTTTCGAGCACTGACTTCTATTTGTCACAGATCATGTAAATTCGATAGCAAAGCTGTTTAATTTTTTATTACACATCGCCCGTGATGTAACTAAATGAAGTATGCGTACCTACATATGTCATGTGAAGAGATTCTATCTAATCATACTGGATACAATAGAGAAGACGGCAGGTCAACTTTTACATTTTCGTTGCAAAGTCACCCGTAATGTGAATGAGAAAAGTGCATGCGTATAAGAGTTGATGTGCAGTCGACTGTACAACTATTAAATTATTGCTAAATTATTGATAAATTAGTGGAACCGCAGCCTTAGGCTGCCTTTCCACCAGAGATGTGCGAGGATGCGTAGAGAGGGATGTGTTTGTAAATAACCAATCGCTTCATTTACCTCGCTTCGGTCAGCACAGCTCTGGTGGAAACGGCTCAGCGGAGCTAGATTTTTGCTCATAGGTACAAAACAAGCGTGGGATGACTGTGCGAGGGATGTGTACGAGGGATGTGTGCGAGGGATGTGTTGCGAGGGATGTGTGCGAGGGATGTGTGCGAGGGATGTGTGTTGAGAAGGATGTGTTGCGAGGTTTGCGCATACTGTACCAGCCAGTCCATAGACTGAGTTTGTTGGAAGTAGAAGTGCGCAAAATAGATATGGATAATTGGAAAAAGATGATACTTTTATATTTAACAATTTGCGATGAAGAAATAGAAGCAGAAGATACGGAGTTTAAGTTCTATAATTATTCCGATCCCACTACACTGCACCCCGTCGACAGATTTCACAGCTTCGCAACGCATCCTCGCACCACACGCATTTCCACAGCTCTGCTACACATCCTCGTGGGCACATTTTCATCGCACAGCTTTGGTGGAAATGGAAACCCCCACACATTTTCACAGCACAGCTAGAAATCCTCCCACGAGTCGCACGACACATTGCAATCGCACATCTCTGGTGGAAACTCAAGGCTCATACAATCTCGATTATCTGTAAATTAGAAAGTTGTTTAAATAATTTTGTCTGCCTACACTGATCCTTGTTGGCAGACACAAATGAAGTACTAAGTACAAAATGGACAAAACTCCCTTTAAATAAAACATGCTTATAACCACAGAATGGCGGAATTTTGTAGTAGGTAGCCTAAAACGGGACTGAAATTACTTATTGATTTAAAAATAAAAATGTGCAAAAAAAGGGCCACACACGATTAAACGCTAGTAAAAGGCGTTGGCTTGTAAAGTAACAGGTACATAGGAAAATAATAACAAGTATCACTTATCATTATCAGACAGGGAAATAGTTTAAAGGCAAGACCGCGCTAGGCCTCTTTTCAGTCTAAATGCTCGGAACTCCCAAAAAGCGAGCCTCTGGTTTAGATATCATAAGCATCTGATTTGACAGCTGTTTATTTGCATAAAACATTTATAACTCAAGGCGAAGTATCAGTGAAGTATATTCCTTGTTTACCCGCTGACTCGGCGGCTACCAAACTTGGTAGCGGGTACTCGGCCGCAAAATTAAACCTTAGGTATATTCATTGACCGTCGTTCTAAAGTCCATTGTGTCAAGGCAACTTATAATTTGCGCCAAAGGGTTAATCCACTGAGGCGGAGCGTAGCAGAGCGGAGACGAGTAGTGCCGTGATTCACCAATCACATAGCGGAGTGGAGAAGGTAGATATATATAAGTAGGTATATAATATATTTTATTGTATGTACACCAGGAATTACACATTTGATATGTGGATTTCAAGCCACGTGATTGGTATATCACGGCACTGCTCGTCTCCACTCTCCTCCGCTCCGCCTCAGTGGAACCGCACCCTAAAAGTATGTCATGTGAAGGCTGGTGTTACGCCTGGCATCCGTTTCGCTGTACAATTCAATACTAATGAGTAATGATTTTGTGCTAATTAAAGTATAGTATTTATTTCCATAGGACACACACACGTACATATTATAGCATACAAATTAAATCATAAAGTACATCATAAAGTGCATTGCATTGCATACAGCACATTGTACGGATTGTACCTAAACACTGACGAAACAGAATTCTAAGGATGTGAGCGAATAAAAACGTGGCAACGTGTGTGTGTGTGGCAAATGCAAATAGGTTTCGACTCGGCATGTACTGAGGGTTTAAAAAGAAAACTCCAGCGCTGGTATTCTGCCGATTCCCAGTGTGAGGCGCGCAGTGTGCCCAAAGAAGTTATGCTTTTATTAATGCAGTAGATAAAATGTCAAAAAGGTCTACAGCGAAAATTAATTGAAGCTGTGCAAACTTTAGAAACTCAAAGTCGCAGATAATAAGAATGTTAGTATGCTGCCCTCGTAAGGAAGAACGCAGTAATCGTAAAAACGCAGTTTTGAGTAAATAGCAAAAAACATATCAAAAACATATCATTTCATGACATAACTGCATATTTTCTTACTGAAATTGCAGGTTTCTAGTAGACCTACAGCCACCATTATTTTTCAACTATACTCGTAGGTGTACCACCAGGGAGCTCAATTTTGCATCCAAAGTAAAAACGCAGTAATGGCTATTACTGCGTTCTTCCTTACGAGGGCAGTATGGTGGTCATAATAAATTACACATAAATAAAATAAAAGATGTCAATGTTAACCTCGCCATGTTGAGGGCCATTAGTAAAAAATGACGCTAGTAAATGTCCAATTATTAAAAAGCATTATAAAATTTTATCGCTCATAGCCTGGGCTGCCTTATCTTAAACGATCATTAACGTTAAGCAACATACGGCGCGTTCAGTCCATTGATGGGTGAGCGTCTATGACTAACGCTAGTGGCATTTTTCCGAGCGGTTCCGTGATTCGCAAGGTACGTTAAGCAGTTGGTGCCGGCTGCCGTCGATAGATGGCAGTCTTTAAGCCAAGTCAGAGGCCTTAGGGCGGCTTGAGAACTTCTGACAGTAAGACCATACTAGTCTTACAAGCCTCCACCAATCCGGACTTGGCCCCAGTGGTGGAGTATGGCCTATACCTTCCTCAGGGAAGAGACCCGTGCCCCTCGGTGGGGAAATAATGGGTTTATGTTGATAAAATTTTATAGTAAAATTGAAATTAATTATAAATTGATTCATAGATAGATATAAGATAAGATAAGAATATTCTTTATTGCACATAAGAAACAAGAGACAAATAAGAGTTACAATTAAGGAAATATATACAATAGGCGGTCTTATTGCTAACAGCAATTTCTTCCAGACAACCTTGTGACGGAGAGGTTGCCGAAGGAAAAAGAGACGGGCAGTTTGTGCAAATACGAATAATACATACTTATACTTAATAATAAACTTACATAAATCTTACTTATATAGATGTTATAAACTATGCACTACATAAATAAATTATAATATCTATGTGTAAGAGGAGGATAAAATTTATATAATGACCTACATGGACAGGAAAGTAATTGAGTAATAAATACTTGGTTTAAAGAGAAAGATACAGTTCTTTTACCCGATTATGGATATAGGTATATATTAAGGAAAATGCCCAGATAAGATAAAGACAAAGTTTTTATATAAATTAATTCGAATAATTGGAATTACTAATTGGATTACAATAAGAAAATATAACAGCCGGAAAGACATGCTTTGTCTCTAAGATGCATCATACGTACGACGAATATTAGAAGTGAGCTAAGGCCTACTGCGCTCCCTGACTACTAGGTACTGTCCTGTCCGTGACAATCAAACAGGTCAATCATTAACTGATTCCAAAGATTCAAGGCACTACAACGTTTGACTCCCTGCTTACACCTGGTCAGTCAATTCGTGCCAAGTCTAGCTCATACAGGGCTCAGTTACTGGAAGAAAGTAGCCGAACGAAAGGTAACTTTTTTTGGAGGAGGAATGATTTTCTTTAATTTAAAAGTAGCCGTAATCATAGCATGTCCCCCAAGCTTAGCAATGTTAAGATGTGAACTGAGGGGTTATTCACCAACTGGACACACATGACTGGACACACCTGTGTCGAGTTGGTTAAACTCAAATTAGTATCATTTATTCTTTCGTCATCTGGACACACCAAGATTTTTACGCGTGTCCAGATAGTGAAACGTATATAAATCGTTTTAATTTATTCGTCAACTGGACACACATTCGAATTTTACCCGAATTTATGATGAAGTACAGTCATGCGCAGAATGTTTTCTGTCACAATCATCATCCTCCATCAAACGTTCCACAGCTGGTAACGGGTAATTTTACAATACTCTTACAATAATTTTACAATAAATAGTACAAAAGTACTAGGGTAGCAGAAGTATGTAAGAGATTGCGGCTAAAATAAAATCTCATGAAAAACATGCGGCTTAGTTCATGGTGTTGCTTAATACTGCGCAGTATTAAACAGGGTTGTTTACTACTACTACCTACTAACTTTTGTTACCCTAGTACTTTTAACCGCTCTGTACTATACCTGTGCGACGGGCGTACTGGAAACCACTGTGAAGCAAGGAGCGAAGTACTGGGAATAAAGTAAAACGCAAAGTGACATTAGGGGAATCGAGATTCAGGGAATAAAACTTATGATGAAGGTCCTATAGCAAGATAAAAATTGAAACTATCAGCATGAACACTATGATCGCGACCATTGTTAGTGGTCAATAATTCCATGAGCGAGACGATTGTTAACCTGACTGTACCCTTTTCTGCAAAAAAACAGAGTGTGTCCAGTTGGTGAAAACATAAAAATTATTATTTTAGCTTTCACCATCTGGACACACATAAAAATCTTTGTGTCCAGATGACGAAAGAATAAATGATACAAATTTGAGTTTAACCAACTCGACACAGGTGTGTCCAGTCATGTGTGTCCAGTTGGTGAATAACCCGAACTGAGACGCTAGGCACCGGGGCGTCGGTAGGTACATAATTATGACGTCAATAGTGATCGACTATGTGAAGTGAAATGAGTAGTGACGTGGTTTTTTAAACCAAAAGACTCCAAGAAGTTACAAAGCTTTATTTTTAGAATTTATTTTAAATTACTCTCCAGAAGGTTAATATTGAGATCGCCCATTAAGTAGAATTATGTGATCATAATGCGTAAACGACAACATCGATTCTGTGATAGCGCCAAGAAACACGTCAACATTTGTGAGTGGTTGACCAAAAAGGGACCTCAAGGGAAAATAATTGATTTCTAGAAAATCGCTTTTGAAGTTTCGTGTATCTATAGACAGGTTTCGACTTGGCTCAGCTCACAAAAAAAAATCTAATAAAAATAACTAACTACGGCACCTAAAAATATTCTGGTTAGACCAAAACAAAGCTAAAATACCAGAGATTAAAAAAATCAAATAAAAAAATAACGGTTTCATGTTTTGTTGTTTCATTGTTTCATGTTTATTGTTTTGTTTTGAGTATCAAATAAATAAATTTTCTTTTTTTCTTTCTTTCTTTCTTAAGGAGAGTGCTTTTGTAGAAACGTGTAAGCGCCAATTGCTTTAGTACGTTTTACGGTATAGTACGGTTCTAGTTGCCTTTCAATTAGAATCAAAATAGAATTGGTTTCTATTGTTCTATCCAGTAACACCTGAGCCCGTTACTATCCTCGTTACTTATCTGTGTATAAACTAAAAATTTAGTGAGAACTTTAGGAGAGTGCCCAAGTGACCCGTGACGGGTGCGTGTTGTTTTCAATAACTCGAATTATCAAACTTACTTATGTGTTCCATTAAATCTCGTAGTATTTTGAGTAGGATAGCGCATATTTCGCGACGTCGACGAAGTGACACTCTACTGGAAGAAATATAAACGTTCACTCGAACGTCTAGTAATATACTAATGCATAGCACTCTCCTAAACACTAAAATAATGTAAACCGGCCATAACAGTTCACAATGAAAACTCGTGACACTAACACAACAATGATGACATTGACATGTTTACATCCCTCCAGGTCCCTTTTTTATCAACCACTCACATTTACCCAAATACCCAAGGAGGGCGCTACGCAGTTCCCACTATCAGTCTACGTGAATTGTTATTTATGCGGATCCACATTTGCTCCACGGCTGCTGGAGCAGGCGGGTGATTGCAGGTACGTGCACCAATACCTACTTTTATATAAAATCCTACACCTCCACCCCGCGGGCGATGGAGGAGTTGCATGTGCGATAAGATGATGTTGCAATGTGAGATGCCAGATGTCACACCAGCCTTAACCCTTAGGCGCATCAAGAAAATCGCACAAGTAGTCGCATGAGGTCACGGGTGACCCCAAACAAATATTTGAAAATAGAGTGGAAAACATTAATAAAACGAAATATGTATAATCTAAATAGTTTTAATGCCTCATTATTATAATATAAAAAGAACAAAAACATAACTTTCATTTAGAAACGTTTAAACTTAACTCATTAACATTTTTCTCTTATAACTACTAGTTTTTAGAATAACTGAGATCAAATTAAAAAATAAATTTATTCAGAGTCATCAGTGGATTCATCTATTCTGCATCCTATGCAGTAAGCTCTGGAGTGTTGCTGGCACACATATTTACCACATTTGTAGTATTTAGACCACTTCACTTTCGGGCCATTCCTTTGAGTATGTCTAGACAAAAAAAAGTTACCCTCCGAAGATTCAGGAACATTTTCACTACCTCTGAATCATGTGCACTATGTAATGATCGTCGTCTGCAATTTCATCTTCCGAGGGAGAACCAGCAACATCTTGCTCATCATCGGTCAAAGCCAGTCAGTCTTGAATCTGCTTTTCTTTATTCATGTTTGAAAACTAAAAAAAAAACAACGTAAGTAAAAAATACGTAAAGGATATGAGCAATACAATAAATAAATATGACATAAATACTAATCAAAATAAATGCATAAATATATCTAAATTACAAAAAATACAACTTACCTTCTATCAAAAATTGGTACGTAATTGGTCGCATGGGGTTACTGCTCAAGAGCGCAGAGCCACACGCACACGCGTTGGCTGTCAAACGAAGATAGATTGCATTCCGCGCGAAAAGTTAGGAAGCTAAAAAGCGCGCAGCTGCGTTCCGAATGTTCAAACTTAATTTTTTTTAAACTTTAAATTGTCTTGACCCCATGCGCCTAGTTAAGGGTTAACGACCCGAAATCAACTTAATATACCTATGTATAAACGGTCTTATTTGAAAGAACTTGAAACCTAACAACACTTCAAAACGAAGGTTAAGGGCGTCCGCTGCGTTAAGCGGGTGTCAGTCGCGGGTGTCCGGCGCGGGGACCAGCGCCGTGATCCGTCGCGGACGCCTGCGACGCGCGACGGACTCCCGCCTCTCGCAGCGCCGTCAGTGTAATTTCAATAATACTCATTGTTATCAAATTATGGAACAGACTGTACAAGAACGGAACGTGCCGCACTGATTACACAACTGCGCTCACTGATTTTCTAGAAACATCTCCGCTCGCGTGCTCCGTCACAGTGACACCTGCAGCGCGCGCTCCGCGTGCGACAGGGCACCCACTGCACGCAGCGCTGATCTATGACATTACAAGAAACAGATTTAGAACGTCCGCTGATCTATGAGATTACAAGAAACCAATTTAAGGCGTCCGCTGCGTTACGGCCTGGCCACGGGGAATTCGCCCGCGCGAAAAATCGCGCGGCGCGAACGGCGAGGCGTCTTGCGACTGAAACAAACTCATAGAAATGTACGGAGCAAGCCACGTGGAGCGGCGAAATGTACCGAGCGGCGACTGGCGGCGCGACCGGCGAATGAAACAAACACATGAACAAGTAAGGCGCAAGCCACGGCGTCGAGCGGCAGTCGCGGCGACTAGTGCAGAGATCAAACGAGTTTAGTTGTTTTTGCCACGAATAATAAATACCGAGACTGTTATTGCTGAAATACTAACAAAATGCGGTATATTTGTTACTTTGATAAAGAACATAATTACCTAAAAGTTATTTAATTTCATGAAACATTAATATACAGAGTAACATTTAATTAAGTGACCATATTTTGGGCAGCGATATTTCTGAAAAAAATGTAGTTATGAAAAAAATTCATTTGCGTCCATAATTTTCTTGGTGAAAGTAGGTATCATATTGATGGATACCTACTATCATTCTCCAAAATATGGTCAGCTTAATTAAATGACACCTATGTATTAGATCAATTTTTCAGCGTCACTTAAAACTCTTAAAACTGCATTGACTTTTTTTCCAATTCTGAAGAATATAATTCGATAATAATTCTAGTAGACTCGAAAAGTGTGGAATTCTCCATAATATACCTCGATTCCTATTCAAATCTATGGAGTAGATTACGCTCTTCCAAATATTATGTATTGAACAAAAAAAATATTACTTTTTAAGCAATATTGAGATAAAGACATTTCGCTCTTGACCAGCCTGCCCTACTAGTCGCGGCGGCAAACGCGCCTGCCCGTGGCCGGAAAACTGTGCCGCGCGAATGTTCGCCCCGCCCGCCGCACCGCCGTTCGCACCGCCGATCCCCGTGGCTAGGCCGTAAAGCGGGTACACGGCACGGGCGCCCGCGCGGCATGCTGTTTCTTGTAATCTTATAGATCAGCGCAGCGCTGCGTGCAGAGTTAAATTTGTCCGCAACGGAGCACAGCGTGGGTCCCCGCGACGGACACCCGCGACTGACATCCGCTTAACGCAGCGGACGCCCTTAACCCGTCGCTGACACCTGCGAAGGACTCCCGCCTCTCGCAGCGCCGCCAGTACAATTTCAATAATACTCATTGTTATCAAATTATGGAACAGACTGTACAAGCACGGAACGTGCGGCAAGGATAGCACAACGGCGCTCACTGATTTTCTAGAAACATCTCCGCTCGCGTGCCCGTCACACGGACACTCGTCGCCCGCGGCGCCGGTCCCGCCGCCCGCGCCGCGTGCGACGGGGCACCCGCTGCACGCAGCGCTGATCTATGAAATTACAAGGCGCCGCGCGGGCGCCCGTGCCGTGCACCCGCTTAACGCAGCGGACGCCATAAAAGTCTGTGGTGGACATTTGTCTTGGTGGTGGAAAATACGTAGCCACAGAATCGTGTTTTTAGGAGGCCGTAAATTTGCAGCGGCTGTGCCAGTGCCCTTTTTTTTACCTGAGTAAGCTCTGGACTGGAGCCCACAGCGAGAGCATCTCTTAATGTCGTCGGGTACGTAAGGGCGAGGCTTGGATATTAGTATCGTGTGCAGCGTCGGTAAGCTATCGAGAGTGCAGGCAAGCTCGGGATAGATATTCGGGCAATCATGGACGTCCAAAAACTTAAGTTTCTTACAGTGGTCCCTTATAGCTTCCAGTGTCTTGACAGTTAGCTGGCTGCATTGCTGAAATTGACGGAAGTGGTATGAGGTTTAGGTTCAAGTGGGTACATGAGCACGAATGCAAATAAAGACAGATTTCCGCATTTCACCTTATAAGGGCGCTGAAATATCTCTCTTCAGATATCGGGTTTCCTCACTATGTTTTGCTCCATAACAATTAGTGAGTGGTATTGCGACTACAAATTCTTAACCTTATTTATAAAACAACATAATGGTTACAAGGAGTAGGAGTCCAACAGGGAGAAGTGGATATCTTAAGGGAAGGCCTTTGTCCAGCAGTGGGACACAGAAACGGCTAATAAAAAAAATGCTTACAAGCTGTAATCAAATCCAGGGCCTAGATTCTGCTAATACATTGTAGTACAGTGACAACTGCTTAACCATGGCGATTTAGTTTCATTTCTGCTTCAAGTAACGTTTATCAATAATTGGAGGCATAACGCATTAACAGAATGGAGGCCCAAGTCTGAGAGAAGGTTGCCCAGCAACCATATTGTGAATGCTAAGTAAAAAAAAATGGGATTGATATTACCTCCAGTTTGAGTTCCTTCAATCTTTTCAAAGCAACAACGATTTTTGTGACAGCCTCGTCTTTCAAATTGTAACAGTTGCTTAGGTTCAAACATTCAATGCTGGGGCAGGTTTTGACTAGATGTTCAATACCCTCGTGGGTAATTTGCTGGCAGTTACTCATGTTTAGAATGTAGAGCTCTTTGAAGTTAAAAGCATAAGTGAGACTGACATTTGAGATCCTCTTGCAGTCACTGATATGAAGTTCTTTTAAGTTTTGTAACCGGGCTAGAGAGATGCCCGTGTCCATGGAGAGCTTTTCACACATTCTTATTACATCTTGTTTTCTCTTTGCGTCGCGAACTATTTCTTCTTCAGCTCGGGAGCCTAGGTGAATCCTTGGAGGTGTGTTGCTCCCATCATAGCTGGACATTATGGGACCCTCTTCATCATTATCTTCCATCTTACCCATACCAGTCAAACCAGCATCAGAGACTTTATCAGAGTGACTCAGTTTTAGTGTATGCAGCAGAACTTGATTTCTGAAGATGACTTGTATTGAGGAATCAGTCACTGCGTTGAAACAATAGCTTAAGTCTAATGACTTTAGATTTGGTAGTTTTTCCGAAATCATTATTAGGCCACTCTGATCTATTTTCAAGCCTTGGATATGCAATTCTTCTAATATGGTATTTTCTTCTGAACATATCCCTTTTTCTAGCCCGTCTTTTGTGATTAGTTCACACCATGATATGTCGAGAGACCTAAGCTTCTTTAATTTGTTTAGTTCAGCTATGGCCAAGTCAGTTACCGCACTGCAATGGTGGATGTTGAGGTTTTGAAGATTGACTAGATTTTTACAGATGTGCACCAGTGATTCGTCTGTTACTCTGAAGCAACAACCAATGTTTAGTACTTTTAGGGAAGTTTGGTAGGAGGTGAGAGCCAATATGCCTTCATTTGTCATTTCAGGACAATATTGTATGTTAAGCGAGTCAAGTTTCAGGTCCGAAATTTCGGCTAAGGTTTTCAAGGCTGTTCCTTCTATCGATGTGCCTGAAAAAAATAGGCCTTTTATGTTCTTGGCCTTAGAGGTGATAATTTGTAGCACAAAGTAAAAGGTCAATACACTTTCAGAAGGATTCCGCGACATGTCAGTGGTCTGAGGATAGTTCGTAACAGGGCCCCGGTGGAATTGCAACGAACAGCTTGAAAGATCGAGTTCTTCCAGAGATGGAGAAACTGATATAAAGCTATTAAGCAGTGCATCAGTGAGGTATTTGTTGTCAGAAAAACTTAGTACTTTTAATTTATCAAGGTTGTCTACTAAGAGGCCATCAGTTTTCCCTTCTAGAAGACCGCCAGACATGAACAATTCTCTACAACTCTGTATGTTCAGTGTTTCAAGATTCGGGCACTTTTGTAATATGTACAGGAATACCTTCTCACAAGTATCACAGTTTCTCAGAGTTAAACTCCTAATCCTCTCTCCGATTATATCCCAGAAATCACTTAGTTTGCTTGAAATTTCCACTTCATTGAAAAAAAAGTTGCAGTAGTCAGTTGGAGAGTCTATGAATATTTGAAGTGGAGAAGTGGTCTCATCACTGAGGACTGATTTGTAGAACACACCAACTTTCCTGTCCAAGAAGCATTTGTCATTGGCTGCTAAATACCAGGATCGACATGTTTCACTAGCCGCCGCTCGATCCGAATTCGGTAAATACTTGAAGAGGTAAACTAGAACCTGAGGGAAATTAGTTGCCTGATAAACATTTAAAAATAAAATAACTAATTTATAACAAATATGAGCATAGTCTTGTTATTATAGAGAAAGGAGACAAGTTTAGATACCAACAATATTAATGTAAGCTACTAAAACTTAGCGTCCACTGCATCAGAGTCGGAGCGTACTGTTTTTAAAAGTCAGTCGTCAGTCCTTTTTTTTAAAAAGAATACTTTACACTGAAAGTAATATATTTCGTAATAAATCAGAGAAACACGGAAATAGAAAATGGAAATGGAAAATGGAAATAGAAATACGTGTGTCTCTTTTAACCGACGGATGTGGACTGATTCTCGTCTGACTCACCGAGCTTTGTACTGGAAGTGCTGACTAGGCAAAATGGTCAGCATCATCCCTTACATAATATAGGTATAACAACCCCCAGCATAAGAGAAAACTTAGGGGCTGATCAGTAAGTTTTCGGGAATTTAATTTTTAATCAATTCTAAGTCGCGCTGGAGGGTTGACTTCCTCCGTCGACTGTACCTCCTGATTTTCGTTATTAGACGTTTTATGAAACAAGTTTCGGAGACATTCATATTTCTTACAAAAATAGTAACACATAAAACTAACACACAAAATAATCGACAAAATACTGAAAATAGAAAAAATAACATGATTTGAGTTAAAGGCTGAGTCTGTTTTTATGGTTTCTGATAAAAATTTCAAGGTTCTCAAATTATCGAAATTTATTTTAGAAATTTTCACATGGGACATGTTTCAATTTAATTTGTGTATTTCATTACTATTACAGCATTGTCATTGTCAGCAGAGTCATTGATTACATTTGTATATTAAAATTAGGACCTAAACTATTTATTGTTATCTTAGGGTTTGATGTACTTATTAATACCTTACTTCTACAGTAGGCTATACACACAGGTTCAATGTTAAGTACACCTGTACCGGATATAGTAAATTCAGTTACATTATTATTACAATCTATAGAAAGTTTGACTGCTTCGGACTGCACAAATATCCATTTGTTGTTATTTAAATGGTGCCAGATGTCAATGAAACCATATATGAAATCATAATTACATTGTTTAGGTAAAGATACAATTGCTTTCGTCATCACTTCAGTTTCACATGACGGATTACCTATTACACTGTACCTACGTCTCTACTTTATTACACATGAATCTTTCCTTAAGAATAAGTTTGCATGATTGGAGGTTATCTAGGGGGGTTATTCAGCAACTGGACACACATGACTGGACACACCTGTGTCGAGTTGGTTAAACTCAAATTTGTATCATTTATTCTTTCGTCATCTGGACACACAAAGATTTTTATGTGTGTCCAGATGGTGAAACGTATTTAAATCGTTTTAATGTTTTGGTCAACTGGACAAACATTCAAATTTTACCCGAATTTATGACAAAGTACAGTCATGTGCGCAGAATGTTTTCTGTCACAATCATAATCCTCCATCAAACGTTCCACCGCTGGAAACAGGTAATTTTACAATACTTTTATAATATTTTTACAGTAGATAGTACAAAAGTACTAGGGTAGCAGAAGTATGTAAGGAATTGCGTCTAAAATAAAATCTCATAAAAAACATGCGGCTTAGTTCATGGTGTTGCTTAATACTGCGCAGTATTAAACAGGGTTGTTTACTACTACTACCTACAAACTTTTGTTACCCTAGTACTTTTAACCGCTCTGGACTATACCATAAGTGCGACGGGGCGTACTGGAAACCACTGTGAAGCAAGAAGCGAAATACTGGGAATTAAAGTAAAATGCAAAGCGACATTATGGGAATCGAGATTCAGGGAATAAAACTTATGATGAAGGTCCTATAGCAAGAAAAAAAATTTAAACTATCAGCACGAACACTATGATCGCGACCATTGTTAGTGGTCAATAATTCCATGAACGAGACGATTGTTAACCTGACTGTACCCTTTTCTGCAAAAAAACAGAGTGTATCCAGTTGGTGAAAACATAAAACTTATTATTTTAGCTTTCACCATTGGACACACATAAAAATCTTTGTGTGTCCTGAGTGGTTGGTGCGAGTTTTTTCATTCACTTTCGATAGCGAGAGCGTTTGCAATGTGTATAGGAGTGACAAAGAGACAACTAGCTGGCGCGCTTTGTCACTCCTATAGAATATGAGTTTACGTTAACGCGATCGAGTAGTTAAAAAAACTCGCACTAAGCACTCAGATGACGAAAGAATAAATGATACTAATTTGACTTTAACCAACTCGACACAGGTGTGTCCAGTCATGTGTGTCCAGTTGGTGAATACGAGGGCTGCTACTTATGTATGCGGAATAGAAAAAATAAACAAATGTATATGGCTAAATATGCTTTAATTGTTTTTCAAAGTATTCTACACTATGATCGATGCACTTTTGCATTCGATGAAACCAATTTGTAAAACACTTTTTCCACTCTGATTGAGGTATCTCCAAAACGTGCTGTTTGAACGCATCTACGGCATCTTCACGGGTCGAAAATCGTTGACCACGTAATTTATTCTTTACATTTGGGAATAAATAGAAATCATTGGGAGCCAAATCAGGGCTGTACGGTGGATGACCCATCAATTCTATTTTTTGACCATCCAAAAATGTAGTTGTTTCCTGAGATGTATAACAGCTGGCATTGTCATGGTGAAGTATGATTCTGCGTCGCTGGTTGTTTTGGCGTATTTCTTCAAATACTTCCGGCAAACAAATGGTCGTGTACCACTCCGAATTAACCGTTCTGCGATTCTCCAGTGGTATTGTAGCCACATGGCCATTAATACCAAAAAAGCAGGCCACCAATTGCTTTACAGTGCTTTTTGCACGAGCCACTTTCGTAGGGTTCGGCTCATTTTGAAACACCCAAACTGTTGATTGTTGTTTAGTTTCGGGATCGTACGCGTAGATCCAGGATTCGTCACCTGTGTAGATATTATAAACAGATTTTGAGTCGCCTCCGTTGAATTTTTTTAAGGTTTTCTTGCACCATTCGACGCGAGCATCTTTTTGATCCTGAGTTAAGTTGTGCGGGATCCAACGCGAGCAAATTTTTTTTACAGACAAATGTTCATGTAATATCCTATGAATGCTCGTCATACATATGCCCAGAATAGCCTCTATCTCGCGATACGTAACATGGCGGTCTTGCATTATTAGTTTTCGCACAGCTTCAATATTTTGTGGCACAACCACCGATTTCGGGCGACCTTCTTTAACTTCGTCCGTGAGCTTACTGCGCCCGCGATTAAACTCACTAAACCAGTGATACACAGTCGTTTTTGATGGAGCTTCACCACCAAAAGTCGAAGTTAATTGATCTACGCACTGTTGTTGCGTTAAACCACGTCTTTCGACGTAATAAATCATAGCACGAATATTTTCACGAGTGAGTTCAATTTTTTCAGCGATATGACATTTTAAACCCAACAAAAACAAAACACTAACGTATATAAGAGAAAAACATTAGCGGCCAGTATTTAAAAAAAGAACGAATTTGACCATGGAGGTCAGACATTGCGTTTAAAATTATTGGAATCCCAGATTCCGCATACATAAGTAGCAGCCTATGTAACCCACGTAGGGTAGCGTATAGTGACTTATCTTTAGTTAAGGCCACATATAATTTTGTAGGTATAACCGTTGCATATTGTGTCCGGCCTGCTAACATTATGGGGTGTGAGTATAGGTATATTCTTAAGCAAATCATACTTATCAATAACAACTAAAGGTATCTTTACTACGAAAATTAACTTATTATCGAGGACATAGCATATTAGCTCCGACAAATTCATCAATATTTGTATATTACTGAATTGTAAATCGACAGGGAAGTCTCTGTGTTTAGGTATGAGATTGAAACGTTGTGAAATGTCATTGAATAATTGTTTAGGGGTTACAACTGATGGATGTAAAGTAATAGATTTTGTAAATAACACAGAGTTAACAATATCTTCAATTTGAAATGATAATGCCAGTATATTTGCTTGCAAGGTATTTAAAGTTTTGTCGACTTGTCTTTCTATACAAAGTCCATTCACAATCTCGGCCACTTTATTTAAAGAAAGTCAGATTCTCAACACTGTCCAGAAGTCTGGCTTCATTTCTATTGAGTGATTAAGATTTGATAAAGATAAATATATGAGATAAAGAGTGGTTAAGATTGGATATTGCAGGCTGTGATATGATGATGTTCCTTGTCATAGATTCGGGAAGTTTCTTACTGTTATCATAGAGGTTCCGAATAGCATCATTATACATTGTCGCGTCATCTTCGTTCAGAGTGCCAAAAATGTGCTTGAACACAGTACCTACGCCTGAGAACCAAGCTGACCTTTTGGACGGGTTATCTGATGTAATATGAGAAATAGAGTTGTAATCTCTTGAAGATCAATGTATAAAGAGTCTAATGGTTGCACTGTATTTAGACAGTGACTTTTAATTTTCTCATTTTGTTGACACATGTATCGGATTGTACTCATGGTATCGCGGATATTTTCTAGGTTATGATTCATGAAAGAAAAGTCTATTGGGATGAATATATGGAAATGGTCTTCTACGAGTTGTAGGCTGCCGATCGGATCGAAGAGTATACCAGGACTCTTAATGATTTGTTCAATGGTAGGATTAGCGGTCACCTCTAAAACGTGACTGAAGTGGATCACAATTAATCTGAAAAACATATTTAACTAGAATTAACTTACATATATACCTAGCTACTATACTAAATAATCTTATTCTACATTATGGGCTGGTTTAACTAGGTCATAGTGGTGTTTTACGTGACGTCTATTTATTAAAAGGGATAACGTGTTGTTTCCGTGAATCTCAACTACTTTGTAGGGTCCTTTCCAGATAGGAAAAAGGGCTTTTCGTAGTCTTAAATGGTTCTTTAGGTACACCTAGTCACCTACTTTGTATACAGTGGATCTTGTTTGCCTATCATAATAAGCCTTGGACCTTTCTTTGGAAATTCTGATGTTTTCCAACGCTTTCTCTCGGGAAAGTTTAAGACGATGACTCAGCATTTTTACATATTCAGTATAAGTTACGTCAGAGCGTAAGTCAAAAACAGAATCTGGGATATATGGCTTATGACCAAAAAGAAGTTCATAAGGTGTGAATTGAGTTGTGGAGTGAACATTGCTGTTGTACGCCAACATTGCTGTACACATATTTATGCCAGTTTGTTTGATTCTCATTAACATATGATTTCATTTTTTGAGTGTGGAATGGCTCCTCTCTAGAGCGCCTTGTGTCTGTGGGTGGTAGGGTGAAGACCAGATTTGTTTGATTTTGAGTAGTTCACAAGTACGTTTAAATAGTTCGGCTGTGAAATTAGTACCTTGGTCGGTAAGGATACTCTTGGTCGGTAAGGAATATAAAGTAGACGAGGCATTCGCATGTTTCTTCTGCAGTTGCATTTGAAATGGGATAGGCAATAGAAAATATGCTCAAATCGTCCTGGAGAGTGAGAATAAATTTTAATTTTGCTAACCCGGCTTCGGGTAGAGGACCTACAATATCGAGGCTAAGACGAACAAATGGACGAGTTGATGTCGTTGTAATTTGCATGGGGGATTTGTTTGTTTTGCGAAGTGCCTTGTTTGACTGACATGATTTGCAGTTCTTAACATAAAGTTCGATATCAGAAAGCATGTTTTTCCAGTAATAGCGTTCTTTGATTCTGTTTAACATCCTACTCGATCCTAAATGTCCTGTAATGGGGATGTCGTGATTTTCTTTTAAGATTTTTAAATGTCTGTGGGAACTGTTACACTGTTACGATGAATATTGACGTTAAGTTCAGTATTGTGGAATAGATACATAAGCATGTTGTAGATTTTGACAAACGAGTGTTTATCATAATTATGGGTTTCTAAAGTCTGAAATTGATATTTCGGATAACTTTCTGTTAAATGTGAGTATGAGCAAGAGTCAAAGTAGTACACTTTGGTGAATAAAAAGTAGTAGGTTATGCCCTTGATCTCCACTTTGCTGAAAGAATGTAACTCTCTTTCTCTGTTTAAGAATTCTTCAGAATTTTCCATTTCAGATATGATTTCCTGAACATATTGATTGGATTCGTCGAGGTCAATTGATGTAGGAACTATAATCACTTTAAACGTGGTTTTTAGAAGGATTTCATTGAATAGGGAATGGATGAAAATATCAGAAGTGCTTGATATTTTTTTCGGTGATAGGAATAACCTTCCTCAACGCGAGAAAAAAGTTTCAATTTTTTTGGCTTCGTAGTTAATTTTTAAATAATCTTAATATTTTTCCATTCGTAGTTCTGGGCTCAGTACGGCTTAACAGACATATTCCTAGGTCCGCTATGTATTAAAAAAAAACTGTGGTGACATTGACAGCTTTTCAAGGTGGATTTTTTTTTATACGTAGGGGACTAAGGAATATGTCTGATATGCCGTACTAAGCCCAGAACGACGAATGGAAAAATATTAAGTATATTTAAAAATTAACTACGGGGCCAAAAAAATTTAAACTTTTTTCCCGCGTTAAGGAAGGTTATTACTATCACCAAAAAAAATATCAAGCACTTCTGATATTTTCATCCATTCCCTATTCTCTGACAAGAGTGTCGTAGTTATAATTTTTGTTCGAAGAGGACCTTAGGAATTTGGTATACTCATCACCAGAACTAGTAGAATTTGGGGATGGAACTTGAGATGTTTCGGGGTTAGTTGGAGAGGGTAGACTAAGAGGGCTGAAATCAACATTTCTACTATATGGGCTTAAGTTGGTTTCGCCGGTTTCTAACAAATCCTCTAATTGGATTAATTCAAGCTCTGGGTCAGGAATGTTTTCACTTGTTGAAGTAGAAGGTTGGCGCTCATTAGATGTAGGGATTTCAACTTGATTTTGATCCTGAACAATGGGGTTTACTGGGTATCTGGAGAGGGCATCAGCATTGCTGTTTATTTTACCCTTTTTGTACTCGATATCGTACTCGAATTCTTCTAGCTTGAGCCACCATCTGATTAATTTGGAAATGGGATATTTACAGTTAAATAGCCACCTGAGTGGACGGTGATCAGTGACAATTTTGAATCGACGGCCGTAAAGGTAAGGGCGGAAGAGTTTGGTACCGAAAAGGATGGCTAAGCATTCCTTTTCTGTTAAGCTTTAATTGCATTCGGCTTTGATTAATGTCCGGGATGCGTAGACAATTGGTAAGTCATTACCTACAGGGCCTTGGGATAAAATGGCTGATATGGCGAAATTTGACGCGTCACATGTTAGGACGAAAGGTTTAGAAAAGTCCGGGTAAGTAAGGATCGGTGCTGAGACAATTTTTTGTTTTAACTGTTCAAACGCGAGCTGCTGTTCATTTTTCCAGTTAAAAAGGGTGCCCTTTTTTAATAGTGATGTAAGGGGTTTTGCTACTTTTGAAAAATCCAGGATGAAACGTCGGTAATATAAAATAAGGCCTAAGAAGGATTTGACGTCCTGGTTTTACGCCGTTTTCGGTAATTATGTGACCTAAGTAGCCGACTTCATAATTATCTTCATCATCATCAGGCTATATTAGTCCACTGCTCGACATGGCCCTCCCCTAATGAGCGCCATAGCGCCCTGTCTTCAGCTTGCCGCATCCAGCATCTGCCTGCAGTCCTTCGCAGATCGTCATCCCACCTGGTTAGAGGGCGTCCTACACTACGTTTGCCGAGTCGCGGTCTCCACTCAAGAACACGTTTACCCAAGCGGTTGTCGGTTCTTCGCGAAATATGGCCAGCCCACTGCCACTTCAGCTTGCTAATTCTCTGAGCTATGTCGATAGCTTTGGTTCTCTATCGGATGTATTCGTTACGAATCCTATCCTTCAGAGAAACTCCGAGCATAGCTCTCTCCATAGCTCGCTGAGCGACTTTAAACTGGTGGACCAACCCTTTCGTGAGTGTCCATGTCTCGGCTCCGTAGGTCGTAACAGGTAGGACACACTGATTGAAAACTTTCGTTTTCAAGCATTGCGGTATGGATGACGAGAAGACCCGGCGTAGTTTCCCAAACGCTGCCCAGCCCAGCTGGATCCTCCTCTTGGCCTCCTTCTCGAAATTGTTTTTACCTAACTGCAGAATCTGCCCGAGGTAAGTGTATTCGGAAACGATTTCGAGAAGGTGACCATGTACGACGACCGGTATTGGATCAATGTGACCATTGATCATGACTTTGGTTTTATCTAAATTCATACGAAGACCGATGCGTCGCGAGGCTGATGCTGGGCTGGCCAGCATGTGGTTCAGCTCCTCTAGCGACTCCGCCATTAAGACTATGTCATCTGCGAATCGCAGGTGTGAGATGTAGTCGCCGTTTATGTTAATGCCCTTTTCTTTCCAGTCCAGCGTCTTAAACATGTCTTCCAACGCGCTTGTAAACAGTTTCGGGGATATAACATCCCCCTGTCTTATTCCTCTGCACAGTTGGATAGGTTTAGACTGCTGGCCCTGTACTTGGACACTCATGGTGGCGGCTTCGTACAGACATCTCAACACCTCGATATAGCGATAGTCTACTTGGCATCGCTGTAAGGATTCCAGAACAGCCCAGGTTTCGACAGAGTCAAAGGCCTTCTCATAGTCCACAAAAGCAAGACACAGGGGCTGATTATACTCCTCGGTCTTCTGTATAATCTGCCTCACTGTGTGAATGTAGTCTATGGTGCCATATCTTCCGCGAAACCCGGCCTGTTCCGGCGGCTGGAACTCGTCGAGTCTTCTGGCGAGACGATTCGTGTTCACTAGTGAAAACAGCTTATAGACATGGCTCAGGAGCGAGATGGGTCTGTTATTTTTAAGAAGAGTCTTGTCACCCTTCTTAAAGAAGAGCACCACCAAACTCCCCGCTCCATGCTTTGGAGTTCTCCCACTGTGAAGGACGGCGTTGAAGAGCTTTTGTAATTCCTGTATAACAGGGGCTCCTCCAGCTTTCAAGAGCTCTGATGTTATTCCGTCCTCACCGGGGGCTTTTCCATTTTTAAGCTGCCTCAGAGCTAGCACGATCTCGTCTTGACTGATGTCAGGCAGTTCGTTGGTGTAGTGGCGCGTCAGGGTGGCTCTGGAATCTTGGTCGTCTCGTTGGGAATAAGGGTCATGTGCAGCGTATAATCGGCCATAGAAATCCTCTATCTCGGCGGAGATCTCCGGCTTCGACAATACGGTCCTCCCGTCGTGCGTTGTAAGCTTCGTCAGGTGGCTCCTGCCAAGCTGCTGAGTGAATACTTTGGACCCTCGGTTTTGCTCTATTGCCTCTTCAATGAGGCGTGTGTTGGAGCTCCGAAGGTCGCGCCGTACCATCCTCGCAATTTGCTTGTTCAGGTTTGACCTCTCTGACGAAGTCGCTTGGGTGGTTTCCCGTCTTTTTGTCACCAACCGGAGAGTCTCAGCCGAGAGTTTGGATTTCTTGCCTGTCCGCTGCGTTTTGCAGAACTTGATGCCCTCGTCCCTAAGAGTTACGACCAGATTGTGTAGGGTCTCGTCAGCGTCGTCGGTGGGCTCCAAGGCAACAAATCTATCCCCGAGAAGCTGCTGGAACTTCTCGGTGCCCGCCATGATTTGGATTGAGTTTGGTCGGAGCGTGGACTTCATCAGACGGTTTCTCTCAAGCTTCAAGTAGATATTCAGAGAGCCTCGGAGAAGTCGGTGATCAGATCCGGTATTGAACCTGTTGATCACTGAGACATCTCTGAATATATGCTTGCTATCCGTCATGATGAAGTCGATCTCATTTTTGGTCACAGTGTCGGGGCTTTGCCATGTCCACTTCCTTTGAGGCTGTTTCTTGAAGAAAGAGTTCATCAAGAATAGTTCCTCTTTCTCAAGGAAGTTGACAAGCATTTGCCCCCTGTGATTCCTGACTCCATAACCATGCGGGCCTATTCGGGACTCGTTGCCACTCTTGGTTCCCACCTTGCCGTTAAAGTCCCCCATAACAACGTTGAAGTGAGCCTTCGTGGTGTTAGGTAATAAGGCTTTCGATATGTCTTCGTACATATCCTCAACTTCATCATCCGAGTGTGCCGAGGTCGGTGCGTAAACCTGAATGACCTTCATGCTGTAACGCTTGGACAGCCGAAGGATCAGGTACGCTACCCTGGTCGACACACTAGAGATTTCTTCAACGTTGTTAGAGAGGGCCTTATTGACGAGGAAACCTACGCCACCCTGGGATGTTTTATCACCCTCGCGAAAGTAGAGAAGATGGCCCGAGTCTAGGGTTACGGTGTCCTCCCCCTCTCTACGGACTTCACATAACCCCAGAACATGCCATTTAATGTTCTCTAACTCCACTTCCAACTGCACTAGATGATGGTCAAGCCTCAGAGTGCGTCCGTTGAACGTTGCCAGGGTCAGATATTTGTGGCAGCCTGAGGTAGCCCGGTGATTCTTAGCACCCCCTTCCCCGCCGTTACCATGGCCGCTGCCACGATGACCAGGAATAGCGAGGCGGCCGGGAACTGGGGGCCGTTTCCTTTGTTGTGCCATCATTGGGAGTAATGCCCATAATCCCCACGCTGGGCATGCGGTTTGGGGATCGCAGTGCGGTAGAGTTATTTTGTAGGAGGCGCTGCTGCCCACCCCCCGATTTTGTGTCCCTTAGTCGCCTTTTACGACACCCGCGGGAAGAGTTGGGTTGGTGCTATTCTCTAAGCCGACACCACACAGCAATTATCTTAAGAACTCGCATTTTTCCGGTTGTAATTTCAAATTGAATCGACGCAATCTTTGGAAAGTGTTCGATAAACTTTGGATATGAGACTTTAGATCGAAGGAATATTTGACAATGTCATCCAAATAGACGAAACATTCAATTCCTTGGAGACCGGAAAGGTCTATATTCATTAGCCTCTGAAAAGTGGAAGGGGCGTTTTATGTCCCTGAGGGACTGAGAACGCGGTTTTAGGGGCACCATCTTCTGCTATCTCTATCTGATGGAAGCCGGTAGCAAGATCTAAAGTGCTGAAATATTGACTCTTGCCTAACTGGTCAAGGATTTCGGATATGTTCGGGATTGGATAAGAATCACCAATGGTGATGTCATTGAGTTTTCTATAATCAATGACGACTCGCCATTTGCGTTTACCAGAGGCATCTAACTTTTTAGGGACAATCCATATAGGAGAAGACCATGGAGATGAAGAAGGTTCAATGATACCTTGATGGAGCATTTTATCTACCTGAGCTTGCACCTCTTGCTTGTGTATTTACGGGAATCTATAGGACTAAGTATTTATAGGGACAGAAGATGACGTCTTTATCTCATGTTTAATTGCATCGGTTGTTGTTAAATCGTCATTTGGAAGGTGGGAAGATATCTGAGTAATCGGAACAGAGTGGGTTTAAACATCTTTTCTCTTCAGAATTAAGATGGGATACTCGAAGTTGGTCGAGGACTTCACGAGTCCTGTTGGTAGCTGGTTGTTGGCTATTAGAATAGCAATTGACTTTATTGAATTTATTGTCACTTGACTCTCCAAGAGGAGTCAATTCGAGTTTCAGATTTGAAGGAATTTCTATCAAGGACTCGGAGGTGTTTAAGACTTAATTTTTTTTTTCCGCCGTTATATTTGACGTTTGAATTTCTTTAGAAATAAGTCCGCCTTTGCACGTTGTTTTTATCACAAACCTGTTATTTAAGTTATAATATGTATTAACGTGGGCCCAGTTCTAGTGATTGGTGCCTCTGCCTACTAGAGGTGCGTCGTTGGCGACTTAACGGCCAACGAAACGAAACTCGGATATGTGTGAATCGCTCCTAGCCTGGGCTGCCTGAGTGATCTTAAACGATCACTAAGGTTAAGCAACATACGGCGCGTTCAGTCCATGGATGGGTCACTGTCTATGACTAACGCTAATGGCATTTTTCCGAGCGATTCCGTGCTTCGCAAGGCACGTTAAGCAGTTGGTGCCGGCTGCCGTCGATAGATGGCAGTCGTTAAGCCAAGTCAGAGGCCTTAGGGCGGCTTGAAAACTTCTGACAGTAAGACCAGCCACTAGTCTTACAAACCTCCACCAATCCGGACTTGGCCCCCGTGGTGGAGTATGGCCTATACCTTCCTCAGGGAAGAGACCCTTGCCCCTCGGTGGGGACATAATGGGTTGACGATGATGATGATGATGAAACGAAACTGCTTTTTTGGAAACAAAAACTAGTTGCAAAAGCCGTTTAATTTTTAACTGGTTTTGTACTGTGGACTTCTCATACAAAACTAGCTGCAACTGGAGCGGCTTTAAGGAAGGAACTGTATTAGCATCAACGACGACGGAAAAAACGTTTTCGTCTGCCGTCGATGCGAAACTAGTAGGTAGTTGAAACTGGTGTTTTGTTTTAAAATTTTTAAGCGAAATTAAATTATTGTTTTAATTAAATTAACTTCCCTTCATACTTTAACAGGCAGTTGCTAACTGCAACTCAAATTTACTAAAATAAAAAATCAAAACAAATTGCATAACATTGATTGGTAATCACATTATTTTATGTCTGACAGTATCGTTAAGACATACGAGTGGAATTCAAAATGTAAAACAACGCAAAAAATAGGTACTGTTCCTAACAAAATTACTCTCTCTCTTTTTTATTTCTCTTTCATACACAGCTAGTGCATAAAAGTACACAACAGAAATAGTTTAATTCTTTCCATTATGAACTAAAAGAGCAAAACTAGCCGGATATTCATGTTGATTTGCATCAAGGTCATGCGGTACGCGTGCTTGCATTCGTTCGGCTATTTCCGTGTATTTTCGTTTGTATTCGTTGAATTAATACACGTTGCAAGAAACAATTTGGCAAAATGTCGTTCTTTTTGAAACGGGTTCTTTGTTTAGCAAGAAGCAGTTTCTTCGTTGTTTCAGAAAAAGCCGCTTTTTAAAACAGTTCGTTGAATCAACGCTCACCTCTACTGCCTACCCCCTTGGGGATAATGGGCGTGAGTTTTTTTTTAATGTATTTTATTTTGTGCAATAAAGTGTAACAACAACAACAACAACAACGTTTACAATGCAACTTGAGTGGAAATTGAATTTGGTTGATGGTTAATGTGTTAATAGAGTAATCGATCGATTTTTGGGGGGCAAAGCTGCTCGCGTCCGCGGGCTTTAACTCTAGATACCCCGCACGTGCCCCTTGGGTAGTGCTAAATGAGCAGCAATATCTGGTGGTAGGCTTCGGCCGCGGCTTGTCACCACCCTCCCAACTAAGCCATGTCGCAAAGCGGCGTCAGTCGTGTTCCGGCATGAAGTTGGGAGCAGCCACAAGAGAGAACGGGTCTGAACAGAACTACCGTGTCTGCAAACCGGTTTGAAGTATCGTGGGTCGTACTGCACTGGGTGCCTGGCCACGGAGGGCAGCGGGATCCGAAGCACGGTTGATCCGCTGGCCGACCGCAGTTAGTAGGGGGCCCAAGTAGTGGTTTAGCCAACCACGAAAGGCTGCCCCGCCAACTAGCGAAAAATCCTGGGATGCGCTATCGTGCCGGTTGGCGACCGGATGCGAGGACCCGATAGACATCTTTCAGGGGGGTTCGGGCGTCCCCGCGGTCTCCGGGTCAGGCTCCCATAAGTGCGGTACACTTCTACGAACTGCTGGGTGAGCTGCATGGCATCTGTTCAACTTCCGTTCACTCCGCCTATTCACTCTCAAAAAACAAAATGAACAAAAAACTGAAAAAGAGCAAGGTTCAACAGCGGATGCACTTCCTCGCACGCAAAGTGCACCTCGCAAACATCCGAGGTCTGCACTCAAATCTCGCTACAGTCCACCACCACCTCGAGACTGAAAAGCCTCACCTACTCTGCCTCACCGAGACGCAGATCGGATGTCCGTCAGACACGGCATATTTGCATTACCCAGGGTATACCCTGGAGCACAAGTTTACACCACACGCTGGAGTCTGTGTATATGCTCGTGATGACATCTGTTATCGGCGTCTCCGTAACCTTGAGGCTCCCAGTTTTTCCACCCTTTGGCTCCTGGTGGACACGGGTTTGGACCAAATTGTCTATGCCTTAGTCTACCGGTCGCATAGTGGTGATCAGGAGACAACCAGGCTATTTGAACATCTCAGTGATGCGGCGGATATGGCTCAGCAACGGTACCCGCGTGCAGAGTTGGTATTTCTGGGGGACTTTAACGCCCACCACGAGGAGTGGCTGTTCCCATACCGGATCACCGACCATGCGGGGAGAGAGGCGCGCAAGTTTGCGTTATCGCTAGATCTCACCCAACTGGTCGACCAACCAACTCGCATTCCGGATGTCGCTGGCCATACACCTAATTGCTTGGACCTTCTGCTGACAACTGATCCAGACAGGTACAATGTGTCGGTATCGTCCCCTTTGGGCACTTCTGACCATTGTCTGGTGAAGTTTGTGTCAACACATTCTCCGCCCGATCTTAGCCCGAGAGGCTCCCGGCGAGTTTGGCGATACAAGTCAGCAGATTGGGATGAGATGCGCCATTTTTTCGCTTCTTATCCTTGGCAGCAAGTCTGCTTCTCTGGTGATGATCCGTCGAGCACCGCGATAGCCATTGCCGATGTGCTACGTCAGGGCATGGAGTACTTCATCCCATTCTCTGATGTCGCACTTAGTGGTAAAGCTCGCCCATGGTTTAATGCCGAGTGTGCCAGCGCTGAGGCGCTAAAGCATTCGGCTTACCAGTCTTGGGCTGATGCTCGGAATCGCAAAGCTCCGGATGTACACGTTAAGAAGCAGACGTTTAACAAGCTCGCCAAGTCCTGCAAGAAGGTTCTACAGAAAGCTCGCTTCCTCCACGTTGGTCGTATCGGAGCTAGACTTGCTTCGTACCCCTCGGGGAGTAAAGCATTCTGGTCCCTCGCCAAGTCGGTGGAGGCGAATTTCTGTCGCCCATCATTGCCGCCGTTGCTGAAACCTGACGGTTCGCTTGCCCACACTGCGGGAGAGAAGGCAAATTTGTTCGTTTCTCTCTTTGCGGAAAATTCACGTCTTGATGCTGGTAGTGCAGTACCTCCCTCGATAAGTGGATGCGAAACTCGGATGCCTGAAGTCCGTATCCACCAGAGAGAGGTCCTTAAAGCATTACGCTGTCTTGACGTGAATAAGGCCAGTGGTCCCGACGGTATACCAGCAATAGTGCTAAAGGCCTGTGCACCTGAGTTGTCTCCTGTACTAACACGCCTGTACCGCCTTTCCCTGATGAAAAATCAAGTTCCGGAGTCATGGAAACTTGCTAACGTGCAGCCTGTGCCCAAAAAAGGTAGTCGTGCCGACCCGTCGAACTATCGACCAATTGCAATCACCTCCATACTGTGTAAGATTATGGAGCGTGTATTGAACACCAAGCTCCTCGCGTACCTAGAAGGTAACGATCTCCTTAGTGACCGACAATATGGTTTTCGCCGAAATCGGTCTACTGGGGACCTTCTGGTGTACGCCACGCATATATGGGGCGAAGCCATGGAAAAGCACGGAGAGGCTCTAGCTGTGTCGCTCGATATCTCCAAGGCTTTCGATAGGGTTTGGCATGACAGCCTCATTAGCAAGCTACCTGCGTACGGAATCGCGTCTGGTCTGTGTTCTTGGATCTCCGACTTTCTGAGGAATCGGTCAATTCGTGTTGTTGTGGACGGTTGTTCGTCGGACTCGATGACTATTGATTCGGGTGTTCCTCAGGGGTCAGTACTCTCCGCGACACTTTTTTTGCTGCATATTAACGATCTGCTGAAACCCGGTACATTTGGGTACGCAGACGACAGCACAGTCACGGAGAGTTACGTATCCAACGCTCGAACCAGTAACGCCGAGATAGTGTCTCTCAGGGAAGCCATGGTAGAGCGCACGAACGAAACCTTGAGGGCCGTGTCCGTTTGGGGCGATGCCAACTTGGTTAAGTTCAACGCCACCAAAACACAGGCGTGTTTATTCACTGCAAAGAGGAGTCCATTTACATCGACTCCTACTTTTCAAGGTGTATCCGTACCGCTAACCAATCACCTTGAGCTGCTGGGTTTGGACCTTTGTTCTAACCTAAACTTCGGCCGTTGTATTGAGTCCAAAGCGAAGACTGCTGCCAAGAAGCTGGGGATCCTGTTTAAAGTGCGGCGGTATTTCACACCGGGACAGCTCTTAAGTCTTTACCAAGCACAAGTCCGCTCGTGTATGGAATACTGCTGTCACCTCTGGGACGGCTCGGCCAAATATCAGTTGGCTGCTTTGGACTCCGTAGAACGTCGAGCGCGCAAGCTAATTGGTGATGCTCCTTTGGTAGAGGCCAAACTCCAAAGCCTCGAACACCGACGGAAGGTAGCCTGTTTGGCAGTATTTTACAGGATACATTTTGGAGAGTGCGCACGGGAATTACATGATCTTATCCCGCCATCTCCTTTCCATCACCGGACAACCAGGAGAGGGGAGCGACTTCATCCTTATGTGGTACAGACACCTTTTGTGCGCACGAAGCGTTTCGCCTCGTCGTTTCTAATGCGCACCGCTAAGGAATGGAATTCGCTCCCTTCCTCTGTTTTTCCGGAAAGGTACAATTTGGGTGCCTTTAAGGCTAGAGTGAATAGGCTCTCCCTGAACCAACGAGGAACATCGTCGGCTCCATCTTCACTTACCATCAGGTGAGATCGGGGTCAATCGTTGGTCAGTTTTTAATAAAAAAAAAAAAAAAAAAAAAACTTTCGGTTTCTGAGAAAAGGTCAGTGCCTATAATACCATCATAAAGTATTGTGATGTCGGGTGCAAAATAGAATTGATGAGAGATCGTTTCGAATTCAAAGCTTATTTTATCGCTCATAATTTTAGGCATTTCCTCGACAGAGCTTTCTTTGATGAGGCTTAGGAGCGTCAGCTCCACTATCGACGAGGAATGATAGAGGTTTGGACGAAACAGAGGTAAACATTTCAATATAAGGTAAGTACTACGTACGATGGGTTGGTGTTGATTTGGAAAACTTTATTAATTGATTTTTCTTTTTCAGAAGCTGCTGCTGTTGGATACAGAGGATTCGGTTTTTGTTTTTTGTGCCGCTGGTGGGCCTTTGGATACAGAGGATTCAGCGAGTGTTGTTGGTACAACGGATACAGAGGTCGCCATTTCTTTAACGGATACAGAGAGTGTTGGTTTTCCAACGAATACAGAGGTCGCTATTTCTTTAGCGGATACAGAGAGTGTTAGTTTTCCAACGGATACAGAGGTCGCCATTTCTTTAGCTGATACAGAGGATGTTGGTTATCCAACGGATACAGAGGTTGTTTTAGGGGCATCGACTTTGAATGATGAGTTTTCCGAGCGACGCTTAGCGGGAAAGTCTAGTCGTTTAAATGATCTACTTTGTCATCAGCTACATTATGAATCTGGAAATTTTTACGGTTTTTGTTCGGGGATTTTCCAAAGAGTTTGTTATTTTACTCGCGTTTTCGGCATTTTTCAATGGTGTGTCCTTGGAACTTGCAATATCTACAGAACATTGGTCACATCACAATGTGGTATTGTTTGGTTTTTGATGTGTGACATTTACACCTGGGTGTAATACCCGCTCACGATTTTGAGGAGGTGAACGTTGGGGATTTTGATAAGAGCCCGATGGTTGGGGACGATTTTGGTAATGGCCCGATTGCTGTAGGCGATTAAGCGAGCAGGTATTGGCACTGCTAAACGAGGAAGCTTTCCTTGACATGGCTTGTGATATTTTTTCCTCGGATGTTGCAAAATTTACGGCCTCGTTTAGGGTATCGGGGTCGTGGCATCTAACTACAGTAGCTAGTTTAGGATTTAGTCCAGTCATGAATGTGTATAAAGCGAGGTCTTCCATCGCTGCAACACGGCCTGCCAACTCTCCCTTCTTCTTCGTAGGTATAGATATGTTAATTTCGGTTAACAATTTAGAGAGACATGTTTCAACACGAAGAGCTTATTGACTAACTGCCTCGTTGGAGAGTTGTCGACAATCTTACAGGTCAGAAAGTAAAGCCGCGTAGTGCTTCTTTTCGCCGAATTGGGCTTTAAGAAATTCCTCTAACTGAGCCCAATTTTGAAATTCTATAAAATGGAACAGGCGCTTTCGGCGCGCCCTTCTAGTTGGCTCAGGATTTATTTCAATAAAATTTCCTGTTGGGAAAGTGACGCAAGGTTCATCGCATTTTTGCAATTATTTATAAACGCATTTAATTTCTCACGATTACCATCGAACTTGTTTATGAACTTAGTAAGAATGTGCAAGTCAATTTCCGAGGTCATAGTAGAGCTTGTACCTGCCTTGTCTTTACCGATCATGAGTGGGTGGAAGCGCGCAATGCGTAGTCAAAACAATGAAATAAGGGCTCGCAACTTTGTATGCAGTATTACTGTTAATAAACAACACGCTATGAATAAAGTTCTTATCAAAACTAACACTTGCACTGGGATTCGTTTTTGGATCTGGTAAAAACACTGGACATAGTATCTGGATTCGAAGCGCAGTAACAAAAAGTCAACTCACGTTCGAAGACACAGACACAGACGATTTTGCATGTTGAGAATGTCCGTCTGCTGCTCCTCGAGGATGTGCTGGAACTTTGATGGATGAGTGGATGACCAGAGTCGATGCTGGGTCAGAGGGGCTCACGCGCTGCTGCTGCTGTCGCAACCCACTGCTGTTCCACTTACAGGACAGGACAATGGACTCGGTGATGTGTGATGAGTTGTTAGGCAGTGATTTACTGCGTTGGAGTAGGCTCATTAGGCATTAGTATTTTCACTTTTCACTTTCACTTTTAATCTTTTAAGCACTGGAACTGGAAATGGATACGGAGACGTCCTGGAACCTTTTAAGATCCCTTTACGCTGCCACGAAAACTGTTATAGGGTCTTGGTTTGAGTCCTTTTTAAAAAAAAGAATACTTTACACTGAAAGTAATATATTTCGTAATAAATCAGAGAAACACGGAAATAGAAAATGGTAATGGAAAATAGAAATACGTGTGTCTTTTTTAACCGACGGATGTGGACTGATTCTCGTCTGACTCTCGTCACCGAGCTTTGTACTGGAAGTGTTGACTAGGCAAAATGGTCAGCAGCATCCCTTACATAATATAGGTATAACAGTACGCACCGTACGAGGCGTCGGCATTTACAAAATACCGAAAGGGTGCATCTACTGCTTTCGGATTTTCCGTCGGCAATATCGGTATTTATTATCAAAGCATTCAAGTTCGCCTGTGCACCTGTATTCGCAATGGAGGATAGTGACGGGGATATTGTTGACATTAGTTGTTTGTCGTCAGTTGAGGAGGAGAAAAATAAAAGAAAACGAAAGATGTGGGTTCATAAAATAAACTGAAAAAGACCAATTTTCGGAGAATTTCATACAATAAATATTAAGCCCTTTTATTCCGAAGTTGCTTCAAGTTTCACATTTCAAGGTATTATACAGTTTTGGTTAATCTAAAGTATGTCTCGCAACTTGGCGTGCCTTTTGGCATAGGCCT
Organism: Yponomeuta plumbellus; assembly: GCA_947310845.1. NCBI lineage: Eukaryota > Metazoa > Arthropoda > Insecta > Lepidoptera > Yponomeutidae > Yponomeuta > Yponomeuta plumbellus. The sequence goes on from OX371193.1 coordinate 11,590,236, forward strand.
CCTCCAGCTCTCTCCACTGAGCTCTGTCCTCAGCTACTCTGGTCCAGTATGGTCCCAAGGTTAGGCGGATATCGTCTTTCCATCTTATTTTCGGACGACCGCGACCCTTCCTTCTGGTTCTTCTCTTGGATACCATAAGGTGACTTGTTTACTCCATTTGTTTATTTTGCAACGTAGCATATGTCCTGTCCAACCCCGTTTCAAGTGTTCTATGCAAGTAATTATATCTGTTACTTTAGTTTTCTTTTTTATTTCTGAATTTCTGATTTTATCGCTAAGTCTGATTCCCAGCATGCTCCTTTCCATTGCTCTTTGTGTACTAGCTAGTCTTTCTCTTTGCTTGTTTGTTAGCGCCCATCATTCAAAGCCGTATGTCATGCATGGGAGGATGCAGGTGTTGAAGGTCTTTCTCTTGATATATTTACCAGTATTTTTTCCATCCACAGGCTATCCTTTTATTTATTTCTTTAGACATAGAGTCTTCGTTAGATATAATTTTGTCGTAGGTAAACAAAGTCTTTCACATATTCTAGCCTGTTTCCGTAAACCTCTATGTTGACTTCTGTGGAGTTGGTCATCAGTTTTGTTTTGTTTGCGTTCATTTCCAATCCTACAACTCTGGTTTTTTCCACCAAGGCTTTTACCATGTGTTCTAGTTATTCAGGTTCTTCTTCTAGTAGCCCAAGATCGTCATAAATTATAATTATGATTTAGTAGAGGATAAAAAGAGATTTTTCGGGTACGTACAGTCGGGGTCTGAAAATATTATACGACACAAGGTCGATATTTGTATTGATTTGATTAGATAAAGCATATAAAGCTCAGAATGAAGAGTCGAGTACCAACCTGTCAGTTCTTCGCTCCCTCAAGGAGGTTTTATTTTATTTATTTTGTAAAAATAGTATTCAATATATTTTCAAACTTTCTATTTTGACAGAGTTTTGAACTGGGTCATTTTAACAAATTAATTTTAAAATAAGAAATGAATTTAGATACTTGTTAGAATCGAGGCTTCGGAACTTTGAAAGGTAATAAGTACATTGTTAAAGCATTGTAGACTATAATGTACATCTTGCGTCTTGCGACAAAGAATCAAGTTTGAAAACTGGTAAACATTTTTAGACCCCGAAACAAAATTCTTTGAACTTCACCATATTTTTCTATACCAATTTTTTTTTTCATGTGGCCAGATCTGGTGTGATCTAAAGTGGGAACACTGATCGGGATCCGAAAAGCGCATCGGCTGCGGATGACGTCATCGGAAGGTACCTATAACGCACTCCGCGGCAGAAATGCCGATCCAGTGACGCAATACCTACTATAGAAAACCATATAAAGCAACGAATCCGTCCGCTCCGTACGGATCGATTCCGATGCAGTGGACGCTTAGCTTAACAAAGAAATCGCGTGAAACAAATTATGTAAAAACACTGAACAAAGGAGTTGATGAAGTTTACCTCAAAAAACTCTAAGGACTTTCGTTTTAACTTACCTCAAATGGTAACTCTATTTCCATTGCTTGCTTATTCTATGACACTATTTACTCAACTTTTATATTGGTCTCCAATGCGTATAAAAATAGGACTTAAGCACTGCGCAAAAATTCAAATTGAACAATTCAATGTTTTTTTCTGTGAGGCTGTGGTGCGCATTTGCTTCCGCCTTCAGTCCACAGAACACTGCTTCAGTCCCACGCAGCGTTGCCAGACTGTGCTGCCAGAATTACCGTAAAATGTACCCCAAAATTACCGAACAAATTACCGTACCATGTATGTAATCGTACACACTGATTTTATGATGAGTTGCTATAAAAATGAGATAATTACTTATTTTCTATTAATCAGAAAACTAGTCGTAAATTACTTATTAAGTTTTATTTCTTAAATAATAATGTAGTTATAGTCGGTAAAAGTAACTCAAAGCTTTTTGCCAATGAAAGTGAAACTTCTTTACCAGTTCAGATTCAGAGATATTTCTTACCCAAGAAAAAGCAGATTTTGCCGTTATATTCAGATTTAGTTCGTTTTCAATTTTAGTTTCGGGTTCGGATCGTTCGTATTCGTACAATCATTCATGAATGAAGAAACAAAATAGCGAAATATAGACTGAGATTAGGCGCCAATTTCAAATTACCGTACAATTTGTCGAATTTGGGCAATGTTCTCAGAATTACCGTACGTTTTTGGTACCACGATAGATTACCGTACAAGGCTTGAAAATACCGTACAAATACGGTAATTACCGTACGTCTGGCAACGCTGGTCCCACGGTCCCACCCAGCTGACAAAAGTGTTGCCAGAAACGAAACCTGAAAATGCGGTACCCATGGATGTAATGAGATCAAAGAGGATTGAGTACTCTGACAAAAAAATGTCCTGACAAGGAGGCTCGAACTAGTGAATCTCATCTCTTTCTAAGTAGGGTGACCTTGATGTCAATGAAAACCGGACGAAACATAAGGGAAGCCAGCCGGAAGGAACGAGCGAAGTTCTATCTTTAGGAGTAACTTGGGCATTTACTTCCATAATGGGCGACACAATACCTAGTGGTAGGTATATACATTGACTGAAAGACTTTCATTATACTTATATTTGCATTTAACGAAGTTTTTACATTATAAAATGAAAGCCAAAATCAAGTCATAAAATTAGCTTTAATCCAAAAATAAACACAAAGAAATAACTCATTTAAATGTATAGAATTTACAACTTGCTTATTGAGTGTTAATGTACAGTACATTACATACTGCCCTCAAATAAGGTTTGTAGTGGAATAGAAGAGTAGAGAGAAGAGTAAAGATAAAACTCAACTTCGACCATGTTAAAATACGTTTTTAAAACCTTGAGTGGTATTGCTACAAAAATTACTTAGCATACATTCATGGCTCGATTCGAGTCTGGGCCTTTAATTTGAGAATAGGTAAAGTTCACTATCTTGCATGGATACATAGATACATGCAAGATAGTGAACTTTACTTATAATCACAGTTATTAATAGTGAACTTTTCTTACATTTCTTATCATCAGTTACAGTAGGCTACTTTTTATCGCGGAAATCGCACTCATTCTGCGGAATTAACTTAATCATATTTTGATCTACATAAGTTTACAAATTATTTTCAGTGAACCAATTAAGAACTTTATATCATTATGGTACTCTTGGTCTCGACAAGGGTTAAATTAAAAATTAAAAATGTTGTTGCAAACAAATTTTAGTGTACAAATTGTAAATTCAGATAATAAAATCTAACTTGCCAATACAAATAAAACTCATGTACTAGCTATGATCCATTTGTCTATACTTGACATTTTTCTCAGACTTTATACGACAATAAATCAAAAACCCTTAGCGTCAGAAAACTCGATACCGTTTGCAAATTTAGTAATAGCTAGCACTAAATTTGCAAACTGTTCCGAGCCCTCTACCGCTAAAGGTTTTTGATTTATTTGTCGTTTAAAGTCTGAGAAAAATGTCAAGTATAGACAAATGGATCATAGATTGATGACAAACATTTGAATGTTTTTTTTACATTTAAAATATGTATAAAAGCTAATATACATTACAAAATAGAATAGAATTATTAAGTATAAAATTAAATATTCTATTATACCTCCTGTCAATTTTTCTATTCAAACATAATATTCAAAGCTTCTTCTTTTGGGGAATGCATTCAGTCAGTTTGGGCACCTGCATCGAGCTGTGGTTGCTTCGTTGGTAGTTCTTCCAGTTTAACATTTTCTTCCGTCGCTTAGTACCATTACTTTTTTCGCCACAGGCTGTAAATATTTATTTATTACTTACTTTCTAATAAACTTCTTAGCAAACAAAACACAAAGGTAACAGAAAAGTCCTGTGCAACGTACCTAAAGGGGTTGGTAAGCACGTCAATAAAAAGTAAACTAAGTGATACTTTCTGAGTTATTCCCGTTTGAAAATATAAAATATAAAAAAAAAACTATTTAATTTGTTCAATTGTCAATTATCATCATTTTAAAGTATTTTGCGTTACAACTAGTAATAAATTGGGGACATTTTGTCAAAGAGTATTTGTTGTTTGTGATAATTATTTTTTCTATCGATTGGTATAATGTACACCAAACGGCAACTTTTCATGTACAAACGTACAAACTTTAGGTATGCTACAGAGGTTTGAAGCCTTTTACTCACCACTACAAATGGTACAGGATCTTCCTTCAACCTAGGTAAGACCGTAGGTTTAAAATCTTATTTTCTAAAATACTGGCTTTTGCAGGCTTCACAAAATGCAGGATTTTGTGATGTCGAACCAGAGCCTCATATAGCATCCATCCATTTTAAACGTAAGCTTTCGTTTTTAGTAAAACTGAAAAGAGACCGTTGGGTAATGAAACACATGGCCTACATTTTACAACATCATGGTCATAGTATTCCACATAAATGAGTAAGAGTAAGACACACTCCTTCAGTTTGTGGCTCTCGCTCTGGACACTTTACTCTAAGGTTCATTTGTCTATACTTGAGTATTGCGGTAAACAAACCTCACTCGAGCACAAATCACAACATTCCGAAGACATCACACATCGTAGATAACCACAATAAGTTTTAAACACTAGTTTAAACACTAACGCATCTAATTAATCAGAAAACTGCTCAAAAATATCTTTAAATATGTCTTTTTTAACCAAAATTGCAATTCAGTATAAAATCAGGACACAGGTTAGCAAAACACACATTAGTTTTGATATTTTGTTGTAGGGATGGGTGCAAGTGAATGAAAGAACAATTTGAAGTGAATGAAAAAGCGTATGTAAAAGCGTTGATTGCTATCAACGCTTTTTAAAGTTAATGGGTTAATAACTCATCATAATAGTTATTACAACTCTTTAAACCAATTTTAAGCCTTTTCAACATTAGAAGGATCACATTTAAAATATTTTTTAGAGAGTTATTAATAAGACCGTTAGTGTTCTTCGTCTCTTTATGCGCTCATAAATCATGACTTAAAATTCAAAAAAACACAAAAAAGAATATACAGGGTGTCCCGTAAATCGACTTCAAGCCGGAACCAGGTGAAAAGGCAAGTCATAGTGGTTATCAGAAAAAAAAAAATAAAAAAAAATTGCACGGAAAAAAGTTATAGCCATTTAAAAAAAAATCAAAATCCTGTTGCCACCACTCTTTCCTTTTTTTTTTGTTTTGAAACTTTGAATAATGCTTCTTCAAACTGTTAACAAAATTTCAAAACCAGCTGCTCCAGCTTGGAAAAAAAGGAGACTAAAAAAAATAACTTGAAAAATTGCCCATTTTAAATTTTAATTTTAGTTTTCATTATGTTTGTGAAATGTCGTGAATAAATAATAAAAAAAAATAACTTTTTTTATATTTTTCTGATAACCAGTATGACTTGCCTTTTCACCTGGTTCCGGCTTGACGTCGATTTACGGGACACCCTGTATTATGCTGCAGCAAAGATATCCGTTAAATAAATGTCTACCATATTTTTTCACAGATAACTTTTTTCTCGCGCCATCTATTTTGTAATTTGATATGGCAATACTAACCTGCCCACGCACACGCACATCTGACACAGACTTTTAGGTCCTATGACCGAAAACCTAGGGCCAAGGACTTGGGACTAGCATTCATGCCAAAAACTCCGGTTTTTAGAGGAATATTGCTGTCTAGTTATGACTAGACTCGTGATTTGGCTACATTTTTCGGTTAAGAGCCCTAACAATCACTATCGGGATGATGAAGAGATTTAAAAATCACTTTGTGTAAAAATGTCTAAGAAAAGAAGGAATAATTTTATTTTCACTTACATCGCCACTGAACCTTGTGAACCTCTTTAACTTCGTAATTTTGTTAATTAGGACTAGACTAGAAAATTGGCCTCTTGTATTGAGAATCTCCACTGTGTCGAATTGGCGACTGACTGAATCGACTGGCACATAAGTGCACCTCCTAATAGGGTTTTTTTGTGTATACTGAGTAGTATCGTAATAGGAACTTTGGCCGGGAGATCCGATCAGCACCATATTCCGGAACGCAATGGCCTCCCGCCGCCAGCGTGCGACGTGAAGCCATTTGCAAACCCCTCTTTAGTTTCCGTTTCCTTTTACAACTACCCTTCAACATTTTTACTATTTAATGCTTGTAAATGTAATGTTCACATACCCCACGATTCACGATTCTCTAATTAAATGGTGACGGATGGGACTAATCCTATGATAAAACTTACTTAAATATACGTATTTACGTATAAAGATAGATTATATTTCAATAAAATCATGACATTCGGGTCAAAAGTCGCTAATTTTATTAATTTCTAAACAAAATTTGAAATAATATTTAATATGTTACTTTTACATTTTTTATTTCACTATGAAATATGGTGGTGTTCAGTACCTTTGAAGTTGTAGTAGGTATTTCAAATTGTGGGTAATTTTTATGTTATTTCTGCTAATAACAAGCTAAAGATTGATTTTTTTATTATCATAATAATCTATCATGTATCTCCAAGTAACAATCATCACATTCATGAACATTTCTAAAACCCAATTCATTCATTCACCAATAAATATTGCTAATCTCAAATAGCTCATTCACTGTTTCCCAACCCCGTAAGTGTCAAATTTTATTGGTACGCCATTGTTGTTTACTGCAATACTCAAGTATAGACAAATGCACCTTAGTTGCTTACTTTTACGATTTTATGTTTTATTTGAGAAGACAAAGAGTTTAGTTTTCTATGGAAGGTTTTTCGTAGTGCTCTATCCTCTTTGATTATAACATCCTTTGCGGTACCTATACTTTAGAAATGCGGATTTTCAGCAAAAAAAAGTGGATTTTTTTATCGTTATAAAATATGATATTATACAATACCGGTTGTTCTTTTTCCGTTTAAAGGTTTTTAATTGTTATTCATACGAGGATATGATAATTTATAAATGTCGTAGGACGATTTGATAAATCAAATTTTCGCAAAAATTCTAGGGCTATCGCGAAAACACGAATAATTAGATAAGGGCTTGGACATTTCTCAATATTACTGAAAAAAGACAGGGCTTTTGCAAAAACGCGGGTTCCCTTAGAAAGATTGCGAAAAGAGTCGTTAGCTATTTGAACTAAGCACACTGACTGGTTGATCGCATCGCTCAAAACAACATCTTCTCTGATTGGTTGACAACTTGACGCGTCACCTGTTATTCTATTCTGGCACGGGTTTTACTTGCGATGTTTTTATGTTTTAGCATTCGCTGTTTTTTGGTAACTAAATAGTGTGCCAAGTAATATAAGGTGTGTTTGTGAGTGCAAAATGACAGGCACAAGTGAAATGAATGCCGAATAGGTAAATAATTTTGAATTTATGTCTGATAAGGAAAGATTCAACATAGAATTAAGAAAGTTTTAGGCTAATAGACAGGTCGGAACTACTTAACCAGAATGGACTAAAGATTAGGGTAAATAGTGTGATTGCTTCTATAGAAGGATTTAACTCTGGAACTGTCATTAAGCAATCGAAAACGCAACAAAAGCACAGACATGAAAGAAAATACTATTTCATGAGGATTCTGATTTTGAGAAGACATTAACATCTTACCTCTCCTGTTATTCAAGTACCTCCACTCCAACTAATGAGTACTATGATATTATTCTGCAAGCACATAAATCGACTAGACAGGGGGGTTGAGATAAAATGATAGATAGCCTAAAATATAAATATTTGATACCGGTACCAAATCAACAGTTGTTTTGAAAATATTAGTTTTTTTTCAATACAATATAACTCCGAAAGAACAAACATTTGGTTGTTGGCGTCGTAGTAACTTTTGTTCGTCTCATTGAGACCTATTCGATGATGTATTACACATTCCTATTGGGCTGAGGTAAAAAATTACATTCCTTTTTTTTTCTTCTGAAAACGGCTCACTAAAATGTGAAGGTTGACGTGCTGTCGACTGTACGTAGTCGACAAGTGGGCAACCCGAACGCGAGTAGACGTCATAAAAAGTCGCTTCGATTATTAATTCAATTATTATTCGACGAATGCTAGGCAAAATAAAGATGTATGTAAATGAACACACAATAATATCTTATTTGCAAACACTTTTCTTAACTAAAGCCCACGCGGACGAAGTCGCCGGCAACAGCTAGTGTTCAATAAGAAGTAAAGATACTATAGTTTCGATTGTCTTTTCTTACTCTTAATAGCTCTATGACAAAATTGCCGAAACCAACAAGGAAAACTAGGGACCAATCACAACAAGTGTTAACCAAAATCAAACCAATCAGAGTTCAGGATATACAATCCTACTAAAAGAACTCGCGATTTTGCAAAAGCCCTATTATTTTTCAGTAAGATTGAGAAATGTCAAAGCCATTATCCAATTATCCGTGTTTTCGCGATACACCTAGGATTTTTGCGAAAATCCAATTTATCAAATCGTCCTACGACATAAATAAGACGGAATATGTCAGTAAAAAAATACATAATTTATAAAATAACAAATGTGACTTTTATTCCAAAGATAGTACATCTCCAGATTCTTCGACCTCTGCTTTTGAACATCTGTAAATGTGTATGCACTACAGATTATTACACCAAACGGAAACCGACTTGTTGAAAGTTGAATGATGCATGACATGAACCAATTTCGAAAAAAGCGGAACCGCGTTAGTAAAAAGCGGAAAGCGGATCCACTATCAGAAAAGCGGAAAAAGCGGAAATGTGGTACATCTGGCAACACCTGACAATGACATTGACGTATTTTTTTTTATATGAAATAGCAGTGATATCTAAATTATGCAGCCGAGTCAAAGGTTTTTTGCTTTGGCTCCGAAACCGGAACCGGCGTGCGATGCCATAGCCGGGCCAGTATGCCTTTAAAGAATAACCAAAAGTAATAATACCTTTTGAAATGAAGCGGAGCGGCCTCAGAACGTGTTCTGAGGGAGCGGCACACACATGACGTCATCTGACAGCTGTCAAGACCGTTAGCAACGCTACTATCGGTATAACTGAAGGCCTATTATCACTTCTTATTATTTAGTACCTGGATGACCGAGCTAAGCTCGGTTTTTGTTTTTGTAAATCTTAAATTAGGTACCGAAAAGTCTTAATGTATCTGCCCGGAGCACAGGACGCATATTAAAAATAAACTAGAACTGAAGCCTTACAAAATACAAAAAGTGCAAGACTTGAGAGTTGCACAAAAGGCAGTTCACCTAGAAAGAGCTAAGGAGTTAAAGCACTTGCACGTTGATAGCAAGCTTGAAAATTTGGTATTTTTGATAAAATATGATATTTTTTTTACGGTTCAGCAATAAGTGAACAAACAAAATGATCGCTGGTTGAAGTGTAAATAAATCAAACGACAATTTACACCAAGGAATTGCTCTGCGAAAGCAACTACCAGCATCAGTGATGGTTTGGGCCGCGGTAACTGCTACGGGACGTTCACCTCTCGTTTTCATTGAGCAGGCAGGGTGCAAAGATAAACCAGCAAATCTACCGCAAAAAGATTTTAAACGATGCTTTGTTACCTTGGGCACTTAATAAATTCGGTAAACCATTGGACGTTTCAGCAAAACTTGGCACGATCCCACAAAGCCTGTGAAACCCAAATTTTTTTTGCAAGAAAAAGTCCCGAGCTTCATTTCTTCGCAACAATGGCCACCATATTCGCCGGACTTAAACCCAGTGGATTTTTCCATATGGTCAATTCTAGAGGCCAAAGTGTCAGCAAAAAAATATGAGACAGTCGATGCCTTAAAGATTGCTCTTCGCCGAGAATGGAACAAAATATCGGCAAACCACATTCGTGCAACGTGTGAAGCCTTCTCGGATAGACTCGATGCTGTTAGGTATCCACGCTAAAGGTGGCCACATCGAACAATAACTTTGTAATTTTAAATGTTTATTTTTGCTATATATTGAAGTTTATAAATAAAAAGAAACAAAATGGTCAAAATTACAGCATTTTGAATTATTGGTACCGCGTGCCGATCCCTGTCTATATATATAAAAGGAGAAGCTGACTGACTGACATATCAACGCAGGGCCTAAACTATAAGGGTTACTAATTTGAAATTTTGCACAGGTTTTCCTTTTGTAACGCAAGGGAGCACTAAGAAAGGATTTTTGAAAATTCATCCCCTAAGGGGGTAAAATGGGGGTTCAAAGTTAGTATGAAACTTTGCCGTTTATTCGAAAGTTATTCGAAAGAAATTCAGAATGAAGGTCCTTCATTGAATGTCTTGAAACACATGCAAAATAGTTTTTCGAAAATCATCTCTTAAGGGTATAAAAGGGGGTGTAAAGTTAGTATGAAACATTGCCGTTTTTGAAGTTATTCGAATGAAATTCAGTATGTACGTCCTTCATTGAAAGTCATGAAAGACGTGTAAAGTAGTCTTTCGAAAATCATCCCTTAAGGGGGTAAAGGGGGTTGCGAAGTTAGTATGAAAGCTCTTTCGCATGCGCTAAAGGTATCCCTATCTTATTTGCAAACACTTTACTCAACTAAAGCCCACGCGGATATTATATATTTACAAGAATTGCTCGTTTAAAGAGATTAGATTAGATAGATAGATAATAAGTGGAAATTATTATTATTATAGGTGATGATAATATTATTTATTATTATTATAAGTATTTATTGTTATAGGTCATGATAGTACTGATTCTGAAATTTCAAACGAAGACAGCTCAGTGAGTGAAGGAGAGGCTATGAGTGGAGTAGAAGCTTTAGAAGATTAGCTTTATTTTTATCCTCATTATGTGCCTATCTTTATTTTATATTTTAGTCGCCTTGATACTTGCAAGAAAATAAATTAACTGATTACTATTATTCATCTGACTCTTTTTCTGATCCTACACGTCATCACTGTAGCGTAACTCAACTCCAAAAGGTATTATCCTAATAGCATTTGAATCTAGTAGTAACGTAGGTACTATCAGAGTCGCTCGTAGCCTGGGCTACCTGAGTGAACTTAACGATCACTAATGTTAAGCAACATTATGGCGCGTTCAGTCCATGGACCACCGTCTATGACTAACGCTAGTGGCATTTTTTCCGAGCGGTTCCGTGCTTCGCAAGGCACGTTAAGCAGTTGGTGCCGGCTGCCGTCGATAGATGGAAGATATACGCCGATAGATGGCCAGGAATTACACATGAGACCAGCCACTAATCTTACAAGCCTCCACCAATCCGGACTTGGCCCCCGTGGTGAAGTATGGCCTATACCTTCCTCAGGGAAGAGACCCGTGCCCCTTGATGGAGACATAATGGGTTCATGATAAATTCTCAATAAAAATTACAAAACTGAAACTTTGTCTTTAATTTTTTTTTTATCCACTGAGGATGCCATTGAGCGTAATCCTAGGAGATTTCGGTCCTTCTTGAAAAATGGCTATACTGTACTTATGTAAAAATCCATCGTATAATAATAATTATAAGACGCTGTTGTTTTCGCTAATATATAAAAATAAAATAAAAGTGTCAGTAAGAATATAAAAGAATAAGATTTGATTAAATTACGGCACACGAGTACTTAAGTGATTTGTCAGTATCGTTGCTAGTGGCAGCCTCTGGTCTCTGGCTACCCTCTGGGATAGAGGCGTGAGTTTATGTGTGTATTGTATGTGCAAATTAAGGAGATTCAGTGGGTAATACTAACGCCCCACCGAGGAAAAAACATCATAGCCTTTTTAAAGATCATAATTTGCGAAAAGTGTCTGCAGATACCTCTTTCTGTTATACAGCATCAGCTCTGTGATGCGTAAACTAGTGCCGTTGCACAGTCTGGGCGCGTCCAGGTTACGCATGAGTATGACAGGCACACCAACTTTGAGTTCCAACCCCTGACAGGTTGAGGGAATATAAGAACTCTACTGGGTATACAGTTGCGTCGTCAGTTGTCATCACCGTGTCTTTTGACATGTAGGTCCTCTCCTCACCTGGAACTTGCTCTCATCATCAACCCATCATGTCCCCACCGAGGGGCACGGGTCTCTTCCCTGAGGAAGGTATAGGCCATACTCCACCACGGGGGCCAAGTCCGGATTGGTGGAGGCTTGTAAGACTAGTGGCTGGTCTTACTGTCAGAAGTTTTCAAGCCGCCCTAAGGCTTCTGACTTGGCTTAACGACTGCCATCTATCGACGGCAGCCGGCACCAACTGCTTAGCGTGCCTTGCGAAGCAAGGAATCGTTCGGAAAAATGCCACTACTTTAGTCATAGACAGTGACCCATCCATGGACTGAACGCCCCGTACGTTGCTTAACCTTAGTGATCGTTTAAGATCACTAAGGTTAAGAAATGAGATATATACAAAAAATTATCAAAATACCGATTTTTGTGACATTTGACCTTGAAATTTAATAGTTGCGTACACCCTACCATATGTAGGTTTTGAGACAACAATTAGGGTGTCAATATACAACTATTTACAGACTTACAGCTGGATATCTCGAATTCCGAGGTGAACATACTATAATGACTGGACTAAACTACTTAACTTCTATTAATATGACAGAAAGATGTAGCTAAGAACTTTTCGCAAATATGATCTTTAAAAAGGCTATGATGTTTTTTCCTCGGTGGGGCGTGAGTATTACCCACTGAATCTCCTTAAGTTGCACATACAACACACACATAAACTCACGCCTCTATCCCAGAGGGTAGCCAGAGACCAGAGGCTGCCACTTGCAACGATACTGACAGATCACTTAAGTACTCGTGTGCCGTAATTTAAACAAATCTTATTCTTTTATATTCTTACTTCCTCGACTGTTTTAATTAACACAGATTCCTGAGAAGTGAAAAAAAAGAAACAAAAAAATAAACTTTACATCTCTCATATTCGGTAAGTAGGTCCTTATTACCCCCAAATGGGGCTTGTAGGTAACCAATTAGCGCTCTAGGGTAATAATGTAGCTAGAAAAGCCCTAGGGCGGTAAGTAATAAAAAAAAAAACTCTTCACTCTTTCAAAAAGTTCGCGTACATCTAACCATCATACTGGCAATAGACATCATGCATTCAGCCCAATGAGCAAACAGGTCGCTTCGCTATTCAGCCTTGTCTTCGTATGAGTATATTTGTCATCAATTTTAAATATCGAACGGCGAAGCTGAATATCGTATTTGAAAAAAAAAAATTAAAAAAAAAAATGAACAAAGGCGGGAATAGAAAACTTTTACTTTAAATATTGTTTGTTTTTGGGATTTTTTTATAGTTACGTGCTAATTAGGAAAAAAATTTTATAAAAAAAAATTAATTTTTTTCTACTTACCTCACAATCGAGATGTAAAGCAGAGTAGTTAGTTCGGGTGTAAGCATCAATTGCAGCCCGAGATATTATGGCGCACGAGCGCAGCGAGGCGATGCCTTACAGCCCTTGGCTACTAATCTACTATTAAATAGGAGAGTCTGAAAATGCAAACAATTTCAAAGTGCCTAATTTAATGGCAAAAATATTTAAATCTTTGACACGGTTCTTTTTTTATAATTGTTTCTTATGGAAATTATAACATTATTATAGTGCCTTAAGAATTTTCTCGGGGTTTATGAGATACTTCCACTACCATTTCTACTTTGTCAATCGTAGCAAAATTATAATTAAAAATTCGCCTACTATGTTTTTTCATGGGAAATACTACTTACTCTGTTGTACATAAAGTTCTCTTCCGCCTGTCCTATTGTGAACTGCTAGCAATAATTTATCATTATCAAGAACAATTTTTTTTTAAACTACGAGTTAAAATAGAGGAAGGCTATTTACAGACAGAAATGTATAGTTTCAGGCTGATTTTAGAGTCACGCTGACCGTCAGCGCTGATAGACAAATGTATGGCTGGTCAGCGCTGAACGGTCGGCGTTTTTCTAAAACGCTCCTTAAGACGTAGTACATAATACGCTACTTGACTCGTATCAAATTTGACGCGATAAATGGATATTTCCTGTAGTATCTAACGTAAGAAACCGAAATATATTGACTTTGATAGGTAAATATGCAGGATGGCTGCCAAATTTGCAAATTAAAAAAATATTTTTCGCTTTTAAATCGGAACGGTGAAAACACTATCCGCCATCTTGAAAGCACCTTTGGTTGTAAACAAACATCTGTCAGTCGTGCGTGTGTAGGTTCTATTGTGATTTGGATTGGATAGTGTTTTTGCAAAAACTCTTCTTGTGCAGTTAGTGTCTTATCATTTTATTGATAAGCGCAATCATGGACGCTGGAATCGTGGAAGCTGATAGTACCAATTTACCAAAACCAAACCAAATCAAACCAAGCATTATTACAGCTAAAAACGGTTTCTGTGTACATTGAGATTACAGGACTTACATTAAAGTGATCTTCACATAAATATAGGTACCCAAGTTGTACTATCTCAGTCAATAAAGAATCGGGGTCTCTCTTGGCAAGTTTGAGCCAAGTTTTTTCGTATGTTTATTTCACTGGGCACACGAATCCGCGACTTCCCGGCGGTCTTTATTGACGTGTTTTTGCAATCTCGAATAATGCAATAATGATAATTGATATATTTTGCATGTAAACTCGATGAAATCATGAATACGTTGTTGTTATTTCACTATGCTCCCAGATCACTAACAGATTTTAGGACAAGGTAAAGATCGTTTCACCAAATAAGTCCCACGGTAAAATCCTTAAGGCCATAGCAATAAAAGCCAAAACTCATTAACTCATACTTCTTTCGTGGCACGAACTCTACCTATGTTGAATGTCAAACTTTGTTTACAAATCTTAGGACTTCAAACCATAGACAAAAATGGCGGACCGCGTTTTTCGCTGTTTAGCAAAGCAATGTTTTAAAATAATGTTTTTGTTGCTTTTAGGTCCTCAAAAAATATACTAAAATATTTTTTGGTTTAATGGAAGAGATATTTACATTTAAGACATACTTGAAAAAAGAGTCAAGTAGCGGATTATTATATTTTATGGCCTGTCAGCGCTGAGTGTCAGAGTGACTCTAAAACCGGCCTCAATGCTGTAGTGTGGTAGCATTGTGGTAGCACGCCACTTCTTTCTGTCCATGGCTAGTCTTATACAGCCATTGATATAGCTCCACCTCAGATCGTGGGATCAGGAGCTGGTAGGAGCCCCATGCTGCATTTACCAGTGGCCAAAGAAAATAATTTTATCAGGTGTTTATTCAAAAGGTTTTTTTTACAAATCAAGGCAGGAATGCGGCTCCAGAAATATAGACTAAAACTTACTACACCCGCCCTGATGGACAGACTATGTAGTTGACAGTACATGGACGTCTAGACACAACATACACTCTAACAATTAAGAGTTATCTATCTATTTACGTTACAGAGGCTTTGCAACTAAAATGGGGGTCCATGAGGAATACTTAGCTAACAACAAAATGTACTGCTAAAGCTGCTTGATTAGGCTACATCTGAGATTTGTTTTAGACAAATCGTGTAGGTGAACATACGTAACTAGAGATAGAAGAATAATTACCTACCATGTACGATGCAAATATAGGTATACCTACTCACATTTTTGTATCAATTGAACCTAAGATATTTATGAGAAGAATTCATAAATTAATGACATCCTGTATTTCTTTGGTGCAAATTATTCACAAACCCATTTTTTATGCTTACGTCGTCGCTCCGCATGGTTAAACGCCATATCACATTCGTGTAAACTCACTTTTTCAAGCCGATCCATATTGTAGCAGGCATGACGCCGCCGACGCCAAATAACTTGATGAATGGAAGACTCCGCTAAGGAGACAGCGTGTGTGAAGGAGTTTGCGCGTTACAATGTTTCTGCCACTTGTTGGGCGCCAGAGAGTCAGTTGGCGCGAGGCGTCTACCCTCACTCCGCGTACGTCACGTTGCGATTTTCCCGGCACTTTTCCGTCGGGCTCGAAAACTTTGTCGCGACCGGTAGTTTCGGAGATTAACGAGTACACTGTGTCTGTAAGAAGCGATGGTTTAATGAATGATGAGAGAAGGTTGAATTTTCGTAGTTTTGTGATCACAATGTCACGGAGGAAACAAGCGAAACCTCGGTCTTTGAAACGTAAGTACCTACCTCTAGTAAGTGAAGATTGAAGATTAGCAGTCTTATTAATGGAAACAAAAACACGATTGCTCTAAAACCTTACACAAAGTAATCCGTGGTTTCGTCCTCTTTTATGGAAAGTGTTCTTATGAGTATTAATAACACTGTGAATTTTTCAGTATGAGATTATTAACTTAATTCCGGATTTCATTAAAGCGGTTGTCATGCTTACAGAAGTTTTAGCAGTAATTCATTACCTACTTAGATATTTTAATGAAGTTCATGTGCCTAATTCTATATACATAGGTAAAACTTCATATATTTTTTATATACCTAATTACCTACTGCACTCCTCAAAGACTGTGTGTACAGTATACATGGTAGGCTGTTTGTACTCTATTTATCTCTCACTCTTTATAAATAATTTTAATACGCAGATTTTATTATTATTGTTCACTTTTGCTACCTGCAAAATCAAAGCTCGTAACCAAAACATATATAATTAAGTACTTGCCTTTCACCCTTCCCTCCACCTGCCGTCCAGTTTTATTACCGTACTTACGGCCTAGGTACGCGAAATAATACCGGGGTGTACGTACGTACTCGTATAATTAATTGTGCTCCGCCAATGAGTGGCTTTGAGGGCGAGTGATGGACGCGCGGTGCATCGCGGCCGCGGCCAGAGCGCCCTAATATCACCGTTTTGTCAGTGCCCGTCGCGGTCGCCCGCGGTCATTATCCAGCGTCGGCAGCACAGCAGCGGTCTATGGCCGCGGTACTGTCTGTCACACCCTCGTGATGCTCATAATCGTCTAGCTTTGCGTTTTATCGCTGCAAAGCAGTTTGGTGCATGCAGGTTTCATTCGGTGAGACTGGCATTATGAAGCCATGTTAGAAAAATATTACTTGGTTAAACTAGTAGGGCTGAAAGTAACTCAATCGTGAATGTACTTCCCTATGCTCTGTCGCCAAAATCCGTCTCGGTATTAAATATCACCCGGACAAACACTGTGCTTTCCATTACAAATATAAGGAAGGTAAAATTAAATCATAAATTAACTAAAGAAAAATCAGATGAACTCATTGTGTTAAATCTCTGCCATAGGTTATGGAATAAACAAAACTCTACAACAAAAAAAATATGAAGGACGAATTGCCGTTTCCGTGCCTTTTTTTCTATGGCCGGCCAGCTATTTAGCTATTATTTTTTATTTTCGTCATTGAAAATTTTAAACATTTTGCGCAAAACGATCTTATTCTAAGGAAATAGTTAAAAGTTAATTATAACAGTATTTAAAAATAAATAAAATTCTTTAATTAATTTAACTACTTATCTTTATGTTATTTTAATTTTTCATCACGCTGTAATGTTGGAAAATGGTTCAACAGAAATGTGAAAATAGAACTAATTTTTTAATAATAATAATAATAATAATAAATGCTTTTATTTCAGAATACACAGTTCCAGCTTACAAAATACATAGATCATAATAATTCTTATACAGATATAAAGTAAAATAAATTAATTTGACAGCTGTCAGTTGAAAACGGTTCTTCCTATTTTGTTTTTATTATGATGATTCGATGTACATTACGAAACCGTTTAACCCAGAGATTAAAAACAGGGAAGACTTAGCTACGCAGTTTACATCGAAATATCATAATAAGACCTCCTTTTCTAGAATGATATTTTTTTTTATTAATTTCCACTACTATGGTAGGTAATCTGTATAGTCTGTAAAATATGTGAGTGGTTGACCAAAAAGGGACCTGGAGGGATTGGAAACAGTTATTTTTTTATTTGAATTTTTTAGTTGCTATAGTTACTATTTTATGATTTTTTTTGTGAGCCGAGCACGAGTCGAAACCATTAGCAACACGAAACTTCAGACGCAATTTTCTCGAAATCAATTATTTTCCGTTGAGGTCCCTTTTTGGTCAACCACTCACATATATCGTGAGCTCCGCGACAGCTGTCATGGACATTTGCGTCCATGAAGTCTTGAATTTTTCACAGAATATTATATTTTCACTGTGAAAACTCCGTACTTACTGCACACTATTCGATGGCAGTAAGTACGGAGTTTTCACAGTGCAAATATAATATTCACAGTGCAAACTTCATGGACGCATATTATTATGTCCATGACAGCTGTCGCGGAGCTCAAGCTATATTTTACAGACTATAGTGATACGGCGATAAACAAGTAGGTAAGTAGGACATCAGAGGTAGAACTGAAGACTTTCAGTCCCTGTCTTATTAGATAGTTTTAACAATAAGATTGACATTACTAATCCATTTTTCATGCATAAAAGTATAACAATTTCGGTGCTAGAAGAAGTAAAATAACAATAATGTATGCGCTTTGAAACCAATGGTTTCATGCAGTGTTTA
Organism: Yponomeuta plumbellus; assembly: GCA_947310845.1. NCBI lineage: Eukaryota > Metazoa > Arthropoda > Insecta > Lepidoptera > Yponomeutidae > Yponomeuta > Yponomeuta plumbellus. The sequence continues at coordinate 11,608,660 of OX371193.1, forward strand.
TTTTTATTTATTTTAGGAGTTTTAGGTTTTTAGGTGTTTCATGGTAAACACGAGCGTCTGTACTTAAATTAGAGCAACTCAAAACTCGGTATCGACCCACCGGTCCAAGTAAAATAATATTCACATCATAGATGTTGTTAAGTTGAGACTTCAGTTATAATATCGATCGGGGTGGTAGGTACCTTCGTAATGCGTCCCGCGGGAGGCAGGAGGATGTTGTGACTCTCCAGGCGGCCTCAGGGACTCCTAATACAATACTAGCTTTGTTCCTACAGTGTAAGTATACTTACATAACCAACCATTCGAGTGGTTACGTTACATAAGGATTTATGGAGCTCTACAATTTTATTCCTGAAGTACATACCAATTACATTACACAAATTGTAAAATTTAAGGTCACCGTTTAAAAAAAATTAAGATAATGTAAGTCATGTTACACTATTACTATGAATAAAGTTTTTATTATTAAATTATTATTATTATACTTGAAATACAATACATACAATACATAAAACCCAATTACTTAATAATTGGGCTTTATTATACGTTATGAGATGATTTATACAGCGTCCAGAGACCCTTGATGGTGGGGTGTGGCCTATACCTTCCTCAGGGAAGAAACCCGTGCCCCTTGGTGGGGGCATAATGGGTTGTTGATGATGAATGAAATGAAATGATGAATGAATGAAATGTGTGACTTATGTCGTCGTGCTGCAATAAAGAAATAACACTTTGAGTATAATTCGCTTTTGGAAAACGGCAAGTACAGCATCTTTGGGTTAATTTATTTTATTTGGCTCGTTGTCGCTCGCTCGGGTCCAATACTGCGTCAATTTTCACCCGCCACCTCACTCATGGCGTGGGAATTAAAATTTTACATTCAGTGAAACGTTAATCTTCCGCTGTCCCCGACAGCCTATAAAAACGGATTGCCGTATCTTTACTTGTGATGTTTTCAGCCGCATTGTAATATCTAGGAGGTATACTTAAGTGTACTCAGGTTCAGTTCAGATCGTATTTTCAACCGATAGATTTGTTTATACAAACAAACAAACAAATAAATACAAAATCCGATTATGGGTATTTTAACAATATGGAAACAAATAATATAAATATAAAATAAAAATAAATAAACTCACGCCCGTTATCCCCGAGGGGGGTAGGCAGAGGCACCAATCACTAGAACTATAAACATATTTTTTTCAATTTAAAATTTAAAATTTTAATTTCAAAACTTTGTTTTATTTTGAAAGTATTTATAAAAATGTTTTATGTATTTTTGTGTTTGTTTTTTATAAAAATGTTTTTTATATTTAAGATTGATTGATGAATTACTTTTCACTGCATAGTGAAAAGAATGAAAGAAAAGAAATCAAGAATGAATGGACTAGATAATATAGGCCACCGCTGTTGCTGCTATACTCTGTAGTATAGCAGATTCCACAATACCTCCTAAGAGACCGCCATCGTTTCGTGTGAAACGTAGGTATTGTAGGTGTTGGTGTAGGGTTTTGAAGCACGTTTATTAGATACCTACTTCAATAATGTCGAAACACCAGATACTTTGTTTTTTTCTATAATGGGATATTTTGGCCAAGTATTTCAGTCTGGCGTTCCAGGCTTGGAGTGAGCAATGTAGACCAGTGTCGATAATTTTTGAAACCAAAAAAATATGTAGGTAGTAGGATGGAACCCATTAGAAAAGGAAGAGATTAGGTAAAACCAAAATGTTTTTTACTTTTTTCATTTTTAACAATTTTTTAAGGCTTCGAACCAGGGCCTAGACTCTGCTAATATATTGCAATACAGTGACAGTTGCATGAACATGGTGATTTAGTTTCATTGCCGCTTCAAGTCAACGCGAGCACGCATAATAAACCTTCTAGGCGTCAATGTTATGAAAAAACATGTCACCGTAGTAATACTGTCATCGTACTGTAATACAATGGTAACTCTGAAAGCCGGCCATTAGTACGCCCCTATATTACGCCGACGAAATTCTAAGCGATTCCAATGGTGTAAGTGTCGAATTAGTATGAAATTTGATAGTTATACCAAGGAGATTAATTCTCCTTGGTTATACGATTGGAACCGCTCAGGATTTGGTCCGCATAATAAAGTGGCACGCACGACCACTGTATCGAGCTGGAAAACATTATAAACCGTGGTACCGCTGTCTCGCTCCATTATATCGTCCACTATCGAGCTGGATCTATCGGCCGTGCTGCATGGGCAGTAAGCTTTTCCCCGACGTAAAAAAATAACCCCAGTATCCTTTAGAAGTTGGCCGAAATGCGCTGGGATTTGCAGTGAGCATGCTTACTGGTAAATCCAGAGCGTTACAGGGAAGTATAGGCCGAAATCAACAGACCTTTGTACTAACGCTCGAGGTAGGTCCGCAACCAGACAGTGCATCGAAAGACGAAATTTTAGCTAAAATTATTCAGAGCAGGCTTGAGACCTTACGTCTAATCCAAAACGCGCTTGGAAAATTATTTTTTCCTCTTGTCCCCGATTAGCTAGCTCAAGTTAGCGGTTAGAGGGTCAGTCTGTCTTGGCGTAGGTAAGGTACCCTTGGCTACAGCCCTGGCTTGAGGCCTAGATTTTTCAACGGTTGTCTTATAATTTTGTATAGTAAAGGAGATAGGTAAATAAAAAACTAGTATACAACACCGACCACAACAAAAAAAAAAACACTGAAAAGGATCATTAGAAGATCTTGACCAAATTTATATGGGATGGCCCTTCACGTACAGTCGACAGCACATCATCCTGTACATCCATGCACTCTACTCCGTTGCATTACGGGCGACTTTGCAACTAAAATGTGAAGGTTGACGTGCTGTCGACTGTAACGCATTTATGCCAAAGAACATTATGTACCAAGGAGTAAAGAATTATCGCCGAAAATATGTGTTAACAAAACTTGTGCTTGTGTAACAAAATCAAATGCAATCTCAGTGCTCAAGTCCTTCTTGCACTTGTTTAGTGGAACCTTGGGTGATTACCTACTCAAAATCATACACGAGTCTAGCAACTATATTACGGCATGACCAAAAGTGCTTCAAAATGAGATAGGTTGGGGTGGAAGGTGTTAAGATCAGAATAAAACGTATGAATGTTTAATGCGAGGTAAAAGCTTTGGACGGACGTATTTGTAAGCCTTTTGAAAAGGGTTAAGTCAATTTAGCTTTGTACGTCAACTTTTTTATCTCGTTTGTGTAGGATCACACCTACTGCAGTCTCGTCTGTCTGGCGATTTTGTCTTCATACCTTGAACGGAATATTAAGCGGATAGGAACATTGAATACATTCCTGCATCGAATCAAAACTATGTTGTTCCTTCCTAAGGAGCAAACAATCAATCAGAAATTATCGGCAGCGGTACATACTTAAAGATAGATAGATAGATAGAATATTCTTTATTGTACTCATAAATAACATTTACAAATTTTTATAAATCTAAGTACAATTGGCGGCCTTATTACTATAAGCAATTTCTTCCAGGCAACCACAGACGGTGGTTTCACAGAATCGCTCGTAGCCTGGGCTGCCTGAGTGATCTTAAACGATCACTAAGGTTAAGCAACATACGGCGCGTTCAGTCCATGGATGGGTCACCGTCTATGACTAACGCTAGTGGCATTTTTCCGAGCGATTCCGTGCTTCGCAAGGCACGTTAAGCAGTTGGTGCCGGCTGCCGTCGATAGATGGCAGTCGTTAAGCCAAGTCAGAGGCCTTAGGGCGGCTTGAAAACTTCTGACAGTAAGACCAGCCACTAGTCTTACAAGCCTCCACCAATCCGGACTTGGCCCCCGTGGTGGAGTATGGCCTATACCTTCCTCAGGGAAGAGACCCGTGCCCCTCGGTGGGGACAAGATGGGTTGATGATGAACCACAGACGGATAACAATTATAATTTCAAACGCTTGAAATTGCCTATCTACTTGTATACGGTAGTGTCCTGTTTGAAACTACAGTCCCATAGTTTATTATGACATGTCGATATTTCGTAACCGAATCTTCTAACACGATAATCTGTGGGTTAGTCGAGTTTCGACTACACTAAAACCAAGATCTGTGACGTAGAAATACGTATCTAAGGAACAGTTAGAATTTTATGCGATTTCCAAGTATTCCACAGTAAAACTTGTTCCTAATGACAAATAAAAACCGAAATTTTTGGATAAATATTTATTTCGTTATACTTTGTATAGGCTTCATTAAATGTAAGGATGCTTTAAGTATTATTTACACTTACTTTTTAAGTAACTTATTTATCTGCGAAGATTTTAATAGGTGAGACCCGATTTGTTATTGTCATGAGAATTTAACCACTTTTTAATAACTACTAAACTTATCGTTCGTTAACAAAGTTGTCTAAGATTGTCTACGGCTGATTAACATTAACTCATTTGTCTAGGCTCAATTTAGGTACAATTTAGTATAATTATGGTACAATTTAGTCTTGCTCTGTTAGCATAAGTATGGCACTACTTATTTCTGTCGAACTGCTATGGAGTAGAGCCTCAGTAAACTTCTTCGCTATCTTTGCTACCTACATGTCTGTTAGCTTTTAGAATATACCTGGGCTCTAGAGTAGGCTTCGGTTTTTGCCGAAAGCACACGAGTGTAATACTACTTTCTGCTCTGTATAAAACTTTTCTTCACTATTTTGAAAGGTTATGTAAAGTTATAAATAACAATACAAAATAAACCTTACCTTATTGCAATACCTATATGTAATCGGTTTTTGATTGCTCAGTTGAGGTATATTCTAAAAGCTAACAGACTGTAGGTACATATAATCTAACCGGGAACCAGTGTACAATCGACAGCAGATCTGTCCTTCACGTTCTGACTGCAAACTCGCCGAATAAAATACCGGCTGTGTGTACTGTCGACAGTACCGACACTCACGTACCTAACTGTAGAGTTAAGCCCGAGTAATTTGGATAGCCATCCCAGATAGGGGCGTAAGTTCACCCGATAAGGAGCGAGGCCGGGGGTGGTGTTGCGCGTCCATAAAACTTGTAGAGACTCCGCGGAGAGTCGGCGGCAAATTTCCCCAGGGCGGCGGGCACCTCCGCGCGCGCACCGCTTTCGCTCTGGGAAATACGCTAAAGCCATATCATAACAGTTTTATGTTGATGCTGACCTCTCATCCGCAAGGCGGTATCGGCAAACGGGGCCCCTGTTAATAATTCATTATGTACAGTCAACTGTGAATGAAGCTTTACACAATGACATGTAGTTATACATAGTTAATCCACTCAGTACGGAAGAGATTTTTGAGTACAGTTTGTTAGCTTTTAGAATATACCTCGGCTACTACTACAAAAACAGATTATATTGCAATAAGGTAAGGTTTTTTTTTTGTATTGTTATTTATAACTTTACAAAATAGTGAAGAAAAGTTTTATACAGAGCAGGAAGTAGTATTACACTCGTGTGATTTCGGCGAAAACCGAAGCCTACTCTAGAGTCCGAGGTATATTCTACAAGCTAACATACTTTAGGGAGTTGTAGTTATATAGATGACTTGTTTAAAGTTAGGGTAGCAGTTAGTCTAATAAATAAAACACCATCTACAATATTACATGATATAAACTCACGCCTGTATCCCGGCAGGGTAGGTAGAGATCAGGGTGTGCCCCTTGTCATGATAGTGGCAGCCTCTTTCGCTTTATCAACATTCGTTAGTCGTTGCTTGTTTGCATATAGGTATACATGCCGGGCTTGGGTACTTTTCATCATGCCCTTTGCTAATACATCCCATAAGTATTTGGTCGGATTATGTCCGTCTGATACCGGCTTTTCCAGCCACATTCACTCGATATAATTATTTCTTCATGTATCCTCTCCATATTTCGAAAGTAACCCAAACACATCTTTCTCAATTTTAGTCACTAAAACCTCTTTCTGTCCGCAAAGTTCTTTAATTAGAAAAAGGCGAATACTCGAAGTTCTGATACGGGTGAATGCTCAAATCCATCACCACTTTCAAGAATTTCGCATTTCGTATTGACACCCGATCAAGACGCCTACTCGTCATCATACCAATTACGAAACTTTGTGTGATTGGCGTGAACAGTCAAGTGCGAGTTGGACTCTATCTCTGTCAAATTCGCACTTGACCGTTTCTGATTCAAAGAATTTGACGACGTTGATGAAGGATTTTTCATCAACGTCGATGTATCGATGTATGTGTCGAAAATCGAAAACAAATATCATCCAGGCAAATCGGATACGAAATGCTCATAATGACGAATTACAAACGGACGATACACGTACCGTGGTCCAACTGAGAAACCCTTACAGCTACTCAGAACAGAACAGAGAGTCACTCAGTATCTTAATTCTCCGCACAGTAGAGTGATTCATGACCTCCGATGGGAATGCTATAATCTATAGCAGACATTTTTCCTCGCGGTTTTTCGCAGTTTTTCATTAGGATGTTCAATGGCACGCTTACTTTATAAATCCGTAATACTTGTGCTATATTTATTTTCGGAGGTCAAATAGTAGGTATATGATAACGATCTCATTTAGAAATGATTTAGATTTTCCCCTGCTTATACAGTCACTGCGTTAGGAGAGGACTACCCATAGCGGTCCAAATCTCAACTGTCTAATTAAACAAAAAGTGGCAAGTACCCAAGCTGCTTGTAGACATCATACGAAAGTCATGAAAGGTTATCCAGAAGAGCGAGTCGTTAAAAAACAGCACGCTCCGACCTTGCTCGACGGCCGGGAGGGGGCGTTGGGGGGTCCCGGCGGAGGCAAGTTCTCGCCGCCCACGGGTCCCCAGGGAGCCGGCCCTGGCAGCCGCCCGCTCCCGGGGGCCCCCCCGCGGCCGCCCCTGCCGCGCCCGTCTCTCGCAGCACTGGGGACCTGCCTCGTGTACAGCTGAGGCGATGCCGATGTGCTGGGGCCTCTAAGCTTAGGGCCTTTCTACTTAATTGGTGAATTGAATATTTTTGCTAGGAAATCGAGGTCTATTCATGTCGTATGATCCGTTGGCACCTAATAACAGTTTTTTTTATATTTCAATTTCGGAATCACTTCCATTTTTGCCGGTAAAGTCTGAACAAAGTCCGGAATAAACTTAAGACTGTTTAGTACTTATGAAAGTAAAGTTATAGTAACAAATTTCTTAATTTATTAATTATTGAGCTCATGCACGTATTTAAAAAAAAAATTATAATTATTTGTACCTACGTCTAAAAAGTTAAGGCGAGTGCATCTGTAACAAGCGCCTAATCAATTACTATTATTAGATAGATAGATAGATAGAGAACACTTTATTGTACATAAAAATGTAAATTACACTGGTATTTCTTAATCTAAGAGTACAGACGGCGGCCTGATCACTAAAAGTGATTTCTTCCAGACAGGCGTTAATAAGGCGTAACAATATCCCCATGTATATATCATGTATATACCTATATCCGAAAATGGGTGGTAGGTACTCCGAACAACTTGTCATATAGGCGAAACTTCGAAACGAATAAATATCAGTTTTTCCATAAAAATATCAACTGCATGAATTTAATGCATTGAACATTTTTTTCGCTATTTCAGCTTTTCCCCATAACTAAATTGAAGTAATTGATGTTAACGAGAACGCCCCAATTTCTGATTGATATGGTGATTTTGTTACATTCTCAGTGTTTCTTTTAAACAGGAAATAACGTAGTCTTGATTTAAAACAAGGGTGTATCGTGCGTGAAAAAAAACCAATGATATCTCAAAAATACACTTGCGATTTCCGTACATTCTATAAGCTTGAAAAGTTACTTTATCATAAACAACGTGGACTTTTAATTTCTATTTGTATTTTGTAAGGAATTAATTAGTAAATACTCTGTCCCTTGGGAACTTAACACCGAAGAACAATAGAACTGTCACTCCGGGGAAATAAACTCGATCGCAAAGGTCATCAGTCTCCGATAGTACACCTACCGGGATACAACTCCCGCCCAGAGCACCCTCAACGGTTATGTGACACATTAAAATTACAGTTGCCAAGGAACTAGAGCGCGAATTATTTACCACAGAACTTTGACCCAGAACTGAAAACTGTAAATTGACAGTGTTATCTGTATACAACAGAGCCAGCCTTGATAAAAGCCTTTTCAAGTTTTATCACAGTTCAAACGTCTTTTCAAACGATTTCGGTAGTGGTACCTCAACTTTTACAAGCGTTACGATGTAAAAAAATTACTAAAATGAACACTCAGTTTTTAGTGTTTTGAGGTAGTAATATGTTTTTAATTTTTTATTGAAAAATGTTATTTCACGATTTTTTTGTGAATATCACTTGGACTCCGCCAAATTGTGTTTTTCGAAAGCATTGGCACGAGTCACAACGAACAACACCCAAATAAGCACTCTTGTGCTTTAAAATCTGAAAAGATCCCTCGATTTCTCCTCTCATCATCCTGCCTTGGTGTATGGGACCAGCTGTAAAATCTACCCTTTCAAACAAAAAAAAAAAAAATTTTCCAAATCGGTCCATGCGCCTTTGAATAATCGGGGAACATTTATGATGTAAAAATGATAATAAAAAAAAGATTCCAACGAAAACGGAACCTTCTCCTTTACTTGAAGTCGGTTAAAATTAAAATTGTCAAAATCTGTCAATTTATCTCCATACGGAAATTAATGGTTGTTTATTGTGTGCGGACATTGTAGTGGTAATGAATTATGATGAACGAAAGGTAAAGACACCGACTCGAAGCCTTCTTGGTGTACTTTTCGCATTTCGGGACGCCATAAAAATCTATAAGTATTGCAAAAAACGTCGCAACTTTTTGCGACAAAATATTTGAAGTTTTTGGCAATAATTCTTAGCATTATTCTAGTAATGGAATTGCTCGGAGATTTATTGTAACAGACTTAGTGCTATAAATCCGTGACTGAAAAAATCACGACCAACAAAACACTTTAGTTCCATTACTAGAATAATGCTACGAGAGAATTAATGGTATTCTATATTTTACGTCTCCTAAAACTGTACGTACCCGGATTAGAGAACTTGGCTCGTTTTTTTTTTTGTAATAAGGTTTTACGAGTTCCCAATAATAGTTCTTCTCGCAAAAGAAGGAACTTGAAAAAAAAATCATCAGGATGTGAACTGGGGTCTTTTCGTTTCCGGACCTTAAATAAGATTGATGCGAAATTTGCTAAAACACGGATAAAACGACATTTTATAAAAGTGACACCTAAACCATGTTTATTTGGGGCTGAGACAAAATGTATCTGTAAATGTGTATATTAATCTAATTTAATTTACTTAATTCTTAGTGTAAAAACCGAAATAACATTTTTTTGATAATGAAAATAGTCTAAAGAGTATTGAAAAGTTGTTTACATTTTGTCTCAGCCCCAAATAAATAGCTAGATCAATTTATCGTCCTCAAAACCACCTACATACATACAATTTCGTGAAAATCGTTGGAGCCGTTTCCGAGATTCCGATTATATGTACCTACCTATATTTACAAGAATTACTCGTTTAAAGAGATTAGATAATCTGGTAAGGCTCCGGCATGAACGTGATCCGTCGTTCATTGGTAAGTTACTTCTGTTAGTTCAGTACTGAGTAAATCTGTTGATGGTCGATATTTTGTGAACATGGCGAAACTACAACGACTTGGGTGATTTGGGGGTTGCCTTATTGTTCTTCAGCGCCATAGTGTATGCGGTCCTTACTTAATCAAAGTTATTACACAAGTTAGCGCCTATAAGTACCTATCCCTTGAATACTGATACGTCTAATAGAGAGGAATTGATTCGTGAAGCATCTAATTAGTAAGTTTAACCCCTTGACTGCGAAGTGTCTTGGCTGGCAAAAAGTTAATTCAAATTAGTAATCCTAACGGTTTTCAATATTGGCCAGAATCCATGTATGTGCCTGTATGTAAGCTGTTAATTTACTGCTAACACCTGTCACTTTTTTATGTTTTTAGACCATCTGGCAGCTGTTAACTGTATGTAGTTTGTTACTGTACAGGTTCTTGTATAAGACAATTTGGCGTCTAATTTAAAATCCGCATAAAGTTTCATCACGGCGTTTCATAGAGGCTGATGAAAAATTATGTCTTTGTTAACACGCGATTCAGTCAGTAACAGAAATACTGTTAAATATCGCTGTCAATAGTACCCCTGATTATAGCAGACGTAAAGTGACGTTACAATCGTTGGATGAGGCCTGTAAGGGGAATTAGATTGCCTCGGGAGGCACGTCGGCGTCACCGCTGCGCACGCCTCTGCTCATCAAATCAACTTGACGCTTTGACTGACACACAAGGAATAAAACCAGGTTTTCACGATCTTAGTACACTCGTACCGAGTGACCTATTTTAGCTACTAAGAGGCTACTCGTACCTATCATCTTAGTACACTGATGAAAACAGCCATTTTATGTACTGAGATAGCTGGTGTTCACGATACAAATATCTTCCGAGTAGGAGAAATAGGTCTCTCAGTCCGAGTGTACTAAGATCGTTTCCGCTCAGAAGCATCGATGGTTCGAGTTTTGAAGGCCTCTGCGGTAGGCCACGAACGGGCAGCGTGCGTGCAGGCAACGATTCATCATCATCAACCCATTATGTCCCCACCGAGGGGCACGGGTCTCTTCCCTGAGGAACAGTGGCGGATTAACACATTTGCCGCCAGTAGGCTATTCAAATTTTGCCGCCCCTTCTGACCTCTGCATTTCGACAAAAGAAGGTGAAAAAAAATAATTTAGAATTAAAAGACAAAAAATTATTTATTGTGTGTAAATGTTTATGTTTATCTTATGAAAAATTAGGAACTGATTACTTATTGTCATTATTATTAAATTTTCTAAACTAATAATATTTATTGCAAACCAGTTTAGTAAATTTCTGAACTTCTAAATTGTTATCCATGAAATCAATAAATACGTAATCACCAGCAGCATACCATGGGATTACATAAATAACTGTATAGTTTCTAAATAATAATAATTGGTATTCTCATCAAAAAAAGATAATTAGTTTGTAAATTTACTTTAATGTTGAGTTTCCAGTAAGTAAGTTTGGTAACTTGAGAAATATAATTTTTGCCGAGGATTTTTTTTAAGAAAAGCATGCAGAAAATAGAAGAAAAGAAAATAAGAAATTATAGCTTTATCGTACAAGAGTTTAAGGTCCATCCGAATATTACAGTCTTATGATGTAAACAAACCACTTACCGGAAGAAAAATACGCATTCCCTGTGTAATCAATCACACACAATAGCTAGTAGATAATTATTGTAGCATCTGGGTAATCACGTGCAATACCATTATTTTTGTAATAGTACGTCAATTTCATCGTAAAACTAATATTTTTTGCCGAAAACTGATTGAATTCGCCATAACCTCAAACTTACAAGCCTAACATTACTCTGTCTTGTCTATGGTGGCTAGGGCTGGACGTTATTCCGTATCGATAAAACTTGAGGTCAAGGATGATACTCTTATTACTGGTCGAGGTACCGTGATGATTAAAATCGTTTTTTTTTCTGAGCTAAAAAAACGGTGAAAAAAACATTTCAAAAAACGGTTTTTTTTCTGAAGCAGGTTTTTTTCAAGACTACGAAATTTTATTAACTCAAGTAAAATTGTTGCAAAATAGCTAATCGAACGCTATTTAAATTGGTTGGCACTCATCGGAATGGACCGAACGCATTACATATTGGACGGGGATTTCCCCAATGTTGTTTGGTTGGTTTATGTTTTGGACTTTTGGTTGAGACGAGAGGCAGTGTTGTCATTCATATCATTTCATTCATTTATTTATTCAGAAACAGTTGCCAGTGGCAGATAGTCAAATATAACAAGAGGCAGATCAAAAAGTAACATTTTCTCGAGACATATAACATAACCTTTTTTTTATTGTAGAAACCGATACAATACTTTATTACGTAAACTGCCGTAATAAAGTATTGTATCGGTTTCTACAATAAAAAAAGGTTATGTTATATGTCTCGAGAAAATGTTACGTTTTACACAAAAAGTAAAATAAGTTTCTTGTTTCATTCGAAAAAATCTTAATAATTTGTTGATGGAAAGACTGGCGATGTTGAAAAAGAAAAAACATAACATTCAATCAATGATGTTTGTCCAACCAATTTAAGAATGTCTTTCAATACTATAACCTGGTTTATCATTCATTACTGAATATGAAAAAACGCCATCATAGTATACTAATGGAGATGTAACACAAAAGTAACATATTGGGTCGTGTAACATCGAGGTAACATAGGGGGGCCAATTCTGGCAACGCTGGAGAGGTTGAATTAGAGATTCGAATGCACAGACTAGAGCCTCGTCGTCATCAACCCATTATGTCCCCACCGAGGGGCACGAGTCTCTTCCCTGAGGAAGGTATAGGCCATACTCCACCACGGGGGCCAAGTCCGGATTGGTGGAGGCTTGTAAGACTAGTGGCTGGTCTTACTGTCAGAAGTTTTCAAGCCGCCCTAAGGCCTCTGACTTGGCTTAACGACTGCCATCTATCGACGGCAGCCGGCACCAACTGCTTAACGTACCTTGCGAAGCACGGAATCGCTCGGAAAAAATGCCACTAGCGTTAGTCATAGACGGTGACCCATCCATGGACTGAACGTGCCGTATGTTGCTTAACCTTAGTGATCGTTTAAGATCACTCAGGCAGCCCAGGCTACGAGCGACTAGAGCCTATTGCATGACAATGAGGGTTTGTTTTTTATGGAATTATTTTGACATACATTTTTTTCTTAAACTATTCATTCTTTAATAATAGTTTTCATAGGCATGATTAAGCCTATTAGGATGGTTTGCCGAAATAAGTTTCGCGGAGGACTTCGTCAGCACAGATACAATATATATCAATTAACTCAAAAGCAAGATGTCGCTAGTCCAGAAAAATATTCGAAACGTGTGCACAAATCATCAGATTGATGAAATTTTTCGAATATTTTTCACTGACCGTACTAACGGTACTATTCCTAACTAACTTGACGGTTTCAGTGCTGGTGCCGTGTGATATAAAATATGAACATTTCAAAATATTTTTATATATAGGTACTGTAATCTGGTCAAGAAATAAAGCCTTATATTGTTCTTATTTAATAAGTAATAATAATACAAATGTTTTATGCATATTTTGTATGTATCATTATTATTTTTATTTATTTAGGAAAACTACTAACTTTACTTTGCTACATGCTTAAAAATAAATGCTATTTGTAATAAACTCTATTTAATGTTTCATGTAGTTTAATTCCTCCTTACATCCATATTATTTTCAAGTGAAGTAGTACCTATTACTTAATCTCTGGATGTACATATTATTCTATAGCTTTCAATAGCGCCAGCAGAAATGCACCATAATAAATTTACCGACGTCGACATTTTCCAACATACATCACAGCCATATAGTACTCTATGGTTACCTATTCCGCCATAATTGTTTACATCTTAGGACTGTAATATTTGGATACACTTTAGTAGTTTTGTTGTGCTGCCCGATTGTTTCATTGGTATAGGTTATTATTATAAAGATGGTAGCATCATCATGGTTTCAAATGATTAATTAAAGCGTGATACTACCACATTCTACGATTTTAAAAAAATACTGCACCATCACCTTGATGAGCATAGAATTGCGGTTTTTGTCATGAAATACATCACAGACGGGGCTCCCGAACATCTTAAGAATAGGTTCCGTGAACCTATTTTACTACACACAAGATTTTAGGAAAGACGCACTGTTACACTTCCATGCCACAGGTCGTGGATAAGGTCCATGGTCTTGCGGAAACCTGAAACGTTTGGCAACCCGTGCAAGTTTACAGTCTACGAATAACGCTATCACTACATAACACCTGTAACATTATATTAATGGGCGAATGATTATCGAAGTGGAAATGCTCCCCTAGGAGTTAAATGACCAAAGAAGAAGAAGAAGATGCGATGTATTTGTTTCCAAGATTTGCTTAATAGGTACAGTCGGGTTGGTAATGCCTTAGTGCACCAGACTTGCTTATTTCTTAGCCATCCAAACAGGCTGAACTTAACGGCGGACAATCAACTGCCTTTACTACGGCAGGCGACGAAAGCAACAATTCCAAAGCACAGTCGTAAATGATTCGACTATTCTACAGTTTCGGCCGACGGGGGATAATAAGCAATACCAATACAGTGTCGGTAAGAAAATTGAATTGCCAGTTGTATTGTGTGCCGCACTTTGGTGCAGAATGCGTCCCGCGCGGGACATTGTGCCGGGAGTTATGATGGGCTATCTGGTGAGGCTGCGGATTGCCGGAAGCCACTGGCACTGCCTGAATACAGCAGAAGGCAAGCGTACCTAAGCAGGCCACAGCCTTAGAACTCGTGAGGGACAGTGCAGTTTTTTTGTAAATTTAAAGAGCCACATCGGTATTTTCCTATGTTTGACTATGGAAGCAGCAGACCTATTTGAAATAAAATGTTTAAAGACATACACACATTTATATTTAAACATTTCCATTGTCAATTAGTGAATATACTATTTTCGTGTATTCCAGTTCCAGAACTACTATATTCCAGTTAGTTACAAAGTTGGGGAAAAAACTTTGATTTTTGGACATAGTTCACTACCAATTATTGACTGATTAATAAAGGGTTTAACTCATTGTGTACGCTGGCATAAAATACAGTTCTTCTTCTGGTTTAATAGTTAGTTTTACAAATAAAACTTAAAGCAAAATATTCGAGTGCGTTGCTTGCGGGTGACATTTACAGAGTGACCGCCGCATTTTTTATGACACGCCGCAGAAACTGTTTACGAAATTAAATAGCTTTTAGTCTCTGCTGTAAAACAGGAACAAGTAACTCGCGGTTTGCTAAGCAACGATATGGCACCTAAGATTCTGTTAAGGGTGTCTGTCGCTGCGACACGTATTCGTAGCAGATCGAAATGCCTTTCGGAGAAAAGCCTCTTGGCGAGGACACGTAGGACTCTTGAGAATGTCCAGTCGAAAATTGACAACATTACGCGTGGCCTATGGTAGAGTTGCTATTATAGCGTGAAGTCTAGTGTGGTAGACACGGTTATTTCCGTGTTTATTTCCAAAATACGCAATTCCTGACAGATCCCGACTAGAAATCACAAACAAACGTTGCAGCCTAGGCGCAGTAAATCATTGTCCTATATAAAATAATGTCAATGGATTATATTTCACACATCTACCAAACAACGCCACTGCAAAGTATTTTTTTTGTGTGATTTGAAGGAAATTTAACAAAAAAAATATCAAGTTTCGACTCGTCACAATATTAATGTTATTATGTTATTCCAAAGATTTCCTAATAAAGGGTTCTACTCGTCAATGTGGATAACTTTTATGGTTCATTAGCAGACCCGGCAAACTTTGTTTCGCCTTTTTTTTCAATTGGGGCTATGAAAAATAGTTAACAACCTGTTCTCAAACCTACCAAATATACATATACATATAAAATTTCATCAAAATCGGTGAAACCATTTCGGAGGAGTATGCACCAACACTGTGACACGAGAATTTTATATATTAGAAGGAAGATGTAGAAATCTTCATGTTAATGCATTCGATGTATACGATTATGGTGATAACGCCCTGTAAAAATAATTTAATTGTTTGAAATAATTGCTTTTGTTTCAATTTCAAACGCATAAAAAGCTGAATATGGCTTTACAAAATCAGTTCTATTTCGAAGCATTCTCGATAATTAAACAATGGGCAACGATTGCGGGTGATTGCACGCAGCGCTATGTCTGGCCAAGGTCCGCGAGGGCGCGGCCGCTGCGGAGTCGGCTCAATCACGCTACCCGCGCCCTGACGCTTCGCTAATTATGTCACCCACCTAGCCTGCTCGACTGGAACGCACAGATGGCCCGTTACTTAAAGAGACCATCTGTACAACCCCTACTCTCAAAGTATGTTAGCGCGAATGTGTTTAAAAATATGCGAAACATTAGTTGAAAGAAATAGCTTTCATTTTACCGTCTGGAAGTTTCATTTCAGATTGTATCGCAGTTTCCGATACGATCGAGGCATCAGATTTTTGGTTAATAATTAAATAATTGGTTGGTTTGGACATGTGCAGACGATGAACGAAGATAGACTGAGGTGACAAATACAGGGTGTTTTGAAGCTGGATGCGAAGCCTTGAGGGGGTGTTAGTATAGATAGATAATCTAATTAGAACATTTTGAGCCATAGGGATCCCCCCATGAATGGGGGATGTATTACTCGAATTAACCATTCACAGTCTAATGTGGATTGGCTAGTTGCACCTTCTGTTAGCCTTTAGTTAAATGCGTCAGTGATTTCAGAGCCCCGTGGGGCGCGCACCTAACTCGGACGTTACATGTCTGCGCCCGATGCATTATCCTAATTAGTTGACCGATTAATTAACTACTTTGAGCCCATTTGTACAAGCTAATTTAAACCAATTGAGTATGCTTTATGGTAATTTTGGTAGAGGATCCAAAATTACTGTAAAGTATCTTCAAAAGTTTTCTGATTGGCTGATAAATGAATATGAATATTGAATAGAGAACTGACATCAAAGTACTTAATTAAATTCATAAGCTCACGCCCTATCCTGACAAATCACTTTCGTTTCATCAACATTCTTTAGTCATTGCATGCACGGACGTTTCGGGTACTTTTTATCTTGCCCTTTGCTAATACTGGATGTATTATTAATTCTATTTGGTCGAAGTATGTCCACCTGGGGCGTCCCTTACCGGCCCTTGCTTCGTCGGTCTTTATTTTCTCAGAGTACTTAGTAATAAGCAAATAATGCTCTCTCGCACGTTCTAGATTGGTTTACAGTAAATAATCTATTGTTAAATTCAAAAAAGACAAAATGTGTGAAATTTGCCCTACCTAACGTAAAATTAGTTGAAAAGAACATTGTAATTGAAAATAATAAGCTAGAATTTGTTGAAGATACTGTATTTTTGGGCATCACAATCGATGCCAAACTACAATGGGGTCCACATATTATAAAATTGGCACATAGACTAAGCTCCGCAGCATATGCCGTGAAAAGAATCCGAGAACTTACTGACGTTGCAACTGCTAGGCTTGTTTATTTTAGTTACTTCCATAGTATTATGTCCTATGGTATAATACTATGGGGCCGGGCAGCAGACATTGAGACTATCTTCATCTTGCAGAAGAGAGCGATCCGATTTATTTACAAGCTAGGTAGTAGGGACTCGCTAAGAGATTTTTTCAAAGAAACTAACATCTTAACAGTTGCAAGCCAATACATTTATGAAAATATTATGTACGTTCGGAAAAATATTAAGGACTTCGAAACTCTTGGTAGCCATCATAACGTTAATACTAGGAATAAACATAAATTGTCATTTCCACGATTTAGACTTGCAAAAGTTAATACTTCCTTTATGGGGCACTGTATAAGGTTCTACAACAAGATACCCCAAGATATATTAGAGTTACCCCCAACGCGATTTAAGAATTGTGTTAAGCACACTCTTTGCAAAAAAGCTTATTATAAAATCAACGATTATTTAGAAGACAAGGACATATGGCATTAAATAGTAGTTTAATATTAAATTAAATCAGAGGATAAATGTGTCTAGTGTTCAACACATCCAAGATATTATTTTGTATGTTTTATTTGTATTAGCTTTAAGGTGATTTGAGAAAAGATGGTCAGAGTGGAGTTTTTTTTCGCTGCCTTTTTCTCCACTACAGACGGCCCCAAGGCAGCGGCTAACGTTATACATAACTGTATGTACATTGACATTCAACAAGCAGAATGTAAATTCTTTACGTTGAAATAAATTCTTGATTCTGATTCTGAAAAAATACTTTTTGGATTCCGTACCTCAAAAGAAAAAAAAAACGGAATCTTTGTAGAATCACTTAGTTGTAATAATCATAATAGTCATCATAAAGTGTTAATCAAACATGAACAAGAATAACCTTGTTGCGAAAACCTTTTCTAAAAATTTGAGAAGTAACCGTTACAAAACTTCATCTTATTATCTTCGTCCCAATTTTCAGGAACATTTTCCGAAATTGGAGGTGAACAATAAAATGACTATAACATTAAATCAGAGTTTACACGGAAACAGTTCCCGGTAACCTTTGGTCAAAATATCTACTTACGCATTACGATTATGAGCGTAATAGCGCGACGGAGAAATCCTTTTTATAACGATCCTAGAGCCAGAACCCTTTACAAACCAATTGGGTGTGTATGGACGTATGAAAAGGTTTCCTTTATTACGATAAGCCCCTCTTCGTCGGTAAATAACACTCAAACTCAAACGTGTCTACACAATTGGGGTGTCTTAGCGCATTTTAAAAATTACCCTGTATGATTGTGCCACTTGTACCGTAAAACTTATTTTTCTTAAACGCGCTTGGAAATTTCAGCATTATGTTGACAGCTTTCTTCGAGATGAATCGAAATTGCTGAACTGACCAATAGGGTAGTTACCAAAAGGTTAGGTATTTAAGTTAGGTAGGACTAAAATGTCCAATAAGTTACTTTCAAAACGGAATTTTGTATGAAAATGCCGGATTACAACGTCATATTTCAGAGCACTCTTTTTATGTTTCATCTATTTAAAAATTGTAATAACTCGTAATTGACTAAAAGAGTTTCATTTTCCGAAATATTTTGTAATTTTTGTTTTAATCGAGCATATCAAATAACTTATTGTTGGACGTGTCAACTACCAAATTCTATGCGAGCAGCGGCCAGCAAAAGTTGTATGAAAATCGTATCTGTCGTAATAGCGGCAAAATAAATAAAGTACTCATATCTGTGGTGTATAATTTAAAAACTAGCCAAGTGCAAGTCGGACTCGCGTACGAACGGCTCCGTACCGTTATCTGTACAACACCTATATTAGATTACTTCATTATTACCTACTTTTCAATGCTAGAGGCATGTACCACTGCAGAAATGTAGGTACTACGCAACCATTTTGATTTGGTAACAACTCAAAAATTCAAATCGCAAAAAAATAGAGGCAGTAGTAAGCAAGACTTTATTCGTTATGAGATTCAGTGTCGGTAAAATTATGCTCTACAAATTGATATCTCTAAAATTGGCACGTCGATAAGCGATAAGAAAGTTAGAATAATTGAACAGTCATTTAAAAGACAATTTACGCGTAACGACTATGTTCTAATCGAAATCCACGGGGACTCGAAAGAACTGGACTGAGATTGCGAATACAATGTATATTTCCCGGTGTCTCTAAAATCCTTGCTTTTTCAGCATTATATCTTCAGACTTTATTTTGGCCCTTTTTGGTCATTTTGACACAATTGGCACCAACTGTCTATTGCAAGGCTTAGGCCTCCCTAATGGTTTTTCATGGATTTGAAAATAAACGTCTACAAAAAAGTACTTTTATACGCGTCCATTTATACCATATCAGTTACGTCATCCTAAAAACAAACGCATTTCATCTGACAATTATTGCGATAGGTATAGAATTCCCTGCTTTTACGGAAATTTTCCCGTAAAAAAACTGGCAACATCCTTTTGATCTGTAAAAGGCAAGAGAGAGTAATTAAACGGAATTATAAAAACTAACCAGGAATCCTTAAAACTTTCGGATGGTAGGTAATTAATTCCTTGGGCCTTACTAAGTTTTCGGAAATAGTTTTTGCAGCTTTTCACTGTACAAGACGGTATTTTTGTCCTATATTGGCCATCACAAAATATAACGTTTCATTTCATTAGTGCCAAGCAACGCGCGGAGACTAATGAGGCGGATGGGGCGTCCTTGTATGTAGGTACGAGGTGTCTCGTACTCGTATAGTTCGATCAAACTTCTTTTTGAACAAATTTCTTTGCTAACGTTGGGTCTGTGTCTTTTTTTAAGTCTTTCATTTATCAATTTCAATATAGTTAATATTTAATTATGTACCTAGGCAATTAACAATCTACTTCTAAGGTTACATTCGAATTCTCAAATTGTATCTAACCGTTCCTAGTCCGTCCTTTTGGTCATATCCACGTAAAATAATAAGGCAGCGTATTTCTCACTCACCGTGTAATGAATGTAAAACAAAATCGTTTTATCTCTACAATTAGGAGACGGCTGTCTCTGCTATCTTAATAAGCAGTTATGTAGTTATTTATTTTAATTTATAGGGTTTCATAAGAAAGAAACGGAACCCAAGTATGTCAAGACCTTTTATCTCAGGAAACGTGTGGAAATTAAAACCAAATACTTAAAACTACAGTCTCCTGAAGCCTCTTGTCTTCATCTTTCTTTCCTAATGTCAAAGTCTCTTGAAAAAAAAGAAACGGTCCATTGTACCGCAAAAAACGTAGGTACCTACATCGTCAAGGGAATCAAAATTCATAGACTTCCCGTTGACCTAGAACGAAGAAATTTGGCAAGTAGTATTGTCTTATACTTAGTACAAAAATAAATAAAATAAATAAACTCACGCCCGTTATCTCCGAGGGGGTAGGCAGAGGCACCAATCACTAGAACTGGGCCCACGTTTTGCCGAGTTTATTAGGTCCCAAACGTGACAAGTGGCAAGCCTGTCGCCGTTATCCGGGCACAATTTATCAGCGAATGGTGTTGCTGTACAAACAAACAAATGTACGTAACTAAAAGTCATTGGTACATGCGTGGTTTGAGCCCAGACCCTCATGATCGAGAAGCAAGGGTCAACCCCACTACGCCACCACCGCCTCAACTTAGTACAAAAACAGAGAAAAGTCTGAAAACTTAAAAAAAATTTGTGAAAAGTTGAGAAAAAACTACGAGTACAAAAGCCTCGGTGAACCCGTCTGTCCGGTTTCCGTTTTTACAGGTGATTTTCAGTAAAAAAAAAATTTTTTATATCATTGTTTTGCTTGAGTATCATGTAAATAACCACCTCTGAGTCGGATTTAACTGTACAAATCAACACCCTGTATATAACCAACCACCTCCAATGCGGGTATAGGCATTCTCTTTGTGACAGAGAGTATGAGCTTACGTACCACATGTGCCCACTGCGGATTGACAATTTCAAGCGCTGAGGTATGTGTGAACAACATTAAGGTTCACGATGTTTTCTTTCACAGTTAGCGAATATAATGGTGGCACACTTAACAAATGTTTGTAACTTAAAAAACATTCCGGGATTCGAACTCACGACGACCTCCCGAATATAAGTAAGGCATTCTACCCCTGCGCTACCACCGCTACTGTTATTCTATCACTTAGCTATATATATATCCATTTCTTACAGCTGATGAAGAGGAGTGGACTGTGGACAGAGATGACAGAACTTCAGCCAGGGAAAACGACGAACAAGACACATGCGATATAAACGAAGAAGGCACTAACGCAGAGTTTGCACACAGTCAGGCTGAGGAGAAAGACTTTGAGGACCCTGCTTCAGGTGAATATGAAAGTAAGCATGCAAGCTTTATGTATAAACATAAAACTTAAACATTTACATACTTACATTATATTATATTATTACAGTATATTATGTATACAATCGAAAGTCATAAATAGTATTGGCAGTTTTTGATTGATAAGACTATCAGCACTGTACAGAATGAAAATCGAATTCCCCACGGTCGAATTTTGTGCAACTCCTCTAGCAAGAAGGCAGAAAGCCGAAGAAACAAAACAGCTGCCAAAGGTATCTGTGGACGCAAAATTTTAAAGACGCCATTATTTTTCAAGTCTTTACAACGGCCCAAAACAAGTGACTGTATCTGCCAGAACTTTTGTAGTTTGTCATATGCCGCAGCGAACAGTAGATGGCTCAGCAATTAGCATTCCCGAGCAATGTGCCTAGCGTCAGCAGCAGTGAGTGTCCCGTGACAATGACGTATAGTGGGAGATAGCGGATGACGTACGGTCAAGTGCGGGTGACTGCGGGGTGCAGGCCACGTACTCGTGACGTCATCGGGGCCTCTGTTCTGATTCTGTTAGTCCATTTTAGTACAGTCGACAGCAGCTCGACTTCAACCCTTTTCCAATGTTCGTAGTGTCAATGCCTATATTATGCTGTTGTTAGTTAAAATGATGGGAGCCATGCGCTTTTAAACTCAATTAATCGACAAACCTTTTCTAGTACTATAAAATGTTAAGGAGGCACCGAACATATCCAGTGTAGCTAAGTAATAAAAAAGAATGGATAAGGAAAATTTATAATTCAAACCACAATTTTGTTTTGTACAAAGTGATCGAATTAAGTTTCAAGATTAAATAAATTTGTAAACTTTTGTTTAGTGGAAATAGTTAATAACATTTTGAAGACGGCGGACTTTAACTTTCCAGTTCCCGCACATTAGCTTTTGACTCTTTTGACGGAAATACTTCATTCTGAGAAACCTACCGACATGTTTTTTCGTATGAATTATTTTATATCCTCGTGCTCACACGGAGGGTGGCAAATGGCAAACAGAGGAAAAATTCCTATTCGATGCATTAACATTAACGTCTTATTTGATTCTGATTCGTCTTCATATTGAGACTCCCACGGGAGTCTCAATATGAAGACGTGTAGGGATGTCGTTCGTCATGTAGATAAGTAGGTACGTTAAATAATAAAAAATGTGCAGTATTTTTATATTAAACTAACGACCTGCCCAGGCTTCGCACGGGGCAAAAACGTTTCCGTGGAAATAGTTTAAAAAATAGTTCTTTGCTGGTACGTGACGACTTCCAATTCGGAGAATAACTTCTCTGTAGCCTTACTTTATTTCAATTATCGTTCTATGTATGTCAGCATTTTTTTAATTTCTATTAAATCCAATATGAAATGACAACGTCATCATCAGACCAGCGCCACTTACTGCTGGATAAGTAAGCCTCTTCCATCATGAGCCATCGCAACATTTATTACCGACATGAAAATAAAAGGGTTTTTTTATTTACAGATGCAGAAAGGATTCTGGGAGGTGAACCAAACGGCACATCGGAACCTGACGATCCAGAAGACATGCACGGTAAGTGTATTACTTAAGCAGAAAGTTTAACCGAACAGAGAGTTATTTAGTGCTCAAGTTATATAATCATAACTCTGAGATCTTCATTGAAATTCATAAGAAGAAGGCCAGCGAAATAACGAGCGGGTGTGGAGAGCCACGAGCCACCCAGCGGGCGATGCGTTTTTACTGCGGTTTAATGCTGTTTTTACAGCACCGTCAAAGGGTGTGGGTTTGAGCCCCGTCCGTTCGCCTGCTTTACGAGCTACGCCGTCGCTTATCGCACGCCGTTAGCGATAAATCTCCACCAGAAACCTTGGACCTGAAATATTAACATGCTAATTCGTAGCCGCTTTATTCGCACCCGAGATTATAAACATCGCACGCGCTGATGCCGCGGCGCCTCGTCATCGACTGGCGAGAGCCGCAACTTTATCTCTTCATAACTTCGGAACTTTTTAAAATGGAACGTCTTGGGCGGACTATGACATTGTAATTTTATGCCACCCAGATAATTTAGCTTTTATGAGTGTCGTAAGAGGGATAGCGATCTCAGCTGGAATAACTTTACAGAATAATGCGTCAACTGAAATGATGACGCAAAGACAGTCACCCCATGAATAGCTGAAGATTTGATTGTGCATACCAACTTGAGGAGTTCTCACATGAGCTTTCTGAAAAATTGCTATTTTTATGTTGCTGTCTTGAATGGAACAATCGAGCCATCCGACTGTTCAGTGGACAAGACAATGCCTACTCCCTACGGCACCCAACCTAACAATAATAGTTAAATTACTCTTTGTTTACACTTTATAGGGGAATCTACATTGTGTTCCCGCGAGTCCGTCGGTGATTCGAGACGCGTGTTGGCCTAAACACGCTGCTTTTCATTAGTGCGAAAAGGTTTACGGACTTCGAGAATGGCTGGTAATATTTTTTTAAACGGGTGGTTTATTCCCGCTGTCGCAGAGTCGTTGTTAGGCCAGCGCGGAGTGTTGCGCAAATGTATTCTGTGCGGGGGGCGGGCGGCGCGTCGGGGGCCGGGGGCCGTGGAGCCCGAAGTTGGGCGCGGGCTGGCTCCCGCGGGACCTCGCACCAGGGACCGCACTCGACGGCTTCCGACCGTACTGTACCTACTGCTTACGAGGATTAATGCAGACAGATACACATGGATCTACACTCCGATTACAAAGTAACGCGAGTACCGTAAAGAAAAATAGTAGCTATCTACATTTAACTACTAAGTAAAAAAAACCCAGGTCTTGGATGTTGACATGTTTGTGACGTCGCTGTTTCTGGTTCCCACGACACAGGGTATCCTAGTGTGGGGCCAGAAGCAATGTATGTGCCTGTATGTAAATGTTATGTTATGTTAAGTGTCTTGCTAAATTTTATTTCAAAAAGTTTCTTATATTATTTTCCCCTCCATGTAGTGGTTGAATTGAATCGCTCGTAGCCTGGGCGGCCTGAGTGATCTTAAACGATCACTAATGTTAAGCAACATACGGCGCGTTCAGTCCATGGATGGGTCACCGTCTATGATTAACGCTAGTGGCGTTTTTCCGAGCGGTTCCGTGCTTCGCAAGGCACGTTAAGCAGTTGGTGCCGGCTGCCGTCGATAAATGGCAGTCGTTAAGCCAAGTTGGAGGCCTTAGGGCAGCTTGAAAACTTCTGACAGTAAGACCAGCCACTAGTCTTACAAGCCTCCACCAATCCGGACTTGGCCCCCGTGGTGGAGTATGGCCTATACCTTCCTCAGGGAAGAGATGAGTTGATCATGATGGGTTGAAGATGATGTAGTGCTTTTTGAAAACCGAAAAAAATACATAAGCATGTGTTCTACAAATATCAGAGTTTTATATTCTGTACCCAACACACCAAGTAGATCTTTCAGAGTCCGTCTTCCGAACTGACAATGCGAAACATTCGCGAGTTATCTAGTCAACTTAGCAGAAACAACAATGCGAGCGATTTCGGCGACCAGCGGGGCGAGAGGAACGTGCCTAATTAAATGCCGATGCCGATCGAACGGGGGTGCATTCTGTCCCCGACACCGCAACGCATGCCTAACACCAGCAACAGCGAGAACCCCGCATTGTTGTCCTATTTAGGGCAACAATACTAGTTAACATACCCGACATTGTTTCGCAAGTTTCGGCGGCGAGTCCGTCCCTGGTTGATCCCAGGTGGCGCGGCCGCAGCGTTTGGAATTATCACATAGTGGAGGCGCTGCGGGCGCGCGGGGGGCGGCGGCGCGGGCCCGATACATTCGTCACACGGCCCAGCAGCCATTAGGCATTTAGATATTATCAACAGCCTCCCGGGGCCGGCCTGGGGCCACGACTTGGGTCCGCAGCGTTATTCCAATGTTTAATTGCGAAATGTTGGCGTCATTTGGATTCGCAGAGTAGCTATTGTGTCTCTCTCGTCTTGAGAGTCCAATATCCATCACTTACGTCTATTACTGATGTAACGCTGGGTGTGCCCCCCTCCCCCGAGGTCCCAGGTGGCATCGCTCCGGCCGCACTTCCTTCCGTCCCGTGGGAATACTCTTCGACCCGTGCACGCACACATCTACGTCCACACCCGCCGAAGGAAACAATACCTTGTCACTCTTGATACAATGCTAATAATGGTATAACTCTTTCGTTATATAATCGCTTGTGTTAGTGTGTACGTGCTGGCTCCTGTTTTGTTTGCTGTTTCAGAAGCGGGCGATGTTGCTTTGGATTTTGATATTATAAGCTGATTTAATACTATCATTACTCAATTTTTGGGCCATTAACACAGGCACTAGCTATCTCTCATTATGCCACAAACATACGTTGATACCTTTTCCCATCTTCTTCGAGTTTGGTATGTTGAACCGTTGACTCTGTTGACGAAGAGACATACCCGTTACCAACCACCAGCAATATTGTAATAACAGAGCGAACATTGTCCGTGAACTCCGCTAACTAGTTTATAGGTCAGTCACTGCCCACCCGACAACAGATAAACTTTTTAATTACATTGTGAATCGTAAATACCTTTGTGTCGTAACTATTTGTTTTTTCATTCTGCTATTACACACGTGTCTCCGATTGGAATTAGCTGTTAGACTGGTCAACTGTTTTATCTCTTTTTTGAGTTAATGATTGAACAATTATTCGAACTCTGAATAGGATTTAGTTCCACAATGTAGTTCTACAGAGTTAATCAAAAGTTATCTTTGTAATATTTATGTTTGAAATAGCTCGATTTTATGAAAATTGTTTCAGTTTTCACATGAGCCTGTACAGCAGCCAACAGTTAGTCAACGATTTCATTTTCATTGGAAAGTCGTCCGCGAGTGCACAAAGAACTAAAAACTGAACAGAGCTCCCGCATGTAAAGGTCGACGTGCTCTCGCCAGTACTAGCGATACATAAGCGTGTTATAAAACATTTGCATTACCTCGTTATCAGGTAACACAGTCACGGAGCGTGTTCTGTTATGTTTATTCGGCGCTACGTGAAAAAGTTCTCTCCTGAGAGGCATACGGAGCCTTCCGCGGAATAACACCTTCGGTTTGAATGGCTGCGCGAAAGGTAGAGCCTCCCTGGAGGGCACTATGCTCAAGGCGGCAGAAAATTAACGTGCCCCCGTGGGAAATCTACCGGCAGCCTTAGAACGAGTATGTACATATCTACGCCGCGCCCACTCCGCTGGGATGTATTTAGTATCCTCCGCTGCGACGGCCGCCCGACTTCTGACGGCTCTTTGTGCTCGGCGTGGATTCTTTCACGTCAACGGAGGCATGATATAGCGTAGGTTCCCAATTCTTTTCCGTTCGCAGCGCACTTGCAGATTTGCTGTATCGTCACTGCACGAGCGGATAGGCGCTGGGAGTCGCCAATTCGCGGTGGGCACGCGAAGTAATATATGTATGCCTTCACTATTTTCGGGAAAAGGCGCAAAATAATGGAATATAATCAGGTCTACTTCTAAATTGCGTAATTCACATTCTAATCTTTCTAATTACAAGGAGTAGCATTATTTAAAAGATTATGCTTAGCACCCAATGTGTTAAGTAGAATGAGATTCAGCTATGTTAATAATGATTTACTGTAGGCGGCGACACAAATAGTAGAGAATCAACAATCAATCAACAAAGCCTACCGCAGTCTAGGTTTTGTAATGCGTACTTGTGAACCATTTACATTAATTACAAGCATAAAAGCAGTTTATTACGCGTATGTCCGAAGTATATTAGAATATGCTAGTCCCGTGTGGAACCCTCATTATGCTAAGTATACAAAACAAATAGAGCGTATCCAAAAAAAGTTTATAGAGCATCTTAATTACAAATTTAAAAAAACATCAAACACTTATGTAGAAAGCTGTCGTTACTTTAGATTACTTACTTTGGAAGAAAGACGTGTTATGCTTGATATGGGTTTTCTCTATGACATTATAAGGGGAGGGTTGGACTGTCCTGCACTACTTAAAAAAATTGGTATACATGTACCCCGCTAGAAAATCTAGAAACAAACCATCACTGTTTCACGTACCTTTTCACTCCATAAATTATGGTCAAAACGCAGTTCTCACTCGTTTGCCACGCACATTTAACAATAAGTTTAATGATTTAGACCTATTTGTACACACGAAACATTCATTAAAAAATGTCATTTGTCTAAAATTATCTGAAGCCAATAGCTAATTTCGATAACCAAATCCACTATATTCAAGGACCTAGTTAGATAGATTCTTTGTTCTTTTATTTTGTTATCGCTTATCGCATCTAAAATATTAATTATGCTTAGTGGTTCTCCGATCCCAAGACCTAAATAGTCGTAGGGCTAAGTACGATGCTTTTCATGTACCTATAATATTTTCTTAAATACATGTATATTCACAAAAAATATAATCTTAAAATACGCTCTGCTGGTGGTAATAGTGCTTAGTGGTTCTCCGATCCCAAGATTTATAATCTTAGGGCTAAGCACATATCTATCTTGCATAATTATATTGTAAATACATAGTAATTATATTACCTATTTATTATTCTGATATTTGTATGTATTATATTATATATTTATTTTATAGCACATTACAGATTTACTTTAGCTATGGAACATATTATCATATTATTATTATATATATTTATAATTATATATTTTTTGCCATCTCATTTGCTAACAATTTCAAAGTGCATAACTTTGAAATTGTTTGCACTTTCGGACTCACCTGTCTAAAATTTGTTTGTTTAGAGTTTACTTTTTGTTTCTTCTTTTTCACTTCTCAGCAATCTGTGTGAATTTAAAACAGTCGAGGAAAACCATTATGTAATTATAGTTTAAGAAGCTGTTGTTTTCCCTAATATACAAAATAAAAAATAAAATAAAAAAGAATGTAAATAATAAAATTTACAAAATAAATATGTTGCAATAACTCAAGTGGTATTCTGCCCAAACATTAATTCTTATTGGTTTATCTGAGGAATTAGGTATTTTAGAAATAACCCTGTATAATTATAAAAAATACGTAATAAAGTTAGACAAACATTTGGACCAGAGCACCGCTTTTTATTTTGTTCACACAAATGACTTCACTGGTTTAATTTTGGCAGTAAAACGCCGCGGCTCCAGGGCCCTATACCTAGTGTATATTTTGAGAACACCTGCATCACAGAAAAAAATGGCTTGTTGAAAAATTACTAAACAATCGAAAAAGATTGACGCCATAAAGACTTGACGCGTTTTTCGGTGTAAACTTCAAGCGCTATTGCAAAGTCAGTGGCTTGAAAATAGTTTCATGCATTTACGCTCTAATAGGATCTAGGGCCAAGGCTTCCATTATGTTAGTACATTATAGTGCTGTAAAATTAAATCAACGCGTGCATGCAATTCGAATCGCTCGTAGCCTGGGCTGCCTGAGTGATCTTAAACGATCACTAAGGTTAAGCAACATACGGCGCCTTCAGTCCATGGATGGGTCACTGTCTATGACTAAAGTAGTGGCATTTTGCCGAGCGGTTCCATGCTTCGCAAGGCACGTTAAGCAGTTGGTGCCGGCTGCCGTCGATATATGGCGGTCGTTAAGCCAGTCAGAGGCCTAGGGCGGCTTGAAAACTTCTGACAGTAAGACCAGCCACTAGTCTTACAAGCCTCCACCAATTCGGACTTGGCCCCCGTGGTGGAATATGGCCTATACCTTCCTCAGGGAAGAAACCCGTGCCCCTCGGTGGGGATAGTTTCCAGGGTCAAAATAATGTCATTTAGTCCGTATTTTAGATTATAAAAAAATATTGGACACGTATTTTTTCTTTTTTCGATTAAACAAAAAATAACAAAGATATAGCCCATTAAAGTTACGTGTGACGTAACTCCGTGCTAAAAAATGCAGCACGGCGTGACGTCACACGTAACTTTAATAGGCTATATCTTTGTAATTTTTGGTCTAATTTACAAATAAAAAAATACGTGTCCCTTATTTTTGAATAGTTTAAAAGACGGACTAATTACATCTTTTAGGACAACTAGCCTATTGTCATTGCACTAACAGAATGTAGGCCTAGGTCTTCATATCATAATTTTCCCGGCTTGAAATATTGGTCGAGGTACGTGCTTGAGGGGCAGACAGCTATCGTAATGAGTGGCACGAGGCTAGCGGCAGTGGGGCGGAGGCGTCAGGTCATCAATATTGCACGCAGCCTCGTAATCCGGTCCCTACTGTCTATCAGCTTTAAGCGGAGTTCGCCTAACTGAACACTTACATTATTAACTCGGAACACCTTTGCTCCTTATCAATAGCGATGTGATTGCTATTGTGTACGACGATGTATTAAATTGTGAATCCTACTAGTTGTGCCCGCGCCCTTCTCAGGGTTCAGTTAAAAGAACCTTTATTGTTACTTTTTTATCAAGCGATAACGTAGGTTTTTCCTACCGGAAGAAATATTATCTGTTAATTCACATTGACATTGCTACTAGTACTTTTGCAAAAGATATGCTCGATGTTTTAATTTACACCGTAACCTATATGTTAAGATAAAGAGAGCTCATTTTTTTCTAAAACGTGGTATAGTACATTACTGCAGCGGCCAGCAAAAGAGGCATTGATGGACGAACGTGGAAATGTGGGCCGAGGCGAAGCCGAGGCACACATACGATAGTCCATCAATGCCTAGTTGTGGCCAAGGCTAGCATATGATTTTTCTCAAATAATGCGCGGAAATTGAAACAAGCAGAATGTAAATTATTTACGTTGAAATAAATTTCTGATTTCTGATAAGTAGTAGGTACCTACCTACTAAGGCAGAACTTTTTTCTTTCGATGTTGGCGGTAACAATTTTTCTATTACGGCTCTTGCCGCCTCTTGAATTTCAGGTGGGGTTAAAATAAGTTCATCGCAGTTATTTTCATCACTTAAACTCATTCTGTTAAATTCAATAAACTTTCAAAATCAGACGAACCACGAACGAACAACAATAATTTTTGCCGCGTTAAAGTGTTCTTTTTTTTCAATACGTATTAAAAAAAATTATAGGAAATTAAAAAAAAACCTCTAATGTTACCTCCTTGGTTGTCATTGTTCAGAGTAGAAGATCGTTCCATTTTTAAATAACATAAATAAATAACAACGACAGATATGACTTTAGTATGTAATTTATTTGGCCGCAAAACACGACAGTTATGAATTTTCATAGAATTTTTCCCGGCCGCTGCTCGCGTGTAATTGACCAGTACAGCAATTTCGATTTATCTCGAAGAAGGTTGTCGAAATAATGCTCAATTTTTCAAGCATGTTTGAGAAAAACACATTAAAGTAGCTGGAAAGCTATAAAGTAAGCGCATGCTCTATCTCTTATAAGAAAATATTGAAATGGTTATACCTTGTAAGCTTTTAGTCCGGATCTATTAGTTTCGCTCGAAGATTATGATTCACGTTCTCGTACATTTACATTGGGATTCCCCAATTGCTCTAAAGTAATAAAATAATAGTAATAGTTATGGAAACGCGTAATGGAGTCTAAAAGTAAGTATGGGTGGGCACGCATCTAATTCCAATGATTTTCAGCCTAAGATAGAGTTTATAAAAGACTTTGAAAATGTCCTAGCAAAAATACATTAGAACAGCGAGGTGTCTAATATGAGATAGCTAATACCATTACCCGGGACGTTTTCCCGGAGCATTGTCCTGTCGCAGAGTCTCCCGCGGGACTTCGTTACCCTCGAGTGCAGCTGCTCAAGGCGACCTGCTCTATAATGCCTCCGACTTATACTTATAGATGCAGCGTTTGCTGTGAACGGTTTTGCGAGGTGAACCCTGTTGGTGTTAGTTATGGTTTTGAAAATATTAGCGGGCTGAAGACTAAATAATAGAAATCTTAGTCGTTTTTTCATATTAAAATGAAAGAAAAAAAACTTATGGGTACTGTACCGATCTAATTTGAATTGGTGCCTCCACTAAATGTAGCGATCTATTTTTATTAAAAGGTGGTTAAAGGCAAAAATACTTTTTGTTGTGCATCGCCTAGGGTAGAGATCGACTGACCCCTAAACCAAAATGTAGCGATTTCTTCAGATAATTCAAAATCATCCCAGACGGCTGTGCCGCCCAGCTAATATAAAGAGGAATCGCTACAGTACTTACTATGACTTTAGATAAATTAAACGCAATATTATAAACTAGCTTTCGCCCGCGACTCCGTCCGCGTGGACTTTAGGGTTAAATTTAGAAAAACGGCGAAATACGTTTCCAATCAATTGTGTTGAAGAGTATTTATTTTAAGTTTCAAGAAAATTAGGCAACATTCTTTATACCTCCCATACAAATTTTGGCAACCCTTTTCACCCCCTTAGGGGTAGAATTTCAAAAAATCACCCTTTAGGGGTTGAATTTCAAAGAAGTCTTATTCCTTGCCTACATTATACATATATAGACCCTCTGTGCGTTGATGAGTGAATGAATCAGTCAGTCAGGACTTTAAATTTTATTTATATAGATTTTAGACTTTAAAATAATCTGAGGTGGAGATTTTACTAGAAAAAGATGTAACCACATATTCAATAAAGAGACTGGTTTTAGAGGAATAGAGTTATTATAAATGAAGCCGTTTATCATTTTTAACATCCTATTGACTCCGAGGAACTGACTGACCGTTGAACCCAAAGTCAAACTAGACGACTGCACCGCCCAGCAATACATGAACAAAGGGGTTACAGTACATAATTATATACATCAGAATAAAAAAAAAACTGTGTAAAGCTTTACACTATGTTGAATATCCATATTATTAAATCCGTTGGTTTGGATCGAGTTGTAGAGGAGGAAAAGACGGACAGCTCAGAGATCCTAATTTTCAACGAAAAATAGAATGCGATTTCAGGAAGGACTCTTTAAAACTTTGAACTACATTTAAGTTGAACATTTCGCTGGACCTTCAAACCCCAAATTTAAATGGCGACAAAAGGAGTGAGGCGCGCAGTGCCAAGTGGATTAGAGCGGTGAGACCGCAGGTGGCTGCGCCCCCGGCGACCGCCGCCCGAGCCTCGGATGCGTGAAGTACATTACGTCTGCACGGTAAGCGAAGCACAGAAGGTAGAATAGATGTATTCCGCAAACTTTTTGCTTTCGAAGTACACCTTTGGAGGTGTACTTCGAAAGCAAAAAGTACACCTCCAAAGAATAGGCTCTTTAAGGGGCTAGCTTACGATAAAAAAAAAATCCAGAAATATCTCTAATAGAAATAGGTAGGTAATTTTAGAACCCCGATGCCTAGAACCTAGAACCTAAATAACCTAGCACAAAATTAAAATTAAATTATATCTAAAACGGCAGATTCTAAAAAAAATTATTTTTTGTGGAACGTTGATACAAAACACAAGTGAACTCTTCGATAAACCTGAAGTTTAAGGTCACCGGCGGTTAGTCCAGGGGTTATTTTACCCAACAATATAAACCAATTTCATTGCCAACTTACCTAAAGAAGGTTTAAATAAGCTCACATTTTTATTACGTATTTGGACTACAAAATATCTGTTCCGATATCCAAACAATTAGTGTGAAGTACCTAACAATTATCAACAAATTTCTAATTATAACTTTCGTAGGCACTACACATTTTCAATTAAAAAAAAATCCTTATCGTTAGTCATCAGTACAATATACACGAGACGTTCTGCATTTTGCTGCTCTGTATCGTAGGCCTCCGCCGGCGGCTAACTCACTACAGTTACGGTCAAACTGAAAGAAAGTTACACACCTACTCTACAACTTTCAACAGAGGTCCCGAATATAAAACTTTTGACATGGGTTCAGTTCGCTATTAATACTTATGATATTTTTCTTTCCAGATATGGCGGACATCAAGTCGGAAAGCATGGACAGCTTCGAGTCCGGTAAGTCACCTTTAACTTTGATGAGCCACTTACCAATGATGAAAGCACAACACTCTAACGACTGAAGCGTGCTGAGAGCGCTCGCAAATTAATATTTGAGCGAGTGAAAACGAAAAATGTGAAAAAGAGTTTAAGTGGAATGTTGAAGGTTGTAGGGCCGCTTCGACGTTAACGGAGCCCTGGAGGGCCTTTGTCGAGGTCCCCGCTTAGTAATAGAGTCGAAAAGATAAAATAAATATAAAGTTGAGGCGCAGACTTGCTCCGAGGTATCGTAGCGTGTCTCCCGGTGGCACTAAACCGGCTACGATCGAGGGAACCAGCCAGCAAGCAGTTTCCGTAGCCACACGGCTCCTAGCACGATTTTCTCTCAATACTACAGTCGGTGTTAGACGTACATCCAATAGATGAAATCAATGTATACAAACGTACGTTTTGTTCGCTTATGGCCAACTTAGCAAAGCGTCCACTAAAATTTTCTGTAGGAGATGAGGAATCGGTCCCTTTCGTATATAGTCATCTTCGCAATCGGGCCGCTTCTTAAACCATCCACTTCTCAATAGGTCCACTTCTCAAAAGGTCCGCGTATCAAAAGGTCCGCGAATCAATCGGTCCACTTCTTAAACGGTCCCCTATTCCTTGTGTGCGGCAAACTACACTCGAGAGTAATGAATTCGGAAAAGTATTTTAATATTAAATTATGTTTCAAACTTAAAAAAACAGTGTAGGTAAAGTATTTTCAGTATTTTCTTAAAGAATACAACTAATTATAC
The DNA here is from genome assembly GCA_947310845.1 of Yponomeuta plumbellus. Taxonomy (NCBI): domain Eukaryota; kingdom Metazoa; phylum Arthropoda; class Insecta; order Lepidoptera; family Yponomeutidae; genus Yponomeuta; species Yponomeuta plumbellus. The sequence continues at coordinate 11,642,766 of OX371193.1, forward strand.
TTAGTGGTTTTTCTTAATTTTGGGTGGCTGTGGCCACCCTGCGGCTGCGAGACCTGGTTTGTGCGTTCAGATATCTCTCACAAGCTCCAGGTATTTATAAACAAATGTCTCAGACAGATACTGGCGATATTCTGGCCACAAACAATTCGGAATGAAGATCTTTGGAGGAGCACTGACCAGATACCTGTCCACCTAGAAATCCTGGAGAGAAAATGGCGCTGGGTAGGCCACACACTACGCCGGGACAGAACATGCCTGATCAGACAGGCCCTCACATACGCGCCCTCGGGCAACCGAAAGAGGGGACGGCCTAGGACAACCTGGATAAGATCTGTAGCCCAAGAAGTCAAGTCGATCGGCACTAGCTAAGTTAAGGCCCTATGCTCCCCTAGGAGTTAAAGGACCGAAGAAGAAGAAGAAGTGGCCAGTATCTATAGTAAAATGACGAAAGAGGTAATGATGTTCGACTTAAAAGAAAATGTTGCAATCTTTATTTTTGACCGAACGCTAAGAGGACCGATTGCGAGGATGACTAGTTGCTAAGTTGACCGATCAAGAAGTTGACCAATTGCGAAGTTTACCGATTACGAAGTCGTGAAAAATAGTTGACGGTTTGCTAAGTTGGTCATAAGCGAACAAATTTTAAGGAACGTATGTTTTACAAACAAACAATGCTTATCTTATCTCACCTCTCTTCTTCAAAGGGCTTGGGTATAGACCAGATGATACTCATCACAAGCGACGCCACTCATTTCAGGCAATGTCTCAATGACAAAATTTTACACCTTCATCTTCAAACATGCGCAAAAACTGTATCTCGGAGCGTCGAGCGGTAGGACGAGACTACGGTTTATCGTTTGCCACTTTCCACGATGCTGACGAAAATTTTAATAGTCGCTGCATTCACTCGCGCCTTGTAGTTAGACCTGTGATTTCCGCTTTTAGCCTCCTATTTGGGATTTCCGCTTTTAGCCTCCTATATAAATACCTCGGACACTAAGTTTCCTCACGATGTTTTACGTTCGTCGGTGAGTGCTAAAAAAAAACTGCCAAGTGCGAGTCCGACTCGCTCATGAAGGGTTCCGTAGCAGCAAGTAACGAAATAGAAAAGTTCTTGTAGTTCGTTGTAACTTTGAGCGATGTTTTAATAATAGTGTTTTTTTTTTAATTAGGTTATTGAAAAGTAAACATTGAGTTGATTGAATGAAAGGTAAATTGCGGTTTTAGCTTGTTGTTTTTACCACAATGATATTAGGAACCTCAATATAATTTTGGAAGACCTATCCATAGATACCCCACACGTATGGGTTTGATTAAAAAAAATTTTTGAGTTTCAGTATATGTATGTATGGGAAACTCCCAAAATGTATTGTTTTTTTTTCTATTTTTGTGTGAAAATCATAATGTGATTCACAGAATACATCTAACCAAGTTTCAATAGTATATATGGCACTTATGGACGGACAGACAGACATGACGAATCCATAAGGTTTCCGTATTTTGCCATTTGGCTATGGAACCCTAAAAGTAGGTCCAATCAAATTATTATTGACTATTTTTTTGGTGCTATTGCTATATAACTTAGAAAAGTTTGTAACTTAGAAAAAAAAAGTCATTGTGACATGCCTGGATTCAAACCCATGGCCTCCCGAGTTAGAAGCGGGCTGTCTACCGCTCCGCCACCACCGCTTTCACTTACGCCATTTTGGGATACTTTCACTTCGCCAATACATACCTATTCCCTATTTTGGTTCATAAAAGTCCGTCTTCTTCTCCGTCTCAGCCGTCGTTTTTTATAATAATTACTTATTAAGAGCTACTGTGATCGGCTTTACTACACCTAACAGCATTCACAGTTCCACAGACATCTGAAGTAAAGGAGACCGGACCTATCGCCGAATTTGTATGAGAACCGGGTGTCGCAAGCCCGAGTTACTCACACAACGCTACGAGATGTGCGCACACTTCATGGTACGCACCCACACAACCACACTCTAGCTGGGACAGATTTTAGTCGATAAGTTGTCGATAATTAGGTGCATCTAGTAGCTAATTTCTGTGTGTCTGAAGTCACGAGAAATTTAATTGTTTGTGCAAACATAAAATAATATGTGCGTGGCGCCTATGTTAGAACTGAAAAATATGTGGCAAAAGGTTGAAAATAAATAACACGTCTAGGCATTTCTCCAGAAGAGGCAAAAATGACTGACTTCGGTGGTCGTTTTTTTTTTCGCCTTTCAGGAATTTTATCGATTGTTTTGGATAAAGGGCTAAAAACTGTAAAACATGATATATTTTGGGTAGTCAGATTCTCGGCTATAAAACGAAATATTTAAATCACCGAAATCAGACTACACCGAAATCACCGAAAAACTGGGTGAAAATAATCAATCAACTTGTTTATTGTAATTCTCATACATTATTAAGCTCTAAAGTACCTCCTTCAATAGGTACTTCTTATACCGAAAATCACATTTTTTCAATCAGATTTTTCTCATCTGTCAGCTCGTCATGCGCGCGCCAAAAATCTAACACGAATTGCGTGAGTGATTTCTGGTTAACTATTTTAGAACGAAAAATAATAATCCTTCCAAAAAAAAATGGCAAAATTTTATCAAAACACGCAATGAAGTCAAATAATTAAGTATGTTAAATTATACATTTTTGTCTCAGTATAGCCTTATATTTATAAAGTGACTACACCAGAAACAAAAAGCAATTTAGTTTAGTCATACGGAGGTTAGTGTACTTTCTGTTTGTATTGTACTTATGCTTTTAGGTTGATATCATACGTATGTAACTTTTCTGAAATTGGTTGTTGGTAAAAACTAGCAGTCAAATCTTGAGCTTGAATTACAATTTACATCTCAGTGATCTTGTAACTAAAATTTCATGTTTTTCTTCAGAGAACTTGGCAGCACCCATAAAGATCTCAATTCTTTTGTCGGCGAAGTCGATAACGACGTATGTTCTTAATACCTATTGAACTTGGCTCTCATATCATTCACATTTATGTTTTTGATGGGATACATCATACACAATTAATCTGGATACGGCGGCGGCGCGCCGGCGGCGGAAGTACATATTTAATTATCGATATTGAGTTCCTACATAATTATCTCCTCACTAGTTCCGTCACAAATTGTTTCTGTCTTTCTCACGCTCATCCGTTTAGAATGAGAAAGAAACAAAGAAGTGTCTCCATGGTTACGCTATCTAGCCGTTGTTGTATCATTACGACAAAAATATTATTTTATTAGAAATAAGTGGTGTTTTAGGCATTTACCTGTGAAATGAAGTTCCATCGGTCTGGATTTTGTTTTTGTCACTGTGTCTTTTGCAAAAAACGATCGCACAGGCCGGCATTTCTAACAAAACGAAATTGTCTCGCTCAGATGTGTCAAGTGAGGTTAGTGTTTGCACCCTGTGCAAGCTTATTTCTCAAGCCTTGGAACGGTATAATCTCTTTACTATTCAGATATCTATGCACAGTTATATTCAATGTTATAGGTATCTCTCATCCAGAAATAGGTGATACGAAGTGGCGCATGTTATAAAGAGTGTGAAAACAGCTCGCCGCCGAGTAGACCTAAAATTGCATTGTGGACTGGTCCGTTCTGAACTTACAATTAAAACGGACGCCCCAAATTGTGAACAACGTTCGTCACTTAGCACAGAAGGGCGGAAAACGCCCTCTGCTTAAGTTAAGAGTACTTTTACATAGTCAGTTCTTCATTAGAATACGCTGAAAATAAAAGGCGCCGGGTGTTTCGAAATTCAATAGCGGCTCAGTGGAAAAATGTGTTACCCTTTCCATATATTTCTTGGGTCTCTATTCTTAGTTTGCTTCGAAGTTGCGTTTGCGATTAGATATTTTTCAAACAGTGTGTGGGACTGTCTGTAATGTGATCCTAATATTTAGCCAGTTGAAACGTTCGCTGTGATATATTGTTTAACTAAAAAAAATATTATAGATTGCATGTCTACTATATATAAATATTGAAAGTATTATTACCTGTTACATTGTAATATAAACGGTAATTGCGGTAACATAAAAACCTAAAAAAAAAAAAACATTCAGAAAGTTATACGTACAAGAAACCTAACGTTCGAAATGTTCTATAAAATCATATATATAATCAGATAAAATCATGTCAAACTTGGTGTAGTAGGTACTACTTAATTAATTATGTATCTCTACTTAATTAATTACTTAACTCATTAAGAAAAAATCGTCAACAACAAAAAATAAGAAAAATCCACCACGTGTGATTCGATTGAAGGTCCCGGACTGCATGAAGAAAACTTACATTTGCTAAATATGTAAGACGATAGTATGAGTCTCCTTCGTAACATTACTGCGAACTTTGCAACGGAAATATAAAGGTTATTGTTATTTGGTACACTAGATGCTTGTGTGCCTTATCTCTGCTCTTTTGTCGTCTATAGATGAATTGGCCAGTTTTTTTAAATCCGAGGGATGTAGGTGTGCACACGAAGCTCGACTATCGACCAAAGACCTATAACGGGTGGCAATAACGAGCCGGAAATAGAGCAAAGTATTGAAGTGGAAACCACAGAATACTTAAGTTCGCTCTGTGGCTGTGCATAATGTAGGGGGACGGCTGGATGCCCGAATGGCCACCGATAGTTTTCCAAGAAGTTTTTCATCCGCCTAATTCCAGCCTCCTGTGGAATGGCTTTTCTAATAGTAACCTGCATGTAGACTGCTGTGAACAGTAGAAGGTATGGCAGATTGTATAAAATAGGTCACTTTTCTTACTAACCGGTAGGCAGGTTGATACAATTGCGTCATCGTTTCGTAATAGAATGTATGTTCAGCAACTTCGAAAAAAATTATGTAAACTGAAAGGTTGAAAGTAAAATGATGAATCTAATAACCCCTGCGTTGTTGGAGCGCAAAATGAGTAAACGTGGGGTGGACGGTGGACTGAAATAATGTAACAGGACCTAATGAAGCACTAAAATAAAGCGACAGCGTGACTTTTTAGAGTGAATAGCAACACGATTCTGCAATCAGGTTGCAGTTTAAAATGTGCATTCGCAATGTGCCGTGGTGCGACGCGGGCGCGGCGACTCAAATGCATTTTCAATAATTGAGGGTCAGACAGGCAGGGAGGGCGAGGGGGTACATTAAAATACTCCGCCGCTGAAACTGGCCGAAACTTTCAAATCATCATGGTGCCATGCGACGCGACTGTTAGAATTCCGTTCAACTTTTACACGGGCTTTTTGGATGGAGCTATTTTAGCGCTTGCACCGGCGGCCGCTGTCACACCCGGCGCGTGGCGGCCATTCTTGCTGAGTTTGATATACCTACGAAACATTTAAACGGCATAGAAATAGCTAACTCCCACAGGACAGTCGAAAGCTATTAGACCGGGGTGCATTTAAATTATTCACGAAACGCGAGTAAACTCTACAGCACGTGTGACGGCCAAGACAGGAAAGGGTAATTAACCTGTCTTGGTATATCACTATGTCTAAACTTGCTCCGAGAAAGGCAATGCGTCACAGCACAGAGGGTTGAATAAACATTAAGCAATTGTTAATTAAGATGTTTGTTACGCTACGCAATTCCAAGTATCTACTGCGACTCTATCTTGTGAGCTCTGCATTAAACGAATGGCAATATTTGGCTTGGCACTTTAACTTGGATCCAATTCTTTTAGTCATTTATTTCGAAGCTCAAGTAGCACACCTCATCTACGGAGCTCCCAACGCGGCAATAACATTTAAAATTCAAGGCCGTGTTAACGAACGGGCCCGCGAAGAAATAGATATTCAAATGTGAGAAGAACCCCATATTAACATTTATGGCAAGTTTGCGGGGACGAAACAAAGGCGAGGCGACAGCGGCCCCAACGGAGCGCGCTAGCGACCGGGCCAGTCTTAGCACCTCTACAATATGCAGAGAGGACCTCACAGTTCCAACAAGCAAACACTTCAACCAAAACTAGGTTCGCGATCGCTTGATTTACTTATATTACTGGCTTGAACTAGTCCGCCGGAACTCTGTGACTCATATTTTCCAAGCCGTTAATTCCTGAAGACAAAAGAAGCTTTAGCCATTCAGAGTTGGCAGCTCGAAAGGCAAATAAAACTTTCTGAGAAAACAAATCAGAATCTCAATTCGGCTGGTTGCATTATTTATGCGATATCGCTAGCGGAGTTCCAAACGTTCCCCTTTTATTTTCCATGGAACTTGAGCGGAACTTTTACCATCAATATTAAAAAAGACAATACGATTTCACAGCCTGTAACAATAAGCGAGGACCTCAGAAATATGTTTTTCATTCAACACCCTCTCTTGAAATTCGTACTTTCCCCCTTTCCACAAAATGTTCCTAGTTTTGGGCAGTTTTGTTGAATCTCTGAGAACAGAAGGTAGGTACCTAATAGGATATCATGCACTTCACAATTAGTTTTCCAACATACCTACACCTTTCGCGAAAGGGGTTGATTGTGAAATGTATTCATTACATTGAGCCCACTTCGTAATAGCAGCCCTGCAACTAAGCAACATCCTATTCAATGAATCTCTCAATCTCGCTGTCGAATAATCCATCTACATTTCCAGGCCGGAGCCGTAACTCGGGGCACACGTTTCTTATTAATATCGGGCGGTCGGAATGGCCGAGAAGACGTCCCTAGCGTTCGCTCGCTTCCAAATAAAATTGCTGCTATCTAAACAAAGAGCCCTAATTATTCGGCCGTGGCGGGCGGGGTCGCTCTCTTATGGGTGTTCGGGGGCCCATTTCGCGTCTCGTATAGGGCTCCGGGGACAACCGGGCGCCGCCTAGCCAATCGCCGGACGGAAGAGAGCGATCCGCAACCTTTTTATGCGATCGGCGGGCGTCAGTGACGCGTGTTTGCGAACCACACTCGAGTGTGTGTCGATGCATCGGTGTAGGGTTTCTAATTTGGGTGCCTCTGTGGTCAGTGGTTAAAGTGATTTAAAGACAGACTAAATAAAATTAAATACGGTATGTAACAAAATACCCATATAAGAATGTCTGAAAATATGTAGTTCTACACGTCAAGTATGGAGAAAACTTCGAAATCCCGAAAAAAATATTAGCTGTTCTCTACTTATATTTTAATGTCATGGTAGGTTACTTTAGTATGGAATAGCTGACAATTTCAAAAAGTTATTTGCATACACGAGTAAGTTAAGTATCTGTATGTTCTGGGATTTATAATATTATATATTAGTAAGTTATTAATAATGCCTTTCAAAGTGTTTTAAGTAAATCTGCCACTGGCGGACTGGCATCCCTATTTAGACACAAATTTTCAAGGTGTTCAATCCTTGTTATCTTGGTAACGTATAACGCAAGATTACCGACGGTCGGTCACGCTTTGTTAAGTGGGGATGTATCGATTGTATTGTTAGTAGCTATCCCCAAGCAGCCAGCTTTCAAATCCAGAAGACAGGTCATCCCTGAATTCCATTTCAGTCAGTGCGTTAATTAAGCTGAAGGATGCGTCGCCTATAAACACGCATCCTAGCCCATTACCTCCGCCGACCGCCTCGGCAGGGAATTAAAAGTTGGAGGGACCCGCAGCGCGGATCTGATTACCCGAAACACACATTACCCCGGATCGCCAATCTCGATAAGCCGGCACAATTTATTAGCGGCGTTTTGACGAGTTGTTTTCGCTTGTTACCAAATGAAGCTCGGACATATTATGTCGACTAGGGTCCCGGGGAGATGTATAGCCTTGTCTCCCGGTCTCCAATAAAAGGCAGCTAATCGCTCTCGTGGTAGGTACTTAGCTCAGTAGATTTATAAATACACGTATAGAGTAGCTACCTAAATAAAGGCAGGTTAATTATATATGGTTTCTATTAATAATTTGTACATACATGTACAAATTATCAATTATTAAATATCTACTCGGTTCATAAACGAACCCTTATCGAAGTTTTCCCAACTCTACATTGAGGCTGGGGTGAAAAAAGCAGGCTCTACACTTCAATACTCATTTAAATTTGCACCCGATTTATTTGAGACAATGAATACGTTTTAATAAAGGGTTTCCGAGGCCACCGCTACCTCCGGGCGCATTGTCTTCGCCCTAGGCCCAAACAACGCGATCATTGTGTTGAAATTATGAAATAATACCGCGATATCGTATGTCGCCTCGTAGCCGGCGTGGGCGACGGGCCGGCGACACCCGACACCCGCGCCCGGCCACGTGAGGAGCCTTGCTTTGTGCCGCCCTCATTCACCCCGCGCCGTATTCGATTGCAATGTTTTAGGCATTCGATTGCCTCACTAGCGATAAAGGGTTCCTAACGAGTACAATGTGAGACTTTTTTCTTGTCTTCCTCGGGCCCCGGGTCCTCTTTATTCGTCAAAGGGTACGGTCATTGTTTTGTGGTAGATTGTGTCGCTGAATGAGGCGCGGTATTCATGCGGCTCGCGATGCCGGCCAGATAAACAATACAAAGCGGGCGGGGCTGCGGCTGCCACTGAGGTGGCAATAACAAAACTCCTACCGAACGCCAGATTTATTGAGATTATAATTTTATTCAATCGCTTTTGTTTTGTCGCTCGTCCTTAAGCGGAGGTTGTCGACGAGGTTTTGTCTCTTAACCTTCTCAAATAAAGGACAAAACTCACCCAAAACCTTGCTAAGTTGGTATGCGTTCATTCACACAAATAAAGAACGTTAAAAATGCACTGCGGTAAACTTTACTGTAACTTTTACGGAAAACAAAAAGCTAATTAAACAAAAGTGACTTGTGTCTAAAATTCGGGGCGAGGTTCCGCTGGCCCCGCGGGATTGGACCGGGGAAGTCCCGGGGGGCGCCTTCGTCGCGGCTCAATTAAACTTCAAGATGATATGCACGATGTCCGTAGTCGGCTAGCCTCGGAATAATGGACTAGACGTTGTCGCGATACTAGAAAGAAAACTTTAGGTCTCAAAGGATAGTCATGTCCTCCCGTGCTTACCCTCCGCTTCTGAGAGAGTGTTCAAATGTAACAAGAGATTAATCTACGATTAATTCAAAATACCGGCACGTGATTGGCTGAAATTAGCTGGACGAGAAATTAACATGAGACTAACATTTGATCGCTCTTCTAGAAACCATGTTAGTCTTGTACCTTGCCTGGCAACCAAAGTCGAACTTTCGCTTACATTGGTCGCCAGGCAAGGTACAAGAGTAAATAAGTTACCGAATTAAATCTACACAGCCAGAGACTGCCTTCTCGATTACCTCATTAGTCTAGAGCTAAGATGTTCCGCCCAGGCATACAGTTTTTTTATTGTCTACCGGAGTCGAACTTTGCATTGTTGGACGGTCTTTAATGTTGTTGGTGCTACCTGACTTTTAGTCCTGCCATCTTAGTTCCATTTACTAATCGTGAAAAGTTTTGCGTTGCCTACAAGTGGAAAATTACTAAATCAACCAAATCAACCCACATAGCATTGAGTTTCCTAGGACAGACATGTGGATGACTCCACTACGCCTGCTTTTGCAAGCGTCCACTACTCATTATGGTTGACGAATATACGTTACAATTAAGGCCTTCCACACGATCGGAAAGACTCTCCGACCAAGTGGCCTTGGTCGGGTTGGAATTCGTTCCACACGGTCGGACAACTTGACAACGTACAGTCGAAAGCACGTCATCATTCACATTTGAGTTGCAAAGTCACCCGTAATGCAACGGGGCAGAGTGCATGGGTGTATAACATGATGTGCTCTCGACTGTATGAAACGACATCGGTGGCGCAGCGGTTAGCGCATCTGCTTACCATGTGAGAGGTCCCGGGTTCGAATCCCGGTTGGGTACAAAAAAAAAGAAACACAGGTCTTGGATGTTTACATGCTTATGACGTCGCTGTTTCTGGTTCCCACGACACAGGGTATCCTAGGTGTGACCAGAAGCGATGTATGTAAATGCAAGCCTGTATGTAAATGTTATTTTATGTGTAAATTGATATGAATTCCGTCAACACCTCCCGTTCGCGGCTTTCAAAATGCGAACCCATTCCAACCATAATTCGAAACATAATTGGGTAGTTGACAAAATGTCAATTAAATGACTTTTAAAACGGAATTTTGTACCTATGAAAATACCGCATTATGAAGTCATTATTCTGAGCACTCTTTTTATGTTTCATCTATTTAACAATTGTAATAACTAATAATTAACTGAAAGAGATATATTTCCCGAAATATTTTGTTTTAGTCGAGCATTATTATGAAGTAATTTATAGTGAGTCATGTCAACTACCGAATTTGAACTTACTGCCATAGACATACATCCGCTCGCAGCGACGGCCAACGGCACACTGAAGCGCTCGCGTCGGACGACAGGCTTCCACACGATCCATTCCGACCGCCAACACAGCGGGTTGTGTGATGGCTGCGCTTCCGATCAAGGCCGTTGGATTCCGACCAATATTTGGTTGGACAACCGGCTTCCACACGTGAAATTTTTACACCAACCTGACCAATGTCACCTTGGTCGGAGAATCTTTCCGATCGTGTGGAAGGCCTTCTGTTTTTTTTATGATCCGTTAATTTCTGAGGTAGCGGTGGTAGCTTGGCAGGTAGCACAATGGACCCGGGAGCGAAAAACGCAGGTTCGGTTCCCAGAGCGGGTATGTACCTATGACTTTGTTTTCTAAGTTACATACATACATAGGTACATTGTGAAGTTAGAGTCGCAAGATCACTTGCTAACTGTGAAGGAAAGCATCGTGAGAAAACCTAAGTGTATGAGCTATTCACATACCTAAGCCCGTATTCTCTTTCTGAGAAAAGGCTCTGTGCCCTACAGTGGGACCCGCCTACGAAATTTCTGAGTACGTAAATTATTGCCCTTTTTACGATTCTGACTTAATTGTAACAATCCTTTTGAAACTCTACAAAAGTAACACAGTTATTTTTATTCCTATCGTGACGGGATTCAAGGGCAATTCAATAATTTTCGACCCTCTTGATACCTTTCAATTTCAATAATTTAATCATTTGCGGCCGCAACTTCTCTCATCCTCTACAGTCTACACCAGTGATGGGCAAACTTTTTTAATGGGGGCACAAAGTTTCAGAAATTCTAGAGGAGGGCCAGAATTATAGAGAAAATGCATTTTGTGTTAAAGTTTTTAATCATAGTATTGTGAAAACATTACAGAAATGTTACTAATTACCTTTTACATCAAATAATAATTGATTTAACTTTTATTCAAAGGCACTGCCATGTATGCGTGTGACACATAGGGAATTGTTTTTGATTTTCCATAATATTTTCGAAAGCAGCTGTGACGAAGCTACTTCAGCACCGCGAAAAGGTGTTCATCAGTCAATCAGTTTCTGGTTGCGTTTTTCCGCAATTTCATGGTCAAATGGTTGTTATAGCGGGCCATACTATCCATGTCGATGGATGGACCCTCGACCGGCCGGATTAAATACTTTCGCGGGCCGGAGTTGGTCCGCGGGCCGTACTTTGCCCATCACTGGTCTACATGATCAAGTAAAGAAAAAAAGTTTTTTTTTTAGTTGCGCCCGGCGCGAGTAGTACACACGTTTTAGCTGAAATGAAAACGGGGCTTCCGTACGGGGCTATTTTACTAACTACACTTACGAGGTATCACTGTGTAAGTATGTAAAGTTTTATAAACGAAAGGAAAGCTTGGTCGGCAGTCGCTTCCCGGCTGGGGGCGAGCAGTTGTCGCGCGGCTCGGTTGGTAATATCTCAAGACGTGGCAGCATTGCCAGACCTATGAGAAATCTCACGCCGTTACGAATTTCAGCAGTCTCTGTACGAGATACAAATCAAATAAAAGTCTTAAAAATAATTATAAGAAGTAATTATTTGTATACGCCACAATAGGTCGGACACATCACTATAGATTCATTACCTTATTATGGACAAATTCATTTCGCCGCCGCAGACACCTCGTTTACAGAGTCTCTTCCGGCGACGAAAATTGTATCCCTTTGAGCAGATTTTTTATTTTCGAGAATCTAAAGAAGTCACATGGTGCTAGGTCAGGGCTGCAAAGAACCCGCCGTGCTGTCCAGAAAGTTCCTCATTTGAGCGCGGTGTGCGCGGATGCTTTGTCGTAGTGGAGTAAGTAGCCCGCGGAGCCCCGTGTTTGGTCACACTTGTTTATCACAACAGAGAAAACTTCAATCAAGTATTTGGTTGTAGGTACACCATTTGTTGATGATTCTTTGGTTCCGAAAAGGAATTGATGCCAAAAAGCCAGTCAAATTGAAAAAGGTCGCGATCAATCCCTCCAGCTTCTAGATGGCTTCCCTTTAGTAGGCGTTGATTCATTTTGAAACACCTAAACCGTCGACTAGCTGGCGCTTCGTTTCTGGAGCGTACCTATCGATAAATCCAGGATTCACCCTGTAATGGTGTCATAAGCACGCCGAACCTGCCTCGTTTCGTTAATTGTGTACCATTCCACCCGGGCTTGCTTCTGAGCTTGGATCTGATTCGTAATACTGGGTGAAATTTTCACCGGTACAATAAATTTTACCATATCATTGGTATCGATAATAGATTACATTTATCGAATAAAATTACCATATATTTTTTTTTCATTTTCATTAATTTATCCTTCATCCAATTTGTAACTCATGGACACCCATTACAAGGTGTCATCGCGGTGCGAGGCAGAGGGCGGCGGGGTGGGGTGAGTGAGCGGGCGGTGGGCTGGCCGGCGCACGATTTGGCCGGTCAGTCCGCGCGCATTGACCTGGGTGAGGCACGTGCGCCGTTTCCGCACTTCCTGCAGTCGAAAATTACGCGCGCAACACGATGTTTATAAACCGCGAGTATTACGAAATGGTTCGTAGTTACTTTCTCAGTGGGGAAAATACAGTGCAGCTCGGCGGGTATACGCTGAAGAAAGTTTGCCCCGCCTGATAAATGCCGGTTTTATTGAACCTCAAATACTCAACACCAGGACATTCATGAGAGTGACGCAGCATTTGCTAGACTACGGACAGTTCACTGCACCAGCGCACGCTCAAGGCCGAGGAGGGAGACCTCCCTTGGCCGTGGATATCGAGGAACAGATATTCGCGTTCTTTGAGGAAGACCCCAGAAGGAGCACCAACGACGCGGCACGCACGGCGCACTTCGGCGTTAGCCAGTACGTGGTGTGGAAATTCATACCTCTACCAACCAGTGCAAGCATTCCACGCCGGTGACGGTCCTAAGCCCGTGCAAGTATGAAGGAAGAATTGAAAACCGCCGAGAAAGAAAAATCGGTATCTGGCAACCCTGAATCGCGCGGCGTTCCTTGGGGACTGCGCCATCTACACCCCCGCACGCGCGGTTCTTTATCTATGCATTACGGCGGAACCGCCAACGTTGGATTGGAAGAGCCGTGGAGCAGAAAGTTGTTGGAGACATTGATAAAGATGCGAGACCTTGCTCGATCCATGTTCTCCGGAAGTTACTTTGGGCGAGGTTAGTAGCGTGTTGGTTCCGAATCGTTATACACGACAGATTCAAAAGAAGCACATGACCGTAGGGAGCGTAGAAATATTATGAGAACCGCAAAAAGTTGTTTGGTCCTGTATTCCGCCGGTAGAACTATCCAGTCGGCTTAGTGATAATTAAAGATAGTCTGCACATTTTTAAACCATACTTTGTATCAATATGTACCATGGCGAGCTTATATCTAAAACAGATCTAAATGAAAAATAAACATAAATAAACTCACGCCTGTTATCCCCGAGGGGGTAGACAGAGGCACCAATCACTAGAACTGGGCCCACGTTTTGCCGAGTTTATTAGAAAACAGATCTATTCCAGAAATTATCTATCCACCTGTACAAGAGTTCATTCAAGATCTCGGTGCCAATAGGATACTATCCTATGTATGTCTCCTACTACGACTGTCTGTCTGTCCTTTGTATGCTCTATAGCTTAACACAGAATAGGGAGTCTGTTGAAATATTCACAGAATTATTATGGGGACAAATCCAACAAGTGGGTATCATGGCAAACCCTAAATATAACGTCCAACCAATTGTATAATCGCAATACAGATAAGAATTATTATTATGAAATACAAAACGTGTTAACTTATAGGCGACCACCTTATATGAGTTAACCAACTTGCAAACTTAATACAAATCCATTCCATTGAATATTATTTTCGTGAAGTTCATAGTTCTACAGAGTACAGCGAACAGATACCCAAGTTATCTGTTCAAGTGGACAAAATTGTAACTGACTAATACTAATTGTAAATCCTGTTCCCCGTGTTTTGTATTATTTATTCACTTGCTAAGATTTATAGATAAATTTTCATTAAAATTGAAAGACTGGTTAAAATATTCTCATTTTTCTCTAGTAAATTTCTTAAATGTTTCTACTAAATTCTCCACTAGCGCCACTATCAACTGAACAGATAAGATGGTGGCACTGTAGTAAGAAATTGCGTGTCAAAAAAAGGTCGCCAGTGCCTCATTTGTTAATGGCAGCAGGCAGCACTACGTGCAGGTGAGGCTGCTATCTGAGGCCTAATCCTGAAATTATGTCAGAATCTTGTTATTTGCGATTGCACTTAGATACAGTCTGTTAGCTTTTCGAATATACCTCGGCTACTATCGGATTGACCGATTATATTGCAATAAGGTAAGGTTAATTTTGTATTGTTATTTATAACTTTAAATAACTTTTCAAAATAGTGAAGAAAAGTTTTATACAGAGCAGGAAGTAGTACACACTTGTGTGCTTTCGGCGAAGAATGAAGCCTACTCTAGAGCCCGAGGTATATTCTAAAAGCTAACAGACTGTAGATAGATGAATTGTGGATAGATGAATGACGGAGGAATGATGGAGTTAGATGATTGTTCAGGATTTAATGTCCGTAAGATATGAGTTCCTTACCCTCCAAGCATTGTACATATTCGTACAGGCAATGGCGAACATATTGCGTATAACACCTCAAACACATTGCATGAGTACATAACATAGATACGCAAATACGCAAATTCAACACATGCTTGAATTTCCACAATTCGCTTGTTCTCGAAACTTTGTGACTGAACTAACGGAACTATCGCGGTAGAAAGGTACCTCCCGGGGCCAGCCTTGCCTTATTGCGTTCGCTTCACGCACCTCACCGAAACACTCAGATATGCATGGACAGAGACTAGACAAAGTGAACGCCTTATTCTGTCAAGTGACCTTATGTATCATTCATTTTTAGGGCTCCGTTGAGTACATCCGGTGACGGAACCCTTGCGTTATGAAAGTACAGTGTTGTTTGCGAAAAAAAAGATCAACTATAATAAGTTTTCAGTTTTTTTTTTTGCACATAGGCGAGCATAATGCAACTCAATATCTTCCAACTAGGAAGATAATGCTTCCATGTGTGTTGGAGCCCCCTGGTCTTTGTCGGTCCGATGGGAAGCGTCCGGAAGGCCTGACTTTGATACCCTGGTAGAGAGGGAGGTCCTTGCACTTAGCGTCTCGTGTCCACCCTGGGCGCTGCAGCGGAAGAGGCTGCAAGGCTGACGGTGCAGAAATATTCGCCGCTTTTAGGTCAGTACGTTTTTGTGCCACTCGGAGTCGAAACCACTGGGGTTTGAGGAGTACAGGGGAAAGCTTTTGTTAAGGTAATAGGTCACCGCTTGAGGGTCCGTGGGTATGACAGCCGCTCTGAGGGCTATCTTATGCAGAGGATTTCCCTCGCAGTGCAGCTAGGTAACTCTGCAAGAGTAGTGGGTACCTTTGCATCGGATGGATCTCGGGATGGCTTATTTTCATTGTGTCTTTATTATATTGTAATGTGTGTGAGGGTGTGTGTGTAGTTTTGGTATTAGTTTTAGTTGGTGAAGTTGTGATTTATCGACTTGACCAATACCGTATTCGACGATTCGACGAACTACAGCTTTGACCATTGTCATATTGCAAGAAATGCCGACTTAACGAATATCAGATTTGACCAATGTCGTTTAACCCGATAAGTTATAATTAATGATATTGACCTCAGGTTAGTTTTCAGTAATTTCGCATTTTAGAAAAATAAAGTGTTAAGAGTCTTTCATCCTCGAATAAGCGAAATTGTTTTCGCGAATTATTAAAAATTAAAATTATACATTCAATAACTTATTCATTACTATTGTAATCAGAAAATAAAAAGACTAAATCACCCTTGTGTATGATATTTTTCTTTTCTTTTCTTAAAAATTTGAGACTTTCTTTATATAACTGGAAAAATTCATTAGTACCTCCGAAGGGCTCAGTCCATCACAGACTGTATGTAAAGAAGTTTTAATAAAAATCGGTTTAAAGTAATCTTCTCAATGCAGTACCTATTAATTTTATTTGTTACCACATACAAATTGTCAGATATACAAATCACAGTAGTTATTCCCTCTCTGTAAACGAGCCATGTAGATAAGAAATATGTATATATCGCTGCTTTGATCGGACAATGACACAACAGAAAAAGTGGGATATTTCAGGAGAGCCGTTTAAAAAACAAAAAAAGTTTAAAGACTCATAGCTTTTAGTGTAGTAATCAAAATCACACACTGAATACAAAAAAGGAAAGGTTACTAACTCAATTAACTTTCCTTAATAAATATAATAGAGGTCATTTTACGCTCAACTGTATCCTTAACTGAAAATCGACACATCTGGTAATGTGTCATTGTCCGATCAAAGCAGCGATATGTAGGTACATATTTCCCCCGTTTTCTTCCTATTGACTATGGTCGTACCTACTTAATTTAAAAAAAGTTTGTATTCATTACATTGAAAAAAGTCTTAATTTCAATTTTGGTGCATACAAATAAAATTGTTTTGGCGTATAAAAAAAAAGTCTATACGAGAATCAATACCAATACCTGTATGTACTACGGAATCCTCTCCCTTGAGTAGCACTTGGCCGGGGTTGGGATAAGGAAAAACAGAAGCTTTTACTTTTTATTTGCTCGTACCATGAATAATAACAATTATACTATTTGCTTATATAAACTTTGTACCGAAGTTTCGCAGATTCATAAGATTGATGAATCTGAAATAAAATCTTTCAAAGGTGCTTCACGTACCTGTACTGTATCTCTCGTCTGGATTATTATTTTTAATTTTTTGTAGTCCTAGTTTGCTCCTTCGATATAAAGATTGTGGTTAGCCTGCTGCTTTCATTCTATTTATTTATAACTAGCGACCCGCCCCGGCTTCGCACGGGTGGTAAAAACGTTTCCGTGGAAATAGCTATACCTATTAGTTCCGTGGAAAATTCCCGAAGTAGATTTTTTTTACACCTTGGGTTACATTACTCGATATTTCGTACGGAACCCTAAACTTTTTGAAAATCCAATATAGTCTATTTTACTGACGAAAAATGTTCCTTTCCAATGGTGAAATATTTTTTAAAATCAGGCCAGTAGTTTCTGAGTCTATTCATTACAAACATACACACAAACAAAAATACAAATCTTTCCAAGAGGAATAAAATAAATAAATAAATAAATAAATAAAATATTATAAAGATATAATATTAGTATAGATATTTTGTGCCCTTAATATAAACCATCGCGTCGTGATCTATAATGTGTTTGCAAAGAGTATTAACAATAAAGACTTCGTAACGGCCTCGTTACTTTATTCTGTTTTCTCTTTTGATAACTCTTTAGTTTTAGCTATTTCAATATTTGTAAAAGCTATTTTTTTCAGCATATTTTGATCCATTTTACGTTGGAATAAATTAAAAAAATCGGTTATGGTCAGGTAGGTATCGTCATTTGGAGCTGTCTTGGAGGCTTTAGGTCGTAAGAACGTTATAGTGACAGTCAGAACCATCGTTCTCAATCAACTGCAGCTTGTCACGATTTTTGCAGATGTGATTATCGAAAGCAATCGCCAATCTAGTTCGACCAGTTAGGTTAATTTCCATCGCGTCGTTGACCGGTCACCCAGGGAAAGCTCCGTGGGAACCGAGAGATCGTGCCTCGCTCCCGATTGTAATGCCTCATTGTCACCTTTTATTGCTTGCTTGAATTTAAGTACACTCACGTACACAGATGAAATGAGAGATGAGTGGAAACAGTTATCAGGGATTTGATGCAAGGCGCGAAGAGGACTACCGCGCCGCGGCGGCGAGGTGTCGCAAAGAGATGCCGCCATTGATAATCTGGGACTTCTCTCATCTTGCCGCTTGCGGATTACCAGCCACCGTTCGCAGGTACTCGATGTTAATCGCGGGATTTAATTGAAATGAGTTATCAACTTCTCTCATCGAGTGTACCGGCATTGGTTGAAAAGTTGTGGAAGTTCGCATTCGGATGGGGCCTCGTGGCGCTCTCTGGCGTCAAGGAAGCGAAGTACGAGGAGGGCGGCGCGGGTAGCTGACGAGAGGGTGAGGTTTGCAAGATCGCACATCCGGGCACTGACATCTAACGGAGGGATGCCAAATTAAACTTCGGTGTTGAATTCGTAGTTTTGTACGGATGTTATAAAGTAAAATAGGTGCCAAATGGGGCTTTGTGCCTAGTCGTCAATAATAAATAATGTAAAATGTGCTTGGTTGAAACACTAACTGACTGATAAAGGTTTTATTTGTATCGCATCAAAAATATTACAGCTGTTCCCTTTGGCGAATCACGGTATTGTGGACGGCCGACGGGTAATGGCTTGAAAGGCTTGTTAGGATTTTTTTGTTTAGCGTGTACAGTCGACAGCACATCATGGTATACACCCATGCACTCTACTCCGTTGCATTACGGGTGACTTTGCAACTAAAATGTGCAGATTGACGAGCTGTCGACTGTACCTATACCTTCGACGTCTCACTGCAGGACAGTCCTTCTCCACAGATACCACGTGTGCAGGCGGATCGGAAATTTCAAGCACTGAGGTATGTGAACAACTCAGCCACTCAGGTTTCCTCACGATGTTTTCCTTCACCGTTAACGATCGGTATTACTACTATAACTTCACAAATGTACATAGCTTAGAAAACAAATGGCTTATCTAATATATAAAATTCTCATGTCACCGTGTTAGTGCGCTCTTCCGAAACGGCCTGACCGGTTTTGATTAAATTTTATATGCACCTATATTTGGTAGGTCTGAGAATAGGTTGTTATCTATTTCTCATACCCCTATCTGGCAAAACAACGTTTGCGGGGTCAGCTAGTAAGTATCTATAAAAACACGCTATCTATAAAGCACTCCTCAGAGGTAGTTTATTTATTCTGTGGTTGCGTTTTTTCCTTGTAAGGTCTCAACTATTACAGACTATTTTAATAATAATTTCCACACAACACAATCACTTGAGCTGGTCCCAAGCTGTGCCCTGTGCTATGGTAACTAGGCAATGAATGAATTAATTAATTAATGAATGAATAACCATTTATTGTCAAGAACAGAATATGTATATGTTTCATACTTAAAGTGATGACTTATTATGAACTAAAATTAATAACATACAAGTTTAACCAATATCTAAAGTGAAACAGCTTGGCAATAGGACTGTTACTCAGCCTGTGCTGATAGATGGGCATCCTACGCAGCGCAGCGATTTTCAGCGACATCCTAGACTCATGAATCACTAGGTATATTATGTTAAAGGTAGAACAGAGGTAGAACACCAGCATAAATTAAAAGAAAATTTAAAGCTACAAAAAACAAAGTACCTAACTGCTAACCAAACTAGTGTTAGTGCCATAGTTTAGGCGACATTACTTAGCACTCAGATGGACTTAATTTAACTGCTAAAGACATCTAAACATGTATAATATTCTTATCTTATCTCAACCGGACAACAAAACTAAAACCATGAGGTACTAATATTCTCCTTTTTCATCTTAAAAAAAATATCTTAAAGTAACACAGTAATACAATGGGGATACCGCCGTTTAGCCAAAGTATTTTTCGCCAAATTTTACTTCCCAATAAACTTATGGCATCAGTTTCATTTCCCAAATGAAACTTTAGCAAGTTTTCATTTCGCATTTTATTCATTTGGTCAAAATATTATCATTTCGCATAATTTTACTGCGTCAAGTTTTATTAAGACAAACGTTTACTATGCTAACGTTTACGTGTAAAGAATACGTGACAACAGAAATATAGGTGCGACGACGCGCGTAGCGAAGCGGAGCGCGTCGGAGCGTTAGGTTCTCTATGTAAGATCGAAAACAGACTCGACTTTGATGCGTTCTTACCTTGCCTCTTGTTGCCTCTTTGGTAAAATGAATTTTGACCAAGTATTTATTTGGTAAACAATAACTTGCCATAATAACTTTTGCTAACTGTTTATTTGCTTTAAGTTGTTTTGAGAAATGTTTTTTGCCAAGTGATAATTTGCGGAAAATAGTTTGGGAAGTAATACTTTGGGAAACGATTTTTGGCAATACATTAGTAAACCAATACAATGACATTACAAACATGTAAATACACCCAGACTGAGGCAATTTCTACAAATGCACGGGGCCCCCAATGGGAATTTCAAAAACTCCAGTCTTATTCCTTACCTACAATATTGTATATAGACCCTCTGTGCAAAATTTCAGCTTCCTAGGTCCAACGGCTTGGGCTGTTGATGAGTGAGTCAGTCAGGACTTTGAATTTTATTTATATAGATTGTAAGAAATACACAATAATGTTCAGTCCAGTTGCTATCTTAAAAAAACAGCTTCATAAGTATTTCGAGATACATTGCCTGCTAAAATGCAACAAATTTCTTTGTTTTTATAACAATTTTTCTTCGCGCTGGCTGGGCGTGGCGAGGCGGGCGCGGTGGGCGGTCCGCCGCAGGCCACGCCTTCTGCACCCACGTGTGCACCCAAATGCTACGTTTTTGATATGTTTATGCTGTGCCTGCGTTACGTCCCGCATTAAAGCTGATAAAGGTTTTATTTGTATCGCATGAATTGACAGTACGAAATTAGTGCCAAAAATAAGCTTTGTAACACAACTTTCACTAACAATTTCACGTGTTAACGACACGTTTTCTACAAGAGTGGAGACTATGGGTAATCGGCTTTCTGTATATTTGAAGTTTTTGTTACTTTTGTTATGTGCTGTTTGTTTTCCCAATATAAATTTTGTCTCGTGTCAAGCTCAATTATTTATCAAAAGTAGTCACACCCTTGCAACTACTTTTAACTTGTAAAATAATGCTCCGTAAACATTTGTAGAACATTTTGCATTTCTGAATAAACCTTCGATGTTGGTGGACTCCAGATATTAGCGATACCTACTATGGGTTGTTAGAGACTATTATCCTATACATTATTATACTTTAACGAAACAAGTGTTACGGTATCTTTGTATATGTATATAAAAGGCAACCGTTACTAACTCCTTTATCAACGTTCAGCCCAAACTTATGAACAGATTGCGCTGTTTTGGATGCAAATAGTTATTTTAATACAGTTGCTCAAAAAGTGGCGTATTGCAGGGACGTACCTACCTATAGCGCTCGGGAAGTGAACTATTACACACTCGTGCTTTTTCTTTACCTTTTCCGCACTCGTGCGTTCTCTTTCCCAACTGTCAAAATAATCTATCTCTTTATATACGAGCAATTCTGGTATATATATATTTATATACATATAATCAGAATCTCGGAAACGGCTCCAACGATTTTCGCGAAATGTTTGTAGGCAGATGCTTTCGGGGGCGTTTAATTGATCTAACTGGGTTACATTTTTAGAAAACGTTGTTTTATCCGTGTTTTAAGGCAATTCAAATTTGCTATAATAACATACAGAGGTAAATTTCGCGTCTATCTGCAAGGTTGGGATAGTCCTGACGGGAAAACGGGCGACCCGTTTCGGGCCGATTTCAAGAGACCCGGTTCGAGTCATGATGTTTTTTTCCAAGTTCCGTTTTTGTTGGAAAATGATTTGGAAGATTTGGAAGATGAAAACAACCACGAAGTTTTTATGATTCATGCAAATATTTCTACAAAGAAGCTACTAATTTGTTTCAATATCAGATTTAATGATTTGATTCAATGAGTTAGGTTAGGTTTAATTTAATTTCATCTCATTAAATTTCATTTTCATTTCATATCAATAAAAAAATTCTACTGAAGACTTGGCTGTATGGGCATAGCTCCCTACCCAGAATGGGTGAAAATCGGCTGCGCCTCGGCTCGGGTAGACATTTGTCGGAACTCTTTGCAATGACAGGCTTTCCGCACTTGTATTTAAATGTACTATTACAATGTAGGCGTCCGTTAAGATAAGATTTTTCAATATTCATCTCCTAAAGGCAAGAAACGGGGGTCCAAAGTTTGGATGGAAGGCAAATATTTGATACTCCGATTGACACCGCAAAACGTTAACATAATTTGATAAGATACGTCCTTCACGTTTTTTTAAACCATACCCAAAAGAGTATCAAGGCTTGTATGAGAAGTAAACTAAAACTACTCAGAACTACGTTACCCCAAATTTAACGAGAGCCAAGCCGCGGGCAAAAGATAGTTCAGTATAAGTTTCATAAAATTAATTTGATTATGCATGAAACTAGATTCGTATTGTAATTTCTATTTGGAAAAAATAGAGATCTACTCGGCTCCAAGAAAAATCAATGTAGGTATAAAAGATAGAATAGTAATTTCGTGGAAGATTCAAAATGTGATTGATGTGAACCTAATCACAATACTTCAACGTAGATTCATAAAACATTCTACTCGAAAATAGACTCATCAAGTCGACCCACGAATCACACAAAAACTTAACCACTTAAGAACTAAATCAATCCAATATAAGAGTCTAAATTGAAGCCCACAAAAAGAAGCGACGACAATCAACTAACACAAAATGTTCAATTTAACACCATCCATTTAGCCCACCGCTGGACGAAACGGAGAAAAAACTCCGGAAGCACAATGATTGCTGAGGCAATCAGGCAACAAGGGCATTGAATATAAAGAGAAGCGCATTCAGAAGGTAACTTATCACTACTACTACTACGGGCCAGAAGCAATGTATGTGCCTGTATGTAAATGTTTGTTTGTACTTATTTACTGAAGTGAAGCTCTATGAGTGTTAGCTTTGAGGGATAGTGAAAACCTGTAATTAACTTATAGTTGTTAATTCGAAGTTATTATGTAATCTAAGCTGTTGGTTTTCCATGTCCCTATTAGTGAATAAAATTAAATAGGTTTTTTTACTGCAACGAAATATTTTTTTAGCAACTTAACTGTGATAGCTGGACGGTCGTCTAGTTTGATTTTGTAAAGACGAGAGGATACATTTCGTTTAGGGGTCAGTCGGCAACTAACCACAGGGTGACTTTAAATTCGTTAATCGTATTTTGAGGGAAAGCTCTTTTCATCGTAAAATAAGAGTATTGATTTAACGATGAAAAATGGTAAAACTATTTTTAAATATTCGCGATTTCCGATCTGTGGCTTCAAAGTGGAATCAAAATTCGAAGTGATAGGAAGTAAAACAATCATATGTTTCTAAATCGTGTTTCAAATGCCCCTTTAAAATGCGGTAAATGATCACAGTCATTTTGCAGCTAGGGAACAGAGGGTGTGGAAAGTTTTATTCTATCCTTAAATTAAATCCAATTGCCAAGGTTATGAATGATACGGCCGCCATATGTACTCTTAGATTAAGAAATACCTGTGTAATCTCCTTTTTTATGTACAATAAAGTGTTCTCGATCTATCTAAATGCTTAAATAAATAAATAAGACAGTACTTGGTTAGAGCCTGTTTCACAAGTTGTGTCCAATAAGTTCTCGACAAAATGTTGCAATTGAAATGGGTTATTTTAGTCACTAATACAAATAACTTTTATTATGAGACCAAATCAGAAATGGCGGAAAAAACATCAGCTGTTCATACATTGATTCATACTGTTCATTACGGAACAGCTGATATTTTTTCACGACTTCAGAGTTAATGTCAAAAAAGTGGTTTATTGATGTGTACAATAACCCTTTTAAATTCCAACGATAGTACACACACAGATATTTTAGGTTGACAAATCTTTACTTGGTAGTCACCGGTAACCTAACAGAGTATATTGCACGTAAAATCGTTCACTGTACAGGATCGCCTATTCGGATATAACTAGGTATTGAAAATGTGAAAATATTTCGAGAAATATACTTAGACCAATAGTCTCTAGGTTTGTCCCAGAACTGCATAAGCTTAGGTGGACGTTCTGAACAGCGCAATCTAGTGCCAAATGCGTAAGAAAACACTAAGCGATTTGCTTCGCCGGTAACATTCAAATTGTTCCTAAACGTCGCTAAAGATAGGGTACTAGAGGGGCCAAAGGATTCGCTGCGCACGCGCCGACGGAACCGTCACCTCTTCACTCATCACCTGCCCTGTGGTCCGGCGCAGACAGGTGGCACGGACGTGTTGTGGTCGCGGACAGTTGTCTCTTTATTTGGTAATGGCAGGATTAAAGCGAGGTTATGATTCGTAATTTGACTTATCCCCTTTAGAGACATGAAAACTGGGTTTCTCGCAGGTACACTAACAATCGGTAACTTTTATAATTGATCAGTTACCAACTACTGCCGGTGCTACTGTAACCGTCTGAAAAAACCCCACCGCCATCCACTGTTAACAGTGTATTAAGCGGACTGTTAGCATTCGAGTAACCAGGGGTAAATGAGGTAGACGATATGACTTTGCCCTGAGAAGTTTTAGATACCCCACATTAGTATTGTCAATCCGCAATGAACACGTGAACATGCCCACACGAACAAGCCCACTTTGCCGTGGAAATTACTCCGAGCAAACGAGCTAAGTGACTGAAAGGTAAGTATTAATTAGATAAATACGCGGGAATGAACAAAATTATGTCTGATTAACAGGGTTGTCAGTCATGAAATTTATCTAGGCTTTACAAATTTAATGCCACTTCGCTAGACGTTTTTGAACTTAGTTTTAGGCCTGGTTTACATTTGCTTTATTTTAATGCTTTTTAAGCATGCTTTGCATTGAGGTAGATTAGATTTTCCTGATTTATTTTATAAGTATTAAATAATAAATCGATAATAGTTGGTTGTTTACTATGTATTTATGATTTTTTTTAAATACTTTTATAGTAAGTGTATGGTGCGTAATACAAACTATGAATCGGCATAACTTTTTGCCGTCTCTATTTTATTCTAAAAAGCAGGAAAATAACGCAAATGTAAACCAGATCCTATGGTCCTATGGTTATCCTATGATAAAGCTTACCCCTGGGTACACAGATAGAAGTGCTTCTAGGTTCCTTTTAGTTGGGCTTTACATTATGTAAACGTTTTCTATCTATCTACAAACGTTCTACAGAACTAAAACTCTGAA
The DNA here is from genome assembly GCA_947310845.1 of Yponomeuta plumbellus. Classification (NCBI taxonomy): domain Eukaryota; kingdom Metazoa; phylum Arthropoda; class Insecta; order Lepidoptera; family Yponomeutidae; genus Yponomeuta; species Yponomeuta plumbellus. The sequence continues at coordinate 11,668,071 of OX371193.1, forward strand.
ATGGGGAAAACGCGATGAAAATATATACGCCTCGACAGTATTTTGTGTCTGAATTTGTAAGAAGTTTGCGAGCAATAAGGAATTGAACGCACTTGTGGCAAGGAAAAAATCGCACCGCAGCGCAGATGCAACAGTATCAGCATTATCATACATTTTATTCGGGCATTTCGCAAAACAGTACGTTTCACCATAAGAAAGAGCATCTGCCTGACTGGAGACGATTGGATAATCAAATCGCGTAGCGTGTCTTGAGGCTTGTTGTTTTTCGGTCAGTACCTATTGCAATTTTAATGGCTCGATCTAGCTGCTATTTAGACCGCGTAAGAAGAAGTTTTGGTCAAAAACTGAAAAGAGTTGGCAGAGCTAGACAAAACTAGACAAAATAAGAATAAAGTTGAGACATACCTATCTATCTACCCATTGTTTTTTCTTAAGATGCTACAAATACTGGCTACCCAACTGGGTACCTACAGTATTAGTAACTGCTAATAGATGAAAATCGCAATTGTGATTCCATTCCAACTCACAAGTTCCCACATACAGTGTTGTACTTTGTCAAGCGTGAAATAAATATTCAGACAGAGACGTAACTTCAATTGACAAAAAAAAACCCAAGGGTTTCCTCGCCTCTCAGCAATGTAATCTTAGCCACAATGAGAGCATCAAAATGAAGTGTCTACTTAAACTGATTTCCAGCAAGTTGTGGAAACGTGACACAAGTGTCTGGTGGTGGCCGCAAACTCCAATCAGTAAGAAATTCGGAGTACAACAGAAGGTTCCCCTGGAAATAACGTTCCATTCATTTCGATACTATTTTAGAAATGTGTACTTATAATGAACATAAACACATAAACACTAACATTAACACTTCTCACCTAACTATAATAATTAACCTGTAGAATTTTTGGTTGGCCCGTCGGCTCACCATAACAATGGTTTTTAATTGTTCTTTTAAAGGCCATAACGCAACTGAGTGAACACCATCTTTTTGATCCATCGATAGAAGATGACACAATTTGTCTTATCATGTTTGACCAGGTCTTGGACGTTATAAATTCAAGAATATTAAAGTATTTTCATTTACGTGTGAAACGAACTTTAGACTATCGAAATAGTCACAAAAATGCGAGAAATGATTAATTATTATTAATTTACAATTAAAGCATGACATTTTTAATGAATTTAAAATGAAGTGGTATCATTTGTGTGGTCAATATTTTGACAGGTCTTGGATGTTTACATGTTTGTGACGTCGCTGTTTCTGGTTCCCACGACACAGGGTATCCTAGTGTGGGGCCAGAAGCAATGTATGTGCTTGTATGCAAATGTTATGTTACAAATGTGTAATGTTTTGAATATAATAACAAATATTTTTATTGTAATTACTGGCTATGAAATGAAATTAACGGTAGGTACTGTCTCTCTTATATTTGTATGTCTACAATGACAAAACATGCAGAACTAACATGTATTATTGTACCATCTATTCATACTCATGTTTCATAAGTAAATATATTTTATCTTTTATCTTTAAAGAATTTTAGTTCCAGACATGTAGTTTAAACTGAAGAGACTTAAAAAATCTAACGATTTTATTTTTAAAAACCTGATTCCCTTAAAACACTTCAAAAACGATGATTAAAATAGTATTTCCGAGGAGATCTGCTAAAGTACCTGAAACCGACGTGCGTGCATACAACCACTAATGAATGTCGATGAAGCGAAAGTGATTTGTCAGGATCGTGGCAGGTGGCAGTCCCTGGTCTCTGTTTACCCCTCTGGGATTCAGACGTGATGTTATGTATGTATGTAAAATAATCTGTGGTGAAGATTGTACTAGGAAAAGATGTAGCAACAGATAGAAAAAACGGAGTTCTTATTAAAAAAAAGGAAAGCCATAAATATATAGATAAAAAAAATTGTGTGACAAATATCCAAATCGATTTTTTTCTATCGAAGACCTTTGCTTAATTCAAATTGAATTTATTTTTTTTTCAAATTCAAAATTTTTATTCAAAGTTCAAACAAAATGTTTACTTTATGAACGTCAAAGTTAAAGTTGTTAGTTTCATAAATTAATAGAGTACTTGGAGAAAAAACTAACAAAGAAACATGCTACGTTTTTTTTTCAGTTTTTTTACATCGAGCGAAATTCTATCTGCTAAGCCTTCTATGTATATTTTTCTATGTTAAAAATTTGAAGTAAACTCCGCGTAATTACACGCAAAGCCCATAAAATTGCGTCTTCACCAAAACCGCTTCTGTGCGTAAAATCGTTGAATAATTTACAAACCACCGAGATTTTGACATAACGTTCAGTTAGAGCGAAAACCAAATCTTCTCAGCGAAGGAAGATAGTAATTACAAAAAAATGGGAGCACAGAAGGTCATTAGACAAAGTTATATTATTAGATAGTTAGATAAAGTTGTTTATATTTACTGAAAATTTGTGAATGAACTGTATAGAACATTTTGTCACTTGCCCTAAATCTTCAGTAGATTGTCGTTAATTGTAAAGCAAAAAATATATGTTTTCCTTCTTCGGCATAGTAGTTTTGTGAAAAATGCTGGAAGGTCTTGGAATAATGCGATAAATTGCTAATGATCGACTTGTAACTGCTTGCATGCAGCTAGCTACTAATGAATATTGATGAAGCAGAATAGGGTTTTTCAGGATCGTGGCAAGCGCCAAGTCCTCGTCTCTGGGATGAAGGCCTGAGCTTTTATACAAATAAAGTATAGCGGCATCCAATGGGACTCAAAGCCACGACCTCTGTTTTGGTGGCCGTGCGCGGTTAATGGTAGATCAATGATGCAAAACTCGTTTTAATGTTTTTGGTATGTAGGTATTATGAAGCCACCAAGATATTGCTCTATGCGACTTAGATCGCAATAATCCGTCAAACGATGGCTTCGTGCAGCACTAGCGCCACCAATAAAAAGCGCATTTTTTTTCAGATAAATTTTGAAAACTTAAGGTTAATAGTGTTTTTATATAAGGCTAAAATCCTAGGACTAGATAACATTAATACCAAAATCTGCCGTTTTATCGCTAAATAGTTTCAGGTCTGTGTCCTGCGTTCTTGTTCGTATGTACTAATAATACTATTAACACAATTTAGAGATTGGACTTACAGATTTTTCAAAAACCATCTGTCAAAATACATATGGTTTTTTTCTATTGGTAGCGCTAGGGTTACTACATGGAGCCCCTTGAATAGTCTAGCTTAGAAAGCAATCATCGTCACCACACAGAGCTGTTTCTTTACTTAGATCGTTTGAAATTATCCCGTCATCTATTCCCAGCGTCGAACGTCCTATATTTGGGTGGTCGCGTCGATAACTCACTCCTCATTTCACGGGTGTTAGTTAGAAGCCGCTATTACTTCACACTCTTATAAATGTAAATCTCATTCACCTACTTTTTTTTTTTCTTTACGTACACTATGAGTCCTGAGAAAGTAATAGTCCGAGGCGCCCTCACTGCACCCCGAGTGAATATAATATAATATAATCAATTAATAAAAATAAAGTGCAATTTAGTTGGGATTAAGAATTACAAGTAGTCTAAATGCATGCTAGGTACACAAGTCTATGGTCATAGGCTAGATCTATTGTATGTAAAATTTCGAAAATATGTCTGTACCCTGTTTTGTTTTCTAAATATGTAAATTAAATAAATAATTAAAACTAATCGACTGCATTAGTTGACTCAGGCTGACAAGCACCACCTTCTTAAATGTGGCTTTTTAGTGATTATTTTAGTTTATTTTACTTTTATTTTTTAGACAAGTAATATTTTTGCAAAGCCATATGTACTCCTCATGATAAACGGTTTTTTATGTCCCCTGTAAAAAGAGCTTTTTGGACAAGTGCTGTAATGAAAATAAGCGATTCAATTACGGAGAAATAATTCTACTGACGCATTTCGAGCGCGTTCTATTCTAGCTGAATCGGAAAACGGAAGGAAATTCCTCTAGCCACGGGTCGCTATTTACACAATACGACTCGGTAGTGTTTACAAATTAATATCTTAGATCGTACGCAACGCATCTCAAGTGTCCTATTGTTTTGCCAAGCATTGTCTTAGGAACAAAATAGTTCGCACGATGTGATACGACAGAAGGAAAGCTTAGTAGCTCATACAACACATTAACACATTGTCTGGTGCGAGAACGCAAATGCTTGTTCAGTGAATTAAAATGTTCTACGAGTACAGATTCTGTTCGATGAACTTTACGTTAAATTAATAAATTCTGATTACTAAATATCGTTATATTGTCATGTTAATGCAGAAAATAAATTAAGCAGTCACTTTTCAATGTTCATTGTCCAATTCCTATTGTAAAAAAGCATCTTTAATTTAACATTGTGCATTGATAAAGTGATTGCCTAGTTATTTTAATTAAAAAACAAAACTCACGCCCTATATCCCCCAGGGGATTAGCCAGAGGTACCAATCAATTTAATATTTCGTTTCTTAAAAAAGTCTATTATTTAGTTTTTAAAAGTCACGGTTCCACCTTTACATTTTTAGAGATTAGATGTGCACAAAGTATGCCGAAATCTAAAAAGTACTCAACATGATTATATATTCATTATTTGTTTGTTTTATAGATCTAACCATGTATATTAATGTACATTAGTAATGTTGCGTAATGAACGGTAAACTAATAAGTATAAGTAAAGACTCTTTTGAAGTTAGCTTCTGCGCATTCTATCTTATAGTGGAGGGCAGATCTCGCCTCATCCAACATTTCATGCTACGCTTAGATTTTGTTGATATTATTGTTACGGAAATTATGAACAAACTTCTAACTATTGCTTAATAGATGGTATAAGCTTAACAATAATAATTAGAATTATTGATGTTGTAGAAATTCTGTCCTACTTAAAGGCCTGTTATATAAAGTTTTCACAAAAAACTTTTATACAAGGGAAATCCGCGTTGATGTCTTTGCTATGAAAGTTTTTTACATTACTATTTTAGGCAAGTTTAGTCTTAGTATTGGTACCTATAAGAATTTGGGGATGAGCTTAAAAGGCGGAAGTCCATCTAAGTATCTCGAGTAAGGAGCGCTGCCGGAAGTCGTGCGGAAGCTAGGGCCACTTCCGGTCAGTTGTTGGGCGGGCGGCCCTTCCCCCTAGCATTGCCCTAAGTTATTGTAATGTAATATGTAAATCTTACTTGAGATTCACTAAGATAAACAAATTCAGTGTACAATGGTTAATTCAAGTTGTCTGAGCAAGTGATTTGTACATGAATGGTTTAGCAAATCATTTTTGTTTACTTTCTACGAGTACATATTTTAATAGCTCAATTCTGGATGCATCATGCATGCATGCAATCTAGAATTTAGTTAATAATTTATTAAGCATACGAAAGTTTTAGTTCTCCAAGAAAATTCATATTTTCATATTGGTTTATGACTTTCCATGGGATGTATTTACTTTTTACATAAAAAATTATCGCAATTAGACCCCTTTTAATACATTTAAACCATTTTTTTAATCATTACCAAACCTACCAATAAACCATGTAATCCATTTTTTTGGTATCTTGGTATTTTGCACCCGCATGAAAGAAAAATCTATCATAACATGGTTTCGTAAAAAGTATGTAAATATTATAACTCACAATAATGTTTCAAACCTACGACTTTAAAGTATTGTTGCAAAAAAGGAGTTTTAGCAGATAGTTTTATCTAAGTTTTGGTAAAAGGTAACAAGGGCCAAGTGTTAAGTTTGAGCAGTCGTGCTTATTGTAGCAGATTCCATGAAGCTCAGATACTTTGTGGCAGGTGCACTTGATACACTGCATAGAAATAAAGTTATTGTAACTTGCAAGTACATTAACACGTGGCGACCAGAAACACAATATTTCTAGACAACTTGTTGCTGTCTAAAATAATCTTCAAAAAGGTGACATTTTATTCATTAAGGGTTACAAAAACAGAAGTAAATAATAAAAAATACTTTTTTTCTTATTTTACATTAATAAAATTCGAGTAATGACAAAAAAAGGAGGTGTGTAATTGTCTAAAGCGGCTTAGCTAGCCAAATAAAAGTGAACCGAATCGATCACCAAAGACAATCAACGAAGCGTTATTGGTGGAGGCGGAGGGTCCAGCGCAGGTGCCCTCGTCAGACCGCGACGGTGGTTGTAACCAACAATTATCAGCCAATCTATGGAGACCTGTGACTTCTAGCTATTATTCTCCACGCACAAGTCTCCAGAAATTTCTACATCACTTTCTCACTAAAATATTGGTGATCTCTGGCGCTATACCACCTAGTGTTTCGGATAGTTTCCAGACAAATCTCCTATTTTGGTCACCGATGGCCACCTGTCTACCGGAACTACGTGCCGATTCGCCCGCCGCACGCGTACCGGACGGCGGGTTTTGTTTTGGCAACTGCCGGAAAATTGGAAAGCGTAGGTACGCACCTTGAAATATAATTTTGTGTAGTGAAGCACGACGATGGTCGAGTGATATCGTTGAGTCGCTGATAGATCTGTGGATTTAAACGGCCAGGAACCGCGAAAAACGAGGGTAAGGGCATAGACCCCATAGACCTAGGTATAGACCAAACAGTGTCAGAGCACACATGACAAGTTTTTTGGGTCGTAAAAGAGGGCGCTTAGGGACTCTATGTCACAAATTATTATATAATTTCGTAGTCAACTAAGTTGATAGCACAACACTCAAAGATCCCAGGAATAGATATTTTTTAGGTCTTTCAATTCGTTGCAGGCAAGGCCAGTATTAGTTACAAAATACAAAATACAAAATTCTTTATTTCGTTATCCACTACATCTTAAACTACGTACATTGACGGTATCTACTTGTAAGTATGAAAATACCTGTAGCAGCAGACACCGCTCCTCCACATCTAGAATGGTGTTGTAAAAATAGTGGATGAAGCAATACAATTACAATACAATGTGAAGTTAGAAACTGTTGAATTAGACTTTAAGGTACATGTAATTTTTCCTCAGATAAATGAAGCTATTTGTTACCTTTTATACATATACTCGAGTTAAAAACATTCACTTTCATCTAGTTAATGAAATTATCTTTTAGCAAAATTAAATACTTAAGTGTATGAAAAAGAAATAAGGATTTTTATGTGTGATTGTATATGTGTGTATGGTGTGTGTGTGTGGTGTGTGTGTGTGTAGTTATATATAATACTTATAATAATACATGCCCAACCAATTTTTTGGTAATCTCTTGAGAAGCACGCAGTTAGTTTATAGTTTTGAAGTTTCGCCACCTGATTGAATATTTTGTTCAGTAATGTATACTACATCTACATCCATAGTTCGTTTTGATAATTCTTCTAGGTGGAGTGCGAGTAAAATTTAGAACAACAGTTGTAGCGCCCCAGGAATCGCACATTTTAAAAATAACCCTGCGTACGAGTACCAAGGTCCCTTTTTGTTTGTGGAACGGAAAAATGAAACATGCGGCTTTTGTCAGCGAAAGAGCTTTTAGTTCATTATCGTGATAATGATGTTGCTCACTTTGAGCTGCTATGAAGCTAAGTAGGACAAATCCTCGACGTTGACAAATTGGTACTGGTCACCTAACAATAGGAAACAACTCGGCGTGTTAAATAAAAGAATGACAAATTCAATATCGACCGGTAAGCTTAAAACCTACTGCGAACAAAGCTAGTCTAATTTGGATTCAACAAGGTTAGAAAAATAACGTATTTATTAGGGTATTTAATGCCCGGATAACGGCGACAGGCTTGCCACTTGTCACGTTGGGACCTAATAAACTCGGCAAAACGTGGGCCCAGCTCTAATGATTGGTGCCTCTGCCTACCCCCTTGGGGATAACGGGCATGAGTTTATTTATTTTATTTGCCTTTGCCGTCTAAAGGTTAACGCGCACTTACATAGCCGAGCTGAATGAGTCGAACGCAACTTATTTTCGGAATGATTAGCTTGAAATCCTATGAAACCTCCCTCATTAATTCGATTCTTCGGTTAGATAAGTTCTCCTCTGGTTGATATCTGAAAAATTCATTGCTATGTTTTAAAAAAGGTCCAGGGTGGCCTGTTTCACAAAACTACAATTTGTGGTTTACCACGGCAATTTCATGTAAATCAATTAACCCACTGATTAACAAAATGACTACCCAATGTATTTCGAATTGTCATTCAAACGAATTAAAGTTTTATGAAACTTGGCCCTGATTGTAGTCCAGCATCTTAGCAGGCAAAGGTTTTTGTCGGATTGCCCCTATATTATTGCCATAAGCATTAAGTGCACCTTTTGTACACTTTCGTTTGTGTAATAAAGAATTATTAATAATTATTATTATTTAAATACACCAACGAGAGGAACTACGAAGAAAATTTGGTCACACTGACCTTATAGCAAAATACCCCTAATACAGTCCTTGCCTGGTTTTTTTGATTAAGACGTATTGGGCTGATAGTCAAATAACTTTTATCTGAGGAATAAAAATGGCGGTTTGACATAACTTTCATATGTCAAACCGCCATTTTTATTCCTCAGATAAAAGTTATATTACTATTGAAAAATCAGCCCTAAGCAAAGTAAAATAAATTGTATGCCTCGTGTAATAAACACCGGGAAAGTACAAGTCGGACTCGCGCACAAAGGGTTCCGTACCATTATCTACACCACAATAGACACTATATTCTATAACATAGAGCAAAAAACTCTTCATGTTTAAAAAAAAAAATCACGTTTATAGCATAAATTTATTAAATTGTGTTTTTAGTATTTTTTGTTCTAGCGACAAATGAAATAAATCATCTGTGTCATCATCAACATAAAAATTTCAAGTGTCTTGCTATAACGGTTCATGAAATACAGCCAGGTGATGTAGGTATGGACGGACTTACGGACAGACAGACATACTCAATGGAGTCTTAGTAATAGGATCCCGTTTTTACCCTTTGGGTATGGAATGCTAAAAAGTGACAAATATTTAAGCATCGGTTTCAGTGGACATAAGCAATAACATGTTGGTGCCGGCTGCCGTCGATAGATGGCTGTCGTTAAGCCAAGTCGGAGGCCTTAGGGCGGCTTGAAAACTTCTGACAGTAAGACCAGCCACTAGTCTTACAAGCCTCCACGAATACGGACTTGGCCCCCGTCGTGGAGTATGGCCTATACCTTCCTCAGGGAAGACACCCGTGCCCCTCGGTGGGGACATGATGGGTTGATGATGAAGCAATGACACCAAAAGTGTCCATTCGGTCGTGCGACATAACGTAGCATAGCGCACCAAGCGGTTGTAAAAAGCTGCGCGGGCGACGCGTAGCAATCGCCGCTCACGACGCGCCAGGGTCGCGAGTGAGACTTATTTGTCGCGGATCGGACAGCTAGGGTCGCCATCGGATTGAGAATTATTGGGATTAATAGTTCAAGTAATGATAGCATCTTGTAGTTTTTGTTTCTTGCGTGTTACATCGTACTTGTGGAACTGGATGAAAATTGAGTTAGTCTTATACATACATCTCACCTACACAACATGACAATCTACTATAGATGAAGATTTCATTAAAAGTTATGTCAAGTTATCTATTCGAATAACTACTAACGACGACGAACGACCGGCGGACCAAAATAGCACATTAATTATGATAGTCATATATTTAATCACGACTACTTATGAAGTAAATTTAATTATATCTTATGTGTACATTATGTATGAGCACCGAGAGTCCTTAGAAATATTAATTGCTGTACTTCTAGTCAGCATGAATGTATAAAAATAGCATAAAACTATCATAAAACTATTTGTCCGTAGTCATCTGGATAACTGAATATCATTCAATATAATTAAATTCAGCACTAAGATTCTGGGAACATTCGGAATATTTACAATTTTTTCGGAAATAGCACACGAGTAGACTCATGGTGTCAATAGTGGCGGGCGCTGGCGACCCTGTCACCTCGGCGTCGCGGGCGCTGCGAGAGCTCCCAGACTCGTGGCCGCCGGTTCGTTCCGCGGCCCAGGCGCGGCCCGTTGCTGCGGGACGTTCCCACGCACAGAAGATAACCACCAAGTGTTGAAGACATTGCCAGTATGGAGGCCATGCTAAGCCCAAGACTAGTGGATATGGTACTCAATGTCGTCATCCGACGTCGGATGAGGGTTGACGATATTGATGACCGGATTTAAAGTCTGAAATGGCAATGGGCCGATAGGTGTCCCACCTGGCGAGGCGGGAAGACAGCAGGTGGACCTTGTGGTCCAGGTGGCCCAGTAGCGGAGTGGCGGCCGAGAAGTGGGCGTACGTGAGTCGGTAGACCAACAAGCCGATGGTCGGACGATGTGGTCAGGTTGGCGGGAGGCCATGGATGCGAATGGCGAGAAACCGTGAGGAATGGCGTGATGGAGAAAAGGCCTATACCCAACAGTGGGCAGAGGTGGGCTGATGATGGTAATGATGATTTTCTCTAAAGAATCTATGAACCAGCTGATATTTTTACGAGGCTTTCGCGTTTGGTCTTGTCAAAAGTTGTTTGTATGTATCTATCTATTGAGGTTATTGCAGGTTATAGGTTTTAATTATTGCTTGTAGATATTCTGATCAATCAATCAGTCCGTATTCGTAACTCTTTCTATTCCAGACCGCTGCCAGCTGTCTCAGATTGTCGGTCGAGCGAGCTAGTGGGCATCCTGTGCTGCGTTTCCCAGTGCGTACTCTCTAAGCGAGAACCTTTGCACCCCATCGACCATCGATTCTTCGGCATTATGAATGCCGAAAATGTTATATTATATTTCAAAAGTTATATTACCCAAGAATATTTTTTCTTCCTGTACAAACTTTGGCACCCCTTTTCACCCTCTCAGGGATTTAATTTTGAAAATTCGTAAAATTAGCTGCTTATTAGTTATGTTATGTACATTTGTACCAAGTTAAAGTATAAATCTGACCGCACACAAAATGTGAACCCCTTTTCACTCTTTTAACGGTTTTTTTTTCAATAAAAAAACATAAAACATTTACACACATACATCAATACAATACAATAATTCAATCAATCCATACAATACTTTATTTGTAATTTCCATTATTGACGGACTCTGTACAAAATTTGTGGGCTGAGCATTGATGAGTGAGTGTGTCGGATATATTAGAGGAAGAGCTGATTTCTCTGTTACAGGTTTCCGTTCTTAAAAAGAAATCTCAAGAAAAGTGTACTGTAGGTACCAATATTTAGAAAATATTTATTCATGAATGAATTAATTACTGAAGTTAGTAGGCGCAGTGACTAGAGCGGCGCACGCAGAATATTACCCGATGACGTTTCTCGGATTCTATGTAGTACCATAAAATGTATTTAACTCTAGAGCGCAAACCACTCAAGGGCGTTTTTGCAAAGGGCTTTACAATCGTCAATGGCCCCTGCATCCGGAGGGTTAAACGGAGGTGATTGCAGCGAGCTCGCGCCTACACACTCGCGCGTCGTTGCGAACGCTCCATTACTTGACTGCTCAGCGGTAGTTGGACCATCAACTGATTAATGGTCCACAGCTAATTTGTTGCAACAATAATTTTAAATGTCCACAGTAACGAAGAAAGAGAAATACATTGTCATATTAAGCCCTTCATTCAGATTATTTAGAAGACAAGGATATCTGGTGTTAAATAGCGGTGGTGGCGTAGTGAGGTTGACCCTTGCTTCTCGATCATGAGGGTCTGGGTTCGAACCACGTATGTACCAATGACTTTTAGTTACGTACATTTGTTTGTACAGCAACACCATTCGCTGATAAATTGTGCCCGGATAACGGCGACAGGCTTGCCACTTGTCACGTTTGGGACCTAATAAACTCGGCAAAACGTGGGTCCAGTTCTAGAGACTGGTGCCTCTGCCTACCCCTTCGGGGATAACGGGCGTGAGTTTATTATTTATTATTATAAACAGTAGATTCATATTAAATGTATTCAGAGGAGATTTTTAATTTCAATTAATATTAATAATTGTGTCTAGGTTCTTAAGTTTGAATGTTTGTTAATTAAATTAAGACTGCTTTGAAAACGATAAATGTAGAGTTTCTTTGTTAGTTTCTTCTCCACATAACCTATTAATTGGGAAACGTTCATAAACTAAACATTTTGTTTGTATTTTATATTAACAACATTTGAATTAGAACTAAAAATCCCTCCTTTCGTATTTCTCGCAAGACCAGTAGGCAGATTAGAGTTTCTATTCAAATTACTCTATTCATGTCTAAATAATTCACAAGTGTGGCATCAAGCATGAATGTACTTACCATGCAATTAGGAGACGGTACTTTTGAAATATGACTTGTCAAGATCTTTCGAAACCCTATAACATTTGTACGTAAATCACCTCCGAAGCCGATGTAACGAAATCATGACCATGACAGCACAGCTCCAAAGTGATCTAGACAAGATGAACTGGTACCAAGATGCATGAAATCCGTCGGTCTGTCGTGTCATCCGTCATCAGGCGTTACGGTCACGTCGCGCGCACTCCCACGTCTTAATTGACCCATTTCGTGTGAGATCTGCGCGTACGCAGCACGAGAGCCGCCGCCGCCGCCTCTGGGATAGCATCGCCGCGGGACGTGATGGGGCAACTAGAGACTTTAGAGAGATCTGTTTCAGAGGGGCTATCACAAAACAAATACAGCTCGTTGATGTCGACCTCGATCACTGTTACTTGTCAGACGCAAATACAAAGATTACGATCTGTGTGTGATCTCGTACTAGGTTGCGAAAACACTTCTTTGAAAGTAACAAATTTTAGTATATCAGTGGCTCCAAATAGTCCCATGACTTTCGTTAAGCAATTTTAAATCCTGTAAGATATTTTTAACATTACAATGTCATTGCTAAAGGCTCTTGATAAGCCCTCTGTTTCAGAATACACTGAGCCAGTTTACACGCCCGATGCGTATCGGTAGTTAGATAACTGGCCACATTTGTAGAAGGGTGTTTATAACGTGTGGAGATAAGTAGAGTTGTTGGTTTGGAATTCTTGCACGTTTGCGGTATAATGTGTTAACTTTCGTCACGACTATTGCGTTATGAAATTAGGCGGAAAAATGTGAGCGTCTCTATCTGAGCTTCACGACTTTTTGATCTACGGAACGATCTAATTTTGTCCTAACACCTTTAGAGGTTTTGGGAGTGAGAACTGCTTTGTTTTGTGTGCGTGAATTGGGTGAATAACGCTGGTCGTTATGTTTCTCGCTGTCCAATTTTAACTCAGAGAGGTTGTTCAATAAATGAACTCTATAACTTTTTGTCTCAATATTTTGCCATTGGTTGTCACTTGCGATATAGAGCGATGGGTGGGCTGGACCGTATCGCACTGTCACGCCAGGACCACCCCGGGGCGACTATCTGATGGCACCATCTCTGCACAAAACATTCCACTATCGAAGGATGGTGGTGCTCTGTTTACGTTTTTTAATTTGTATCCTTTACTTTTTTATATATCAGGGCTGCGTTTTATAAAACTAAAATTCACAGTTCATTATGACATTTTGATGTACATTGCAAAGCCGATTAACCCACAGATTAAGAAACTAAGTAAACTCTGCTACCCAATGTACCTACCTCGAATTATCATAACAAAGAATTATAGTTTTATGAAATTCGGGCAAGGCGGAACTTGGATATCCCACACCGACATTTTTCGGTTTAGTATACGTAATTACGTATATGTACCTATTTAAAATCAATTTCGTTAAACCGTTGTTTAACGGTTTGTAAAGAAGCAATATCTTTAACAATTCTTTTTTAAAAACAGCTTAAAATTACCTAGGAAATTGCTACCTTTTCAAGAAATAATGTGTCTATGATACGTCAAATCCAAAATTCCGAGCATGCAATTGTATGGCTATAAAGTCGTCAGAACGAAGCGAACAAAAAACGAACACGAAGGGGTGACGCGATATAATGACGTACTAACTAATCCAAGAGGCTGACGGAGCCGTTGATTTATTAGAACGTGAGCACATTGTGCACGCGTGTCCTCGCCCTATTGTGTCCACGACCTTATACGCCGCAGGTAGATACGAGAAAAAAAAATTGGGTGTTTGCTGACGACACAGTTCGTCACGACCACAAATTAGTATTTGTTAACGTGAAATTGTAAAGTGTCTATCACTGTTTCGGACCTTATTTGGTAACGGTATAATTCTTACTTTAAATTTCTTTATTGTACAATAGGCCGGTTTAAAAGTAGTGCCAAACCTAGAAATGAGAGAAATACTGACTTACTAAGTGCAGATAAAATAATTATTAACTTTATTCCGGATTCATTTGCCTTTTTGTCGGAAGAATTCTACCAGGTTTTGCTCTGATTCTCAAGAGTTTATGGTGAGCAGGACGGAGATTGCGTCGTCGGCAAGTGTATCCGAAAAAAGTTACAGCCTGTTAGCTTTAGAATATAC